>CM062351.1:28269481-29723318 GCA_031216105.1 Dalbergia cultrata
ATCGTAATCGAGAATCGATCCATCATGCAAATAAGGATTAAAAAAACATGGGTGAGGGACCGTTATTACCATGCTTTGGAATTAACTACAAAAGGGATCAAATGCACTATTGTATACGATGATGGAACACATATTAGATACAAGGAAATTTTTAATCAAGTCCCCTCAACAGAAAATCATACAAACCACTTCAAAAGATAAAAGAAAAAATAAAAACCAACCAACACATATTATAAAATAAAAATTAACATGCAAATAAAATATTAATAGATGCACATTTCAACCAGATCCCCAAGTGAATCAAATAATGACAATATTACATACCTACTGAGGGTACCCACAAGGGATGGTGCCAACGAAGAAGGTGCGCTTGCGGTCGTTGAAGAAAGGGATGACCTTGATGACAGCGGTTGAATTAGAAATTGATGAACAATAGTTTGTAGAGCGAATTTTGACAACAGCTCAACCAATGATGATGTAGATCTCGGACACTACGAGGGCATGCCATGGGAAAAATCATGTGGTGTGGACTCGGTGGAAGGGAAAAGGGAGGAATTGGCCTGAGAGTGTTAGGGTTGGGGGAGAGTGAGAAGCATCCTCTTTTCCAAACATATAAAACTACCTATCAAAACCTTTTTATTTTTAAAATATACAAAATGTCAACAGAAAGAAATCCAATGATTAAGACTTAGAAATAGGTTAATAAACATCCAACTAAAATGAAACAACGTCAAACTTGGGACACACATCCAATCCTTGCGGTGCCACGTCATTACTTAACTATTCCTTCAAAAATGCATCATCCACAGTAGAATGCACCGTATTCCCTAATGGAAACATTGTGACCCTAGCCACATGGACATAACAACAATTTTGGTTCTTGACCAATTATAGCTTTTGGGGATTTCTTTGTAATATGTTTTGGTCTTTTCTTTGTTGAGAGCTTTGAGCATGTTGTAACTATTAGATAAAATAATAATTTAACACAAACTGACAGAAATATAGACTAAGACAACAGGAAAAAGAATAGAAGTACTAAAGAAAAAGTATGTATGGATAATGATTCTCGAAAAGACAATTTCAAGATGATTCGATATTAGAGGCGATAATTGCAAATTATACATGGGAAGAAAAGTTAAACAATTAATGTATTAGAATTCAATCAACTTTATTTGTTCTTTTTCCCTTTGGAAATAATTTCTTGATATAACTATTTTAGCAACTAATTTTAGTTGAACACAACCCTAACAAAGGTAGAGCATGGAAAATAGTAGCAAAGAGGAAAGAAATTAGCATGAATCATGCATTTAACACTTTTCTTAACATGTGTTTGTGGGTTTGAATTTTGGAGGGAAAGAGAGGGAATGACTTATAATATAATTTTACACTACAAGTCTTTCCTCCCTCTCCCTTCCCCTCCAAAATCTAAACTCACAAACATACCATAAGGGTTTATCCCTGCCCTACTCGAAGTTGTGCTTGGTGGAATGGCCTCAATGGTAAACCCTTCTGAATTAGACATGGGTTTCCTTAAGAAATCATTCACACAATGTTCTTGGCATACTAAGCAACCATAATCTCATTCTTGAACTCAAAGGCGTGACAAAGGATGTAGAGATAACCTATCACGTGTGATGAAAATGAACGAGGAGAAGCAAAAGCAGAGCAACAGCAAACCAAAAAATAGAGGATGAAAGGAGAGAAAGTTAGGGTTCAATAATGATTTCATAACCAATAAGTGGTAAGTAAGCCTCCACACAAGAATGAGATAGGGTACACATTGTGTATTTAATATAGGCCCAAGTCCACAATGTTATCTAAATGCTATAAGGTATCTATTAAGTAAACACAATCATATATAAAGACTCATTTAGAGTTTCTATTAAGTAATGTCAAACTTATTCATTCAAAATAAGAAAGGACATTCTAAGTTTGAAACACACCAAAACTCATAAATGTACAACAACCTTTATCTTTTTGTTTTTTAAGCCATCAATGCTTTGTAGGTGACAATTTAAGTTTTTATAATTTGATATTATTTTATACAAATTGAATTTGTTTATTATTTATCAATCATGTTTAGTTTTTTCTAACTAAAATATAAAGGGATAGAGGTGGGGATGAGAGTCTAATTTGGAATCTCCTATAGCTCATTGAAACATGCAAAATAAATTTTGATAATTTTAATCCATTTAATAAATTAATTAAAGTTGCTTTTCAATTTTATTTATCATGATTTAATTTGGTGAAAAAATTTATTCATCTTCATTACCCATTTGTTATTCACAATCAAGAATTAATTTTCACTGAGCCCAATTTAAAACTAGATTTAAAATTAATTTAAATCAAATATTGAACTGATTTATTTTATATAAAATATAAATAATTTATTTATATCATATTAAATGATTTAATTTTGATACATTAACAGTATAAAAAAATAATTTTCATAAGTATTCAATCATATATTATCGCATCAATAAATATAATTAACTTTTATTTGTCTAGTTGAAAAGTTCTGCAAATAAAGACATGTAAAAATAATTGGTTCGCTTCCAAATATTAAATGACAATAATAATAATAATAATAATAATAATAAATATATGTTAAAATTACAAACCAACTAGCATGAACTCTTCACAATAACCAGGGGCCAACTCATATGAGAGGGGTAGTTTATTGTGAGAGTGAGATATGTTAATCTTGACTTTTAGATAATAAGTAAATAATTATAATTAAAACATAAAGTCATGTGATATTTTAAAGTGACCATGTGATAATTAATTATAATTTTTAATCTTGACCATCCATGTATGGTTATACGGCTCAAATTTGCACCTTTCACTCCCTTAATAAATTATTCATCTCACTTGACTCGTCCGCTAAATAAGCATAGTTAACAATGGCAAGATGCGTGCTTCCAAGATGTGTGTCAAAACCAACTCACCTTTGATTCGCTTCCACATTACCAAAAGAAAATATTTTCAAATATAAATCTGTGGTGGAAAATTGAAATCAAGTTCCTTCAATACAATGCATAATTATCTTGGCAGATTATTAGCTAGAATTATGTGTTTAACGAGAAAATGAAAGATAATAACACAGATAAAAAGGCTGAATATGATGTCTTATTGAGATGTTGTATATAATTTATAAAAAGGTATACCTATTTATAGGCCTAAAATACGATCAAAACGCGATGACAAGATAAACATAATATCAATCTAAATTAATATAAATCAAATTAAATCAGACCAATATATAATAAAATATTTATTCTTTAAACTTTTTACAGCAGAAAACTCATAAATAATCAAAGAATGCAACCGGGAAAGATAGTATTATTTACCCAACTTAGTATTTCTCATCTCCAAAAACCAGGAAGAGAATTTTCTTCAGGAAAACATAATAGGCAGACTGCAAGTGCAAGTACTTCATATATACCTCTGTGTGTGTGTGTGTGTGTGTGTGTGTGTGTGTGGAATTGTGCATACTTGCAAAAGGTGAAAAGATCAAACATGAAATGAACTTAGCAAGTTTTCCCCTGCACCCTTCTGATGGCTTCAGCAATTCATGCATCATATTCTACATCTTCTAGTGAAAACAATGGCCTTTCATGCTTTGGCATCTCCTTCCAGAACCATCACTATTTTCGTTGGTGCTGGAAGTTGCACAATAATTAGAATAGTAAAAGGAAATGTCTTCCCTGTGAGGCTCACTCTGATTGGAGCATGTATCCATATATCCTGTTCTTAGCCTTGGTGTGCTTATAGACCTCACCTTTGCTTTGCTTGATTCTGTAACAGCCATGTAAGTTGGAAAAACTGGAGAATTTGGCCAGGAGCTTTCAATACCAATTGGACTTCTTTTTACATGAGAAAATGATTTCCGTGGGACTGAAAGTTGTGAGCTCGATCCCTCTTCTTGCAGTTCTTTTCTCATTGTGACCAATTTTGAAGGGAAATCTTGTTTATTGTGCACATCCCATTCACAGGCTTCTTTATGTAGCCACTGTCCTAGGGTACGGCAGCTCTCCCTTCCAAGTTCCTTGTTGTGCACAGATTCTTCCACAAGCTGGGGAACTTTTCTTTCCTTGAGAAGACAAATTGCATGGCAATTATCAGATGGATATATGCATGACATGATAATACTGGGCCTAAAAAAATAAGAACAAAGAAACAGGGCAGTGGGCACTATCTCGTGTTTGAAAAGGCAGGTTCCTTTTCTAAATAACTTGACCTTTTATATTTTCTTTAATTATTTTTTAAAGGTAAATTACATCGACATCTTGATGAGATTAGGCGATATTACACATGAACCTTATGATTTGAAAAATTATACATTGACCTCCTCCAAGGTTTACGTAATAATTAATATTATACCCAATACCCTTATATTTGGTAGAACGTGACATCGAGCATCCCTGTAAACATGACACCCTTTCCCTGAGGCTGTGGTTATATTATTCCAACACTCCTATATTTTGTGGAATATGACACTGAGTATCCTGTAAATATAACACTATGTACCCCTTAGGGGATTAGTGTAGAAATGACAAATCAAGGAGTATCGTGTATAATAGCCCCTTCAATATCACCTTCTCTTAGCAGAGATAAGTATAATCTACCCTTGTTTCTTTCTCTTTCTAACTTTCTTCGACTAACAATGCTGAGATATAATGTCAAATCAAATGAGGTTAATTACCTTTTGTGAAAAAGAGTACTGCTTTATGCGCTCTCTTTTGGCAATGGCCTCTTGCTTTCTCAACCAGGTGGCTTCAATATCTTCTCTTGAGTGCAAGCTACAATCCCAAGTTCTTTGACTGTGGCCTTCCGGCTGTAACAACATTCTTAGAGTGTATTAGACGAGTAAATTGCTCAAACTCAACATATACTTTATTTCATGCTTATGGTATAAAAACTATTCAACCAGACATATGGGACCTAGTCATGGGAATTAGGAAGGAGATGGAGAGATCTACTAAACTGGCAATTGAACCTGAAGGATGCAACTGAAATCAACTTTTCACTAATTCACTAATTTCTTGATGCATTCCCTCATCTTGGGATGTGTATGACTGAAGATCATTTTGGTTTCTGGTTTTTCCTCACTTACCTTCTACTAATGTACTATGTTTCATTAACATACCTTCAATTCCTTCTCTTCTAACTTCTTTTGCCTTTGAAACTGCTTGATCAGGTCATTGTTGTAGCTTCCTTCTGCAGTGTGGCTGCTTTTTTCGGGGATTTCCACCTGATTTCTTGCGTTGTGGGGGAAATTTTTCAAACTGCTGGACACTTGACGTCTCACAGCTTGACCGCGAATCAGAGCTTGCAGTCTTGTTACTCCCTTCAGTGCTCTTAATGCCTTCCTAGCCTGTTTCATTCCCAGTTCAGAGTTGAAGTTCAAGCCAGTTTAGAAGATTTTAATTGTTTGCGCAAGTCCACTTAGGCCATCAGCTATAGTTTGATTACTGTGATTTGAGATTGAGCGAATATATTTGCAAACAGAGAATCAAATTGATCAAAACTGAAATTGGCAACTGAAATTCCCAGTGAACAAAACAGCCAATCAGGAGCAATTACATGAAGATAATATGCAGTAGCAAGTTATACGATCTGACAACAGATTTGGTAGCAAATTTCTTAAGCTCTACAATACAGTTTTCACCACAGTTTGCTACAGTGATAGTAATATATTTGGAAGTAAAAGCCTAGCTAATGCACACTTGGACCTTTTAATGCAGTTCATTCATCTGCTCTCAACTTAAAAGGACAATTATGCTACTGAGAGGATTGCGAACAAGTAATTTATCAAAAGATGGAGTCGGTTCACCCTTGCAAGCTACAATTCCACAATTCCAAATCATATTAACTCCATGATGAACACAGAGGAACCAGGTTGTGGGGAAACTCACTAGATGTGCGCGGTATGCGCTTTGAATCTTGATGGCAGCCAAACTCCGGTCACCTTTGGACAGATAAGAATAAGAGCGAGAACCACTAGTCAGCTTGACAACCTCAGCAGCAGCATGTGCAGCAGCAACTGCAGCCTCTGCAGCAGCTGCTGTTGCAATAGCCACAGTCAAAGCATGCTTTCTCTGCTCTGCACTTGCTTCAATAAATGTTCTGGTTGGAGCTGTAATTGTGGGATACTGTTTCTTCTTAAGCCTTCCAAGACCCCATCCCCATTTCTTTGGCTTCTGAGATTACAGAAAAGAAATATTAACCAAAATGAGTAATGTTACTGTGCTATGCTACTATTAGAAGATTAGAACAATACAAAAAAAGAATCTTGGGCACTTTCTTACTTTGTCCTTTGGCTCAGAAGTGAATAGCCTTTTCACCCACCCAAACCAGCTCTTCTGCTTTGCCATGAAGATTTATGACATCACTCAAACCAAATTCTTCAGACACCATTCTCTAATCCTCAACCACATCATATACCTGGCATTGAAGAAGGGTGGATGAAGCCAGAAGTAAAATTCAGCAATGGTAATATACATGATTTGATAATTCCTATGAGATAATTTAAATGTTCTAGCAGTCTCTAGTGTAATTGCTCAACCACATTCTATGTTCATTTGTCAACATGGAGGAACCCACACCAATAAGGACCATAACTCACAAACTTTTCGTATACAACTTGAACAGCAGACATTAAAAAGAAAAGGGAAACACACACACACACACACACAGTGTACACAGAAAAGGATATGTCTCAGGCTTAATCACATCAATAATGCCACAAGTTAGGCCATTCCTAGAAACTAACATTTTACATAAAGGAAGTGAACCCCAATGATCAACGTTGCATTAAAAACCTGATAAACAGGATGGTAAAGTTGTTAGTTGTTACCCAAGGCAAAGAGAATAGTGGTTGCAACTTGTTAGTAAGAAAAGATGAAACACTCCCAGACATCAATAATACCCTTATGGTAGTTTCAACTTTTGTTAATGATTTCCCAAGTGGTATTATTTCTCATTTGGATGTGTAACCAAAATTTGTACTAGCTTTTTATCAATGTGCTTGAACATTGAGTACAGTGCATAATACATGCTCATAATGTGAGATGGGGGAGCAAGAACTGCATTGGGAAAGTCATAAGGATGACTCTTGTAATGATGAGGCCAATGGCGTTAGCCTCCCATGATGACTACCGGTGATGAAAAGCCAAACTCCATTCAACTCCATGGGGTCCCTCTTGTCTCTCTTCTCTTATTCAACTGTCAATTTAACAACTACTACCGACTACCGTCCATATCAAATGTCAGGTTTCGTCAAACTCACTGGTTTTCCACCTTCCGTTCCCTCCGGATGGGGCAGGGGGACTGGCAAAGGCCGTCAGCATTGAAAATGAAATGGGATAATTCGAATCGAAGAAAATAAAAGTGTGTTTTTGTTTATGTGGCTTTGTTATAAAATATGCTTACTTTTTTACTATGTGTTTAGTTTAGTTAGGGACTCATGCATTTTGTTTTAAGGAAAAATTAAATTGCTACTTGTATATTGCACTGTATATGCAAACAAGAAGAGAAAATATAAGAGTGGTCGGTCCATCATCCTTTCTCTATCAACACCTACCCCCCATGTATCTTTTAATTCTTTACATGTTTGTAAGGTTTCTAATTTTTATAAAGATTGCTATATGGTACGAATCAATGTGTTGATATTTGAGTGATTATATGTCGGATGCGGTTTACAGACAGGTTTGATGGAAATCAAGGCAGTTTTGAACAAGACAATACAGTATCAAGTCATTTGTTTCATTTGGTAATATCTATCTGACACTTGTGTCTATCACCACTCTCATGTTAATTACTTTTATTTATTTATCTCTAAAATAACTTTTTACTTTTCTTTGTTACTTAAATTAATAAAGTTAATATTATTTTTTGTTATCAACAATTATAATTTATCTAAACTTACTAATACTATTGTTTGATTAATATTTACTTATTTTTTAAACTTTATTATTAATTTCATTTTCAAATTTTTAATATAATCAATAGATTGCATAAGTACTTACAATTAAATTTTAATACAAATATTTCCCTTCTTCTACTAGTATTTGAATCAGGAAGACCATGGATTTGTTCTTCAACTAGATCCTACGAACGCTGAATAATATAAATATTTAAACTTATATATTGAATCATTTTATTTAAAGTTTTCTTAATACTTAAACTGTTTTTAATGTAGTGTAGGTAAACATATCTAAATTAATGTATCAAGTAGCACTAATTTTTTAAAAATAAAAATAAAGACAAAACAATAATATAATAAAAATTAATTGGTCAGACAAATCTTGTTATCACATGTTTATTTAATAATTTTTAATTATATAAACTACATATATTTAACAAAACTTGTTTTTATATATTAATATTGTAAAATAACTATATAATATTAGCCAATAAAATTAAAAACTGATACAAATTATATGTATGTTCTATATTATTATTTATTAAATACGTCTATATCACCACTTATTACTATTATCATTTTTTAGGTTTACTGTCAGTTTTTTACCTACTGTGAGTTAACTAAAATCACGACTTTATGGACAAGGTTTACTAGGTCATAGAAAATTCAAATTTTTTCTTGTGAACATAGATAAATATTAACCATTTTGTCCCCTTGTTTTCTCACTTGTCTTTCTTTGTCATTTAGATTTTCCTACCCATCATAAATTATCCAATAATTTTATTTGCAACACATGTATATAATCTAATGTTAACACATCGAAAACAATAAATCCTTTTTTCCAGACACTATCCTTTTTAGGGTTTTCTTTATTTTTTTAAATCAAAACTATTGTCACTTTTTTTTTTTGGGTTAAATGTAGGCTATTTTTGGTTGAAAGTAGTGTGATTAATCCTATCAAAATGTAGAGTTCATAGACGTGAGCTTTGCCTCTAGCTAAGAGACCCTCTCCAAATACATGTTAAGGTTAAGTGTGAGAGGTGAAGTCTCACATTGGTTAAGAATGGAAAAAGTGAATATTATATAATGTGGGAGGAGCCATGACTCATTGCCTTAAGGTTTTGGGTCAAGATGTGGCGTCCGGCTCGGTGTTGTGGTGTTCTCACTTAGCCCATTGATTGTACCTCCCATGTTGGGCTCCCCCGCCCTAACAAGTGGTATCAAGAGCTTTGGTTCGGTGGGATTTATTCTTAGTATGCTCTGTGGTTGCTGGAAGGTTGATTTACACTATTCTAGTACATGTTTGCAACAATGTCAAGTTTTTCAAGTTTTGTGAAGTATGACCTAGAGAAATTTGATGGAAGAATCAATTTTGGCTTATGGCAGATACAAGTCAAGAATGTGCTGATACAATCAGGTTTGTACAAGGCATTGAAAGAGAAGATTGTGGATATGGATGATGAAAAATGGGAGGAATTGGATTTCAGAGCAACAATTGCAATTCGTCTGTATTTGGCTAAGAATGTTCTTGCAAATGTGCAAGGAATATTGACAGCTAAAAAACTTTGGGAGAAACTCGAAGGGTTATATCAAGCTAAGGGCATCTCAAATTGGTTGTTGTTAAAGGAGCAATTTCATAATCTATGCATGGATGATAGCATGAAAGTCTCCGACCATCTTGGTGCAATCAATGGCATTGTCTCTGAATTAGAGGCTATTGGAGTGAAGATTGATGATGAAGATAAGGCACTAAGGCCTATATTGTCTCTTCCGTCTTCCTATGGACATATCAAACCTATATTGATGTATGGGAAAGAAACTCTGAATTTTGAAGAAGTTGTCATTAAAGTTATTGCTGAAAAAAGAAGAATGAAAAATGAGGGTATCACTTCATCAAATTCAATGCTGGTAGCTAGAAGAGACAATTATGGGAAAAGGAATCATGGAAAGAGTGTGACATGCTGGAAATGTGGAAAGCCTGGGCATGTAAAGAAAAATTGTCAAAGTGGCGCGGTGTCAAAAAAAGACTCTCAATTTGATGCTTGCAACGTTGCTCTCCCAAGAGGAGAGGATGATATTTACTAAAAGGTAAGAAGTGTATCCTCATGGCATTACCGCGCTACCATGGAAAAGGATAAGTTGTAGCTGATTCATAGTTGCACACGGGCATTGGTTGGCATTGAGATGCAAGGTGTGTGGTGGGGGTTATGTCGATGGCTGAGGAACTTCCGAAGAAAGCCAATATGGAAGTTGCACCATAAATTTTCAACAAAGTTTCAACATGTGCCAAGGTGAAATTCTTGGAATTGTCTCATTCCAAGTGAGTATACTTTTTATAGCGGAGTATGATAGTTCTTTGAACTATGATTGTCGGTGTAGATAATGGAAGCTGAAGATGTGCTCATTTCAATCAAGGTGGAGATTGTTGGTTTTGATTGAAATAAAGCATCGTGGAAGAAGTCTCACATCGCCCAAGATTGCAAGTGAAGAGGGGAGATCATGGCTATATATATGGACCCAAGTTCTTTGCTTCAATTTGTACGAGTCGGAAACACTTTAAGCTTGTATCTGGCTTTTCTTCTTCCTCTGTACTCTTTGAGTGTTGTGAGGTGTAGTTTAGATATTTGCTTTGGAGAGTGTGGGTGTACTGGGGATGTGGGTGTTTGAGAGAGAAGTCTATGTGTTATAAAAAATTTCACATAGTGTTATTCTCTGGTTGTCGTTTGGCAACGGCCGTGGTTTTTCTCCGGTTTTGGAGTTTTCCATGTTAAATTCTTGTGTTGTGGTTGTGTTTTTGTTTTATTTCTCTGTTTAGGGTGGTTCTCAAGAAGGGAAGTGACATATTTTCCCAACAAATGGTATTAGAGCCAAGGTTGGACTCAATTCTCGGAAAGGCACAAACTGCGGGTGGCAGGTGCTGGGAAGAGTGGTTAGTTGATTGGGGAGCAATGTGGTGGGTCTCACACTTGAGGGAGAGATTGTTGAGGTTAAGTGTGAGAGGTGAAGTCCCACATTGGTTAAGAATGGACTAAGTGAGTATTATATAATGTGGAAAGAGCCATGACTCATTGCCTTAAGGTTTTAGGTCAAGATGTCGCGTCCGGCCTAGTATTATGGTGTTTTCACTTAATCCATTGGTTGTACCTCTCCCTGTTGGGCTCTCTCACCCTAACAGTGGTATCAGAGCCAAGGTTCGATTCGATTCCCGGAAAGGCACGGATTGTAGGTGGCAGGTGCTGGGAAGAGTGGTTGGCTGATTAGGGAGCAATGTGGTGGGTCTCACACTTGAGGGAGAGAATGTTGAGGTTAAGTGTGAGAGGTGGAGTCCCACATTGGTTAAGAATGGACTAAGTGAATATTATATAATGTGGGAGGAGCCATGACTCATTGCCTTAAGGTTTTAGGTCAAGATGTGGCGTCCGACTCGGTGTTATGGTGTTTTCACTTAATCCTTTGGTTGTACCTCTCTCTGTTGGGCTCCCTCGCCCTAACAGTGGTATCAGAGCTAAGGTTGGACTCGATTCCCAGAAAGGCACGGATTGCAGGTGATAGGTGCTGGAAAGAGTGGTTGGCTGATGGGGAAGTAATGTGGTGGGTCTCACACTTGAGGGGGAGATTGTTAAGGTTAAGTGTGAGAGGTAAAGTCCCACATTGATTAAGAATGGACTAAGTGAGTAGTATATAATGTGGGAGGAGCCATAACTCATTGCCTTAAAGTTTTAGGTCAAGATGTGGCGTTTGGCCCGATGTTATGGTGCTCTCACTTAACCCGTTGGTTGTACCTCCCCTTGTTGGGCTCCCCCGCCCTAATAGTGGTATCAGAGCCAAGGTTGGACTTGGTTCCCGGAAAGGCATGGACTGCGGGTGGCAGGTGCTAGGAAGAGTGGTTGGCTGATAGGAGGGCAATGTGGTGGATCTCACACTTGAGGGGGAGATTGTTGAGGTTAGGTGTGAGAGATGAAGTCCTACATTGGTTAAAAATGGACTAAGTGAGTAGTATATAATGTGGGAGGAGCCATGACTCATTGCCTTAAGGTTTTGCGTCAAGATGTGGTGTCCGGCTCGGTGTTGTGGTGCTTTCACTCAGTCCGTTGGTTGTATCTCTCCAGGTTGGGCTCCCTCGCCCTAATAATACATTGTTAGAAATTAAACCCTAAACTAAATATTTAAAAAGCACAAATAATTATCAACTGTGTTAGGCCTATCACTTTATAATTTCAATACAACATTAATCAAATTCATTTCAATATTGTCCCTATTTGCATCAATTAATTATTATGTACTATAAAAATAGAAAAAAATACTAATACTTGATGACATATTGTCACGTGAATTATCTCATACATATATTAAAAGTAATTAATTTTGTTTTTTAAGAAAATAAAAATTACAGAAGCAAAAATAATGAAATGTTTTTAAAGAAGTTTTCTTTTAGAAGGTTAATAATAATATTGAGTTTTAATAAAATTAAAAGTATTGATAAGCTAATGAGTTAATTATGAAAGAGAATAGAAAGAGGTATTTTAGAAAAGTTAAATAAAAGATGGGTGAGTCAGAGTGACTATAGACAAATATGGAGTGACATTAGTCTCTCCTTATTTATCTTTATTCTTAATAAATGTAATATTGTCTGTCTAATCATATCGTATCTTTGTTTATTCCTTCATTTCTTAATCCATTTCTTTTTTTTTAAATTGATTATTTCCCATTGTTTAATGCAATATAAAAGTCTCATTTGAAACACTGCATTGGACTTTTCTTTTTTCTGATAGTCCAAACACGGAAATATCTGCGTATAATGATGGTTTCCCAATTCACATTCACAATAAGCTATTGGAGTGCAGCTAGTTGGAGTTTTCTCTCAGAGCATTGTACCTTGCCAAAGCTTGGAGACTAGTACAATACTGAGAGAGAGATTTTGGCAATAGTTCAGTTGTTTCTTCTCCGCACATACAATATTATCTATTTGCATTGATTACAAGAGAATGATAAATTCTTGTAATCTTCGAGAAAGGATAGCATGTGAGAATGACATAGCAACGGCGTTGTCGATTGCATCTAAATCCTAGCCACAGAATCAGCATACCAAAAAATATCCTAACCACCATGGCATTCGTTTGCCCCATATACCATAAATTTAGTTAGACACTACTTCATTAGTCATTGGTGCCCGGAACTATTGCCTAGAAATTATTGGCATAGTACATTTTGACTTCTCAATCATCTTCATGGCATGCATATACTTGATTTTTATACGGAATTACTGTCTCCGTTTCACAATAATTGTTATTTTTTATTTTTATATGTTTTAAAATATTTGTCTATTTATAATATATAGGTGATATTAATTTTCTTTTATTTATACTATTAATATAAATGTGCTAGTTAAGTAATCAATACATTTATTAAGATAAATAAGAATTATTATAAAAGGATAATTTTGTCAACTCATATAATTTTCTATATTTATCAAAATATTATTTTATTTTTCTTAACACATATTTATTATTTGATTTTTAACAATTATATATTCTAAAACAAAGGAAGTACTTGTCAGTTAAAAAAAATTTCTACAGAATGGTTGTCTGTAATACTGGATGTGTCCATTTTCAAAATTTTATTTTTCTTCTGTTATGTGTCCTTTTATGAATCTAGATAATATTAATCACATTTTATCTTTTATAACCTTAGAGGAGAGAGAACAAATGGAGGAAAAAAAGAAAGGGTAATTAATTAACAACAATAATTTTATAAAATATATTTAAATTTCTCTAACACGTGAAAATAGAAAGGCTAAGATTCTTCAATCATTTTCTTAATATCGATGAACACGTGAAAATAGACAATATACGATGAGAATATTTCAGACTGTTTTGTGACTCATGTCCAGAAACTCAAAATCTGTTACTTATTTGCCATTAGTATAGGGTACATTTTTGGGCAAGTACTTCTCGGGCTAATTATCAGCTCTCATTTTATATACAAATTTGGTCCCAAGTCTCCCTATGGTACTTGATTCGAGCACGTTTTTGACTTCTTCGGAATGGAGAATTTAAGCTCAAGCCCGCGTATAGTGGTCCAATAGCATGGAGTACTAGGGTGACTTTCGAGCTGTTCGGTGCCCTCTAATAAAAGTCATGGATGAACACAATTCTAATAAAACCTTTTTCTTTCCACGAGTTGTCTAACAAAATGAGAAAAAGTGCCTTTCGTGCTGTTTCAATGCCCCAACAAGGTATATTCATTATGCGAAAAGTCTAGCAAACTTTGCTTTATGTATGCATACTGCTGAGTTGTGCGCGCCTTTCTACTGGGACAGTTCAAAGTTCAAACATGTTAATTGAACCTGAAATTTTCGAAAAGCAATCCTTTGTTTATGCATTTATATAACAATAATATCTAGTAACTTCTGCAACTTTATTTTGGCTATCATTATCTAGTAAAGTTCATGGAACTCTCTTAATTATATTCTCGGATTTATTAAAGATCATTTGGCTATCATACATTTATACGGGTCTTAGTTTAATTAAATGCTTCTTTTGTGTCATTTTTTAGGCCTTAATATTTAATGATAGATTATAGTAATGATCTATGCTTAAGCTTCTTTTTTTTTCAAACGCATAAAAAGATCCAAGTATATGAGTCAACCAATGATCATCCTCAGTCAAAAGAAGTTGACAACAAAAGCATGTTGAATATTAAAATCAAGGGTTTAAGGACACTGATTAAGGACTCAGAAATGGAAAATTTTGTATTGGAAACATGTGTTTTTATTTTCAAAGTGTATAATTCGCAAAAAAAAATTTAAACATTATATTTTTTAGTATTCCTAACGAGTGCTTTTAGCAAAACCCTAAAATCAATATGCGATGCTCGTTCTACCAACTTTCTGACTCTTAGGAGGAACGCGTTGTTATAAACACAGCACGGGTTTGATAAAGTAGAATTGTAAAATACAAAGTGGGGAAAAAGATGCAGGGTTGTTATGAAGCTTGAATTATCTAATTGGACTTTGAGCGGCGAAACAGCAGGCTATCATGCGAGAGGCCAGAACTTTTGAATTGAGATTACGGCAAAAAGTTGGTCAGACAAGCAAGAAAAATGCTTGAACATTTGTAGTACTTTCACATTGATAAATGGTATATTAATTGTGTTGAAGATATATTTTACACTTCATAGTTGAAGATGATTACAATGAATAAATTTACAAATTTACCAGCGACACTTTTTTTTTTTAATATGCATTTTATCTTGTTTAGGAATTTTCCAGAACTTGCAGGATGTACTATCAGCTCAAGACAACTTCACTGTGCACTTGTCCATCCTCCATCCTGATCCAAGATCGAAGACAAAAGGGCTTCTGAGTGATCTCCAAAATTCTAGCTCCTCTAGACCAATCTCCATAGCCACCGTATCCAGTGTGCCTTGCATAGCATAACCACAGTTTCTTGTACGGGCAGCACCAGTCCAATCCATGGTTGTGTCCAACGAATATTGCCTGCAAATAATGAAAAGTAAAACTGTAATAAAATTTTGATACCAATTTGATATCACAACCCACACAATCTTGCCCTGGATCTTTCTCGGCATGCATACTAACCATAGTATTAAAAATCGGACCGGCTGGTTTTTATCGAACCAGTAGTGAACCACCTTGCCGGTTTACAGTGCATTAGGAATTTTCGCAAAAACTCCCAAGGTTCAGACCCCTTACCTCCAGGAGATCATCAAACACCTTTACCATTGTGCTAGCTAAGCTTCTTATTATATATGTTGCATTTAATATATATATATATATTATACATTAAGATATGAAATGTTGAAAATTCTAAAAAATTGCAACAAGTGGAATTTAAACCTGGGTAGGCGCACTACTGAGAGCATGCAACAACCACTAAGCCAACCTTGCTGTTGTGCCTTTATGTGCAATAAATTTTATATATATATATTATATTTAATGACATGAAGTTGTATTTTTATATAATAATTTAATAAAATTCGATTTAACTGGTTCAACCAGTAATCCACACTGGTCGAACCGGTGAACCAGTGACCTGGTGCATCGATCGTGTCGGTCACCGATTCGATTTTTAATATTATGACACTAACAATTCATAACTCACAATAGTTTTTTTCTCCTCAATTACACATGGAGCTCATCCATAAAAACTTACTCAACACTTTTACCCCTTAAGTAAACACACCCAAAGAGAAGTTTTTCCAATTTTCGCTATGTGCTCATCATTCTCGTTAACTTCACTTAATACACAATCCTAGATAAGTCTTTTATAGGCTTATATTCATAAGAAAACAATCAATTAATGAATTGGCGTGGCCTGGATGAGATTTGCTGGTGGCTCCACAAGATTTATGTTGCCCTTTAAACTCAAGCATGCTTAGCATTTATAGAATAAAAAAAATGGTGCTGGGCTTAATGACTTATAAAAACAACAAAACTAGATCCATCTGTGTGTCCATCAACGGCAAATGATCCATTGTATCATTTAAACTGATCTGACAACTCCTAATCACACTAGGGCTTGTTAGGTGCACTCACTCATTAATTGTTCGTAGAGTCACATTCACCAACAAAATAGACAGTTGATACAAAAACGTGTAGATTAAAAGTTGACCCAAAAAAAAGGTGTAAATTAGAAGAATAAATAAATAAGGAGCATAACGAAAATCATGTGTAGTTTCCTATATTTAAGGGAGGATCAAATGGTACATCAAAAGGCATTATAAGTTTATTAAAAAACCCTCTAACTAAAGCTTTACAACCTTATTATTATTGCTGAGGATGGCAGATAGCTGTGGACTAGCAAAAGTAAAATTCAAATCAAATGCAACAGATATACATTATTTGACGTGTCTCAATAAAATTCAGCATCCACTTACAAACAAGTGAGAACTCAATCTCCTATTTTCGTTAATATGCTGAAATTAGAACACAGCCACAACCCCAAATCTAATACTTAATACTCCAAGAAAATCCACACACTCACTATTTTCTAGCCCCAAACAATGAAAAACAACAATCAACTGCCAAGATATTTTCTTAAACCCTTGTAAACCTTAAATAAATATTTTTCAGGTGTTTGTGATTTTAATCTGTAATAAAAACTTCTGCATTACTTTTTTGCCCTTAAAAAATAATGCACATGTAATGTTTTTATTGGAGATCGGCACCACAAGCACCCACAGAATTTCAGGTAACTTCTGTCCTTGATAAAAAAATTCCAGTGAAAAATATCATTGCAACCACATTTCAGGCATTGAAGTCTGGACTGATGATGCAGCAAAACTCACTAAGGAGATCATATTCTATATGACAAATCGGACCATTTTGTCCATTTAAGTCAAAGTAAGATTTAACCATGCACTACGCTTAAGGTGGGGGTACATATGCATTCGAGTTTATGGTCAACCTATCTTGTTCTCACCCAACAAGGACAACTTTTATAACATCAAAACAACATAAATAAGATTACAGGATGCATCTATTTAGGTAGAAATCCATTATCTCATCATTATTCCCACATCACTGCAAGCCCAATGATAAGATACTTTCAAAATTATTTCAAAAATCTCTCTCATACCTCAAACAATTTCCCAATAAAATATATTTATGCCGGAAGACTTGTTTGATATATGAGCACTTTCCTTTTCAACCGTCAAAATCAACAGCTTATTCATCAAGCTAACACCTTGTTCAAAATCCAACAACTGTTTTATGTCAAATACACTGTGTTGGCTTGCTTAGACCTTACCTTGACAGAAGTTCTATTCACAAGAAGATTCATGATACCCGTTTCAGCTTCTTGAGGAGCAACACTTTCCTTGTTGATTGAACCGACACAAGGTTTTTGTATACTAGACTTGGGAGCCACCACCTTATAGGCCGTACTTGGTATATGCCAGAAAATAATCTCTGGCACCCTGTCAAACATGTTTTGTTTGGATCACGCAAAATGGAGGAGGAAAATTAATACATATCTATATATATATATTGTAATCAATTCTTTTTTAAAATATCTTACTTGGTATCTGTGATTGAGAAACACAAGAAATCAACAAAATTGCTTATTCAATATAAATGTAATTCTCAAAATGCATTAAGCTTGAAAGGAAAAAGAACTTCTGATTTATAGCAATAATGCTTAAAGAACTTTTGATTTATTGCAATAATGCTATCTCATTCTACCTTGAGTCACTATTAATTTCCTCAGCTTTTTGCAGAAACCATTCTGCCTGGCCGCTAGATATGACTTCTGGATATGAACCACCACCAGAATCAAGGAAGTAAAGGAAAGCCACTGGTGATTGTGGATCATCTGGCAAGGAAATTTCAAGGACATAGTTGGAGACACTTGGCCAAAGATTTCTAGGACCACTGCTAGAAAATGAACCATTGTGATTGATCTCATTTTTCATCATCTCCAATCGCCCTGTTCCTTTGAAGCTACAATCTTCTTCTCCTGAAAATTACCAAGTATGCCTTTTGCTAGAGATATTTCATACACTTAATTTGGCGAGACTATGAAATACCAATTATTCTGAAACTTCAAGTAATGGAAAATTTTGCCAAAAATATAGTCAGCAAATGAAGACAGAAGAAAGGACTATAATACAACAGTAAAGGTGAAATCAGGATGCCACTAAATTCCAGAAAAGGCATGGTATGACTATGAACTTATTAAACTATAACCAACACCAAAAGCAATTAAAATGCCATTTCACTGGATAAGTTTTCTGACGTGAGATCATTTGGTTGGTCACTTGCTTCTTCATACATCTCTCCCAACTTCACTTCTCATCTAGCTCAACTGCCTCTCCCCTAACCGTCCCTATGAGTTATAAGCTGTGTTGCCCGGACATATAGTACCGCACGATGCAGTGCAGATGCGAATACGACAATTTTATAAAAAATGGGGTACGGGTACGTCAATATATTAAAAAAATAAAATTTATATTAAAAAAATCAGCAATTTAAACATAAAATAATTCTAAATTGTTCAACAATCAACAATACATTTTAAAATAAAATACTACAATTTCCAAAATAAAATTAAACATAATCACATAACAACTGAATTAAGCTCTGGGTCCCAGATTTCAACATAAAATAATTGTAAATTATTTAACAAACACTAATACATTTCAAATTAAAATACTGTAATACTCAAAAAATAATATTAAACATAATCTTATTAACAACTAGCTTAAGTGCTTAAGCTCCGGGCACCCGTATTTGGTACTATTCATTGCAAAAGGTAGCTGTACCCGTACCAGGGACTATTCTTAGCAATATAAACGCAATCAAGCTTTAGCTACGGGTTCGAGACAAAGACACCCCTACCTAGCTACTCCAAGTCGCTGCTCCGGCTTCGTTCGCTGCTCCCGGACGACGCTGTTCTGGCTTCGTTCACGTTGCGGGCTCGTTCGCTGCTCCGGGTTGCTACTCTGGCTTCGTTCTTGTCGCTGCTCTGGCTTTGTTCGCGTTGCTGCCCGGCTCGCTGCTCTGGCTTCGTTCGTGTCGCTGCTCTGGCTTCAAGACAAAGGTCGCTGCTTCAGGTTCGTTCCCGTCACTCCTCCGGGTCGATGCAAGGCCGCCTCGGGTCGCTGCTCCGCCGTTCGTTCGCATATCGTCGCTGCCGTGGTGGGGGGCCGCCGGCGATGAAGAAGTGGAGAAGGGAGAGTGATGCTCATTTGCTTAGGAACAAGGTTGTGTAAAGTGTTAAAAGGGGTAGCAATGTGGGGCTAACATTGAAGAAGAGGAAAGGAAAAAAAAAAAAAAAATCCCAAAACTGCGTACCTAAAGCGTACCCCACGCGTACCCGCCGTACCCAAAGAACTCAAATTTTTTTTTTTTTCGAAAAAAGGGTGCTGGGTACGTATTTACGCGTACTCACGCGTACCCATCGTGTACCCGTACCCACCGCGTACCTGGTACGGATACTTTTCCAAAATTGGCATACCCGTGCTTCACAGGTTATAAGTGCATGTGCGCATTTTGTGTGATTTCACATCTGACTAGCAAATCATACACAAACCAAGACCAATTTAATCTCTCAGTTGTGCTAACTAATCCATAAGTTTGACTATCACTAGCTACAGAGCTAGTAATCTGATATAAAGGCTTTGGTTCTCTCTTCTTTTTCTTGTTCTTTTTTTACTTTTTATTTTATTTGTGTATGTGTGTGTGTGGTTGGTCATTATGACAGGGGTTGATGATATACAGTTTCTCAAGGAACAAGAGATGCAATAATTTCAGACAAGTATTCATTATTATTCAAATAAGTATTCATAACCCTGTGGAGAACAGAAAACCTAGTAGCCTGCTCCTGCCAGGAATGTGTCAAAGATCAGCTACTAAGCTTTCCACTCCATACCAAACAGATATGTACCTATAGCATTAACTATAACCTTGTCAATGCCATATCGCCTAGTACCTGAATAAGAAGTTCCAGTCGGAGGGCAACTGATTTGAGGAATTCCAGGTGCAGAGAACCATTCTAATGGCCACTCAAATGCAGCATCATCATGGTTTCCAAATACACTGGCCCAAGGTATGCCCCTTTTTTGTGTTGGGGAGATTGCCTGATCCCAGTACAAACTTGCATTCGCAATCATTATATTGTTAGCCGTAATGACATCACCAAGATATATTACAAAATCTGCCAAATAATTAACTCATTAGCATTTGGTATTCATGAAAATCGGGGGAAAGATTTAATTTATTGCTACCATGATATAGTCTTTCACTTCGATGAATCCATTATAGGCTTCAACTTGGCAGACCTCTCGCAATAATCTCATATAAACAATATGAGAACGTAGGTTAGACCCACTTTTTCTTTAATTACTGTTGGATGGTTTCTAGGCTAGTTTGTGCATGTTTGATCTAATTCCTCATTTGGTCAATGACAGGGATATTCATTACAACTTATCCCAAGTAATTAGCCCATTGCAACTCAAACATGTGCCTACTCACACATAACATGCCCATCAAACCTGGCTATGTTTGGGGTTTAGCTAGGGATGGAGTGAAGTTACAAAGAAGTGGAAGGCTAATAAATTAATCCACTCCATTGTTTAGAAGTTTCTATCCGTTTTTGGTAGCATATAATTGAATCGAGTGTGTTACAGTTTCAACATCTAATACAGCTTTTTTTGTTTTTTTGTTTTTTTTTGGAAAAGACTATCCCAACCCCTTAAACTTATATCTTTTTACAAAGTGCCACCATGGCCTTTAAAATCTTCTTAATTAGTCCTTAAAATTTAACATAATAGATCCTTCTATGAAAGAATTTGCTAAAATTGCTAGTAGTTATAGTGAAATATATGGTCTAACTTTAGTCAATGGTCTATATCTAATGTGAAATAAATGGTTAATATGTTTTTATGTGTTATTATACCATTATTGTGTGAACAATCTGTTCAAGTATTAATCAAAGTTTAGGGACTAATTGAGAAGGTTTTAAAGTTCATGGTGGTGATTCTCAAAAGGTAAAAGTTTAGGGAGGTTTTATAGTATTTTCTCTTTTTTGTTTTTTTATCACCCACTTCGTCGTAAATACATAATTTATTTTAGAAAATTCCTTCACTTGTACTTCAAAACCTTTTTCCTGGATCATCTGCAAATCTTTATGATTTTTTCTTTTGACCATCAAATTTTAGTTTATATGTAACTTGTCTTCCTTTCCCATATTTTTTTTTGTTTTTTTATCCTTCTTATTTGTCTATATCATTATCCATTATTAACAATGAATAAATGTTCTTTTAAGTATCTAATTTTTTTTAAGAAGCGTAAATTTGTCAACATATTCACAAAACTATTCCTATTATATTATCTCAGTAGTTTCCAAAAAATACAAAAGAGTTGTAGGCTAGCTAATGTTAATAAATGACTACTACAGCATTTAGAAAACAAAATTTTTTCTTCTATCTCACATTATCAAACACTTATGGACACTAACGTTTAGTTGATTTAAATTGTTCTACATTTATTTTTCTTAGAATCTTGGGTGTGGTTTTGAGCTCGAGTATTATGATTAAAACAACTAGTGTTAGAAAAGTTTTACCTTATAATAGGCCATGCTAGATTAAGTCAAATTAATTGCAGTTCAATGCACTCCAGATAATGGTAGTTTAAACAATACAAAATTAAATAAAATAAAAACTAACACATAAATATGCACAAATTAAAGATTAAAAGTTATAAAAATTAAATCATTTATTTTTGTATTTACATAAATTATAATTAATTTACTTTAAATAGATTAATTATTATAAAATAATAATAAATAAAAATATAACTTAGAAAACAAATATTTTCCTACCAATCAATTGGTACTTGGTGGTTTATAAATGCATTTAACTTTAAAAGTAAAATGACATCAAGTCAAAGACAATTATAAATTGACTTTTTAAGGGTGTGTTTGATTAACGTGATTAACAACTGGCAGTCTCAACGTCTTTTTATCTGTCATTTGAATTTATCGCTTAAAATTTAATAAATTACTAAATAATCTAAATTTAAATAGAATTTAATTTGAATACACTCACAATATAAAAATATTTACACAATTATTAAATCATATAATATCACATCAATATATGATTAACTTTGGCTACCACTATTTAAAAAATCATATAAAAAGAAATATTTAATCGGATAACGGTATAAAAGTGTCAGTGCATTTAAATTAAATTTTTATATATAATAGTAACTTCATTTGTCTGAATTGTTTGTTACTAAAATATTTAAAATATCTTTTACGATTAAATACTTAAAAGAATATTATTATTTTTTATTGATATTTTCTTTCACTTAATCCTACTAAAGATAAACCCCACAACTTAATTAATATTTCATCAAAATTTAAAATAAGATATGAAAAAAAAACACAACATCTTATAAGAAATAACAGATAAATATAACCAATCGAGTAATAACCAATAGAGCTATCAGCAAGTTTGGAATACCGTAGAAGACATAAGATAAGGTTTTGGCAGCATCTACTTCTGATTAATCACTTAAAAGTAAATTTACTTTGAAATCCAGGTTCCTTGATTCAAAGTGAAAACTTGTTTCTTTCAGGTTTCAACGTGTTTTTCAACCTGTGATAAAAATAAAGCGTGCTTTTGTTAATCAAGTAATGATATTATAATAATATCAGGGTCAGGGTAAATTCCATATTTACAGTAACAAATCAATCATTTAAAAGATAACTTAAATTTAAGGTCGTTTGAGTGTTGTGATAAATCTAATAGCTATGCGACGTCGTTTGAGTGTTGTGATAAAGCGGTAACTCAAGCTATGCGTTTGAGACCTCACCTGGAGTTTCATCGTCTAGCACAGTGTTCATGACCCTAATGGAGTTCACATCCTGAACTGGGCCCCAGTCCGTCCACGCGTCCTCCCCGAAATGCAGGTCCGCAAACAGAGCAATCTTGAACGGTGCACCTGCCCGCATAGGAATCTGCCTCTCCGACGCCGCAGCTGCTACTGTTTCAGAACCAGCTCGTGGCAATCTGAATCGTATGGTTGATGATGCCCGGCGATGATGATGGGATGATGATGATGATCGGACGGTGGAGAACAGAGACAGAAACAATAGGGGCAAAACCGTCTTCCAATGGCTTCGATGAGTTTCCATCGTGGGAGGACTGAAAAAAAGGCGGAAACAGGAATCAACAGAGAATAGAGGGAGGGGTGCAGTGCATTGTTGTTGCTGCAATGATGAGGTTGGTGGCAATGTTGGGGTTTGTAGAAAAGCGAAATGACAGAGATACCCTTGCCACCGTGATTCCCTTCGTTGGCATTACTTGGGACTGGCAGTAGCTGATTGGTTTTGGAGCTTTCAGTTGGGAATCGGATGGGCTGCCGCAATCTTTAGTTAAATTGTTATGGACTTTCGTTTTCTTTTATTAAAAAGATTGAAAGTTAAATAAATTTGAAAGAAAAAGCGTATGACCTTTTTCATCAATGCTAATAATATAATAAAAAATTGATTCCCTCCCACAATTCAGTTTTGGGAAAATGGTTATTCTAGCAGTATATGTTATCATTGTAATTATTATTAATTAGTAATTTAAGGGTTTATAAAAAGAAAATATAATAAAAAAATTTATCAATGATTTGAGTAATTAAAAATAAAAATAAAAAAATAATATTGCCTAATTAATTATATGATTAAATATTTAAATATAAGGATGATCATGTAAATATTTTTGGTTTTATGAATCATAACTATTTAAAAAATAAATTTATTCATGCAATTATAATTTTTAGTTTTATTTTGTTACCACTAGACCTAAAACAAAGATTAGCATATGTAAAATGGCTATTAATTTGTTAATATTAATAGATAGTATTACTATTATCTGAATTGTTATATTAAAATCTGTAAAAAGGAATGCAAAGGAAACAAATTTAAGATTTTTCAGACACAGTTTTCGCTGTACTGTATTTTCCGTTATGAAATTGCTGTATTAGAATTTTGGGGAAAAACAAACAAGTTTATATTTATAAAAGGATTTAATTTCTTTGCAAACTTTTTTTTAAATAATCATCTAATTATATTTTGACAGATCACTTATGATTATTGATAATTTCATTCTCTATTTGAAAAGTGATGTAAATGAAATATTTTAATTAAATGATTATGTAAAATATTTTACACTATAAATTAAATCCTTTTATAAAATTCATAAGTTAATAAACATTCAATATCATGGCTATGTTTTAGTATAGATAATATATAGGTTGCAACGTTCTAATGTACGACAGTATATTCCATGGCACTAAAATGGAATAAACCCTTGTTAAGCATATTCCAATAATTCCATGTCATCGAATGAATAGAGGAAAACTAGAGTAAGGGTATCTGATCCCTGTTAAGCATAGTTTGCTGCTTTGCAATGAGATGATCTTTTAAGCTATCATATACTATATATTAAAAACCAGTCATCCAGCAAGCCTGATACAGTGCAAAAATCTGAGGTGGCTTCACCAGAGGGATTCAGTTTCCCCCCAAAATGTTGGACTTCATTCAGGCTTAAGAAATTGGTTTGCGTGTGTAAGGTGCTAGGTTATTACAAGATAATTGGTTTTATTTGAAATGGACTTCTGAGGGATGTAAACACAGCATAATAAATGCTCCGCTTAAAAACTGGCCATCCAGTAAACTCGATGAGTGCCAAATTCTTACGTGTCCAACCATGGCAATTTCATATTGCCCCCAAAATGTTGGACTCATTTATAGCACATTGATGTAGCTTGTGTTGATTCAATTTACAGAGATTATTCATTTCTTCATACAATTCATTTACTGTAGTTATGGGTCCACTTTTTGCTTCCTGCAACTTTTGAAACTCATATTTTAAACTTTCCAGCAAATGTGCTTTTGATGATAACTCTTTAATCACAATACGATTGTGAGTGTAATTGGTGGAGCATGGAGTTTTTCAAAAAGGAACAATGAGTCATTATTATCTTCCAGCATAATAAATATCATTGATATGTCAATTTGCAAATAGTCCATACTTTCAACTAACCTTCTTCAATCAAGCTCATCCAAGTATTAATTACAAATTCAAATTCCGATAGCTTGTTTGATAGTAACACCGGCCCTATAAATAGTGGAGTAGTTGGATCGTTGTGAGTGTGGTATGGTGTTGGGATTTTCTTTTGATATAGGTTCTTTTTGTGTTCATCCTTTTTAGTTCCATGTATGCACTTTGACATTTTTAGTTTCTTTAGTTATTGGTTTCTTTCATCAAATTTTTCATTCCGACATTTTGTTTCTTTTGTTTTACATGTATCCTTGATTTTGTTTCTGCAGCAATTATGGCATGTTCTTCATTGATAGGAAGGCTCATTGGTGGATGACCAAAATGTAGAGCCTTCTACCATAAGATGGATCCTGATTCTGTAAATTCATGTTGTGTTCACTTATATTTACTTTCATTGATTCTCTTTCATTTCCATGGCTTAAGAAATTTGTCACATTTAATTGTTTTCATGCAAAAATGACTATATACACTAGAAGATGTCAAGGTTGTTCTATTCCATGTTTGCGTACTTGCCTTTTCTTTCTCTTCTTTTTATTACTGAGAATGCTATGTTTGCAAGAAATTTGGTCAAATATGTTGCATTGTGTCTGTTTGACAAAAGTTTGTGCAGGCTGTAGAATATGTCATCATGCAACATTACAATGAGAATGGATTTGCTTTTTCATTTTTAGGCAATGAAGTGTTCTTAAAAGCATGTTATGCTATAAGTCAGCTTAATAATCAAAATGATGTAGCTCTTGGATTTGTTCTTTTTGGAAATTGTTTTAGACTAAGCAAATGATTGGTTTTCATTCAATTTCAATTTCAATTCTAATTGTATCTTTAAGATCAAGTATTATTGTGAGTTTATATTGTTTAGAACAAGCTGTAAACAAATGAAGTGAATCCTTGCGATACATTATAGTAAACAAAAAATTTACTCTGACAACTGTTATATGGAGAAAATTATGGGATTTTTGCATGCATGTTTTACTTTTGACCTAAGAATGTCATATTATTAGATGTCAAATTATATAAGTAGCTCCAAGAAGTTTTTAATGTCTTTCATGGGCTAATGTTTTGGCATCTATCATTTCTGCGATGTTCATTATGAGGTACATTGTGTATTTTATGCTCTTGTCCTCATATTGTTGTATAAGTGAGTGATATCTTTGAACTATCTAAAAATGAAATATATTTGAGAAATGAAAAGGTTCTACATGTCAAAAAGATAATCTACATGTCAGCTTATTATATGACTGTTCAATAATGAAATATCATTCTTATGTGTCTAAACACTTATTTTGATGCAAACAGTTATGCAAAAAAATGCATATGAAAAACCTATTCAGTTGTTTCTTTTATGCATGGAAATGGTTCCAACTTGATTATCTCTTTTATACAGAAACGGGTTTCTATTCCTTAACCTTCTCCTTACTTTCTTCTTTCTTTAGTGATGGTAGTAAAAATTAGAAGAGACCTCATAACTTGGAATAAGACCATTTAGATATAAAACTTTCAGGAACCAACCTCCATCAAGTTGGTAACCACCCCAATAACTCCCCTTCATTTGATTTTATTATTTATTTATTAAACCAATAAAATATGACACATGTTTAATACCACATGAGACATATTTTCTTATATTAGTTTCCTTCCTCTTCTCATATGCATTCAACTAATTATATTCATTCTTTTTTATTCAAACTAGTGTAGCTACCCATGCAATTCATGGGAATAATTCAAAAAAAGCTAAAGAAAAACATTATGTATAAAATGGATAGGTAGAATAGATGAGTTAGTAAATATAATAAGACACATCATTCTTTGAATTTTCTTGATTGAGAAAAAAAGTGTTGCAATCCCTTCGGCCACAATAGTATAAGAAGGCTATTAGCAGCTCAGTCTAGGTAGAAAGCTTTAAGGTATGTGATTATCTTGGTTTTGCTTTCCTTTCTCCATCTCTTTCTTGTTTTAGGGGAATTTTCAATAGTTCCTAAAAGGTTCAAGAAAGGAAGGTTCTCTAGTATAATAATTGTAGATTTAAATTATTTAGAAGCATCTAGAATTCTATTGCTTCAATGGTAAATACAAGTGTTGTTTCTGCTTCCCAAAACTCTGCCAGTGCTATTTCTATGTCTGTTGCCACTCCAGGTAAGTGGGTTCACATCTGTAACTTCTATGTTAATTATTATATCTATTGCACACAAAACATGAAATTGGGCATGATTTTATAGGTTGTTTTGTGAACTACAGGGATTTCTGTGAAATACTGTGTTATGAACTATCGGTTTTAATAAGAAAATGTGTTTCTTTAAAAACCATGGGACATCCACCGTTAAGGCTGAGTTGTGTACAGTTGCACTGTAAATTTAATTCATTAAAGTTGGTTTTATGATTATATGATTCTGGTACTATATATATATATATATAAAGAGAGAATTTTGAACCCTAGGATAGGAGACTTTATGAATGATAGAGAAAATAATGAGATTTCTAGCTGAGCTAGCAGTAACTATAAAGAAACAGGCTGTGTGTTAATGGTAGTTAATCTGTTAACCTTGGTACCAAGTAGCCTAGGGCTAAAGATAACAAAGAATTTATTGTCATACTGGGGAGCGATATGTAATGCCCAAATATGACTAGACATTTATATTCAGAATTTTGTTACGTCACAAGTGAGCTATCAATTCCGTTTCTCAAGTGAGGGCCAGTGAGGCGTGAGAACACACTTCCCAGCAGACCGTGACAGACATGGCTCAAACTAAACGGCAATAGAACCAAAAGCAAAGTCTTCTTCGCGAAATTCACTAACCTATATTATTGACTAATAAGTAATAACAAAGCATTTGTGAAATAACGATAGATATTTCATTTCAAGCTCTTAATTGCTCCTTTTTGATAGACTCCCGGAAGGTGCCAGAGAAAAGCAGTGAGCTTTTTGGAAACCCTATTTCCTAGTCGATATCCAAATTGCTACTAGAGGTCAACTCCGTGGTTTGCACGGATTTGAGTGTATTTTTTAAATTATTTTAATGAGAATACTAATAAAAAAATATAAAAATGAAAGTTATAGGCGAATATCGATAAAATATTTTGAGAATTATTTTATTTATGGAATAAAAAAATTTTATTGAGAGAGTTTGATGACTACTTTATTGTAAATGAAAGTATTAATCTAGTCTGTATATTTTTATTTTATAATTATAAGAATTCTCAACCCTTTTATTAAGGTTATTCTTGACAACACAATATATAATTGTCTATGCCGAAATATATGTATTAACAAATATGATTGTCATAATTCAATAAGAGTCTTGAATTATGTTTATTATTATTGTTGTATAACATACCATTATCAAAATTTATTTTCTTCTTTTTTTTTAAAAGAAAAAGTCACTTTGAGTCATTTATTAACAAAATTATTTGTTGAATAGGAACTATTGTGCAAAATATTACTTCACATAATTTTTTTTGTTATATATTTTTCTTGGTGCCTAAAAAGTAACTTTGTTCCACCTGCACATTTCTAATATAAAATTTATGCTCTTAAGGAGTATAATAATTAACATTTCTTCCCTTTTGTAAGGGATCAACCAAACTATTCAAAGAATACTAACTTTTTAATTAATAGTAATCCATGTAATTATTTTTATTGTTATTATTTATTATATCTTACCTTAGGCATAAAAAATAGTCATATTTCATTACATATTTTTAATGACAAATATATGCTCTTAAAGAAGAGTAAAATTGACATTTTATACTGTTCCAAGCAATGACCTAAAAATTCAATTAAATTTATCAAAGTATTGTAAATTGTAGTACATAAGCTCTCGTTCAATATATCGTCAATTGCTTTGTCAATCACATCCTAAGCTTATACACTACTTTGCTAGACTTTCAACTATATAGATTATGTAATAATTAATTCAATGAATAATATCATTTAAATGAGTGCATAATGTTATTTCTAAACTTTATATAGAAGTATTTTAAAACTCTTGAAATATTTTAATATAAAAAAATGTGTCTTCAATGTTTTCATTTTTTGGAAGCACATATAGGCAAAGCAAATATGTTTTTAAAATTTGAGAATTAAAATAAATTTAAAAATAAAAAGAAATTAAATTTTTAAACAAAAAATCTTCAATTTGTGTACTAACTATTAGTAATGACAATTATGTTGCTATTTTTTATTCAAAATAATAATAATTATTTTAATTTTTGAGATTTCATTTATTTTCCTAGTAATTATATTAATATGTAATAATATGGAATTGTTATTATTTTACTATATTTTGTATCATTAAGCAAGTTTGAAGAAAAGTTTGTTGAGTAGCACAATCGTTATTAATTGAATTTACTAATCGTTATTAACTAATAAATAAAAAAATATACTACATGTAATTTACAAAATTATCAGTAAAAACATCTTATTTGTTTGATTTAAAAATAATTTTATTTTTTCATCTTTTTAATAATTCTAAGATTATTAACGTATTTATGATATACCATATTAAAGTGTTAGTTTATAATTTCAACTTTTCAAATTAATATTAACTGATAAAAGATTAATATCCTATATGAAACTAAATAAAATATGTTGCATGAAATTTAATTTTTTTTTAGGATATTAGCAATTCCGTTAAACTTGGCCATGCATTAAATATTTTAAAGTTAAAAAAGTTTGATTTAAAAATAAAATCAAATTAATTTTCAAAATGGTAAAAAAATTAATTCTCAAAATTAATATTACAAAAATTATATTGCCATGAATTAAAGTCGATCCAATGTAATTAGTGAAATTGTAATCTAACTATTTCAAAAATAAAGATTAATGAATACTCACATAGTTGCAAATTATTAGAAATTACAATAAGCTTTAACTACAAATTATACTAATATTTACCATAATTATAAATTAAAATGAATTTTTATTATAAAATATAGTAAATCATATAATAATTCCAAGTTAAAGTAGGCATTAAATGCAAATGCAGTGAATTTTACTATATATATATATATATATACTTTAACTTTTAAAATTAATATATGAAACCAAATAAAATATTGTATGAAATTTACTTTTTTTAAGATTTTAAGGTCACTTCCTTTAAACTTGGACGTTTAAACAATAAAATCAAATTAACTTTTAAAAAGTTAAATAGATTAATTCTCAAAATTAAAATTACAAAAATTATGTTGCCATGAATTAAACTTCAATGCAATTATTGAAGTTTTTATCCAACTATTTCAAAAATAAATATTAATGAATACTCATATAATTGTAAATTATTATAAATTAGAATAAATTTTCACTACAAGTTATATTATTGTTTATGATATTTATCAATCAAAATGAATTTTAATTATAAAATATAGTAAATCATATAATAATTGGATGATATGCAGTGAATTTTACTCTATATATATATATATATATATATATATATATATATATATATATATATATATATATATATATATATATATATATATTAACTTTAAAATTAATATGTGAAACTAAATAAAATATTACAAGAAAATTTATTTTTAAAGATGTTATGGCCACTTCTTTTAAACTTGGCCATTTTTAAAAATGATTAAAGAATAAAATCAAATTAATTTTTAAAATGTTAAATAGATTAATTCTCAAAATTAAAATTACAAAAATTGTGTTTCCATGAGTTAAAATTCAATGCAATAATAGTTATAAATTAAAATGGATTTTAATTATAAAATATAGTAAATCATATAATAATTGAAAATTAGTGTGAGCAATGAATGCAAATACAGTGATATAATATAGATAGATATAGATAAATTTTAATAATTTTAAAATGATTAATGTAGTTATTATATGCCACATTAAAGTGTTAATTTATAATTTAACTTTTAAAATCAATATTAACGGAAAAAAGATTAATATCTTATATGAAACTAAATAAAATATTGCATGAATTTTTGTTAAAAGATGTTATGAAAAATGAGTTAATTACAAAATATAATAAATCATATAATAATTACAAGTTAGTGTGAGTATTGAATGCAAATGCAGTGAATTTTATTATATATATTCAGTACCACTAATTATTTGCTTTCAATTTAATAATCATAGAAGAATTCTACCATGACTTAAGAAAGTTTGAGTTATTTTCCTTTCCAGTATTGTTAATAGCAATTTTCATCCTAACATTTACAATATTGACATATGAAAATGTAAGGAAAAATATCATAATCAAATTACATGAATTATAATCGTAATAATATAATTGAAGATGGAGTCAGTAAGTAGCATATAACTGTTTGTAATATTTGACAATGGACTCCTCGTCAAACTTGCATTTGAATCTTCTCTTATACTGGCAATGGACTTCTTTTTGCGTGATGGAAAATAAGTAGTATTTTGAGATCCATGAAAAACTCCACGGTCTTCTCTTAAAAAGTGCTACTCGATGAAGATGATAAAAGAATATTTGGCTCCATTGAGGGGCTTACAGCTTTTATTACACCATGAAGAAGACCTATTGACAAAAAGAACAAATTAGTTCAAGCATAGAGAAATAAGTGATGACTAGCAAAATATGACAACACAGAGTAGTTAGTGTAACACCCTAATAAACTCTAATTCTTTCATCCTAATTTTTTTATATTGCAATGGTTAGCTACTAATTTGTACCTTGAAATTTGAGAATTTTTTTTTGTTATGATTATTTCTTATTCATAGTTATATACCAGAATAACGTGTATTAATTGTAAATCATGTATCTGGTAGACTCCCAGGAAAGAGAGGTGGGTCACAGAGGACACACTTAAATACCAAATCTTTCCTTAGCTCAAACCTTTCCAAATTACATTCCACAGTAATACACTTTCTTCTAGTAACCTAAAGGTAAATTATTATTATTATTATTTTTAATAACAAATAATGATTTTTCTCTAACAAAATATTAATGTTTGTTAATCAATAATTCCCACAGTTTAGACAACCATCATCTATAGAAAACATACTTTACTACCAATATCGATTCATAGGGTACAATAGTACATATTACACATTCAAGATACATGAAGAAAACTTTAATATCACAATGCAACATAACCAGAGTCTGGTAACATATAGTAAAGATTCTATTTAGCACACATAATAGAATCTGACTATTTAGAAATTAAGTCCATGGCTACATCCATTTCATTGTTGAGGACGATCCATGCTATCTGGAAACATCAAAGAAAAGGGGTGAGAGAAGTCTCCTAGTAGGGTGATGTTTCCAGGGGAGTCCCATTTCATCCCAAAAATACTAAGAATAACACGGGAATGCAGCAAAATGCACAAATTATATTTTGCTAGTGTCAAACAAGATGGAAGTGTATAATATCAATCATAATAAAAGTGCAGTAAAAGAAATATAGTAAATAATAATGAATGTACTATAATTCCCTTTTATAATATCTCGTTCCCTTCTAATAGCTTTAATCTGCAAGATTTGTTCATATTGGATCTGTGAGAGCTTTCATTGCTAGGGCGTCCCTTAGTCAGATCAATAAATACCATGTCCTTGTCCGCTAGCATGGCGGGGCCCAAGGCATCACTAAAACATCCACCAAGTCCTTTTCCGCTACAAGGCGGGGCCCGAGGTGTCACTTATCTATTTGTCCATTTTACATTGTGTACATAGTATGCATAAAGTATGAAAATTATAGAAAGTTTCCACAATTTCTTTCATATTCACGTGTAGACCACAAGATTTTCCATATTTGCACATAAAGCCCAAACAATATAATTATCATATTTCTTTATAATTATCATTGAAGCACCAAAACATACTATTGTAATAAACTCATTTCTTTATAATGAAATACGCTTAACTTAGTTTTTATATAATAATTCAATTTCAAGTATTCATATAATACTTTCTTTACTAATCCCATAGGTCTAAATATACCCAAAATCATTTCAAATCTATCTTTAAAAAATGCTTAGGTAAATTATCTTACATAGGTAAAAAGAATATTTTTTTATGCATCTAAGGATATAATCATAGAGCAAAGAAAATATCATGAAATCTTTCAAGAAATATAAAATGAAATAGCAAAAAATATACCCAAGCTTTAGAAAATCACTTCAAGCAAGAGACTAGCTAGTTTATGTGTCATGTTTCTAATGAGACCTTAAATTTAAATATTTGTAAACAATATTCCTTATTATTAATAAATGTATAATCAAGTCAAATATTTATAGTTCAAGGTTCATAGTCCAAGTGATGTAGTTCAAGGTCCATAGTTCAAGGTCACAGTCCAAGTTCCGTAATTCAAAATCCATAGTTCAAGGTTCATAGTTCAAGATCCATAGTTCAAGGTTTATAGTCCAAGGTCCATAATAAAGGTTATGATTAATATAAATATATTTTAGTGTCTTTTATATCATATTAAGTTTTAATGGTCCCAAGAGAAATACAACACACAAACCAAACTAAATATTGCATGCTCAAAGATTTAGAATCCATTCATTATAGTAAATTAAATAAAGCACTTTTCATGAATAGAAATGTTTCACAATTATAATGAGATCAAAACTATATTACCTTAAAATTCCATAACTTGTGGACAAAACTTTTATCAAAGAAAAATACATATGGTTTAACATATTAAAACAACTTCATACAATATTTAAATATTTGAAGAAAACATAATAAAAATTTGAAATGATCTTAAATCACAATTTTCAACCATATAAGGAGACAAATAAATATTCATCATATACACATGGATTAAGTGTTTTATGACACCATCATTAAATCATTCAAAGGTATTAAAAACAATAAACATAAGCTTTGAATATCACATAACATAACATCATACAAGAAAATTATATATGAAGCTTAGAAGTGAAAGAAAACCCCTACTTGTTCTTGGAGCTTTAGAAACTCTATTATACCAAGGCTAGACCAGCAACTTCTTCAACTTTTCTAAACCTTTTCTAAGGGCTAAGATTCATGTATAAAGGCTGGAAAGTGTTGATGGTAGATGGTGATAAGTAAAGATGATAATTTGGGAGTGTTTTGGTAAAATTTTGTAAGTGTTTTTTGTATGAAAATGAAGTAAATGAAGAGAAATAATGGCTATACGTTTTTGATAGTTTTTTGGGTAGAAGAATGAAATGTGGAGTTGTGTTTAGAGGTGTGCTATTTATAGAAAAAGTCTAGGATTAAAATATTATTAATTTTATAATTTATTTGTCATATTTAGTTAGTTTCATTAGTAAAATATTAAAACTAATACTAAATAATTTAATAAATTCTTAATTATCACTTAAAGACATAATAAAATGTTAATGACATGATTTAAAGACATTTATTAAATTTTAATATTTTTACATATAATTTAATAATGAATTATTTAAAATAAGGCAAAATTTCTTAAACTAGGTAATCTTAATTAACCTAATTAATTGATAAATGACTTAATTTATTTTTAAATATCTTCATTAGATTGTTGGAGATATAATACAAGGATTCACGAAATTTATATAATTTTTTTATAATTATTTACATTTATTTGGTATTTTACATTATTATTAGTGTTATTAGTAATTAATTAATTAATAATCTATTTAACTATTTTTAAATTATCATTATCTTTTCTTTTGTAGCCACTAGGTCTGAATCTTATCTCTAATAAAGTTATAGTGGGTTGCAAGTTGTCTTGAATGATTAATATATGAAAATGACAAATTTTGTATATTAAAATTTTATTTTAAAGTTACATATACTTTGGTAATTAATAAAATATTCATCTAAAAAAATTATATTTCATTGATATATTATCAATAACATATTGTTACCTTATTTACATGCTATCTATAATTTTTTTACGAATTTTCTATAATTTTTAGTATTTTTAATATATTCTCACCTTAATTAGGCCTATTTTAAGTTAATTAAAATAATTAGTCATCTAAAAATAAAATATATATTTTTTTACAGCAGTCCATGTCAATTTTTGAGTTGTCTATCATGATAAGGGGACAAGCTCACCATGGTTGAAATTTTTAGTAAAAAATGGTTGGCTTTGGATAATATGTCATATGAAATATCCTTTACTTTTAGAATATATATTATTATTTTTTATGAGTCCGAATTTTACATCATTCTAGGTGTCATTTAATTGATTTAAGAGTACTAGTAAGTTAAATCAAGATTTTGGAAAATTATCTTAAAGCTTAGGTAATTAATTAGGTGTTTTAAGCTTTATTTAAGTCAAAATTAATTAATTAAAGGTCAATGTGATTTTTAACACTATCCATGGTTTAATAAAGAGTCCTATTTTGTGGTCCTCTTTGTCTAATATTATAATTTAGTAAAAAAAAATTTTAAAGTGACTTAGAGTTGTTTTCTAGGATTTTTCGGTATTTATTTCATATCCTAGGTTAGGTTATTTTTTGTGTGTAATTATACTAACATTATACAAATTTACTTAATATTGATATTCATCATCAAAATTATGTTTAAATTGTATTTATAATTTTTTTTTACTTTATCCAAATATTTCTTGCCTAAACAAAATCGTCATACTTTCTAAAAAACTATAATAAAGCAATACTATATTAAGAAAAATTGAGGATGTTACAGTTAGCATTGGTATAAAAAAGTTAAAATTTAAACTAAATCAATTAGCTAACCATTTCTACTATCATTTAGATTTTGTTGAATGGAAGAATTCATCTTCCTTTTTTTTGTTAAATATTTCCTTCCTCTTCATTCTAGCCATTTTCAATTTGCAATATGAGTGATGATTGTCTATTGTCTTATAAAGGACCACCTTTAGGAAGGAAGTTTTCTTTAGTAACTAAGAAAAAGGAAAACGTGTGAAATTGAAAGGGCAACTGATTTATAACAATGCATGAGAAGGAGTGAAAGACTTCAATGTACTGATAGATACTCAAAGACAGTGACAAATAAACCTACTGCCTATTAATTATTTGTATAGGGAACAATGATGTTACAATAATGATATAGGAACAAAAAAATTATATAGAAAATGTACACCATATACTTTGCCATCATTAGATATGATGAGTGGTTTCCACTCACCCCATTGACTCATCAAATCTAATGGAGATAAGGTATATGGTATGTATTTGTTGTGTAATTTTGCTGTACACATAAGATTACTCATGATGTTAATGAGTATTGTTTGAGTTATTATCCATCATTGAAAGCTGAGCAAGGATTCCAATATTAAATATAAAAATTAAATAGGGACACATGATAACTTCAACCAATTTCTTTCATGTTCTTTTTAATAGATTATTGATTGTCTCAAAATTGAAATATCATATATCATATATGCGTAGTTTTTAATAACTTGAAATTAAAGTAAATTTGATTTATTTTGACCCATGATTATGAATGACTTAAAAATATTTATAATTTTACTCATATTTCAATTTGATATTGTAGAGGCGAGTTAAACAAACATGCAAACTTTATGTTTGATATTAGATCAAAGTAGTAAATTAAAGAGAATGATAATCTCCATAATCAATAAGAAATTAATAGTAAAATCCAAAATGCTTGTAATTAAAGCAAGAAATATCCTATTGGTCCTTATGCTCCTTAATAACCTTTCTCAGCTTTGTAGATGATTGTTCACAATCCTCTAGTGATGTTTGAGAAGGCTGAGCTTCCCAAGCTTCATCACAATTCTTAGTTATTGGAGTCATTAATGTTCCAGCTTCAAATACATGCAATAACCAATTATTTTTGTTCCGGTAATTTGGATAAATTCGTGGAATATTGAAGCAGTACCCCAAAAAAAAATAGGAAAAGGTTCACAAACCTGGGAACAAAAGTTGCTAGATATGTCTCACTTTTCTTACAATAAAAAGAATTACTACGCTCTACCAAACCTTGAAAGCACTTTCTATAGCCTTTGTACCACCAATTAGAGGTGGTGTCTACCTCTTTCACAGTTCCAATAGTAACAAAAGTAGATTTTTGAGAATGAACATGATAGAGATGCTACTATAATTCTCACTAAGCAAATTAGTTGTTTCTTATATATTGAAATTGAAAGATACCTCAGTGACTTCTTTAAGATTAGAAATTGGTTTATAGATATTATGATTGAGTAAGTCTTCTTCCTAAGAGTATTAAGTCTCATTATCTATTTGGATGATAGGGGTAGGCACTCGAGTTTGAGACTTATTAATTCTACATAACATACAATTTATGAATATTCTTTTACTAATTACTAATAATAATTGAACATGCCAAAAGTCTAATAACCTTGTTCAAAATTCTTCAACTTCTAGAAAGTCAACATTGATGAATAATTTGGAAGTATAATTTGTGTTAGAGACTCTCATACTTCCTGCACATAAGGAAGAAAAGAAAAACTTAAACACACATGGAATGAGTAATCATTTGTTGTATGTAGATTAAGATTATTATAAGACCATTATAAATTTCTTTTTTCCTAATTGGAGAATGATCACATAGCTTGAAGCAGGGCTCCTCAAGGTGTTTCAGAAACTGTTTCCAAAATCTTCCTACAATGTGCATTGGATCTTTTCATTGCTTCTATTCAATAACAAAGAATCCACATGATTAACTAGAATAAAGGTTTATCATTAAATAACTTATTTATAATTAAAATTACAATCTTATTATTAAGAAAATATGAGATTTATAGATACATGCTGACTTACTGATAATCATCCAACTGTATTTCCACATAAAATTGGTAGTTTTGTCATTCTTTGTATATCCACATAGTCCAGTTTTGGCAGCTAAAGTTCCTATTACATATGATATGTATGAAATAGAACAAACCACAACAATGTAAAGGATGCATCAAGCAACACAAATTTAAGAAAGAGAGATTACTCAGCATTTAACGGAAAAGAGCCATCATTAACTTCCTTCACTTGAGTATCTTTTTTGAAGAATACTCTAAACTTATGCTTAGTTGGTTTGAACTTCAATGAATTTTTCTCAACATCAAAGTTAGAGATAATTCCCACAACTTAATCACTCTTACCTTCATTTTCCAGAGCTTATTCTCATTAGTCTTATTCAAATTGTTCATTAGATCATACTTTCCAGCCATGTTGTAGTGTTAAATAATGTAGAGGAATAAAGGAATAAAGCAATGGAGAGAAAATTATGATGAACTAAAGAAGATTACTTGAGGACAAGGCAATGAAAGTATGAAATCAGACATATTTGTGATGCTATATATATGCATATATATGTAAGCAGATGAAAAGTTCATTCATTTAATGATTATTCCAATCAAGATCAAAGTAAAAAGAATCCTTCCACCAACATAGAGATATGTGATATATACAAATAGAATTAAATTAAATGAATGTGCAATGGAGAAATAAACAGATTTTACATAGAAAAGATGCAACAAAATAGTCCAAATTCACTTTGTACATAGGGAAGTAAATGAGTTTAATTAATTTAAAAGATTTACACGGGCATTGCTATATTTTAAGAAGTTTATATATATAAACTTTCATCTAGGAGCTGACTACAAAATTTACTAGTGTGGGAAGAAAACGATGAGGCAAAGAAATTTAATTGACTTTATGATTCATGTACTCAAGGTTAACAAAATCAAATTACAAAGAACTTAATGAGAATGATAGAAATACGGACACGATAAGTTTAAAAGGCACTTCAATAGAAAAAAATTTAGGTGATGAGAAATAATATTTATTAAATGCATGAATCAATATGACCACTAGCACTAACATTAATCACATAGAGCAACAAAACCAATGTATTCAAAAGAAAGGATCATTATTTTCGAAAATCCATTGAGTAGTCCAATGCATTTACGTGAAGCACTCTTTGATATTCATGTATAAACATGAATAAGGTACAACATCTCTATTAAAACACATGAACTGCCCTATATATTATATATATGCATGTATTCATGGATACATGGATGCTTCTAGGACCCCTATGATATTATATATGCATATATACATGGATATACATGAATAGTCCGATGCATTGATTATAATCATTTAATTAGATTAGATGCCTAATCCATGGAATGCATAATTATTTGGAGCAAAAAGAAATCTTCCTAGATTAAACACATCAGCATTTGAGGGATTGCATTGACCCCTTTAACATTATATTATCATATCAGATTAGCCAATTGTATTTGCCTTCATGTCAACCAATGAGATTATTGCTATTTTAGATTTTCATTTGAATGGACCAATCATTAATTGGACCACTCATTTATATTTCTATTAGCATTTTGAGTCTTATAATTATTATCAATTAAGTAAATTTAATTAAGCTCATCTATAATATATTTTTATTTACTGAACAAATTGTATTTACAATACTTTTAATATAATGATAATGATAAAAAAAATTTTAAGTTTGATTATAAAATATTAATGATTAATAATTTAAATTACTATTAATTAAATTTTCAAACTTATATTATAATCATAATGATAAATATTAAAGATTGACACAATTGTTTATTAAAATACTACTATGACAAGTATAACACATGGGTTTATATAATGATAAGTGAATTTTTAAATTTGATATTATATATATATATATATATATATATATATATATATATATATATATATATATATATATATAATTGATAAATTCAAATTCCCTAAATTTTTATACTACCATGATGGTTATATCTAATAACTGAAATATATTTATATATTTTTAATGTAATGTTAAATTTTTTAAAAACTTTGATAATAAAATATCAATAATTCAAATCATTATTATCAACTAATTATTCAATCTTACATTATTTTAATCATAGATGCAATACTTTAATTATAAATCTATATGTACAATTGTCTTTATTAGACTACATCCTTTAAGCTTTAATATACAACGCTGCAATATCAAATATATATAATCATAAATCTATATATAATTTTTTAACCTTTGATAATAATATACTAATAATTTAAATTACTATCAACTAATTTTTCAATTTAATGGACCGTAGATGCAAAATAAAATTAACATTTGAATGATTTTATTATTGAGTAAAGTGTCACTTCCCTGAAATTATAAGTATGTTTCACTTTAGTCCTTGAAGTTTTGAAATTAACTCTTTTGTTCCTAAAATTATATTTCATGGGTCACTTTAGTCCCTAGTCTAACAACCATCAGTCAACTGTTATATTTTGCTAACGTGATAACAGATCAAAATAGGTTCAGATTACTTGTTGAAATTTTCAATTATGTTAAAATAGTCCTTGAAATTTTCTAAAATGTGTCAAAAATGTCCCGAATCCCCAAATTTCTCCTATTTTATTTCATAAAATCTAAATTCTCACTATTTATTTTTCCCTTATTTTCACACCTACTTAAACAAAGATCTCTTTCATATAGAATATCAATGAGAAAAGAATATATCATCAACAAATTATTATTGTTGAACGATTGGTAAACAATTTAATCCCCCATAAAGATGAGAACATGTTAGGAGGGAAAGTAATCATAAATGCTATGAGAACATGTTGGGAGGGAAAGTAATCATAAATATTATATTCTAAATTGATGTCATTGTGTTTGTTCTATTCACATCAACATCCACAAGAGGCGATGGTTCTCTATGATCCACTATCGTTGAGGTGGAATAAGAGATACGATCCTCCACTTGAGCTCGATTAAAGCTCTTATATTTGAGATGGTTTGTAAGTATATTTGACATGAGAGTAAATTTTCTTTTCATTATTATATTAGATTCTTTTGATATCAAATTCCTTCCCAAATTGCAACTAAAATATTCTAAATAGGCCATAGACAAACTCCATTCATGCTTAATAATATAATATTTTCCTTGAATCCTATTTTTAATATTTTAAAACCTAATTTATTCCAAGAAATGTAATGTAATAGCTAATAAATTAATTATATTAGCTAAGCATGGAGGGTATGAAAATTTGAACTAATCAAGCTCTTAATTATATTTAGGATATTTAAAAATTTGGATTATTTAAATAGGTGTGAAAATGAAAAAGAAATAAGTGAGTTTAAGAATTATCGAGTATTTAGATTTTATGAACCAAAACAGAAGAAATTTGGGATTTGGGACCTTTTTTTGACACATTTTAGAAAATTTCAAGGATTATTTTGATCTGTTGTCATGTTAGCATGTCACGTGGGATTAACATGATACGTCATCAACACGTGGCATGCCACATTTCACTTAATGTGCCACATTAACAAAATGTAACAATTGACTGATATTTATTTGACTAGAGACTAATGACCTATGGAATGCAATTTCAAGTACTAAAATGTTAATTTCGAAATTTTAGGAACTAAAATGAAATATGCTTATAATTTCAGGGACCAAAGTAACACTTTACTTTTTTATTATTAATATGATACGTTCAATATATGATACCAAACATATATCCTAGATGGTCATAGTAAATATGTATATTGCAATATATTGATTTACCTACTTTAATTTATGACTATTATCGATTCAATAGATTTAAATAATAAAGTAATGCCATACCACCTATATATTTATCATATGAATATACTATGTATTTGAATTGTTTAATTCATACGTGTATCACATGAGAAACGAGGCCTATATAATTTATACAAAGCAGAGATTAATTATGAATTAAATGATTACAAAATTTAGTCGATTATTGTTAAATTTCAATTACATAATTATTATTGAATTCAGTAATTGTTATGAATTTAAATGATTTTTTAAACATTAATGATAAAATATAAATATGTTAAATTTAAATTAAAAATTTCAATTACCTGATTATTATTTACTTTATTATTGAATTTAGTAATTTTTATGAATTTAAATGCTTTTTTAAACATTAATGATAAAATAGAAATAATTTAAGATGTTATTTATCAATTTTTTTAATATTAAAATTCTCAAATTGTAGAACTATATATTATAATTATATTTATTACCTAATATAATTTAAAATTAAAAAATCATTTATAATAAATTAACACAAATCTATGAATTTACTGACTATAAAAATAACGAGTAATTATAAAGGATATTTTCAAGCATTCTTATAATTCGCAAATGTCAAATTAAATTAATATATTTATCACATAAATTTACTTTATATTTGAACTAGTCGTTTGATCTATGTAATGCATGGGATGATAATAAAAAATAGTTTATTGACCATTATTAAAAATAAATAATAATTCATTTAAATACATCTTATAGAAAATTGAGCATATAAACTTATTTTGAAAATAAGTTAATACTAAAATAATTTAAAAAATGAACATAATATAAATAAATATGGATTTTAAATGACTCATTCTATTTTATATCTTATTTTGAATATTATATTTATAATGTTGAGAAAATCTCAATAGATGACTTTTAACTAATAATAAAAAAACCTATTGTATGAAAATTTTGCATGTTTCGATAGTTGAAATTAGTGAATAATGACATAAAATAAGTACATATATTTACAATATCATATACGATTAATATGGATGACAATAGATATCCATGAGAGAGGGGATATGCCTCTCGCACCCTGTCCCTCTTTAGAATTTTATATCTCGTTCCCATCCTCCTCGTCATGAGTCCCTGTACCCTATTTCTCACGAGGATTTGAATCCCTACGGGTATTTGTAGATTTATTAGAATAATTTCAAAAAAAAATTTGAAAAGTATTTCGATATTCGAAACATAAATATGCACAATACTCATTCTCTTTCAGAATATTTGTCCACTTTCAGACAACTTCATATTTCAAAATATTTGTCAATTTCTGTTTCAATAAAGCATTAATTTTTGTCTTTGAATACTACCTCTAATTAATTTCATATTTGCAAAGTGTTCTATTTAATATTAGTGTGCTATATTAATTAATAAGTAAGGATACATTAGTACATTCACTATATTTTACTTAATTACCAATGTCATTTATTATCTATTTTAATATTTGTGTTTATGCAAAATTGACATATATTTTGAAAGGAAGAGAGTAACAAATATGACTAATGCAATGTAATCCAAATTAAAAATGAAAATACATACATAATGCGAATTCAATATAGAAAATTAAAAAAAATAAATGTGTGTTAAGATTTTCTTTTATACAAATATATATAAATATAGGGCATGGATCTTATTCGTTGTCCTAATCTCGTTTAACAAATAGTGACTCCACTTCTGTCTTTGTGAAGACTAAGTGTGTTCCCATTCTTGTCCTTTTTTATGTAATCCCCATGAATACTAGCTTCCCTGATTTTTTTTAATCATCATAGTCATTTACATATTTTTAGTAAATTAAAATATTTAATTTATAAAAACATAAAAATATACTTTCTAATTAATGAAAAAACAATGAATAAATTTAATTTATCATGAGTGCCGATACAAATATTATCATGAGTGGTATTCAAAGTTGCAAACCTAGGATTGGGTGAGGAGGAATGTTGTGACTAAATTATAGGAATTGTTGGGGTATGGGAAGTGTGAGAGAGTGATGCAAATGTGTTGGAAGAGGAAGGTGATAATTGGTTGTATGGAAAATGATTCTCATCAAAGGTCATATCTCTAGAGATATAGACCCTACCCGTAGTGCTCAAACATTTGTAGCCTTTATGTTGATGTGAGTAGCCCAAGAATAAGCACTATTTTGACTTGAATTCTAATTTGTGTTTGTCATAAGGCTTGAGGTGAGGGAAGCAAGCACAACCAAAGGTTTTCATAAGGTAGTGGTTGGGTTGTCTTTTGAAAAAGGTTTGGAATGGAGAACTGAATTTGAGTGTGGCTGTGGGAATGTAGTTTATTTGGTGAGCAATAGTTGCAAAAGCTTCCCCCCAAAACTGAACAGGGAGTGAAGCATTGGCTAGGATTGTTAAGCCAACTTCTGTGATGAATTCCTAGAGGAAGTAAGTGTTTGGTGAAAGATTGGTATTCTTTGGCATTATTGGTTTGAAGGTTTTTTGGTTTGGTATTCAAGTGTAGTTCAGCCATAGTCTTGAATTGCATAAAGGCTGTAAGTGCTTGAGGCTTGCAATGTAATAGATAAAGCCATGTGTATGTGGAGAATGCATCTACAAAAATGATGTAGTATTTGTGACCACTAGTGGATGGGACAGGAATAGGGCCCCAAATGTCTGAGTATACTAACTCCAATAGTGTAGTGTAAGTTGTGTTGGATGGATAATAAGGTGATTTATATGATTTTCTAAGCTAGCAAGAGCCGCAAACGTTAGGAATTTTATTGATATCTATTTTTATATTACAAGATTCGAGTACCATTTGTACAATTCTGTTTGAAGGATGACCTAATCTATCATACCAAAGTTGAAATAAAGGTATAGAATTTGAAAGTACAACACTATAAACACTGCTGGTGATATTGTGGGATTAGCCTTGCTGACTGTTGCCTTTAATAGTGTAGGCAAAATGTACATGTTATTGTTAACATTCCCTTGGAGAAGTGTCTCCTAGGAATCCTGTGATTTTGACAACACATTTGTTAGCATGGAATTCAAAGTAAACCTTATTGTGTCTACGAAATTAAGCAAGATGTTGGTCATAAGTGGAACATGTAATAGGTTTTTGAGAGTAAAGGAATGAGTAGAGGTCTGCGAAACTGAATTACCTGTATGATGAATATCCATACCTAATCCATTTCCAATTCTGACTTTGTCTGATCCTTCATAAAGAGAGCTTTGTATCAGGTTCTCAAAGTAATTAGTGATGTGGTTTGTTGCTCCAAAATCAAGGTATCACATTGGATCAAACACAGTGGATGGAATGGCAAGGTAGGCCTTTAGTATAGAAGGCTACGAGGGAGTTGCCTAAGAAAGGTATGCTTGTGGCTGATGCTGAGTGTAATTAGCAGAGGATGGAGGTTAAGAGGAAGTATTTGAGTAATTGGGATTGAACCTATGATAGCAGTGCCATATAATGTGGCCAAACCTACCACAGAGTTGGCATTATGGCTTTCTAGAGGGGCCTAATCTACCATCTCTATAGATCCTTCCTCTACCTCGATATCTATTAGAGTTTCTACCTCTGAATCCATGAGACTGGCCTCTCCCTCGAAAAGACTGAGACCACTGTGTATGAGCTACATTTACTTGTCTTGGAACTTGAAGATTTTCAGCTTTGGTGCATTTTTCAACTCGATCTTCAATTGAGAGTAGTAAGGACTCTATTTCATCAATAGTGTATAGTTCCACACGTAACAACAGTGATGTGATGAAAGGATTATACTCTTCAGTTAAGCTATCAAACATCTTCTATGTATTCAGTATCACTGATTTCTAACAAAAAATCATCCATCGCACCAGTTTTCTTTACATCCTTTGGCTAAATCTTAAGTTTCCTAAAGTAAGCTCGATTTTGTGCAACAAAGATTGACTCAATCTTTTCCTAAAGTTGATATGAAAATTTAAATCTCACCATTTTCCTTTGAGATTTTCACTCATCGAAGAAAGAAGCCATGACATGAGTAAACTATCTTGTTGTTCCCAGTGTAAGAAATCAGAGGATTCGTTACCCGATTGTACACCAGCTTCAGCGATGAACTTCTTAGGGATTTACTCTTTTTTCAAGTGCTTTTATAGGTTGCAACCTTTTATTATTGCTAATGCTTCTTGCTTCCATAGCAGGTAGTTTTCTTTGTTCATTTTCACTAAAACTCGATTTGAGAAACCTACTGGAGCTTGCTTCACCATTGTTGCAGCTCCAGAGCTCACTTCAGAACCTAGATCCCCATTTAGAGTGGCCATGGATCGAATGGATCAAACCTTGCTTTGATACCATGTATGGTGTCAGATGAAAGTTGAAGAGAGTAAAAGTGAGAAAAAGAGATAGAGCAAGAGTATTGAGTTGTGGGTGATCTGAATGAAATGATTTGCATTGATTGGATTATATAGGGAAGCTTGCTATACAGATGCATAACTAAGAATTCATAGGGTGGTTACAATTCACGTGCCTTAGGCAACGAATCCATAACTGTTTTCTGTTCTTTGTTACACCTCTACAGTTCTAGCTGTGTCCCTTAACCGTATGAATTTTGAATTTTGATTTTTGGCCTTTCGTGAAGTTGCTTAAATAAGTCTTGTTTGTGCTAATAAACTTACATATAATTTATCATGTTATAAAGTTTCAATTTTATCAATAATAAGATACTTTTCAAAATTTTATCACGGTGTTGAGAGAATTTTTTGCTGCCAAAATTATGTATATGTTTCCACAAACAAGATTGAAAAATAGTTATATAATCCATTCTATGAAAATAAAAAATAAAGCATGTTAACTACAAGTACGAGAAGTACCATATCATACTTTAAAGTTTTAATTTGATCAAGAAATATGGGTGGAAAGAATTGTGCAGTCTTGATTATTTAATTTGGGAAAAGAAGAGCTAACTTAACTCATAAAACCTATCATCCAAAGAATGTAGAACCTCTAAGATGGAATATATGGTGGACTCAAATCCCCTGTCCCCCATTTTGTTCCTCTAACCACAACTGAACACATGTCAAACTTAACACGTCATCCATTTAACCCTTTAATGGCTGTTAGATGTCTAATTAAAAAAAAAAAACCCTAACTTACTATAGCCGACGTCGACTTTAGCACATGCACGATTGAACAACTGCGGCCCTGCAAACACCATAATTGTGCACAAGGTCATTCTCTTATGCCACTAAACACTACAACCTTCAACACTATTATCCTGCACGAGGTCAACTATCTATCAGTCTATTCATATTGTAATCTCTCCAAACATTTGTTGATTTCCTTTGTGTTTATTATTTATGTTTCTTTATGTTTGTGAAAGTGTAAAACAAAAAAGAATTTACAAGAGAAAACACGATATGTTCTGGAAAAGGCAACCCCATGATTCAGAGTCTACATTTACGTGCTTTACGTCTTTTGCGATGTGATGATTAGAATCATTGTGATTTAATGCTGATCTCTTTTATGTGTTTTTTTTTTATTTGGTTACACTTTTATGTGCTTTATGTTACTTGCAATTGGATGATTAAATTCTTGTGATTTTATAAAGATTTTTTTCCAACTGGAACAGGGCCCTACATTGTTGCCTCTAGCCACATGTCTACATTCTGTTTTTTAATTCATAAATTGGCTAATAACTTGTAATATCCCGAAATTGGATTCCTTTAGGAAAGATAAGCCTAAACTTAAAATAGTTGGATAAAGTTTTAAAGATATTTAAATACTAAAAAAAATAGAAAAAAGATTATATATAAAATAAATAAATAAATCAAATAATGAATAAATATAAATCCCTATTTTAAATTTATGTGAGATAAAAAATCATATAATATCTAAATTTTAAAAGAAAAATATCAATCCCAAAAGGAGAAAATAATAATGTTGTGTATCAGTCTTTTTCGATATCAATGTCTAGTTTTTATTTGAATTTGATATTTAATCTTTTTATATAATATGATATTCAGTTTGCGTTATGGTATTTGATTTTTTTTTAACTTTAAAAATATTATCTTATCAAATCTATTAGATTCAATATTGCCTATAATTATCGTTGATATTTATATTTGTATTAGTATTATATATTATATATTTTGATAGGATTACAACAGATGAAATATACTATATTTCCCTTTTTATATATGCTCTTTAGAAATTGATTTTAGTATAATTACTAAGGTCACATTAAGATTTATTTAGACATCTACCATTTATATTTATTGTGTACATATCAATTAAGATTTGAGAATATATATATATATATATATATATATATATATATATATATATATATATATATATATATTTTATAATATAATATAAAGTTTCAGTTGTGATATTAGTTCATTCCTTTTATCATATATTGTAATTATTCTATAAGGATTTGACTATTAGTGTGTATGTGTGTGTGTGTGTGTGTGTGTGTATGAAATATTTCACAGATATAACTTTCATAATAATGATGTTTATTTGAAGATATTAGATATTATTTATATTTAACATGTATTATGAATATGATTTGTTAAATATTATAGAGAATTATTAGATATTCTTAAGAAATTATTAATTATTAGAATTGAGTGCAAAATTTGTTCATCATGTAAATTATTATTATTATTATTATTATTATTATTATTATTATTGTTGTTGTTGTTGTTGTTGTTGTTGTTGTTGTTCTTATTGTTGTTGTTGTTGTTATTGTTGTCATCATTTTTGTTATGATTATTATTATTATTATTTCAAAAAAGAAATAAATATATAATGTGAATACCCCAAGATATGTGTTATTTGTTTTAAGAATCCCAATATACATATAGATATATTTATGATACAAAAGATAATTAAGAGATACGTTAAAGTAATTTAAATTTGAATTATCCAAGTAGTTACAAAATATATGATTAGATTTAGTCTAGATATTATCCTTATCTCATTGTTGCCTATATCACACAGTTAGTTAGAATATATCTATAGAAGACATTTAACATAATTTTATTCTTGTGCTGTCAAAGTATGACCCATGTTCAGTATTTTGCAAATATCTTGGGTTACTAACTGATATGATTTTTGTGGCGTTAGAAAGCTAACACAATTATCTATAACTGTTATTTCTAGCCTTGAGGTCAAATTCTAACCATAGTGGAAGTTAAATACTTACAAAAGGTTAAAACGAAAAATAAAAAGAGAAAAAACAAAAAAATAGAAATAAAATAAAGAAAATAAAATTTGTTACAAATATCTTTCATCTCTTGCTCTATATTTGACACGTTATGGTCCTTCTAAAAGAAGTTTAAGAACCCTAGCCGTCCAAGGATTTTTCCCTAGAGAGAAAGACGTAATTTCTCTCAACCATCTTCGATTAATCTCTTCCAGTAGGTGCTCTCACCCCTATCCTTATATGGTTTTGAGTTTAGCAAATCCTTAGATTATTATGGTATACTTTTCTCTTCTCATTCAATTTCAAGTCATTCCTGATTCTTGTCTATAATTCCATGCCAGTTAAGAGTGCCATTTCAATTCCCTAGTATCATGTAGGCAGTGGTCAGGCACTCCCGGCAACGAATGGTAAGTGTGTTTAAGCTCATGGCCATATTTTTTTTTTCATTATTAGTATTTTTCCAACATTATAAAAATTGTTTATGAAATTCTAGAATGACTTATCCCAAATATATGCTTTCACAGATTATGTCAATTTTCAGAAAAGTTATTGTTTTTCACAGTTATCATGAAAATCTTATTTTAGAAAGCTCATGGGACCATATTTGATACCTTGCATGCTATAGAATATCTTTTTCCCAATTTATGAATTATGAGACCTCAAACTTAATGTTTACAACAGAAGTATTGATTATCATATTTTCAGACTATGGATTTCCTAAAAAGATTTTAGAATATCAAACATGATTTATTGAAAGTGTTGAATAAAGTATAATTCATAACAATTGTCAGATACATACTCTGTTGGCTTCTAAAATCACCATGTCTACAAGCTGGTGATCCCTTGGGCATGATTTTAGAACCTCGGTTATGCTAAAGTCAGATTGTTAGAATTATATGAATTCACAGCTTTTAGATTTATCCAGTTTAATTGCAAGTTATTATTATTTTAATTAGTGAGAAACAGATCAGCGAGTTAACGGCTGCAGGATTGATCGTTAACCTTGATACCAAGTTGTTTGCCAGAGGACTAGCTCACCCACAGTAAGGAACCTAGTGCAGTGTCCATTATGGGACCTAGTTAGGTGTCCATCAGATTAGCCATTGGCTCAGATTTAGCTATTCAGCTCAGATATTTATGTATAGAATAAGTACTATTTCTCTACTAGTTATTGTCATGATTTCAGATAAATTGTTTCTCAGTTAAGTAATATGTATCTAAATATATGAAGTGTTTTATAGCAATTGCATGTATATATTATGTATTTTGTTGTTGTCCCATGTGGGTTGTGAGTGGAGACTCGCTCACTGAGTTTTGATGAACTCACCCCTCCTTTTCCTCCCCTTATAGTTACAGTTACAAATCTAGTTATCATTCAGACCCAGTCTCAGTAGCTTTGCAGCTGTTCTATTGGTGAGCTTCACTTTGTAGTGAAGTTTGAATTAGGATCATGTTATAATAGAGTGCTCCAGTAGTGTGCAGGCAGGGTCCTCGGACATCATTTAGCATGTATGATTATTTTAAAGTTATGTTGTTTTATCAAAATTATATTTTATGTAATTTCTTCAAGAAAAACAATTTAAGATTATTTATTTCAGTTATAGGTTTTGGAACATTTAGATTAATTAAATATTTTATTTATTTTATTAGTAAAGTTTTCAAGAAATTTTGAGGAATTTATTTATTTATTTATTTATAATTTATTATGAGCATTAATTTAGTAATTTAATATGCATGATTTCATGAAATTAATTCTAGAAGGCTTCCACAAGGGACAATATCCCTTATGTGTAACACCCTACTAAACTCTAATTCTTCCATCCTAATTTTAATATTATAATGGTTAATTACTAATTTGTAACTTGAAATTTGAGAATTTTTTTTTTATTGCTATGATTATTTTTTATTCATAGTTATATACCAGAATAATGTGTATTAACTGTAAATCATGTATCTGGTAGACTCCCAGGAAAGAGAGGTGAGTCACACACAATAGACACACTTAAATACCAAATCTTTTGTTAGCCAGAATCTTTCCAAATTACATTCTCACAGTAATACACTTTCTTCCAGTAACCTAAAGGTAAATTTTTTTTTAATAACAATGAATGCTTTTTGTCTACATAATATTAATGTATGTTAATCATTAATTCCCACAGTTTAGACAACCATCATCTATGGAAAACATACTTCACTACCAATATCAATTCATAGGGTACAGTAGTACATATTACATATTCAAGATACATGAAGGAAAACTTTAATATCACAATACAACATAACTAAAGTCTGGTAACATATAGTAAAGATTCTATCTAGCACACATAATAAAATCTGATTATTTAGAAATTAAGTCCATGGCTACATCCATTTCATTTCTGATGACGATCCATGCTATCTGGAAACATCAAAGAAAAGGGGTAAAAGAAGTCTCCCAGTAGGGTGATGTTTCCAGGGGAGTCCCATTTCATCCCAAAAATACTAAGAATAACACGGGAGTGCAGCAAAATGTACAAATTATATTTTGCTAGTGTTAAGTGAGATGGAAATGCATAATATCAATCATAATAAAAGTGTAATAAAAGAAATATTGTAAATAATCATGAATGTACTATAAACTCTCTTTTATAATATCTCGTTCCCTTCTAATGGCTATAGTTTGCAAGATTTGTTTCATATTGGATCTGTGAGAGCTCTCATTGCTAGGGCATCCCCTAGTCAGATCAGTGAATGCCATGTCCTTGTCTGCTAGCATGGCGGGGCCCAAGGCATCACTAAAACATCCACCAAGTCCTTTTCCACTACAAGGCGAGGCCCGAGGTGTCACTTATTTATTTGTCCATTTTACATTGTGTACATAGTATGCATAAAGTATGAAAATTATAGAAAGTTTCCACAATTTCTTTCATATTCACATGTAGACCACAAGATTTTTCACATTTGCACATAAAGCCCAAACAATATAAGATTCCTAAACAAAAACCATATTTCTTTATAATTATCATTGAAGCACCAAAACATACTATTGTAATAAACTCATTTTCTTTATAATAAAATATGCTTAACTTAGTTTTTATATAATAATTCAATTTCAAGTATTCATATAATACTTTCTTTACTAATTCCATAAGTCTAAATACACCCAAAATCATTTCAAATCTATCTTTAGAAAATACTTTGGTAAATTATCTTACATAGGTAAAAAGAATATTTTTATGCGTATAAGGATATAATCATAGAGCAAAGAAAACATCATGAAATCTTTCAAGAAATATAAAACGAAATAGCCAAAAATATACCCAAGCTTTAGAAAATCACTTCAAGTAAGAAACTAGCTAGTTTACATGTCATGTTTCTAATGAGACCTTAAATTTAAATATTTGTAAACAATATTCCTTATTATTAATAAATGTATAACTAAGTCAAATATTTATAGTTCAAGGTTCATAGTCCAAGTTCTGTAGTTCAAGGTCCATAGTTCAAGGTTCATAGTCCAAGGTCCATAGTTCAAGGTTTATAGTCCAAGGTCCATAACAAATGTTATGATTAATATAAATATATTTTAGTATCTTTTTATATCATATTAAGTTTTAATGGTCCCAAGAGAAATACAATACATAAACCAAGCTAAATATTGCATGCTCAAAGATTTAGAATCCATTTATTATAGTAAATTAAATAAAGCACTTTTCATGAATAGAAATGTTTCACAATTATAATGAGATCAAAACAATATTACCTTAAAACTCCATAACTTGTAGACAAAGCTTTTATCAAAGAAAAATACACATGGTTTAACATATTAAAACAACTTCATACAATATTTAAATATTTGAAGAAAGCATCATAAAAATTTGAAATGATCTTAAATCATAATTTTAAACCATATAAGTAGACAAATAAATATGCATAATATACAAATGGATTGAGTGTTTTATGACATCATCATTAAATCATTCAAAGGAATTAAAAACAATAAAACATAAGCTTTGAATATCACATAGCATAACATCATACAAGAAAATTATATATGAAGCTTAGAAGTGAAAGAAAACCCCTACTTGTTCTTGGAGCTTTAGAAACTTTATTACACCAAGGCTAGACTAGCAACTTCTTTAACTTTTCTAAACCTTTTATAAGGGCTAAGATTCATGTATAAAGGCTGGAAAATGTTGATGGTAGATGGTGATAAGAAGAGATGATAATTTGGGAGTGTTTTGGTAAAATTTTGTAAGTGTTTTTGTATGAAAATGAAGTAAATGAAGAGAAATAATGGCTACACATTTTTTTTTATATAGTTTTTGGGCAGAAGAATTAAGTGTGGAATTGTGTTTAGAGGTGTGCTATTTATAGAAAAAGTCTAGGATTAAAACATTATTAATTTTATAATTTATTTATCATATTTAGTTAGTTTCATTAATAAAATATTAAAACTAATACTAAATAATTTAATAAATTCTTAATTATCACTTAAAGACATACTAAAATGTTAATGACATGATTTAAAGACATTTAGTAAGTTTTAATATTTTTACATATAATTTAATAATGAATTATTCAAAATAAAGCAAAATTACTTAAACTAGTCAATCTTAATTAAGCTAATTAATTATCAAATGACTTAATTTATTTCTTAAATATCTTCATTAGATTATTAGAGATATAATACAAGGATTCACAAAATTTATATAATTTTTTTTATAATTATTTGCATTTTATTTGGTATTTTACATTATTACTAGTGTTATTAGGAATTAATTAATAATTTATTTAAATATTTTTAAATCATTCTTATCTTATCTTGGCAGCCTCTAAGTCTGAATGTTATCTCTAATAAAGTTATGGTAGGTGGCAAGGTGTCTTAAATGATTATGACAAATTTTGTATATTTAAAATTTTATCTTAAAGTTACATATACTAGGTAATTAATTAAATAATCATATAAAAAATTATATTTTGTTAATATACTATCAAAAACATGTTTCTACTTTATTTATATGTTATCTATAATTTTTTTTTATGAATTTTCTATAATTTTTAGTAATTTTAATATATTTTTACCTCAATTGGGTCTATTTTGAGTTAATTAAAATAATTAATTATCCATAATAAAATATATATTTTTTACAGCAGCTCATGTCAATTTTTTGAGCTGTCCAATATGATAAAGGGACAAGATCACCATGTTTGAAATTTTAGTCAAAGTTTGGTAGGTGTTTTGAAAAATTGTGATATGAAAGTTTGACAATTTAATTCATTTTTCAAACATATTTTTCTTTTTATTCCAAGTGGCTGATCTAGGTGTTGATTAACTGATATGAGATTATTAGTTAGATTAATCAAGGTTTAAGAAAATTATCTTAAAGCTTAAGTGATTATTTAAGCTTTAATTAAATTAAAATTAATTAATTAAATATCAAAAAATTAATTTTGAACACTATCCATGGTCTAATGAAGAGTTCCATTTCGTGGTCCTCTTTGTCTAATATTATAAGTTAGTAAAAAAAAAAAATTTAATGTGACCTAGAGTTATTTTCTAGGATTTTTTGGTATTTATTTTATGCCCTAGGTTAGGTTATTTTTGTGTAAATATTATAAAAATTTACTTAATATTGATATTCATCATCAAAATTATGTTTAAATTGTATTTATAATTTTTCATCATAATTTTTGACACTCCTTAAGCTTTTCTAAGATTTATGTAGGCTTTTTCTGTAATTAATTATGTTATATGTTTTTTTTATTATTATTTAGTGGTATTTTCTAATTTTAATAAAATCCAAGGGAATAATTAAATATTTTACATTTTGATGCTAAGTCTTGTATATTTTAATTTAGATATTTTTTTTATGACTATATCTAAATATTTCTTGCCTAAACAAAATCCTCATACTTTCTAAAAAAAGACTATAATAAAGCAATACTATATTAAGAAAAATTGGGGATGTTACATTATGTGCCGGTCACGATTTTTGGGTCGTGACATAACTGAATAAATAAGGTACGTGAAAATATGTAATTCATGTTAAGAAGTATGCATGTGCTTGTCTTAGCTGATGTATTGTGTCTTGTTTTGTCTTCCTGATTGATGTTCTCATACTTGATCAAGTGGTTATATCTTTAGTAAGTGCATATAATGCTGGCTGAACTGGTTATGTCATTTGCTTCTCACCTAGCTCTTGTGAGTTGAGCCTATATTCTATGATGTTATCAAAAATAAATTATTGATTGTGTTCGAGTTATATGTCAATTAGTTAACAATTTATTGTCTTCACCTTCTATTACCATAATTTTCTTCTTTTTTTAATTATTAGCATTAAGTATGTAACTCTTATTATTATCATATCATACTTATGTAGGTAGTACACTATTGTGAAAATATTATGACATTAGCCAATCCAAGTCAAGAAGAGGAAAACCCTTCACATAACCAGGTGAGGATATTCACTTTTTTGTTTAATTAATTTTACTATTCCAAAGCAATGGTATTATTTTTGTGAGTGTCATATAATTTATTTTAGTGAGGTTTATCTATTTTGAAGGTGTTAAACAATATGCAAATTATGCTAGAAGGAGAACATGAAGTTTTTGATAATGATAGTGGTGATAGGCTCAAGAGAAAGAATATTTCAGAAATACATGATAAAATCCCTCCTAAAGTTATACCTAAAGTTGGGATGGAATTTGACACAGAAGAGGCAGCATATGCTTTTTATAATTCTTATGCTTATAAAGTGGGTTTTACCATTTTAATTAGTAAAGGGGATAAAGGCAATGATGGTAAGATGATCAATAGAGTATTTTGCTATTCATCTTAAGGTTATCGCAAGAAAGATAAACGAGATGATAATGTTAAAAAAATAAAAGTTATATTATAGTTATTTCTATTCAAATAATAAATCAATTTTATTCAAACATATCATTTTAAATTCAGTATTATAATTTAAATATTAAAGATCAATTTTTAATTAATTATAAAATTATTTATTATCTAATTTATAAGAATATTTCAAAATAAAAAAATACAAATTTATATTTTATTATGTAAAAGCATATATGTGTCATTTAACATACATAACATTTCTTTCTTTTTTATTTTCTTTTTTTTAATTCTAGACAAGAATAATTAAAAAAAATATGTTTTTCTCTTTATTTTTTCTTTTCATTTTCTTCTATTTTCTTTACTCCCATTTTCTCTATCATTCAAAGAAAGCATAAGCTTGGAGACTTAGGGTGCATTTGGATGAGATTATTTTAGAATAAGATCACTTTTTTTCATAAAAACTAAAATCACTTTTCATATATTTAAATAATTTTTTAAATATAATTAAAAGCTAAAAATTATTTTTCAGCCTCTTTAGAAACTTAAAAATAGTTTTTAAAAAATTAATTTTTAATTTAATTATATATAAAATTTAAATTTTATAATTAATTTTTCTAAAATTTGAAATACCCTAATTCGCCCCTGCAGATGGTAAAGCTTGTCTAAAGTGGTATTAAAGTAGCTGCTTTAATTTCTAGGGGGTGAAGCGAAAGCTAGCTGTTCTCCATTAATTAATTATTAATTATTATATGAAAAGAAAAGTTAGCCCAGTAAATGATTAGGATTGGTCAAGATTTGGTAGCATACATAATATAATTTTTGAAATATATATGACTAATGGTTGAGTCACATGCCTATTATTCTCGATCACCTGTCAGGTGAGTTCTGCCTAATCTTAGTCGAGCTCTGCTTAATTCTATCCAAGAATCAATTTGGATATTTATTAATATTATGGATCAATTTGTCCACCAAAGAAATTCTCAAGACCAAATTTTGATGTTTACTCCATATATAAAAATTGAAAAGTTAACCTAATAGCATATTTATCATCAACATCAAGCTAGCTTCTTCTTCGATCAACGTGAAAAAAAAAAAAAACCAAAAAAGAGAAGCTAGCTGCTGCTTCTTCTTCTCCACCAGCACAGCACAGTCACCCAATTCCTTTAACTTACAGATATGTCTTCCTCCGATTATTCCTCCTTCAAAACCCAGAAATACAAATACAGATTTAATCCCTACAGAAAAAGGATGTTTGATGTGCTTATTAGTGTCACGCGCGACGAGCACTCTAGCCTTTTGTTTTCTGCACTTTTCTATACCTTTCTCCGAAATACTGGAGTTTATGTGTTTGAGGCGGAGAACTTACCTTACGGCGTGCAATCGCAGAGTCCAGGATTTCTATCATTGTTTTCACAGAAAAGTATGCTGCTTCAACGTTGTTTTTGCAAGAACTAGAGAAAATAATGGAGTGCAGGAGGACCCTGGGTCAGCTGGTTGTTCCAGTGTTCTGTGGTGTTGATCCCTCGGAAATAGGCAAACAGACAGCTCATGTTGGAGAAGGTTTCGCTTCCACAGATAGAAAGTCTACGAATGATCAAAACAAGGTGTTGAGTTATAGCACTGCGCTTCAAGAAGCTGCTGGCATTTCACCACGATTTGTTATGGAACGGTAACGAAATTGTCGAGATAATGATAATTATTTTTTCTATTATCTGTTGATAAATTCTCTTGCATTATAAATAAAGTAAATTTTGATTCTTTTTAAGATTTTAAAGAATGGATTATTGTATCAATTTTTTATTTCTTTTACATTATAAATTAAATAAGTTTTAATTAGTTTTTAAGGTTTTAAAATTTGGATCGTATTTTTTTTAATTCCATTTAATATGTAAGAAAGTTTATAGAAAAATTGATAAGATGCAATACCATTACTCAATCTCCATATATCTTTTTTGTATGTTTTTGAGATTATTCATGACCTTCTAATACTTGATTTGAAACTTTCTTTATCTTTTTAAAATGTTATATTTTCTTTCTTAAATTCATTTAGGAAATGAGTTTAATTTTGATAAAGTTTTAGTGTAGGTTTTATATTGAGTTATATACTTCTATATAATTTTTATTTAGGATGAATTATACTGACATCTCTTGATAGTTAGTGCAGTTATATCTGGCTCTAATGCTGCCATGCTTTATTTATAAATTTGTCAAAGAGGTTTGCTAAAATTACATTAGGTTCTCCTATCAAGATTCTTATAACATATTCTTGCTGTCTGTGAATTCTTGCATTCTTCATAGCTGCACAAGAACATTTCATAGGACAGGTGAAGTTAGGGATTGGTTGATAATTCTCTAACTCTTCCCAAAATGATTTCAATTCAGTTTGATACTCAACCACTTATAAGCTTCCTTGTCTAAAGCTATGAAAATCTTGGAATAATTCTGCAGTGCTAACCATATCACCTCTAGAAAAAATTGCTTTTAGATCCAACCAAACATCTGATGCTAAATTGCATCAATAATTTTTGCAATTGAAGGTGTAACAGAATTCATATTACACGAATGAACAATACTATTCATCTTTGCTAAACTTCATATAATGGATCAAACTCATTAGATTTCGATATTGATCCATTCACGAACTTGAAATTTTTTCTTCGAAACTAAAGCACATTTCATAGATCGGGATCAAACATGGTAATTCGCACCAGAAAAAAGCGGAGTAACTATTACTTGACCAGGATCTTTATTAGGACGGAGATAATACGGAGTCTGCGACAAATCTCCATTGAGTTGATTTTGATTCTCTTGTTCTTGATGCTGATTTGCTACAGCAGCACGATAATTATTGATGTTTCTCACCATAGCCTAAATGCACAACAGAGCTCTATATTAGATCTCTGATACCATCACAAGAAGCTGAAATGCGTGAGGAAACAGAGAGAAAAAATGGCAGAGGATAAAGCTTGAAGAGACTGAGAATGATCTAATGATTTATTGAAAGGAGATTTGAGCTTATATAGGCTCGTAGTGGAGTAGCTTTTGTTAGCTGCAGCAGGTGGACAATATAAACACCTGCATAATTGCTAACTAACATCTATTGTTCTCGTAACTAACGTGTTGCTGAGTAGCTCTGAAGCACGGCTAAGTGCGTATTGGGGAAATCTTAGGGATAAATCTGTTATCAATAGTGGAAGCAACAAATATTTCCTTATACCTATGCAGTTAAATAGGTAGTGCCAAAAATCCTCTAGGCAGTATAATAATTTGGCAGAAAAATAAAACAAGAGACTCCATAATTTTTCAAACTATCAAGCTCAACATCAGGAACAACATATTAAATTTTCGTGATAAACAGTATGTTTACCCCTCTGATGATGAACTTACAGTGCCCTTTTCTTTCTTCTTCTCGCGACGCTATTCCTCGCGTCTCACGATTTCTCGTTCTTCATTCTTTTCTCTCTTACACTCACTGTAGCATTTTTCCCTTTTTGTTTCTTTTTTTTTTTTTTGTAAGTTGTGGGGCCCCAGTGAGGAGGGAAGCCCACCAACAGTGCAAATAAGATAAGTACTAATACCGGGTACGCGTGGGGAACGAGTACACGTGGGTACATACACATCACCTCTATAAGTATGTCTAAGTACGCGCGGGGTACGCATTTTTTTTTTTTTTCCTTCTCTTAAATGACCTAGTCTCCAAACGAAACCCCAACGCCCCATTAACACAGTTGGCCCTAGGTCATTCCTTCTGTGCATCACCTCTCCCTTGTCCATTTCTTCATCGTCGGCGACAACCACCACGGCTGCGAGGCTACAGCGACCTTGCAACGACGTAGAGCAATGACCTTGCAGCGACCTCCGTGAGCGGAATGGCGGAGCACCCCACCAGACCACCACCTTACAACGACCTCCAGTAGCAGCAACGCGCAAGGCTACGGACTCTGACGGCTCTATCAACCTCAATACAGTGTTATTGGCTTGAGAATAAGCGTTTGGAAGGGTTCGTTTTCTGCTTTCTTCTCTTAACATTTTAGTCTCTGTTTGTGTTTTTATTATCATTATTTTTTAAAAAAATATTTCAAAACTGTCTGTAGAGTGAATTCAAGCATAAATTTTATGTGTTTATCGTTGTTTTCTATATGCATACATTCTTTATGAATGAAGTTCTTCCGCCCTTTATATATTTATTTATTTTTAAATAATTTTATTTATAGTAATTATATATGCATACACTCTTTATTGTTGTTTCTACTGTTAGAGTTTGATGGTTTTATCATATGAAATTATTAGACTGGTTTTATAGTATCAATTTAAAGTTATTTTATGTTGAAATTGTTAGTTTTACCATATGAATTTGTTAGACTAGTTTTATCATATCAATTTAGAGTTATTTTATATTGAAATTACTGATTTTATCATATGAAATTTATGATTTTCTTTTTTTCTTTTTTTTTTTCTATTGACATACTTGTACCTCACTTTTTACAAAATTGCCATACTTGGTACCCGTATCCGGGCAAAGGTACAGTCCGGATACGGGTGCCGTACCCATATCCGGGCAACATAGCTGAGTAGGCATACTACGGCTAGCTATCTAATATCTAACTTGTGTCACAAGTTTCTCCAACTTGTATGGCTAATTTTAGCTACGGGTCTGATACCTCTAGCTTCCAGAAAAGCACTTTACATTCTTCTTTGATAACAATAGTGCTTGACTTACCAGGTTGGCTAATGCTTGACATGCTGTTTAATTCATACGATTGTTGTATGAACAAACTTACACTCACTTGATTTTCAGTAAACTATTTAATCAGACTTTGATTTGTTTGGGTTTCTCATCCATTTGGCACGAATGATCATATGCTCTTTACTTTGGGTGGTTTTGGTTAGTCAAATACCTTGTCTGTCTACTAAAACCTCTTTCCCATCAGCTGGTCCAGCCCTTCTCACCATACACATGGGAAAAATCTCTCTTCCCCATAGTTTGACTATCAATTTCTTGTCCGCATATGGTACCTCCTCCACCCCTATAAATATCAGAGCATGGGTAGGGTCAAGCAGGTTCATCTGATCCCAGATAAAGATCTCCCCATCTCTTTACCTCTAATCAAATCAGTAATGGACTTCCAACCCCATTTGTAAAAAATATAGGTTCTATAATATCCACTGAAATGGACTTCCAGCCCCATTTGTAAACATTATAGATTCTATAATATCCATATACACTCACAGATATGTGCAACCATAATTTTGTCACTCAAATATTACCATGTTCTCCTGAAACATGTGCGTATTGAGAAATGTCTGTGTCATTGATTATGATTTATGAACCTTCTCAGATTCATATTTTTGCAGGGTTGGAGTTGAATCTATCATGAATATTGTTGAACATGTTACTTCTTTGCTAGATTCAACAGATTTATTTGTGGCAGAGCTTCCAGTGGGAGTACAATCTCGTGTACAAAAAGTAATTGAAATATTAAATTATCCCAAATCAGATGATGTTCTTCTATTAGGGATATGGGGTATGGGAGGCATTGGTAAAACAACGATTGCCAAAGCCATCTATAATCAAATTAGTCACAATTTTGAGTTGAGAAAATTCCTCCCAGATCTCAGATACAGATCTATTTCTTTAATGGAAGAGCTTTCTTCTTTTGCCCCCCAAACAACCTCAAAAAAATTGTATCTTTCGGGTAAAAGGAGCATTTTTGTATTTGACAATGTCGATGGTCCTGACCATATCAACGAATTGCTTAGACTTCGTAAACGGTATGGTCCTGGCAGTAGAATAATCATCACCACAAGGAATAAAGAAGTACTTCGTTCTCTCAGAGTTGACCATATATATAGGGTGGACGAAATGGACTATAATGAGTGCGTTGAGCTTTTTAGTTGGTACGCATTCCAGAAAGTAATTCCTGAAAGAAATTTTGCTGGGCTTATTAAACATGTAGTTGAATATTCTGACGGATTGCCACTAGCTCTTGTAGCCCTCGGCTCTACATTGTTTGACAGAAATATAGAAGAGTGGGACAGTGTATTGGATCGGCTCAAAAGATTTCCTATTCAAGATGTTAGGGAGGTGCTAGAAATAAGTGTTGATGATCTGGCACATGAAGAGAAATAAATATTTCTCGAGTTAGCTAATTTGAGTTATTTCTTTATTGGAATGGATCGAAATGATATAATCCAGATATTAAAACGCTCTGGATATATGCACCCCAACAAAAAAAAGAAAAGCTGTGGATATGAGGCAAAATTCGGAATTGAATCCCTTGAAGATCAAAGTCTTGTGACATTTGACGAGAATAACAAGTTTTGCATGCATCCTTTGCTACAAGACTTAGGGAGAGAAATCTATCAGAAGCAATCATCTATTGAACCTCAGGTGCGTAGAACGTTATGGTTTCATCAGGCCATGAATGATGTGTTGTTGATGTATGGTTTTAGTTTTTGGAATTTATAATGCTGAAGGTAACTAAATTAAAGGAAGATTAGTGAATTGGTTGTTGACATTGGTTTCTTAATTATTATTAAAAGAACTTTTAGGTGTATTTCTTTCAGATTTAAAAAACAAAAAATATTACAAAACTTAGATTTTATATATAATTGAAAAAACTGAAAATTAATTTTATTTGGAAGCTATTCATTCTAACTTCTACCGAAAAAAAAATCAGAAAAATTAATTATTTTGGGGTGAAAAAAAATGATTTTCACCGCAAAAAATCTCAAACAAACCCCTGTAATTAGGCACAAGCATGCTAAGTGCACGTATGTATTTGAGTTTGGAAGGCTCAAAATTGATTTTGGAGAGCCAAAATTGATTTTGGGGAGTTTTATACTTGTTTGGTTTTTGTCCAAAAGTGATATTTTCTTACCTTGGTTTTTAGCTCATAATTAACATTATCAATTTTGCCAAAATAAATTTTCAGATCACATTATCAAATATAAATCATTTTATCTCAAAATTACATTTTACTAAAATCAATTCTAAGATAATTAATTTCATTCAAAATTAATTTTACAAACGCAGTTGAGAAAACAACAAAGCAAAGTATGGATTTTGTTGAAGAAGGTTCTATGTGCTTGATCAGTCTACGCAGCATAGATTGACATTTTTATTTTTAAATTTTGAAAGCTTATGCAGCCTTGCTTTCAAACTTATGGTTACATTCTTGAACGTCAAACCACTTGAGCGAAGTACCCCGAAATTAAATGTTGATTGATTTCACTGAAACTTCTTATTAATCCATACTCTTAAAGACACCTTTTGAAAATAGCTTGGTTGTCAAACTTTTGTTGCTCTCTAGATCCACCTTTTGAAAATAGCTTGGTTGTCAAACCTTTTGTGCTCTCTAGATCCATACAATAATTCTAATTGGCATTTATGTAAGCAATGATTTTGATTTTTGAAAAAATGCTCATTAATAACGTGGAATTAATTTCTAGTTGGCAGATCAGTGTAAACTGATTCACCTGTTCGTTTCACCGCATGCTACTCCATATAGCACAATTATTTCACTCTATTTTTTTTCCCTTTATTTCAGCAAAAGACGTACGATGTGTTCTTGAGTTTTCGAGGCGTAGACACTCGCTCAAAGTTCACTTCACATCTCCATGCATCTCTTGAAAATGCTGGTATTTATGTTTTCAAGGATGATGATGGGCTTTCAAGGGGAGAGCAGCTCTCACTCTCATTGCTAAAAGCAATTGGAGAGTCTAAAATTTCTATCATTATTTTGTCAACAAATTTTGCTGATTCAAGGTGGTGTTTGCAAGAGCTGGAGGACATCATGATATGTTATAGAACCAAAGCTCAAAAGGTGTTACCAGTATTCTATGATGTAGATCCCTCACAAGTACGTAATCAAGTGGGTAAGTTTGGCCAAGCTTTTGAAGATCATATAAAACGAATCCCAAAAAATAAAGATAAGGAGCAAAGTTGGAGGAAAGCACTCCGTGAAGTTGGTTGCATTTCAGGGTTTGTCATCTTAAACTCGAGGTAATTTACTCTCTTTTCTCATGTTTTTAACGGATAATTTTTTGTTAGATCTTGGAAAATGGTAATCTCTTCACATTTTTCTTTAATTAAAAAAAAATGTTCACATTTTTGTTTAAATATTTAAATTTAAGAAAGGCATAATAAACTTCCTCCACGGAAATCAACTTAATTTAGTCTAACTAGCATATACATATATAAACAAGAAAATATCAAAATTATTACTATATAACTATTACAAATCTACACGAAAAATTTGTAAATCCTATCTTACTATAGATGCAATTTCCCACTGCTACGGTAACTTTTGTAGACATTTTTTCCACTATTATACCAAGTTTTGTGTACAGAGTTATAAAAATGAATTTAATTGAGGAAAAAGTAAATTCAAACTAATTAAACTTAATAGGATTTTTTTATTTGGTTATTGAATTTTTTAAGCTAATCTGAACCAAAATAATGCAAATAAGATTTTGTTTAGTTCCGGTTATTAGATTGAAATAATAAAAAATAAAAGTTTAATTGTTTTTAAGTTTTCATCCATATGAAGATAAATAATAGTGTAATAGTGTTTATGAGATACTTAATAGTGTTGTGAATAAATAAATGTTTTAAAATATATAAAAAAATTTGACTTACTTACTGAAAGTTTTTGTACAAAACCCTGAAATCTTATATGAGTAAAATACAAAATTTCTCTTCTGGGATATGATATTCTACTCATCTTCTCTTTATTTCTGAAACATACATTCCTCTCTCCTAAAAAATTAAGATAAGTTACTTTTTAATCCATTTTCAAGTTTTTCAATAATTCTTCATTTTTTATGTCTATTGTTTTATTTTTACCAAATTATTCTTTACTAATAATTTTTTATATTAAGTTTTTCTTACAAAAATTATACACACACACACACATATATATATATATAACTTACAATAGTATAAAATATTAATATATAGATAAAATTTAATTAAAATTTAAAATTATTACTATATTATCAAGAGAACAAATTATTAACGGTGATAATAATTTATAATAATTATATTATTAGTTAGAGGGCATACTTTTATCTTGAAGAGTTTATGGGGATTGGAAGTGATAACTTGGCTATTATGTTGACATGACAAATTATGGTAAGAGTCCGTGTCAGATCTCATGCTTTAAACTTTATTGATTATAAATAGATTGTTTGTATAAGTGGCATGAGAGTTGGCAATGGCACCTTCAATTTCAATTGAAAGCTTCTATTTCGGGCTGTTTCAATTTAAATAATAATGATATATTCAATTGAAAAAAAAATAATGACATATTTATACTCATTTGCTTTTACATCTAAAAAACTATTGGAAAACACATTGCGTCCTATTTTGAATGTAACATTTTGTAAATAGTTGAGATTATATATTCAAGTATCATTTATTGATGCACAACTTCCTTCTTTTTTTTATTTTAACTATCATTTTGATCTCTGGAAGATTATATTATTGATAAAATTGACCCCAAAAGAAACTATTCTAACTTGTGACTCTCCAAATATCCATTTTGTTTTATAAATCCACCTAAATGTCAACTATCCTTTGCTTTAGCTAGCAAAAGTAATTATGTTTCATGTTTTTTTCTTGTTAAATTGGCATGGTAAAATCACCATTTTAGTCCCCAAAAGATCATATCTTTGACAAAATAAATTACGTGTCACGTTTTGTGCCAAGTTCTCATGTTAGAATCACCACTTTAGCCACACAAAAATTATATCTTTGATAAAAAATAGATTATGTGTCATGTTTTGTGTCAAATTGTCACAACATAGTTATCACATTAGCCCTAAAAGATAATATGTTTGACAAAATAGCAGATGAAAGAATCACTTGTATTAATTGATATAGAGGTCAATTAGTGTTTAGATGAATTTGTTAAACATAATGGATCTTTAGAGAGTCTCGGGCTAATTTAGTTTCTTTTAATAAAAGCTATTTTGTTTACGACATAGTTTTTCAAGAGTCAAAATGGTAGTTTTCCCTTCTTTTTTAACTCGAAGTTCTCCATTTCCTCTTGATACTTTCGCAATGAATTGTACTGCTTCTTATCTCTAGATCATATTTTATAGGAACGAAAGTGAGGATATCAAGAACATTGTTGAACGTGTTACTCATATGCTAGACATGAAGGACATGTTCATTGCTAACCATCCAGTAGGAGTAGAATCTCGTGTGCAAGATGTGATCAAACTATTACAGAACCAACCATCAGAAAATCCCATATTCTTAGGGATATTAGGTATGGGAGGGATTGGTAAAACAACCATTGCCAAAGCAATTTTTAATAAGATTTGTCGCGAGTTTGAAGCTCGGTGCTTCCTTCTAAATATTCGAGAAGTTTGGGATCAAGATAATGGATGTGTTCATTTACAAGAGCAACTTCTTTCTGATATCTACGAAACATTGAAAATAAAGATACAAAACGTTGAATCTGGAAAATTGATATTAAAAGAAAGACTTTGTGACAAAAGGATACTTCTTGTACTTGATGATGTGGACAAATTGGAACAACTAAATGCTTTGGCTGCAAGTCAGGAATGGTTTTGTCCAAGGAGTGTAATAATCATCACAACAAGAGATGAACATATTCTTAGTTGGCTTGGAGTTGAAAATTTATATAGAATGGAAACTTTGGATGATGAAGAATCTATTGAGCTTTTCAGTTGGCATGCATTCAAAGAACCATGTCCTAGAAATGAATTTGCTCAACTTTCCAGTGAAGTTATTTCTTATTGTGGGAGATTGCCACTAGCTCTTGAGGTCATAGGGTCACATCTATTTAATCGAGGGGTAGAAGAATGGATGGATGCTTTGAAGAAACTCAAAAGCATTCCCCATGAAAAAGTACAAAAGAAGCTCAAAATAAGCTTTGATGGCTTAAGTTTAGATGATAGGGAAATATTCCTTGATATAGCTTTTTTCTTTATTGGAATGGAAAAAGTAGATGCAATTAATATATTAGATGGTTGTGGGCATTCGACTACAATTGGAATAAGTGTCCTTAAAGAGAAATGCCTTGTATATGTTGACACTAAGAACAAACTCAGAATGCATGATTTGCTGCGAGATATGGGACGAGAAATCATTCGAGAAGAATTTTACCAAAGGCACCTGAGAAGCGCAGTAGGATATGGTACCCAGAGGAAGTGCGTGATTTATTATCAAAAGATATGGTAAACACTTCATCTATGGTTTTTAAATTTTTAAGTGTTTGATCTGACAACAATGCTATGTTCAGATTGAAAGAAAGTGATAAAATGAAATGAAATGGAATGATATTTGATATTAAATTATTTGAAAACTTTAAAATTAGATGAAATGGCATGGAGTTTGATCAACTCTATTTCATTTTATTTGATACTTCTATTTTTCTTTTATTCTAATTCCAATGAAATGAGAAAAAATAAAGGTAAATAATTTAAAATTTAAAATAGATAGAATTGTTTAGTGCTTCTTGCACTCTATGAACAAATTGGGTTTCATTTCAAAAGCAAATTGTGATCATTTGCCCTTTTAGCTAACATTAATTAATTATCTAACCACAAGATTTTACTTTTCTATTCATTTTATTTTATAGGGAACAAAGGCTATCGAGGGACTTGCGTTGAAATTGCCAAGTATGAATCCAATACATTTGAACACCAAAGCATTTAAAAACATGAAGAGACTCAAGTTGCTTCAACTTGATGGTGTATATCTTGATGGAGATTTTAAATACCTTTCGAGAGATCTACGATGGCTATGCTGGCATGGATGCCCTTCAACATATACAACTGCAAACTTTGATCAAGGAAATTTAGTTGCCATTGACTTAAAATATAGCAATCTTCAACTGGTGTGGAAGAAGGCCCAGGTATGAATTTTGAGTTTTATTTTTTTTGGCTTTCATGACTTCCAATATAATGACAAAACTTTAATGTAAAAAAAAAAAATATGATTTCTCATGTTAAAATGCTTCAATTTTTTGTTACACGTGTTAGAGAATAAAACTATTCATATGTTTCACTACCTATCAATTTAAGATTTTAAGACATATGATTTCATAACATTGCATCAGAGTCTTTATGATCAAATGGTTAGAGTTTGATTCTTTTTATCCCTATTATGATAATCTATACACGCATCAAATCCCAAAAAGTAATTTGTGTGAAAGGATATGCTAGAGTATAATATCATTCATATGCCTCTGCCTAGCAACTTAATCTTTTGGGGCAGATGATATCATTATAATATAACACTCTTTAGAATTTTATAAATAATGACAAAGAATTCTCTCATATGCCAAAAATATTACATGCTTTTTGATTTATTAAGGTACTAAGAGTTTATTTAGTTTGTTTTCATTTCCTTTTGTCGATCTATTTTTTTCCTTAGAATTTCTTAAAGCAAATATAGAAAACCGTAGAAAAATGTTTTTTAAAACCCAAAGGAGCTCATTTGGATTCATTCTCAAAAACTATCTTTTTCTTTTAAATTATCTTTTTTAAAAAGATTTTTTTACAGAAGTAAAAAATGTTTTACGTTTAGATGTAACAATTTGTGTTTGAATGTAATATTAAAATATCTTTGTTTATTATCAAACATCTTTTTTTATGTTATAATAAACATCTTGTTCTAGGAGATAGAAATTATAACTTTTCAAAAAATATCTTTTTTTTTTTACTGTTTCTAGTGATTCTGCTTTTACCTAATAAATTTACTCAAAAAAAATACAAAAAGATATTTTTTTTCTTTTTATCAAGGTAATGGACATTCAAATGAGCACGAAACCTAATACTTGGAGTTTAAATGGATCAAATTGATCCAATGAACCCAAAAATCCAATCCTAGCCAATGAAGTTGATTTGGATGGATTCAGGTAATTAGTACATGTGTAAGCGGATTATACCGATCAGATGAATCTAGTGGATTTGAACCAACCCCCTATAATCATTTTTTTTATTCCTATTATGCCAATTGCCAACTTGAACTTGCTATTAACACAAGTCACAAACCTCTCTTTTGTTTGTGTTCCCACTTCCCATTGTCGAGTTATTGATATGCTATGAGGTGATATTAGAATTGCTTTGGCATTGAAATTGTTTGAGTTATTACGTTGTGTTGTAGTATTAGAAGTGGAATTGTCTTCACACTTATGTCTCTTTTACGATATTTTTTTACTGAATTTTTGGACATAAATTGTAAGGGAAAAAGAAAAACTCAAATTCAATGACGCAATCCAAACCAACCAGTATTTGATGATCAGATTAGTTTGGTTTGGATTATGAAAAAAAAAACTTATATCTAAAACAATCCGAATCAATTAAAATTGATTGGTTCATATTTATTTTTCCGCTTGAATTCAATTCGAACCAACTACACAACCTAGTAATTAGTTTATTTATAGGCAAAACCAACCAACCAAACCAATTGTTACTGGCCTAGTTTCAAGTTTATTATTTTTCAACTGAATCACCCAACCACTCAACCCAATTATCCAATCAACTTTTTTTTGTTATTATTTCTAATTTTTTCAAGTTTTTCACTTATAAATTTTTAGTTAATAGTCACATTTTATCTTCTTTGTTAACATTTATTTCAGGATTTTATCTATTTACACCATTATTGAGGAGCATATCATAGTCAAACTTTACATTATTATTAGTTGTTATAAGGATATAACAACTTTGAAAAAATAAATACAACTCTTAATTTCATTTTACTTCAACTGGAAACTCAACCAAACTAACCAGATATTGGTCGAATAGGTTTAGTTCGGACTTACATAAAAATAATTAAAAACTCAAACCAAAACCAACTCTATAAATTTTAATGGGATTGGGTTTATTTTTTACTCAAATTCAAAAGCAAGCCAACTCGTTTATGGCCCACCTACTATTCTCTATTTTTATCTCCCAAATTGTCATATTAGATACTTGAGAGCTGTTATTTGAACGCACGCGAACGACGCATACGATCGACGCATACGTATGGAAGAGGGTTGTGGTTAATGTACTCCATCACTTTAAAAGCATATGGTGGGCTGAGAAGATTAAAAGGTAATAAAAAAATTGAATAAAAGAAAGATTTGGAAAAATTGAAAGTGAAAACCACTAACGCTTCTCACAGAACCAAACTTTTTCCATCTAAATGCTCCCTAAAACCCCAGCGACCTCTTCCCCTTCTCACCACCCATCACCCCAAACTCAACCTAATTATCTCCTTCTTTTTCATCCATGCTAACCTAACTCCAGCTATAGTCACACCACCATGCCTCTTCCACTCTCATTTCTTCATTAAAGCAATGGCCCCTGCCCTCTCCTCGCTATCTGTCAAAAGCTTGAAGGTTTCTTCTTCTCTATTTTATTTTCCCCCCATAGCTCATGCTTAATTATCAAGAAATTGAGTTCCTGACATGTTCTCAATTGTTTTATAGGGATTATATCAATTTTCTTGTTTATTGCCTTTATCTTATTCAAATTCTCTACTATACACGTTGTATTCTTTTCCATTTTTCAATTAATTTACCAATGATTATGAAGCTTTTTGTTATTTGGTTACCTTTTGTACCAGCATTTCGCTTTTGTGTTTGTTGGTCATAGTAATGGTTGCTCTGTTATTTGGCTTACAGTGAGGGGAAGTAGTTTTCTTAACCAATGCTAACTTTTGATAATGTTAGAGCTTATCTTTTTACAGTGTTTGAAAGCTTATCATTAAAACAATGACATATAGAATGGCAAAACAAGGTCTAACTCCAAATATTTTGGGTTGGTGTTACTTAATAGAACCCCCATAGGATGGTCTCTTAAATTGATTGCTTGCTAGTCAAGATGACATTATTTCAACCATGTGTGTGCATAAGCTATTCCTTTTTAGAGATATACTCCAACCATGTGTGTGCATAAGTTGTTCCTTTTTAGAGATATAATTGATGTGCATTCATCTAATTTAATGGCTTAATTATAAGCAATTGAAGGAGTTGGTTCATGACATAGGTTTCTTTTACTTGTTAGAGATATAATAAAAGTCATTGGCATGCACTATTTTTACTGCTTCAATGTAAATCACGGACAATCCTTAGCATAAAGAGTTTTGCAAAAGTTGCTAGTTCAATTTATGGTCTTCCAAATATGGTATTCTTTTTAATATTATTTTATTTTAAATGCTTTTTGTTTTCCATATCTCATAATTTAGATTTTTCATGTCGCTTGTCATGATTTTGCTATTTCTTTTGAATGTGCAGGTTATAGAGAATATTAAAAGTGTGATGTAGACATTTGCAAACAGTGCCTTAGTAGCATACTGTTAACTTTGATATTGGCTTGGTGCTCCACTCCATCCTCTTCTCTCCCTTTGCCTCTTGGTGTGTCCCTAGGTGTATAGTTTTGACACCACTGAAATTTATTTTGTTTATCTTGTAGCTTACTGTTGGTTAATTTCAATGCAACAATTGAAGGAACACAATGACAATAAGTTGCTAAAAGTGAGATTTACAGAGGAACATATTTTTTGCTATAATTTTCTGTTATTTTTGCTTTAAAGCTTTGTAAATCCTATCCTTACTTTTATGCTATGGTTTTTCTTAAGGTCTCATCTCATAGGGCATATTTCTATGACATGAAATTAGGTTTTTATTTTTATTTTTTTGCACAGATCTTTCTCAAATTGATATTTGTGTAATATGTCCTTGTTCAATCCAAAGATATATGAAAAAGCTTATATATAAGTAGTCAATTGAAATTTCAAGTTTGTTTTTTCAACTCCAATTTATAGGCATCTTTGAGAAATATTATTTTGATTTTTGGGGATGTAATATTTTTCACTAATGTTATTTATACATATACATAGAAATGGACAAAGTTTATGAAGAGCTGGGTGAAGCTAAAGCTAAAGTCAATAACTTGAAGGTAGACCTAAGAGCCAAGACAGACGGGCCTAAGAACTTGAAGAAATTAAATCTCATAATGGAAACGTCAACCAAATTCAAGAAGTAAATATCAAAGTTGAGAAGTTGGAACAAGATCTGATTCAAAAGGAGGATGAGCTCACTGAGAAAAGCAGTTGTATGAAAATCTCAAAGGGATGCACATTTATAAAATGTTATCTCCTTGAGGCACTAAACAAAGGAACTTAATCTAGATCATATTCTATGGTTGAGTTTTGTAGATAAAATAATGTTGAAGTGATTTAATAATTATCTTCATCAAACAAAAGTCTATGTTTGATTAATGAGGGAAAAATTTGAAGTCATATTTAGTCATTATAGTGTTAATACCATGTATTTAGGCCTCATTTATCAATTTTTAATGACAAGAAGTCCTCTTAACTTGTTCCCTAAACCAAATTTGCATTAGAAATACATTCCTTTTTCGTTAATTCTTCAAACTTGTGGATTTTTACATTTGGCGGTGGTTTGCGCATGTAATATTTATGATTTTCTATTTTGTTCAAAAGAAGGCTATTTATTATGTTGGTTGTATTTTAATTTTTTATAATTAATAGATGCTGTTTGAGTATATTGTTTCTTATAATGGAACACTATAAATTTTTTGTTTCAATTAAACTACTTTGAACATTTCATTAAGGGCTGGCAGGAGAGATGTTGGTAATGTAGTTCAAAACGTTGGTACTTTTAGTTTGAAATGTTGGTAATGTTTTTCAAAAATCTAGAATCTTTTTAGTCCAAAGAAATTGGAGAACAAGTTTATAGAACTCTTGACCTCTATGAATTAGTGAATCAAGCCTCAACATGACATCTAATTTTTGCTTCCAGACCAAAGTGATTGGAAAATTTTTCTAGTACAAGTTGGTAATTTATCCCAATATGTTGGTAATTAATTATCAAAATATTGATAACTTTTTAAAAAGTTGGTATTATTTCAGTTTTTGTTTATATTCAAAGAAATAGGAATTTTAAGAGAAATTGAGTTTGAAAACTAGTTTAGATAACTCTTGAGCTTTATAAAACCTTAAATCCTCCTGGGAAAACAATAATTTTTTTAAACTAAATTTAAGATAATTGTGCAATGTTAAAAGCTGGTGTGGTATCAGATTTGGTAATGCAGATGTGGGATTTGTGTTTTCTTGGGACAAATTCAGTTGAGTACTGTGCATGGAGACTTAGGGGCACTTTGAATTGGTGAATTTGTGGCCACAACAACATCTAAGATATGCAATTGAGTATGTTGGTAAGTCATGTAAAAATGTTGGTAATTCATGATAAAACTGTTGGTGAGTATGGGAAAAGTTGGTATATTTTCAATTTTGAAAAAACTTAAAAAGGGTTAATTTTCTTGAGAAATTGAGATTGAGGACTATGGTAGAGGACTTAGAGGCCCTTTATATTGATGAATTGGTGGTAAAATCAACATCCAAGATGTGCTCAAGGACAAAAACTGACAAAAAAAACTTTTAATATATGTTGGTAAGGGATGGAGAAATGTTGGTGATTCTTGACAAATTTGTTGGTGAGGCTTTAAAAATGTTGGTATCCAATAAGTTTTTTGTCTATACTAAGAGATATGAATGTTTATGAAAAATTGTGTTACAAAACTAGTTTTATAGGACTCCTGGATTCTATGGATGAATAATTTGAATCCCAAGGATCCCTAAGTCCTGTACAATGGTTACTCACCAACATTCTTTACATGAATCACCAATATTCTTTTACCAGCATTTTGGCCCCATAATTAATTGAGTATGAATACAAGATACAATTAGTGCCAAAATCACCTTGTGACTTAAAATTTTTTCTATTTTTAGTTGGTAAAGGGTTAAAAAATGTTAGTGAATTTAGTTCAAGACGTTGGTAAGTTCTAAAAAAAATTGGTAAATGACTATGTCTTCTGATTTTTGAAAATAATATAATATTTATTCAAATATGGGTAATATAACAACTTAAAAGGATTGTTTAACTTTATAAATTGATGGACTAAGTTTAAATACAAGAGGCAATTAATACCAAATTTGAATAAGTTGATGGAATAAATTGATGGAATAAATTTTTCTGATACATGTGGGTTATTGGTTCCAATTTGTTGGTTTCACTAGTTGCAAAATGAATAAATATGACCAAAATTTTTCTGGTATATGTTGGTAAGTGACACAAAAATGTTGGTGATTCATTTGAAAAATGTTGGAGAGTAATCTAAATGTTAGTAAATTTTCAGTTTTGATAATACTGAAAAGAGGTTGAATTTTTTTGGGAAATTTAGATTCAAGACTATGGTAAAGGATTTAGAGGCCCTTTATATTGATAAATTGGTCCTCTCAACATCTAAGATGTGCAAAACAAATAAAAATGATCAAAATTTTTTTGGTACATGTTGGAAAGTGGTACAAAATTATTGGTGATTCATGTGAAAAATGTTGGTGAGTAATCCAAATGATGATAAATTTTCAGTTTTGGTAATACTGGAAAGGGATCGATAAAAAATAAGATAAAAAATTTTATGATCCCTGGTCGTAAGTTGTAGACAAATGTTGGTGAGTTATGTTGAAATTGTTGGTGATCCTACCAAAATGCTGGTATATTTTCAGTCCTAGTACTACTGAAAAGAGGTTAAATTCTCTTGGGAAATTCAGATTCAGGACAATGCTAGAAGGCTTAGAGTCACATTATATTGATGAATTTGTGGTCACAACAATATCCAAGATGTGGAAAACGAAAAAAAACTTATCCAAATTTTTTTGGTTCGTGTTGGTAAGTAATGGAGAAATGTTGGTGAGTTATGTTGAAATTGTTGGTGAGCCTACCAAAATGTTGGTATATTTTGAGTCCTGGTACTACTGAAAAAGGGTTGAATTTTCTTGAGAAATTAAGACTCAAGACAATGCTAGAAGGCTTAGAGTCGCATTATATTGATGAATTTGTGGTTACAACAACATCCAAGATGTGAAAAATGAAAAAAAAAAACTGATTAAAATTTTTCTGGTCCGTGTTGGTAAGTGATAGAGAAATGTTGGTGAGTTATGTTGAAATTGTTGGTGAGCCTACCAAAATGCGGATATATTTTCAGTCCTGGTACTACTGAAAAGGGGTTGAATTTTCTTAGGAAATTGAGATTCAAGACAATACTAGAAGGCTTAGGGTCACATTATATTGATAAATTTGTGGTCACAACAACATTCAAGATGTGGAAAATGAAAAAAACTGATCAAAATTTTTCTGGTTCGTGTTGGTAAATAGTGGAGAAATGTTTGTGAGTTGTGCTGAAATTGTTGGTAAGCATACCAAAATGCTGGTATATTTCCAATCCTGGTACTACTGAAAAGGGGTTGAATTTTCTTAGGAAATTGAGATTCAAGAAAATGCTAGAAGGCTTAGAGTCGCACTATATTGATAAATTTGTGGTCACAACAACATTCAAGATGTGGAAAATGAAAAAAACTTATCAAAATTTTTCTGGTTCGTGTTGGTAAGTGGTGGAGAAATGTTGATGAGTTTTGCTGAAATTGTTGGTAAGTATACCAAAATCTTTGGTATATTATCGGCTCGTATCTGAAAAAGAGTTCAATCTTCTTGGGAAATTGAGATTGAGGACTATCTAGCTTAATTTTCAATTTCATGAATCTTTGCTGTTAAAGTCCATAGCTAAAACAAAAGCAAATATTTCATTCTTCAATTCCTCACATAAAAGCTTTAATAGCCAATTTATAACGTTTCTTTTTACAAACAAATTACAACCAAACTTCATACAGAGCTCCTACACTATTTGCATGCTTATCTTAGTTTAACTCTATTAACAAGACAATAGGATTCTAAGTACCAAAAAGATGAAAAATTGAACATAGGCATAATAAGCTATTATCCCAAACTACTCATTTAGGCAAGGCTTATAATACATAATTATCTAAATCTCTATGAACTATATAATAAAATTACATCAAGGATAATAATTTTACATATTCTTTTCCCTTTCAACCCTGGGTTCCCCACCACTCATGATAACAAACTCATGTAATTTGTTTGGCTCTTTCTGTAGGTCATTTATAGTCCTCAGATACAACTTCTCAAAAAGTCTTGAGTACAACAGAATCTGGGTCTTTCTCTTTCTGTGGTACAGCCATATCTAAGTTCAGTTGCAAATTACTTGTAGGTGCTTTGGCTCTTTTGATTTGAGCATGTACTAGTTGAACCTGAAAAAGATTTAAAACAACCATAGACGATATAGCACATAATAATGATATGAGGGAGACAAAATCTATGAACAAAGATGATTACATATTTATGAGCACAGTTTTGAGGTCTCCTATGTATACATTGGATTAGAAAAGTAGAAAGGTCCTACATATATATTTTGATAATCCAAAGAAAAAGGCTTGACCCCTAAAGGAAGAAAAACAAGAACCAAGTAATAAGGTACACAACTAAAATACCTCCACTTATTCAAAGAAAGCACTAATACATAAAACCAGACCAAGGCATCCAATAAAAATTAGCAGCAAATGACTCCTCATATAAGCAAAATAGATAACAAAGACAAGAACTCCAATTCCAATATGTGAGAGCCAATAGTATAGGATAATCGAGCACAGGATGACTAATTCCTTAAAGCAAGAACTCCAAGAATGATGACAGATCCATGCTACAAGCCATTATTCTACACCAATTCATAGTTGACACATCATTCTTAATTATATGTTTGATTTCTTTATACATGCATGACTATCCATACAACTCTTCATTATCTAGTCACTAGTTCTAATGTTGTCTAGACATGACATATTAATTTACATTGGTGATCATTTTTTGAATAAGTCATTTGCAATTGTCATTAGTCTTCAAGTTTGTCAAAGACTTCGTGCTATTAGCAGATATGTTTTGAAACTATTTTTTGGAGACATTCTGTAAATGTTGCTCACTACATATGTTACGGAGGGAAAGCAAGTAAGTAATAAAGGTGTACTTAACAAGTAAATGGTGAAAGTCAAATCAAATAGCAAATAACCCATCTAAAGAGCAGAAAATAGCTTCCCCACAAGGGAATCATTGCAAGGAAAAAGGACAAATACTAGTACAAGCACTGGGTGCTTCTCTAACGATGGAAATATCAATTGCCAATGATAAATTTGAAGTATAATTTGTCATGCCACAAGTATATTCCACCAACTCTAAAAGACAGAATAAAAAATTCAAAGAACTTCATCACCAAAAATTATGAGCTCAATTGTTATCCCATTACAAGATATTCTCAAGCAACATATAAGCTAGACCAACCTAAGTCATGAAATACATCTCCTTGTGCATCCTTTCATTTCTTTCCCTATTTCAGTGGTCACATTTGAGGCATGTTTATCATGAAACAATTAGATAATACATATTAGTCATATGACATAAACCTATAATGGTAAGCTTGTCATGATGATATGGGTGTCTCTATGTTTGTGAATAAATATGAGAAAGACAAGGAGTTTTCTAAAATGCTTGTCATGTTTCTCTGTACAAGCTTCTAGAGTTTCAACAAAACAGTTGGAGTTTCAAAGAAACAAATGAAGCCAGAATGATGAAATACAAAAATTCCACATAATATCTTATTTTATGTATAAAAATTTCTTTGAAAAATAGAGCCTTCAGGCTTCAACAATAAAGTCTCATTTTTTTAACTACTAAGGTAATAATAATAGATAGTCATAGAGGGCATTTTTTCCCAATACCTGAGTAGAAGCTTCAGCTTACTTGGGGATTTTGCTAACTGTAAGAAAGCTCAATAGCTACTGACAAATGAGCACCAAAATATTCAACTTCATTAGAAAACAAAGAAAAAATGAAAAAAAAAACTTTTTCTTCACAAAAAAAAGGAAAAGCGTTTACCTTCCTGTATAATATTTCCCTCTATGGCAAGCACGAAGTATCTAGCGGCACTTTCAATGTGTTGGAAGGGAGGGTCGTGTTACTACTGCCATTGAAGAATTGACCATGGGTTCCCACTAGAAGGTGTTCATGCTAGGAAGTAGAAACAACTCCCTGCCACCAATAAGTTCAAAGGGAGATAGGTTTAGGAGTAGGAAGGAAGTGATAGGGGAATGTTGTTTGTGAATTTAAGGTGGAGTAGGAGTGATGGGGTTGAGTATCATTGTGAGGGAAAGAGAGATTGGGATGGGAAGAGAATTACGAAGAGAGATAGTGTAGAAGTTTAGGGGTAGGGGAGAAGTTCACGGGTTTTAGTTTTTGTATTTTTATGAGTTTTTTTATTAATCTTTTTAAAAGCATCAACCCACCATATGTCTTCATAGTCTATGCGCATATTAAGAAGCTTCCCCTCCGTACGTATGTGTCGAACGTATGCGTTGAATTAGTGCGTCAACATATCATTTCTGTTAGATACTTATTAACAAATTTCTTAAAACAATTTAAATGATACAACTTCCGTTACAAGGCTAGTGACACATTATAACTGTTTTCATTTATTCTTTCTAAGGTGCTTCTTTAATTTTTATCCTCAAAATGTCTTTTTTTTCTTGCAGTTTATGGAGATGTTGAAAGTTCTTAATCTCAGCCATTCTAAGCACCTCACACAAACGCCAGACTTTTCATACTTGCCTAATCTTGTAAAGTTAATACTCAAACATTGTCCGAGTTTGTCATCAGTTTCCCACACCATTGGACATCTCAAACAAGTTCTTCTAATCAGCTTGAAAGGTTGTACAAGCCTTCGAGTACTTCCAAGAAGCATCTATCAATTGAAATCTTTGAAAACTCTCATTCTTTCTGGGTGTTCAAATCTTGACAATTTGGAAGAAGACTTGGAGCAGATGGAATCTTTGGCAACCTTAAAGGCGGATGACACTGCTATAACACAAGTGCCTCATGCACTAATAAGATTAAAAATGATCAGATATATTTCTTTGTGTGGCTTCGAAGGATTAACACGTAATGTGATTCCTTCAATCATCTGGTCATGGACCTCTCCAACAAATAATCTCTCTCCGCAAATACCAGCATTTGTGGAGTTGTCATGTGTTGCTTCCATAACAGTATCAAAACGTAATTTCCATTGTATATCGTCATCTATCATCAATGAGCTCCCAGAGTTTCGAAAAAGGCTTAGGTTCAAATATGGCTCACAACTTCAAACAACTGCAGATGTAGCCTTATTTGATATCAGAAATTTTAAGGAACAAGAAACAATACTGACTGCATCGCATGTCTCAGATATGGATAACTCAGCAATATTTCTTGATTCTAGCAGTCAAGGGGACATTACTGGATCAACAAATCCCTTGGGCTCCATTTTAATCCAAATGGGAATGAATTGCCCGGTCACAGATATACTCAAAGAGAGCATTTCAAAGGTTTGTCTCTGTATTCTCGATCCATCAATGCTTTTTAATTAACTTTCGTTCAAAATATATCAATTTACTCACGTGATTTATTTTGAGATTCAAAGTAGCAAATTTAAGTCAAATAACTATAAATAAATTATCAAAATTGAAAAAATATAGATCAATAATTATAATATGATTACTTGAAAGGTCATTAGACCTTTTGTTTTAATCTTTATGGCGCATGTAAAATTTAATGGTTGAGATTTTGTTTTTACTTTCACAGTTAATCATTACTCTCACTTCATTCTCTTCCTATATATATATATATATATATAGGGTGAGGATCATGTGAGATGATTGATTTTATATGAAAGTGAGAGGAGCTAATTGAGGCCATCGAATCCTGCATTAATGATCAAGATTGAAACATAAAGTTATGTGACTTTTTTAAGTGATTATGTGATCTTTTAATGACTTTCAATCCTAACCATCCATGTATGGTTATACAGCCTAGATTTGATTCTTTCAATCTCGTACAAAACCACTCTTCTCACTAAACACATCCCCTATATATATTGTTTCATGCTGTGCACCTAATTAAGTGGATGATAATGTCCAAAGAAAATTGCTATAAAGCTCAGTCAAGCAATTGGTATGATTTGTGCAACTATTTCTATCCAAGTCTTTCTTTAAGTTATAAATTTAATTCATGAGAAAGTAAGTTAATCTTGTACGTCAAAACACGTCTTCACTGTTTTTCAAAACTATAGAAGTATGTCTTTAATTATTAAATAAATTATGCAGCATTAATATTTTGCTAAAGCTTGTGTTGATTATACAGGAGTTTTCTCGCACTAGTAGTGCTCTTGGAGAGTGTTTGCTCCCAGGCGACAATGATCCTGATTGGTTAACCTTTAGTAGTGAAAGTTTTTCCATTTATTTTGATGTCCCTCTATTGAATGGGCGTAACTTGAAGACCATGATGTTGTACATTGTCTACTCTTCTTCTCTCAACACTATAACATCAGAAGGCCTTATTCTTAAAGAAGTGTTGATCATAAATCACACAAAGTCCACCGCTGAAGCCCGCAAGGGAGATGCACTGACTTCACTTGGAGATGAGGACTGGCAGAGAGTCATATCAAATCTAGAACCTGGCAACAAAGTGCAGGTTGTTGCTGTTTTGGAGAATGGATTCATTGTAAAAAAGACTGCAGTTTATCTTATATATGAGGAATCAGTTGACCAAAGCGTGAAGCACTGCCATGCGGATGTGTTCGTCTCTTGTAGTAATAATACTGTTTGTGGTGATGATGATGATGTGGCAATTGACATGAATGAAAATGCTTCTAGTGTTGAAGCTGTGGTAGCTGATGGGAATGCTATTGTTTCTGATATGCCGACAGATAATAATGATGATATTATTTCTGGTGGAGATGGAAATGTAAGTGATAATAGTCTAAATATATAAACACATTCTTTTAAGTAAAAGGTTGTTCTGTTCATGCCGTTATCCAAGTGGAGTTTTATAGAGATTGAATTAAAACTGAATCGAAGCATTTATCACATTTGAACTTAATATTGTTTCTGCTCTAAGTTTCTATTTCTTTTTGTTTTTGGGTTTAGAGATTTTGTTGATTCTTCAAACTTCATTCCATTGTCTGTGCCATTTTGAAGAAGCAACGATTTTGCCTCCATTCTAATAAGAAGAAAGTTTAACCCCATTTCAAGGTATGAGTCTATCTGTGCTACGTTGTCATATCTGTGCTACTTTTTCAAACATTGGAATGCTAAGAATTAAGTGGATTTTCTTGGAAATTTCACTTAATAATATAGATGGTTTTACTCTAAGCACCTGGGCACCCTAATGGCAAACTGAATATTGCCCCTAGTGTGCTATGAAATTGGTTTTTCCTGTGTTACTGATCTGAGAAGGAAAATATTTTTTATTTTCTTGAAAGTCTTTACACAGTTACATTTGTACTTAAAATGTTTGTGTTAGTCTTTCATTTTAGCATACGCAACTTATATAAAAGAATTTATGGGATAATTTTGGGCCCTGACTATTTTTATTAGTAGATCTATCAGTTTCTTTCGGTGTGCAAGAAGTTTGTGGGAGAGTAGCTAGTGGAAACTAGAAACAACATTTGAAACACGAGTTTTTGTTAGAATATATAATATGAATTCTAGTTTGATCCCTTTTTACAACCAAAAAAGTGTCGCGTTGGAGCCTCTTTGGCTAATTTATACTGATGATTATCATAAATTGCAGATGTACACAAAGGTGGAAATGGCTGGTGGAGCCCATAAACAAACTTTTTGCTTGTAAGAAGGCCAAGAAAACCCAGTGCTTTAAGCTGTGCAGTCGGATGCACTAACTGGTATACATTGGTCTGGGAGAGCGAAATAGCGGAAGCGGGGCGGTTGGAATTTAGATTGTAACGTGCATTTTTAATTTAAACTTTAAAATTTTTATTTTAATTTTGAAGGGGGTGGGGGATTTGTGCAGCGGTGCTTCAGGACTCTATTTATAAAAAAATAATATTATTTATACATATATGAGACATCATATTGACACTTTCGTCTACTATTGATTGAGATATGAGTCTTGAACTAAGTATGGTCTTTACCCCATCTACTAATAGATAAGAATATATCAGCATGATATCTCATACATAATGAGTATAAATAGTATTTATATAAAATCTATGTTTTTGCGGTCCTTGTGGGCCTTAAGCCAAAAGTTAATTGGAAACATTGCATACACTTGCATTGCCTAACGTTAGAGACTGACTATAATACATAATAAATAAATAAACAGAACTAATTGTACCAAAAATAAATAAATTAATTAACAGAACTACATATTGGCCCTGACAGATTTTTATTTTAACATTTTAGTTCTTGAAAAATTAATTGAATATCCTCGAGACCACAAAAGATTTGTTATTATAACATTTTAGTTCAATGTTTTAATATTGAATTAAAGTATTATAATGATATCTTTTTAGGATTAAAGTGTATGTAATCGATTTTTTAAAGACTAAAATACTAACACAGAAAAAGGGCCAAATATTTAGATAACTCAAAATGTACGTCATCGATCATTTATATTTCAATGTATTTTATTTGAAGTTGTATAATTTTTATTGGTTGCAATTGTAGGCTTATTTTATAGTTTTCTGTACTTATATTTCTCTGTTGTAAGTAGATTTTTACTTTCAATTATCAACTAATGAAATTTATTGAAAAGTGAGAACAGAATACTAATTAAGCTCCATCAGGATTCGCTGTAGTTGTAGATTTTTTTGTCTTCGCGTTGGGACCCACGGCGAGGATGTAAAGTCGCTAGAAGCCTTCTCTGGTCTTGGAATGCTCTCTTATGTAAAATTTTTATATAATTTGATTATTTACAAATTTCATTTTTGGCTAGATTTTTCCGTGTGAAATTTTCAGTATAGAGTGCCCATCCTTCGAGAAAAACACTGCTGCTATTGTTACCGGGAAAAAAAAAAACTGCTGTTGTTGGCTTCATTCCAAATATTCCACCTACTATCCTCATAAGGCACTAAGTAATGTCTGAACAAGGTCTCAGTCGTAGCGTGGTTTTGATTGAAATAAAACATCTTGAAAGAAATCCCACATCATCCAGGAATGAAAGAGGAGAGGGAAGCTTTTTTTGTAACAAATCCCACATCATCCAAAATTGCAAGTGGAGAGAGAAGATCATGACTATATATATGGACCCAAGTTCTTTGCTTCAATTTGCACCATTCGGAAACACTTTAAGCATGTGTCTGACTTTTTCTTTTCTTTTCTCTGTATTCTTGTCTTAGAGTGTTATGAGATGTAGTTTAGATATTTGCTTTGGAGAGTGTGGATGTACTAGGAGCTGATGGGGTGTTTGAGAGTAAAGTCTATGTGTTGTAAAAATTTTCATATAATGTTATTCTCTGGTTGTCGTTTGGCAGCAGCCGTGGTTTTTCTCTGGTTTTGGAGTTTTTCATGTTAAATTCTTGTGTTGTGGTTGTGTTCCTATTTTATTTTTCTGTTTAGGGTGGTTCTCAAGGAGGGGAAGTGGCGTATTTTCCCAACAAGTGGTATTAGAGTTTTGGTTCAGTGAGATTTATTCTTAGTATGCTCTGTGGTTACAACTTAGTTTGATCTTCCACATCAGAAAAGAATTTCTCCCTGACGTTTGAGGATCATCCTTGGTTGCTGTTGCTGGAAGGTTGATTTACACTATTCTAGTACATGGTTGCAACAATGTCAAGTTTTTCAAGTGTTGTGAAGTATGACATAGAGAAATTTGATGGAAGAATCAATTTTGGCTTGTGGCAGATACAAGTCAAGGATGTGCTGATACAATCAAGATTGCATAGAAGAAAAAAAAATAACATGTTGCTAGTAGGTCCACCATTGCACACGGGCATTGGTGTTTATGCAAGGTGTGTGGTGGGATTATGAAGTTGTTGCTAGTGGATCCATGATTGCACACGGGCATTGGTGTTTATGCAAGGTGTGTGGTGGGATTATAAAGGTGTGGCTTGCGGATCCATGGGCATTGGTTGGCATTAAGATGCAGGGTGTGTGGTGGCGGTTATGTCGATGGCTGAGGAACTTCCGGAGAAAGCCAACATAGAAGTTGCACCATAAATTTTCAGCAAGGTTTCGACATGTGCCAAGGTGAAATTCTTGGAATTGTCTCATTTCAAGTGATTATGCTTTTTATGGTGGAGTATGATAGTTCTTTGAACTATGATTGTCGATGTAGACAATGGAAGCTGAAGATGTGCTCATTTCAATCAAGGTGGAGATTGTTGGTTTTGATTGAAATAAAGCATCTTGGAAGAAGTCCCACATTGCCTAGGAATGAAAGGGGGAGAGGGAAGCTTCTTTGTAACAAGTCCCACATCGCCCAGGATTGCAAGTGGAGAGAGGAGGTTATGACTATATATATGGACCCAAGTTCTTTGCTTCAACTTGCACCAGTCGGAAGCACTTTAAGCATGTGTTTGACTTTTTTTTCTTTTCTCTGTACTCTTGTCTTAGAGTGTTGTGAGATGTAGTTTAGATATTTGCTTTGGAGAGTGTGGGTGTACTAGGGGCCGATGGGGTATTTGAGAGTAAAGTCTATGTGTTGTAAAAATTTTCACATAGTGTTATTCTCTGGTTGTCGTTTGGTAGCGACCGTGGTTTTTCTTCGGTTTTGGAGATTTTCATGTTAAATTCTTGTGTTGTGGTTGTGTTCCTATTTTATTTTTCTGTTTAGGGTGGTTTTCAAGGAGGGCAAGTGCCATATTTTCCCAACAATATGAGAGTTATTCTTCATGAAAATCCTGCTTCTCGTGAATTTGTAAGAAAAAGACTTTTCTAATACAATACAATTCAATGCACCTTTTTTTCCCTAACCGAAAAACAAAGAAAAAGTTTAACCTTATTGCCCGTTTCTACTTGGTCTTACACTAGATTGCTCCAATAGTAAATAATTGTTAGTTGAGATTCCTTGTTGGTGATAAAGACATACAACATACCTGATTTGCAGTCGATATTCTGTCAAAAAACTTTTGCATCGTTTCCAAAACTATAAGATTGTAGTTACAAAAAATAACTTCGAATAATTTTGAAAGATAATTTTATTGAAAATCACTTCTATTTTTGCATTGTTTGGAAGCTGGGTACATATCACTAACTAAAAAATATGGCTCTGATTTGTACATTGTAAAAGATAAAGCATAATAATATTAAACATGATAGTACAAATTCTAATAGTATAGTATAATGATCCATTGTATATAAGTTTTTATTCTATTCATTGTTTGATGCGCCACAAAATTGGCGGCCGACAAGCAGGCAGGAAGCAACCAACAAGGGGCGGGAGGTGAGGACTAGCGGAGGTGGGTGCCAACCGGCAGGTGGTAGACAACAACTAGCAGGGGCAATTGGCCCATGGTGGGCTGCGAGCGATGACCGATGGGGGGATAATGATGGTAGGCAAGGTGGGCGCTAATGTAGAAGAATAAATTGGAGTTAATTTGGAAATGACTAGTAAAAATAAGGGGTAATTATAACAACCTTCTCTTAGGGTAGTTGATATTACACTTACCCCGTTTCAATTTTAACATTACACTTACCTTCCTTCACTTTTTAAAAGTTATTACAAAGGCATCCCTTATTAATAATAGACAATTAATAATAATGTAAAAGTTATTTTTAAAAAATAAAAAAATACAAATTGACTTTTTACCCCCAAGTCTTTCTTCAATTTATGTGCAATGCCATTCACAAGCTTCAGACCAATTTCCCACCCACTACCTTTAGTTTTTCTTCAATTCATTACATGTACTACTTTCATATTTAAAAGCTCCCCTACCCACCGTCACTAATCTCCCACCCACAGTCACCCTCATTGAATCTTCCTTTTCTTTCCCTCATTGAATCTTCCTTTTCTTTCTTCTGCAAAGGAATCAGATAATAACATCAACCGAACTCCATGTGAATCTAATTCCCTCAACAACAAAACTCTAATCTCACGTTCTAGACGAAGATTGTGATAATGTTTAACACAACAAAACTTAAAATTGTTTCCAGATCGAAATATTGATTACGCCCAAGACATGAGTGGCGCCCATGAGATAGACCTCACAAATGCCAACCTCGGGGGAGGACTCACACGACAGGGACCTGCCAGCAGGGCATCAACAGGAGTAGGCGAATCGATAGTGGGAGAGGGCTCGTTGTCGATGCTAACCATGCTCTCCATCTTCAGATCCTCGATGTGGATGAAATCCTCGCCCGCTGAGGCAGTGGTTCGCGTCCATCGCTGGCTAGAGGAGTGTTTGGATTCGATGGCCGATGACTATCCATCAGATATGCCCCGCCCCTCTTAGTGCAGCCTCAACTCCACCATATTGTGCACCACGTCGCCGTCTTTGTTGCCGCCGCCGCTTAGCCTCTTCCTCACCACCGCTCAACACTGCCACCATCCACCATGACCACAACAACCCCCCCATTCCTTCATCATATGAACCTCAGAACAGACCACCTCCATTATCTGTTGTGCCTCACTGCTGGGAGTTTGAACCACCACTGTACCTCCATCGTGCTTGGTCGCGTCGTTGTCTCCCGGTGTCTCGCCACTGGCCTAGATGTACCGTGTCATTGCTAGCACCTCTTCCATTCCAAGCGGATGTGAATTGGAGATAAGGGATAAGGGTGTTAAGGGGGTAATTTAGGGATTTTAAAGTATTATTTTGATAAATACTAATATTATTTATTTAAGGGGTAAGTTTAATTTTCAAATTTAGAAGGGGGTAAGAATAATATCAACAAATCTCAAGGGAGGTTGCTGTAATTACCCCTAAAAATAATATTATCAAGTGTTGTCATATCTCTTCGGATCTGATAACTTAATCATTTACTCGTAGAATAAAAATGGTTTGGCCATATAACATTATACTATTTTATATGACACTAAACATGCGATAAAAATAGATTTATAGTAATGACTAATAAAATCATGCCTAATTCTATGCATCAAATGGGGCTATGTGGCAAAGCTGTTTTTTCAATTACAAGTGTATTGTAATTTCAAATCCCAATACTAAAAAAATAAAATAAAAAAACACGCACACACATGGGGCCAAGGATTCCTTGGGCCTCCCATGTTATGCACTAATAATAGTCCTCCCTTAAAATTGTTCAAAATTATCAATTTGGCCTTTTTTAATTTTGAATTTTACACGATAACATCTCATCCTCTTCTTTTGGCCAAAAAAAAAAAAATAGTCCTCTCTTAATATTTCATTTTGTCATTGTTCTTTCACCTATACTCTCAACACTCTGCCACATCATCATTTGTCCCTAACACTGTTGTATCTCATCACTGTCCCCACCTGTTGGGGAAATCTTAGGAATGAACCTGTTATCAACAGTGGAAGCAACAAATATTTCCCCACACCTGTGCAGTTAAAATATGTAGTATCAAAAATCTTCTAGGCAGTATAATAATTTAGCAGAAAAATAAAATAAGAGACATCACAATTTTTAACGTGGGAAAACCCCCAATTAAAGGGACAAAAAATCCACCGGACCTAGTCCAGCAAAAACTTGCACTATGATCAATGGGAATACAATCAGTCTTTCTAGTAGTACTACGGAATCTCAACAATCAACAAAGTACTCACCCAAAGGGCGGAACATAACCATATAACTCCACAATGTGGGTATCACAAAATAGCCACCAGAGAAGGCAATAAAATTAATAGGCTATATCAAACTATCAAGCTCAACATCAGGAACAACATACTAAATTTTTGTGATAAACGGAGCACGTTTACCCGTCTGATGATGAACCCTTGCACTGCCCTTTTCTTTCTCTTCTTCTCGTGGCGCTGTTCACTTCACGTCTACACGGTTTCTTGTTTTTCAATTCCTTTTATTCCTCATTTTTCTGTTTTCCTTTTTTTTAAAACAAGTTGTTGGGCTTGAGTTGGGAAGCCCACCAACAAATCTCCCCCTTCCCGACTCAAGTGGGGATACGCTGCTCTATTAAGCTTGCCTTCTCTATGCAAGAAACAAACTTCACCGTCGGCAAAGCTTTAGTCATCATATATGAACCATTGTCATCAGTATGGATTTTCTCCAATGAAAGCAACTTCATCTCCAAGGCTTCACGTATCCAATGATACCGCACCTCTATGTGCTTTGACTTGGAATGAAATGTCAGGTTCTTGCTGAGATGGATAGCACTTTGGCTATCACAAAATAACACAAACTTCTCTTGATCAAGGCCCAACTCTTGTAGAAATTTCTGCATCCACAAGAGTTCATTTGAAACTTCAGTAATAGCAATATATTCGGCCTCAGTGGAAGACAATGCAACACATTTTTTAAGTCTGGACTGCCATGACACGGCTCCCCTGCAAAAGTCATCAAGTACCCGGAAGTAGACTTCCTAGAATCAAGATCCCCAGCCATATCCGCATCTGTGTAACCATCCAACACAGGCTGACCACTACCAAAGAATAAACAAACTTTGGAAGTGCCTCGAAGATACCTGAAAATCCACTTTACAGCTTGCCAATGATCCTTACCAGGATTAGAGAGAAACAGACTAACAACACCAACAACATGAGCAATATCCAGCTTAGTACATACTATAATGTACATCAAACTGCCAACTGCAGACGCATATGGAACCTTCTTCATCTCTTCTTTTTCTTTCTCACTTGTAGGACATTGCTGTGAACTCAACTTGAAATGACCAGCAAGTGGAGTACCAACAAGCTTTGAATTACTCATGCTAAATCTCTCCAACACCTTTTCAATGTACTTCTGCTGAGATAACCACAACTTACCATTCTTCCTATCATGAGTGATCCTCATGCCAAGGATTTGCTTTACAGAACATAAGTCCTTCATAGCAAAGGACTTGCTCAAATCACTCTTAAGACTCTGAATCTTCTGCTTGTCATGACCAACAATCATCATGTTATCCACATAAAGCAAGTGAATTATAAAATCACCGTCAGAGAATTTCTTGACAAATATGCAATGGTCCAAAGTAGTCTTACTATACTCATGATCCACCATGAAAGAATCAAATTTCTTGTACCATTGCCTTGGTGCTTGCTTGAGGCCATACAAACTTTTCTTCAATTTTCACACAAGCTGCTCCTTTCCTTTAACCTTGAAACCATTTGGCTGTTCCATATAAATTTCTTCCTCTAAGTCACCATAAAGGAATGCAGTCTTCACATCAAGCTGCTCAACCTCTAAATTCAAGCTTGCTGCTAATCCAAGCACAACTCGAATAGAGGACATCTTCACCACTGGTGAGAAAATCTCTTCAAAATCAATTCCTTTCTTCTGCTCAAAACCTTTCACAACCAACCTTGTTTTGTACCTTGGTTGTGAGACATTATCTTCAACTTTTAGCTTGAACACCTATTTATTTTTTAGTGCTTTTCTACCCTTTGGTAACTTCATCAACTCAAAGGAAGGAATTCATTTCCTCTTGCATGGCCTTCAACCATTTGTCTTTGTCCTTATCAGAAATAGCCTCTTGGTAGCTCTCTGGTTCCCCACTATCAAAGATAGTCACATATTCATCTGAAAGATATTTCTTAGAAGGCTGATGCGATCTTGTAGATCTTCTTAGTTATGGCTCAACTGGTGGTTCTAGTGGAACTTGCTCAACTAGCACCTCAAGAGTAGGTGCAAGCACATCACTTGTATTCCCATCATCAAGCTCTGTATCTCCCCCATCAACAGGAGTAATAGGAGGAAACTCTAGCTCAACATGACTGTTACTTCTAGTAACAGACACTGGCTTATCTGACTTTTCAAAATCTTCAATGGTTTGGTCTTCAAGAAAAATCACATCTCGGCTTCTAATTATTTTCTTATTTGCCAGATCCCACAACCTGTAACCAAGTCTTCATGACCATAACCAATAAAGATACACTGCTTGGACTTCCCATCAAGCTTGGACGTCTCATCTCTTGGAACATGAGCAAAAGCCCTGCAGTCAAACACTCTCAAGTAACTATATGAGACATCTTTCCCTGTCCATACTCTCTGTGGAACATCACCATCTAGAGGAGCTGAAGGAGAAAGGTTGATCAAATCCACTGCAGTTCTCATTGCTTCACCCCAAAAGGATTTGGACAACTTTGCATGAGAGAGCATACACCTGATTCTGTCATTGATTGTACTGTTCATTCTCTCTGCAACTCCATTATGTTGAGGAGTCTTCGGAACTGTTTTCTCAAGCCTGATCCCATGTTCTCTGCAATAGTCTTCAAATGGACCCCTGTACTCACCACCATTATCTGCTTGGACACATTTCAATTTCATTTCCTATTCTCTTTCAACACTTGCATGGAAGCTCTTGAAAACTCCAAGCTCCTAGTCTTTAGATTTCAACACAAAAGCCCACACTTTTCGAGAATGGTAATCAATAAAAGTCACAAAATATAATGCATCACCTAGTGTTTTTGTGTCCATAGTGCAAACATCAGTGTGAACTAAATCTAACACATCTGGTCTCCTATGAGGTCCTGAATAGTGAAAAGCTACTCTAGCATGCTTTCCAACAAAACAATGAGTGCAAGTATTTAAAGATGTACCCTTTATTGGAAGAGACTGATTCTTGGCTAGAACGCCAAGTCCTTTTTCACTCAAGTGGCCAAGACGCATATGCCACAAGTCTAAAGAGGAATCATCAACAACATTCACCTCCTCTTTGCACAACTTTCCGGGCAACTGGTAAAGAGCATTGAAACTACTATCTTCTCTTGCAACAACTAGTGACTCTTTGGTGATTTTGAATTTTCCACCACCAAAGGTAGTGTAGTAACCTTCTCCATCCAATGCTTTGATTGACATCAAGCTAAGATGCATATCAGGCGCATGCCTAATATTCTTCAACTGTAATCTGCATCCCATGATAGTTTCAAGCCACACATCTCCCATACCAACAATCTTGCATATCCCTTCATCCCTTAATCTTATTATGCCAAAGTCACCAGTAGTATAAGTAGAGAAAAACTCACATCTAGGAGTAACATGACATGAGGCACCAGAATCCATGATCCAACTAGAATCATCACATGCAAGATTTATGAAGTTCTCATGATGTAGAACAAGGACATCATCATATGCAATAGCAGCAGTGTCTTTATCATTGTTACTATTTTTGTCTTCATCTCTTTCTCTGGATTTTTCTCTTTTTAAGTACCTGCAATGCTTTTTAATATGTCCTGGCTTGCTACAATGATAACAATTAAATTCCTTTCTTGTATTGGACTTACCCCTTGACTTGCTACAACTCTATGATCTGTCAGTATTATGAGATTTTCTACTCTGGCTTCTCCCCTGTGATTCTGCAACAAGTGCTTCTGACTGGGGGAAGGCACTAATCAAGCCCCGCTCTCTTCTTCTGGCCTCTTCATTCAACATACTTTCTTTAACCATTGACAATGTCAACTTCCCATTTGGAGCTGAGTTGGTCAACGTCACAACCAGGACTTCCCAACTGTCAGGCAAAGAACTCAACAACAATGCTTGCAACTCATCAGACAATGTAATCTCATTAGTAAAGAACTCAACAACAATGTTTGCAACTCATCAGACAATGTAATCTCATTGGTTGTCAATTGATTGACAATCTCTTGGAAGCTATTCAAATGCTCTAGCATTGAATCACCTTTTTTATATTTCATATTTACTAGCTTCCAAATCAAATATGTCTTATTTTGCACATTCTTCCTCTCATATAAATCTGCCAATTTCTGCCACATGCTCTGAGCATTAGTTTCTTTGTCAACATGTGGATACACACTAAGATCTAACCACTGCCTAATCAAAGCAACATCTTTCCTATTCATTTTGTTCTATTCAGCATCAGATTTATTAGCAGGCCTATATTTATCACCCTCAACAAGATTATATAAATCCTTATTGTATAGCATGTTTTCCATGAGAGTCTTCCAAACTGAGTAATATTTGGAATTCAACTTGATCATGTTTGGTCCCTAATGTTCCTCCATTTAAATTGCATAGATAAAAAATAACCAAAGCTCTGGATACACTTTGTTGGGGAAATCTTAGGAATGAACCTGTTATCAACAGCGGAAGCAACAAATATTTCCCCACACCTGTACAGTTAAAATAGGTAGTACCAAAAATCTTCTAGGCAGTATAATAATTTGACAGAAAAATAAAATAAGAGACACCACAATTTTTAACGTGGGAAAACCCCCAATTAAAGGGACAAAAAACCCACGGTACCTAGTCCAGCAAAAACTTCCATTATGATCAATAGGAATACAATCAGTCTTTCTAGTTGCACTAGGGAATCTCAACAATCAATAAAATACTCACCCAAAGGGCGGAACACAACCATATAACTCCACAATGTGGGTATCACAAAATAGCCACCAGAGAAAGCAATAAAATTAACAGGCTATATCAAATTATCAAACTCAATATCAGGAACAACATACTAAATTTTCGTGATAAACGGAGCACGTTTACGCGTATGATGACAAACCCTTGCATTGCCCTTTTCTCTCTTCTTCTCGCGGCGCTGTTCACTTCAGGTCTACACGGTTTCTTGTTTTTTCAATTCCCTTTATTCCTCCTTTTTTCTATTTTCCTTTTGGTTTTTTAAAATAAGCTGTTGGGCTTGAGTTGGGAAGCCCACCAACACCATCGATGTCACCATTCCTCAGTTAGTTAATCCCACTTTCTCATCCTCAATATCTCTTTCTCTAACAATGCGAAGGAATGGAAAACCACTAGACAACAATATTTGACCAACGCAACAACTAATAAATCTTGGTACGGTGGAATGTGTTGTTCCAAAAAGTGATAGAAACATGGTGGAATGGTTGGAACTTTTAAAATTAAATTTATTATGTGAAATATTGGAACTTTTAGAAAGGATAAATAAACTGGATACTGGTAATTTTGTTGAGTTCGGACTCATATGTACAAAAGTTATTTTCTTCCATTGTTGCTATTTTTCTTTGAGTTTAGAACGATGAAGATAAGACGTGTGAATGATAATGGTGTAATGAAAGAGGCAAATAGAACAAAGACGATGCATAATTTTTTTTTTTCGGTTTAACATTCACCATGACAGAAGAAAGATTGGGTTGGAACGAGGATCGCCCACAAACTTTTTGTCATATTTTGTTACAAAGCTTGAAACATTTTTTTCCCTTTTCGAACTGTATAAAGTTTGGAACTTTGCAATATATTTAAGGGAGTGGCTATTGCCACTTCATTTTAGCTATTACCACTCTCACACAAGTAACTTTTAATGTAGTTATCCTAAAATGCCCTTTTATTCTCCTCAATTAGTAACCTAGTTATATATTGTTATTCTAATATTATTCAAAATCATTATTATAAATTTTTTTTAAGAAATTATGTTAATATTTTACTATTTGTGCTTCTTTTTTTTCATTAAAAAAATATATTACACAAAAAATGTCTTTCTATTATTTTGCAAAAAACACATTTTCCACCAATTAACATAACAAATAGGTATATTAGATTTTTCCATAAAAAATATGCTTCTAAAATTTTTTTAATACAAAAAATAGATTTTATCTAATATTAAATAATAATATTATACTAGTTCTCTCATTATTTAAAATTATTTTTAATGAAGAAAATAATTTAATATTTTTTTTTATTAAAAGTAATTTTTAATAATGACAGAACTAGTATAATATTTTTTTTATTTAATATCAGATGAAATCTATTTTTTTATTAAAAAAATTTAGAAGCACATTTTTCGTGGAAAAATCTAATATACCTACTTGTTATGTTAATCAGTGGAAAATGTATTTTTCACAAAATAAATTTTAGAAGCACATTTTTCTTTCTCATGATGTGCATGTGGATCTTACAACTTCTTGGGCTTGGATTTGAAAGTTGCCCGCTCCTCTCAATGTGTGTTTTTTTATTTGGCTTTCTTTTCACAATATTGGTCCCACCAATTCTTTACAGAAGCTCAGTCATTGTCTTTTTTTTGGTTTTCCACCAGGTTTCCGGCCTAACAGACCGACTAATTCGAATTTGAGTACTGCAGGACCCAAAGGGGGTGACTCTGGCCATGGGTGATGTTTCATTTCCATCCCTCCAAGGATCAAACCCAGGAGGAGATGGTTAAGGGAACACAGCCTGTCGTAACCGGGATCGCGACGGGACGGCGAGAAATGAATTTTTTGTTTAAAAATGGAGTCACCACCAAATTTTATTTAATTGGAAAAATTATGGAAAAACCCATTTAATCTAAAGAAAATGATCTTTGAAACCAGATCTGAACTCGGGAGTCGGTTATGCTTAGGAAAGGGTTGGAACTTAATCCTACAGCACCTCTAATACACCCGTCTTTAGATAGTACCTTAATTAATTGTGCAAATTATTAATAACCTTTTAAAATATTTATGTACATTTTTATTTCAAGAAAATTATAAAAGAAAATATTTTTTAGAATAAGAAAATTTCGGAGTACCAAACTGTCACACTGTGTATCCATAATATTGAGTTAATAAGCCGTCACGGCTAAATTAACATCTTTATTTGAAATAAAATATATACATTTCAATAATTAACTTAAATTAAGATAATAAAGAAAGAGGAGAATAATAATAATAATAATAATAATAATAATAATAATAATAATAAATGAATAAATATTTACAGTAATAATAATAATAAACAAAAATATTTACATACAAAATAGAATAAAATAATATCATAAAATTTAATTTTTAGCTTGAAAATTTTGAAACATCAAGCTGTCACAACTTAGATGTCCAAAATATTCAGTTAACAAGCCGTCTCGGCTAAATTAACATTTTATTCAAAATAAAATATTTAACAAATAATTGATTAATTTAAAATTTAAAGAATAAAAAGGTATTAAAGAAAATATTTACAAGTAATCCAAATTATAAAAGTCTAATTTTTGTTTGAAAATTTAAAACATCAAGCTGTCACGGCTCAGATGTTTAACTGAGTTAATAAGCCGTCACGGCTAAATTAACATCCTCATTTAAAACAATTTGATTATTTGCTTAAGTTAAAAATAATACATAACAATAAAAGATGACAACTATTTATACATAAATAAAAATAATAATAAATATTTACAGGTCAAAAATAAAACAAAATAAAATAATATAATAAAATCTAATTTTGAACTTGACAGGGATCACCTGCTCCTACGTATCCTCTGGTGCAATGAGGAATTCAAAGTCACGTAGTTCTATAAAAAATGTTTGTGTGCTGACTTATTTAATTACTTGAAAGAGTTTGAGAATATCAAGCCGTCACAGCTAAAATATTCCTCAACTTAAAATTAACAAGCCGTCACGGCTAAGTTAATCCCCAAGGGCCCAAATAGAATTAAAAGAATAGCAATAGTTCCAATATTCCCCATCGATTCTTTTCATTTTGAAACAGCCTAATTATTTCATCATTTTACTCCTTATCTTTGGAAATAATCCCATACATCCTCACCATTTAGCTCCTTTTCTTTCCTTTTTTCCGAATTTGAAGCAGTCCAAAAGAGTTTCTAAGAGCATACAAAAATAATGCCTTCAGTCTAAACCAAACAAAACAACTTAACAGGAGACACATCACGGTTTTGGAGTAGGAATGTTAGGGATTCCTCTTTTTTATTTAGGCAAAATAGTCCAATGGGCCCAAGCGCACTCCATATTATGACACAGACCAAGAGAAGATTTCTAAAGCATTAAAACAATATGTATAATCCAAGTAGAAGAAATGAGATCCCACACAGTCCATATAAAATAATAACATAGACTCACCCCACATAAACAAAAAGAAATCCCACCCCACATAAAACATTATACGCGGTCTACAAAAACCAAAATGGGGTCCTACCAGACAAGAAACCAACGTGACAACATGAATCAAATCATAATGTGATAACAATAATGTAAAATATCAATGTGCAATGCAATAAAATAATATGAAACACCAAAACACAACGTAATGCAAGTAATATAAAACTAACAAGAATCAAAACCAAAATGGGGTCCTACCAAACAAGAAACCAACGTGACAAGTGATAACAATAATGTAAAATATCAATGTGCAATACAATAAAATAATATAAAACACCAAAGCACAATGTAATGCAAATAATATAAAACCAACAAGAATCAAAACCAAAATGGGGTCCTACCAAACAAGAAACCAACGTGACAACATGAATAAAATCATAAAGTGATAACAATAATGTAAAATATCAATGTGCAATGCAATAAAATAACATGAAACACCAAAGCACAATGTAATGCAAGTAATATAAAACTAACAAGCATCAAAACTAAAATGGGGTCCTACCAAACAAGAAACCAACGTGACGAGTGATAACAATAATGTAAAATATCAATGTGCAATGCAATAAAATAATATAAAACACCAAAGCACAATGTAATGCAAGTAATATTAAACTAACAAGAGTCCTATGAGTAACGTGGTGGAACCAGAATGCTATCACGGGGCATGGGTTTCGTTTCTTTTGGAGAATAAAATAATAGAGGGTATGGGCTTCACAAAGGTGCGTTTCCACAAAATAAGAAGAACAAGCATGCAAGGGATGATAGAGAGAGGGGAATCTGCGAGCTGAGAGAGAAGGGGAAGGCCATGAACGCATGGCCATGGACTGGTTTGGGAGGAAGCTGCAGAGAGAGGAGGTCGTGAAGTGCCGCGATCAGTGAAAATCTCGATCTTTGGTGGCGGCTGGGCTCAAGGTCATGCTATGGCAGCGGTGATGATGATTGTAATTGTTGATATTAGAGAAGCAGTTTTTACCTGTTCCTCTCTGATTATTGCAAAAAGGATGGAGAGCAGAGATGTGTTTAGCTCTCCAAAGGACCAAAAATAGCAGCAAGGATTGGAGAATTGGTGATCGTCGCAGGTTGGGAGGAATGGTTTTTTGGTAGCTATGGTCAAGAGGAGCTAGTTTGGAGATGGCGTTGATGGGTCCCCGTGTATGTTGCTCCCTAAAAAAAAAACTCCAAAAGCCTCCTTTCATTTTCTCCTCCTCCTCTTTATACTAAGCTTGCTCTTAATATTATACTTTCAATTCCATGCTGCTCTTAGGATGAAGAAACAACTAACAGGCTTTGTCCCCCACGCCTCTGCAGCTGCTGAATGCTTTATCAATTAGGCAGTGAACCCATCCATATGCTGCACATTCCACTAATTAGGCAGTGAGCCCATCATTCCTGCAGAGTGCTTGTCCTTTGCGCAGCATGCCCATCACTTGCAACGAGTGGAACTGAAGGAAGTGGAGAGTGGAAACTGAGGAGCAGAGGGAGTGGACCCATAACGTGGTGTCCGCACTTGATTTTTTGTTATTTTATTCTTATGTTATTATTATTTATTTATTTTTATTGTTCAGATGTAATGAGTGGAAAAAAAAAAAGCTAATAAAATAAATGTTTTGGAGCATAAAATGCAATTTTGGATTTTTTTGGTTCAGATGGCCGAACAAAATCGAGTGTTCACACAGCCCCTACCAGCAGTGCCACACCACATGGTTTTCAATAAATGATATCAAAGAAAATAGCTCTGTCATTGTCTTTATCTAATGCTTGCCGGTGTTATGGTAATGATGGGGAATCTCATCGTTATTGTTTCATGGCTGCGTGCATGCTTGCGAAGTTTAGTGCTTATTAGGCTTTCATTCAATTGTAAATTTTTTTGAGTTGGACTTCCATGAGTGGTTGAAGAAATTTTCGTTGGGGGAAGATGCACATATATTCATTGCCATTATTTGGCACATTTGGAGTTCTAGAAATTCGTTTGTTTTTTTATTAGGTTCTTACTCCTCCCCATATTCTGGTCCAACAAATTGTGCACTTGGCAGATTCTTGTGCCAAGACTTTTGGGAAAGTGTCTCCACAGCCCCAGCATACTAGGGTCGGCTGGCCACCCCCTTATATGATGGGAGCTCTTTGGGCAGCCCTGATAGAGCTAGGATTTGTAGGTTGCTGTGGGATTAGGGATGGCAATGGGGAGTTGAAGGTGTGGGTATCCGCGGGGATCCCCGAACTCGGATCCCCGCGTGCGGGGATTTTTGTCCCGGCGGGGACGGGGACGGGGTTAAAACTTCCCCCCCAGTGAGTTTGGGGACGGGGACTGGGATTATGCCCTCGCCCCGCTGGGACCCCGCCCCGATGGGCATTTTAGTAATTTTCAATAAAATTTATGTTTTTTTTTATATTTTTTATTAGTCTTTTAAAATTTTTATTAATTTTTCTGATAATTTTTAATAATCTGCCGACACTCTCACTATCTCTCCCTCACTGTCTCAGTGTCTCTCCCTCCCACTCTCACTATCAATCTCTGTCTCATACTCTCATTCTCACTCTGTCTCTCACGTCTCCCAGCCCAGGCTCCCACTCACTCTCATAGTCTCACTCTTACGTCTCTCACTCACTCTCACCGTCTGTCTGTCTCTCACTCTCACACAAACACACACACACGATCTCACTCACAAACTCACAGAGTCCCGAATCCCGATCTCACTCACACGGCCTCCCGATCTCACCCACACCCAAGCTCACGGTCACGGTCTCACGGACGCAAAGGACAACGGCGAGTAGCGTGACCATCCGACGAACCAGCGACGAGGCATCGACGAACTAGCGATGAGCCGGCAACGAACCAGCATCAATTAGCGCAATGGACAGCGACGAGCAGCACGACGAGCCGGCGATGGCGGCGGTGATGCGATCTGCTAGGTGTTTATTATGATCGACCAGATTTGATGTTTTTTGTATATCTTATAAGATGCTAAACTATCAACTTTGGTGTCGGAAATAAGTCAGAACTCAGAAGCCAACTTTGGTCATTTGGTGGTGGCGTTGATCATCATCATAGTGGTTTGCGGGATGGTGGCAGGGGACTCCGTTCTCCACTGCTGCTGCTCGGCTTCGCTTCCTTAGAGCGGGCATTGCGCACTCTTCCCCACGGATATCCATGTGGGGATCGGGGATGGGGATGAGTTTCTCCCCACCATGGGGTTCGGAGTCGGGGTCGGGGCCAATCACGGATCTTCGGGGCGGGGAATGGGGAAGTGCCCCCCGCACTTGCCCCGCCCCATTGCCATCCCTATGCGGGATTCCTCTATGGCCCGGCTTGTGGGCTTCTGGAGCATTATGAAGCTGGCACAAAGTTGAGGGCGGAGGGGGCAGGGTGGTGAAGAGAAGGCATATTGACTACACGGGCACCGAAAAGAAAAGTAAAAGCAGAAAGGTTATGGGGCACAATAGAAAATTTCAGATTGAAGAGGGATAATTTGGTATTTTGTAGGGTGAACTAAAGTTAGTCCCCAATTCAAAGGGCCAATGAATCATTTGTCCAAAAAAAAAAGAAGAAAAAATTAGTTCCTCCAAATGAGTTTCTTAATTGCTAAAATTGGCAAAAGATTAAAAGAGGAAGTTACGACTATTATTTTCCACCTCTTCAATGGATAAAATTCTTCTATATATCCCACTCTTTGCCCCTCAATCAAAATATATCATGTATAAAAATCATAAATAGTTTAGAAGTTTTGATCAGAGAAAAAATTGTGGTGATATCAACACTACATGTGTCAAAGGGTGGGTGCGTTTGTTTCAGATTTTACAAAAAATAATTATGAAATTTAAATTTATATAGGTTTAAATATATTTTTGGTCCCTAAAAAATAAGCAAAATTTGATTTTAGTCCCAATTTTTTTTTTGTTTAGTTTCAGTCCAAATTTTTTTAAAAATTGTCTGATTTTAATCCTCATCATTAAACTATTTATGTCAAATGTTGAACTGACTAATGAAGAATTAGTTCACTTTCCACTAATCATATATGATATGGATTAAAACGAAGAATATTAGAAACATGTAGACTAAAACCAAATAAATTTTTTCCAAGGACTAAAATCAAAATTTGCTAATTTTTCAGGGAGAAAAAATATATTTAAGTATTTTAATATAAACAAAAACTGAAAACCAATTTTTTTTATATTTTGATTATTTTTAAAAATTTATTCAAATATCTGAAAAGTGATATTTTTTTTAAGTGAAAAAAATGTGATTTTTAGCCAAAATAATATAATCCTAATGCCAAAATCTTTTTTGGTTGTCCATCATCATTGACAATATTAACTAATTCCTTCGAGGCTGGAACTCCCTAAAAGTAGGCACAAAAGGACTAGGGGAGTCACTGCTCCCCTCAATAATTTTTTAATGTATATCTATATTTAATTTAAAATATAAAATATTTAAATTTACATATTTAAAAAAAATTGGAAAATCTATCACACTTTTATTTTTATTATTTTAGCTACACTCATCTAGTTTTATTAGTTTCTTGTTTATATATAGTAGTTAGTTTATGACATAAGATTTTAAAAGTTGTTATAAAAATTTGTATTATAATATTATTGAGAGAAATATTTCACATGTTATTCATTTATTGATAACTGAATTCACAGTCCGATTACGATAAAGATGCACATAGCAATTTAGAAATATGTAAATGAAATTCTCAAGCACCAAAGTCAAATATTTATAATTTATAATTTGACTTTTAGAACATATTTTGTTACTGATAACTAATAAATATATTTTATAACTATTTTCTACGGAGAGAATCGCCCGCCAGGCTGCTAGCTATTCTCCATTAATTAATTATATGGAAAGAAAAGTCAATTAGCCAACAGCATATATATGCAGGTTTTTTGCGTTATCAATATCATCAACATCAAGCCAGCTGCTGCTTCTCCTCCTCCATCAGCACAGCCACCCAATTCCTTTCCTATACTCGACATGTCTTCCTCCTATTCTTCCTCCGAAACCCAGGAATCCAAATTGAGATTTAGCCCCTACAAAAAAAGAATGTTCGATGTGTACATTAGTGTCGCCAGCAGAGACTCAAGGCAGCAGTTTACTTCGCGTCTCTATGACGCTCTCCGGAATGCTGGGGTTTATGTGTTGGAGGACGATCTAAAGCGTAGAAGCGAAGACGACCTTACCTTATTATCGGGAGCAATCGAAGGGTCCAGAGTTTCAATCATCGTTTTCACGAGACACTATGCTGGTTCAATATGTGTTTGCAAGAAATAGAGAAAATTATGGAGTGCAGGAAGAGCGTGCGTCAGGAGATTGTTCCAGTGTTCCATTATGTAGATCCGTCGGAAGTAGGCAATCAGAGAGGTGATTTTGGAAAAGCTTTCGCTTCCATAGATAGAAATGAAGACGAGGTGTTGAGTTATAGGACTGCCCTTCTTCAGAACGATTTGTTTTTAAGATTTTAAAATATGGATTGTATCTATTTTTTTTATTTCATTTACATTATAAACGAAATACGTTTTCATCATTTTCTAAGATTTTAAAATACGAGTTGCATCTATTTTTTGTTTCATTTAATATTTAAGAAAATTTACAGAGAATTTTATAAGATGAAATGCCATTATACTCAATTATCACATATTTTTGTATGCTTTCAGATTATTCATTCTTCATGACCTTCTAATATTTGATTTGAAAATTTCTCTATCTTTTTAAAATGTATGATAGATTTTCGTCTTAAATTCATTCATCCAATGAGTTTAATTTTGATAAAGTTTTAGTGTAATATTTTTTGTATTGAGTTATGTACTTCTATATCAATTTTAGGATGAATTATGTAGACATCTCTTGATATTCATATTAATTTTGAAAATTGTGATTGTGTTGGAGATTGAGATTTAAGATGAGTTAAATATTTAAAATATCATTATTAATAATTTATATGATGTTATTATTAAAAATCAAGAGAGATAAATATTTAAGAATTAAAATAACAACTGAAAAATATGATTTATTAGTCAATGAAAGGAGGATGAAATCTTAGACGTAAAAATGGAAAAACATGGAATTGGCATCTAGCATTTTCCATATTTGCATAAAATCTCTTTTATATAAACATATACAGATATAAATGACATGTAAATTGTGTTTCTCGCTACATTGTGTTTCAGTTTTAACAATTAATATCTATTGAATTTAATTTAAGGATCTTGTAAGTGTGAACAACTTTTATATAAATATTTAATCATGCATTTCATAAATTCATAAACCATATCAATAAAATGTTTGACTTAACTATCTATTGCTTTGAAAGTTTTATAAATAGAAGTATCAAATTAGATATCAGAGCATCAAAATCAATCTCGTATATATTAATAAAAAATATTATTAAAATATTTGTGATATTTAGAAGATTATGAAAATATAAAAGAATGTTATTAAAAAAGTTTTAATAATATTTTTTAATAATGCAATATACATAATCTATGTTATATATTAAATAATTCTAGAATTTAATTTTTATACAATATCAGTATAGAATAATTTTATACTCATATCCAATCAGCTCCTACTACACAAATAAAAGTGGTTTTTGAGATAGTGAATGTGAAACTTAACGAATTTTACTTATATGGAAGCATATAATTAAATGTCAATATAAAGCTATTTTACAAATAGATTGTATAAAAATTAAACTTATAGTTTTAACATTCCTATATCTCAATTTGTTGAAGTATCGCATGAGCACTTAACAAGCCACCTATATGCACATAATTCAGAAAAGTCAATATGTTTATTTCAAAACATTTACAAACAGAGCCTGACAAATGAACAGGATTTACTTTACATATGTTAAATTAAAGATTTTACTTTACCACACGGTTAATATATATTTTTCCTTTTGACCAAAACTTGACAAGTGACCCATCTGCATATCAAAAAATGTATGTGTCATTGATTGATTATGCAGCTTCTCTTATTCATATTTTGTAGGAATGAAAGTGAAGCTATCAAGGATATGGTTGAACATGTTACTTCTTTGCCAGATTCGAGAGATTTATTTGTGGCAGAGTATCCAGTGGGAGTACAACCTCATGTACAAAAAGTAGTTCAAATATTAAATAACCACAAATCAGATGATGTTCTTCTATTAGGGATATGGGGTATAAGAGGAATTGGTAAAACAACTATTGCCAAAGCCATTGTTCTTACCTAGAAGTAGCGGTAAGGATGTAAATAACTCCAATGTCTGTGAAAATGGGGGGTTGGGATACCTGCAAAAACACTTTGACGCTCAAGTTAGAAAGTGTGTGAGGAGTGGGAAGGTATTTGTGTGGTAGAGATTGTGTCATATGCCCCCTTATATAATGTGAGGTTTTCTCGTGACAAATCTATTATGATCTCCCTTAGATAGAGATATATCTGCGATTTGGTTAGTATAAAAGATAATAATAAGATATTATATGTTTTGAGATAAATAAAGATCCTCTTTGGAGATTTAGGAGATATTCTCTACTAAATATGGCCGAATCCTTTAGGAGAGAGAGAGGCATCGGTTGGTCAATTTCTAAGGCCTATATCCGAGCTCTTGTGACTTGGACCGAGGTATTGACCCATATTTTCTAGTCCAGTACATAGCCCCCAAGCTTGGTTGAAGTTCGAGCTTACATGGCGAACATTCAGGTCGTGTTTCCTGGGTTGAGGACTTCATGTTGAGCTCAAAAATATTATCGAGTCATGGGTCTTTTCAGCTGCAGTGATGGCAGTTGTGGGAGAACGTGCTATGGCATGTGTCATTTTTTCATTGATGGGCAATCATTTCTCATTTAATGTTGGGTTATGTGATTAGCCTCCTGTCATTAGATATGATGAGCATTCTAGATGGGTTGATAAGTGGAGGGAAGCATTCCTGACCATTAGATAGACCCGTTTTGAGTGAAAATAGGAAATAGAGTTTTTCAATTTTCATTTTTGAAAGACATTTCATATTTGCTTTCTCTGCCATTTTCGTGTTTTGAGAGCTTCAAATCAATCATCCAAGCTTTGCTTTCTTGCATTTTCAATCGGTGAGTTTGATTCTTCCTCTCATTCTCTTTTTTTTGATTAGTTTATCTTGTTCCGAACCTTAGGATAGAAGATTCTGCTTGCTGTTCGTATTTCTCTGTATTTGTCTCTTTTTCCTGAGTTTTGTTCATCCTTTTGCTTGTTTTAGGTAATTATTAATGGCTAAAAGGAAAGATGTTTCTACCTCTGATAAGGGTAAAAATGTGGTAGATGAAACTGAGTATGATCCCTATGGCTGGTTTAGTGATGAGGTTAAAGAAGTAGTCTCGGTTTTTAGCAATAGGGAGGCAATTCGTAGATTTTGAGGGTAAAGTATAGCTCTCTTTCTTTGGAGGATCAAGTTATGATTGATTACTTGGATGAGTGTGAGAGTCAAAGCTCTCCACTTTATTGTGGGATCTTGTTGGAATGGGGGTATGATAATGAGAGGGTCTTCAAACACATAGGTTGTGCTTTGTTGAATGCTTTTCTTTGTTCTTTTAATTTTGAATTTGTTCATATGTTGTTGTTTTTTGTTTGTTTTTCTTTTTATGGGTGAGATGGCACATAAGCTCGACCCTAAGGAGATGGCTACCTTCAAGCTTCAGAGGAAGGTTGTTGTTGATGAGAACCAAGCTCCACCGATTTCTTCGGGTATTGGTTCGAGCTCGAGCACTCCAACCGAACCAATCTCTTTAAGAAACTGAAAGAAGATGAAGATTGGTGTTGACACTCAGGAGAAGGAAAATGTGCCTTCTCTTTCTCCTGCTGCTCTCACTAGGGCTATTGAGGTAAAAGACTTTCTTGACTCCGTCAATTCCCTTAGCCTTTGGAGTATAGAATTCCCTATTCCAGAATTTATAGATAAGCAATTTGTCCACCCTGAGGATGGGGCGTTGATGGAGAGGGCGGGCATTCCTGGCCTATGTCGCCATTTAGAGATTCAGGGTCTTAGCCATGTGGCTATTACTCGGCACTTAGAGAGATGATATGGGAGCTCGATTCGGAAGCTTGAAATGTTGAGAATTATCTCTGTTGATTATAAGGCTGAGAAGGAGGAGGCCGAGTCTAAGCTGGCCAAGGAGAGGAGAGGTAGGATAGAGGCCAAGATGGCATTTGAAGATAAGATTGATAGCCTTGTGGCCTAGGTAAAGATAGATACTGATGCTGCCAATCTTAAAGCATGAGAATTTGAAGCTAAGAAGAAGATCCTTCAGGCTGAGAATAAAAGGCTAGATGGGGACAATAAACACTTTCAAGGTGAGGTCTATTCTCTAATGGGCAAGGTGGTTGACCAATGCTCGACTGGCTTTGATTAGGCCCTTGAGCAAGTCCAATTCTTTCATAGGGATCTGGACTTGGCTCAGTGTGGTCCTTTCAAGGAGGTTATTGATGGTGTGTTGGTCAACCATCTTGCTACTGGCGAAGCTACCGGAGGCAATGAAGCTAAAGGTATTGAAATGGAGGTCGGCCATGATGAGGTTCAGATAGTGGAGCCTATTCAAGTTGTTTTCCCTTAAGCTTCTTGAGTTTTGTATTGTGACTTTGGCTTGTAATATAACTACTTATATTTTATTTTCCATGTTCAGACTATGGTGTAGCTTTTTTTTTTGTTTAATATGATTGATATATTTTCGGCTACGACGTGTTTGTTCCGAGATATTCTTGAATTATGATGTGTTTATGCTTAATCAAGACATAAGTTTTGCGAGTATTGTGATATGCTTAGATATAAGTACAACAAGTATTCTTGGACAATGATATGCTCGATCATATATGTATATGAGATAGCAAGTACCAGGTTTGGGATATCTTTGCTCATGTCCAAGGTATTTCTTCAGCTGTGTTGTTAGTGCGCTTTCACAGCTCGGTTGTGACGAGGTTTACTGAGGATGGCGGCTTTGGTGCACCTTCACAACTCGACTAGTGCCAAGATTTATTGTGAATATGGCAGCTTTGGTGCGTCTTCACAACTCGACTAGTGCCAATGTTTACTATGAGTGTAGCGGCTTTGGACCTTCATAACTCGACTAGTGTTGAGGATTATGTGAGTCATCTGTAGATGTGTTTTCACAACTTGACTGGTGCCAAGGATTATTGTGAGTGTGGCAGCTTTTGTGTGCTTTCACAACTCGGCTAGTGCCAAGGTTTACTGTAAGTATGGTGGCTTTGGACATTTAGAACTCGACTAGTGTTGAGGATTATGTGAGTCATCCGTAGATGTGCTTTCACAACTCGGCTGGTGCCAAGGTTGATTCTGAGTGTGGCAGCTTTGGTGTGCCTTCACAACTCGGCTAATGTCAAGGTTTACTATGAGTGTGGCAGCTTTAGTGTGCCTTCACAACTCGGCTAGTGCCATGGTTTACTATGAGTGCAGCGGCTTTGGACTTTCACAACTCGACTAGTGTCGAGGATTATGTGAAATGTCCGTAGATACGCCTTCACAACTTTGCTGATGCCAAGGTTTACTATGAATTGGCCTTTTATATATGTGAATCTGTGGAAGAAAAGTGTGAGAAATATAGTATATAGAATCAATGAGATTACATACTTTCTTTTCTTTTATTTCTCTCTTCCTCCTCCTTTCACTCACTCTCTTGGAAACTTTCTTTTCTCTTCTTCTTCATGTTCCCTTTCTTTCTTTCTCACTTCCTCACATTCTTCATCTTCCTTGCTTTCTTCTTAAAAAATATCATCACCACCTCTATCATCATCATCTCCTGCCCTCTCATCCTCATAACCATTGCTCTCTCTCTCTCCTCTCCTCTCCTCTGCTCCACTTTCTCTCTCTAACTCCATTAGGGAGAGCTTGAAGCTTAGGAAGGTGTTGGAGTGTTTCTCTTCAATATTTCTACTACTCAAGTGGTAAGAAAATTTCTAAACTACTCTATTCAAATAATTACAACTTCCAGGTAGTTTAGGATTACTTTTAGCGTTGTCTCGTGTGGCTTCTTATAAACTACATAGTAATCACATTGAAAGAGATCTAGTTTCTTAGATTCAGCAGCTGATCACTTGTCAATGGTGTGTTCACTTTGTTTTGATTTTAAGGGATGCAAGTGGATGTATTGACTACTTGGCGTGTTGGGGAGCTATTTCGAGTGATGATTCCCATGAATGGAAGGCTCCTTCTACTCTTTTTTTTTTTTTTTTGTCTTAATGGCTATTCATAAGGAAAGCTAGCCTTGTGTGTTTTTTCCTTTCTTTGCTTTTTTTTTTGTCTAGCTATCTGCCCAAGAAAAAAAATCTATCCCTCTACTCCTTTCGAACATCATGTCACTGTTCCTTACTAATTCATTGCTCTCCACTGCATCGTTAGTCCAGGTCCTATCCCTGTTGTTGTCATTAGTTGAGAGCAATAGCTAAGAACAAAGCTTAAAAGTGATTGTTGGTGTATGGCAGTGTGGTGATTGTTCGCAGCCATGGTCGACAAGGTGGAAAGGTAGGAAATGCAGCGAAGGACATTGATCTAGTTCTTGTGGTCGCAACTAGGTAATAAATTGGGACTGTCATGGTTGCAGGGTGGTGGATTGGAATAGGTGTGGTTGTGCAGCAATGAATATGGGTGTGTAGTGTTGGTCACAACATTCATAGGTGGTATTGATTCTCACAAAAACGTAATGTAATGAACTGTATTGATTAGCACAGTGGTACAAATTTATGGGAGTGAGGATACATTTATTGACTCAACTAACTTAACTATCTAACTTAATTGTTTAATAGTGACACTAATGTTAATACTCCCCTTCAAGATAGGAAGAATATGTTTTTGACTCCCGTCTTGGATAAGAACAAGATAAACTGAGAAGCAGTAGCGTCTTAGTAAAGATGTTCGTGAGTTGATATTTGCTAGAAACATGGATGAGTATGAGGAAACTGGAAATAACTCTTTCCCTTACAAAGTGGCAATCAACCTCTATATGTTTAGTCCTCATGAAATGTTGGATTGGAGGTGTAACATCCTCTCGAGTACAACCCCATCCTTAAGTCATGATATCATACTCGAGAGTTGTTATTTATTAATTAGTGGACCTTTCTTAATTATCTATAGTGAGCTCGACTAACGCGTATAATAACTAAGCGTAATCTATCAAAATATATGACAAGGAAACATGATCTTTATTTAATACACAGTTAAGTACAAAAGGAAGCTCAACTATGAGCTTTAATATGTATTCGTTCTATATTACATTTATATACATATCCATTCTACTAAGTACAGCTTAATAAAAACATTAACTACTACACTATTGCAGTTCTGAATTCTTTTGCGGACAACCTCATAGTTCTCTGGTTCAACCTGGAGACGACACGGGAACACAAAAACACATAGGGGTGAGAATTACACAATTCTCAATAGGGCAATTCCCCAAATACGCAATTATAAATGTCATTGTCATCATCCCAGGCACTTCGGTTTATTAAGAAACTGTGAGCATGCAACCTAGATCAATGGTTCATTTTTAAAGTTCTAAATCATATTTCCGAAGTGGGTCTCTTTTATTATTCAATCACTTGATATACACATAGCATACTACTTGACATTACAATGATTTATTTACAGCTTTACGTACTCGGTACATCGAAGAGAATCTCAAAAACATTATCCTTGTCTTTTCATGCCATTGACCTAATAAAGGGGACTTTTTCGTGCTCTTTACCCACTAATGGGGACTTGCTCGTGCTCTTTACATATTAAATGGGACTTTTTTATGCCCTTTACACACTAAAGAGGACTTTCCTGTGCCCTTCACACTCTAGAGGGGACTTTTCCTTCTTTACATAGCATAATATCATCCTCAAGCTCATATATACAGGCATGCATTAGCATAAATTTTTGAATTTCATAATGCTTCAAACATATATATATATATATTATTCATTTATCACCTTTCTCTTTACCAATGCATGCTTTACTCACATATAAACAATCAATCACATGTGATTCTTATTCATTTCTCATAAAGCAAACTTTAAAGTACATAGCATGCATTTATATTGATCATAGTTGCATCAAAGGACATTTTACTTCCAAATCAAGAATTTAGCTCATTTCCAGCACATTGATAGATTTATCACTCAAGTAATAAAAATTATTTCTCATATGAAAATATCAAATTCATGTCCACAAAAATTTTCTATGTCACCTCAATGTCTCCCCAATGTCCTGTAAAAGTTTCAAAGCAAAACAAGTTCTCTAACTATATTTATAAAATTTCACAAATTCGGAGGTCAGAATTGCTTAATTTCAGCCAACAGCTAGAAGTATCAATTTTTCTAACTTACCAAATGAGGTCAAAACTTCATACAAAAATTCAAAGATCAACTTCAAGATGTCCTCAACCACCTGTAAAAATGTTAGCTAAAAATTCGATAATTTACTAGGGTAAAAAAATTATACAATTTCAGTGCTACTAATTGGACTGTACCGGCAGAAACCCTAACCCTCATGGTTTTCGTTTTTTTTAAAATAGAAAAAGTGCTTAAGATGAGCAAAGAAAATTACTGGAAACTCTTCCATATTTTGGATTCATTATATAAATTTTTTAGCTCATGAGCATGCCTCTAAATTAGTCATAAAAATCAAAATATTTCACCTGTTTGCTCAAAAACAGGATTTACAGTAGCAAGGGTTAGAACATGTATTAAGAAAATAGCTTATCTAAATTCATCCAAATCCTCTACCAAAATTAATACCACAATATTCATGTATTATTATCCAATAAAACTGGGAATTTTAGAATTAATCAATCAAAATATTCGAGAGCAAAATTAGTGATCTTGGCTCCAAGGATGATCCAAAGATGATCTTGTTCACTTCAAAGCCTTATAACCCACACCAAACACTTCCTTATATAGTAGAGGATGATCTTTCAAGGTGGGAAATAGTGAGGAATTAAAATTCCAATAGGTTAGATTTGTAGGTATTGATGTGTAGAACAAGTTTAGTGAAGGAAGATGTTGGTTTTGACAACTCTAGGCTAGGAGTTTAGGTATTTGAATAAAGTTTCCATGGTTTTTGGAGAAGAAAAAATGGAGTTTCTGCACTTTGTAATTGCTACCCGAGAATGAAGCTTGATGGGGAAGCTTATGCTTATGTTTATCTTGTAATTTAATGCACAAATATTATATATTATACTTGGGTGATTTTAATCTAAGAAAGTAAATTGGATGGCTAGGATTAAATCTTGTAATTCAAGATTGAATCTTAACCATTCATTTGATATGGATGGATAAACTCCTTCATTTTGTAGAAATTAAATTATTTTTCGGTGTTGAAAATCGCACAACAAAATTTTACTGAACGGGTAAAACAGTGTACCTGGGTAATCAAATATTGCTCGAAAATTAATTCTAAGTATAAAATCTTTATTTCTACCAATTTCTAATCTTAATACTATAATTTCATAGTTTCAGACATCTCCGGGTCCCAAATTTAGGGTTTTAGCTGGCCCAACGGGCCCATAGGGCCCTGTAGGTTACTTTTCATTTTTTTTCTTTTTTTTTTAATTGGGCCATCCTCATCATTTTCATATTTGTCGAATTTTTGAAATTATAACTGGTAAAACTCAAATTAATTTTTAAACAATTTTTAGGGTGTTACAGAAGGCAAAATGCATAGTTGATTGGTTGTCACAGTAAATATAGTAGTGTCAATCTCAACTTGAAAATCATGGATGTAACACCCTAATTTTTAACCCAACTTTCTAGAACACATTAGGTTAAACATTAGGCTATTACTTCATAGTCTCATCCTTTTTCTTAAAATACTAAAGGAAAATTACGAGTAAATTTTTTTTTTTTTTTTTAAAACACACAACAAAGTGAGAGCCACATTCTTAGTCTAATCGAATAATAGGAATATAAAGCACGCTTAACACTCATAGAGAAACACAGAAATGGAAACATATGACAGCTGAGCATAAATCATCACAACAAGAAAGCGTTTCATTAATAACATAACTTAGAATACATAAGTAGTCATACCCTCATTGGGGCCAGGCGAGCTTGTAATCTGAAAGGAAGTACAATAGAAAGCAGCACGTAAAGTAACATAAAGTAAACCATCACTACCCGAGTGCACCTATAGTGAATAACCTCAAAACAAAAGCGAGGTTTATCCAGGTACATGTGAGTGTGTGCACTAAGCCTCCCCTAAAACATCTGCTACTAGAACCCAGGGAAATGGAGTGTCTTGATCCAAGAAGCATAAGGCGGCGAGGTGGGCGTGCGTGTAGACTGAGCGTGAGCTCCTCGTTAGAAGCGCCTCTCGGACCGGATGTGTCAATGAAGACCCGCGAATGTCGCCATCAGTCTCACGAAGATGTGGCCAGGCGAGAAAAAGAAGAGAAAGAGTGAGAATCTTACTAAAGAATCTCGTAGGAATCTCCTATTCTAGGGTTACATCGTTCACATCCTCGAGAACCTTGGGTTTATTTATAAAGGTGTTCATGCATATGAGATTCATTATTAGGGTTTATGAAACTATTTATCCAAGGTCCATTTCTTTTAGTATGCATCTTGATGTCATGAATGCAACATGTTTAAGCATGAATGTATGGCAATACTTGAGCACATAAATCAACAAATCACAACAATCTAGATTCATGCAAGTGGCATAAGGGCATATTACAACTCTTACTTTTCTCATACTTATGTTACTTAAAAGCATCATATCTCTTTTGTTCTTTTTCTCAAAAACCACCCTCTTAAAACATATCCACCTATTTCCAACCGATACACCGCTTGGCGATTTTATCATAACCTCCTATCTCTAGTCTCACCTAATCGCCTGAATGAGCTCAATCCTAACTAGTCGTCACTAGATTTAATATGGGGTAAAAATGAGGGTAACATAAACATATTTCATTCTTTGAAAGCGTTCTCTGGCCTCAGTACACGGTAATTGTCCGCTTTGGTAAAGGTCATCTGCACATACCCTCACGGATTTGCCTCCTCCTCACCGTAGCAGGAGAAGTACGTCTCAATGCTTGTCACATAAAAATATCCTGGGGTTGTTCGGCCGAACCAGTGTCACCCAGGGTTTTCAACTCATATGGTACTTTAAAACATTTTTCAACCCTTTTAGGTTTGATAGAAATTCGGCAGCATAACGGCTGTTAAACTGAATTTCCTTCAAACCAAAATTCATGCCACAAGCTAATCACAAAACTTAACATCTCAATAATCATTTCCTCACGTATCATCAATAAAACAATTTTAGGGTTCGTGCATCATCAAGCATATTCTTCTAATACATCATTCTCACATAGATAAACATCATAACATATATTTCAAACTCATCATTCTTACATAGATTATAGCATATATTCCAAACTCATCATAGCATATATTTTAAACACGTCATACTCACATAGATAAAGCTCATGTATCATATATCATACTTGCATAAAATTAAGCATCATAAAAACTCAAGACTTCTTAATGTCTTATGCATCGACCCTTAAGGTCCTTAACTCACAATCTAAGTTATAAATCATCAAAACCTAGCCTCTTGGGAACCTATGAGGTTATAACTAAGTATTTCTCACCTCACACTATGGTCAAGAACATCTCTAGACCTCAAGGATGCAGAATTTAAAATCCCAACTTTACGGGTACCTAGGAGTCACAACAATGACTCTTTCTAAGTCCACTTTGTTCCTAAAGCATCAAGATTAAGCCCTAAACCAATTATGAGTCATTCCTACACATTTAAACTAATTTAGAACCATGATTATCATTTCTAAACCTTGCTGGACAGAATCCAGAAAATTCCATCATTAAGGGATCTAAAACTCTCAAATTAATTCTTTTCTAGTTCCTAACTTATCCTATCTTTCACATATGAGTCTTAACATTATTTTTACTCAAACATAAGCATCTTATCATTATTAACACAGCTCATACAGTGGCCAAACATAGCAAGGCAGAACCAAACAAACATCTCCATAAAGACATGAACACAATTTCTAAAGCACATACAATACTAGTTTCTCTTGGAACCTTTTTCAACTTTCAAAACTCATTTATGGACACTTTTATCACCTATAATCATAAAAATACTTAAGAGGGTAATAGCTAAATCATTTTTATCTCAAGAGGTCCTAAATTCATAAAACTTAGTTCTACATATTTCTTATACTTACATAAGCTTAGAAAAATTATAAAACATAGTTTTCAATACTTGGAAACACCAAAGCCTCTTAGGGCGAAATAGGGACCAAAAGCAATAAATATTTTTAGACCTTTGTTGAGACAACAATGGGCAAGTCTTTGAGCTCTAGGTTCATTAAAGTGATGACATAAAAATAAACATGCTCATGCACTTGTTTTAGTTTTTGCTAGAAAGTAAAGTGAGAGCATAAAATAAATATGTGATGCATTATATTATTATCTTTGATATTTAGGTGAGAACTTGAAACATAAACATGATAATGCATAGCTTGAAATATAAACATGATAATGCAAGCTCCTTTATTACCTTGGTACTTAGTGATAACAAAGAAAGTAAACATGATGTGCAAAGCATAAAATAAATATGGTATGCATTATATTATTATCTTTGATATTTAGGTGAGAACTTGAAATATAAACATGATAATGCAAGTTCCTTTATTACCTTGGTACTTAGTGATAGCAAAAGAAAGTAAACATGATGTGCAAATCATAAAATAATCATGATGCAAGGTTCATTTTTAAGGTGATCTAAAGCTCATCCAAGACTTTAACAACATAATAACCCAACACATATCTCATTACAAAGAGAGCTTTAGAGTTCTTGAACCAAGTTCTCAAAAGGAATTATGAGGTTCTTGAACATCATCATCAAGCTCAAAGAAAGCAAAACTTTTTGAACAAATAAAACTTAAAGATCAAAAAGGAAAATGGTAGCTTGAAATGTTAAAGAAAGGAACAAAAGAAACCGAAATCATAATAGCAAGAAAAGTAAAGGTATTCTTGAGTAAAAATCATTTTTGAGTTAGAAAATAAAGTTGGAACTCAAGAAAATAAAACCTCAAGCTCTAGAGTTTCCTTTGAGATGAACACATAGTCATTATCTAGGAGTCCTCATCATTGAGCTATCATGTACTCATCAAGGCCAAGAGGCCGAAAATACAAGAAAGGGAAACCAAAGAAAGTTTCAAAAAGAAAACCCAAGAGAAAGCTAGAAGAACTCATTTTCAAGAAGACAAAGTTTAGAAAACACTCCTACCTAGAGTGAAGACAAAAAGCCTGGACTTGAAGATGAAAATGATCTGACAACACCTCCTAGGATGGTGATGATGATTCGGCCTTGATGAAAGAAAAAGGAAGGAAATGTGTTCTTGGTGAGCTTGTGTTTGAGAATGGAAGTTTAGGTGTTTGTATGATGATCCAAGGTGGTGGGGTGGTGTTTCAAGGTTGTGTGATGATGTTTCAAAAGGAAAAAGAAGAAGATGAAGAAGAAGAATGCTCTTGAGATTTGAGAGAAAAAGGAAGAACTTAGAGAAAACTAATAAACTAAACTTGTGCAAAATGAACAAAGTGTAGCAAAGGTTCATCTAGGCATGGTATTTATAGAGAAGAATAAGAGTGAATGAGTGGAGGAGAATGAATCCTCGTGGAACATGAGGTATAATCCTCATGGAACATGAGGTGAGGCATGTGTGGAGGAGAATGAATCCTCATGGAACATGAGGTAAGAGAATTGCACTTTGATGACATGGAAACTGGTAACCATAGTCTTTAGTGTGAAATAAAATTAAATTGTGATAAAATGGATGATGAATTTCAGTGCAGGTCTGAATGCGCAAGGGAGGAGGGAGTTTTGGTCATGTAATAGTGTGTTAGTGATGTGTTTAGGGGTGTATTAGCTTAGGTGTAAGGTTAGGAGTCATTAAGCATAAGTTTAGGTGACTAAGAATGTGATTAGGAACCTTTATGACATGATTAAGGAGTACTCATACATATTTAGGAGATTTTAAATTCATTTTATGAATAAAACAATGTAGACAAAATTCCATAATTTAAGGAATTGGAGAGAGAAAACACTATTCAAGATTCCATGACTAGAAATCTTGAATTTAAAATAAGATTTTAAGTTGTAATTAAGCACTTTTAGGTTCTAATCAACTTTAATAAATTATTTTGACTCAAGATTAATTATGGAAATTAATTAATCTTTGATTAGGGCCTATTATTGCTTAGGTTTGCTTAATCAGCGATTAAGCGTAAAAACACGAAACTAGGGGTAAAATCGTAATTTTGCACTAATTTTGCCCGGGACCTCCATAATTAAAACTGAGGTCGTAGAATATATAAAAATGCCTTTTAAAACCATCTAGAGAAGTTTGTTCATCAAAGCACTTGCAAATAGGTAAAACACTCTGAGCGTTTTGGTCATTTTGACCGAAAAATGAGATTTTCGATTCAGGAAAGGTACAGGTCATCTAATCCCCTTCAACATTGAGTTTGCCCTTCGAGTCTTTGCCGGATCGGCTTTCCTCAGATCAGGCGAAAATGACCTCAGGGGCATTTCGGTCATTTTCACTCTAGCAGAAAATCGGGGCGTTACAATGGAGAATTCCTTGCATGCAAGAGAGCTCGCTGCTAGTAGAGGTTAAAGCATGATACTCTGACTATAGACACACTGTTTTGTTTTTTAGACTTCCAAGAGATTTAGGAATCTTTGATGAAGACACACTAACCTGTTATAGATTTTCTTGAGTTTAGACAAGATGCCTGGCATAGGATCTTAGGCTGAGAGTGTAGGTAAAAGAGTGCATGAGAAGGGGAGTTAAATCGTGTTTTTTTTCCTTTTTAACATATGAAACATTTAACAAAAATCCTATTAAGCATTAAGCATGAAGTGCAGTAGAATTTTGGTTAGTTATTTCAGAACGTAGATCTCTGAAGCATTTAATTAATAATAATGTAGCTATAATAGTATTTTAGCAATTATCTAGTTAAAAGGCATAACATAAATTAAGAGATCAAGGAGGAGAAATATGACACAAATATTTTTATACTGGTTCAGCCAAATCGGCCTATATCTAGTATTCAACATATGTTAAGATTCCACTAAACATTTTTCTCAACTTGGCAAAGAAAAACTGGATAGTCTTTGCAGTAGCCTTTCTAAGTTCTTACAGTGAACAGTAGACAACCCCTATTGTCATAAACCGAGTAGTTCTTCCTAGCCTCTCCAAGAGGAACTATGATTAGTAGCCAACTCTACTGCATGTTGCAAGTAGTTCTTCCCAGCCTCTCCAAGCTAAACCATGATGAGTAGAAAGCCTCTATCACCATGTTACAAGTAGTTCTTCCCAGCCTCTCCAAGCTGAACCATGATGAGTAGAATGCCTTTATCACCATGTTGCAAGTAGTTCTTCTCAGCTTTTCCAACCTGAACCATGATTAGTAGAATGCCTCTATCACCATGTTGCAAGTAGTTCCTCTCAGCCTCTCTAAGCTGAACCATGATGAATAGAATGCCTCTATCATCGTGTTGCAAGTAGTTCTTCCCAGCGTCTCCAAGCTGAATTGTAATGAGTAGAACACCTTTACCATTACATTGCAAGTAGTTTTACCTTAGCCTCTCTAAGCTATATCTCACTGATCACTACCGGATCAAGGATACCAAGTTTTTGTATTTGGGTTACCACTCAAACTAACCTACACTCAAGTTTCCTTACAAATATTTAACAAACAGACATGGGAAAACATAAGCAGCTTCTCTCTAACATTTCTTCCAGGGAAGAGTATACAAATCATTGAGAAACATAGAAAGAAGATTTTTACACATGAAGGAATCTGATTTTATGATATGAAGAACATCATAAGAAGTGTGAACAGATTTTTCTAGAGTTTTGACTCTTATGTATTTAATTCTCTTATCAGCTTTTGAGCATAACATCTCCATTTATAACGGTATTCCATCATGACCATTGCCTTTGATTAGATCTCCAAGTGACACACATAGACCATCCATTTGTATCTTGGAAAGTCAGTCTAGAAGAATAGGTTGACAGTCTATCATATTGGTTGCAGAAGCCATTGCATAGTTGAGGTTTCTGATTTCACTTCAGATCTTTATTGTCTACTATTTGAATATGGTTTATGAACTCATCCTTTTAGAAGCTAGAAGGTTGACCAATTAGGCAGAAGAGATGAGATACCAGTTTTGAAACTGGGTTTGACTTGAGTTTTGAAATTTGAATTTCAAATTTTCCTCCTTTTCATGTAGTGTTCAACCCTCCACAATAAAGTGACCTTTCTGACATGCAATATTGGTTCCTTGATGATTCTTTGGTCTTTTGATCTTTAATAAGGGCTTTATGATGATGAATGATTTGCGATTATGATGATTGAAGACTAAGTAACACGTTGGTATCAGATTTGGTATGATCTCTTCATTCTTCAGCATACTTTCTGATGTCCCGTGCTACTTTCTGAAGACTCTTTCCTTAGTTTCTTATTTTTGATTTGATTTGCTTCATTCCTTGATGTACATAAGGGTACTTTACATAATATAATATTCACTTCATTTAATCTCAGTCTCTTAACATGAGATAAAACATGTTTGCACATATAAAATGAAATTATTTTCACTCAAGTCCATGTTTTGCACTTTGGCATTACCGTTATGCTTAGTCAAGAAACTCAAGCTAGATATTAATCGTTCTTCAAAATATTTTCTTTAAAATTGGTTTTGTTGTCATTAAAACATTATAACTCATACTTTTTGAAGGGTTTTGGAACTTAGAATCTCCCCATTTTTTATGTTAACAAACCAATTTGAAGAAAATCTTTTGAAGATATGTTGAAGGAAATAAAAAGGAATACATCTTGATAAGCACATGTTTTTTCAAAACATCATAGACTTTAAATTTTAGGAAGTCCTTTTCCTAAGGCGTGGCATGGGATGTGTTCAAAACATTTTAAAGCCTTAAGTTAACTCAAATAAGAGCTTTTTAGTTTATGATGATTCTTTTTGAATTAAATCAGAATGCTTCTTGAGATTTGTTAGAAAAATACTAAAGCGGATGTCATCATTTAAGTCCTTTTACACTAACAGCTTGACTTTTGTTATAAAGGGACTTTCCAAAATCTAATGTGCTTCAGTAAAAACAAGTAATACTTGTGATATTCTTTCTTGATTGAAAACCTTATTCAGCACATCCTTTTCCTAAGCCCTTTTTAAATCAAATACTAAAAGATGTATATATGATAAACCATTTTGAGCATATCATAAGAAAACACTAGTGACAAATGTAGTTTTTGATGCTCAAAGAAACCTTTGATGTGTTATCAACATATTATAGTACTAGGTTTCTGATGCTCAAATAGGGATCAAACACTACAAAAAATTTTGTTTTTTGAGGTAGTTAAATTAGGGCAATTCTTTGAAACCGCCATAATTTATGGTGAACTACGGTGGTTTGGTTAACTGCCACAATTTTTATGAAAAAAATGGCAGTTGAAGGGTAACTAATGGCGGGTTGCATATCTTAGCCTTTTAGAAAAATTAAAAATTAAAAAAAAAGAGAGATAGGTTATTAGGACACTATCTTCTCTCAAGCCTCACTTTCCCTTTATACTTTTCATCTTATCTTATTTCCCAAAGGTTGCCGGTGATTAGCCACCTCAACACTACCGCTGTCTGCCTCCGTGACATGCTGCCTTTGCTCTATAATGCTACTGCCCCTGCTCTGCGATGCCACCTCCCTTGCTTCGTGATGCTTCTCTGCTTTGCCTCGGGCATTGAGCTTGCCAAGAAGCCTGCCTCGTCACCCCTCCCCTCGACCCCAAGCACTCCAAGCTCGACAACACCAACAAAAACAATGGTGCCCCTCCGTGACATGAACGCTGGCCCTAATTCTGCCACTAGGATGGTTGAGCTCATGGGTACTCTTGAAGCTATTGTTGCCACTGAGAAACTCATCAATGAAGTTCTTGCTGAGGTAATAACTCTTTGTAATTTGTCATTGGAGCCTTATATATGTATATAGACTTGCTCAAATTATGTGAAATTTTGCACTATCTTGACACTACCATAATCACTAACTATGATTGTTTTTTTTGTATCAGGTTGAGGCTGGTGGTTCTAGCATTGTTACCTGTTGACTCATAGGACAATCTAGGATCTGATGAATTTGTGATGAAAATCCCAAACAATAAGGTGGCAGAAGGAGATATGTGCACATGTATCATGTGCATTATAAAATGTTTGAAATGTTTGGTTTGTTCCATCTGTTTGGGTTAATGTGGCTTGTTATGTGCGTCTTCAGGTAGGACTTATAATTGGTAAAGGAGGAGAAACCATAAAGAATATGCAAGCTTCAACTGGAGCACGGATTCATGTTTTCTCATTTAAGTCATTCATAGTATATCCTTTATGTTCACTGATTGTGTGTTTTGAATCCATAGAGTTGCTGTATATTAAGAGAGCAAATCGGTTTTGTAAACCACTTTTAGTTTTAAAACTACTGTTAAAAGCTGTTTTTTTCAATATGGTGTAGTTTGGTTTTTAATATGATTTGGCTTCAAATCTATTTAAAAAACCTATTTTTAAGGTTTGGTTACAGTTTGGTTATGAATCAGTTAAGTGGTTTATTTGCACGCCCTATTTGCTGGTGTAGTGTGCTCTACTCATTCAAAGTAGATGATGTCATAAGACTCAAGGCTGAATTATAGAGCATGACTTTGCCCTTTGTTTCAGTACTTAGAAAATTATGGAAATGAGTAAAAATGACATTTCCTCTACTGCTTCTACATTAAGCAATCTTACTTATGCATAAGTTCTCTTAGCGGATGTTATCTAGAATAATGTTCTTGCACTTTTTGAAAAATTCCTATGTGCTCTAGAGTAAGAAAAAAGTGGTGATGCTATGCTATATCTTCGAAAGGTAACACTTTAGTTTTGTGAGTTTATCACTATTACCTACTTTCATTATATGTTTTTTATGCAGTAGCTAAAATGATGAATTGGTAAGTGAACTCTATTTTGTTAGGTTGGAACTCTATAGTATTTCTATTGAACATTGAATTCAGTCAGTGCAATGTCACATTTTGGGTTTGGGTTTGGGTAGTACTTTGTAATCAACATGGTTTAATTTGTTTTATAAGGTCTTTAGAAGCTGTGTAAATTTGCAATTAATTTTAAATAAATTTCTGTGATATTAGAACTTTTCCTGAGATCAAGGACATGAATGATGAGAAAGAATTGACTGAAATGATCAAGGCCATTGGTGAGGCACAACAATATGATCCCTACGATGGCCTTGGGTGTTCAACAACTGAAGAAAACTATATACCTAAAGATTGTTACCAAAGATTGCAATGAGATTTATAAGTTCCTTGACCACTTTTACATGTCAAGAATTGGTATCCGTATGCTTGTCGATTAGTTCTAAAAGCCTTCTTTTTAAACTTGTTCAGTTGTTCTAAAAATTTGCATATTAGAATATGTATATTATTAAATGTTGGTTCAAGCTCTAAGACTTCAATTGGATTCAGGGCAACATGAGGAATTGCACAATCCTAATCCTCCTCCCAATTTTGTTGGTTGTATACATACAAAATTGTTTCCTTTGGACATTGCAAGGAATATTAGTGATGATGCACGTGCTATATGTTGCTATGAATATGGAAGTGCACGAAATGTTAATATATATGGGGATCCTAATTTTACTTTTCCATGAGTAACACCTAACAGCTTTTTACTAGCTACTGCTATGGTTTTATTTGCCTTTTTTAGGACTTGCACACTATTGATAAGTAGTTGTTTATGTTCTCCTTGTCTTTAATTCTGGATGTCTCTTTTTGTTATTATAATCTAGTTTATGCCTTTTAATCTATGCATGAATTGGTATTTTTATATAAGATGCATTGGTTGATTAGTGGTTTAAGCTTTAGAATTCGTGTTATGGTACTCTAAAATTTAATGGGCATCATAGTCACATTTTTCTAAATCAACTTGATTGTGCCCTGGTTACATCTTTCTATTTAGTTTAAGTTCACTCACATTGTTTATTTGTTTTAGATGCCTTCCTATTTTGTAATTTAGGCATTTGTTGCTTGGTTTAGGTACTATTCATTGGTGAGAAAATAGGCATTGATATGGTTAGGACAAGGAAGCACGCTCAACAACAAGCTTCTGAGAATGCCCTTCACTGCTAGTTTTGCAAATTGAAATTGAGGCACCCATGCACTCTTTAGGAGCTCCAGAGCCTCTAATGCATCGAATGGTGAAATACTTGGCCCTTGCTACTTGGCCCTCACTACCTTTGTTGAGAAGCAGTGCTGTAATGCCCAGGGACAAGGGCGAAGAGTGATCACTGGTGCAAAAGAAGGCACGGACAAGGAGCAACTCCTCACATGGCCCTCTAAGTGGAGGGGTACATGAATGAATTGATTACATACGTGAATGAGAGGGATCCTAAGACTAGATAAGTATATGACTATACAGTTGAGGAGGGCTTATATGAATTGATTTGTACTACCTATAGCAACAAGATGCATCTTCTTTTCGGTAGCCCAAATTGAAAGAACTTCATAGTTAAGCATGCTTGACTTGGAGCAATTTTGGGATGAGTGACCTCTTAGGAAGTTTTCCTAGGAAGCATGTGAGTGAGGACAAAGCATGCTGAAAAGACCCATGTTGATTTGTGGGGACAATCGTCAATCCATAAAGCAGTAGGGGATGTTACAAATGGTATTAGAGCCTGCACCTCTCCTAGTACGGTGTGGTTCGAGGATGAACCAAGCAGAAGCTGGTGGGCATGTAACGCCCGGGGATGAGGGCGAGGAGTGATCACCAGTGCAAAAGGAGGCACGGACAAGGAATGGCTCCTTACAAGGCCCTCTAAGCAGAGGAGTACATGAATGAATCGATTACACACCCAAATGAGAGGGATCCTGAGGCTATATAGGTATGGGACTATATAGTTGAGGAGGGCTTCTATGAATTGATTTGTATTACCTATACCAACAAGATGCATTTTCATTTTGGTAGCCCAAACTGAAAGAATTCCATAGTTAAGCGTGCTTGACTTGGAGCAATTTTGGGATGGGTGACCTCCTGGGAAGTTTTCCTAGGAAGCGTATGAGTGAGGACAAAGCATGCTGAAAAGATCCATGTTAGTTTGTGGGGACAGTCGTCAATCCATAAAGCAGCAGGGGATGTTACAAGTGTTCTGAGATAGAGGTATAATTTGTACTTACGTTTTCCTCTTAAAATATTATTAGTCTTGATTTTGTTCATCATGTGCTAAAATTGACCTTCGAATGTCCGATCATTTAATTGTGTAGCTTTTACTAGCATTATCATTTTGCTTGAAGTGAAAGTCTGGTGCTTGTTTTAAATGGTATGGGCGTGATTAGATTACAAAGAACATTCATTCAAAGTGTTTGCTAGGATGAATTGCTATCAACTTACATGTTTGTCATTTTGTTCCGTAAGTGAGGTTTGTTTCTGATGGTTTCAATGGTTAAATCCATTATTGACTAATAAATAAATTCCTATTATATTAATATTCACTTTTAGTGAAGCAATTGAAAAGGATTTAGATCTAAATAGACTCACCTAAGACTTTTCTTGATAGAACATAAAGGTGTTATTTGATCTATATGGATAGTTCCACCTAGTGGAAAAAGGCTTTGGTGGTTGTTATTTATTTTAACATGTTTATGAAGCCTGTAGACTGTAGGTGCCTGTACAGTCTAATAAACAACAATGTAAATTGTATGATTTGACTGGTCTTGATATGTATTTGATGTGGTAGTCCTCTGTCTCATCATCATTTCAGGATCTCCTTGTCCGAAATGCTACTTTGGCTGAGGACCTAGCCAAGTCAAAGTGACTACTATTTTCCCATGGCAAGGATGTATTCTACTTTACTTATGTCATTAGTGGATAAAAAATATTATATACTATGATGATTTCTAGAATTCTAGACAAAACATAATGATGTGATTGGAGAATGATTTATTATTCTATATAGTTCTTATAGTTTTTTATTCTAAAAGTTTCAGCTTTGATTGTTTATTTAAGATTCCAAACTTTAAATCTCCACCACAAGCAAGATGCACTTCATTAGCTAATCGTGAACTTAAAGACAATGAACTATCAAATGCTCAATTCAATTATTATAGACAATTGATTTTTCCTTAGTTTGCCTTAAATTTTTATGTCATTGGTAGATATTAAGACTTACCTATTAATAGCATATTTTTCCTAATTATATTTATCTCAAGATTATTATTATGTTATTGAGGAATGTAAAATTATGAATTGATTTTTAATTATGCTTGATTTGTGATGCTATTTTTTTTCCTTGCTGTGGTTTTGAACCGTTGTAATAATATTTTTTATTCAACTGTTGTGCAAATTGTGGCGGTTTAGGACTGCCCTAATTTACCTGTGAATTGTGGTGGATATTATGGTTGATTGTGGTAGTTTGTTGATAATTGCCATAATTAACTGAACGGCATTGGTAATTATGACGGTTCCTCAAACCACCATAATTGTGAAAAATGGCGGTTATAACTGTCGCAATTAACAAAAATAACCACCCTAATTAACTAGTTTTTTTTTAGTGAAACCCAAAAATATCAGAGCATTAACCATAATAGAGCCTTTTGTTATGAACTAGAAAATTTTCACATAAGTATCAAAGAATGAAAATACTTTTAAAAGCTTTTCTCAAAGCAAACATATGTTTATGCTATCTATATAATTTTGTTCACTAATACACATATGAATCAGAATATAACACATTATGTGACCTATAAGCACAGCACACTCAAGATGGTTCTTAGGCTTACAAATTGATCTTAGTTGGATTAAAAGCATATAGAAACAGGTTTATGAAGATTCTTATAAACTATTCACAACCGTATTTGGTTAGGGCCTTTTAAAACATCTTATACATGTGTCAGAGAGAATGTGTTTTATAAAGATAGGTATTTTAAGCACATTATACATATCGAAGCACATAAATTAAGTATGGGTATCCAAACAACAATAGAAAGATTTTGTGCTTCAAGGATACTTGCTAGTGTTAATCATAGATACAAATGTGAGCTAATTTCTCTATCATATTAATGAATAAGAAATTCAGAGCAAGTGCTTAAGAGATTAGAAGCATACACTAGCATGCATGATATATGATTAGCTAAGAATGATAAGTAGGCATCGATATGTATCATAGCTTAAAATAACCATATATGTATCAGAGCATATCAGGACTTAAAGTAGAAGGCATACACCAAGCATAAGCATGATAATTAAGCAGTTATGTCAAATTATGTAATCCAAGATAGAAATTATCAAATTATAAAAAGAATGTCAAAGCATAAACATATTTAAAAAAAAAAATTAGAAGGTAAAATTTCCATACGGTAAAGATGCATTCTTTTAAAAAAATTCTCTAACTCCCCCTTGGCATAAGCTCCCCCAGAATTGATTCCTCCAACACAAGATTTTCTTCATTTTCTTTCTCCCCTTTTTGGCATCATAAAAAAAGAAGTGTGCAGGAAAGGAACAGGAGAGTCAACTTTAACCTCAATGTCTTAGCTCTTGTAGAATTTCTTGGTTGGTCTAGAGAATCTGAAGTTGCAGTTCTTCATTTTGTCTGAGCTAGGCGCCTTGCTGTATAATTATTGCCTCAAGTCTATCTTGTTTGAAGGCAAGCTCTTTTAGATGCTGCAAGATTATCTGATTGAACTGATAGGTTGAGGAAGGCTCTGTTGAGGTGGAGGAGGTAAGTTTATGGGTATTGAAGTAGATGGAGCAACTTGTGGAGAGGGTTTAGGAATTTCTAGGGGTATAATGTCCCTTGACTTGGGCGATTCAGCCTCTATTTCAACATGTGCAGTAGCAGGACGTGTAGAAAATGATATGTCAGCATCAGGTGCAATAGGAGTAGAAATATGCTTAGGAATAGAAGTGATAACACCTTCAAGTATATGATCTGAGGTAAGAACATCAACTTCTTCAGCAAGAGGACCACTAGCTTCTGATGTTCTGTAACACCCTAATTTTTAACCCAATACTCTAGAACACATTAGGTTAATCATTAGGTCATTTCTTCTTAGTCTCATTCTTTTATCAAAATACTTAGCAGAAAATACGAATAAATTTTTCTTTTCGAAACTTGAAAACGAAACATGAGCCGCGCACTAAAATAAAATCTAACGATTGTCATAAACAAAACAGAAGAATGAACATATCATCATTATCCACAGAGTACAAAAGTTACATATATCAATTCAACATAGTCAGATCTTCATAAGTACATTAATTACTATTATCATAGTCCTATAGCCACATCAAAAGAAATACACAAATGTAAAACTAAAGTGACATCTACGCGCTTCCGTTGCATCCCACTAATCTGACTCATGGCGTATGCCTCATGCCCATGCCTTAGTAGAAGTCACGAACCACGTTACTATCTTCGTCTGGAGACGACATGGAAGAAATGAGAAAGAAGGATGAGAAACTTACTCAAGATTCTCAGTAGGGATTTTCGACTCTAACACACGTGTCATCGTCATCGTCCCCAGCCACTTCGGTTTTACTTATGAAAAGGTGTTCATGCGTAAGGTTTGGTTTTATACTTCTCAAATCTATTCATCCGAAGTGGGTGTCTTTTAGTATGAGTCTTAATGACATGAATACAACAGATATTGGATGAATGCATGACAATATATTGTGCAAGCAACTCAATAAAACATAACATCAAGTAAACATATAAGTGGCATAAAGAGCACAAAACTTTCATATAACTTTTCTTATACTTGAACTCTTAAATTCTTTTTCTCAAAGACCACCTTCATATCATGTTCACCAAAATCCAACCAAAATACCAGTCCAGCTATATTATTCTTGGTCATAACCCTCACCTATTGCCTAGGGATGAGTTCAATCCTAACTAGTCGTCACTAGATTTAATGTGGGCAAAAGAAGGGGTAACTTTATCATTTTTAAGGATCACCTATCATAGGATTTTTCCTTCTTTAAAATGCTCTACTGGTAACTAGTACATAGTGATATTGTCCACTTTGGCAAGCTCAATGTCAATACCTTCACGGTTTTGTTTTTCCTGGGGGTGCTCGGCCGAACCAGTGTCACCCAGGAAACATGTCTCAATCCTTTGTCACATAAAAAAAAATCTCCTGGGGGTGCTCGGCCGAACCGGTGCCACCTAGGGTTTTCATCTCATATAGTACTTTAAAACATTTCTCAAATCCATTGGGTTTTGGCGGAAATTCGGCAACATATCGGCTATTAAACCGAATTTCCTTCAAATCGTCTTTATGCCCCAAGCTTACATCACATACATATTTCTCATTCAACTTTCATGCTCATGATACACTTTATATCTCAATAAATCATTTCATCATAGCTCATGTATCATCAAGACATATGCATCCAAACATCATACTTGCATAAATCAATTCATAGCATAAAAGATCTCTTAATGTCTTATGCTTTGACCCTTAAGGTCCTTTAACTTGAAATCTAAGTTGTATATTATCACAACCTAAGCTGTCGGGTACCTATAGGCTCATGTCTAAGTATTCCTCACTCAATTCTATGATCATAGACAATTCTAAACCTCAAGAGTGCATAATCTATAATTCATACTTTACGGGTACCTAGTAGTCACAACATTGACCCTTTCTAAGTTCGGTTTACTCCTAAGGTATCAAGATTAAGTCCTAAACCAATTATGAGTAGTTCGTACACATTCAAACTAATTATAAAACCATGATTTCTAGTTATTAACCTTGCTGGACAGAATCCAAAAAAATCCATTACTAAGGGATCTAGAAGTCTCAAATTAATTCCTTTCTAGTTACTAACTTGTTTTAACTTTCCCAAATGAATTTTAGCATCAAATATACATGATCATACTCATATTATCATCATCAAAACTGCATAAAATAGTGAGAAGTCAAGCAGGGCAGAACAAAAAATATCTCCATCATATAATGCATAAAACTTCATTTCTAAAACACATAAATTGCTAGTTTCTCTTGGAACCTTTTTAGAACTTTTAAAAACTCATTAGTAAATATTTTTATCTCATTAAAATCATCAAAATACTTGCAAGGGCAGTAGCTACTTTATTTCATTCTCAAGGAGTTTTAATACATAGAAACATGATGATGTCTTATGCTAGTTTTAACTAGACTTAAGAAAATCCTTAAAACATAGTTTGTTGGTCCTTGTAGCTAGATGAAACCCATACTAGGCTCATCTATACCACATGGCCAAAATCTTTGTTCACAAAATACCAATCCTTTTCTCACTTTACTCAAGATAAAAATGGGCAAGTCTTTGAGCTCTAAGTTCTCTTAGGTGATGACATAATTTAAACATGCTTATGCACTTATTTTATCTTTTATTGGAAAAATAAAGTGAGAGCATAAAATAAATATGAGATGCAACTTGTTATTATCTTTAATATTTAGGTGAGGACTTGAAAATATAAACATGATAATACAAGACTTGAAATATAAATATGATAATGCAAGTTTATTTATTATTCTTGACATTTAGTGATAACAAGGAAAGTAAACATGATGTGCAAAACATAAACATAAACATGGATGCAAGATTTATTTTAATCTTTGCTAGAGCTCTCACAAGACTTTAAAAGATCAAACATAACCTAACATATCTCAATAAGGCAAAGCAAGCTCTAGTGTTCATGAACCCATGGTTTCAAAGAGACTCATGGTTTGAACAACATCATCAAGCTTTTAAGGAAATGATCTAAAAGAACCAAAACAAAATTATTTCTTGATATCAAATAAATATAGAGACACTTTAAAATTTTTAACAAAATCTTTGATGGAAAACCTATGAAGGCTGAAATCATGTAGCAGAGAAAAAGCAAAGAAAACCAAAACTTTACTAGTTTAAGTACAAAACTCAAGCTTTAGAGGTCTCTTGGAGATGAACATAAGGTCATTCTCTAGAGGCACTCATCATCAAGCCATCATGTATATAACAAGGCCTAGTGGCTGAAAAGAAAAGGAAAGGAAAAGCAAGGAAAAGCTAAAAAAGAAACAAAGAGAAACCTTGAGAAAAACACATTTTTGAGCAAAAACAACACTTGAAAGCAACTCCCTACTATTTTTGAAACCAAAATCAAGATAAGAAAAAGGGAGAAAAGAACCGAAATAAAGAGGAAAAAGAAAGGAAGTCCGAAACCTTGAGCAAGGAAAAACAAAGGAAAAATTAAAGTATTTCAAGAGTCAAGAACAAGTTTGAAGCTTTATAGGTTTCTCAAATGAGAATCACAAGACCATTATCTTGAAACCTCATCATCAAGCTCAAGTTTTCTTTTGAGAATCAAGCTCCAAAATAAAAATAAAACAAAGAAGAAAAGAATGTGTTCCAAGAGAAAAACCAACACTTTTTCATCTCAAACATGAAAAACCAAAGAAACACTTTTGGAAACAAGAACCCCTACCAAGAGTGAAGATGAAAGCTTGGTTCTTTGAAGTGAGAATGAGATGAAAAGCTCCTCCAAAATGGCGGTGGTGATTCGGCCAAGCACAAGGAAAAGGAAATAAAGGTGTTTTATGTGAGCTTTGTTTTTGAGAAAAGAAGCTTTGGTGTTTAGATGATGATCTATGGTGGTGGTGTGGTGGTTTGAGGTGGTTTATGGTGGTTTGTGGTGGTGGAAGGAGTTTCTAAGTGGTGGAGAAGAACTTGAGATTGAGAAAAAGTAAGAAAGCTTTTTTTAGTCACAAACTCAAACAAAAAAGCAAATGGTAAAAGTGTGGGATTTCTTTACACTTTGCTATATATATTGTGAGTTAAATTTTGAAATGTGGAGGTGAATTATAGGGGGGAGATGCACGAAAGTTTGGAGCCTTTGAGGGGGGAAAATATCTCCTCAAAGTGGTCATTCAAAGCATGGTTGAAAGGATGGTAAGTATGGGTTCAAGCATGACTAAGTATGGTGCAAGGTATGGCCATTGTGTGTAAGAAAATTCAACATGTGGGAAATGAGGGGGAGTGCATTTCGGCCAGCACATGACAGCCAAGGGGAGAGAGAATTGTTCATCTAATTGTGTGTTAATTAATGTGCTTAGGTGTGTATTAGTTTAGGTAAAAGGTTAGGAATTGCTAAGCATAAATTTAGGTAACTGAGAATATGATTAGGAACTTTATGACATGATTAAGGAGTACTCATACACATTTAGAGAGTTTAAAATTCATTTTATGAGTAAACAAGGTAGACAAATTTCCATGATTTAAGGAATTGGAGAGAGAAAACACTATTCAAGATTCCATGACTAGGAATCTTGAATTTAAAATAAGATTTGAGTTTAAATTAAGCATTCTTAGGTTCTAATAAACTTTAATAAATTATTTTGACTCTAGATTAATTATGGAAATTAATTAATTTTTTATTAGAGCCTAATATTGCTTAGGTTTGCTTAATCACACGATTAAGCTTAAAAACACAAAACTAGGGGCAAAACCGTAATTTTGCACAAATTTTGCCCAGGACCAACAGGACTAAAACTGAGGTCACAGAATACATAAAAACATCTTTTACCATCTGGAGAAGTTTCGGGTTCATTCGGCACTTGCAATCGAGTCAAACACCACAGGGGTATTTTGGTCATTTTGACCTAAAAACTCAGAAAACGAGATTTTTGATCCCGGAAAGGTACACAAGTCAACTAATCCCCTTCAAACATTGAGTTTGCCCCTCAAGGACTGCCGGGCCGGCTTCCCTCGAGTTCCGAGCTAAAAATGATCTCAGGGGCATTTCGGTCATTTTTACTCTAACAGAAAAATCTGGGCGTTACATGTTCTATCCTCTTCTTCTTCCATTAATGTTATGTGAATAGAAGCACAAGGTTGAGGTATTATTAGAATCATAGCAGATTTTTCTTCATGAGTTTCCTTATCTGGGTCCTCAATGATTAGCATCATGGATGGCTCTTCATGAATTGGCTCCAAATTAGAGAAGAGCTCATTGACGAAGAAGTTTAGTTCATCCACTCTTTCCTCTTCAAGCCGAGATTCTGATGCAATAGACTTAGACATTGATTCCATCAATTGACTAATTGTCATGAAGTCATCATTTCACCTGGGGAGGTCACCTTTGGCTCCATTTTGTGGGAGCAGCTGCTGGCTTAGAAGTGAAGCTTGTTTCCAAAGCTTCTGTATCATTGGGAGGTGCAGCCGAGTTAAGAAAGGAGGTGCATCCAAACTGCTTAGTCATAGGCCTTGTTGATTGTTCTTCAATTACAACAAAGGGATTTGGTACTGAGGGTCTTCTTCTCTATGTGCTTGGACCTTGAATACTGTTAGCCTGTTGTAATTATCTGGCATCTTCTAACCTCCTCTTTTCTTGAAAGATTCTCTGTTCTTTAAAAATTCTCTCTTCTTCATCTTCATCTTCTTAGGAGTCAGATTCTTTACCCGTAACCTCCTCTTTTCTTGAAGGATTCTTTACCCGTTTGTCTAGCATCACTCATATATCTCAAAATGAGTATTGCTTTGCTTACTCCCTTAGGTAGATTTTTAGGCTTTAGCTTAGTAACCTTCCTTTGGATAGGGAGCTTGTTAGGTTTACCTTATGGTATATCATTTTCTGAGGTCTCAGGCTCAGCTTCAGAGGGTTTGGTTGATTGTAAGGCTTTTGCTTGTTTCTATCTCTTATGCACATTGTCTTTTCCTTCTTTAGCTTGAGAGGAGATTCTTAAGAGATAGATTTTTCAGATTCATGATCTTCTACCTCAAAGCTGTTTTCAAAAGGAGCACCCCTTTTTTGTCGCCTTCTTTTTCTGTAAGGTCCTTTTCTTTTCTTCAGTAGGAGATTCTTTAGCATCCTTGATAAAAGAACTAGTCTTTCTGGAGCTTGTCTTTATCGGTATGGAACGAGACTTCTTTATTGTTCTGAAGGAGCTTATTGTGAAGTCTATGATGATAGGATATTCAAACCACTCTTCAGCCAGAGGGTATTTGACATGTTGAAAAATTCTTGTCAGCAACATCCTGTAGGGAACTCTAGCAGTTCTTATTTTCTCCTTTGTAATGGCATTGAGCATGTAGTCCATTATTAATCTCGGCAAATTTACTTTCCCTTTGGATAAGAGATAGAAGAGTAGCATACTATCCATGCCCAAAGGAACATTAGTGCTTCCTCGCTAGGAAGAATGGTAAACTGTACAATAGTGAAAACCTTTCTTGCCTGTGACTTGAGCATAGATGATGTAATGTTGCTCAAGTGACTCACTCCAAGTGATTTGAACCATCCATCATGATTCACGCAATTTACTCTAGCAGATGGTGCCTTAACCACTTTAGACAGGTCAGATAACTCGATTTCCATATAAGTGTCCCTGATGGTGGCCTTTATAGTGTTTCAGTTTCTTCCCAGAAAGGCATAAAAGCCAGTTACCATTCCTGGAAATACCTTATCAAAGATGTCTAGAAAGTATTCCCACCATTAAAAGGTAAATACCTTTATAAGAATCTGAACCTAGTTCATTAGAGAATTATTTAGCTTTTTTCTAGAAGCTATAGTTCTTTGAGAGAAGCTTTCTTCGTAGATCTCTTGCATATGGTCTTCATTCAACATGATAAATGGTCCCTTTTTTTGTAGAGAAGTGATTGGTTTCTTTTCCTTCTTCTATTTGTGATTGAGGAGGATAAGATGAAAGAAGATTTGATCTTGAAAAGATTGTATGACAGGGACTGAAGAGAGTTTTGTGTGGAATAGGAAGCTGGCTTGGTTACAAACTTAGAATTTGAGAGGTTGATGAATTTGTTTAGAGGGAGTTTAAGAGTGAGAGAATACGAACAAGTTGATGAGGCGTATGGTTGAAGATGCTAATGAAACTGTCACGTGCGAAGAGTGGGTGGTTTATTTAAGTGATGGAACGTGAATGGCTGATATTGAAACAACATGGAAAAGAGAAACTTAAAAAAGGCTTGAGGGAATTTTCTCGCTCTTTTGTCTTTCTTCTGAATGAGTGATTTTTAACACATTGGCTCACTTTTTGAAGAGCTTACTTTCTGAGCTTTTAATTTTCTCTTTATGCCCTATCTGAGATTTATGAAATTTTTACCATAGGTTCATCTTCATATTTCGAGTGTCATAAGACAATTTGTCCCCATTTTCTGATCCTTCTCTTTTTTTCTCTGATAACTTCATATGCTTTCTAAACCTACATACAAATCTTCTAATTTTTAGTGAGTGACTAGGTCTTGCAGATTGATGTTTCTATGTGTTTTTCAAATCAGAGTAAATGGAGAGAAAAATACCCAGAGTTGTTGTGCATGAAAGCTTATACATTTTTAGAAAGATTTTTTGAAAATATTTTAACAAAAAAATCAATTTTCAGTAAAGACCTTTTGAATACACCTGACATTTTTCATTTTCAATGTGTGTACGTGCGTGTGTATTAAATGAGATTGATCGACAAGGAGCATGGATCGAAAGTGCTGAAAAAGACTTTCCAATTAGAGATTAATATCACTGATATTAATGAAGAATGTAAGGAGTTTGGAATACCTCATGTGATGATCTTCTGTCTAGTTCCTTATTCGCAGCATTTAGGTGCGATATTTTAAAACAATCTCCATTTTCACCTTGTATTCTTTTGTAAGATTACACTCATGTCATGGCATATAGATTTGTAGCATTTTCAACCTTATCATGACTTACTGATCCACTCCTTTCATCTTCAGAGTTGCTCTTTCAGGATGTTCTTTGCTCCTTTTGTCCTCCTTTGAGATTGATGCTTCTACCATTCTTGGATTAACCTTATCAAGCTTTTGACATTTTCTCCACAAGCAAGGAGATCTCATCTCCACTTTTAATCTTAGATCTTTCATCAGATTTTCTTTCTTCATGAGGTATTAGCAACTTCCGTTGCTTTTGCTTTTTATTGCCTTTGATGTGATGGCTTCTAGAGTTAAAGACTTGCTCCTATTCATAAATTTTTCATACACCTCAGGGAGCATAACTTCTTCCTACATACGCAGTTTGTTCATCAGATCCTGGAGTCTCATAAGAGGAGAATGGTTAGTTGATAGAATGATTTTCTGTTGTATGAATGATTTGTGCCATTTTCGTCCCTTCGACCGTTGTCTTATGTAATCGTTGGATTGCTCAACCCTTTAGAGGCCTTGCTTTGATAGCACTTGTAGGTAAAAGAGTATATAAGGATGGTGGGTTAAGATGTGCTTTTCTCCTTTTTAACATTTGCACATTTAACAAAAATAGTATCAAGCATTAAGCTTGAATTGCAGTAGAATTTTGGTTACTTATTTCACAAGGCAGATCTTTGAAGCATTTAATTAATAATAACGCAACTATAACAGTATTCTAGCAATTATTTAGTTAAAAGGCGTAACATAAATTAAGATATTAGGGAGGAGAAAGATGACACAAATATTTTTATACTGGTTTGGCCAAACCTGCCTACATGCAATACTCAACACATGTTGAGATTCCACTAAACATCTTTCTCAACCTAAGAAAGAAAAATCGGATAGTCTTTATGTAACGCCCCGATTTTTCTGTTAGAGTGAAAATGACCAAAATGCCCTTGAGGTCATTTTTAGCCCGGAATTCGAGGAAAGCCGGTTCGGTAGTACTCAAAGGGCAAACTCAATGTTGAAAGAGGATTAGATGACCTGTGTACCTTCCCGGGATCGAAAATCTCGTTTTTCGAGTTTTCAGGTCAAAATGACCAAAACGTCCCTACGGAGTTTTACCCGTTTGCAAGTGCCGGATGAACCCGAAACTTCTCCAGATGATTTTAAAAGGCGTTTTTATGTAGACTGTGACTTTAGTTTTGGTCCCGGAGGTCCCGGGTAAAATTAGTGCAAAATTACGGTTTTGCCCCTAGTTTCGTGTTTTTACGCTTAATCGCGTGATTAAGCAAACTTAAGCAATATTAGACTCTAATAGAAGGTTAATTAATTTCCTTAATTAATCTTGAGTCAAAATAGTTTATTAAAGTTGATTAGAACCTAAAAGTGCTTAATTACAACTTAAAATCATATTTTAATTTCAAGACTCCTAGTCATGGAATCTTGAATAGTGTTTCCTCTCTCCAATTCCTTAAATCATGGAATTGTGTCACACATTGTTTATTCATAAATGAGTTTAAAATTCTTTAATAATGTATGAGCACTCCTAATCTTGTCATAAAATCCTTAAATCACATTCTTAGTCACCTAAACTTAAGCTTAATTATTCCTAACCTTGTACCTAAGCTAATACACACTTAAACCTACCATTAGCACCCAATTACATGATCAAACCTGACCTCCTCTCTGCTGCCTAAGGCCTGGCCGAAGCACTCCTCCCCCCCATATGCATCACATGTTCAATTTTTCAACACTCCAAGGCCATACCTCAAGTAACATACACTATACCTTGTCATAACTTTCAATCAAGCTTGATTTTCCAACTAAATAACTAATTAAAATAGCCCATTTTCTCCATTTATTTGTGGCTGGAAAAGTTCCAGCCATGCATTGTTTCTAGAAGCCTAATTTCATAAAAAATTGATAGGAAATTAACTCATATCAAGCCATACTTTGTAGCATAGCTTCCATACTTCAAACCATGCTTGAATGACCTTGTGTAAGAGATATTTTTCTCTCCCTTTTTCCCTCTCAAAGCTACAGCCAAGGCTTCCTTTGGTAAGCCCCATGGTTTTTTTTTTCTATAAATAGGATGCTTGTGATAGCTTAGTTGCACTTTGAAGCATTTGCTAAGTTTAGAATTTTAGAGTTGTCTTGCTAGTTCTTTTCTTTTTCTCTCAAGTTTCAAGAGAGTTCTTCCTTTCTTTCCATATGTTTTTCTCTAGTTTCCTCTTGGATTCTTTTGAACTTTCCTTTGTTTTCCTTTTCTTTTGCATTTATTATGAGGCCTTGAGGAGCACATGATAGCTCAATGATGAGGACTCCTAGAAAATGACTATGTGTTCATCTCAAAGGAACCTCTAGAGCTTGAGTTTTTCTTTTCCTTTAACTTCATCTATACTATACTTAGCTCACATGGTTTTTCAACTTAAGAAAATTAATCTAAGGATTTCTAAAAGCCCAAGCCTACCATTGTCAACCTTAAAGTTGGCTGGCACGTTCTAGAGATTTTTCTCTAGATAGAGGTTTTGGGTATTTAATAAAGAACTTGGCTTAGTTTCACTTTCTTGTTCTTTTGTAAGGTTTTCGGTTTTGGTATTTTGATCCTTGAGATTTTTGTTTGGTTTTGTTTAGAAAGTTTATTTTCTTTGAGCTTGATGATGATGTTCAAGAACCTCATAGTTCCTATGAGAACTTAGTTCAAGAACTCTAGAGCTCTCTTTGTAATGAGATATATGTTGGGTTGTTACTTTGTTAAAGTCTTGAATGAGCTCTAGCTAACTATAAAATGAACCTTGCATCATGTTTACTTTATGCTTTGTATATCATGTTTACTTCCTTTCTATCACTAAATACCAAGATAATGAATGAACTTGCATTATCATGTTTATATTTCAAGCTATGCATTATTATGTTTATATTTCAAGTTCTCACTAAATATCAAAGATAATAATATGTTGTACCTCATATTTATTTTATGCTATCACTTTACTTTCTAATGGAACCTAAAATGAGTACATGAGCATGTTTACTTTTATGTCATCACTTAAATGAACCTAGAGCTCAAAGACTTGCCCATGGTTGTCTCAAACAAAGGTCTAAAAATATTTGTTTCCTTTGATTCATATTTCGGCCCTAAGAGGCTTTGATGTTTCTATATATTGAAAACTATGTTTCATACTTTTTCTAAGCTTTTATGAGTATAAGGAATATGTAGAACTAAGTTTTATGAATTTAGGACCTCTTGAGGCAAAGATGAATTGGTCACTGCCCTCTTGAGTATTCTTATGATTTTAAATGCTAAAAATGTTTATAAATGAGTTTTGAAAGTTTTAAAAAAGGTTCCAAGAGAAACTAGTATTCTATGTGCTTGAAAAATTATGCTCTATGCCTTTTATGGAGATGCACATTTCGGTTCTGCCTTGCTACTTGTTTGCCACTGTATGTGCTGTTTTAATGATGATAATGTGCTTATGTTTGAGTAAAAATAATGTCAAGACTCATATGTGAAAGATAAGATAAGTTAGAGACTAGAAAAGAATTAATTTGAGAGTTCTAGATCCCTTAATTATGGAATTTTCTGGATTCTGTCCAGCAAGGTTTAGATTTGATAATCGTGGTTTTAAATTAGTTTAAATGTGTAGGAATGACTCATAAATGGTTTAGGACTTGATCTTGAAGCCTTAGGAACAAATCGGACTTAGAAAGGGTCACTGTTGTGACTCCTAGGGACCCGTAAAGTTATGATTATAAATTCTGCATCCTTGAGGTTTGGAGATGTTCTTGATCATAGTGTGAGGCGAGGCATACTTAGTTATAACCTTATAGGTACCCAAGAGATTAGGTTTGATGATTAATAACTTAGGACGTGAGTTAAGGACCTTAAGGGTCAATGCATAAGACATTAAAAAGTCTTGAGTTTTTATGATGCTTAGTTTATGATATTTGATACATGAGCTTTATCTATGATAAGTTTGATATGTGCTATGAAGAAGTTTTATATGATGAAATGCTATACCCCATAAGAAATGTTTGTGTATGTCCTATATGTTTTCATGGCATAAGCAAATTTGAGAAGTCGGTTCTACGTCATGTGCCACTAATTTCCATCAAATTTGGGGAACTTAGAAAAAGGTCTTTTTGAAAATCATGAGAACTTAAATGTGACACAACACTGAGACGCCTTCTTGGGTGACACCGGTTTAGCCGAGCACCCCCAACAAATCCGTGAGGGTATTGACATAGAGCTTGCCAAAGCGGACAATACTACTATGCACTAGTTGCTAGTAGAGCGTTTCAAAGAGGAAATGACCCTAAGAGGTGATCCTTAATTTGCCCCCTGCATACTTTAAGTCGGGATTATGTTACGCTTATCATAGGATAAGTAAGAGCTAGTGACGACTAGTTAAGGTATGAGCTCATAACCTAGAGATGTTTTAGGGTGGCCCCATGAGATAAAGTTAAAGTTAAAATGTCACATATGCTATGAAAAACCAAGGAAGTTATTATGAGATTTATACCTGTCAAACTTATGCCACTATTACAATGTTTTTGTGACTTTGTTGATTAGCTTATCTTTATGATGCATTCATATCATTAATGTATTCCATGCTTAGTCATAAGACGCATTGTAAAATATGACGGACCTTGGATAATGAATACTTTAGAAAACTAACTTAAAAGAAGTTTACATGCATGCGCACCTTTTTAGAAATGAAACCCAAGGTTCCTGGGGATATGATGATGCCATTTAGTTAGGGATTGCCCTACTGAGAATTCTTTTAGAAGATTTTCATTCCCTCTCTCTTTTCTTCCGTCATATCTTCAGATGATGACTTTCGTACTCTTCATCGACACCCCGACGTGGGAGCTGCACCATGACCCAGCACTCGGGTCATACCATTTTGAGGTCCTGCCCACGGTTAGAGTGTTTATGTTTATGGGGCGACCCTTCGGCGCAGATGCAGACTACCGCTTCAACGATGCTCCCTACCATCATAACACGATTTTGGCGAGCCAAACCACGTGGCAGCGCATCCTCCACATGCAACCGAGGCGTCGGTATCTGCGACTACCAGAATGCGTGCCGGACTCGATGATCTGGAAGCGGATCCCATCGAAGGACCCGCCCTCACACATGTACAGTTGGAGCTCCAGCCCTGCTCCCCCACTGATGAGAGCCGGGAGTGAGGAAACATTGGTTCAGTCGAGGTTGGCTCGTAGGCCATCCATGCACCCTCGCCGCGGTGGACATGCTCCGATGATCGGCATGACCTTTCTCGCCGAGATTCGCCAGTGGATCGATTCCATCCCTCAGTACTCCGACCAGCAGGAGTAGGTGCATAAGATGGGTAGTAGCTAGTGCACACATGCCACATAGTTGAGGACAAACCTTCTTTTGTATATGAGGTTGTCTACCCTAAGTGCACACGGGTATGGGTGTTGCTTTCATGGTTTCCTTGTACTTGCTTTTATGATTTCCTTGTATTTGCATTTCAGTTGTATTTCATTTTCCCATGTACCGAATAGTCCTGCCTTTTGGTAGGCACATTATCTATATATATAATCAGTTGATGTGTCCATGTTATTTATGTGTTTTATTATGATTGCTCATTTGACTTGTATGAATTCCCATTTAAAGAATCATGCGTGGCTCTCACTTTGATTTTAATTCCAAAAAGAAAAATTTTACCCATATTTTCGCTAAGTATTTTCAAGTAAAGAATGAGACCAAGAGGTAATGTTCTAATGATTAACCTAAATACATACTAGTAGTATTAGGTTAAGACTTAGGGTGTTACACTTTATAGTAGCTTTCCCAAGCTCTTACAGTGAACAGTAGACATGTCTTACTGTCACAAACCGAGTAGTTCTTCCCAGCCTCTCCAAGCTGAACCATGATGAGTAGAAAGCCTCTATCACCATGTTGCAAGTAGTCATTCCCAGCTTCTCCAAGCTGAACTATGATAAGTATAATGCCTCTATCACTATGTTGCAAGTAGTTCTTTCTAACTTCTCCAAGCTAAACCATGATGAGCAAAACCCCTTTATCACCATGTTGCAAGTAGTTCTTCCCAGCCTCTCCAAGCTAAACCGTAATGAGCAGAATGCCTCTACCATTATGTTGCAAGTAGTTTTACTTTAGCCTCTCCAAGCTATCTCAGTGATCACTACCAAATCAAGTATACAAAGGTTTTGTATTTGGGTTGCCACTCAAACTAACCTACACTCATATTTCCTTGCAAATATTCAATAAATAAACCTGGGAAAATGTGAGTGACTTCTATGTAACATCTCTTCCAGGGAAGAGTATACAAATCATTGAGAAACATAAAAAGAAGATGTTTACACTTCAAGGAAATTGATTTTATGATATGAAAAACATCATAGGAAGTTTGGACAAATTTTTCTAGAGTTTCGAATCTTATGTATGAAATTTGCAATTTTCTCATAAGCTTTTGAGCATAACATCTCTATTTATAGTAGTCTTCCTTCATAACAATCGCCTTTGATCAGATCTCCAAGTGACTCATGTAGATCATCCGTTTGTGTCTTGGAAAGTCAGTCTAGAAGAGTAGGTTGACAGTCTGTCACATCAATTGTAGAAGCCGTTGTATAGTTGAGATTTTTTATGTCCCTTCAGAACCTTCTTTTCTACTCTCTGTACATGGTTTCTGAACTCATCCTTCTAGAAGTTAGAATGGTTGACCAATTGGGCAGAAGAGATGACGTACCAGTTTTGAAATTAGGTTTGACTCGAGTTTTGAAATTTTAATTTCCAATTTCCCTCCAATTTCTCTCCTTTTCCTGTCACGTTCAACACTCCACAATGAAGTGAGCTTTCTGATATGCGATATCGATTCTTTGATGATTCTTTGGTCTTCTGATTTTCACTCAAGGCTTTATGATGATGAATGATTTGTGATTATGATGATTGAAGACTAAGCAACACATTGGAATTAGATTTTGTATGATCTCTTCATTCTTCAACGTACTTTTTGATGTCCCATACTACTTTCTAAAAGCCCTGTCCTTGATTTCTTGTTCTTGATTTGATTTGCTTTATTCCTTGATGCATATGAGCATACTTTATATAATATAATATTCACTTCATTTAAGCTCAGTCTCTTAACACAAGATAAAACATGTTTGCACATGTAAAGTGAACTTATTCTCGCTCAAGTCCATGTTTTGCACTTTTGAAGTACCCGTTATGTTTAGTCAAGAAACTCAGGGTAGACATTAGTTTTTCTTCAAAATATTTTCTCTAAAATTGGTTTTATTGTAATTCAAAACATTACAGTTCATATTTTCTGATGGGTTTTGAAGCTTACAGAGAGAAGATGTTGAAGGGGAAAGAAGCCTTGTCCAAGAGTGGCTTTAATGTGTTGAAGAAGTTGGTGAACTCCATTTAAATGAGGAACTCTTGGCTGAGATACATATTGGTTGAGTTTGTTAACGAGGTTAAGGGGGAAACTTAGGTCAAATCTTGTCAAAGTTGGGTATAAGAGTCTTCCAATTAGTCTTTGACACATGTTGCTGTTTGGAAGTAATTCTCCTTCTAAGGCTGAAAGTTCACAATTTTGATCCATAGCTAGGAAGTTGGGCTAGTTTGTATCTTCAATAAGGTTGAGTGCATACTTTCTCTGCGATAAGAAAACACATAGTTATAAAAACTGACTCGGACTACTTGGTTGAACCAGTAAAGTAGTGAAATGGTCAACCAGTTGATTCGAGCTGAAGAAAAGATCGGAAAAGCATTTGAACAAGAATGAACTGGTATAGACCCACCGGTTTCATACAAAACCAAAAATTCGACCTGGTTTAAAAGAACCAGCCGAGCCATACTTTTCGAAAAAATATAATGCAATTTTGTTAAACATTTTAAAATTAATTAAATCCAAATATTTTTCGGGCTCAATTCCTATACTATTAGAAGCCCATTGGTCAAATAAGACGCTGCTTCTATTCGCTTAGAAAATGAGCTGACTATCCTCACATTTTATAATAGAACCACTTGGTTCCTGTTTCTCTTCCCACCAATGTGGTACTAAATTCCCCGTCCACTCATGTCCAATAGTCTAGCACTTATGAGTCTAACGAGGCATTTATTTGATCTCTTCAACAAGTTTAGTAATGAGCATAACGGCCCTATTGTTCCGATGGAGAGAAGAATGATGGTTCAGCCACGCCCGGTGCCACGAAATGATTGAGAACTACGACGGGGTCGAAATGAATTTTGTGTAATATCTCAAATACAAAATTTATTAGTATCCGAATTATTATTATTGTTGTTATCATTGTCAATACTTATTATTACTATTATTATTATTATTGGTTTATTATTATTACTATTATATATATTTATAACTTGGATTGTTAGAGCAAAAGTATCCTAGACATGGATCATTTCACGTGAAAGTTTTAATTTTACATTCCTAATATATTTTTGGCATATCATAATACTCCCACATATATTTTTAAGAACCCTAGCCGTTGAAGGAATTTTCTCTAGAGAGAAAACTGTGGTTTTTCTCAACTTTCTCCAATTAATCTCTTCTGATAAGTGATCTTCATGGAATTTAGCTAGTTCCTTCCCCTTTTTATCTAGTCTATGAGTTTGGATACTCTCAAGTATGATTTTTTCACAACAATTTCCCTACTATCCCAACTCAGTTTGGGTGATAGAATCAAATTGTTTATATTTTCATTATATTGTTTGGTAGTTACTAGTCTCATTCTTCCTCCCTAGAGTCAATTTGTTAGTGAAATCACACTCTCGACTACCAATGGTGAGTGGGTTTAAGCTCATGTCCATACTTTTGGTCATTATTAGTATTTTCCCAGCATTATATAAATTGTTTATAAAATTTTAGAATGACTTTTTCCAAATACAATCTTTCACGGATTATGCCAATTTTAAGAAAAATTATTGTTTTTCATAGTTATCATGAAAGTTTTATCTTAGAAAGCTCATGGGACGATATTTGATACCTTGCATGCTATAGAATATCTTTTTCCCAATTTATGAAATTATGAGACCTCAGTTTAATGTTTACTGCAGAAGCATTGATAATCATGTTTTTAAACTATGGATTTCCTATTAATGTTTTACAACATTGGATGTGTTTTATTGAATGTGTTGAACAAAGTATGATTCATAATAATTGTCAGATACATACTTTGTTGGCTTCTGAAATCACTATGTCTATAAGCTAGCGAACCCTTGGGCATGATTTCAGAACCTCAATTATGCTAAATTCAGATTGTTAGAGTTATATGACTTCAGAGCTTTTAGATTTATCCTGTTTGGTTGCAAGTTATTATTTTCTTAGTAATTAGTGAGAAATAGAATGATGAGTTATTGATTGTAGGATTAATCATTAACCTTGGTACCAAGTGGTTTGCTAAAGGACTAGCTTACCAGTAGTAAGATACCTAGTGTGGTGTCTATTTATGGGACCTAGTTAGGTGCCCATCAGATTAGCTATTGCCTCAAATTCAGCTATTCAGCTCAGATATCTATGTACAAAATAATTCATATTTCTCTACTAGTTATTGCTATGGATTTAGTTAAATTATTATTTTCAGTACAGTTATAAATAATTATATATAAAATGTTTTACATTAGTTATATGTATATGTTATGTATTTTTGTTGTTGTCCCATATGGGTTGTGAGTGGAGACTCACTCACTGAGTTTTTATGAATTCACCCATTTCTTTTCCTCCCGCTATAGATACATTTACAAGTTCAGTTGCACCATAGGATCCTCTTCAGTAGTGCTGTAGCTTCTTTGGTGAGCTTCGCTTTAAAGTGAAGCTTATTATAGGTTATGTTAGTTTAGTAGTGCTCTAGTAATTGTGTAGGAAGGATTCCGGCTATGAATTATATTTTGATTATTTTCAAAATTTCAGTCATTCATTTAATTATGTTTGGCTTTGGCCTAGATTATGGATTTTATGTAGTTTTATGTTTAGGATTTATATTTTGGAAACATTTTTAGATTATGGAATTTTAGTTGAACTTGAGATATTTTGAATATATTTTGATTTATTTATGCGTATTAGTCAATCACATTATCAGAGGCTTCTATGGAGACTCAATCCCTCACATGCCAGTCACGCTCCTTAGGCAGGTCATGACAAAATGGTATTAGAGCACAATTGGTTTCTCTACATATTACTGGAGCAAGTGTCCACAAATAACATGGAATCCAGGTAAATAAAAGTGCCCCCATTTCCATTGATGTAGTGCTATTTGAGGCCTTTAGGAAAGAGTCAATCATGTATAGGTTCAGTAAGAGTTTGTCTTTTCTTAGCATTCATAGTTTTGTTATATGTCCTCCCTTTCATAGGTGTGACCATACCATCTGTACATTTTTTACGCCTTTGCCATTGCCATAAGAGTGACACATATAGTAATAGTGCTCTGTTTAGAGCTTTTGAACAAATGGTAGTAAACTTGACAGATGTGATGACTAGGTAGCTAGAGGCAACTATGCAGCCACCTCCAGTCAAAGATATAGATTATTCTACCTTAGAGCGTTTCAAGAAGATGGACCCGCCAACCTTCAACGGGCATCTAATGATTGAGGATCCCTAGGAATTCCTCAAGCATGTGGAGAAAATAGTTAGTGCCATCCATTGTTCTTCAGAGAGAGTAGTGGAGTTGGCTAACTTCTAGTTGGGTGGCCAAGTAAAGTTATGGTATCAGGAATTCTGACAGAGGCATGTGACTGTTTGCTCATCCTCTTAGGAATAGTTCAAGGAATCATTCATGTGGAGATTCATATATGAGAGTTGAGAAGGACATATGATTGAGGTGTTTTTGAAGCTTCGTTTATCTCTAGGCATGACAATTATAGAGTATTATGAGCATTTCACTTATCTAGCACATGCAGCCTCTAACATGATACTGATAGAGATAGCTAGGGTGAGACATTTTGTTCAAGGTTTGCCCATACATATGTTCCTTAATTTGCAGCCTCACATAAGGACCATGGACTATGCTTAGGTGGTAAACACAACAATTAGTCTTGAGAGTGGCTTAGCAGAGTGTAGGGCAATGTCAGAGGCCAACAAGAAGGTCAGGCTCATGCCTCTATCTCAAATGGAGCAGGTTTGAGCAAAGATCAACATCAGCAAGGCCGGCAAAGAGGTCAGTCAAGTAGGGCCACCCTCTCAAAGCCCATCTCGACATGCCCAGCTACATCACACATTATGAGAAGAGGGCAGTCAGCATAGTAGGCAGGGTTCACGGCAGTAATATCCAGTATGCCAGGTTTGCAAGAAAAGACATCAAGTTTAGTGTTTAGTTAGTTCCTCAGTATGTTATAAATGTAGCCAGACGGGCCATAAGCATAAAGAGTGCTCGATGTTTCAGGAAGCTCTTAGTCAGGGGTTAGCTAACCCCTCCATGTCAATTTAGCCTCTCTAGTCAACAAACCAGGGTGGCTCTGTTGCTTTGGCGGCCGTGTAGTCGGGAGCAGGGGCCTTGGTGGTAGAGGTGCAGGCAGTAGAGGAGCAGGCAATATAGGCCATGGTAGTTGTAACATCCTAATTTTTAACCCAATACTCTAGAATATATTGAGATTAATCATTAGGTTATTACTTCTTAGTCTCATTCCTTTTTAAAATACTTAGCGGAAGATACGGGTAAATTTTTTTTTTTTGAAATATAAAAATAAAGTGAGAGCCGCGTTTGTCATAATCGTGAACTAATCATGCATTGCAACTCATAAAGAATAAACATGAAGTAAATGAACATATAACAAATGAAACAATCAATGACACATAAGAGGAAATACTTTCATTAATATCATAGTTACATAAAGTCACACCCTTATAGAATCGGGCTGAGCTTACAATACAAGGAAATAACAGGAAAGTACAAAAGCAGTAAGGTACATGGTACGACGAAGAACGAGAGCCAACTACACTACCCTCATACTAAACCCATGAGTGCTAAACTAGAATACCCCTAACAAAAGATACTGCAAGAGAGGAAATCTTCGTGATGGCTCTAGCACTCAATCAGCTCTCCAACAAAGTCTATTGGCAGCAAAAATGCTCAGGTGAAGAAGGGATGTAACCAGGGAACTATACGAGCTCCTCGGAGGTGAACAAGCGGATGGGGGAATGAATGCGGAGCAACTGGATGTGTGCTCCGCGGCGAGGGCGCATCTCGGCCCTCCTCACTAATCTCAGCCCTCCTTTCTAATCTCGGCCCTCCTCACTAATCTCGGCTGCAGCACCGTTTCCCCACTCCCTTTTCGCCTGAACGGGGGAGTGGAGGTAGAACTCTCCGAGTAGATGTGCGTCGGCAAGTCCTCAGATGGGTCCGTCTCCGATCTCATCGATCGAGGTACATACTCTGGATAGTCACGTACAGCTGACGCGGAAGGGCAAGCGCGTCGGATCTGCTCGTCACGGGGGCATGTGCATTCGAAGATTAGGTCATCACCGCCAAACGGGGCAGTAGGAGTGAAACGGTAGCTGGACATAGGGTAAGCAAAAGGTCGTCTCATATACACAAAAACACGTACGGCGCATCGACCCTCGAAGTGATAGGAGCGATGGTCTGGGTCATAATGCACCTCCCAGACCGACGTGTCAATGAATAGGACGAAGGTCGCCATCGAGCTTTGAAGATGTGACTGGAGAAACAGAGAGAAAGAAAGGGAGTAAGAATCTTGCTAAAGAAACTCAGTAGGAACCTCCTATCTAGGGTTACATCGTTCATGTCCTCAGGTCCCTTGGGTTTATTTTTGATCATGCATATAGAGTTCCTCATTTAGGTTTATAAAACTAGTTTATCCAAGGTTCATTCCTTTTAGAATGCATCTTAATGTCATGAATACAATATATTAAAGCATGAATGCATGGTAATACCTTAAACAAACAACTCAACAAATCATAACATCAAGAAGCATACAAGTCTCATAAAGTGGCATATAACTTTCAAGTGGAACTTTCCTCAACTTTGTGGCTTAGAACATCATACTTTAGCATTATAGGGCCACCCTAAAACATCATCTAGGTTATGAGCTCATACCTTAACTAGTCGTCACTAGTTCTTACATGTCATCTAGATAAGCGAAAAACATAATAAAATCCCGACTCCTTGAGTACAGATTAGGGGGCTAAGGATCACCTCTCTTAAGATATACCTTCTTTGAAACGCTTTACTTGCATCTAGTGCACAACAATTTGTCCACTTTTGTAGGTTGCATCTACTCATACCCTCATGAATTTGTCTTTCTTGGGGGTGCTCTGCCGAACCGATGTCACACAGGGTTTTAATCTCATATGATTCTTCAAAAACATTCTCAAGTCTTTTAGATTTGACGGAAATTCAGTAGCATAATGGCTATACACCGAATTTCCTTCAAACTAACTTTATGCCAAGTAACTCATAACACATAAGCATATCTCATTCAAATTCTCTAATCATGCTCAACTTGAAATCACATTAATACACTCATCACATCACATATATCATCACATCATACTTGAATACACAACTTATTGCATCAAAGAACCTAAGGTGTGTTATGCTTGACCCTTAAGGTCTTAAACTTGAAACTTAAATTCTTAATCATCAAATCTTAATATTTTATGCACCTATAGGCTCAAAAATAATTATTCTTCTATTTAATGTGATCATAACTTAATCTAAAATCCATTAGTGCAGAATCCATAATTTACACTTTACGGGTACCTAGGAGTCACAACTTTGACTTTTTCTAAGTTCGATTTTCTCCTAAGGTATCAAGATCAATTCCTAACCAATTATGAGAGTTTCGTACACATTTAAACTAATTATAAACCATCATTTACTAATATTACCCTTGCTGGACAGAATCCAGAAAATTCATTTTCTAATGTTTCTAGAATTCTCTTTTTGATTCTTTTATAGTTACTAACTTGTCTTAACTTTCTCTAATTAATTCTAACCTCAAATATACATGAACAAACTCAATTTATCATCATAAAATCATCATCATATAGTGATAACTTCACTCAAACAGAACCAAAAATATAATCATCATATGATGCACATAGTTTCATTTCTAACATATAAATTACTAGTTTCTCTTGGAACCGTTTTAGGACTTCACAAACTCATTTGAGAACAAATTATTTCATTAAAATCATCATAAAACACATAAGGGCAGTAGCTATTTCAAAATGAACTCAAGAGAGATTTAAATCATAAAACCTTGCTCAAAGCATTTCTTAAGATCATCTAAACTTAGGAAAATTATAAAACATAGGTTTTAGCACTTGTGATTAGGTGGATCTTATTCTAAGTTCACCATCACCACATGGCCGAAAATCATATGAGTAAAACACATACATTTCCAAACTTTGTTTGAGATAATAATGGGCAAGTCTTTGAGCTCTAAATCTCTTAGGTGATGGCATAAACATAAATATACAATGCACTTTATTTTACTTTTTATTAGGAAGTGAGAGCTTAAAATAAATATGCTATGCACATCCATTATTATCTTAGAAATTTAGTGAGGACATAAACATAAACATGAGGATGCAAGTTCATTCTTTAATCTTGAGAGTTTAGTGATGACATAAAAGTAAATATGGATGCAAGTTCTGTTTATCTTAACTTAGAGCTCATACAAGACTTTTAGAGAAACATAATGTCAACCCAACACTTATCTCAACCAAACAAAGTAAGCTTTAGAGTTCTTGAACCAAGTTTTCAAAGAAACCTCATGGTTCTTGAACATCATCATCAAGCTCAAGGAATAAACCCAAAATAACACCTTCAAAGAACAAGGAACAAAAGAACCAAAACTTTGTTAAGCAAAAGAGAAGGAAGCTACTTCATATTCTTTATTAAGTACCCAACACTCCTATCTAGAGGAACTCTAGAATGTGCCAGCTAACTTTAAGGTTGACAAGGATAGGCCTTGGGTTTATTGAAAATCTTATGGTTAATTTTGCTTAAGTTAAAAACCATGTGAGCTAAGTAACATAAATAAAGTTCAAGAAAAGGAAAACTCAAACTCTAGAGTTATCTTTGGGATGAACATAAAGTCATCCTCTAGAGATACTCATCATCAAGCTATCATGATCATAATAAAGGCCTTGAGGCCGAAATGAAAGAAAAGGAAGAAGAAAGGAAAACAAAAAAGAATCCAAGAGAAACTTCAAGGAAATAACATTTTTGAGTAAAACAAAAACTTGAGAGCAACTCCTTACCAAGTATGAAGATAAAGGCTTGGTCTTTGAAGTGGAAATGAGAAGAACAACTCCTCCTAAGGTAGTGGTGATGTCTCGGCCTTGAAGAAAGAAAAGGAAAGGAGATGTGTTTTGGATGAGTTTGTGTTTAAGAATGAAAGTTTAGATGCTTTGATGGTGATCTAAGGTGGTAGGGTGGTGGTTTGTGGTTGTGATATGGTGGCTCAAGGTAGAGGAAGAAGAAGACGAAGAACAAGAAAGCTTCTTGAAACTTGAGAGAAAAAGGAAATAACTCACAAGAATGCTAAAATGCTCAAACTTGCCAAATGAACAAAAGTGACACAAGTTCTTCTAAGACAACTATTTATAGAAAATAAAACAATGAAGGCTCATAAAGGGGGGAGGTTGGCCGTGTGGTTCTCATGGCTTTGGGGAGGAAAATATCTCTTACAAATAGTCATTCAAAGCATGGTTGAAGGTATGGCAAGCATGGGCTTAAGCATGGCTCAAAGCATGGTGTATATGACTCAAAGTATGGTTCAAGGTGAGATGTAAGCATGGTTATTTTAGTGCAAGAATTTACACATGTGATGGGAAATGGGGGGCATGGCTTCACCCAGCTGATGCAGCCCAAGGGATAGGAAAAATCCTTCATCTAAATGTGTGCTAATGATGTGTTTAGGTGTGTATTAGTTTAGGTGCAAGATTAGGAATTGCTAAGCATGTGTTTAGGTAACTAAGAATGTAATTAGGAATTTCAAGACTTAATTCAGGAGTGCTCATACACCATTAGAGGAATTTAAACTCATTCTATGAATAAACAATTGTGAACATAATTCCATGATTTAAGGAATTGGAGAGAGAAAACACTATTTAAGATTCCATGACTAGGAATCTTGAATTTAAAATGAGATTTAGGTTTAATCTAAGTAATTTTAGGTTCTAATTAGCTTTAATAAATTATTTTGACTCTAGATTAATTAAGGAAATTAATTAATCTTCGATTAGAGCTTAATATTGCTTAGGTTTGTTTAATCACGCGATTAAGCTCAAAAACACAATGCTTAGGGGCAAAATCGTAATTTTACACAAAAACTGCCTGGGACTACCGGGACTAAAACTGAGGTCACATATACATAAAAACACAGTTTAAAACCATTTGGAGAAGTTTCGGGCTTATCCGACACTCATACCCATGTAAAACACAACAAGGGTATTTTAGTCATTTTGATTCGAAACCTCAGAAAACGAACTTTTCACTCCCGGAAAGATTCACAAGTCAGCTAATCCCCTTCAAACATTGAGTTAGCCCTTTGAGGACTGCTAGATCGGCTTTCTTCGAATTTCAAGTCGAAAATGACCTCAAGGGCATTTTGGTCATTTTCACTCAGATAGAAAATTGGGGCGTTACAGTAGTGGGGGGACAACTTCGTTTGTTCACTATGACCCGTCAGGATGCGTAAGCTTCAAATGAAGTGATAAAGTATGACGATAGTATGTTCTTCCGATTCTATGACGTTGTTTAACTCGGGATCCACCTGCTCTTATGTATCCCTGTTCTTTGTTGTACGATTCGAGAGATCCCTTGAGGATCTTGAAGAGTAATTTTTAGTCGGAGTGAAGCTTATTATATGTTATGTTAGTTTGATAGTGCTCCAGTAATTGTGTAGGCAGGATCCCAAACATGCATTATATTATTTTGATTATTTTCATAATTTCAGTCATTTATTTAATTATGTTTGGCTTCGGTCTAGATTATGGATTTTACACAGTTTTATGTTTAGGATTTATATCTTGGAAACATTTTCAGATTATGGAATTTTAGTTGAACTTGAGATTTTTTGAATATGTTTTTATTTCTTTATATATAGATATTAGTCAGTCACATTACTAGAGGCTTCCATGGGGACCCAATCTTTCATGTGCCGGTCGCGCTCCCTAGACAAGTCATCACACATTCCAACATAAAAACTCCCTTTACTTTGTGCCTAAGCAATTCCTACTACTGCTCCTTCAAAGCTGGGATTGAAAGCAAAGCTGGCACCCGTATTAATTTTGAAACAAAATTTGGTTGAGGTTCTTAATTTGTTGCCAATATATCAGATATTATGAATCTAGCTATGTAGCAAATTCTTCTAAATGTCAACAAATCAAGCTATCAGGGAGTAGAGTATGATCATTTTCTATCAATAAATATTAGGGAACTTTTGGTAGGTCTTGATATTGGCTTGGAAGTTAAAATAGTTTCAGTTTCCAGGGAGCTTTTGGTGTTTATTGTTGTTGTTCTTCAATGCTTTTTGGACCTATATCTTGCTTCCCCTATCTTGTTTATGGGATTCTTGAGCTTTCTAACATATAGCAAAAGTATGTAATAGGTTTTTTGTTTTTAGATTATATACTTTTATATTTATTTAATTATATCCAGTTCAACTGGCTGAACCTGTGACCCATCGGTTAAACCAGTGACCCAATGACCTGATCCTCGACCGAGTCGATTATGAAAACTATGAGCAAACTTCATTTATGTTCCTAGCAATTTCTAAACCAAGAAAGTATTTGAGAGCTCCAAGATCTTTGAGTTTTGTAGGTGAGGTAAAGAATGCATGAGAAGGGAGGTTGAATCGTGCAACACAAAAACTTTTGCTTTTTAAAACTTTCAAAATAGATGCTATCAAGTACAAGACTTGAAGATAGCAGAAAGGTAAATTAATTAGGTTCAAAGAGTGACTTTCTGAAGTGACCAGAAGAATAAATAAGTTCATAAAGTGATGAAAAATAATCATAAAATCGCACACAAATAAAATAATAGCACAGAGTCAATTATAAGGAGTAAGGTATGAAGAGATTCATACTAGTTCGGCCAAGCTTGCCTATGTCCAGTCCCCAATAAAAGTTGTTGAGAGTTCCACTAAAACACTTTTCTTGTACAAGAGGTTGACAAGATAGTCTTTCTCTAGTCTTCTCAAACTATCCTCAATGAGCATTCAGTAGAATTGACCTTTACTTACAAGTAGTTTTTGTCTAGTCTCTCCAAGCTATATCAATCTGATCATTCATGGATCAAGGTACATACAAAAGATTTGAAGGTTTTGGTATATCACTCAAAAATATACTCGAATTTCCTTAGATGTATATCAAAGGTGAGGAAACTCTTGAGAGACTTCTTTATGTGTTCGCACAAGAGGATGTTAGCTAATAAATCTTAGAAAGAAGATTTTGGACTTTAGAAACTGGAATAGGATTATGAACATGCTTTAGAAAGTTGACTGCTGAGTTATCTTTTTCTATGCACAAAAGTTCTTTTTTAGTTTGAGGGAATGACACTTTTATACTTGAAAATACGAATGTGACTGTTTGTCCTTGATTTGATCACCATCATACACAAGTTGATCAGTTGTACCGTGTCTACATTTATTTTCAAAGAGTTGTAAGCTGAGTTGAATAAGTGACAACTATCATAATATAAAATTAGTTTGTCTTTTACCCTTTGTGTAGAGTGTATGTTTTAGAAAACATCAAATATGCTTTCTGAACTTCTCAGCTCATGAAATCTTTATCAAGGATGTAGCTTCTTCAAGTAAAGAACTAATTTAACATGAGCACTTGCCTTCAGAATGCAATATCTTCTCTTTGACAATATATCTTCAAATTCCGATGGCTTTCTTCAATTTATGAACTCCTATAACTAATGCTGGATTTTTATTGGATATAGATCTAAGTTTCTAAAGAGTGTTGCAATATTTTTTTAGTGAATATGATGAAGTTTGGTAAAGATATTCTTGATTTGATCACGAATAACCACATTTTGATGCTATCATATCACTTTTTGATGTATCGGCTTACTTTCTGGTATTCCAAAAACATTTTTTGATACTTCAATCCACTTTCTTATGTATCTCAAACATATTAACTTGCTTTCTAAGCTATTTTTCAGACTTTGAAAAATCATAAACTCTTTGAATAAGTTTTATATCATATTCAATCATGATAGTATGATATCTCAAAAAAATTGCTACATATGGTATGAGAAAGTTCTTGTTTAATATTTAAGAAACTCATGTAACCTATTAGGGTAATACCCGAGGTTATTTTAAAAATTTTATTTAGAATTTGTTAATCATAATTTCATGATTCTGATAGGGTTAGTCAAGATAAGAACGACTTAATAAAGATTAAAAAAACATGAGTAGTAACTTTGCGAACCCCACAGGCCCATAACTATAGAATTGAGACCAGGAGATACCCAGGATTGAAAAAAAAAATAAAGAATTAAGGTTGGGAAAGGTTAGAATGAGAATTTTAGATCCAAAATTTAATTTCAAGTAAATTCTATTTTATAGGCACGATATTTTATTCATTTAGTTAAATTATGATGTATAGTTTTTACACTGTATGAAACTTATAGTGTAACTTGCCACCTAGTGTGATAAGTGAATGGCCTAAAATGAGATACCCCATCACCTTTTCAAGAGCCAATGAGAGTTACAAAAATACAGTAATTTTTTTTTATTAAACAATTGTTATGGTAGTAAAACTATACACATGTCATCCTAAATAAATAAATAAAACCAAAACCTTATCATTTCCTTCAAAAGAGGATCGACCAAGACTTCTTGCAGCCTTCTTTATTCGTCTTCACCAAAGTATCCCAAATCAATTAGTAACCTTAAGTTAGAACATGACACTTTCATAGTCAAAGCACAACTTACATGTTATTCCTTATAAATCCTAAATCAACTCTTCATAACAAATCCTTATCATATCCTCAAGTTTAGCTACTGTTCTTGCTGTTGTAAAGGAGGATATACTTAGGTTTGGTCAAGAATTGGGCATAAAAGCTTTGAAGGAAGCCAAGAAGAAAAGTTAGAGTTACAAAAGCCAAGTAGGGCTTCATTTGTATTGATATTACATAGGTATTGATCTGTTTAATTTGGTGAAGTGTTTGGATGATGTTGGAAAATCATTTTTCTCAAACTATGTTTGAACTTTGTTGCTGGAAATCCTAGTTTTAAGCAGGCAGGTGAATTTATTTGAATTTTCTGACCTAGTTTGAGGATTGGGATTAAGCTAAAAAATTAAGAACCAAAACGGTCAGGATGCTGTATGAATAGTCAATTCTGGAGCATTAAAATTGTTTAATTTTATTACTATATCAAATGATTAAATTTGGAGCTGAAATTTTTACAATGTGTTAAGGAAATCTTGAAGTCCAAAACTTGGATTTTTGTATGAATTTATATATTCATTTGATAGGGTAGAAAATCAAGACTTCTGGCTGTTGACTGGAACTATAGTTTCTGACCTCTAAAATTGTGGAATTTTATTAATATAGCTAAAGACCTTATTATGCTTTGAAATTTTTATTGGTTCTAATTGATACATTGAATTACGTCTTAAAAATAGTTTTGCTCTGTTTTGATCATGTTTGATAATTTAACTAGAATTTTCTTCATAATCAAAATTCTGGCATCACACTAAGCTATTTGAAATTGTGATGAAATGATTATGATTTGATCTCATTTATGCTATATGAATCTGAGTGATGTTAAGCATACATAAATGTGAATACTTATTATAGTTGCTTATATGTGAAAGAAAGCATAAGATTTTAATTTCTTGGGCTAGAGTAAGGAAATTCGGTCAGTCGAGGAAAGTAAACTTGACTACCCTTGACTACCCTTGAATTGAGTCAGGGAAAGTAAACCTGACTAGGAATAGATCTGTGTGAGAATTAGAGAAAGTAAATCTACTGATCATGTATAGGAATGAGCTCAGTCCCGAAAAGCAGTCTATTACTCAGAAGTGGAATAAGCTACCACAAGTCAAGGGCCAAGACAGTTAAAGTAGAAATTATTCTAAGTTACTTTCCATGTTATGTGTTAAATGAATAAGTTTATTATTCCATTGAGATCAAGTTGTTTACTTATGAGATTAACATTGACATTATACACTCTATGAGATCATGATTGAATAAAATGAGCCTACTTTGAATAAATACTTTTACAAGCTAAATTAAATGTCATTATTATTCTATTGACATGTAATATTTTTATTAACAAACAGAAGCAGATGAGGTAGATAGTGATGACATTTATATGTGTAGCGGAGTACCCTATTGAGAATTTTAGAATTTGCATCCCTATGTGTATTCTATGTTTACCTCAGATTCAGTAGATGGCGCTCACTAGAGAATTTAGTGACACAGTAGTAGCCGGTCGACCATGGGATATTAGGATTAGAAGCCTAGATACCTACTGGTTAGTAGACTTGATATAGATAAATCCTGTTGTACTTATTCTTTGATAGGTTTTGCTTTAGAGCAAGATTATATCTTGTACTTTGCTATGTATACTCTAGTTACTGGATGACTGTACATTATACATGTATACTGAAATGCATAACTAGCTATTTGTAAATAAATAAATTGTTGCTATGAAATGTGATACAAAGTACCACACTCTTAGTTGTGGTGTTAAATCCTACGTAAAATATTGTAGGTACAGTCTGCTTGTAATATTCTAGGATGCCTTATGGATTAACAACTATCCCCACAAATCAACACGGGGTCTTTTCAGCGTGCTTTGTCCTTACTCACATTCTTCATAGGAAAACTTCCTAGGAGGTCACCCATCCCAAAATTAGCTATCGAAAAGAAGATGCATCTTGTTGGTATAGGTTGTACAAATCAATTCATATAAGTCATCCTCAACTGTATAGTTCCATACCTATACAGTCTTAGGATCCCTCTAATTTTGGTGTGTAATCGGATCATTCATGTACACGCTGCTCAAAAGCCTACCAGAAGCCACTTGTTGTCCATGCGTCTTGCATCGGCGATCACTCTCTGCCCTTGTCATCGGGTGTTACATGCCCACTAGCTTCCACCCAGTTCATCCCTGAACCACACCATACTGGTAGAGGTGCAGTTTTGATACCATTTGTAATATCCCAAGTTGCCTTATGGATTGATGACTGTCCCCACAAAATAACATGGGGTTTTTTTAGTGTGCTTTGTCCTCATTCACATGCTTCCTGGGAAAACTTCCCATAGGTCACCCATCCCAAAATTACTCTAAGTTAAGCACGCTTAACGTGGAGTTCTTTTCAATAACCCATTACTATAGAACTTCACTGTTAAGCATGCTTGACTTGGAGCAATTTAGGGATGGATGACCTCCATAGAAGTTTTCCTATAAAACATGTGAGTGAGAACAAAGCATGCTGAAAAGACCTCATGTTAGTTTATAGGGACAGTACAACAAGTAGCTCCTGGCAGGCTTCTAAGCGGAAGGGTACATGAATTAACCAATTACACACCAGAATAAGAAAGATCCTAAGACTGTATACGTATGGGACTATACATTTGAGGATGCCTTATATGAATTGATTTGTAGTATCTATACCAACAAGATACATTTTCTTTTAGGTAGCCTATCACTAAAAAACTCAATGGTTAAGCGTGTTTAACTTAGAGCAATTTTAGGATAGGTAACCTCGTGGAAAATTTTCCCAGGAAACATGTGAGTTAGGACAAAGCATGCTGAAAAGACCCCGTGTTGGTTTATGGGGCAGTCGTCAATCCATAAAGCAACTTGGGATGTTGCAGTATTACAATTTGGTATAAGAGTAGTTCATCCTAGTACAGCTTGAGGTATGGATCGACTATGCTTCAGTATGCTTTGAGCATATTAGAGAATATCATGCAGTCTAAATTTTGATTATTTAAGTCAGATATAAGGTTTAATATGCATGACTGGTGACAGTGGATGTTATAGGTTACTACCTTACTTAACTTAATATTCAGCCTGAGTAACTCGACACTTTTGTTTGGTGTGACAGGAACTGATAACTTCCAACAGGCATAATGGGAAAGATAGGGGCAATGTGAATAACATGAAGCAGGAATTATGGACACTTTACATGAAATGGCTGCTGCAATGATAGAGCGGGTTGCGGTGACCAACAGAATAATGGAAAGATTATACTGAAATGCTGAGGGAAATCCAACTGGGAACCTATGAAGGGGAAAAGATGGATGTAGAATACCAAAAAAATTTTGAATTTAGGAAGGCTATCCTGATGCCTTTTAGAGGAGCTTTTAATCAGCATAAGGTAAAGGAATGGATCAAGGCAATGAAGAAGATCTTATCAGTATTGGCTTGTACAGAAAGTCAGAAGGTAGCCTTTGCTACTTATGTGCTGAAGGCCGATGCCAAGTTTTGGTGGAATAGGACTAGGAGACTACTTGAGCCTTCTAGGATGGAAAACACTTGGGATACTTTTAAGGAGGCCTTTTATTAGAAGTATTTTCACCCTTCAGTGAAAAATGCAAAGGAGCTAGAATTCATGATGCTTAAGTAAGAAAATATGAGGATAGCAGATTATACTGCAAAATCTGAGGAGTTATGTAAGTTTTCTACTATCTATCAACATGGTCCTGATGAAACCTGGAAATATATCAAGTATGAAGTTGGATTATGAGAGGACATTAAAGCTACTGTCAGACTTTTGGAGATTAGGGACTACGTAGCATCGGTGGACAAATATCGGTTAATGGAAGCATATAATAGGAAGTTAGCGATTTCCAAGTCTACAAAGGATGACTCTAAGAGAAGATTGGCACCACAAGGCCAAAAGTTTAAGCCTTCATAGCAATCAAGAGGGAGATTTCTACCAAACAACAATAAAGGGAAGCAACAATGGCAGCAACAGCTATGCTTGAAGTATGGAAATAATCATGGGAACAAGCCATGTTTAGCAGGGCAGCATGTTTCTTTTGGCTACGGTAAACCAAGACAAAAAGTATAAGTGCCCTACCTAAAATCAGCAGCCTAGCTCTAGGCCACAACAACAAGGGCATGTTTTACTCTGAAGGCTGAAGAAGCTTCTCAATCCAAAGATTTAATCCAAGGAAAGTACAAAATTGATGGTAACATCTTAAATATGATGTATAATTCAGGTGCTACCCATTCCTTTATATCCCATGATTGTGTACATAAGTTACAACTACCTGTATCTATACTACCCTATGATTTGATGGTCTCCACCCCTACTAATAAGAAGTCTATTAAAACTTGTCAGGTATCTATAGACCTTTTTTTTCAAATAAATGGTAAAGAACTTGTGTTTGGCTTAATATGCCTTCCTACGTTTAGTTTAGATGTAATTTTAGTATAAATTGGCTTTCAGCCAACCAAGTGCTTTTAAATTATGCTAACAAAATTGTTTCCTTTTGTTCGGCCTTGTCTACAAAATATGTGACTTCCATGTTTTCTTATTTAAATTCTATAGAGTTAAACTCTAGGAAAGCTGAAAGTCAAGGATATCTTCTCTAAAAGCGAGAAGAAGTTAGATGAAACTCATGTAGTAAGGGAATACCCTGACATCTTCCCATAAGATATTCTACAATTTGCTCTGAAAAGAGAAATTCAATTTTTCAATTGAATTGGTGCCAAGAACAGGTCATGTCTCTATTTTCCCATATAGAATGTCTTCCCTTGAATTAGCAAGTTGAAGGCACAAATTGAAGAGTTTTTAAAGAAGCAATTTATTAGACCAAGTGCTTCACCATAAGGAGCCCCTATCCTTTTAGTTAAGAAAAAGCATGGAGGCACGAGGTTGTGTGTTGATTATAGGCAACTGAACAAAATAATAATAAAGAATGAATATCCTTGACCTAAAATTGATGACCTTATGGATCAAATAAGAGGGGCAATTGTATTCTCAAAGATTGATTTAAGGTCGGGGTACCATCATATTAGAGCTCGAGATGAATATATTCCTAAAACAGCTTTTAGGACCCAATATGGACAATACTATAAAATAATGTGATTTGGGCTAACTACTGCTCTAGCTATTTTCATGGATTACATGAATTGGATTTTTCGATCTTACTTGGATCAATTTGTAGTTGTTTTCATAGATGATATACTTATCTATTCAAAGACCGAGGAGGAGCATGCTGAGCACCTTAGGATAGTACTGCAAATTCTAAGGGAACGAAAGTCTATGCTAAGCTGTCCAAGTGTGATTTTGGATAAAAGAAATCAAATTTATAGGACATGTGGTGTCCCAAGAAGGTATATCAGTAGACCCAAGTAAGGTTAAAGGAGTACTTCATTGGGAAAGACCGACAACGGTTACTGAAATTTGGAGTTTCTTGGAGTTGGCTAGATATTATAGACAATTTATCAAGGGCTTTTCACATATAGCCTTACCTTTAACAAAGCTGACTAGGAAGAATGTCACATCCCAATGGACACTTGAATATGTGAAAAGTTTCCAAGGGTTGAAACAGAGGTTAACCACAACACCAGTATTGGTGCTACATGATCCTCATGAACCATTTGAAGTATATTGTGATGATTCTAGTAAAGGATTAAGGTGTATATTAATGCAAAACCAGAATGTAGTTGCCTATGCTTCTCGACAATTAAAACCACATGAGGTGAATTACCCAACTCATGACTTGGAACTTGCAGCTCTATAGTCACTGCTTTAAGGATTTCGCGACATTACCTTTATGGAGTAAGATTTAAAGTTTTTTCTGATCATAAGAGTTTGAAGTACCTTTTTGATAAGAAAGAATTGAATATGTGATGGAGGATGTGGATGGAGTTCCTAAAGGATTATGAGTTTAATTTGAATTATCACCCTAGCAAAGCTAATGTTGTAGCTGATGCACTAAGCAGGAAGTCTTTAACCATGACATGGATGATGATTGAAGAGGAAGGACCTGTGAGAGCTTTAAGAATCTCAATTTAGGAATTTATATAATTCCCCAAAGTATTTCCTTGAACCAGATAAGGGAGACAAGTGAATTCAAGGATCTAATTTTGAGGGCACAACGTAATTACCAAGAATTCCAATGGACTTTGAACTTAGTTCGCATAGGAAAGTTGACAAGATTTAATTAGGATGAACAAGGAATGTAAAGATACAAGGGAAAAATATTTGTACCTACAAGTAATCATCTCAGGAAAAGAATTTTGCAGGAAGCTCATGAAAGTGACTCCACCATGCACCCTCGAACAAGAAAAATGTATGCAGATCTTAAGAAGATATTTTGGTGGCAAAAAAATAAAGTCAAACATAGCAGGTTTTGTCAGGACATATTTGACTTGTCAAAAGGTCAAAATAGAACATCAGAAACTTGCATGAACACTCCAACCTTTAGATATCCCATAGAGAAACTAGCTCACCTATACATTCAAGAGATAGCACGGGTACATGGTATCCCTTCTACTATAGTTTCTGATCGAGACCTAACATTTATTTCAAGGTTTTAGGGAGCCTTTCAAAAGTCATTTGGAACTAAGCTTTGCGTAAGTACCACTTGTCATCCTCAAACTGATGGGCAGACAAAGCGAACCATACAAACCTTGGAGAACATATTGAGAGCATGTGTACTTGAACAAAGAGGGAGTTGGGATAAATTATTGCCACTAGTTGAAATTGTCTATAACAATAGCTACCATGCTAGTATTGGCATGGCCCCGTACAAAGCTTTGTATGGTAGAAAATGGTAATCTCCTTATATTGGTATGATTCAACAGAAGCAAAATTGTTAGGGCCTGAACTGTTCAACCAAACTACTGAATAAATACGAGATATTCAAAGAAAAATTCTCATTACCTAGAGTTGGCAAAAGAGTTATGTTGACATTCGAAGGAAGCCTCTGGAGTTCCAAGAAGGAGAACATGTATTCTTTAAGGTCACCCCTATCATAAGTATAGATAGAGTACTAAAAGTTAAGAAGTTGTCACCTTGATTCATAGGTCCTTTTCAAATCCTTCAATGAGTCGGCCGAATTGCATATCAAATACCTCTACCCCTCTGTCAAACCTCCATGATGTCTTTCATATATCTCAGCTAAAAAAATATTATCTAGATCCGAGTCATGTATTAAAACCTGAATCTATATAGTTAAGAAATCTTGCTGATTTCACTCTAGAGCGTTTCAGAATGATTAATCCACACACTTTCTAGGCGTGCTTTACAATAGAAGACCCCTAAGCTTTTCTTAGAGATAGAAGATCACGAGAGTTATTCATTATTTATCATAGAGAGCAGCAGAGTTAGTTGGCTTCCAGCTGGGAGGCCAGGTTGGGATTCAGTACGATGAGTTCCTTCAGGGGCATGGCGATTTAGAGCCGTCTACTTGGGAGGAATTCAAAGAAGGTTTTCTGAGGAGCTTTTGTTTGAGAGCTAGAAGGCACAAATAGTAGAGGAGTTTTTGAGGCTCCGTATGACTACTAGGATAACAATAACTGATTATGATGAGAGATTTACATACATGGCATAGGCGGCTGCAGGCATACTGTAATTAGAGACTAAGAATGTTAGGCAGATTATCCATGGATTGCCTAAAGATATGCTCCGCAGCCTTCAACCACATGTTGGTACTGTGGACTATGCTTAGGTAGTAGATACAAGTATTGGGTTAGAGGAGGGTTAGCAGAGAGAAGAGCTATTTCTGAGTCCAGGAAGAGGGCTAGGACTCATGGTACATTTTTTTAGGGTGGTACTAGTAGAGGACCTAGCTAATAGAGTCAATAGCAATCCCAGCTGGCCAGGGTTGCCATTTTCAATCTAACCGCAGTACTGCATACAGTTTTCCAGAGTCAGAGTAGAAGAGGCAGCTAGAATTTTGGTCAAGCATTAGTTTAGAGTTTTCCTATTTATCAAGCTTGTTGTGGGCAACACTCGGAGCAATGCCCAATTGGCACATTTGTATGTTATGGTTGTGGCCAGTAGGGCCATAAGTGGGTAGAGTGCCCACTTTGGCAGAGGATGTCCAGTTAGGGGTCAGTGAACTCCATTGCTTCAGCCTAGTCTTTCTAGTCAACAACCTAGGGTGGTTCTGCTGCCCTAGTTGGAAAAGGTATTGGGGGTAGAGGTCCGAGAGGCAGAGACTCTAGTGGTAGAGATTTAGCTTATAGAGGCTAAAGTAGCAGAGTACGGCCCCGATTATATGCATTGACATAACAGGATGCAATAGCCTCTAAAGATGTAGTGGCATGGATTATCTGAGTCTTTATTTTTTATGCTTTCGCTTTGGTTGATCCTTGATCTACTCTTTCGTATGTATCCCCATTATTTACTACATGATTTGAGAGGCCGATTTCTAGTTTAGAAAAGCATTTCCTATTAGGGATACTAGTGGGAGAACCCCTCTTAGTTCGGTCAGTTTATAGAGAGTGCACATTCTAAGTTGGGGATATGGATACTCATGCAGATTTATATGTGTGGATGTGTCGAACTTTGATGTTATTCTAGGCACAGACTGGTTAGCTTCATGCCATGCTATGGTAAATTACTATAGCAAGTATGTAAAGCTAGTACTTCTGGAGATGAATTTCAAGTGTTTAAGGGTATCAGCTATTTAGTTCCGACTAGTCTGATTTCGTCCATGAGTGCCTTAAGGCTTATGGACAAAGAGGGCTATGTGTTTTTAGCTTCAATTAGGGATGTAGAGGTACTAATACCGACAATAATGTTAGTTCCTATGGTTTGTGAGTTCCCTGATATGTTCCCAGAGGATTTCCTAAGCTTGCCACTAAAAAGGGAAATAAAGTTTGGAATAGAGCTTGAGCTGAGAACTAGGCCTATTTCGATACCCCCTACCATATGGCCCCGATAGAGTTACAGCAGTTGAAGAAACAGTTGCAAGAGTTGCTGGATAAGGGACTTATTCGATTAAGTACTTCACCTTGGAGTGTTCTGGTCTTATTTGTATAGAAGAAAGATGGATCCAAGAGGATGTGTATAGATTATAGGCAGCTGAATAAGGTAACAATTAAGAATAAGTACCATTTGCCTCATATAGATGATTTGTTCGATCAACTTCAAGATGCTTTACGATTGATCTTCAATCTGGATATCATCAGTTGAAAATCAAGGACGAGGATATACCTAAGATAGATTTCAAGGCACGCTTTGGACATTATGAATTCCTAGTGATGTCCATCGGGTTGACTAGTGCCCCTGCGGTTTTCATGGATTTGATAAATAGAGTTTTCAGACCGTTCTTAGATCATTTTACGCTTGTCTTTATTGATGATATCTTGGTATATTCTAATAGCATAGAGGAACATAAGCATCACCCCAAAATTATGTTGCAAACACTAAGGGAACATCAACTATATGCTAAATTCTCTAAGTGTGAATTTTGGTTAGAATAGGTGGTATTCCTTTGACATATAGTATCCAAAGATGGTATAAAGGTAGATCCAAAGAATGTTGAGGCAGTTCAGCAGTGGCCAACAGCTTCTACAGTATAAGAGATTTGTAGCTTTTTAGGGATGGCAAGTTATTATAGGCGGTTCATCAAGGATTTTTCCAAGATTGCAGCACCGTTGACTAAATTAATCCCAAAAGAATGTTAAATTTCAGTAGTCAGATGCATGTGAGGAAAGCTTCCAAAAACTGAAGACCTATCTGACTATTGCTCCTGTATTGGTCAAGTACGAATGGTTTTACTGTATACTGTAATATTTCTAGAGTGGGACTTGGTTGTGTCCTTATGCAACATGACCAGGTTGTGGCCTATGCTTCAAGGAAACTCAAGAAGCATTAACAGAACTATATTACACATGATATAGAGATGGCAACAGTAGACTTTGATTTGAAAATCTGGAGACATTACTTATATGGAGCAATTCACTACACCAAAAAAGGTCTTTTATGGCAGTTATAACCGCCACTATTAACCATTTGTGGCGGTTTGAAAACTGCCGCTATCTCGAGCATTGCCAGCCATTTTGCGGCGGTTTTGACAACCGTTAAACCGCCGCAAATTGCTTTTTAAAAATACTAGTTAAAAATTTAGCGACGGTTAAAAAACCGTCACGATTTTTATTCATAAAACTTACTGATGTTTTTGTGGCGGTTGCACAAACCGCCGCTATAGGCTAACATTATGTTGAACCACTATTGTGGTGGTTTGAAACCACTACAACATACATATATATATATATATGTTTATTTATTTATTTTTTGAATTACACCTATATATTAAGCCAATGCATATATAAATATATATATTTATCTCGGTAACATTTTTCAAACTACCTATACTTATATAATCTTTCTTTGAATCCATTTATATAACTAAAAATTAAATTCATTAATATACCTAGAAAATATTCAAACAAATTGTTTCGAATATACAATCCAAAAGGAATTAAGTATAAATCAATGCATAAAATGCAAGTCTGTCTTACTAAACATGCTAAGTAAACATAAATCCTTAATATAGAAAAAATTCTTAAAAATCAGTAGACTTAGAATCTGAAGAAAAAAAAATAAGGATTAAAAGATGATGATGATCCTTCATTTTGGGGTTCATGACTAGTCTCCCATGAGCACTTTGCTTCCAATGGTGAGCCTAAATCTATTGCCTAAAGTTACAAAGCGAGCTCAATATTAGACCCATGATCCACAAGCTTTAACTTATCATATGCCACAAAGAATATCAAAATACCTACAAACATGACATGCAAATATCATATCAATTAGAAAACAAATATAAATAAGCATGCCAAATAATGGTCTTCACCAATTAAGTGAAAATGGAAATAAATTTGATACACCCTCCTATTCAACCATTGATTTGGCATATAATTCAGCTCATGCTTACAAGAAACACATCAAATGTTACATCCTGAGCAATATCCTACCATGTCAGTTTTAGTATACAGAACCCCTTACCCTTGTCCCTAGCATTACCCTCATGTCGTTTATGATTTTCAACATCCTTCACTGGTGCTTGTAATTTCTTTCCTTTAAGCTGTTAAAAACAATAAATACCAAAGTTTTACAATTAATTCCAATGCAAGGCAATATATCATATTGCAAATGAGATTTAAGCAAGTCAACTGACAATGATGTTTTCAAGATAATGAAGAATTATATGATATGGTATTCTTAAAAATGTTTTGTCAGTTCCTTTATTGTAATAAAATAACAATTCAAAGCATACCAAACAAAAAACAATTCAAATAAAATAGCAAAATACAAGGTACAAGACAGTATTATGATCCCATCATGACTTTATTTTTACTTTAAGAAAGTATAATATAAGCAGCAATCATGAAACAACTCTTATGATTTTGATGCTTACTTGTAATCATTCCATCTTTTGCAAACTTTACCAGTATCATCTCTTCATTTGTGTCGCAGTTATCCTCTGACGTATTATTTACAATACATGCCACTTTTTTCTCGATTAGTCTTCCATTTTCCTCTGCAGCTATAGATGCTGCCAACCTAAATTAAGTCATCCAAACATAACAAAGTTAACAATCATATTAAAGATTGTCCATATATACATATTATGCAACTAGGATACTCCGTTGCCTTGAGCCCCATCCATTTGAGATTGTCCATATATACGTGGATTGCATTTCATCAAGCTCCTCCTGGTTGTAACTTCTCGATCTTTTTCCTTGCAATGAGCTTCTTTCTTCTGTAGCTACCAATTTAGTTGCAGACCTAAATAAATAGCCAATGAATTAATATGACAAACATTTTGATTCAATTAGTTAAAGGAAAGTGCATACCAACAAGGAGTTAGTGATTGGTTCAATTAGATTAAAACAAAATGGGAACAATGATCAATTACACTAGGTTGTGAATTCATAGATTAGAGAAAAGAACCTTCGATCCTAAGTGGGCAGGGGTTAGTCAAGTATTGAATGAATCAACAGCAAGTCATCAAATTAAAAAAGGTAGTGATCAACTACTAGCAAAACACTTGAATTCTGCCACTGTCAACACAAAAACTGAGGCACAATAATTACAACTAAGAGACCAAGAATGGTATTTATAAGATGCAGCTTCGAATCTATTATCAAATAATTAGAGTAAGACAAAATAAACATTGAATTTCTTTTACCATACATTATAAACATAAAACTACACCAGTTATGTTCTATGTAATCTGAAATAGTATCACTATTAGGATAAACCATTAAAAAGACAGACATGATCCCAAATATCTTGTAGCATAGAAAGCACATTTCAGGGAATATACCTTTGCATGTGTGCTTGAGGAGCTCACAACCTCTGCCTCTTGGCCTGCCGTTGAGCTACGCTCCTTCCTTGCCGCCTCGACATCTGTGACTACAAAACCAAGGTTGATCTGGAGCTCTCCCCTTAGTGATCAATCGACCTCTAGAATTAAATCAATGCAAATAACTAATAAACGACAATCACCAATTTATTTAGAAATCACATCAATTTAATGAACCAATTTCTATAGCCTAACTTCCAATCGGAAAGTTAATTCTAATGTTCTCCCTCAAATATAAACCAATAGATCTATTAATTTATACCTAAAGGGTTTCCCTAAATGACAATCGCCAATTTAGTTATCCCAATAAAGATTATAGCAATCACCACAATAATTATAGGAATAGAAACTGCAAAACATTAAGAAAACCAATGCATTTAATAAAGGTCTCAAACATGATCCTAATCCATCCGGAAACCCTTACACTAGTAAAGAAATCTACTCCTCCATCTCTGGAAGATTACAACAATAAAGATAAAAGAACCTGGAAATAATAGCAATGATCATCGTCACGATCTCCAAGACAAATCACCTTCACTAATGAAATCCTAAGAGAGAGAAGAATAGAGAAGAAGAAGAAGTAGAGAGAAGATGGAGAGAGATGTAGAGAGAGAGAGAGAGTTCTCCAAACTGAAACTCCAAAACTAAAAAACCTAGGGTAAAAGTCTATAACATTCCTATATATATTGCCTTCTAAAAATAAGCCAAAGCGGGCCCAAAAACAGATAAAATAAGGTCTTCTACATCATCACGCGAGTGCTGCAATGCTAAGAGCGCTAGCGCTGCGGCGTTCACCAGTGAGCAATGCTGATAACAGTCAATTTTCTGGGTGCTGTTGAGCGCTGTAGCGCTCTTTAGCACTGCAGCGCTAGAAAGAATAGAATTTGCCCTTGACACCAGAAATTTGAATAAGATTTCCAACACCACCAAAATCACCTCAATCGGAGATCTGTAGCTCCAGATATTGTAAAAATATTGACTAGAGGTAAAGTTTGACAACATCAGAACATTAGCAACCTTTAATCTTGCAACTTGATTTTCACCAAGATGCTCTTAGAACTGGGTTTTGATCTAGACATTAAAGTTATAGAAGACTTCTTGAGCTTTCCAAAACATCCTTTTTTGTCTCAATCTGATCCCTTGTTCTTGACATTTTGCACTTGATCCAAAGCTCATGTGCCTATCAAAAGCCAATAGTTCTATCAAAAGTACACAATGAGGAATAAATTAAATATCTAATTAATCACATCAATAACATAGAAAAATTCATGTAAAAAGCTAAGAATTAGAAGTAAGATAAGTGGCATAAATGCCTCTTATCAAACTCCCCCACACTTAAGCTTTCACATGTCCTCATGTGAACTAAGATCAAACCAAGGTATGGATAAGAGGCAGTATACAAGGATTACACTAGACTCCTAAATCTAAAAATGCATGATGCATGAAATTAAATAACAATACACCAATCCAATGAACCTAGAAATATAAGCATAGGGCTTTTACACCAACAATCAAAGATGATCTCAACAAGCAAGGCATGAGCAAAAACATAGCACACAAGGTAGAATCAACATACATGATGAATGAATCAAGTACAAAAATTCTCCCAAGATTAATGTTTGCCACTCATTCACTTAAGTGTTTTGGGATAAGATGTACACTCAAATCACCTCAAATGAAAATGCATTACCATATGCTTGCTATGGGTCTCATTCTCCATTTTGTCACACACACACGCATATTGAATCAAGAGGACTTACCTTTGGTTGTAATGGGGCTTAGGTGAAGGTGGATAAATATATAGGCCAATAGGCTAAACCTCAAGTCAAAGGAGAGTAAATGCACACACCAAGAGCACAAGTTCTTAAAGGTACACTTTGTCCATTTTAATCACAATTACAGGCCTTAAATTTCAATGTGGCACACCTTTAACCAAACTTTTTCAGAATTTTTTTTTTTGCTTTTTTTTTTCAGATTTTTTTTTCTTTTTTCTTTTTTTAGTGTGCCACTTGCTAAATTTATTATGTACATATTGTTCCTCCCCCACACTTAAATTGGAGTATGTCTTCATGCTCTCCCCCACACTTATGCTCAAGCACATATATGAATTCGCACAAATGCTCTCCTAAGCCTAAAAGGTTGGGAATTTTCATGATTTTTCACTTTCAGCTAAGGAAGTGCTAAAACAAAAGAATGGACAATGAGGCTCAAAGGGGCTAAACAATGGCAACATGCAAAAGGTGGCTATATAGGCAAGTGGCTAAAAACAAGAAAAATGCCTCATTCATATTCAAGCATATATGTGGGAACATATTTTCAAATAAGACCCTAAGCAAGTTCTAGAATCCAAATCCAAAGAGGGAAACACACATGAACAAATAAGTATGGCACATGATAGTCCAATCAAAAGGCTCAAAATCTCACAGGTAAAAGTGCATGTACTTAATCCAAACAACAATGAATCCACCAAGCATGCAATAGAAGATAAAGTCAATGCCAAACAAGTCAATAAGGTGCAGATGGTGTAAGCCTATTCATGTAATCTCTAAGGTGTCAAAGGAATGGTGTGGGATACAAATAAAAATAAATATGATGCAAGACTCTAAACTAAAATGAAAATAAATGAAATGCAGAAAAATAAAAGGGAAAGTAAAGAAAAATCTCACAGTGGGTTGTCTCCTACCTAGCATTTTACTTTAACGTCCCTAAGTTGGATGGTCAGGACCCTCATGGAGGGTGTGCAGCTTCAACACAAAGATAGGCCAATTGAGCCCTTAGATCTGTTGGGGGTTCATGGAGGTACATCAGCTGATGCTCATCAATGGTGCATCGAACCATCCTAGAGTTCTTTAACTCAATTGCACCATCAGGGTGCACATGGTTTACCAAGAATGGTCCCTTCCATCTAGACTTTGGCTCTCCAGCCATCAGTTTTGCTCAGGATTCATGCAGCAAGATCCACTGCCCTTCACAGGGCTTCTTACCCAACATGGGTTGGTCATGGAGCACCTGGCAAACTGATGATTGCTGGCTGGGAGGTGTACCTATATCTGAAAACTTGGGACATTCTAAAATAACAAGTGCATCATATCCCATGGAAGAAGAAAAAGTGGAGAAGGGAGGATCTGGATTCTTACAAAGTAAAGTACCACATGCATCTTCCACTAAGGAGTCAATGACATCAATGCCAAACACAGAGTGTTCCTCAAAGGGGAATTTCATGGCATTAGACAAACAAAATTGGGCTTTCAAGTCCCCACACTACATGGATAATGTACCAGCATAAACATCAATTTTGGTTTTAGCAGCTTTCAAGAAGGGTCTACCCAAGATTAATGTATGTTGGTTGGCATTAGTGTCATTTTCCATCTCAAGCACATAAAAATCAGCAAGGAATATTAAATCATTTACCTTGACCAGGACATCTTCTAGTACCCCCTTTGGCTTTGTGATACTGCGATTAGCAAGCTGGATTGTCAACCCGGTGAGCTTGAGCTCCCCAAAGTGTAAGGACCTGTAGAGTGATTTTGGCATAACATTGATACCAGCCCCAAGATTAGTCATGGCTTGCTTGATTTACAGGTTCCCAATGGTGCAAAGAACATTGAATGTGCCTGGATCCTTACACTTGGGTGGCAGGTTGCTTGGCTGGATGATGGAAGAAGCATTCACCCTCATAGTCACCTTCTCCTTCTCACTGCCCTGCAGTCTCCTCCTGTTGGTGCATAATTCTTTCAAAAATTTGGCATACCCTGGAATCTATTTGATTGCATCCAACAGAGGTATATTGACCTCCACCTTCTTGAAGGTCTCTAAGAGCTCTTTTTCTATCTCTGTTTCGGCTGGCTTCTTAGGTCTTTGCACTCTTTGGGGGAAGGGTAGTGGAATGGGCTTCTCCACTGGCTCAACTGACTTCTTCTGCTAAGGTGTAGGTTCAGGCTATTGCATTGTAGGCTCATGTGTTTTACCTTATTCATCACCACCTTGCTCAAGTGGAGAAGTAACCTCAGGCAGAACTGTACCAGATCTTAGAACTATAGCAGATACATTACCCTTGGGGTAGGGAATTGTCTGAGAAGGAATAGTGGATGCACTATTTTGCTAGGCTTGGGAACTCTCTAGCCTTACAATTGCATTTCTCATCTCTTGCATGGCTTGTTCCTGTTTCCTCTGTGTTTCTATCATCATTTTCATCATCTCTTGCCATGGTGCATCTGAAGGGGCAGGTAATGCTAGAGGTTGCTGAGGGCTAGGAAGCTGTGGGACAAGTGGTTGCTGGTAGATGTGGGGGTTACTCTGCTGCCTTTGTTGGGGTGGAACATACTTTAGTTGTTCCTGTGATGAGTTGTTCCACCTGAGGTTACGATGATCTCTCCAACCTGGGTTATATGTGTTGCTGAAAGGATCATACCCCTACTAGTTGTTTTGATTTTGAGGTCTACCAGGAAATATATTACTAGCAGCAACTAAAGTGGGGTCTTCTTGTGGCTGTGCACATACATCAGTAGTATGGGTATTACAAGAACAAATACCACAAGCTATCTGAGGTGAAGGAGCTTGTCTCAACTGATTCAAGGCTATCTGTTTGAGAAACTCTGTCAGTTCATCCAACTTCTTCTCTACCTTATTGCTGTCAACTGAAGAGACTTCACCCACATGATGGGCACTACTATCAGCTCTGGACCCAAACTGATGAGAGTTTTCTGCCATGTTCTCAATCAAAGTTCTAGCTGCAGCAGGAGTCTTGTTAACTAAGGCACCCCCACTAGCAGCGTCAATCATGCTCCTCTCCATCACTAGCAGTCCCTCATAGAAATATTGAATGAGAAGCTGCTCTGAAATCTGATGTTGGGGGCAGCTGGCACATAATATCTTGAACCTCTCCCAGTACTCATAGAGGGATTCCCCTTGCAATTGATGAATACCACAAATATCTTTTCTGATGGCCGCTGCTCTGGAAGCTGGGAAGAATTTCTCCAGAAAAATATGCTCCATGCCAGCCCAACTTTCAACTGATCCATGGGGAATATAGAAGAACCAATCTTTGGCAGCTCCTTCAAGGGAAAACGGAAAGGCTCTTAGCTTGATTTGGTCCTCTGTTACCCCCTGAGGCTTCATCATCACACAAATCACATGAAACTACTTGAGGTGTATGTGTGGGTCTTCCCCAAATAACCCATGGAACTTGGGCAAGTGGTGTAGGAGCCCAGACTAAAGCTCAAAGTCGACTTCATAGTCGGGGTAAGTGATCCCCAACGGTTGGTAATTAAGATCTTGGGTAGCAAGCTCCTTCAGTGTCCTATTATTATCAGCCATATTACCTGAAACACTAGCAGCAGGATCAGAAAGTTCAGGTGAAAAATAAAAAGAATTATCAAATTCCCTGGTTGTATTAAAAGAAGAAGGGCTGCCAGATAAATTAATTCTCTCCCTTGTGACCTTCCTAAGCCTTTTGACAGTTTTCTCAATCTTCGAATTAATCAGTAGTATGGGAAAATTAGGAAGGGAGCGGGTCATAAAATTAAATTATAGCAACAATCAAATACACCAGGAAACAAAAGAACAAAATTAAAATTAAATTAAACTAAATGTATTTTTTTCTTTTTTTTTTGGAAAAAAATAACAAAAATAAAAGCAGGAAACAATTAAAAATAAAAGAAGAATAAAAATTAATTAAAAAAATAAATATGAAAATTAAAAATAAAATAAAATAAAATGAAGAGCAAAAGAATCAAATAGCACCACTTCCCCGGTAACGGCGCCAAAATTTGATGCGAGCTGTCGCGACTCACAACAAATTAAAATTTATAAAGTGCCAAATTGCACAAAAAATGTAGTAAAGGGGTACAACTCAGGTCGTCTCATAAGGAAGGGTTCTAATTGATTCAAAATATTTGGGAGTTTTTGAAGAATAAAATTTAAAATAATTAAAAAGTAAAGATAATAGCAACAATAAAGAAAGCACTAGTGTAAGGTATTCCTAGGATTGGAAATTAATTATCATTGACTAACTATTAAACCCATTGGTGGCTAATAGTAACAAATTACTGGCAATTCTACTAGTGATCAATCGACCTCTAGAATTCAATCAATGCAAATAACTAATAAATGACAATCGCCAATTTATTTAGAAATCACATCAATTTAATGAACCAATTGCTATAGCCTAACTTCCAATCGGAAAGTTAATTCTAATGTTCTCCCTCAAATATAAACCAATAGATCTTTCAATTTATACTCAAAGGGTTTCCCTAAACGACAATCGCCAATTTAGTTATCCCAATAAAGATTATAGCAGTCACCACAATAATTATAGAAATAGAAACTGCAGAACATTAAGAAAACTAATGCATTTAATATCAAAAGAGGTCTCAAACATGATCCCAATCTATCTGAAAACCCTTACACTAGTAAAGAAATCTACTCATCCATCTCTGGAAGATTACAACAATAAAGATAAAAGAACCTGGAAATAATAGCAATGAGCATCGTCACGATCTCTAAGACAAATCACCTTCACTAATGAAATCCTAAGAGAGAGAAGAATAGAGAAGAAGAAGATGTAGAGAGAAGATGGAGAGAGATGTAGTGAGAGAGAGAGAGTTCTCCAAACTGAAACTCCAAAACTAAAAAAACTAGGGTAAAAGTCTGTAACATTCCTATATATACTGCCTTCTAAAAATAGGCCAAAGCGGGCCCAAAAACAGATAAAATAAGGTCTTCTACATCATCGCACGAGCGCTGCAGTGCTAAGAGAGCTAGTGCTGTGGCGCTCACTAGTGAGCAATGCTGATAACAGTCAATTTTCCGGGTGCTGTTGAGCATTGTAGCACTCTTTAGCACTACAGCGCTATAAAGAATAGAATTTGCCCTCGACACCAGAAATAATGATTGTAGCCCTTTGAATAAGCTTTCAAAAGCCACCAAAATCACCTCAATCGAAGATCTGTAGCTCCAGATATTGTAAAACTACTGACTAGAGGTCAAGTTTGATAGGATCAGAACATTAGCAACCTTTAATCTTGCAACTTGATTTTCACCAAGATGCTCTTAGAACTGGGTTTTGATCTAAACATAAAATTATAGAAGACTTTTTGAGCTTTCCAAAACATTCTTTTTTGTCTCAATCTGATCCCTTGTTCTTGACATTTTGCACTCGATCCAAAGCTCCTGTGCATAAAACCATACCCAAAGAGACAAGTTAAACGCAACAACTTGTAATTACAAATTATTTCCAAAATCAATACAAAAGCCAATAGTTCTATCAAAAGTACACAATGAGGAATAAATCAAATATCTAATTAATCATATCAATAATATAGAAAAATTCATGTAACAATCTAAAAATTAGAAGTAAGATAAGTGGCATAAATGTCTTTTATCACCCCTTCAGCCGCACCTCCATGAGATCACGACCTGCCCATCGTGCACTGCAAAGATTGCGCCTCTCCCATCGCGCCGCCCAGTAGCGCCCTCTCGCCTGCCGCCTAGACAGCCACCTCCGACCCCCAGCCGGATAGATCGCACCAGCCTTGCCGTCACGAGCTTCTTCCCCTGCCCTCCGTGTGAAAGCCCATCACGCCGCCCCAACAAAACCACCACGAAGCCATTGCGAGAACCTATCTAGCCACTCGCCGCTATCCCTGCTCTCAGTGAAGCCCGTGGTGCCGCCAACACAATCCTCCAAAGCGAGCAGCACCAGTCCAATCCCCGCGAACAGCCAGCGCCTCACGAAGCCTCCCCCGCGCTGCTACCAGTTTGCCGTCCTTGGTCGCGAGTCTTCTTGCTGGAAAATGCCACTGCAAGTTCTCCTTTCTTAACCACTCTGTGCGCCTCCCCAACTTGTGCTTCTGCCCCCTGTTTACATTTTGCAGTGAGTTTACAAATTAGGTTTTAAGTGTTTTAAGTGTTGAGTTGGTCCAAACATTAGGTTTAAGTGTTTGGGCTTTAGGGTTTTCTTTTTATTTGAAAAAAGAGGAAAAGAAAAAGAAGTTTTGGTCCGTTTCTTTTGAGAATTATTTTAAGATTTTAGAAATTTGAAAGTAATCAAATTAATGGACAGAAAAATTAATTATTTAATCATTTAAGTATTTTAATATTTTATTGTGTAGAGAACAAGTCAAGAAAAGGGAATATATATATAATACTACAGCATCGCTAACAGGACTGTTAATGGCTAGTCGTGAGATCACGAAGATAGTTGCTCACACTGGTTGTGGGTTTGCAGAGAGGGCTACTCATGTAGGTTGTGGCATGATGGAAGGGCTTTATTACGAATGCATCTCCATCGATTAAAGAATGAAAAGGATATAGCAAGCAGGTAGGACACCAGAGCTTAACTCAAATTAGTTAAAAAATGTGTTTGCAATATTTAAAAAAAGGGTACAAATAAAAAAAAATTTGTAATTTAAATTTAACTCTACGGGAGTCAAAAATAAAAATCACAATTTGTCTTATTTTGGATTAAAAGGAAGAAGAAGTTCATTTCCTTATTCGAATTTAAAAAAAAAAATTCTTTTAGTCCATGATTCATAAGTTATCTTAGTCCTTTAGTTTAAAAAATGAAAATAAAAAGAAATCATAATTGAGTCATAAAATTTCAATTCCAAATCATTTTTTTTTATTTTGTTAATCAAATCTTCAATTTTTCACCAAATACAAAAATTGGAATTGAGTCGTAAAATTTTAATTCCAAATTTAAATTCTATATCCAATTTCAATTCTATGCTCAATTCTAAACACTATGCGAAATGTAATACTAACAAAATATGAAAACAAATATTTTTTATCAAGTCTAAAAAAAGTTTATTTCCTTGTTTGGATTAAAAAAATAATTCTTTTATAGTCCGTGATTGTTTTAATCCATTAGTTCAAAAAATAAAATAAACAAACAATAAATGAAAATAAAAAGAAATAAAAAATTTAATCTCATTTTTGTCAATTAAATCTTTTTTTAATTGATCTTAGATCAAATAACGAAAAAAAATAAACTTTGTCTTTTGTGGCATTTACAAAACCGCCGCTATTACTAAATTCATCTAAAACTGCTGCTTGAACTGCCGCAATATATTAACACATATACATAACCGCCGCTATATACAAAAATTTTGCAGCGGTTACAATAGAACCGCCGCAAAATGCATGTAATTGGTGGCAGTTGAATAACCGCCACAAATATCGCCGCAAAGTATTTATTGGCGGTGGTTTTGAGGAATCACCGCAAATTGACCGCCGCGAAACACCCTTTTTGGTGTAGTGATTTGAGAGATTTTTACAAATCATAAAAGCTTAAAAGTACATCTTCTAGCAGAAATATCTAAATCTTATACAACATAGCTGGATGGTATTGTTGAAAGACTATGATTGTATGATTTCTTATCATCTGGGTAAGGTTAATGTAGTAGCTGATGCTTTAAGTAGGAAGTATTCAGGTAGCTTGGCCCATATAGCTACTCTAAGATAAAAGTTGATAGAAGATATCCATAGGTTAGAAGCAGAATGATTCTAGTTTGGACTTGATAATACAAGGACCTTTCTAGCTCATATTAGGGCTCAATCAACCCTAGTGGAGCATATTAAGGTGAAGCAGAAAGAAGACCCCAAACTAGTTAAGCTTATGGAAGATTTATACAGAGGAGAAAATCATGAGTTTTCTATGGATTCAAAAGGTGTTTTATGCCTTGTAGACAGATTATGTGTTCCAGATGTAGACGAGCTGAAGAAGAAGGTGATGGAAAAATCTCATAGCGTAGCATACTCAGTATATCAAGGATCAGCTAAGATGTATCACGATCTTCAGTAATTATATTGGTGGGAAGATATGAAAAGAGACATAGGCAACTTTGTATATGTTTGATATGCCAATGGGTTAAAGCTACGCACCAAAGGCTTACAGAATTACTTCAACAAATAGAAATCCAGACTGGAAGTACAAAAGGATAACCGTGGACTTTATAGTCTAGTTACCTCGGACCACTAAAGGCTTTGATTCTATCTAGGTGATTGTTGGTAGGATAACTAAGTCCATTTATTTTCTATCAATAAAAATGAGTTTTAGTGCTGCTCAGTAAGCTCAGCTGCATATTGATGAAAATGTTAGACTTCACAAGGTGCTAGTGTCTATTATATCAAATAGAAAGGCCTAGTTTACTTTGAGATTCTGGAGGCCATTTCAAGAGGCACTCAGGACTCGAGTAAACTTGACCACATCCTTTCATCCTCAGACATATGGCTAGTCAGAGAGAATAATCCAAACCCTAGAAGATATGCTTAGAGCATGTGTTTTAGACTTTGGTGGAAGTTAGTATGACCACTTGTGACTGATAAAGTTTACTTATAAGAATAGCTATCATATGAGTATTCAAATGGCACCATTTAGGGCACTATATGGAAGACATTGTAGGTCTCCTATTGGATGGTTTGAGCTTAGAGAAACTAAAACCTAAGCTTAAACCTAGTTCAAGAAACTCTAGAGAATGTTCGGTTAATCAGATAAAGGCTATCAGCAACTCAGTCCAGACAAAAGGCTTATGCTGATAATCGGTGCTAAAAGTTAGAATTCATTGCAGGTGATCACGTGTTCCTAATAGTGTCTTCTATGAAGGGAATGCTGAGATTTAGCAAACAATGAAAGCTAAGTCCTCGTTATATTGGACCATTTGAGATTCTAGAGATAGTGGGAAAAGTAGCCTATAGATTGGCATTATCTCCCAATTTGTCAGCTATACACCAGGTTTTCCATGTTAGTATGCTCAGGAAATATTTACAAACCAGTCTCACGTGCTCACTGTAACATCTTATCCTACTTGATGGATTGACGACTGTCCCCACAAACCAACACGGGTCTTTTTAACATGCTTTGTCTTCACTCACATGCTTCTTGCAAAAACTTCCCAGTAGGTCACTGATAAGGGCATTTATGCCACTTATCTTGCTACCAAACCTTATCTTTTTACATGATTTTTATTGTGTTATTGATGCAATTAATAAGGATTTTGATTTATTCCTCATTGTGTGATTTTGATTTATTCTTCATTGTGTGATTTTGATAGAATTATTGGCTTTTGCATTGATTTTGGAATAATTTGTAATTATACCTTGTTGCATTTGACTTGTCTCTTTGAGTATGGGTTTATTTACAGAAACTTTGGATCAAGTGCAAAATGTAAAGAACAAGGTTGGAAACTATTGGGAAGAATTTGGGAGCAAAATAGAAGAGTTCTTGAGCTCATTTGAGCACATTTGAAGAAAGCATTGTAATGGAAAATTTGTATCTCTCTCTACATAGATTAGATTGAAACAAATAAAGATGTTTTGGAAACCTCAACAAGTCCTATAAAATCTTTATGTTCATCTTAAAACTCAGATCTAAAAGGATCTTGGTGAAAATCAAGTTGCAAGATTAAAGGTTGCTGAGGTTCTAATGCTGCCCAACTCGACCTTCAGTTAGTATTTTCGCAATATCTGGAGCTACAGATGTATGATTGAGGTGATTTTAGTGGCGTTAGAAATCTTATTCAAAGGGCTACAATAGCTATTTCTAGTGCCAAGGACAAATTCCATTCTATTCAGTGCTACACCGCTCATTTAACGCAATAGCACTCAATAGCACTAGGAAAAATGACTTTTATCAGCACAGCTCACTGCTGAGCGACGTAGTGCTCATATGATGATGCAGAACAGCTCATTTAATCTGTTTTTTGGCCTATTTTTAAAAAGTAATATATATAGGAATATTATAGACTTTTACCCTAGCTTTTGACTCACTTTTAGGTTGCCACTTTTAGTTGCTATTATTCTCTCTCTTCTTCGCTCTTCTCTCTCTAAGGGTTCCATTGGTGAAGGTGCTTTGTCTTAGAGATTTTGGCAAGGATTATTGATATTATTTTCATATTCTCTCTTATCTTCATTCTTGTAATTCTCCAAAGATGGAGGAGTAGATTTATTTACTAGTGTAAGGGTTTCCGGATGGATTTGGATGATATTTGAGACCTCTTTTGATATTAAATACATTGGTTTTCTAAATGTTCTGCAGTTTCTATTCCTATAATATTGTGGTGATTGCTATAATATTTATTAGGATAATTAAATTAGCGATCTTCATTTAGGGAAATCATTTGGGCATAAATTGATGGATCTATCGATTTATGTTTGAGGGAGAACATTAGAATTAACTTTTCGATTTACAGTTAGGCTATAGCAATTGGTTTATTAAATTAATGTGATTTCTAAATAAATTGAGATCTCATTATTAGTTATTTGCATTGATCAAATTCTAAAGGTCAATTGATTACTAATAGAATTACTAATAATTTATTACTATTAGCCATCAATGGATTTAATATTTAGTCAATGATAATTATTTACAATCCTAGGAATTTATTGCACCAGTGCCTTCTTTACTATTGCTATTATCTTTAATTTTTAGTTATTTTAAATTTCATTCTTTCAAACCCTCAATTTTCCTAACTAAGTGTTGAAGTCTCCTTGAGAAATGACCTAGGTTGTGCCCTTTACTACATTTTTGGCGCACCTCAGCAATAATTTTTTTTTCTAATTTGAGAAGGTAGCTGACAACCTCCATTCAAATTTTGGCACTGTTGCTGGGGAGGCATTAGAACTTAGTTATTTATTTTTACTGTTTTTATTTTATTCCAGTTTTATTTTATTTTATTGTTTTTATTTATTTTATTTATTTCAATTTATTTTATTTTTATTTACTGTTTCTATTTTTAGTAAATAAAAAAATTCCAGTTTTTTTATTTTTATATGTTTACTTTTTTTTATTTTTTTTGCTATTTATTAAATTTTGTAAAAAAAAAAACTAGTTGTTCCTTGTATGAGGCATTCTTTGTCTGTTGGAAGTTTGATACCTTTTGACTCTAAGATTGAGAAAACTTTGAGAAAAATTAGATAGGCAAAGCATTAACAAGGTGAACCTTCTAAGCATTCTGATCCTCTGTTTAGTGTTTCAAGAAATACAGGTGATATGGGAGAATGCCAACATACATTGAGGGAGCTCACTACTCCTGATTTCACCCAACAACCCTTGGTTATTACATACCCCAGATTAGAGAATGATTTTTAGCTAAAAGGGTATATGGTACATGCTTTGCCCAAGTTCCATGGGTTGTCTAGAGAATATCCCCACCAGCACTTGAAGAAGCTACATATGGTGTATTCTAGCATAAGATCCAATGGGGTGGAGGTGGATGATGTTAAACTGAGAGCATTCACCTTTTCCCTTGAGGGTGCAGCAGAAAATTAGTTCTTCAACCTTCCTGATAGGGTTGTAAATAACTAGACGAGGATGAAGAGGCTTTTCTTGGAGAGGTATTTTCCTGCCTCTAGAGTGGCTTCTATCAGAAAAGAGATCTTTGGAATCCGCCAGACTAACAAGACTGTACATGAATATTGGGAGCACTTCAATCTCCTTTGTGCAAGCTGCCCTATTCACTAGATTCCAGAGCAACTTCTCTTTTAGTACTTTTATGAGGGGTTGGTACCTACTGATAGATGTATGATAGATGCTGCTAGTGGAAGGGCACTTTTGGATAAGACTCTAGCAGAGGCCCGCACTTTGATTGAGAATATGGCTATAATTTTTCAGCAATTTAGTTCCAAGGTAGCCACAACTACTAGAGATTTCATGAAGTGAGCCAGCCAGAAAATCCATTGTTGACACAGACTTTATAGCAACCTCCTAACCTTGTGCAGCAGCTAATGGCTAGCCAGGCAACAACTCTAGTGGTTCCCAAGATCTATGGCATATGCACTTCAAATGACCATCACACTGACATGTGCCCATCTTTGCAAGATGATTCAGCCACTAGGGTAGCAACAACATACCCCTTCCATAGTCCACCCTAGAATCAGGCAGGCCAGTTCCCATTTAGGAACACATGCAACTCCAAGTGGAAGAATCACTCCAATTTGCAGTAGGGAAATAATTCTCAACAACAGGGCCAATCTTCATAACAAAAATATCTGGCACTAGGTAACAGGCCTTTCCTGCACTTCCATTCTCAGATCCCACTATGACCGAGATGATGAAGATGATGATGGAGCAAATGCAGGAAATAAGAAAGGAAAATGCCTAGTTGGGAGAGGAGGTGACTCAAATGAAGCAAAATCAGAGTTAACAAGCCCTAGCCTCCCAGTTACCTTCTCAGACTGTGCCAAATCCAAGGGAAAATGTATGTGCAATCACCTTGAGGTCTGGTACAAAAATTCCAAAAGGAATAAGTCCTATAGAGGAAGCAGGACAAGAGAAAACTAAGTGAGAAAAGGTTTCTATTGAACATTGCAGTGCTTAAACAGCGCTATAACACTCAGTAGAACATGCAAATGAAGAACTGGCACAAGAGCACCTCTCGAGTGAGTGTTGTAGCAGTGCTCAGCCGAGACAAAAAAAGCAACTCGGAAAAAGTCTGGGGAGCACTGCAACACTCAACAGAGGGCACCAGAGATGAACATTTCACTCCCCCACTGCCATTTCCACAGAGGATCTATCCTAGAAAAGCAAGTGCAACTGATTTAGATTCGAACACACTAGAAATCTTTCGGAAAGTGCAAGTGAATATTCCCCTATTGGATACAATCAAGAAAATTCTTAAATATGCAAAATTCTTGAAAGATCTGTGCACCAATAGGAGGAAAATCAGGGGCAATTGAGAGGATAAAGTGACTATAAGGGTAAATGCTTCCTCCATTATCAAGCCAAGCAACCTGCCAACTAAATACAAGGACCTGGGCACATTCTATGTTCCTTGTACCATTGGGAACTTGCACATCACAAAGGCCATGAATGACCTTAGAGCTGGCATTAATGTTATGCTTAAATTTCTCTATTAGTCCTTGTTCTTTGAAGAGCTCAAGCCTATTAGGTTGCAAATTTAGCTGGCCAAACGCAACATTATAAGACTAGAGGGAGTATTGGAAAATGTTCTGGTATAGATAAATGATTTAATATTCCATGTTGATTTTTATGTTCTTGAAATGGAAAATAACACCAATGCCAGCCAATATACATTGATCGTGGGAAGACCATTTTTGAAAACTACTAGAACCATGATTGATGTTCATGCTAGCACATTATCCATGGAGTGTGGAGACATGAAAGTCCAATTTAACTTATCTAATTCTATAAAACATCCCCATGCGGAACACTCCGTGTTTGGCATTGATGTCATTGATCCTTCAGTTAATGATGCTTGAGGTAATCTACTTTGTAAGGATCCGAATTCCCCTTTCTCTACTTTTTTTTCTTCCATGGGATATGATGCACCTATTGTTTTAGAATGTCCCAAGTTTTCAGATACAGGTACACCACCCAGGCAGCAGTCATCAATTTTCCAGGTGCTCCAAGACCAGACCACGTTAGGTAAGATGCCTTGTAAAGGGCAGAGAATTTTGCTACATGAGCCTCGGGCAACACTAATGACTAGAAGGTCAAGATCTAGATGGAAGGGAATGTTTTTTGTCACCCGTATGCACCCTGATAGTGCAATTGAGCTAGAAACCTCCAGGATGATTTGGTGTGACATTGACAGGTATCAGCTGATGTACCTCTATGAGACCCACACGGATCTAAAGGCTCAGATGGCATATTTATGGGTTGAAGTTGCATAGCCTCCATGAGAGTCCTAACCGTCCAACTTAGGGATGTTAAAGCAAAATGTTGGGTGGGAGACAACCCACTGTGAGGTTTTTCTTTACCTTTCCCTTTTATTTTTCTGCATTTTCTTTTATTTTTATTTTGGTTTTGAGTCTTGCATCATATTTATTTTTACTTGTGTTCTACACCATTCCTTTGGCACCTTAGAGATCACATGCATAGGCTCACACCACATGCATCTTATTGACTTGCTTGACATTGACTTTATCTCATATTGCATGCTTGGTGGATTCACTGTTATTTGGATTGAGTACATACACTTTTACCTATGAGATTTTGAGCCTCTTGATTGGACTATCATGTGTCATGCTTATTTGTTCAACTGTGTTTTCCCTCTTTGGATTTGTATTCTAGAACTTACTTAGGGTCTTGTTTGAAAATATGTTTCCATGTGCATGCTTGGATATGATTGAGGCAATTTTTCTTGTTTTAGCCACTTGCCCATATACCCACCATTTACATGATACCATTGTTTAGTCCTATTAAGCCTTATTCTCATTCTTTTGTTTTAGCATATCCCTAGCCAAAAAGTGAAAAACCATGAAAATTTCCAACCTTTTAGGCTTAAAAGAGCATTTCTGCAAATTCTTATATGTACGTGAGCATAAGTGTAGGGGAGAGCATGAGGACATGCTCCAATTTAAGTGTGGAAGAGGAACAATGTGCATCCAAAAATCAGCAAGTGGCACACCAAGAAAAGAAAAAAAAGAAAAAAAATGCAAGGTTGATAAAAAAAAATTTTGAAAAAAAAGTTTGGTTAAAGGTATGCCACATTGAAATTAAAGGCTTGTGATTGTGATTAAGATGGACAAAATGTACCCTTAAGCACTTGTGCTCTTGATGTATGCATTTGCTTTCCTTTGACTTGAGGTTTAGCCTACTGGCCTATATATTTATCCACCTCATCTAAGCCCCATTACAATCAAAGGTAAGCCATCTTGATTCAGTATGCATATGTGTATAACAAAATGGAGAATAAGACTCGTAGCAAGCTTATGGTAACACATTTTTCATTTGAGGTGATTGAGTGTGCATCATAACCCAAAACACTTGAGTGAATGAGTGGCAAACATTGACCTTGAGAGGATTTTTGTATTTGATCAATGCATCACATGTGAATTCTACTCTGTGTGCTATTTTCATGATCATGCATTGCTTGTTTTAATTTTATTATTTGTTGGTGTGAAAGCTTATTGTTGTGTTTCTAGGTTCATCGGATTGGTGTATTGTCATTTATTTTCATGCATCATGCATTTTTAGTTTTAGGAGTCTAATGTAGTCCTTGTATACTATTTATTATCTATGTTTTGGTTTGATCTTAGTTTCATATAAGGACACTTGAAAGCTTAAGTGTGGGGAAGTCCTATCCCAAAATTTCTCCAAGTCAAGCATTCTTAACTGTGGAGTTCATCAGTCATGGGCTACTGAAAAGAAGATACATCTTGTTGGTATATGTAATACCAATCAATTCATATAAGTCATCCTTAACTGTATAATCTCATACCTACACAATCTCAGGATTCCTCTCATTCTGGTATTTAATAGGTTCATTCATGTACCCTTTCACTTAGAAGCCTACCACGAGCCACTCCTTGTCCGTGCCTTCTTGCACCAGTGATCACTTGCCGCCTAGTTAACCCTAGGCATTACATGTCCACCAACTTCTGCTTGGTTCATTCCCAAACCATGTTGTACTGGGAGAGGTTGTCACAACCCGACTTGGGAGTGTGACCGGCACATGAAGAATCACATCCCCACGTAAGCCTCGTAATCACTAAATCTCTCTATATGCGTAATTTATTATAAAACAATAAATTAAAACATGATTTTCTTCTAAGTCAATATCTGGTTGGCTACATAAATCGTTAACTATAAGCTACAATTCAAATACATACTTTAGCTTTGAAAACATAACCATAAAAGATTCAACTTTTGAAATCTTATACATAATCTGAAAAAAAACATAATGTCTCAAAATATATGCGTGGCTTGCATCCTGCCACAAAACTACTGTAGCCCTCTAAACTAACAGAAATCTACCTAAGCTTTGCATCAAAATAAGGCTCACCACTGGTAGCAACTGCATCTATAGAGCTGGAAGTGGAAGGACACCTATACTTGCAACTATGAGAAGAAGGGAGAGGGGTGAGTCAACAGACTCAGTGAGTGAGCTCTCACCCATCACCCACATGGGATAACCAAGAATATACAATAAATGATATACATGCAACAGTCGTAAACCATTTGATATCCACATACTTAGCTATATAACAAAACACTTTCCATTTCATGAATTCGTAATAAGCATTTCTAGACTCAATCAAGCATGAAATCATTTTAACTGAGGGTGCATTAGAGCGTTGAGAAACAGTATGCTGAATAATATATATATATATATATATATATAATATTAAAAGCTATAAAATCATAAACTGTAAAGTGATACTCTATCCCTGGCGAATCAGAGTTCCTGTTGAATCTGTAATAGTCCCTATCAAACAAGCTGTGGGGTACCTAACTAGATCCCATTTTTTGTAACTGTTAAGGGTGAAACTATCCTCAATGGATAACTTGGTACCAAGGTTAACGATCTCTTAATAGCCGATAACTAACTGTCAGTTTCCTTATCTCTACCGACTAAACTAGTTTGACAAAAAGAAAACTGTAGATGAAAAGTGGGTACTCTGTCCCTAGCGAAGCAGAGCCTCTAAATTCTTGGTACACTGGGAGTTTTGGATTAAAATAACTCTAATAATTTGACTTTAACATAACTGTAGTTGTGAAAATCGAGCCCAAGGGATCACCGCTTGTAGGCATTCCGATTTCAAGCCTACAGAATATGTATCTGATAGTCGCTAGGAATCATATTGAATTTCGTACCCTTGGTACTATAAATTGAAGTTCTAAATCAGTTTCTTAAGCTAGCATATATTTTCATATACTTAAAATCTCTACTATCACAGTTCAAATCTAGGGTTCATGATCATAAAACTTAGAAATCATTTAATGTATTAATTCATAAAGCTGGGTCATACTCTTATTTCACATTTCTCTAATATATATAAACATGTTAACTGAATATTCAACAAGATAGTTGGAAATCTAAATCTTGAAAACATAATAATGTCATAAACCCATAAGAACACATTTATTTATTTATTTCTCTCAATTTGGCATCTTGCTAAATAATACATTATTTCAAAAAAATCATTTCATTAGCGTATAAAATATTTTCCATAACTCACAGTACATCAATCATGGTCCCATGGTTTTCTAAATTTCATTTCTTTCATGCTATTATCATAAATCATAATTTTTCTAACTTAACATAACTATGTAAAATCATAATCTATACTTTTTCTTATATTAATTTCATATTTTACAATTAAAATGCAAGAAACACAATTATAACATGGAAACTAAGGCTATGAGATCAAACCCACTCACCTGGAGAGGAGGGAGATGTGACGCGGACACCAACTGAGCTCCGGGGAGCAGGAAGGGCATCAACGTTAACTATAACAATCATAAAACTCTAGATTTATCTCTAATAACCTCTAGCGAGCTCTATTCTAGCTCTAGAAACATTGGGGGAGCACCCCCACTTGACAACAATGAGAGAAATAACAAGACCCAACTCAAAATTATGAAAGAATGGAGAGAATGGGGATAAAATCTAACAACATTATATACTTTCAAGCTTGGATAATGAGGATTGGAGTAGGATGAGTGAAAGAGAGAAAACGAGGATTTAGGGGAGAGGGGTTTCGGTTTCTACTTCTGATTTGGGAAGGAAGGGAGACTGATGGGTTATTTAAAGGCCAAAAATTGAAACAGCATCGTTTTTGTACTGTTCATGCTCTAGGGGGACCACTATAGCAGTATATGACTGCTATAGCGGTCAGGAGGCTTCACACACACAATACTGTGCACTTATGGCTGCTATAGAGGTCTTGGACCGCTATAGCACTCTCCAGATCCTCAAAATTGTGAAATCACATTGCTGTGACTGCTATAATAGTCCTAGACTGATATAGTGATTACAGCAAGGGTCAACAGCAATATTTTGCTGTCATCGGACACTGGCATACCTCTATACTCACTTACTGATTTATATTTCCTTATTCTAAGTTAAATAATTTATTTTACTTCCTATTAACTTTAAAACATAAGTGTAAATAAGGAAATGCCCCTCATTTGGATTCAAATAAAATATCTAAAAAATCAAAACCCTAACCAATCAAAATCTAATTCTTAAGTTCTAGTTCAAATTCTGGAATTCCAATGATTTTTTAAACTTGGGGGCTAAAAACGAAACATCTAGAGGCTTCCAAAAATTCATTAAATATCACTCTTCAGTTTGTTTTCCTTTGGAGATTAATTACCGAGACTTTTGATCCCAAGAAGGTGGCTCTAACATATAGCCCTCCAAGGAGGTGTAGGGCTCCAGACTTAGCGAAATCGCGGACTCTGCAACATAGGTGGGTCCCAGGGGATCTTGAGGCCATATAGAACTTATCTAATGACATGTGTACACTGGGTATTGCAGAGGTGCTGCTCTTATACCAGTTGTAACATCTCATGTTGCTTTATGGATTGATGATTGTCCCCAAAAACTAACACAGGTCCTTTCAGCATGCTTTGTCCCCACTCACATGCTTCCTGTGAAAATTCCCCGTAGGTCACCCATCCCAAAATTTCTCCAAGTCAAGCATGTTTAACCCTAGAGTTCTTCAGTGATGGGCTACCAAAAAGAATATGCATCTTGCTAGTATAGGTAGTACCAATCAATTCTTATAATCCATCTTTAACTGTATCATCTCATACCTACACAGTTGTAGGATCCCTCACTAGGAAGGGTGCCAGTTACACTTATAAGTTATTTTGAGTCCTAAATTTCACTAAGTCAGGATCCTACACGTCTTTGGAAGACTATAAGATAGAACCACATTCTTGGGACCAAAAGTCCCGATAATTGTTCCCAAAAGGGAAACAGGTTAAAGAAGGATTTTTAATGAATTGTATGGAACCTTTAAACATTTCATTTTTAGCCAACAAGTTTATAAAATTTTAAAAATTCTCAAATTTGAACTAAAATCCAGGATTCTAATTTGTTGGGATTTTAATTTGTCTTATATTTTATAAGAATGCAAATGTAGGATATTTCCTTATTTACATTTATGTTTTAAAGTTAATGGAGAATAAAATAAATGAGGATATTTATGTTTTAAAGTTAATATAAATGAGTGAGTATTAAGACAATCCAACCCAATACATATAGGATCTAAGAAAAACCACTCTGGAGAGCGATTTAATGCTTAATGAGCGCTGCAGCGGTCCTAGAACAATAAGGAGTTGCACATTAAAAAAAAAAAGAAGAATCTAGCCCTTCGGTGAGCGCTGTAGTACTCAAAATTTTCATAAAACCCCACTTTCGAGGTTTAGACCACACAATACACTCACACACCCCAAAACTCAAGATTCTTCGTCTCCCAGTCCTGTTTCATCCTCCAAATTCCATTTCTTTCATGTTTTCTCAATTTTAACTTCAATCTTTTACTCCTAGGACTCTAAGGTATATTGTTCTCTTAGTTTTGCTCACTTTCCCTCAATCCTCCTTGTTCTAGGGGTGTTCTTCATATCTATCAAGGGGACAGAGTTCTTCCATTGTACAAGAGTTGTATTTGTGTAAATAGGGTTATTAAAGGTTAAGTTAGAGTTCTATTACTTCAATGGCAGATATTGGTGCAATTCCTACTTCTCAAAGTTCGGTTGGCACAGTTCTTGTATCATCTACTACACCAGGTGAGTGGGTTCATATCTGTAACCTTTATGTTATGCATTTAAAGTTATTTTCATCAAAATATGACTTAAAGTATAAACTTTACAAGTTTCTTTACAAGCTTAGAGACTTTTATTGTTTACTGTACTTTGAGCTTTTGGTTGTGATATGAAAGTATGTTTTTGATAAACCATTGGACTATTGTTGATAAATTGATTTTAAGATAAAGCTAGGTTATGGGGACAAGATTGATTTGAGCTATTATAATGATTTTCTGATTTCTAGAGTTATGGATTTACTTGATAGAGCTTTGAACCCTATGTTACAACGTCTCGGACGGCGCTGTGACGAGAATGACAACCAATTTAAAAAAAATAAAATGGGAGTCGCCACCAATTTAAATTCTGGCTAAAATTGGAAAACCATTTTAATTTGCAAACTGGTCTTTTGAAAAAGACTTTAAGGTTCAGGAGTCTGAGTACGATTAGGAAATTATGGAAACTTAATCCTACTACACCTCTAATACGTCCATATAAATACGGTTACCCTAGAGCTCATTATGCAAATTTTTATAACTTTAAAATATTTATTTTTCCCAAAATAATAATAATAATAATAAATTTACAAAGAAATAAAGCTAAAATTTAAATAGAACTTAGAGAACATATTTTATGAAAAAAAAATTTGGCTTGATAGTTGTTTGGTTATGCCGACGTATCCTCTAGTGTAATGAAGAATTCAAAGCCACGTCATTCTGTAGAAAATAATTCTGTGTTGATAGATTTTAATTAAACAAATAAAAAATAAAAATAAAAATGTGTTGATTGATTTATTTAAAATAAGGGACCTGACCAAAATGAAAAAATTAAGATAAAAAATAAGCCCAAAAAAGAATAACCAAGACTTTAAAAAAAAAACAAGTATAATCCAAACTAAAAGAATGAATGTGACCAGGACTTGACCAAAAGAAATAATGAAAAATAAAAAAAAAGTAAGAAGAACATACTTGACCCATTAACAAACCAATGCAATGTGCAAGCAAATAAGAATAGGGACTATAAGGCGGTAAGGGTAGCACAAGGAACAACCATTGTGACAGGAGCAACTTCACGATCGAGATTGGCAGGCTCACGGGAGCAGCTCCGGCAGGGGCTTCGCAACGGCTTCACGAATGATGGTTGCGTGAGGAAGGTTCTGTGAACAAGGATGGCGCGGTGGTAGCTATCTTCGACGATAACAAAGGATGAGCAAGGTTGATGGTGATGAGGTTGATGTTAATGAAAGTTTGAAGATGGTCAAATGGGGATGATGATCAAGTGGTGATGGTTGGAAGGTTATCAAGAAGGGAAAATTTATGGGGCTTGTGTGATGGGGATGAAGGTTGTGTGGTGATGGTGAAAGAGTGGAAAATGTGCCGCTACTGTGATTATATCTCCTCCCCCCTTTGACTGCTAACAATGACTACTTATATACATTATTTTACCCTAATATACTTAATGACATAATCATTTAAGTTGATGCTAATTGATATAATAAAATCAAATTAATTAATAAAATAAATCAGAATAAAATCAATCAATTAATACTAGATAATCAAATAATAAATAAAAAAATTATTTTTTGATTTTTCTTTTCAAATTTTTTTTAATTTTCATTTTTTTTATTTTTATTTTTTTTTTTTGGGAACATATGGGCTAAGACAAATTATTAAACATGGACTAAAAAGGAAAACTCTTTTTTTAAATTAAAAAGAAACATTTTTTGCAACCTAATCAAAATTCAAAAGAAAATTACTCGGATAAAATATGGTGTTTATAGTTGCCCCTCTTTACTTGTTTCTTACTTAAAAATATAAAGACCATGGCTTTGACGTTTTGCTGTAAGAGACAAGTAAAGATATGAACATATATTTTGTCTGGATGATGCATGATGATTATGAATGCATGATGGTGATGTTGAAAGAATGGCAATGATGATGAGTGCATGATGGTAATGATGAATGAATGGTGATAATGCAAAAATGTTCTGATGGATGAATGCATGATGACAATGAGTGCATGATTGTGATGATGAATGCATGATAATGTTGATGGGATGAAGAATAAATGCATGTGAAACTTAAAGACTTGTGAAAGCATTGAAAATAAAGACTGTGAAGGCATGTAGAGACTATGAAAGCAAATAACGATCATGAAAGCATGTAAAGAGTGTGAAAGCATGTAAATGTGAAATTTAAAAGACTTGTGAAATGTAAAAGCAGACTGCAAAAACATGTAAATGTGAAATTTAAAAGACTTGTAAAAGCATGTAAATGTGAAATTTAAAATCTATGAAATGTACTGAGAAAGCATGTAAAATGTGAAATTTAAAATCTGTGAAAGCATGTAAATGTGAAATTTAAAATATGTGAAATGTAAAAGCAGACTGTGAAAGCATGTGAAATTTAAAATTTGTGAAAGCATGTAAATGTGAAATTTAAAATCTGTAAAATGTAAAAGCAAACTATGAAAGCAAGGAAAAGTTTGTGAAAATAAATATTGTAAAAGTAGGTAAAATGTGAAATTTAAAATATGTGAAATGTAAAAGCTGACTGTGAAAGCATGTGAAATTTAAAATTTGTGAAAGCATGTAAATGTGAAATTCAAAATCTGTAAAATGTAAAAGCAAACTATGAAAGCAAGGTAAAGTTTGTGAAAATAAATATTGTAAAAGCAGGTAAAATGTGAAATTTAAAAGACTTATTAAAGCAAAACTTATGAAAATTCAATGTAAGTGAAAGTAAAGACAAATGAATGATTGACAACTTTGATAAAGTGATGATGCAAGATTGATGTGATGATAATATGATGATTGATGTGAAATTAATGCAATGATGATATGATGAATTATTCAAAGCTAACAATGTGATGACATGATGAATGAATCGATGCAAAACTGGTGTAGTGATGATGTACTTAGTGACAAGAATGATGACAATAGCTCAAAAATTAAAATTGCCCCAATCTAAGGTATCTTAGCATTGCTCTTCAAGAAAGCTTTCGTCTAGTCCAAAAGGATTCATCTTCTCAGATAAGCCATGCTGTGAGCCTTTCCATTATAGTTCTCAAACACACCTTCATCTATTAATGCTTCAACGTCTCCTTCTTGCCCTAGTTTTTTATTTCTCTAACTTTTGCCTTGATCTCCTGTTTGGGTTTTCAATCAAGTGAGTATTTTTGCTTTTGCTTTTGCTTTTCTTTTTTTTTTTTAAAACCCTCACGGGGACCGTTATCTACAAACTTTGATTGAGCAAGTTGCCTTATTTCCTTTGCAAGTCAATTTTGATCCATAGGCTCCCTGTTTGACTTATCATTTATGACCTTTGTTAGCAAATTAGTCCCTTGTTGTATTTCAATTATAACATCATGATTATTCATGGTTTTAAAAGAGGACTCAGAAATGGATGGTAAAAGAAGAAAGAGAAACAAAAACACAGAGGAAAGGAAAGATAATTTTATTGAACTCCACAATGGAAAGTATTTACAGGATGTCAACAACTGCTAAGAGATGAAGAGGGAAGGATAAAAAAAAAAACTGACTGTGCTACTTTGATCAATCCATTTCATTGATTTATTGGTTTCATTAGACTCAAAATCCATGATTGTGAGTACCATCCTTCGTTGTGTGCTCAACAATATGCCATGATCCACTAACACTCAAATTGCCCCAGTTTTATGTCCCATATAGCTTCTTGATCATTAGCTCGGTCCTTCCTCGTTGCATAGGCCGCCCTTTCAAGTTTTCGACCTATAGTTAAGAGTTGCTCTAATTTTTGCATGGACTCTTTTTTTGGTCTAGCGAGCTTTTCTTTCTTTTGTGCCTTTATTTCTGCCTAGGTTGCCTTTCGGGTTTTCAACCTAGCGGGCTTTCTTTTCCTTTTCTTTTTCTTCACTTTTTTTTTGTTTTTTGTTTTTTATTTTTTATTTTTTTTTTCGTTTTTGTTTTGTTTTTGTTTTGTTTTTTTTAAGTTTTGCGTAGGTTGCTCTTCTGGGTTTTTAACTTAGCAAGCATTTTTTTGTTTTTTAGGCAAAGCACTTCTTTATGACATCCGAATTGATAGGTTTACTGAGTGGTTCACCTTCCATGTCAATCAAGATCAATGCTCCTCCAGAAAAGGCATATCTAATGATGTAGTGGCCTTCATGTGTGGGTGCCTTCTTGCTTCTGTTATCCTCTTGATTCGGCAAAATCCTCTTCAAAACAAGATCTCCTAGTTGAAGCATTCAAGGGAAAATCTTATTAAATGCTTTGACCATCCTTTTTCTGATATAATTGCCATGGCAGACTGCGTTTAGCAGTTTTTCTTCGAGCATGTTGAATTGTTCGCATCAGATTTTGATCTCTTTGGCCTCTTCTAATTATGTTTCGACTAGAACTCTTGAAGACAAGATTTCCATCTCTATTAGCGTCGCTGCCTCCATCTCGCACAAAATCAAAACCCTTGATAAGCGTGCTATGTATAAGGTAGCAAGTTACTCCAATCCTTGTAGGTGATTGCCTTTTCCCCACACCCCTCATTCATTTTTGGTTAGTAGGAAGCCAAGTTGTGATGCTTGATCTTGAATTGCTCACATAGTCTTTGTTCTTTTGCATTATTGAAGTTAATTGCATTATCTGTGATGAGCTTTCTGGCCAATTCTATTCAATTATTTTCCACTGAATTTATTATTTTGGCACATTATTGGTAGAAGTCAGAATCTTCATCTCACTCATTTTCATTCAAATCCATTGCAACACAAGAATCAGTTAATGGTTTGTCACAATCATTTGCGCAGGATAGAGACCATAAAGGAGAAGAGTCTTAGGAATTGAGATGAGACTCAAAACAACTAAAATAGATAAAACAAAAATTTAAAAAGGAGAATTAAAAAGAGAAAGAAGAAAAAGGAAAAAAAAAACCATGCATAATCATTTTAGTATTCAATGAAAAGTTGAAATGCAGACAAAGGAAACTAAAGCATGCAATAAATCATTCAAAGGTTCAGACTTCCAATCATTCAATTCCTCGCAGCTTGGGTAGATCCATTGAGGCAGTTCCTCAGCACTTTCTTCACTTCCATAGTCTTGGCAACAAATGGCATTCACTTGTCTTTTGCCATGATTAGGGAATGGGTGGTCTTGGCTCTTTTACTAGCTTAATAGCGCCGTTGTTAATCAAACGCCATACAGTATTCCTAAATCCATGACAGTCCTCAACTGAGTGTCCAAGGGATTTGGAATGATAGTCACAAGTTTGGTTTGGGTTGTACCACCGAGGATATGGCGGCATGAAGGTTTTCCCAAGACATGGGGCTAGCAAGTTATCTCCACACAAATGCCTAAACAATTCAGCATTGCTCATGTGGAAAATAGGTAAGGGTCGGTTTTCCATCAGGGGTTTGCTAGTGTTGGTAGTGTTGGGTGAGAGAGGGGTTATGATGGGTTGATTATCCAAGGGGCTGGGAATGGTGCTTGGTGAAGTCTAGGTGTGGCTAGTGTGTAAGGTTGGAGGTAAGAGGCATAGTTGATTTGGTGTGGTTGGGCCGTGTATGGTGTTTGAGTTGGATAAGCCGTGTATTGTGTGTGTTGGTAGAATAGGTAGTAGCTTGGTTGGAATGTGGGTTGATGAGATTGAGGGGAATGTAGTTGATTGCATCCTCTTTCTTCTTGAAGTGGGAGCCCTTTTTGAATTAGGACTCACTTGTTTCCCCCATTGCTAGTACCACTTTCCCTTCTTAGATGTTGGATTCGATCCTTTCCCTAATTTCTACCAAGTCGACAAACTCTTGTACATGGGTCCCAAGCATGTTCTTAAAGAATAGACCTTCTAGCGTGTGAATGAAGTAAGAGCACATCTCTTGCTCTAGCATTGCAGGAACAACCCTTCTAGCCAAAGCTCTCCACCTATGGGCATAATCTTTGAATGATTTGTTCTTCTTCTTCCTCATCCCTTTCAACTGGTCCCTAGTAGGTGTGGCATTCAGATTGAACTTATATTGGTTAGTGAAAGCCTGAGCTAGGTCCTCCCAACACCTTATCTATGTTTGGTCCATCTGCATATACCACTCCCATGCAGCCCCATCCAAGCTCAAAAAGCTGATTAGAAAGTTATCATCCTTAAACCATATTCCCATAGTTGTGCAATACATCCGAAGGTGCATGATAGGATTAGTGTTGTCGTCAAACTTGACAAACTCAGGCATCTTGAAGTCTTTGGGTATGACTACACTGGGAGCCAAACATAAATCATTGACATTCATCAGGCCGTACGGGTTAGGCCACGCAGCATTCGAAATTGCTCCTGCATCTTTTCTTGCAGTTCTTGTTTGAGCTTTGGTCGCTCTGCCTCCTTCTCTGAATTGCTGTACAAGATTGCACTGTTGACATTCCTATATGAGTCATATACAGGCTCTTCATTATTGGAGTCATTGCCTCCACCTTCCCTAGATTTGTGCATAGATGTGATAGCTTCTTTAACCACCTCTACTTGTTCGTGCATCACAGCCTTCAAATCATCAAGCTCTTTTTCAAAATCCCTTTCACCTGCCATGGCTTCCTGATGGCTTTTAGGAGTAGACGAAGCTTTCCCTTGAAGAGTGACTGAGACTCTGCAATAGAAAAAAAAACAACAACAAGACTTTTACAAGCTAGCTTTTTTTTTCTTTTTTTTTTTAACACCATGTATGCATGATGGAAGAATTATTAGTGTATGTCATGTATGCATGAGAGAAGCATGAGTAATGTATGCATAAGGAAAGGGAAAAAAAAGTACAAAAACTGAAGGTTTTTTTTTTAAAGTAGGTACAATGAATGAGTCATGCATTAAGAGAAAAGTTCTTTTTTTTTTATGCACGTACTGAAATGAAGCAATCAATGGATCATGAAGAGATTTTTGTGTCAATGGATGAGCTATGCATGATGATTTTTGTATGCAAGATGATTTTTTTATGCAATGCAAGATGAATTATATATATATATGTAATGAATGAGTTATGCAAGATGATTTTTTATGCAATGCAAGATGAGGTTTTTTTTCGCAATGAATAAGTCATGCAAAATGATTTTTGTATGTAAATCATGTAAGAGAAAGAGATAGATGGATGCTCAAGTGTCCTAAAGAAGGTTAATCCTAGAGGTGGATTTTCCTAAGGTCCAAACCTTAATTGGTTGGCCACTAGGTTCAATCTATTAGAGCACAATTACTGGGACGGGTTTAGACATCTAACAGCCATGGTTCCCAGATTGCTTCCATCCATAAGATAGAGACCCAGTTCATAAAAAGACCACAAGTAGGGATGAACCCTCTCAATATTATCAATCCATGAGACTAGTAACAATTTAAGTGGTGTCCCATCAAATGCCAAGTGGGCATGAAGCCCCTCAGTGATAATGTCGAGACTCTTCCTAATCCTTAGGTTGCACAAGCTCGGGTATAAAGCCAAAAATGTGTGTAAGATAGCGATGGTGCACTGTGTGTGAGGAGCATACATATTCCTACCAAACAAAAGCACAAACAGTATATATACAAAAGGTCATCTACCCTAAGGTTTGAGTGACAAATATTTACAGCTAAATTAAATAATTATTTACAAATAAATAAAAGGACATATTTATGTACAAAAATAAAAAAATAGATATGAAGGGGAATAATAAATATTATAAAGTTATAATTATTTGCATAATTTACTCAAATAGGCTTGACTCTCTAACTTTCCCTAATGGAGTCGCCAAACTATCACAACGTCCCTGGAGGGCGTCGCGACAAGAATGACAACCAATTAAAAAAAAAAAGGAGTTGCCACCAATTTAAATTCTGACTAAAATTGAAAAACCATTTTAATTTGCAAACTGGTCTTTTGAGAAAGGCTTTAAGGTTCGGGAGTTTGATTACGATTAGGGAAGGGTGGAAACTTAATCCCACTGCACCTCTAATACGTCCGTATAAATACGGTTACCCTAGAGCTCATTACGCAATTTTTTATAACTTTAAAATATTTATTTTTCCTAAATAATAATAATAACAATAATAATGAATTTACAAAGAAATAAAGCTAAAATTAAAACAGAACTTAGAGAACATATTTTATGAAAAAAAAAAGATTTTGGCTTGATAGTTGTTTGGCTACACCAACATATCCTCTAGTTCAATGAGGAATTCAAAGCCACGTTGTTCTGTAGAAAATAATTATGTGTTGATGGATTTTAATTAAACAAATAAAAAAATAAAAAAAAAAATGTGTTGATTGATTTATTTAAAAAAAAAAGGACCTGACCAAAATGAAAAAATTAAGATAACAAATAGGCCTAAAAAAGAATAACCAAGACTTTTTAAAAAAAAACAAGTATAATCCAAACTAAAAGAATGAATGTGACCGGGACTTGACCAAAAGAAATAATTAAAATTAAAAAAAATTAAGTAGAACATACTTGACCTATTAACAAATCAATGCAATGTGCAAGCAAATAAGAACAAAGACTATAAGGCGGTAAGGGTAGCACGAGGAACAACCATTGTGACAGGAGCAACTTCGCGATTGAGACTGGCAGGCTCACTGGAGCAGCTCCGGCAGGGGCTTCGCAGCGGCTTCACGGACGATGGTTGCGTGAGGAAGGTTCTGCGAACAAGGACGGCACGGTGGTTGCTATCTTCGATGATAACAGAGGATGAGCAAGGCTGATGGTGATGAGGTTGATGTTAATGAAAGCTTGATGATGGTCAAATGGGGATGATGATCAAGTGGTGATGGTTGGAAGGTTATCAAGAAGGGAAAATTTATGGGGCTTGTGTGATGGGGATGAAAGCTGTGTGGTGATGGTAAAAAAGTGGAAAATGTGCCGCTGCTGTGATTATATCTCCTCCTCCCTTTGACTACTAACAATGACTACTTATATACATTATTCTATCCTAATATAATTAATGACATAATCATTTAACCTGATGCTAATTGATATAATAAAATCAAATTAATTAATAAAATCAATCAGAATAAAATCAATCAATCAATACTAGATAATCAAATAATAAATAAAAAAATATTTTTTGATTTTTCTTTTCAACTTTGTTTTAATTTTCGTTTTTTATTTTTTTATTTTTGGGAACATTTGGGCTAAGACAAATTATTAAACATAGACTAAAAAGGAAAACTCTTTTTTTTTTTAGTTTAAAAGAAAATATTTTTTGCAACCTAATCAAAATTCAAAAGAAAATTACTTGGACAAAATATGGTGTTCACACCCTAGGATAGATGCCTTTGTCAGAGTTTAGAGAAAATATTGTGTTTTCTGATTGGACTAAACAATAGGTATAGAGAAATATGTTATGTGTTAATGGCAATTAATCTATTAACCTCAGTACAAAGTAGCCCAGAGCAAGAGTATTCAAAGAAGGGACCTAGTGAAGTACCCATTATTGGCACACTTGGGACAACGATACGTAATGCCCAAATATGACTAGAGATTTTATTATGTTGCATATATTGTGCATAACCAGATCAGAGACTTCTGTTTTTCCATTACGGTACTGTTGAGTCGGTTTATAGAAAAATATGTTTTTTGTTACCTGATTTAAGTATGAAAAGCTTTAACCTCCTATTACTATTATTGTTATTATAATGTTGTGTATCTTTTCTTGGAGGGGGTTTCAGGTGAGGACTCGCTCACTGAGTTTTAGTAACAAAACTCACCCTGCTCTTCCTTTTTACTTTTATAGACAAAGCAGCTGTTGTGGATCCTTCTCAGCTATCCATTTCCTAGCAGCAGTAGACTTCAGTTGGTGAGCCTTTTTGTTTTTGGTCTAGAGTGCTCTAGTGTGTGTTCAGGTAGGATTCCAAACAATAGAGCATGTTTTATGTTTTGCACCATATAATACTAAGGCCATATGTATTTATACAATTTTGCTATTTAGAATCACTTGTATGTACTGGACTTTGTACATTTGCTCTTATTATGATATCATACTTTAAATACTATCACGACCCAACTTAGAAACATGATCAGCATGTGAGGAATCTCATCCCTTCGTAAGCTTTCTGGGTGACGTGGTTCTCTAAATGTATAATATATCATAAAATAATAGTCAAAATATGATCTCTTTGAAATCTGTAGTATTTTTCTCTAATTAAAACATAATATTTAATTTCATAAACCGAAAGTATTTAATGTTCAAACTCTGAAAATCCATTTAACACTGGAAAACTGAATCACAAATCCATCTTTGGCTTATTATATAAACTCTAGTCAAACTCTACAAATTTTAAATCCATTATAAACTGAAAACATATACATAATTGTTTATGATACTGAAACTAAATATATAATATGAAAATAAAGCATGGCCTGGATCCTACCTGTACATCTACTGGAGCACTCTACTCTAACTTAGTCCTACTCTAGGCCTTACTACAAGGTAAGACTCACCACTGGAAACAACTGTATCTATGGAATAGAAGTCTGAACCACTTCTGAACCTGCAACTATGAGAGGAAGGGAGAGGGGTGAGTCAACGAACTCAGTGAGTGAGCTCTCACCTATCACCCACATAGGACAACCAAGGAATATACATAATGTAATACTCATGTAGCAATCATAAACTATTTGATATTTATAAGCATAACTATATAGAAAAAGATATCTCTACTTTTATAAATTCATAGAAATGCATATCTAAATTCTTACTTTAATAAGAAATCATTTTCCACACATTTACACAATAGCTCTTCAATCAAATATTCTCAGAAAATGTATTTATCTATAAACATAAATGCTATAAAGCTGGTAATCTCTAGTAAAGCATAAAGAACAGTAATCTCCTAAAGAAACAGGGATTTCTAGTTATGCCTCTCATAACAAAAATATAAATTCTTTTGTTATGCATGTCAACCATGACATAACAATTTCTCTAATCTCTAGGATCCCTTTGGGATCCAAATTGGATACCTAACTAGGTTCCATTATCTACTCTGTGAGATTATCCTCTCAGGACAACTTGGTACCAAAGTTAACAATTAGGGTTCAGCCATTAACTTATTGTCTGTTTCTCTATAGCTACCGTCTAGTCTCTAATTCATAAAATATGCCATTTTCACGAAAACTCTGCTCTGAGCTTTTCTCTAGGCATAAAACTCCATAATACATAAGTACTTTACTCTTAGAATTACTGGGGGAAATTCATAAAATATCTAAATCAAGTTATAATCATACTCTAGCTCTTTTAATAAAATCATTTTAAATCTAAAAGATAGGTACTTTGTCCCTCGAGAACGCAAGCCCCTAAATCTTAGTACTTAGAAAGTTCTGGGCTCATATAACTCTAACAATCTGGCTTTAGCATAACTATGGCTGTAAAAATTGATCCCAAGGGTTCACCACTTGTAGGCATCCTGATTTCAAGCCCACATATTATGTATCTAGCAGTTGCTAAGAATCATACTGAATTCCGTACCTCTTAGTACCATAAAACTGAAGTTTTAAATCCATTTCTTAACTAACATATTTTTAATATACTTAATATATAACTAACATCATAGTTCAAAACATTGAGGGTCCTAAATCATGTAGCTCTAATATTATACTTCTAAACCAAAGGGGTTCATAATCATAAAAACTCTAAAACTGTAATAACATCTCCAGTCTTTAACACAAAGTCATACTCATGTTCACATTTCTCTAGCAAGTATAAATATATTAACTGATGCTCAAAAATCATATTTTGAAATCTCCAATCTTGACGCATAACAATATCATAAACTCTTAAAATATATTTGATAAATTAATAACTTATTAACTCATATATTCTTGCAATAAATCTTTTAGAGTTGAACTTAAAACATTTTCATAACATACAATCTATTAATCATGGTCCTATGTTTTTCTAAATTTTATTTTCATGCTATATATTCAAAGTCATAGCTTTGCAAAATCATATATATTCATTTTTTCATCTCTAATACCATATTTAACAATTATCATGTATAAAACATAATTATAATGATGAAACTAAAGTCATGAGTTTGAACCTACTCACCGTTTGGAGCCGGGAGTATGTGGGCATCACCAACTTGACCTTGAGAGCTTGGAATGACACTAACAACTGCCATAGAGCAACATAGACTCTAGATTAAACTCTAAAAACCTCTAGAGAGCTCTAATCTAACTCTAACAACATTGGAGGAGCACCCCCACTTGACAACAATGAGATAAATAACAATATCCATAACATGGAGGAGGAAGAACGTGAAAGAAACAACCATAAACCAACAACAATTAGTTACCTTGGATCTTGAAGGAAGAGGATTTGGTGTTGGATTGAGTGGAAGAGAGTGGGGAAGGGTTTGGAAGGGGGTTTCAGTTATGGGGGTGAAAATTGTAACGCCCTGATTTTCTGTCTGAGTGAAAATGACTAAACTGTGTAACATCCTAATTTTTTTTCAGAAAATAATTGAGGCTTTAGTAGTAAGAATATCAAAATTTTGGTGTACACAAAAATGATGAGAACAATGTAACGAACGTTAAAAAAAAAAAAAAAAAAAACATGAATAGTGTTTTGCAGGCCCCGTAGACCCACCGGAACAGCTGAAACCTTAGATTCAAGACCTGAAGGTGCCCGAAATTTGGAAATTATAGGATTAAGGTTAGAAATAGGTAGGAATAAATATTTTATACCTAGAATTAATTTTCAGGCAATAGTTGATTACCCGGGTACACTATTTTACCCATTCGGTTAAATTACGGTGTATTGTTTTTACACAAGATAAAGCTACTAAAGGCAAGCATGCCACCTAGGGTGACAAGTGTGTGGCTTGAGATATGCCACACCATTGCACCTTTATGGCTAACCAATAGGAATTGTACAAAATTACCATATTTAACTTTAAGAAATACCATTTTGTACTTGAAATCATTATCCATTTTGCCCTAAACTCACAAGATCAATATCTTATCACCACCACTCCATCATTTTCGTGTAACACTCCAAAAATACAGCCTCCATGTTTGTTTCCTCTCAAACCTCCATTAACAAGCTTCAAGCTCCAAAACCCTAGCCTAAAGTCACTAAAACACAAAGTTTCCTTCACAAAACTTGTTCTAGACATCAACACCTACAAATATAACCGATTAGATTCTCCAAAAACCTCACCTTATCACATCACTCATCTCTGGTTAGAGGAGTATTTTACTGTATTTTAAGAGCTTTGGGGTAGAGTATATCTATCTTGGAGTATACAAGAGACAAAGAGGCATTAGCTTCCAAGGGTAGGGTTTTCTTTGGCCTTTTTCTTTCCAAATTATTCTGTAAATTTTTTGGGTTTTATTTCGAAATTTATGGTTATATTTGATGATAATATGTTGATATTGATGTGTTAATTTTGGTGGAGTGTTTGGATGAGGTTAAATAATGATGTTTGTCAAAATAAGTTTTGGCTAGGCTGCTGAATTTTCGGATTTCAGCAGGACAAGATTTGTTCATGAATTTTCTAGTTCAATTCTATTCATTTTTATGAGCTATAAAAATTATATGTTGAAGACAACATCATAAGGAAACTCTTATAATTTTCGTGGTGCATAATAAAGAGTTTTACTGCCTGAGAAAATCAAGAACCAAGAGTATATCTATGCTGGCTGAAATCTTGGTACTGGAGCTGTGAATTTGTATAAATTTTTATTCATAGAAAATGATGGAGTTATCCTTTGAAATTTTTACAGAGTTTTTTAGACATCTTTAAGTATAACTGTGATTTTTATTTTGAGTTGTTTCTATCATTTGCTAAAGTTAAAAATTGTGTGAATCCTATTCTGAGTTGTGAAAAAGTGGCCTCTGACCACTAAAATTGTAGAATTTATTTGACATGGTTCTAGTATTCTGTTTGCTATGAACTTTTTACAGGGACTTTTAGACACATTGAGGTGTCATAGAGAATTTTTATGGCCAGTGAATTGCCCATTGGATATGTGAATTAAATGTTGTCCCCATAATGGTAAATCTGTCAAGAAGCTGGAATGGTGAAGATGTATTAAGTTAATGATAGAAATCTATTTAATCCAAGTATATATCATATGAATGTATGTTAATTGTTTGAAAGGCTTGTTTATAAAGTATGAATGAGACTCCAATGATACTGAATGCCTATATCCTGGGATACAAACCTGACTTTGAAATAGAAAGGTCCATGACATGGTTGTATGACAAAAGAGAATATGTGAAATTTAATGGTGCATGTTTTAACATACGGGAAAATAGAAACAAGGCTTATGTGTGATAGAGAGGGAAGGCAAAAATAAGAACTTCCCAAGAAATTTTATGAGTCGGTAGACTTATCGACTAGGAAATAGAACTGTGTGATTCAGAAATGGAAAAAATGAAGTCTGATGATCACGAATAGGAATGAGCTCATGTCCTAGCAGTCTATGGTCCTCTGAGGAGTTATCCACTACATATGTTACCTGATGTGAATCTAAGCCTTCCCTATGTTAATAAAAGAACTACTACACTAAGTTGAATTCTATGTGATATAAGAGAAACACTTATGATTAATACCATTTTGCATATAATTTTCTTTGACTCATGTATGCTAATATTGATATATGTGATCTAACATGATGTTTTTCTTTATTATTATAAATGCATTTACTGCTTATATTCTGTCTGTATGTAAGGGGTTACCCTACTGAGAATTTTATAATATTCTCACCCCTATTTGTGTATATGCTGTATTGTGCTCAGACTCTGCAGATGCCTCTGGCTGAGGAGAGGCCATCATACCGATGGCCAATGGTTTCAATGAGGAGGACATGAGACTTACGTGGGCTTTTGACTTGTATGTAGTGTAGAATAGAGCCAGGAACTTACCATCTTGTAGACTAATTGGTGTTAGATGTCTTAGTTCCATTTCTGTGTGTTTAGTATTTTGTTGGACCTTGATATTTGAGCAAGCTTGGTAGATCTTTTGATAGTAGTTACTGTGTTGTATTATAAGTTTAAGTGACTTAACTTCAAGTATGGTATGTATTAAAGAAAGCGGTATGTAAAGTAATAATATATGTACATTTTATAGTAGTTTTCTTTATAACTCTAGAGTTTGGTTTATCTTATTTCATTTCATTTGACTAGTGGATATTATAGAAAGGAAGTGATACTCTTCTAATTACAATGTTAATGCTCGAGTAATACATGGTAGTTAGGAGGGTGTTACATTATGGTATCAGAGCCGGATTATCCTATAAGCCTGAGGATTGGACCGGCTATGCTTTCTTAGAAATTGTCATGCATTATGACTTTATATATATGTGTATGACTGCTGATTTGAAATGTTGTGGGTTGTTGTACACTTTGCTTGGTATTGAGACTGATCAACTCAATATTTTCATTTGGTGTGATAGGAACCAATGACTTCGAATCGGCGAACTAGGAGTGGAGCTGGAAACGATGCCGACATGATGAATACTTTTCGTGAGATGGCGGCTGCCATGAGGGAACAAGCTACAGCTAATACCCGAATGATGGAGCAATCGAACCGCAATGAAAGGCAAAACCCAAATTGATAATCCCTGTAGTGAACGAAGTCGATGTAGAATATCGAATTTGCCGAGTTCAGAAGGCAAATCCCTCTCCATTTCGAGGAGCTTTTAATCCTCGTAAAGCGTAAGAATGGATAAAGGCTATGGAAAAGATTTTCTCCGTTCTTCCTTGCACAGAGATCTAGAAGGTGGCCTTTGCCACCTATATGCTAGAAGCAGATGCGGATTTTTGGTGGGTTGGCACCAAGGGATTATTTGAAGCTTCCCATACTGTAGTTACCTGGACTATTTTTAAGGAAGCTTTTTACCATAAGTACTTCCCTATTTCTGTGAGAAATGCGAAGGAATTGGAGTTCATGGCTCTCAAACAAGGACCTATGAGTGTAGCAGTATACTGCCAAATTTGAAGAGCTCTGCAAGTTTTCTACAATTTATCAACGTGACCCGGATGAAGTTTGGAAATGCATGAAATATGAAGGAGGTCTACGAGAAGATATAGAAGCAGCTGTAAGTCTCTTGGAGATTAGGGACTATCCTACCTTGGTAAATAAATGTCGACGTGCAGAGGAGTCCAACAGGAAGCTAACAAATTTCAAGTATGCCCAAAACAATGCTAGAAGGGGATTAGCACCTCAAGGTCCCCGATTCAAGCCTGTTAACCAACCTCGGAGAAGGTTTCCACCCAACAATAACAACAACAACAACAAAGGAAAACAACTTCAACCTCTAAGACCCGAGACAGGGAGAGATTGCCCTAAGTGTGGGAAAAATCATGGGAATCGACCTTCCGGACAACGCAAATCATTTGCTTTGGCTGTGGGAAACCAGGACATAAGATATTTGAGTGCCCTAACAAGAAAGGTCATCAGCCCGCCTCCAGGCCACAACAACATGGGCGTGTTTTTACTATAAGTGCCAAGGAAGCTTCTCAATCTGCCGATCTGATCCGAGGTAAGTGTGAAATAAATGGTAATGTCCTAGATATACTGTATGATACGGGTGCCACTCATTCTTTCATATCCCATGACTGTACGAAGTTGCAATTATCCTGTGTCTCAACTACCTTATGATCTTCTTGTATCCACTCCTACCGCCGGGTCCTGTTAGGACTTGTTATACACTGTAAATATTCCTCTTCAAATAGGTGCTAGAGACTTTACTGCCAATTTAGTTTGTCTTCCTTTATCTGGTCTAGATGTAATTTTAGGTATGGATTGGCTAGTACCCAATTATGTCCTTTTACACTGCCCGGATCGAGTGCCATATTTCTTTCCACTCTACCCTCCATTCCTGTGGTTCCATTTTCTTTTTATTTGAACCTTGTAACATCCAACCCTAGTAAGACAGATCGTCAGAGATATGTTCTCCTTTCTACTAGTGAAACCGAATGTGACTACGAGTTGAGCAAGATTCCAAAGTGGTGAGGGAATATCCAGATGTTTTTCCGCAGGATATTCCTAATTTCCTCCAAAGAGAGATTGAATTTTCCATCGAGTTGGTTCCAGGAACGGGTCCTATTTCAATTGCTCCTTATAGGATGTCCCCTTTGGAGTTGAAAGAATTAAAGTCCCAAATTGAAGAACTGTTAGGGAAGCATTTTATTAGGCCAAGTGCCTCTCCATGGGGAGCCCTGTTCTTCCGTGAAGAAAAAGGATGGGGGTATGAGGCTTTGTGTAGACTATAGGCAATTGAACAAAGTGACAATAAAAATAAGTACCCTTGCCAAGAATTGACGATCTCATGGATCAATTACGAGGTGCAACTGTATTCTCAAAGATTGATCTTAGATCGTGGTACCATCGATTCGGGTTCGAATGAGGATATACCTAAATCGCTTTTAGAACTCGATATGGGCATTACGAGTATAGGGTGATGTCTTTTGGATTGACTTATGCTCCGACTGTATTCATGGATTATATGAATCGAATCTTCCGCCCTTACTTGGATAAATTTGTAGTTGTCTTCATAGATGACATACTTATATATTCAAGGACTGAGGAAGAACATATGGAGCACCTTGGGGTTGTGTTACAAATCCTAAGAGAGAGAAAGTTGTATGCTAAGTTGTCGAAATGTGAATTCTGGATGGGAGAGGTTAGATTCCTAGGTCATGTAGTATCACGAGGAGGAATCTCTGTAGATCCCAAAGAAGGTAGAATCAGACTCCATTGGGAACGACCAACAACGGTGACGGAGATTCGGAGTTTCCTAGGGTTAGCTGGATATTATAGGCGTTTTATCATGAATTTTTCTCGATAGCATTACCTTTGACTAAATTAACCGAAAGAATGCTCCATTCAATTGGACACCAGAGTGTGAAAATAGTTTCCAGGAGTTGAAACAAAAGTTAACCACGGCTCCAAATTCTAGTATTACCTCGATCCTTATATACCCTATGAGGTTTATTGTGATGCTTCTAGTAAGGGTTTAGGATGTGTGTTGATGCAAAATCATAACGTGGTTGCCTATGCTTCTACGCTGAAACCTCATGAAGTAAACTATCCAACCCATGACCTTGAACTTGCAAATGTGGTTTTTGCCCTAAAGATCCGGCGACATCATTTGTATGGTGTGCGCTTTAATGTTTTCTCTGATCATAAAAGTTTAAAGTATCTTTTGATCAAAAAGAGTTGAATATGCGGCAAAGAAGGTGGATGGAATTCCTCAAGGACTATGAGTTTAGTCTGAATTACCATCCGTGCAAGGCAAATGTTGTTGCCGATGCTCTAAGTAGAAAATCCCTAAGTGTAGCATGCTTGATGATTAAAGAGACGGAGCTAGTTGAAAGTTTCAAGGAACTTAGTTTAGACATGTCCGTGAACCCTCGTGGTGTGGTTCTAGGGCAAATAAAGGTAACAAGTGCGTTCAAAGGACAAATTTTAGCTGCACAACGTGAAAACCTGAATTTCAGGAGATATTAAGATCAATTCATGCAAAGAAGTTGCCAGGATTCACTCAAGACCAACAAGGTATATGGAGATACAAGGATAGGGTATGTGTACTCACAAGTGGCGATCTTAGAAAGAAGATCTTAGAGGAAGCTCATAGGGGCGAACTTACTATACATCCAGGCATTAGTAAAATGTATGCGGATCTCAAGAAAATGTTCTCGTGGTCGAATGAAAAAGATATAGAAGAGTGTGTCGTGAAGTGTTTAACTTGTCAAAAGTTAAAATAGAACATCAAAAACCAGTGGGACCCCGCAACCCTTAGAAATCCCTTAATGGAAGTGGGAAAGTATTTCTATGGACTTTGTAATGGGTTTGCCAAGGACATCATCAGTCATGATGCTATATGGGTTATAGTAGATAGATTGACCAAGTCTGCTCATTTCTTACCCATTAAGGCTAATTTTCCTTTAGATAAGTTAGCTTCCTTGTACATCCAAGAAATAGTAAGACTACACTTGTTCCTTCCTCTATAGTTTCGACAGAGATCCAAGGTTTACTTGAGATTTTGGGGAACGCCCAAAAGCCTTTGGTACCAAACTTTGTTTGAGCACCGCCTATCATCCCCAAACTGACGGCAAACAGAATCTAACCATCCAAACCCTGGAAGATATGCTAAGGGCATGCGTGATTGAGCAGAAGGGAAGTTGGGACAAGTTACTCCCATTGGTTGAGTTTGCTTATAATAACAAATGCATCATGCTAGTATTGGCATGGCCCCATATGAAGCTCTATATGGAAGAAAATGTCAATCCCCATTGTGTTGGTATGATTCGGGAGATGCGAGACTATTGGGACCCGATCTTGTTAATCAAACAACGGAACAAATCCGTAAGATCAGAGCAAGATTCTCACCGCATGCAGTCGTCAAAAGAGCTATGCCGATACTCAAGGAAACCTTTAGAATTTCAAGAGGGAGAACATGTATTCCTCAAGGTCACGCCCACTTTGGAGTAGGTAGAGCCCTTAGAGTTAAAAAGTTGTCACCTAGGTTTATAGGTCCTTTTCAAATTCTTCAACGAATTGGGTCACCGCTACTGATAGCCTTACCCCCACATTTATCCAACCTTCATAATGTCTTCCATGTATCTCAACTTTGTATGTACCACCCAGATCAAAACCATATCATTGAGCCTGAGTCTATACAGTTAAGGGATGACTTGACGTATCAAGCCCCTCCTATTCAGATCGTTGATAGAGAAGTCGTGCAACTTAGAAATAAATATGTGCAACTTGTAAAAGTGGCTTGGGGTGGACCTGGAAATGAAGAGTATACATGGGAACTAGAATCAAGTATGAAGACAGATTATCCTAATTATTTCCAGGTATGAAATTTTGAGGGCAAAATTTTTTTTTAAGGTGGGAAGTAATGTAACATCCTAATTTTTTTTCAGAAAATAATTGAGGCTTTAGTAGTAAGAATATCAAAATTTTGGTGTACACAAAAATGATGAGAACAATGTAACGAACGTTAAAAAAAAAAAAAAACATGAATAGTGTTTTACAGGCCCCTAGACCCATAACAAATTTGAAACCTTAGATTCAAGACCTGAAGGTGCCCGAAATTTGGAAATTATAGGATTAAGGTTAGAAATAGGTAGGAATAAATATTTTATACCTAGAATTAATTTTCAGGCAATAGTTGATTACCCTGCACACTATTTTACCCATTCGGTTAAATTACGGTGTGTAGTTTTTACACAGTATAAAGCTACCAGTGCAAGCATGCCACCTAGGGTGACAAGTGTGTGGCTTGAGATATGCCACACCATTGCACCTTTATGGCTAACCAATAGGAATTGTACAAAATTACCATATTTAACTTTAAGAAAAACCATTTTGTACTTGAAATCATTATCCATTTTGCCCTAAACTCACAAGATCAATATCTTATCACCACCACTCCATCATTTTCGTGTAACACTCCAAAAATACAGCCTCCATGTTTGTTTCCTCTCAAACCTCCATTAACAAGCTTCAAGCTCCTAAAACCCTAGCCTAAAGTCACTAAAACACAAAGTTTCCTTCACAAAACTTGTTCTAGACATCAACACCTACAAATATAACCGATTAGATTCTCCAAAAACCTCACCTTATCACATCACTCATCTCTGGTTAGAGGAGTATTTTACTGTATTTTAAGAGCTTTGGGGTAGAGTATATCTATCTTGGAGTATACAAGAGACAAAGAGGCATTAGCTTCCAAGGGTAGGGTTTTCTTTGGCCTTTTTCTTTCCAAATTATTCTGTAAATTTTTTGGGTTTTATTTCGAAATTTATGGTTATATTTGATGATAATATGTTGATATTGATGTGTTAATTTTGGTGGAGTGTTTGGATGAGGTTAAATAATGATGTTTGTCAAAATAAGTTTTGGCTAGGCTGCTGAATTTTCGGATTTCAGCAGGACAAGATTTGTTCATGAATTTTCTAGTTCAATTCTATTCATTTTTATGAGCTATAAAAATTATATGTTGAAGACAACATCATAAGGAAACTCTTATAATTTTCGTGGTGCATAATAAAGAGTTTTACTGCCTGAGAAAAATCAAGAACCAAGAGTATATCTATGCTGGCTGAAATCTTGGTACTGGAGCTGTGAATTTGTATAAATTTTTATTCATAGAAAATGATGGAGTTATCCTTTGAAATTTTTACAGAGTTTTAGACATCTTTAAGTATAACTGTGATTTTTATTTTGAGTTGTTTCTATCATTTGCTAAAGTTAAAAATTGTGTGAATCCTATTCTGAGCTGTGAAAAAGTGGCCTCTGACCACTAAAATTGTAGAATTTATTTGACATGGTTCTAGTATTCTGTTTGCTATGAACTTTTTACAGGGACTTTTAGACACATTGAGGTGTCATAGAGAATTTTTATGGCCAGTGAATTGCCCATTGGATATGTGAATTAAATGTTGTCCCCATAATGGTAAATCTGTCAAGAAGCTGGAATGGTGAAGATGTATTAAGTTAATGATAGAAATCTATTTAATCCAAGTATATATCATATGAATGTATGTTAATTTTTAGAAAGGCTTGTTTATAAAGTATGAATGAGACTCCAATGATACTGAATGCCTATATCTGGGATACAAACCTGACTTTGAAATAGAAAGGTCCATGACATGGTTGTATGACAAAAGAGAATATGTGAAATTTAATGGTGCATGTTTTAACATACCGGGAAAATAGAAACAAGGCTTATGTGTGATAGAGAGGGAAGGCAAAAATAAGAACTTCCCAAGAAATTTTATGAGTCGGTAGACTTATCGACTAGGAAATAGAACTGTGTGTGATTCAGAAATGGAAAAAATGAAGTCCTGATGATCACGAATAGGAATGAGCTCATGTCCTAGCAGTCTATGGTCCTCTGAGGAGTTATCCACTACATATGTTACCTGATGTGAATCTAAGCCTTCCCTATGTTAATAAAAGAACTACTACACTAAGTTGAATTCTATGTGATATAAGAGAAACACTTATGATTAATACCATTTTGCATATAATTTTCTTTGACTCATGTATGCTAATATTGATATATGTGATCTAACATGATGTTTTTCTTTATTATTATAAATGCATTTCTTGTTTATATTCTGCGTATGTAAGGGGTTACCCTACTGAGAATTTTATAATATTCTCACCCCTATCAGTATTGTGCTCAGACTCTGCAGATGCCTCTGGCTGAGGAGAGGCCATCATACCGATGGCCAATGGTTTCAATGAGGAGGACATGAGACTTACGTGGGCTTTTGACTTGTATGTAGTGTAGAATAGTGCCAGGAACTTACCAGCTTGTAGACTAATTGGTGTTAGATGTCTTAGTTCCATTTCTGTGTGTTTAGTATTTTGTTGGACCTTGATATTTGAGCAAGCTTGGTAGATCTTTTGATAGTAGTTACTGTGTTGTATTATGTTTAAGTGACTTAACTTCAAGTATGGTATGTATTAAAGAAAGCGGTATGTAAAGTAATAATATATGTACATTTTATAGTAGTTTTCTTTATAACTCTAGAGTTTGGTTTATCTTATTTCATTTCATTTGACTAGTGGATATTATAGAAAGGAAGTGATACTCTTCTAATTACAATGTTAATGCTCGAGTAATACCACGAGGAGTGATCGCCGGTGCAAAGAGGGCACGGACAAGGAGCGGCTCCTCGCAAGGTCCTCTAAGCGGAGGGGTACATGAATGAACCGATTACACACCCGAATGAGAGGGATCCTGAAACTGTATAGGTATGGGACTATACAGTTGAGGAGGGCTTATATGAATTGAGTTGCATTACCTATACCAACAAGATGCATCTTCTTTTCGGTAGCCTAAACTGAAAGAACTCCACAGTTAAGCGTGCTTGACTTGGGGTAATTTTGGGATAGGTGACCTCCTGGGAAGTTTTCCTAGGAAGCATGCGAGTGAGGACAAAGCATGCTGAAAGGACCCGTGTTGGTTTGTGGGGACAGTAGTTTGTGGGGACAGTCGTCAATCCATAAAGCAGCAGGGGATGTTACAAATGGTATCAGAGCCTGCACCTCTCCCAGTACGGTGTGGTTCGGGGACGAACCAGTGGAAGCTGGTGGGCATGTAATGCCCGGGGACGAGGACGAGGAGTGATCGCCGGTGCAAAGAGGGCACGGACAAGGAGCGGCTCCTCGCAAGGTCCTCTAAGCGGAGGGGTACATGAATGAACCGATTACACACCCGAATGAGAGGGATCCTGAAACTGTATAGGTATGGGACTATACAGTTGAGGAGGGCTTATATGAATTGAGTTGCATTACCTATACCAACAAGATGCATCTTCTTTTCGGTAGCCTAAACTGAAAGAACTCCACAGTTAAGCGTGCTTGACCTGGGGTAATTTTGGGATAGGTGACCTCCTGGGAAGTTTTCCTAGGAAGCATGCGAGTGAGGACAAAGCATGCTGAAAAGACCCATGTTGGTTTGTGGGGACAGTCGTCAATCCATAAAGCAGTAGGGGATGTTACAAACTGCCCTTGAGGTCATTTTCTGCCCGGAATTCAAGGATAGCCGATCTAGCAGTCCTCGAAGGGCTAACACAATGTTTGAAGAGGACTAGATGGCTTTTGAGTGCTTTCGGAAATGAAAACCTAGTTTTCTGAGGTTTCAGGTCAAAATGACCAAAATACCCCTGCAGCGTTTTCACGCAGGTATGAGTGCCGATTGAGCCCGAAACTTCTCCAGATGGTTTTAAATGATGTTTTTAAATATTTCATGACATCTATTTAAGTCCCGTAGGTCCCGAGCAGTTTTTGAGCTTAATGATGTAATTAAGCAAACCTAAGCAATATTAAGCTCTAATCGAAGATTAATTAATTTCCATAATTAATCTAGAGTCAAAATAATTTATTAAAGTTAATTAGAACCTAAAATTGCTTAGATTAAACCTAAACCTCTTTTTAAATTCAAGATTCCTAGTCATGGAATCTTGAATAGATTTTCTGCTCTCCAATTCCTTAAATTAAGGAATTGTGTCTATGCATAAAATGAGTTTAAATCCTCCTAATAATGTATGAGTACCCCCCTAATCATGTCTTGAAATTCCTAATTACTTTCTTAGTTACCTAAACACTTGCTTAGCAATTTCTAATCTTAAACTTAATCTAATACACATCTAAACACATCATTAGCACACAATTAGGAGAACAAATCTCTCCCCCATGGCTTGAAAAACCACACGGCCACTCCTCCCCCATTTCCCACATGTTGAATTTATTTTCCACTCCATGGCCATGCTTGCACCATGCTTACACCTTACTTTGAGCCATGCTTGAGCCCATACTCACCATACTTCACACCATGCTTTTGAATGACCACAACAAAGAGATATTTTTCTCTTCCTCCCTCATGAAGTGCACGGTTACCCTCCCCCCTCCATTCAAAAAGAATTGTTTTATTTCAAATTAAAATACACACTCAAAGACCATGCTTAGAGCCATACCTTAAACCATACCTATCCATGCGTTCAACCATGCTTTGTATGACAACATTTAGAACATATTTTCCCTCCCAAGGCCTTGAAGAACCGTTGGCCACTCCTCCTCCATCACCCCCCATTGTTTTGTTTTTCTATAAATACCCATGCTAAGAAATTTGCAAGAACTTTTAGATCATTTGCTTAGTTTAAGTTTCAAGCATTCTTGCAAGTTCTTCCTTTTCTCAAGTTTTCAAGAGTTTTCCTTCATCTTCATCTTCTTCATCTCCCATTTGAATCACAACCTCAAACCACCACACCACCACTTTGAATAATCATCTAAACACATAAGCTCTTACCCTCAAACATAAGCTCACACAAAAACTCATCCTTTCCTTTTATTCCTCTCTTGGCCGAAACCTCCTCTCAACCTTGGAGGAAGTTTTTCTTCTCACTCTCATGTCAAAGACCAAGCTTTCATCTTCAACACTTGGTAGGGAGTTGTTCTAAAGTTTTTGTTTTACTCAAATATGTTTTGTTCTTGAAGAAAAGCGTTGATTTTTTGATGTTTTCTTAAGTTTTCTTTTTGGTTTCCTCTTGGATTTTCCTTTTGATTTTCAGCCTCAAGGCCTTGACTTCTCCCTATGATAGCTTGATGATGTGTGTCTCTAGATGATGACCTTGTGTTCATCTCAATGAAGCCTCTGAAGCTTGAGTTTTTCTTCCTTTCCTTAAGTTTTACATATGTTGCTTAGCTCACTAATGATTTCAACTTAAGAAAATAATTATAAGGATTTCAATAAGCCCAAGGCCTACCCTTATGAACCTTAAATTTGGCCAGCACGTTCTAGAGTTTTACTCTAGATAGGGGTTTTGGGTACATAATAAAGAACTTGGTGTATTTTCCTTTCCTTTTTCTTGATTTCGATTTTTTCCTTTTTTTTCCCTTTGGATTTTTGTTTTAAATCCATTTCCTTAAGCTTGATGATGATGTTCAAAGAATCATGAGGTTTCTTTGTAACCTTGGTACTTAGAATTCTAGAGCTTGCTTTATGATGAAGAGATTATGATTGGGATTGTGATATTGATTCTTTAAAGTCTTGTATGAGCTCCAATGACATATAATAATGGACTAGCATTCATATTTAAATTTATGCCTTGCATAGCATATTTATTTCTTATGTCATCACTAAACTCTCAAGAATAAATAAATGAACTTGCATTATCATGTTTAAATTTAAGCTTTGCATTTCATGTTTACTTTTCAAGTCATCACCTAATCTTAAGATAAGAATGAGTTGCATCTCATATTTATTTTGAGCCCTCACTTTACTTTCTAATAAAGATAAAATGAAGTGCATAGCATGTTTATATTCTTGTTATCACTTAAAATATTAGAGCTCAAAGACTTGTTCCTTGGTATCTCAAGTAAAGATTGGGAATGGAGGATGTTTTTAGAAATGCATTTTGGCCATGTGATGATGATGAGTTTGATATAAGTTTCATCTAGTCACAAGGGCCAAGACCTACGTTTTATAATTTTCTTAAGCTTAGATGATCTCAAGGAACATTTTAAGCATGATTTTATGATTTAAATCCCTCTTGAGATTATTTTGAAATAGCAACTGCCCTCAATGGTTTTATGATGATTTTATTGAAATAAAATGTTTTCTAATGAGTTTTAGAAGCTTTAAAAGGATTCCAAGAGAAACTAGCAAGTCTATGTGTGTTAGAAATGAAATTCTATGCTTAGTATGATGATTATGTGTTCAGTTCTGCCATGATTGTTTGCTCACTGTATGATGTTGATTTTTCCATGTTAGAATGTGTTTATTCATATATTTTTTTATGTTGGAATTAACTTGAGAAAGCTGAGACAAGTTAGTAACAAAAGAAAGAATTAGAAAGAGATTTATAGAACCCTTAGAAATGAAAATTTTGGATTCTATTCCAGCAAGGTTAACATTAGTTATTATGGTTTATAATTAGTATAAATGTGTAGGAATCACTCATAATTGGTTTAGGAATTGTTCTTAGTACTTTAGGAGAAGACTGAACTTATAACGGGTCAAAGTTGTGACTCCTAGGTACCCGTAATTGTAAAAACATAGATTCTGCACAAATGGGTTTTAGAATAGGTCATGATCATGATGAATTGTGAGAATAATGAGTTGTGAACCTATAGGTGCATAAGAGATTAAGATCGGATGATTCGAGAACTTAGAATTCAAGTTTAAGGCCTTAAGGGTCAAAGCATAAGACACTGTAGGTTCTTTGATGCTATACATTGATTATTTCAAGTATGATGTGATGATGCATGTGCTATGATGAGTATGATTATGTGAAACTAAGTTTACTATGATTATAGAAGTTGAATGAGAAATGTGCATGTAGTATGAGTTAGCGTGGCATAAAGGAAATTTGAAAGAAATTCGGTATACAGCTGTTACCCTGCTGAATTTCCGTCAAATTAAAGACTTGAGAATGTTTTTGAAAAATATATGAGAAAAACCCTAGGTGACACCAGTTCGGCCGAGCACCCCCAGGAGATAAGTTTTTATGTGACAAAGCACTGAGACGTACTTCTCCTGCTCCGATGGAGAGGAGGCAAATCCGTGAGGGTATAAGTGGATACAGCCTACCAAAGCAGACAATTCGCTGTGCAGTAGATGCCAGTAGAGCGTTTCAAAGAAGGAAATATTCCTATGGACTCCCCAAATTAAAAGTTATGATAGGTGATCCTTAAGCCCCCTAACTCGTACTCTAGAAGTCGGGAATTTTATATTTACGCTTATCATAGGATAAGTAAGAACTAGTGACGATTAGTTAAGGTATGAGCTCATAACCTAGATGATGTTTTAGGGTGGCCCCATGATGCTAGAATATGAAGTTCCTAAGTCACAAGGTTGAGAAATGATTCACTTGAAAGTTTATATGCCATTTATGTGTTTCTTTATGTTATGTTTCATTGAATTGCTTGCATAATGTATTGACATGCATCCATGCATTTACTATGTTGCATTCATAACATTAAGATGCATTCTAAAAGGAACGAACCTTGGATAATTATGTTTATAAACCTAATAACAAATTTTATATGCATACTCACCTTTTATAATAAACCCAAGGTTTCTAAGGATGCTGACGATGTAACCCTAGATAGGAGGTACCGTACTGAGATTCTTTAGCAAGATTCTCACTCCTTTTCTTTCTCTCTTTTCTTTCTCTCTCTCGTTTTCTCCCGTCACATCTTTAGATCATGGTAACATTCGTGGTGTTCATCGACACTCCCATATGGGAGGTGTACTTTGATCCGGAGCACGGATCGTATCATTTTGAGGGATGATGCACCGTTCGAGTCTTCATGTATATAGGACGTCCCTTCACGCACCCTGTACATAGCTACCGTTTCTCCCTGACGTCTTCCTACAGTGACAACATGGTCTTCGAGCGTGCCCGAACGCACAACGAGCAGGTTATGCATACCTACACGTCAGACTGCTTGTTTGCGACTTCTCGGACACGCACTCGCTCGCAAAGATTCAAGGGCGACCCCTCGGAGGATCCCCGACTCATATGTATAGCGAGAGCTCAGCCCCTACTCCCCAATTCGTGCAAGGGGGAGTGAGGAGATAATGACGCAGCCGAGATTAGCGAGAAGAGCCGAGATGCGCCCCCGTCGTGGAGCACATGTGCAGCCGTCACGCGCCCGTACCCCTTTTCGCTTGTTTACGTCTGCAAAGCGCAAGTAGTTTCCTAGGTATATAACCCCCGTCACCCGAGGATCGGTGCTACCAGTAGTAAGGTCTCTTAGGGAGAGCTAGTGCAACGCCCCGATTTTCTGTTAGAGTGAAAATGACCAAAATGCCCCTGAGGTCATTTTCCCCCCGGAATTCAAGGAAAGCAGGTCCGGCAGTACTCGAAGGGCAAACTCAATGTTGGAAGGGGATTAGATGACTTGTGCACCTTCCCGGGATCGAAAATCTCGTTTTTCGAGTTTTCGGGTCAAAATGACCAAAACGCCCCTGCGGTGTTTTACCCATTTGCAAGTGCCGGATGAACCCGAAACTTCTCCAGATGGTTTTAAAAGGCATTTTTATGTATTCTATGACCTCAGTTTTAATTTTAGAAGTGCCGGGCAAAATTAGTGCAAAATTACGGTTTTGCCCCTAGTTTCGTGTTTTTATGCTTAATCGCGTGATTAAGCAAACCTAAGCAATATTAAGCTCTAATCGAAGGTTAATTAATTTCCTTAATTAATCTTGAGTCAAAATAATTTATTAAAGTTGATTAGAACCAAAAAGTGCTTAATTACAACCTAAAATCATATTTTAATTTCAAGACACCTAGTCATAGAATCTTGAATAGTGTTTTCTCTTTCCAATTCCTTAAATCATGGAATTGTGTTACACATTGTTTATTCATAAATGAGTTTAAAATTCTTTAATGATGTATGAGCACTCCTAATCTTGTCATAAAATTCTTAAAACACATACTTAGTTACCTAAACTTAAGCTTAATTATTCCTAACCTTGTACCTAAGCTAATACACATCTAAACCTATCATTAACACCCAATTAGATGATCAAACCTCACCTCCCCCTTGTTGTACTAGACCTGGCCGTGCACTCCCTCATCCCATATGCATCACATGTTCAATTTTTCAACACTCCAAGGCCATACCTCAAGTCACATACACTATACCTTGTCATAACTTTCAATCAAGCTTGAATTTCCACATGAATAAATAATTAAAACAACCCATTTTTTCCATTTATTTGTGGCTGGAAAATTTCCAGCCATGTCAAGGTTCTAGAAGCCTAATTTCATCAAAAATTGATAGGAAATTAACTCACATCAAGCCATACTTTGTAGCATAGCTTCCATACTTCAAACCATGCTTGAATGACCTTGTGTAAGAGATATTTTTCTCTCCCTTTTCCCCCTCAAAAGCCACGGCCACATCTCCCCTTGGTGAGCCCCATGGCTTTGTTTTTCTATAAATAGGATGCTTGTGATAGTTTAGTTGCACTTGGAAGCATTTGCTAAGTTTAGAATTCTAGAGTTGTCTTGCTAGTTCTTTTCTTTTCTCTCAAAGTTCCAAGAGAGTTCTTCCTTTCTTTTCATCTTCATCTTCATCCTCTCTTCATCTCATCATCATCTCTCAACCTTGAAACACCACCCCATAGCCTTGAAACATCATCAAACCTCTCAAACACCACACCTCAAACACAACCTCACTTGAAACACAACTCCAACCTTCTCATCCTCCCTTGGCCGAAGCTATCTTGCCTCTTGGAGGAGCTCATCATCTTGTTTTTCTTTTCAAAAGATCAAGCTTTGTGTCTTCACTCTAGGTAGGAGTGTTTTTCTAAACTTTGTTTCTTGAAAAATGAGTTTCTCTAGCTTTCTCTTGGATTTCTTTTGAAACTTTTCCTTGGTTCTTTGTTTTCCTTTCATTTCGGCCATGAGGCCTTGATTATGAGCATGATAGCTTGATGATGAGAGTTTCTAGATGATGACCTTGTGTTCATCTCAAAGAAACTTCTAAAGCTTGAGTTTTCCTTTTCTTATAACTTTATCTATATGATATCTAGCTCACATGGTTTTTCAACTTAAGAAAATTAATCTAAGGATTTCTAAAAGCCCAAGCCTACCCTTGTCAACCTTAAAGTTGGCCGGCACGTTCTAGAGATTTTTCTCTAGATAGGGGTTTTGGGTATTTAATAAAGAACTTGGCTTAGTTTCACTTTCTTGTTCTTTTGTAAGGTTTTCGGTTTTGGTATTTTGATCCTTGAGATTTTGTTTGGTTTTGTTTAGAAAGTTGTTTTCTTTGAGCTTGATGATGATGTTCAAGAACCTCATAGTTCTTATGAGAACTTGGTTCAAGAACTCTAGAGCTCTCTTTGTAATGAGATATATGTTGGGTTGTTACTTTGTTAAAGTCTTGAATGAGCTCTAGCTAAACATAAAATGAACTTTGCATCATGTTTATTTTATGCTTTGTATATCATGTTTATTTTATGCTTTGCATATCATGTTTACTTCCTTGCTATCACTAATTACCAAGATAATGAATGAACTCACATTATCATGTTTATATTTCAAGCTATGCATTATCATGTTTATATTTCAAGTTCTCACTAAATATCAAAGATAATAATATGTTGCACCTCATATTTATTTTATGCTATCACTTTACTTTCTAATGGAACCTAAAATGAGTACATGAGTATGTTTACTTTTATGTCATCACTTAAATGAACCTAGAGCTCAAAGACTTGCCCATTGTTGTCTCAAACAAAGGTCTAAAAATATTTATTTCCTTTGGTTCATATTTCGGCCCTAAGGGGTCTTGATGTTTCTAAGTATTGAAAGCTATGTTTTATAATTTTTCCAAGCTTTTATGAGTTTAAAGAATGCATAGAACTAAGTTTTATGAATTTAGAGCCTCTTGAGACAAGTTTGATTTAGCTACTGCCCTCATAAATATTTTGATGATTTTAGATGTTAAAAATATTTATAAATGAGTTTTGAAAGTTTTAAAAAGGTTCCAAGAGAAACTAGTATTTTATGTGCTTTAGAAAATGTGTTTGATGCCTTTAAATGGAGATGTTTGTTTCAGTTCTACCTTGCTATGTTTTACCACTGTATGAGCTGTTTTAATGGTGATAATATGCTTATGTTTGAGTATAATTAATGTTGAGGCTCATATGTGAAAGATAAGAGAAGTTAGAAACTAGGAAAGAATTAATTTGAGAGTTCTAAATCCTTTAATGTTTGAATTTTCTGGATTCTGTCCAGCAAGGTTTAGTAATGCTAATCATTGATTTAAATTAGTTTAAATGTGTAGGAATGACTCATAAATGGTTTAGGACTTGATCTTGATGCCTTAGGAGCAAACCGGACTTAGAAAGGGTCATTGTTGTGACTCCTAGGTACCCGTAAAGTTAGGAATATGAATTATGCACTCTTGAGGTTTAGAGATGTTCTTGATCATAGTGTGAGGTGAGAAATACTTAGTTAAGACCTTATAAGTCCCCGAGAGATTAGGTTTGATGATTTATAACTTAGAATGTGAGTTAGGGACCTTAAGGGTCAATGCATAAGACACTAAAAAGTTGTTAATACTATGATGTGTTGTTTGATGCAAAGATATGATGAGATGTGCTTGATGCATGAGAAAATGATTGATGAAATGTTAAAGTTTATCATAGCATGAGATTTCATGAGAACATGATGTGCGGATTAGCTTGTGGCAGTTTGAAGGAAATTCGGTTTAATAGCTGTTATGCTGCCGAATTTCCGTCAAACCTTAAAGGGTTGAAAGAAATGATTTATGAGTACCATATGAGTTGAAAACCCTGGGCGACACCGGTTCAGTCGAGCACCCCCAGGAGATTTTTATGTGACAAAGCACTGAGACGCGCTTCCCCCGAGGAGGTGCCGGTTCGGCCGAGTACCCCCAGGAGGAGACAAATCCGTGAGGGTATGAGTAGATGCAGCCTACCAAAGCGAACAAATTGCGAGGCCATGCATGGCTAGCAAAGCGTTTCAAAGAGGGTAGTCCCAGAGAGAGATGATCCCTGCCCCCTACCCGTACTTGCGAGTCGGGACTATTATTTATGTTTCGTTTATTTAAGATAATAAGCAAGAGCTAGTGAAGACTAGTTAAGGTATGAGCTCATAACCTAGTTATTATTTTTAGGGTGGCCTATATGCTAAAGTACCATGATTGATGTCACGAAGTTGAGGAATGATTCATTTCAAAGTTATATGCCCTCATGCCACATGATTTATGTTTATGTGCTTTGATGTTGTCTTATATGCTCAAGTATTGCCATGCATCCATGATATAACATGTTGCATTCATAACATCAAGATGCATGCTAAAAGGAATGGACCTTGGATAATTAGTTTTGGAAAACCTTAATTAAACCTTATATGCATGATCATTATTTTTTAAATAAACCCAAGGTTCCTGAGGATGTGTATGATGTAACCCTAGGATAGGAGACTCCTACTGAGATTTCTTTAGCAAGATTTCTCACTCCTCTCTTTCTTTCTTTCCATCACATCTTTAGAGAGCGATGGCGACCTTCGTTCTTTTCATTGACACGCCAGTATGGGAGATACACTTCGACCCGGACCACCGTTCATATCACTTTGAGGGTCGATGTGCCGTTCGTATTTTTGTGTACATGGGACGACCTTTCGCTTATCCAGTTTCGAGCTTCCAGTTCACTCCTATTGCGCCCTTTGGTAGTGACGACATGATCTTCGAGCGCACCCGCCCGCGTAAGGAGCAGTTGCGACGTGCCCGTACCTCTGTCTCCGCCGCCCGAGATTTCCCAGAGTACGTACCTCATTAGAGGAGATCCGAGACCGACCCATCTGAGGATTGGCCGACGCATGTTCCTTCGGAGGGTTCAGCCCCTTTTCCCCGATCCCGACGTATGGGGAGTGAGGAGACTGTGGTGCAGCCGCGCCTGGCGAGGAGAGCCGAGATGCATCCGCATCAAGGAGCCCTCGTTCAGCCACCTCGTGTGCCTTTCACGTTGCATTGGCCCACACAGGCGGAGATAGAGCGTTTCCCCGGTTACTTACCTCCATCACCCGAGGACCCCCGACGTCACTAGTTCCTGATGGAGAGCCTTGTGAGTACTCGAGTTTTTATGAGGATCTTCCCCTTCGGTCGTACCTTTTGGGAGGGGCGTGTAGTTTGTACTCATAGCCTAGTAGGAGGGTAGCGTTTTGGGTTTTCCTATCTTCAGGTTGAACCATGTACTTTGCTATCTGTTGTATTTCCTTTCCGTTGTATTCCAAGCTCTACCCGTTTCTATAAGGGTATGACTAGTTATGTACTTTAGCTACTTTATTATTAATGAAATGTTTCTGTCATCTTCATGATCTATGTTCTTCTGATGTATAATTTATTTTACATGGTTGTTTATGATCGTTACGTGTGCTTTATGTTTCTGTCATTCGATTAGTTAAGCTCGCGGCTCTCACTTTGTTTTATGTTTTCAAAAAGAAAAATTTTCCCGTAATTTTCGCTAAGTATTTTAATGAAAAAATGAGACTACGAAGTAATAGCCTAATGTTTAACCTAATGTGTTCTAGAAAGTTGGGTTAAAAATTAGGGTGTTACAGCTAGCGCACACACACCACATAGTTTAGGATAAACCTTCTTTTGTTATGAGGTTATCCACTTTAGGTGCACTAGGGTAGGGGTGTTTTTATTTGCGCTTTCCTTGTACTTCTCTATTTCCCTTGTATTTGTTTCAGTTGTATTTCTGTTCTGTTATATCAAACTACGTCCCACCCCTAGGTGGGCATATTATGAGATTAATGAAGTATTATCTTTGATATGCTATGGTTTACTATTGTGAAGTTGTTTGATGTTCATGTTTGCGCTTTCTTTTATGTTTGAGTTATGCTTTATCATCAATGCTTGTTCAAGTTCCACGTGGCTCTCACTTTACTTTTATATTTCAAAAAAAAAATTTACCCGTATTTTTCGCTAAGTATTGTAAAGAAAGATTTTAAAAAATGAGACTAAGAGATAATAACCTAATGATTAACCTAAATATGTTCTAGGAGTATAGGGTTAAAATTAGGATGTTACAAAAATCCTGAGTTGGGGTTTACATATTGGGGTGGAGAGGTTCACTTGATGAAACGGTGACGTTTTGCACTATTTCAGCATCAAGGAGACCGCTATGGCAATCATAAGCATCCTTACACCCGCTCGACCATTCAACCGTGTCACTTACGACCGCTATAACGGTCCATCGGTCATCAGATTGCCCAAACTCATGAACTTGCACACTGTGACCACTATAGAGGTCCAGCAGTGGCAATTTTCTAGCTTCTGCAATTTTTTTGTCATTCTATCATATTGGTTCCTTCACACTCACTTATTTTAAGTTAATGTCCCGATTTATTTTACTCTCCATTAACTTTAAAAAATAAATGTAAATAAGGAAATACCCCCATTTGAATCTAAATAAAATATCTAAAAAATCAAAACTCCAACCAATCAAAATCTAATTTTTGAGTTCTAGTTCAAATTCTGAAATTCCTATGATTTTCTAAACTTTGGGGCTAAAAATGAAACGTCTAGAGGTTTCTTAAAATTCGTTAAAAATTACTCTTCAATTCATTTCCCTTTGGAGAGCCATTACCAGGACTTTTGATCCCAAGAAAATGGCTCTAACATATAGCCCTCCAAGGAGGTGTAAGGCTCCAGACTTAGCGAAATCTCAAACCCATCAACATGGGCGGGTCCCAAAGGACCTTGAGGCCGTACAAAACTTGTTTACTGACATGTGTACACTGGGTATTACAAATACAGACTTAGAGATTTCCATTTTAACAACTTTAATTAACAAGAGCAGGTGATTTTTATATAGAAAATGAAGCGAGATTTTAAATGATTTGATGAACTATTATGCATATAGAGTGGTAAAGGTCACAAGGCTTACGTGGGAATGAAATTTCTCACATACTGGTCACATGCCCAAATTGGGGTCATGACAGCACTCCAACATTCTAAACATTCAAAAACCCATCAGAAAACCTGTCGATAAGTATAAAAAATTTAAAAAATTATTAAAAATAATATAATATTTTAATGAGAACTCGTCAGTAAATGTAATGAAAAAAGTATTTTTTTAATTTTTAAATATCCGTCGGTAATTAAAAACATAAAAAATTATTTTATCCTCATTTTGGCCCATTGGTCGACCTATCAGTAAATCCATCAAAAATTGTGCGTGTCATATGGTGCATAGTTGTGGCATCGGCTAATGATGGTTGTCATCTGAAATAATTTTCAAAATGGTGGTAATGAAAAAAATTGTCAATTCATCATTTCCGATGGGTTCAAACCCATTGGTAATTCTTGTCGGTATCTCAGGGATTTCTAGTAGTGCAAAGAGACAATGAAATAATTATAATATCATCACAAGAGAGAGAGAGAGAGAGAGAGAGAGAGAGAACATTATGTCTTTTTTGTAAGAACATTTTCCTAAAGTTTAGGAGATGTGTCTTAAGACTAATTTAAACAAGTAATATTTTAACTCAATTTCATCTAAAAACCTATCAAATTATTATTATTTCCAGTCTTAAAGAATTTCTATTTTTCTTTTTGAATTTTTTTAATATTTTAACCTTCCCTAAAACTAATTTTAACATTTTGGAAAATTACAACCCATGTTCTATGCCCCTAATTACGACCTCCTTGCCTTTATCACTCTCTTTTATGTTCTTTTTTTTTTTTACAAAAATAAAGACACACGCACACACATTCTTGTCTCACATTTTGAATCATTTGGAGACTTTGTCCCCAAATTTGAAGCAAAGCTCTCTTTGTCTCTGTCTTTATCTCTGTCTCTCTCAAACTCTCTCAACTCTCTCTACCCCTCCTCATCTCCACCATTCTCAAGCAAAAACTTAGCTTCTCTCATGAAAATCTCTCCCCAAACCTAGCCTCAAAAGACAACCAAAACATAACTCTTATCCTCTCACAAAACTGCCACCCTCACCATACAACAAAGAGAATATGTGCTTCTCTTTGTCCAGAGGAGACCTTATTTCCTTCACTTCAAGTTTCACTTCTTTACCTTTCCTTTTGTCTTCAGTTGTTTTGATGTTTTTGCTTCAAAAAGAGCTCAATGATGAGCTCTTTTGATGAGGGTTGAAATAACCTACTAAGAGGCTCTAAAGCTTAACCATGCCCTTTCAATGGAGTAAAGTTCTTTCTTTGGTTCTTTCATTGGAAAAATAAGTTAAAGTTTGACACTTTATGCATATAATGGCTAAAAACGAACAAGCATTGCATATTTATTTTCAAGTCATCGCTTTAAATTTCTAATGGCTAAAAATGAACAGCATTGCATATTTATTTTCAAGTTCATCACTTTATGTTCATAATGGCTAAGAATAAGCTAACTTGCATATTTATATTTCAAGTTCTTTACTTTATGCCTTTGATGCTATAAAATGAGTTAACATGCATATTTATGTTTCAAATCTAACACTTTATATTTCTAATGCTCTAAAAAAAGAACCAACTTACATTTCTAATGTTCAAGCCTAGTATTTTATGTTAAAAATGAAAAAGAATAAGATATCTTGCCTAAAGTTTGCACTTTGTGGTTCCAAAGCTCAAAGCTTGTCTTCTTATGTTTGTTTGTGTTCTAATGTTTAAAACTCGCCCTTTTGATTTATTTATATCCTAATGATTAAATGTTGCCCCTTTATGAATTTGTAAAGTCCTAATGTTTAAAGTTTGTTTCTTATGCTTAACTCATGTTTTAAAATGTCAAAGTTTGTCCCTATGTAGTTTTTCTATTTTCAATAGAGATGTCTTGTCTTTTAAAGAGTAAATTTAAAAACTTTATGTTTCAATCATATTTAAATGGAGCACCTTGTCTCACAAATGAGTGAAGTTTGACTCTTATATGTTTTAAAATGATTAAATGAGTTACCTTGTATTTTTAGTGGAAAAAGTTTAATACATTGAAACTTTAGCATGTTTAAATGAGTTGTCTTGCACTAAAGGTGTCAAGGATATACACTTTTTGTCCTATAAATTTAAATAAGTCATTTTGAGATTATAATGAGTAAATTTTCACACTGTGATGATTTATATAGTTAAAAGGTGTTAAAGAGGTGTTTTAATAGTCAATGATTCAAGCTTTTGAATCCTGTGTTATAAAAATGAGTTTTTGAATTATTTACAAAGTTGATTTTGTTGGGAAATGTTTTAGAAATTTTAAATGATGTTTGGAAATATGGGAATGATTTTAGAACCTTGGAAAGCTTGAAAAATCGAGTTTTGCTCTATGGTAATTGATTACAAGAGGTCTGTAATTTATTATAGGAGCTGAAAATGGCACTCGAAGCAATTTTGCTTTCTAGTTATCCATTGCAAATGTTATGTAATTGATTAGCACAAGCTAAAGATGCATTTTTTGGGGCTAAAATGAAGATGTTTTCCAACCTGTACTAGATCCCTTAAGGGATTGACCTGATTTTACAAGCATTGGCCCTCTTATATGGATTTATAAAGACATGACTTCATATGGTTAACATTATATATTATGCAAAACTAATATTGTGATTGAAACAAACTTAGAATGAGTTTTCTTGAAGTATGGGTATTTAATAGTCATGGAAATATGCCACGGTATGTTATCTCTTGCATGATATTCTTATGACTTGATTTATGAAAGTATGAATAAGCATTGTTGGATTATTGGCAAAAATGAAAGAACATGACTATTGCCAATGATTGGTTTGTGTGAGGTTGTGATGCATTATTGATATAACATATGACTTGAAGCAAATTTGGGGAAGTTCCAATTATAGCCGATGTGTTGCCAGAACTTTGAGACATTTTTGAAAGTTATGAGCATGCAATAATGATAGTTAAGATATTGTGATATTAGATGATACTTTCTCATTTATGCATCTCTAAGGAAATGATAAAGTTAAAAATGACATAAGATTTACGAAGGAGATATGATAATATGGTTATAAACACACGGAGATGATCCTACAAGAAGATCTCGGCTATGTTGGTAGAGGAAATCCAACACCTCCTAGAGTCCACGCCTTAGTGCCATGAAAGTACTATGTTTTTAGGCTGGTGACGATCAGCTAGGATTGAGCTCATAGCCTTAGAAAGAAAGAAAGAAAGAAATCTTAGGTGTAACAACTCATTTTTTTTAGTATTGTTGTGATAAAATAATTAAATGTGAAGAATCAATAGGGATTTTGAAAATTCTAAAAGACACAGTTATGATCACAACAATATAAGAATTCTATTAAAAAAAAAAAGAAAATTAATTTAATATTATTAATAAATCAATATAATAAGATTTTAATTGGGAATATAGAATGAGACTCTATAATTGGTCAAAGGACATAGAAAAAATAATGATAAGGTTAAATAAATATTTTTAACACGGTAAAATTATTTAGGTATTAATCAGGTACTGAAATGGTAATAATCGGTACACTGAAACGATAATAACCGGTACATCAGAACACCGAAACTGGCCCAACTCATGGATATTATCACATCCTAGATAATTTTTTACTTAGGATAATTAAATAAAAAGAGACATTGCCAATATAGATACAAGGTAAATTGATTCAAAAATAGTAATACATATTACTTTCTCTCCAAATTAGTGTTATTATATAAAGGAAAAAGAAAAAGAAATGGCATTTCTTTTCTGTTGGGAAGCCTTCTTCACGTCACTTTCTCTCCCTTGTTCTCCATCTCCATTTTCGATTCTCAAACACCACAAATTCACTAAAATCTTGAACTCCATTCTTAGTTCAACACTTGAACTAGTTGAACAACACTTCTACATCAAACTCAAGCCAAAACTTTCTTTTTCCTCTTCAAAGATGTCCAATTAACAGCTTATAGAAGGTTTGGAAAATGGGTTTGAATCTTTAGTTAGAGGAGGAAAAGCTAGAGAAAGATTTAGCAAACAGCTTAGAGAAAGGTAGGAAAAATCTATCTCTATTGCTTGGTGATTGTTTGACTATTTTTCCTAGATAAAATCTTAAGATATGTTTGAAATTATGTTTATGAAATCTGAAGTTATTTCAAGATGCATATGTATATTGTAACGCCTCGATTTTCTCTAAACGTACAAATGACCGAAATGCCCCTAAGATCACTTTTACCTAAAACACGAGGACGGCCAACCTCGGCCATTCTCATAAGAGCTTTGTTTATGTATGAAGGGGATTCTATGTTTTGGAATGTTTAATAGAGCAGAAGAATCTCATTTCTGAGATTTTTGTGCACAAATGACCAAAATACCCTTATAGTAATTTAAGGCAGTTTTGAGTTCTGTTTTGACCCGGACTTGTCCCAGAGGTCTAAAACAATGTTTTTAAGGCATGAGTTATGTTTTCTTAAGTTCCGATGGTTCCGGGCAATTTTTGCGAAAAATTACGATTTGCCCCTGCTTAAGTGCATTAAGGCTTAACCACGTTTTTAAAACAAAACCTAAGCAATATTAGGCTCTAATTAAAGGTTAATTAATTTCCATAATTAATCTAGAGCTAAATTAATTATTTGAGGTTGATTAGGAGCTAAAATTGCTTAAGGAAACTTAAAACCTAATTCTAGTCTTATTTTCTCAAGAAAGCATCTAAGAATAGTATTTTCACTATTCAATCTCCCTAAATCAAGGAAGTGTGATTGCTCCCTAATTTCTAGTCAATGGAACTTGACTCCATTAATTCAACAAGATTGCTCCTAATCTAAGTTGTTCATGGCCCTAATTACCTAATTAGTTCACCTAAACACTTGATCATAAAACCTAGATTAGTGGCCTAACCTTGCTTACTCTTAAGCACCTCACTAATACATGATTACATGGAATGAAAACTCTCTCCCCTTGGCTTCTAAATGACCAACGGCCACTCCCCCATTCTAGAAGAAATATTTTATTCAAAAAGAATTTTTATGTCATTCAAGCTTTCATTCAAGTCTTACATGAGCCATGCCTCCCATACTTCAACCTTACTATTGAATGACAACACAAGGAGATATTTTCTCTTCTCCTTGACCAAGAAAACCATTCAGCCCTCCCTCACTCTTCTAGAAGCTTTATTTCATCTCAAATCAACAAGAGATCACCTTACTTTGAACCATGTCTTAGCCCATACCTATCTTACCATCAACCATGCCTTGAATGACATCTTGTAAGAGATTTTTTTCTCTTCTCCAAGCCATGAAGGCCACACGGTTTCCCTCCACCATTCACTCCTCATTTGCTTTAATTTTCTATAAATACCTTGCCTTGGTGAGCTTTGTTTCACTTTGAATCATTTGCTAAGTTTGAGGTTTTGAGAAAGTGTGGGTTCTCTCAAAGTTTCCTTCCTCTTCCTTGTTCCCAAGAGAAACTGCCACCTCCTTCACCTTCAACCGTCATCTAAGTTCTCATCCAAACACATTTCCAAGCTCAAACACAAGCCAACACATCTCCTTCCTCCATTTCTCTTCAAGGCCGAAGCCACACATCAAGTTACAAGGAGATTTCATCTTGTATTCTCTTGAAGATCAAACCAAGAACACACACACTTGGTAGGGAGTTGTTTTAAAGCTTTTGTTTTAATTTAAAGTGCTTTGTTTTTAGATGGAAATGTTGTTTCTCTTGGTTTCTTTTTCGGTTTCTTCCTCCTCCTTTCTTTTTATTTTCGGCCTCAAGGCCTTGTATATGATAGCTTGATGATGAATGTTCTCTAGAGGTGACAATGTGTACATCTCTCATGAAACCTCTAAAGCTTGATACTTTTCTTTCTCTAAAGTCCTAGCTATATCACTTATCTCACTAAAGTTTTCAACTTAAGAAAATAACTCTAAGGATTTCAATAAGTCCAAGGCCTACCCTTGTCAATCTTAAAGTTGATCGGCACGTTCTAGAGTTTTGCTCTAAATAGGGGTCTTGGGTACATAATAAAGAACATGGTATATGTTTCCTTCTCCTTATGATTTCGGTTCCTTACTCCTTTTTCCTTTTGAAGTTTTGTTTTCTTGAGTTTACTCCTTTAAAGCTTGATGATGATGTTCAAAGAACCATGAGCTTTCTTTATAACCTTGGTTCTTAGAACTCTAGAGCTTGCTTTATGATGATGAGATTGGGATTGAGATTATGATATTGATCTTTTAAAGTCTGAGCTCTATGACACATAATAATGGACTAGCATTCATGTTTAAATTTATGCCTTGCATAGCATATTTATTTTATGCTATCACTAACTCTCAAGAATAAATAAATGGACTTGCATTATCATGTTTAAATTCAAGCTTTGCATTTCATGTTTACTTTTCAAGTCCTCACCTAAACTTAAGATAAAAATGAGTTGCATCTCATATTTATTTTGAGCCCTCACTTTACTTTTTAAGAAAGATAAAATGAAGTGCATAGCATGTTTATATTCTTGTTATCACTTAAAATGTTAGAGCCCAAAGACTTGTCCCTTGGTATCTCAAGTAAAGTTAGGAAATAAATATGTTTAACTCTTTTGATTTTGGCCATGTGAGGATGATGAACTTGGTGTGAGTTTCATCTAGTCACAAGTGCCAAGGCCTATGTTTTATAATTTTCTGAAGTTTAGTTGATCTTAAGAAATGTTTCAAGTATATTCTTATGACTTAAATCGCTCTCAAACTTGTTTTGAAATGGTCACTACCCTCATATATTTTATGAAGATTTTGATAAAATAAATTGTTTCCAAGTGAGTTTTAGAAGCTCTAAAAAGGTTCCAAGATAAACGAGTAATTTATGTGCTTTAGAAATAAAGTTCTATGCATTATATGATGATTATGATTTCGGTTCTGCCTTATGTTTTCCAGCACCTTAAATTCTGTTTTGGGTGGTCTATATGTGCTTAAATACCTTACCAATTGTATAAAAATTGTTCTAGGCATCTTAGGCATGCTTAGTAACTTTAATAGTGTGAAAATGTGATTTCTAGAACTCCTTAGAAACTAAAATTGTATATTATGTTCCAGCCTTGATAGAGTTTGTAGAATCATATTATAACATGCTTAGATGAGTGAGAATGACTCATAATTGGTTTAGGTATTAATTATTGCATCATAAAAAAAGTCGGTAATGAGAAAGGGCCTAAAACGCAACTTCTAGAACACCGTAATTCATCAAAATATGCTTACTGCCTATGCTGTCCAGCCATAATTAATTAGGTTCTAGGAATTAATAAATTGTGGTAATGAGTTTAATCAATCCCTTAGAGGTATAAGAAAATAATATGGAAGTTTGAGGTTACCCGATTTAGGGGCTTTTACTTTTAAGGGGATGATTTATGTGTTCTCTTTGATGATGAATTAATGTGTTATCTCATGACTTATATGATGCTATATGATGATGGAATTATAAATTGCATGTTATTATTCTCTTAGAACCTTAAAGATGCCTATGATAAATTATATGAGAAATGTGACATGTTTGAAATATGTAGCATCTTGTTATAACATGCTAAGACTTAAGGTGACATAAACTATGAGAAAATGATCCTACGGAACCATCAAACTATAGATGGGGAGGAGGTGATTCTAGCCCCCTAGCCCGTACTTTAAGTCGGGACCTTAACTTATCAAAAGGGATAAGACCATGTGCTAGTGACGACTAGTGAGGTATAAGCACATAACCTAGAGGTTTCTCAAAAGGGAGAACAATTAGGGTGGCCCCATGTGCTAAGTAAATGTCTTAATGTCACCTAAGTAACCAAGATAAGATACCATGTACCATGTACCATGTACCAAGTCCTATGTTTTATGCTTTATGCTCTATGATTTATGTACCATGTACCAAGATTTTATGCTTTATGCTTTATGATCTATGTGCCATGTATCATGTCTACAATTACCATGTTTGCTAATAAGTTAGCTAGATCTTACATAGCATAATGAAGTATGATGCATCCATGTAAATACAAGCTATGTGTTAAAAAGAATGGGCCTCGATAATCAATGTTTTAGAAATTCATAATTGAACTATTACATGCCCACTATTTTTATAAGAACCCGAGGTTCCTAGAGACGTAGATGATGTCACCTAGATAGGAGGAAAACCCTACTGAGTTTCTTTAGTAAAGATTCTTATTCCCCCTACCTTTTCTTTCTGTCACGTCTTCAGATTCCGATGGCTACCTTCGTCCTGTTCGTTGACATGCCCACATGGGAGTTCCACTACAATCCGAAGCACAAATCGTATCATTTTGAGGGACGTTGTGCAGTCCGAGTTTTTGTTTTTGTTGGATGCCCTTTCAGCCATCCAGTACCGAGCTATCATTTCACCCCTATTTCCCCCTATGGAGACGAGATGATTTTTGAGCGAGCTCGCCCGTCTTTCGACAGAGGCTTCGCACACCTGCTTCTGGGTCGGCTGTTCGAGATTTCCCCGACTACATTCCACGTTCGAGGTTTTCCAAGTTGGACCCTTCCGAGGATGAGCTTACACATGTGTATTCCGAGAGTTCAACCCCCACTCCTGTTCCTATGAGATAAGGGAGTGAGGAGACAGTCACGCAGCCATGGTTGGCACGGAGACAGGCAATGCGCCCTAGACGTGGAGGTCATGTGCAACCATCTGGTGTACCTGTCCCCGAGGTGCTACGACCATGGATTGGATACGTTCCCCCGTTCCCGGGCCAGCAGTCGTAGGTGACTCTTGGAGTTTTAGTGCACACACGGCTCACTAGTTATGATGACCTTCTTTTATTGCAAAGGTCATCTACCTTAGGTGCACCATGTAGGTTTGCGTTCTATGCATTTCGTTTCCGATGTATTTCATTTCCTATGTATTTCTCTTTTATGAATTTGTATTTCGCTCTTATGTATTCCAACTTAACTCACCTCTAGGTGGGTAGTTTAAATATATGATATGATGTGTTATGTGCATTATGGAGCCTTCTTGATGTTTAAATTTCCGCATTATTTTATATCGATGATATATATGCTACACACGGCTCTTACTTTATCAAGGTTTTAAAAAGAAAAATTTGGCTCGTATTTTTAGTAAGTATTTTCAGATGATAAAATGAACTGAAACAAGAAGTAATGACTAATATTTAATATCAATATGTTCTAGGAGTATTGAGTTGAATATTAGGGTGTTACATATATGAATTTGATAGATGTAAAAGGATGCAATGGATAAGAATCTTGTGTATAGATTGAATGGATTTAAGAGATTTACGAAGTAATCAAAGAGATTTTTGGTTCTTTAAAAAGAATGAGATATCTGGAAATTTTATCAAAATATTACCAGATATAGTTTTGTAAAATTTGAAAGACTAGTATTTTGAAGTATGATACTAAAGTTTCATGAAAAGGATGAGATTTTGATCTATAGAAGAAAAGCTCTGAAATCTAAGCAAGACACTTGATTTAATTTCCCAAAAGTTTTAAGAATTATCAAGTAAGGAGTCCTATAAATTTCTACGATGAATGAATCTCATAAAAGAATAGCATATTTTACAGAAAAATCTCATGAAAAGTTGAACTGTTTTCTTTAAGAAAATTTCATAAAAAGTTTAGCAAATTTTTTTATAAATCTCATAAAAATTAAAAAGAATTTTTACAGAGAAGTTTCATAAGGAGTTAAGAGATTTTAAACAAAAAATCTCATAAAAATTCAGAAGATTCTAAAGAGAATATCTCATAAGAAATTCAGCAGATTTTAAAGAGAAAAGTCTCGCAGAAATTTAGGAGACTTAATAGAGAAAATCTCATAATAGTTCAGGAGATTTTCAAAAGAAGAGTCTCTCAGGAGACTTAACAGAGGAAATCTCATAGAAGTTAAGGAGATTTCAAGAAAATCTCAAAGCAAAAGCATGAGAAATAAAACTTTTAAGAAGAGATTTTCTTGATAATCATAAGGTTTACTAATCAAGTGTTAAAGATTCTCATGAAAGGAGAAAACTTAAGAAAATAAATCTTATTTAATATTAATTCCTTGATTGTAAGCTCATGGATTCAAAGTGTGATCTTTCAAGTTCTAACACGAGGTGTTACATCATTATGAGAAAAGTGACGTATTGAGAATGGCATGCAATTGTGATCTATTAGGATGTAGTAGACGTACTACATCATTTGAACTATTAAGTTGTAGCACGACGGTGTTACATGGTTGAGAAAGGCATGAAATTATGATCTATCAGGTTGTAGTAGACATACTACATTGTTTGAACTATCAAGTTGTAATATGACAGTTTTACATTGTTGGCAATCATCATATGAGAAGTATATAAGGAATCCTATGCGTTCTATTATCAAGCCTAAATTTTAATAATAAGATTAGGCTAAAGAAGAAATGAAACAAACAAACTAATTGTTATATAGATAACAGAAAACCAAGTAATTATTTAACGAATCCTATGGTTTTATTCTTAAGCATAAGTGCACTCATAATATGATGTTAGATAAGAAAAGGAATAAGCAGAATGAATTACTTTAGAAGAAATAGAAGATACTTTACTTATTGTAATACTATGTTAGATATCACTATGTAGTAGACTAGTGTTTTCCAATTGGGAATCTTTGATTCTCATTCCCACTGTTATCATATTTTTACGTAGATTGTGATGATGGAGATCCTTAGCTAGTATTGGTAATTATAGCCCAGACCTTTTGATGATCCAATGATAGAGAATTTTAGTCAGTATTTTTGTTTTCTTTTAGTGAATTTTGAGTAGTACCCTACCTAGACTAGAGGGTTTCTGCATAAATAAGAATAAGGGTTTTGACATAGTTATGGATATTAGGTAATACAATTATGTATGTTTGATATATATTTATGTTCAAATTTAACAACTCAAAGAGAAAGCATCTTATGTTTGTAAGAAAAGCATATTCATCATAGTTAAATATTATATATACACCTCTAAGGTTAAGCAAAGTTAACAAGTAACAACTACTCACTATAATGTTATAGCTTAAGTCTAGGTTTATAGTAGGAAAGGTGTTACATTAGGGAGAAATAGGGTGGCTAGAGTGAAGATAAAGAATAAGTCACCTAGAAAAGGAGATATGTTATGTGCCTAGAGATAATTGTATAATGATTTGTTGCATATGGTATTGCCATGCATGCATGATTATATATGATGCATTTATGGCATTAAGACTCATGTTTAAAAGACAAGCACTTCGATAATAAAGCTTGAAAACTTAAAAGGAACTCTATATACATGCACACATTTTTTTTTTCAAAACAAAACTGAAGTTACTGGAGATGATAACGGATGACACCCCTAGTAGAGTCAAAGCACCCTACATTGATTCTTAATTAAGATTATCGTCCTTCTCTTTCTCTTTCTGTATCATCTTCAGATGAGGCTGATGGCAACCTTTGTCGTCTTCTTTGAGATGCCTTCGTGGGAGATGCACTTTGACCTGGATCTTCGAGGCTACCATTTCATAGGTTGTTGTGCTATCTGAGTGTTCATCTTCTTATAGCATTTGTCGCTTATTCTTGTAGATAGGGCATGATTCCTGACCTCATCCCCTTACACTGACAAGAATCTTTTGGAGCATCCATGCCCACTGTTCGAGGGGCGTATCAGTGTATAGACAGCTAGGTCCAAGGCTTCCAAACACCTTGACTATGTTCCCCGATCTTGATCGCGCACTGTATATATCGACTGGCTGTTGCTCCCATTCTCTTTCTCTTATGAGGACTAAACTAATGGCATGCTCAGTCACAGATAGATAAAGGAAGAGAGGTTATCTAACATGAGGCTTGGTGAGGACTGAGGTTTTCTTATGCGAGCTTGCCCGATCTGTTTAGCCCAGTCAGTGGCAAAGTATGGTTAAACAAGCTAGACCGAGCTGGTTCGTTTCATAAATTGACTCCACTTTAGTCAAGTCCGCGTTTACCCCGCATAATACTGCATATTTTTTTTATGATTATGTTTCTTTCAGTAAAATAATATATACACACTCAATTATATCCTATCTCATACTTGAAATCTAAACTTTAATCTTAATATATATAATTTGATTCAAAAAATTAATATATAATTTATTAGCTATTTAGAATATGTAAATATGAATTAAAATTTACAATACATGATATGAAAAATTAATATATGATCTTTTTACTTTTCTTTTGTACTTTGAAATGTTTGTACTGAAATTTGAACTTAGGACCTAATAATTTTTATCTAAATTCTTCACCAATAGACTCATATTTGTTAGTTATATGATCATTTTGCTTTAATTCTTAAATTTTTGTCTCTTTATTTTCAATAATTAGCATATTAAATATTAGAGGAGTGATACACATCTACCTCCAAATATACACCTCACACTTACACTTAGTAAAATGTTATAAACCTGTATACAAAAAGTTATAAACCACATGTAAAATGTTATAAACCAATATGCAAAACCTTTTGAAAATTTATTTACAATATTTTGCACCTTGATTTATAACTTTTTTCATGTTGATTTACAACTTTTATACTAGGTGTAAGTGTGTGGTGTATGTTTGGGGTGGACGTTTATCATTTCCTTAAATATTAAATATCACGAGCCAAATTTAATTGGCAGTGGCAACGATGCTCATTTCTCCGTAAAGGAAGCAAAGCAATAGTGAGATTTTCTAGAAGATGGCATGCGTAGTGCGTGTTCACACCTAGTGCGTCAGCATCACTAGCTTTTGCGTTCGATCCTCACGAGCGAAGTAAGAAAACCTTAGTTACAAAAATCAGTGCTCGCTTAATTAAACAATTAATAAAATATTAATATTGATAAAAATAAAAAATAATTTATTAAATTAACTTTTTAATGTTTTAATTTTATCTCTTTTTTATTAATAAATTAATAATATTTAATAAAAATATTATTAATAAAATTTTAAAATAAATAATTATTTTTAAATAAAATAAAATTTCAAAATAAATAAAATAAGAAAATTTTTTAATATCTTATAAAATTTATAAATATTAATATTTTTTAAATAATTTATAACTAAAAATTATAACATATCTCATTAATTAAATTTATTAATATTTTAAATATTTATAATTAAATTATAATGTTTAAATTTAAAAGGGTGCTAATACGTTAGGTACCTTTAACAAAAACCATAACATAAATTTAAGAAGAGAGTAATAAATCGAACGTCTTCAAAAACCATGGGCTATGAATGAACAACACTCCTCAGAAGAATTAAGCATGAGTAATGATGATGGTGCCTCACTCCTCAAGAAGCGTTCCAACAACCCTCGAAGCGTGTTTTACCTCTGTCGTGGCTCACCGTTTGTCTCCAACCTCCTTAATTCCCTCCATCCCCACCGCTTTGTGCCTTAGTTTTTGTCTCCGTTTGCGGAAAATTCCTGGAACGTGTGTTGTCTCTTCTCCATTTGCCAGAGTCTGCAAACCGCGGTTTTTTCTTTGTGTTTAGGTGCCTCTGTTCTTTTTTTCAGATTGCAGAGTCAGAACCCTCTCATCTTGAGGCAATTTTCCAATTTCCTCTTGTGGGCTCTTTTTTATTATTATTATTTTCTCTTTCGGTTCTGGACATGGAGAGTTGGAGAAAACAGCATGGGGAAGGTCATCATCAAGTGGGTCATTGGAGTGGATCGTCATCATTCTATAACAGGAAGCCACCTTTGAGTTAGTGTAACAACAAATTTGGTTTCTCGGTTAAGTTATTGTTGCTTTTAGAATTCTTGACTTGTTGCATTTATTTTGGACATGGAAAAAGCGGGTAAAGTGATGGAATTGATAATCATGGCCACTCTGCTTTTGAATGTGTGTTCATTTGGGGTATAGATTTGTAAGTGAGTATCTTTATTTTTTAGGGGGGAGGGGGTGGTTTAAATGTTAGGTTTTGAATGAGCAATTATGGCTTCTTTTTTTTTTTTTGCTTTTTATGTGCCATAATAATACATATACTAATTTTGTCCGGGTGATGGGATTCTTTGAAACTAGCTTTAATTAGGTGTGTTGAATATGCTTTTTTTTTTTTTACCCCCATATGTTGAGTTGTGGTTTGATGATGCCATAATGAAAACCCTGCCTCTTTTGTGGAAAGAGGCTTAGAGCTTGATTATGCAAGCACTTGGTTGTGGCTTAAGTGGTAAAGGGCAGAGAGGGGTTATGATGCATAGGTTCCATTTCATTGTAAACAAAAATTGATGAAAGGTTATGCTTAATTCTTAAACTATATTTCCTTTCTTTGACTATCTTTTGTTATAGGAGCATTTTCGATTTGTGTTTTGCTTTGAACTGAAACTGTCTTAATTTTGACAGTTTTTGTGTAGGTAGCTCTAGTAAGGTATCTTGTTGAATTGAAATAGAGTAGCTCAAAGATAACTACCTTTCAGTTTTAGTTAATCTCTGTGCATTTGGCTTTGTTGCGATTTGGTGTTTGTCATGTTTTGAATTGAAACTGTCTTGGTATCAATTAATTGAATCTTTTGGCGATGTTGAAACAATTCCCTTTGTCGTTTAGAATTGAAATAATGAAGCTTAATGATTGATATTGTACATTCTGTTATGCAAAAACATTGTGCGTGTCATTTTTTGAGCTGACGCTGTCTCGACTTTGGCTGTATGTTGGTAGTTACTAGCTGAATCTTTTGGTGGCTCATTTAAATTTAACAAACTGTTAGAGAAACCACTGTTATAAATTTTTTGAAGTTACACTTTTTCCACAAATTTTGGGAGCTTTCATTCATTTTCCACACACGTTAAAAGCAACGGCATTGTAGTATGCGATATTTGTTTTTCCCTTTTGTAAGACTAACCTGTGCTGGTAGATTGGAAAATACCTTCGAAATATGAAAATTGAATTACTGAAGCAGTTTAATCAGTGGACAACTCTTATTACTTTTCTTAGTGCATATTATGTATTCAATTTCATTTTTACATTTAATTGTTAGCACTTGGAGATTTTCTTGTGGATATGATTTGCATTCATTTTGTTTTTCTATGGATTTTTCTTCATGTTTTTCCATATTGTTTCTTGATATCCTTTTATGCCAATAATGTTTTAATTTTTTTTTACGCTGTGCAAGATTCTCAGTTATTGCTATATTGTCTTGTGATGATGAAAGGTCCTTGCAAGAATTGATAAAATGATAGTCTTATCCTTTTTGGTTCACAGAAATTTGGCAGCCAACTGTGCCTAGATGGGAAAAGATGTTTTGCTCTACCGTTGGCTTGGTTCCATGGGGAAAGCTAGTAGAAACCAAGAAGTATATGCACCTACATGGCAATGTGATGAATTGGGATGATTCTGCTGGTAGGGAGGCATTTCAGGATGCAAAAAGCAGATTTTGGGCAGTGATGAACGGCCTTCCCTGCAACGTATCTTTGCCTGATCCTAACATTTACATCGAAGACATTAAGTGGAACTCAAGTGTTGACCCTGAACTTATTCTAGACTTGGAAAGAGATGCGACGGTCCCCAATGAGGAAGAAAAAGACGAGGAGGTTGTGATTCTTGGCGATCCTTTCCTCTTGAATCAGCCCTTTTTCTACAGTGGATGGGGGGAAGCTGAAGCAGATGCACCGAAACACATTGATTCTTGTTCCGGTGCTCTAGAAAACATCCATGAAAATACCAGAGAAGGTCCTTGGGAGCAACATCATGCCCCTGATGAGGCTGCAAAAATATATGAATGGAAAAATTGTAGGAATGGTTCTTGGGGATGGAATCAGTGGGAGCACCACCACTGATGCGTACCAAATGGGCAAACGAATAGGTTGTTGGAATAGAGGAACATAGAATTGGTTTAAGAGAAATGGAGAAAACATGTCATGGAATAAAGTCTCTGCATATTACTATGGTAACCGATATCAGAAGAAGAGAGGAAGGAAGAACTATAAAGGAAACAGGGTAACTTTTACTTATGACCGTCCTTGTATTGAAAAGAAACAAACCTACTGCTATGTGAATGAAGAAAATACAGAAGGTAAAATACAGAAGGTAAGGATCCATAACCTTAGACTACACGGACTGTCCTGGAACTGGGAAGAGAGGAGAAGGGAAAACAGGCGGGGGTATGTTTTGTTGTCTCAGGAACATGTAAATATGTGATATGCATCATCAGAACTGAGTAGAGAATGCAGTTTAATATTTATTGAATATATATTTGTATAGAGCTTTATGGCCTGTGCTGTTGGCAGTGGTAGAATAGGGTTTGCATATTTGTGAGAGGTTATGCATGTCTATAGATAAAATGCTGAATAACATTCTGAATCCTTCATTCTTGTCTTCTTGATGATCTGTGGTCCTTTTTTTAACTTATTTTTCCACTCCTTGATATTCACAGTGGGAAATGATTAGTTTCACAAGCTAGCATTCACACACTTTACTAATTTCGTTCTTACTTTATACCATATTTCAAGGTAAAACAGTTGGAGGTTGGGGCTATTGATTAAACAATAATAAATATTCAACATAAACCAATGAAGTGCGCATCCGACTAGAAGAGACTGTGGTCCATAAGTAGGGCTGAAAGTGAGTCCTTTTGCTTTATTTTGGTATTCGCTGAACACTCATGATCATCACTAGTGAGTCATTTATAAATGCAGACTAATGTCCGAGATAATCCAATCGGTACTTTAGCCGGTGGTTTCACCATTAAGAAAAAAATAAAAAAGGAAAAAACGAGGCAGACATGTAGACATGGAATAATTTGAATTGTAGTATCATCAAAAAAATTAAAAAAAAAAATGGAATTGTAGTCAAATTAACTCGAATTTCCTGCCATACAGTAATAATAAACAATCTTGCCAAGGAATAATATACAACGCCTCCGAAGAAAAATCGGCATGGTGTATTTAATCAAGTTGATATTGAGCTAGTACATAATAAAATAACCACAATAATTCTTCGCCATCAGAACCTAAATCCGTATACTGGCAATTGAAAGCAAGTGTTAACCTTACAAAATTGATTATACAACACATTCTGCCTCCCGACTGGTTCTCATTCAAATAATTTATTAGCTTTATGCCCTCATTTGTACCAACCAGCAAGGAAATACCTCAGCAGGAAACACAAACAGCATGCAATAGCCTGACCAAATAAAAGACATATGTATAAATACGAAATCAAACTTCCAAGTACAACATGATCACCCAGTTAAAATCTGTTAGAATCTGTATTTAGGGTAATCATATCTATAATTAGGGAAATCGTATATTTGTATAAATCTCCTGTATTTATTACATAGTGTCTATATTTCATTCTTTATTATGTAGATAATAAACACGGATTCATAATAAGTAATATGCAAATCTCAGAACAATGTTTATGGAAGGCCCTATTGTATATTTGACAGTTATTGAAATTGGAATGCAAGGCTCATGATAAGTATAAAATCAATTAGATACATATGAATTGAAGGATTATCGATAAAGTGATAATGGAATTTCTCAACAGTCTTAGCCTGTAAGGTAACTCGTTGCATGCGTCCTAAACAAAATAGAGCATGTTCACCCTTATATGTGCAACTGGATTAGGACCATGAACCACTGGTTTGCTTGAATAACACAATCATGTTACTGAACTTCAAGTTCTATTAGGAAAACAATAAAGGAGACGTTACAATAAAAAATGCAGCTAAGAAAAGGAAGAGGGAATCACCTGGAATACAAGGAGATAAATACAAAGTGTCTTTTCAGACTTTCTGCCTAGATTTCTCAGGAAGAAGTTAACTAGTGTCCCATCGTTCGTCCCGGTCAATAGTCCAGTTTGAGGGTCAAACCTGAATGAGCAATGATACATGAGGTTTCAACCAAACAAGTACATACCTTGGCTGTCAAAGCCAGAAACAATCAATGGTATATAGTCTGTCAAAGCGCACCTTGGCAGTCGATGACGTGGACACGGGATATAGCCAGAAAGCTGGAGAAAGATGTATTATATGTCAGACATACTCAGATGATTTTAAATTATCACAAATTCAAAACATAAATGGAGAGATTGGTTAGTGCCAAACCTGGGGGAGTGACAACAGAAAGTTCAGAACTTGTGGCAGGAAGAAAATCAAAAGTGTTTCACTGAAGCAAAAATATAAAAGGAAAACATTATTACAAGGCTATTAATGATAACTGTAATTCAAGCTCACAAATCTCAGTATGGATTGACACATGCAAAAACATTGGCATCCTAGTCCCAATCAGGTCATCTGCTAAAAGGCATAAATTTTAATATTGGAAAAAGAAAAAGCTCACATTTGTTCAAATTTCAATCCATCTGTAAATTGAGAAGAGTAGTTGCATACAAGTATTATGAGATGTGAATTGAGAGGGTTCAGGTCAGTTTTGGTATAAGGGGGGTTTAGGGAGAACTATAGGACTCGAATGTCTTGAAGAGTGAGTTATATCACTATTCCTGTTTTGGCTATTCTTTGCAATTCTTGAATTTCCTTCTCTCAGATTCTAGTCCAGTTTGCATTACATAAATGATGCCAAAGGGAAAACTAAGCCAATCATAGAAACGTTTAGTACAATTTGTAGTGTGCTTCCCTTCATTTGTTCTTTTAATTTCTAATTTTGTCGCTGATTTCATACTCGTATTATGAAAACTAAGCTAATGATCACAAGATGAAGGTCAAAATTAACAACTGAGGGCATGTAAATTACACATGAAGTTAAATCATGAAAAATTTACCTCCATCTTTACCCTCTAATCAAACATACCCTTAATAAAATTTTCTCAATGACTAAACTAATATAGGAAAATTTTATACTAAAATGTCATATTTTATTTATTTTTTACTAAACAATTGAATAGAAAAAAGTACTCTCAGAGAAGGAAAGATACCAGCCAGACCAGCAAAGATGAACATTTTTTCAGAAATTTTCAACTTGGAAAAAAGAACGAGAAGATTCTTCTGATCCTTTAGAATAGAAAGAAAAACTGGACATGCAAAAGTAAGAGTACCAATATAGTTTTATGCCTAACCAGAGCTAAAACACACAAAGTGTAGCTAGATTAATACTTTAATTCTTTTGTCAGATGAAGTAAGGATATACCTGAAATGGCCTAAAATACCAACCACGGCCATAGTCATTCCAGCAAAGTATGTGTATGTGTCACCAACAAAAACTGCAGAAGGATACCTAGAAAGATAAGCACAACAGATTGTTAGTAAACTACTTTTGGTCATGCAACAATGAAGGTTTCAAATGACATTGTATAAATAAAAGTGTTAAATACCAGTTATAAGAAAGTAAAGCCAAAGAGGTAGCTAATAAAGGCTGAACTAGGTAAATGGAGAATGCATGTGCTTGCTTGTATTCAGGATCTGTTGATGCTCCAATTTGCATTATGTTGTGTACCAAGATCTGCAAACCCACGATATGTTATTTTCTGTGACCAAACAAGTTCTGTTTACTTTTACAAGCTTTAAAACTTACAGCTGTCGAGATAACCACTGTCTGCCCAACTTCAAGACCATTTATTCCAGCGTGTATATTGATGGAATTTGTGCAGAAAACAGCCAATAGCCCCATATATAGTTTATATATCCATCCTGCCTCATCAAACAATAGTCAAACTAGTGAGCTTTACAGTTATTAGTACTCCTTAAGTGTCATTGGCTGATTGGCATGAAGGTATCAAACACTTACCAAGATCCAAAACCTCTATCCCAATGTGAGGGACAAGTGGCTTTGGTATAACTATTGTTGTGTGTCCAGCATATGCCATTAACAAAGGAAGTGCAGCAATTGATGGGAGTAATAATTTTCTGCTCTTTGCATTGACATAAAATAAAAAATGAAACTATTCTAACATTAGTAAAATGCACAAATCCCAGAAACAAATAATGAAAATTTACATACTCACACTCTCCATGGGACATCAAGGACATCATCAACAAATCCAAGCAATGTCATAAAACAGATGCAAGCTAATGCTGCATTGTACTCAACAAGCCACTGCACCATCAAAATAGTTCATAAATTAAATGCTCAACTCTTTAGTTAGTCAAAATATTAGCACTGAACAAAATAGTCAGATTACCAATCCATACTTGTAACTAACAATAAATACTTACATTTGAATCTGCTGTGAAGTTAAAGTACTGAAATAAGATTGCCACAACCAAGAAGACAATAGCAACAACTATACCCAATGACTCAGGCCTGCACAGAAAAATGTAGCATAGTCAACCAAGAGCCAAAAATCTGTCATTTGTGTCACAGTAAATAGTCCTCTCTCATTTTGAATTTCAATTGCCACTTCTTCAAGACAAGGCAACTAGCTCATATAAGCCAAGTAGTCATCCAAAAATAACTACAAAACATAGTGCTAAGAGTTTCGAGATTGCTAATTTGAATCCTTCCTATGCATGCATAACATACAAACACAAATACAATGTATATAATACCAAATAAATCTTATCTAAGGATTTGTCCTCAACTTAACTTCACAACTTCACTTTTCAAATTTTTTTTAAACAGTCCCAAATTTGATGGTCTCTGATCAAAATATCAGGAGACAAAGTAGTCTTTCAACACTTGAAAGTCCATTTGAGGTCGCCATTCAAAATGTGAGACATTTTGGTCTTTAAACATACAAAATTGGGGAGGGGGGAGGGGACCAACGTGTCCTATTTAGTCTCTGATGTTTCAATGTGCATTAGTAATCTTTCTTTCACTCTTTTCAATTTATCTTTCAGTTTCCTCACTCTTCCTCACCCAAAAATTTCAACCTCTACGTGCTACATGTTCCAAGCATCTTGAACAATTGCTGTTCATCAAATCATCCACAAAAGCTCGTTTTGTCTTGCGATGTCCTCATTCTTATAATATGTTTCGACTTAAATAAAGGAGTAAATTGCAATCGCCACATTCAATAACTACAATGACAAAGGAATGAGGTAAAAATACAAAGGATGCGTAACATACAATACATTCATTTACAGACTATCAAATGGAAGCATTAGTTTGGTAGGCAGCAATACCATAAAAGTTATAGAATATTTGTATCAAAATTCAAAGTTGAAAAATGTAGAACATCGTGCAGGTCAACATCAACATACAAAAAAGTAAAGAACAAATTATTTCCCAAAAGGGCGATGTTGAACAATCCATGAAAAACTAATATATAATCAAAAAGGAACTAACAGCTTGTATGGAATTACTTAAATCTCAAATTTTAGATTAAAAATCTCTCAAATGAAAGAACAACTATATATCACATAAAGAGACTTCCACAGTTGTACTGAATTACAAAAAAGAATTTAGAAAAAAAAAACCATAATTTGCATCAAAATCCAGCCAAATGCTCAATCATGATAAAAAGGCAAGAATATAAAAAACCAAACCTATAATTAGTCTGTTGATTTTCATAATATCCCTCCACCCAATACTAGCAAGTGAGAAACTGATGCCTAAGCGAGAGCCCTCCCCAACTGTGTTTTTTTTCCATACACATGAATCTCAAACCCAGGACCACATGGTTAAGCGACCTGAGTCGCTTCCATTCTCACCAACACCTTGTTGGCAGCTAACCCATGTAATTATATATGTAAAAGAAAACCCATATCTTGAAACCAAAATCGACTATATACCCCATTTCACATATCTGAAAACTATGCATTAAAGTTAGAAAAGATGAAATAATTACACTCAACCTCGCCTAGATTTAGTTTAATTACACTTGGCATCTATCTATTTTCCAAAACTACCACGGACAAAACTATCATATAGGATTTTTAATAATAAAATTATAGCATTTTGACAATATTTAACATGTATATTAATTAAAATACCTCTTTTTTTTATCGTGAATTATAATTATAAGTTTTATCTTCATATGATAAAAAGAATTTATTCAATTAATGTGTTAAATATTATTAAAATATTATAATTTCATCATTAATACTTTTGTCTATCCCTTAAATTAATAAATTAGTAATTAATAAATTAGTATCTGTTTGTAAAATAGAGGCAAGTGTAATTACGGTAAACCTATCTGTAGTGTAATTTTCTAAAAAAGGAAAGAAGTGGAAAACTAATAATAAAAACTCACACTTTGACATTGCCCTGAGGGGTACCCTTCTTGTTGATATCATATCCAAAGAGGTTACGCTTGAGGACGTATCTGGAGGCGACGGGGATCATCTTGACGCTCACGAAGAACCCCGCGAGGCTCATTCCGGCGTTGATGAGGACGGATGTCCGAAGCTCCGCCTCGATGGTGTAATGGAAGAAGAGCAGATACAAGTAAGGGATGGCAAATACAGAGAGCTTCAGAATGAGGCCCCATTTGGGAGGCGCAATTGGAGGGTCTGCGTCGGGTTTTGGCTGAGTGTTTTCCTTCGATGGAGAAGGTTCGGTTGATGGGGCTTCTGTTGAAGAGGAGAGTCTCTTTCGTGGTGCCATTGATGTTTTTTTCTTGCTGTGAGGTTGCAGCACTGACTTTTAACTGGAGATTTGAAACGTTGGTGAACTCTGTTTCTGTTCTCTCACTAGTCGTCATAGAACCAACGATAAGTTGCCAACTCATCGAGAGTGGCCAACGTGGCATTCCCAATGGCAATATTTTTTAATAAAAAAGGTCTCTCTGTTGAAGCTTATAGTTTATCGAAAAATTAATTAATTCATCACTAATTATTACAAAAAGGAATAATTCTAAATAATTGTTTGCCTTAGGATCAAATCGAGCTAACACAATACATTATTAGAACTCGACTCAAAAAATATACCAAGTCAAATTTAAGGATTCAAACCCATCCAAATAAAGTTCAAGCTGAGCCAAATTAGTGGCGAGATCGGGTCATAAACATCCCTAGTTATAATTATTAGAATTTCGCTATTCAAGACTTTTAAAACTAAAAAAGAAAACTTTTACAGTTTTTAATAGGAATTTAATTTATATGCACTAACAATGTAAAACTTCTATATCATTATCCAATTATGTATTGTTATATCAACAAAAGTGGTTAATTCTCATAGACGCTACTTAAAAAGCCATACAAATAAAATAACTTGATTGGATGATAATATAAAATATTTTATCCTCTCGATACATTGAAATTGAACTATTTCAGTACACTCAAAAAAATATTGTCCAATATAATGTTCTTTTATTCATCAACTACTTACAAGTGTGTGTGTGTGAGAGAGAGTATGGAACGATTCATATGAGAGATATGGTTTATTGTGAGAATGAGAGGGGTAAATCTTTATCATCAAATCTTACATGAATGATTTTTTTTTAATGAGACAATGGGGTATAAGCCTAAACAAAAACGGTAGTTAAATAACACAAATATAAGGCCTATAGTGCCGCGATAAATCAACTAAATAATCTAACAAAAGAAAAGAAGGAAGATATTGGAACAAATGAAAACCCCCCATCCAAAGAATGGCCATGCTTCGCAAGGCAGTCCACACATGCATTCGCTTCCCTAAACACATGGCTTAAAACTATCGACCAATCTCTAGCAATCACTCTACAAATGGACTTCACCGACGGGTAACAGTGGTGAAGTGAGGAAACTCCCTACTGGATAAAAGATAAAGCCTAATGCAAGTCCACTTCTAGCTCCACCTTCTTAAGACCCAAGTCCCAACACAAACAGAAACCCAAATAAGTTGCCCATAGCTCAGCAACCATAATAGAACAAGTTCCCAAGTTTGCAGCGGCTGCTATAACAAAAAATCCCAAACTGTCTCGAACTATACTTCCACAAACAGCGATACCCAAGGTACTAAAACAAGATCCATCCGTATTCACCTTAAACCAGTCAATAGGGGGTGGTTTCCAAGAAATATATTTAATATCCATATTAGGAACAAATCTGCCCGCAAAATTCATGGCACTAAGCACATAACTTTACTCTTTTACAATGTGCATGATTCTCTGAAATATGTCTGGAGCATGCAAAGACACGCCTTCAAAGATGAGGGTGTTTCTAGCATACCAAAAAATGTTACAAGCTATTGCAAACATAAGGGGCCATCTAACCCTATGAACCATACAAGTCTTACACCTCAAATTTCCTTCAAGCCAAGACTGAAGAGGATCATGAAAGAAATCCGAGCTAAGACTATTATTGATGCTCATCCACAAGTTCTTTACGAAACAGCAATCACGAAGAATATGGAGCACCGTCTCAGGATGGAGGGAACAGACTGGCAAATATCAACAAGGGCCAACCCACGCTTGAATCTAGCATGATTTGTCAATAAAGCACCGTTAGCAACTAACCACAGAAACATTCTAATTCTTTGGGGTGCTTCCTACTTCCAAACCTTATCAAATCTTCCTGGCAGGAGCAGCCAACACTCTACAACACTCATATGCAGTTTTCACAGAAAACATACATGAAGTATTATGCAGCCAAGCAACCTCATCACTGCTATTATCTTCTTTGGGAGCCTTAATAGAAGCAAACAGATGAGCACAATCTGGAGGAAGAACTTAGTTAATCAACTCCCAATTTCAGTCACCATTCCTATTAGCAAAATCCGCCACTGAAGCCGCCAACATATCCTCACTCAAATTCAGGACAGCAAAATCAGCTAGACAATGGACCCCTAGGATCCAATGATCCTTCAAAAACCCAACATCTTTGCCATTGTTAACCTGCCAAATAATATTCTAGCTAACCTCTCTCCATTCTTGAACAATACCCTTCCAAGAGTTTGACATTTGGTGTTTTCTACCCACTAAAGGGATAATTTCATCCCCACAATTGTACTTTGACCGGAGAACTTTTACCCAAAGAGATTCAGTAGAATAGATCAAACCCCAACCAAGCTCCATCATAAAGGAATTATTTACGTCCCTTGCAAAATGGAAGTCCAAACCTCCTTCCTCTTTAGGAGCACAAATATTGTCCTAATTCATCATATGAATTTTTCTTCTATTATTAGAAGAGCCCCAAATAAAGTCCCTGCGAGGGACAGGGTACTTGCTTTCCAACCATTCAACTTCTTTATCATTCCGTCTAGAATGAATTGAAAGTCTTCAACCATACTTCGAGCATGAACAAGGGGCACACCAAAATATCTTCCCAAATTGGCCATAACATTAACCCCCCAAAGCTTCATTGGACTTTTGTCTTCTAACATGAGAAACATCTATAGAAAAGAAAACACAAGATTTATTGAAATTTACACGTTGACTTGAACTAGCACAAAACTGCTCCAAGATATTCTTGATAACAGCAACTTGCTCCAAAGACACCTTAGCAAAAAGGATCAAGTCATTAGCAAAGAGGAGATGAGACAACTTCGACCCATGTCGAGATAGCTGGATAGGCTCCCATAGCTTATCTTCAACTGCCATATTGATAAGCTGGGCTAACCATTCCACACAAAGCATAAAAATACGGGGGGAAAGGGGATCTCCTTGCCTAATCCCTCTAGATGGAGTAAAACGGGTGGACCGACTCTATTCCACAAAAGCTCCATATTGAAGAAGATGTACAATACTTGACCACCTCACAAATATTATTTGGAATTTTTGCCTCCCTAAGCATATCAAAAATGAAATCCCAATTCAACCTGTAATATGCTTTTTTAAGGTTAATTTTGATTACCATAAAACCTGTGTGTCCTTTCTTCATTCTCATAGTGTGACTAACCCCTTGGGAAATTATTATATTATCCCCTGTATGTCTACCAAGTACAAAGTTGCTCTACTCAAGCCCTACTAGCTTACTCATAACACCTTTCAGTCAAATAGCTATTATCCTTGTGACTGGTTTAAACACAATGTTGCACAAATTGATAGGATGAAATTAGCTAAAGTTCTTCGAATGTTCCAGGTTAGGAATAATATAAATCAACGTACCATTGGTGGGCGTTACCAGAGAAGGATCAATAAACACCGAATTAATCTAAGAACAAACTGTAGTCCCAACTCAATCCTAAAGAATCTGAAAAAACATTGCTGGGAGGCCATCTGGAATTCGAGGAAAGCCGGTTCGGCAGTACTCGAAGGGCAAACTCAATGTTGGAAGGGGATTAGATAACTTGTGTACCTTCCCGGGATCGAAAATCTCATTTTTCGAGTTTTTGGGTCAAAATGACCAAAACGCCCCTGCGGTGTTTTACCCATTTGCAAGTGCCGGATGAACCCGAAACTTCTCCAAATGATTTTAAAAGGCGTTTTTATGTAGACTATGACTTTAGTTTTGGTCCCGGAGGCCCCGGGCGAAATTAGTGCAAAATTACGGTTTTGCCTCTAGTTTCGTGTTTTTACGCTTAATCGCGTGATTAAGCAAACCTAAGCAATATTAGGCTCTAATCGAAGGTTAATTAATTTCCATAATTAATCTTGAGTCAAAATAATTTATTAGAGTTGATTAGAACCTAAAAGTGCTTAATTACAACTTAAAATCATATTTTAATTTCAAGACTCCTAGTCATGAAATCTTGAATAGTATTTTCTCTTTCCAATTCCTTAAATCATGGAATTGTGTTACACATTGTTTATTCACAAATAAGTTTAAAATTCTTTAATGATGTATGAGCACTCCTAATCTTGTCATAAAATCCTTAAAACACATTCTTACTTACCTAAACTTAAGCTTAATTATTCCTAACCTTGTACCTAAGCTAATACACATTTAAACCTACCATTAACACCCAATTAGATGATCAAACCTCACCTCCCCCTTGTTGTACTAGACCTGGCCGTGCACTCCCTCCTCCCATATGCATCACATGTTCAATTTTTCAACACTCCAAGGCCATACCTCAAGTCACATACACTATACCTTGTCATAACTTTCAATCAAGCTTGAATTTCCACATGAATAAATAATTAAAACAACCCATTTTTTTTCATTTATTTGTGGCTGGAAAATTTCCAGCCATGACAAGTTTCTAGAAGCCTAATTTCATAAAACATTGATAGGAAATTAACTCACATCAAGCCATACTTTGTAGCATAGCTTCCATACTTCAAACCATGCTTGAATGACCTTGTGTAAGAGATATTTTCCTCCCCCTTTTCCCTCCATTTGCTACGGCCACTCCTCCCCTTGGTGAGCCCCATGGTTTTGTTTTTCTATAAATAGGATGCTTGTGATAGCTTAGTTGCACTTTGAAGCATTTGCTAAGTTTAGAATTCTAGAGTTGTCTTGCTAATTCTTTTCTTTTCTCTCAAAATTCCAAGAGAGTTCTTCCTTTCTTTTCATCTCATCTTCATCCTCTCTTCATCTCATCATCATCTCTCAACCTTGAAACACCACCCCATAGCCTTGAAACATCATCAAACCTCTCAAACACCACACCTCAAACATAACCTCACCTCAAACATAACCTCACTTGAAACACAACTCCAACCTTCTCATCCTCCCTTGGCCGAAGCTATCTTGCCTCTTGGAGGAGCTCATCATCTTGTTTTTCTTTTCAAAAGTTCAAGCTTTGTGTCTTCACTTTAGGTAGGAGTGTTTTTCTAAACTTTGTTTCTTGAAAAATGAGTTTCTCTAGCTTTCTCTTGGATTTCTTTTGAAACTTTTCCTTGGTTCTTTGTTTTCCTTTCATTTCGGCCATGAGGCCTTGATTATGAGCATGATAGCTTGATGATGAGAGTTTCTAGATGATGACCTTGTGTTCATCTCAAAGAAACCTCTAAAGCTTGAGTTTTCCTTTTCTCATAACTTTATCTATATGATATCTAGCTCACATGGTTTTTCAACTTAAGAAAATTAATCTAAGGATTTCTAAAAGCCCAAGCCTACCCTTGTCAACCTTAAAGTTGGCCAGCACGTTCTAGAAATTTTTCTCTAGATAGGGGTTTTGGGTATTTAATAAAGAACTTGACTTAGTTTCACTTTCTTTTTCTTTTGTAAGACTTTCGATTTTGGTATTTTGATCTTTGAGATATTGTATTGGGTTGTTATCTTGTTAAAGTCTTGAATGAGCTCTAGCCAACCATAAAATGAACCTTGCATCATGTTTACTTTATGCTTTGCATATCATGTTTACTTCCTTGCTATCACTAAATATCAAGATAATAAGTGAACCTTGCATTATCATGTTTATATTTCAAGCTATGCATTATCATGTTTATATTTCAAGTTCTCACTTAATACCAAGATAATAATGAGTTGCATTCATATTTATTTTGTACTATCACTTTACTTTCTAATGGAACCTAAAATAAGTGCATGAGCATGTTTATTTTTATGTCATCACCTAAATGAACCTAAAGCTCAAAGACTTGCCCATTGTTGTCTCAAACAAAGGTCTAAAAATATTTATTTCCTTTGGTTCATATTTCGGCTCTAAGGGGTCTTGGTGTTTCTAAGTATTGAAAACTATGTTTTATAATTTTTCCAAGCTTTTATGAGTTTAAGGAATGCATAGAACTAAGTTTTATGAATTTAGGACCTCTTGAGACAAGTTTGATCTAGCTACTGCCCTCATAAATATTTTGATGATTTTAGATGATTAAAAATATTTATAAATGAGTTTTGAAAGTTTAAAAAAAAAAAGGTTCCAAGAGAAACTAGTATTTTATGTGCTTTAGAAAATGTGTTTGATGCCTTTAAATGGATATGTTTGTTTCGGTTCTGCCTTGCCATGTTTAGCCACTGTATGAGCTGTGTTAATGATGATAATATGCTTATGTTTAAGTATAATTAATGTTAAGACTCATATGTGAAAGATAAGAGAAGTTAGAAACTAGAAAAGAATTAATTTGAGAGTTCTAGATCCTTTAATGTTTGAATTTTCTGGATTCTGTCCAGCAAGGTTTAGTAATGCTAATCATGGATTTAAATTAGTTTAAATGTGTAGGAATGACTCATAAATGGTTTAGGACTTGATCTTGATGCCTTAGGAGCAAACCGGACTTAGAAAGGGTCATTGTTGTGACTCCTAGGTACTCGTAAAGTTCGGAATATGAATTCTGCACTCTTAAGGTTTGGAGATGTTCTTGATCATAGTGTGAGGTGAGAAATACTTAGTTAAGACCTTATAAGCTCTCGAGAGATTAGGTTTGATGATTTATAACTTAGAATGTGAGTTAGGGACCTTAAGGGTCAATGCATAAAACACTAAAAAGTTGTTAATGCTATGAGGTGTTGTTTGATGCAATGATATGATGAGATGTGCTTGATGCATGAGAAAATGGTTGATGAAATGTTAAAGTTTATCACAGCATGAGATTTCATGAGAACATGATGTGTGGATTAGCTTGTGGCAGTTTGAAGGAAATTCGGTTTAACAGCTGTTATGCTGCCGAATTTCCGTCAAACCTTAAAGGGTTGAAAGAAATGATTTATGAGTACCATATGAGTTGAAAACCCTGGGTGACACCGGTTCGGCTGAGCACCCCCAGGAGATTTTTATGTGACAAAGCACTGAGACGCGGTTCCCCCGAGGAGGTGCCGGTTCGGCCGAGTACCCCCGGGAGGAGACGAATCAGTGAGGGTATGAGTAGATGCAGCCTACCAAAGCGGACAAATTGCGAGGCCATGCGTGGCTAGCAAAGCGTTTCAAAGAGGGTAATCCCAAAGAGAGATGATCCCTGCCCCCTACCCGTACTTGCGAGTTGGGATTATTATTTATGTTTCGCTTATTCAAGATAATAAGCAAGAGCTAGTGACGACTAGCTGAGGTATGAGCTCATAACCTAGTTATTATTTTTAGGGTCGTCTATATGCTAAAGTACCATGATTGATGTCACGAAGTTGAGGGATGATTCACTTGGAAGTTATATGCCCTTATGCCACATGATTTATGTTTATGTGCCTTGCTGTGTTGTCTTATATGCTCAAGTATTAGCATGCATCCATGATATAACATGTTGCATTTATAACATCAAGATGCATGCTAAAAGGAATGGACCTTGGATAATTAGTTTTGGAAAACCTTAATTAAACCTTATATGCATGATCACTATTTTATAATTAAACCCAAGGTTCCTGAGGATGTGTACGATGTAACCCTAGGATAGGAGACTCCTACTAAGATTCTTTAGCAAGAATTCTCACTCCTCTCTCTTCTTTTCTTTCGTCACATCTTCAGAGACCGATGGCGACGTTCGTACTTTTCATTGACACGCCTACTTGGGAAGTGCACTATGACCCGGACCATGGGTCATACCATTTTGAGGGGCAGTGTACCTTGCGAGTCTTCATGTTCATTGGATGCCCCTTTGCACATCCTATACAGAGCTACCGTTTCTCCCCGACGTCACCTTACGACGACGCGATGGTTTTTGAGCACGCCCAGACGCGAGACGAGAGGATTCTACGAACGTATACTGGTGGTTCGATGCCTCGAGACTTCCAAGACTACGTGCCTCGATCCCCGAGTTCGGAGGACGACCCATCCGAGGACCCGTCGACGTACATGTATAGTGAGAGTTCTGCTCCTACACCTCAGTTCGTGCGAGACATGAGTGAGGAGACCGTTACGTAGCCGAGGCTAGCGAGGCGAGCCGAGAGGCGCCCCCACCGAGGAACCCACGCTCAGTCTTCACATGTTCCCACTCATGCTGCTCTGCGTCCATGGATCGGTTACACTTCACCGTTTCCCGGATTCCAGTAGTCGACGTCGTAGGGGAGGCTTAGTGCACACACCACATGTAGAGTGGATAAACCTCCTTTTGTTTTTTAGGTTATTCACCATAGGAGCACTAGGGTAGTTATGGTTTATTTCTGCTTTCCTGTTTTCTGTTGTATTTCCTTTCCCGCTGTATTACAAGCTCTGCCCGTTTCTATAAGGGTATGACTAGCTACTTTATTATTAATGAAATGTTTCTATCATCTTCATGATCTATGTTCTTTTGATGTATGATTTATTTTACATGGTTGTTTATGATCGTTACGCGTGCTTTATGTTTCTGTCATTCGATTAGTTAAGCTCGCGGCTCTCACTTTGTTTTATGTTTTCAAAAAAGAAAAAAAAATTTACCCATAATTTCCGCTAAGTATTTTAATGAAAGAATGAGACTATGAAGTAATAGCCTAATGTTTAACCTAATGTGTTCTAGAAAGTTGGGTTAAAAATTAGGGTGTTACAACCACCACTCTGTCCAACCTCCGTCTACAATTACGGTGTTGCCACGTAAAAGGGTTGGCCTATGAAACCTAGATTACTCAAACCACAATCAACAAGGTAGCTTGTAAACGAAGCAGAGTCACAAGCCAGCCTTGGGATACCCCCACAATCATCCAATGTGTTAATAGAATTAAAATCTCCTCTAACACCCCAAGGCCCCTGAATGCTTGAAGATAAATCTTTTAGGCCCGACCAGACTTCCTTGCAAGCACTAGAGTGGGGGGAAGCATACACCACAGTCAAAAACCAAGGTGCTTGGTTCAGATTCTTCACCTTCATATGAAAAAATTGTTGAATTTGCTTTTCCACATCAACATGCCAATAATTAGTCTTCCAGAGACACTAGATAGCTCTAGAAAATCCTTCCCCATCGACAATAAACATACTATTAAAGTTGAATCTCTTAATAATCGAGCGAGCTCTATTTCTAGAAATATGAATTTCAAACAAGACCAAAAAATTTGCATGCTACCTCTCTGATAACTCTTTAATCAAGACTGAGAAACCCTTTCCTCTTGCACCTCTACAATTCCAAAGGATCAAATTCATTTATCAGGACAATTTGAAGGAGGGGCACCATTCTCCCGTGAGAACTCTCTAGTAGCATTGGCCCCCAGATCGCCCTCCACGCTAGGGTCCAAAGATTTGTCAGCTCCCCTATTTAAACTTTTAGCTTTTCGAAGAGCTGTTGCAAATTCCAAGATCTCTTGAGAAGGATTAATAATAGGTACTAACCCTGAAATTGGAACTGAGATATCCTTACAGTAATCATTCCACATCTAGGTATTCATTAGTCTAAAATAATGGTGAAAATCTTCAAAGGACACTTTGTTACAAAGGGCTTCCTTAGGCTCCTTCTGTTTTGTCCTTGATTGGTCAGCCTTAGAGCACGTGAGTGTTGAGGTTGAAACTACTCTTTTCCATTTATTAGTGTTTGGTGTAGATAAAAACTGGCCCATGTTAGATCTTTTATCCCTTTGGCCTTCTTTCGTGGTCATTTTAGATTTGGATTTCACATTAGGCTTATAACTTAGCCCATTTACTTTTTGCACCACAACTTGTCTAGTTTCTTGATGATTTAGATCATGAGGTTCCTCCATATTATCCCCCACTACATGAGTTTCCTCCTCGACAAGATTCTCTAACACATCAAAGCATGATCCATGAGATTGAGCATCACGAGATCGTCTCTATTGATTTTTCTTAGCCAACATCCAAGGGCCAAAAACACCTTTTACTCCCTCAAGCAGATTTCATTCAATCGCATAATCCTCCACATGCTCCACAATTTACTCAGTGGCTTTCGAAATTTGCAGCTAAGTGGGAGGTAGGATGATTTCCCCATTCTGACTTGATTGCCCATCTGCCAGAGCACAGGGTTGTGCCTCCAGAGTCCCCATCGGAACCCCACTACCTTCTGCTAATAAGGTTCCACCTTTAGCAGGAGTATAGCTACTATAATTCTTAACTCTATGCCCATATCTTCCACATCAGAAACAAATAAGATGAAGATCCTCATATTCTAATTTAAAGTCTAGACCTAGGAGAGTAACTGCATGGACCACTTCCCTCCTTAGATCCAACTCAACATAAATTCTTGCAAACTTACCTCGAGATTGAATTGAAGTGAGCTCACCAATTTTAAGCATGGTACCTATACTAGAAGCTACTCTCCAAAGAAGACGCTCGTTACATAGCTTAACAGGAATATCTAGAATGCAAACCCATACAGCTAGCTTTTGAATAGGGTCGTTGGAAGGATGAAAAAGCGGACGCCATCTCTGAACCATAAGATAGTGATCAGCCACCAACCAAGGTCCCTCAAACAAAGCATTCTTATAATCCCCCTCATGAGAGAATCTAACAAGGAAGTAGTCATTGTTTAGATCCATCACTTTAATAGCATCTTTCTTAGCCCAATGCCTTTGAATGATCAAGATTAAAACATAAAGTCATGTGACCTTTTAAATAATCATGTAAGTATTAATTACCATTAATTAACTTTCTATCATGATCATTTATGTATAGTTATATGAACTAAATTTGCTTGTCTCACTCTCATAATAAGCCACATCTCTTATATGATTTGCCTATTGATAATGTAAAACCATAGTTTTAAAACTCAACCCGGTGCTCAATTCAGTCAAGGTACCAGGTTATCGAGTCACTGGTTAAACTGGTGAGTCAATGGTTGAACCGACTATATCAGATATTATTAATCAAATATATAAAACGTATTAAAATTTAAATAAACATAATAAAATTATATAAATAATTAATAATTTAACATATTTAAGTGGTAAAACAAATTTAAAAATATCAAATAATTAAATTGACAAGATTATCACAAATTAAATTATTTAAATTGAAAAAAAAAGTTAAGATATTTTAAAAGAAATATTGAAAACACTAGCATAGATGCTCCTATTTAATCATTCAACATGAGCCATCAGGTGCCCAATTTTGCAAATTTGAAAAAAGAATTGTAGTGCTTTACATCTGGTACCCAATTCATACAACTTTTTACTACGTCACTTAAAAATTAAAACTCATTCTAAACTATCTTCTTTTACGCCACCCACACAACCTCCTTTCATGCCACCCACACAGCCATGGCAACCTCTGCAAAGAAGAATCACAGCCACCTACATCGTCCTTTTTTATGCCACCAACCAAACTGAATGTGGAATCCAGCACCACGGCTATCGACCACAGCCGTGAACCAAAAGCTTTGCCTTTCTCAAACTCAGTTGTCACCGCCAAAATCAAGATCTGCATGCACCATCACTCTACAACAAATGGTGAAGCAACGTGGTGCCGTTGTTGTTCTTCTGCGTGAACCAAAAGCTTCGCCTTCTCCTTATGCTTCTTGCCTTCTCCTCCCTTGATCTTCCTTCTCCTTCTCTACTCTTCTATCTATATTCAATGTTGTTGTTTGAATCTGAAATGAAATATTTGATTGAGGAAAGGTTTGACCCAAAGTGATTTTATTGACTTGTTCAAGCCATCAATTTTTAGCTAAACCAATCGAGTCACCCCGAGTCATCATGATTTGAATGCAAGTCTGATCCAATGAGTGACTCAACTAGGCTCTGTGACCGGTTCATCAATTTACCGGTTGAACTGGCCGGTGAAAGTTGGGTTTCAAAACTATGTGTAAAACTATTTTACGCGATCTCTAATTACATTTTGTCATATTAACAAAATATAGTTGACTCTCACTAGGATACTTCAAAAGCCATATATATGGAAAATTTTGGATTAAATGGCAATGTAAAATAAATGTTTATCCTATTAGCGTATTTAAATTAAATACGCTATATATATATATATAAACCCTAAACCCTAAACCCTATATATATATATATATAATATAATATAAAAAGTATATTTTTAGATGCTCTCAAAGAAGAAGAGAAAAAGCCTTAGTTTGTATCATTAACATTATAGAGAAATTATGTACCAAAATAATATGAAATGTACAAAAAAAAATATTTATAGGAAAATGAGAGATAATAATATCCAACAAAATTGATAGGTCAAAAAATGAATAGTATAGAATAATTATTCTCTCTATACTAACTGTTACAAACTGGAATCCAAGTTTGGCCCAAAAACCATGATAGGCCCAAGTATCGAGGTCCACTTTGTTGGCCCCAGGCCTTCCAGTAGCTAGCACATGGTATTAATCCAACCTAATCTCATAAGACCTTGTCATGTGGCGACGATTGTCATGACTCAATTTGCACACATGACTAGCATGTGAGAAATTCTATTTCCATGTAAGCCTCGTGACTTAATGACTATTCTTACATGTATGTTCTATTCATAATATCCATGGGAAAAATAGAAAATTTCTCTTCTTTTACATACAATCATCTGTTCTTCAAATCCATAAGTAATTACAGTTGCTGTCTCATAGTTCAATTTCAAGGTCCATAGATCATAATATAATATACACTCAGTTTTACAACAACCATAAAATCAGTATAAATAAATCATAGAAACAAAATACAAAAATATGCTCTATGTCGGGATCCTACCTGCAATGTACTTGAGCACTCTAAACAAGATAAGAATGCCTCACTTAGGTGAAGCTTACAAATTGAACACTACCGCTACTGGGGGGAAAAGGTTGGGGAATCCACAGTAGTTGTTATATATGTAATAAAAGAAAGAGGAGAGGGGTGAGTTTTTATTCAAAAACTCAGTGAGTGAGTTCTCACCTGAAATCCCCTTTCATGAGACACCAAAGAAACAATGCATAGAAATAATAATAATAATAATAATAAAACTCAAAGGTCATGCATAACTACATAGACACACACACACATATTGAATCAATCATCATTTCATAAAATCATAGAAAAACATTTCCCTCAAGTTACTTTTATGTTAGGAATCATATGAATTTATAGTGCTATAGCCCTAAAGAAATAGTAATGTCTGATTTGTGATTATGTTTATCAATCATGGTATAAATTGTTTCTTTGCTTTATGATTCTTAAAAAACTGAATTTGGACACCTAAATAGATTCCATTATCTGCTCTACTCTGTGAAAGTGCCCTCAAGCAATTTGGTATTAAGGTTAACGATCAATTCCAGGTGTTAGCTCACTACATGTTTTCTCTATAGCTACCATCTAGACTAATTAAATAAGTCCATGTAAATTTGAAAACCTTTAAAACATTTTTGTTCTATGTGAGCTCTAAATTTATTCGATTCTAACAGTCTGACCTTAGCATAACTGTGGATATGAAATCATGCCCAAGGGATCACCCTTTGTAGACATTTGTGATTTCATAACTCCACAGAGTATGTAGCCTTCAACTGCTCCAAATCTCATGAAGACTCAAATTCTAAAATCTTTCGATTAATTATCTAAATCACATTTCAAACTATCAAGATTTTCATAGAGTAGGAAAAACTCAATATCATATTATAAAATTACAGGGTCTAAAACCATATTTCTAAGCTTCTTTTTTTTTTTTTCTAAACTTCACATATGGTTAATAAATTATATAATATACATAAACCAGTTTTAGAATTCATTCAAACAATCATAAAAGTCTTTAACAGTTACATATATTATCAATTCTACATAAAATTAGTATAACAAACATGGTTCCCTGAGTTTAATCAAAACAATTTTCATGCTCTAAAACAAGGAGTTCTAAAACATGCAAACCAATAGTAACCTCAAACTTCTTTGCATAAATTTCTAAAATCAAGCAGTAAATGATACCTTTATGAAAATAATTCTAAGGCACAACATAAAGACCACAAGTGTGAACCCACTTACTTGAAAGGGTGGAACAGACAAAATCAGTGCCAACAGCACACTAGGAAGTAGGAATGAGATTGGTATCTACTATAACAACTATAATACGCTAGATTAACCTCTAAAACCTCTAACTAACTCAATTTTAACTCTAACCATGGTAAAAGAGCATCAAGGCATGAAAACTATGAGAACACAAAACCAAAACTCCAAGAGCATAAGAGATTGAAGGAATAAAGGAAAACTACTAGAATGACATATCTTTAAGCTTAGAAGATGAAAAATCCAAGTTAAACTTGAAGAAATTGGAAGAAAATGGAGTATTGTTTTTTGGGGGTTGGGGTGAAAAGGGCAGAGGGACAAAATTTTTGTGTTTAGGGAAGTTGAAAAGTGTGTGTGCATGTTTTGGACCCCGAAACAAGGGATTTTTATAAAATTTTGACTACTATAATGCTCACTAGAAAGCATAAAATCCTCCCCTCCACCACCTTATTGTTCCTATTGAGTGTTGCAGCACTTTCCAGAATAGTTTTTCTCCCAATTTTGAGCAATAATTCAAATGCTGGTGTGTATTGGATTCAAATAAAATATCAGAAAAATTAAAACCCCAACAAATCAAAATCCAAATTTTGGGTTTAGTTCAAATCCAAGAATTCTTAAGATTTTATAAACTTGTGGGATAAAAATGAAATATTTAAAGGTTTTATAAAATTCATTAAAAATCGTTCTTTAACCTGTTTTCCTCTTGAGATCATTGGAAATAATTACTGAGACTTTTGATTCCAAGAAAGTTGTTGTATTATATAGCTCTCTAAGGGCGTGTAGGATCCAAACTTAGTGAAAAAGACCCTGAAATGACAAATAGGGGTAACTAGCACCCTTCTTGATTCTAAAATATTTTCTAACCTTTTTATTTAAAATTATATTACAATGACTATTGAGGAGAAGTGCTGAACAATCCACCTTTACCTATCCTATACAAAGCCATTGTTGACTTAATAGTGGAGTTCTTGTAAGTACACAACCTTCATTCTCTAGGGAAGGATGTCTTAATGTCACATTGTGTTCTTGAATCCATTGTTGAGGACATTTGGGAGGTAAGCCACTAGTCTTCAGTTTACCTCGTTACACTATCCATTAATTTCTTTGAGAGCTTCTTGATTTTTAATTTTTAGGCTTGTTTGATATATTTGATACAATAAGAACTGATAGTATATTATGGTAGTATAAGATTTAACAAACTTTTAATACTAAACCATTTTTGATATACTATGCTATTATATTTTATATTTTATAATATTATCATTTATTTACAAATAATTCTAATATTATAAGTAAATATAAAATAAAATAAAATAATAATTATTTATTAATTATTTAAATATAATTTAAAATTATTATATTTATGTAAATATTTATTAATTAAAATTAATTTATATTATATATTATTTATTTCAATATTTTATAACTAGTTATTATTTTAATAAATTATGTGGATATAAAATATACTCTTTTATATATTTAATATTTCCTATTTTTTATCATAATTATTTAAATTTTAACTTAAATATAAATACTAAATCAAAATATTTTAATTATAAATCCTTACTTTTATTTATTATACTAGTTAATAATTTATAATTTTTTATGGTATATATTATTTATTTTAAATATCAATTTGTCATTAAATATTTATTATTTTATTTATTTATTATTTATCAAATATAATTTTTATTTTTATTATATATGAATTGACAACATATATTATTGTTCAATTGTATTAATTTATTATGAAATATTTATTAAGATTTATTTTTATGTGTATAATTTGTATTTATTATTATTAATATTATTTATTTAAGGATTATTTCATTTTTATAAAACATTAAAAAATGAAAGTGACCTTATACATTAAAAGTTAATCAAGCCTAATCTGGTATCCTCATATTGGATGTACACCATTTTGACATATAAGGGGATGTTTCTTTTAAGGTTTGAAATTATATTATCAAAAATCACATTTCCAGAAATTATATTCTTTGGGAATGTTATTCCCGAGCATTTTAAACAAATTATTTCTTGAGTGTTAAATGTTTTTGGGATTATTTGTTGAGATTCCTGATAATAAATTTAAAATTATTTATTTTATAATATATATTCCTAGGAATATATGTCATAATTTCTGAAATATCCTTGACATATTTATTGTTATTATCATACAAAATAAAAATTACACTTCTTGAAAAAAAATATAAATTCAGATATATTTCTCAATTAATATAAATTAATAATTAATTTTTAAAATTTGTTTATCTCATTCAAATATAATAATTACATAAAATGATAAAAATAAATAGCTACGTCAAATGAAAAGTACACTTAAAAAAAGAAAAAGAAAAATAAACAATCATAAATTCAAAAATATTTTTCTGATAAATAAAATTAACAATAAACTTTTTAAAGCACGGGTAAATAAAATTTTTCAGGGGGGAGTCAAATAATTGAGACATATTTTCATATTTGTGCTTAATAATTGTTATTCCCAAATCGTAATAAGATCTCACTAAATCATGGTGTCCAAGAATAATTTTGTGAAATTTGTAACAAACATGGGAACAATCATTCTCAAGTAGTTATTCCCGGGAATAATTATATATCGCTTGAAACAAATGCCCTCTTAGAGGGTTATACTGAATAAACTTATATAATATATTGTCTGCATCAAATTATGGATAAAGGTGTTAACTCCAGAATCTTTGAGAAAACTATTGTAGCTTAAGTTTTGAAAGACAACAAAGCAAATTTGTTAAAATATTTTGAAGAAAGAACTAATGGTTTGTTTGAGTTTTTGTAGTACTGAACAGGACAACTGTCATATACATATAATTCAATTCATGATATACTTTTCACATCATCATGATTTAACATGATTAAAATTTCTTTCAAAGAGATTTAGTTTCTTAAAAGAGTGAAAATTTTTTTAGAAAGTGAATTAAAGTATATTAGAAACTTAAGAAAGCAAACTAAAGCATAAGAAAGTGAGTCTGAGCCTTCAGAAAGTGACATGACTATATGAGAAAGTGATTTTTCATGTTCAAATCAAGCACATAATCATCAATCTTAGTTGCAATCATCCTTGAAGGATATCAACACTATCTGAAGTTCATTATTCATCTCTGAGAATGGTTCAAATGGAACATAAGAGAGTTTGATCATTGGTTTATGCTTCCTTTTTCTCCTTCCTTCCATGTTCTAGAGTATGATTTTTGTTGTTTCTCTCATTGTTGTCAAGTGGAGATGCTCCCCTAATGTTGTTAGAGTTAGATTAGAGCTTTATAGATATTGATAGAGTTTAATCTAGAGTTTTGTGGCTTTAATGGCAGATATTGGAGCCATCCCTTATAGCCCGAAGCTCCATTGATGTTGACACCATCACTTCCTCCCCTCCAGGTGAGTGGGTTCAAATTCATGACCTTAGTTTCATTATTATAACTATGTTTTATGCATTATGTTCATCATATATATGAAGTTGGAGACGAGATTATGTATGGACTATGATTTTATGAATTATGGTAAAGCTAGTAAATATTATAATTTTGATTACGAGTTATGATAAAATTAGTAAATATTATAATTTTGACTATAACATGAAAATGAAATTTAGAAAACCATAGGACCATGATTGATAGATTGTATATCATGGAAATGTTTTATGTGCAACTCTCAGCGATTTATTGCAAGAATATATGATATAATAAGTTGTTATTTTATCAAACATGTTTTAAGAGTTTATGATATGTTTATGTTTCAAGACTTGAGATTTCAAAAATATGATTTTAGAGCATCAGTTAAGATATTTTGGCAAGAATATCAAACAGAGTATGACTTAGTTTCATGAATAGAGACATTATTATAATGACAAAGTTCTTTGATTATGAACCTTTCCAGTTCAAAGTATGATATTAGAGTTATTGAGTTATGAAAAGATATTAGTTTGAGAAATGAGAATTTAGAAATTTAGTTTTTATGACACTCAGAAGTATGGAATTCAGTATGATTTGTAGCAACCGCTAGATACATATTCTATGAGTTTGAAATCGAAATGCCTACAAACGGGCGATCTCTTGGACATGATTTCACAGTCATAGTTATGCTAAAGTTAGATTGTTAGAGTTAATAAGTCCAGAGCTTTAAGAGTTTCAATAGTTTTCATATTTAAATGATTGTATATATATCCAGAGATTTTGTGATTTCAAGAGTAGAATAATTATATGATAGAGCTTTAAGCCCAGAAAAAATCTAGAATAAATTTTTAGAGAAATGACTAGTTTATGAATTTGAGACTAGATGGTAGCTATACAGAAACAAATAATGAGTTAACGGCTAGAAAAAATGATCGTTAACATTGGTACCAAGTTGTCACAATCTCACATAGCAGAGATAGAACCTAATTAGGTGTTCGATTTAGGTCCTTGAGGGATCACAGAGCATAGAATCTATTATGTCATGGTTGACATGCATAACTGGAATATATATTATCATGAAATTCATAACCAAAGGTCTATGTTTCTCTATTAGAGTACTGTTACTATGTTTTCAGGAATTATTGATGTTTTTCAGAGAATATTTGATTTAAGAGCTATTATGTATATGTATGGAAAATAATTTCTCGTTAGAGTAAGAATTTAAAGATGTTTTTCTATAAATTTATTCATACAGAGATAATTTTTTCTATATATACTTATGGATATGAATATCAAATGGTTTATGATTGTTGCATGTATATTGTATTATATTCATTGGTTGTCCTATATTGGTGATGGGTGAGAGCTCACTCACCTCTCTCCCTTCATTCTCATAGTTGCAGGTACAAAGGTGGTTCAAACTCCAGTTTAGTAGATGCAATTGTTACTAGTGGTAAGTCTTATTTTGCAGTAAAGCCTTGAGTAGGATTATGTTAGAGTAAAGTACCCCAGTAGATGTGTAGACAGGATCCTAGCCAAACATATATTTTGATATATTATAGTATCTTAAGAGATTAAGTATGTAATTGAATTTTTAACTGTAGTTAAAGATTTATGTGATGAACTAGAGATATATTTGTAATTTAGTTTTCAAATGTCAATGATTTTCAGGTTTAAGATTAATTCTTTGTGATAAGACATTTATGATGTTTAGTTCAACGGATTTGGTTAAGAGTTTTCAAATATTAAATTATTAAATACTTTCAGATTATAAAATTAAGCATTATGTTTTAATTAGAGAAAAATGCTAAAAATTTTAGAGATCATATTTTAATTATTATATTATGATAAATTTAAGCATTTAGAGAGACTCAGAGGTCACAAGGCTTACGTGAGGATGAGATTCCTCACGTATCGGTCACATTTCCAAGTCAAGTCGTGACATTTACATATTAATCAAAATATCCCTTTCTATATTTTGATTGCCACACATCCATTTAATTTCTCAGTTAGTAAGAGTGTTACATTTGGTGCTTTCATTAGACAAATGTAACATTCACAAACTCCAAAAATGGGTAGAACAGTAGTAACTGAAATACAAAAAGGGATATCAATTAATATGTAAAATAAGGATGAAACATAGTAAGATTTTGATTTAATGTGCAACAAGTAAAGGAAATAGAAATAACATTAAGTGTAATAAAATACGATAGATAGATGATTCAAGGAATCGCCACAGTAGCTTCGATTACCTTGAATCAAAGAGGACTGTAGAATCATGTAGGAGAAAAAAAGGATAATCAAGTGGAGAAGAAGAGAGAAATTCAAGGGGAAGGTTAAGACCACATTGGTCTAAGTCACATAGTTCATGAGCCATGTATTTGACACACTCTCCCTCATGCTTCTTTGAGCATCCATAATTTGTTGATCGAACTCCATTTGTCCTTTATCGATAACAAACTCCCTTTTTGTCCCATTGTCTAGCTCAACATTCTATAATCCTAATTGGCTCCTTTTGACTTGTTACCACTTACCCTTTCCCCAAATTTTCCTCACCACTAACCAAATAAAATTACAAAAGATATTAAAGATAAACAAATTGAAACTAAAAATTTACCCCCATGTTTTATCATAAGGCTGATCTATGTAGGGTTCAAAAACATGCGATATGATTCATGGATTAACCAAAAAAGGGAGGGGAGGGGACCATGTTGGGGTGGGGCGGGGGAAGGGGGAATTTAATTGATAAACATTCTTTGCTAAGATCAAAATTCAAGTATTTCTTTCCATTATGGGAATAGGATCCCATATATACCACAATATGGTGTTTAAAAATAACTTATTGATTTATGATTTTTAAATCTTACTAATGTCAAAATTTGATAAAATAATAATTTTAAAATAGTCTTGTCATTGCTAAATTTAATCAAAAATAAAATGATAATAAACTTATCACTAGTGATATTAATAAAAAAATAATATAATATAACTAAACACTATATTTGTATAAATTTTCCCACAATCTCATATTTCAAAATAAAATTTATTCAAAACCCATATATCAAATGAAAAAATACCTCAAAATCCTTCATGATATTCCCTCAATTTGATTTGAAGAAATGATACATTTCTCATGACAGATTGTCAATTTTAGTTCAAATTTCTGAGCGGCCTTTCCATTAAAGGATTTGATTCCCTGAGCAAAGTTCTTATAGCTTAAGTCAAAATCATGGATTATTATGTACAAGGACCGCGGATTTTTTTTCAAGACGAAGCAAAGAAAAGGAAAACATAAACATTTTGCCATCGGTAAATAGGCTTGCTCATAAATTACAAGTCAAAGCAATGTTCCTACAAACCCAGCTCAGACAGTTTTTCGTCGCTCGCTTAAGCTTGAGAATGAGGCAAATAGGACAATGATCACTACCAATAACATCAGGGAGAATGTATGAATCATGAACTTTGTCAGCTATGGATTCTGAAACAAGGAAATAGTCGAGACGCCACCCTGTTAAAAAGTTTGGGAAAAAAAAAATTCAGTTAACAATAACTAATATTTGTTAATTCACTAAAGACAATGAAATGCACATCACACGTATCATGTACTACTTAGAAGTTATTCTCATTAAACACCATACAAATTGCAATTACACAACCTTACACTTGTATTAGGGTAAAATTGGTGAGAAACTAGTAAAGAAGTGGAGAATTGGAAAAGGATGGAAGAATATTATAGAGCATAGATCTATCCGCTGAGCAGAAATTGACATATGGAATGCCATGCCTTTTCATTTGGGTATAATTAGGAAAATCCTCCTATTGATTGCAGTTATCTACAGAAGAACCCTGGAAAAGGATATAAAATACTCCCAGCTAGAAGGAGCATACAATAGGGGAACATAAGCAAAGGGGTTAGGAGGGATGCCAGGGACGACTACCATGTGAGCAACATGTGCATGTGCTTGCACTAAAAAAGGTGTTACGGAGGCTCCAATTTGGTGGGGTGTCGGAAGGGTAGATGTACATAATCTTGCTCCTGTTTTGAGGAGAGACTATTTTCAGAATCTAAGGAGCTGTTTGGAAGTGTTTTTTTGCTTTTTTTTTTTAAATTGTTTTATAAAATAAGTGTAAGTTCAATTTTTAAAAATAAAAAAATAGAAAAACTTGTTTGGCATTTTAACTTCAAAAACAGTTTTTAAAAGCTAAAAAATAGAAAATCTGTTTGGATAATTTTTTTAAAAACCAACTTTTAAAACTGATAAAACAAAAAATTGTTTGGCAAATGACATTACTATAAATAATAAGTTTTAACTATTATGTTTTATATATATAATATTTTCCATACATACTTAATAAATAAAGTCCTAATATACCTTTTTATTCTAAAAATAGTCTTAACACAACTTGATATCAATTTACATTTATAAATCCATTTGTAAACTATGCTTGATTTTCTTACACCCATATCCAATTTGCAATTTGGTCACGATGTCTTGTCATTTCCCTTGCAACTTATACAATTTTTCCAAAATACCACTCATAGTTTTAATGTCAAAATTTAACAATTTCAGCTAAAATATTAACTAAATTATTAACTAGAAATTAAGAGGTTGTTTGGAAGTGCTTTAAATAAAATTACAAAATATGCAAGTCTTGATAATCTACAAGGTAACGATTCTAACTCCAAAATTAACTATTCTAATTAATAATTAACAACTTAAACTAAAAATTAATTATTTAAACTAAATATTAACTATTTTAACTAAAATATTATCTATTTTAATGAAAAATTAATTATTGTTACTTGAAAAATAATATTCTAATTAAAAATTAACAATTTTAACTAAAAAATTTACTATTTAACTTTAAAATGAACCATTTAAACCAAAAATGAACTATTTTTACTCAAAAATCAACAACTTTAACTCAGAAATTAACTATTCTAACTAAAAATTAATAATTTTAACTGTTGATTAACTATTTTAACTAAAAATTAATAATTTTAACTCAAAAATTAATATTAAACACATTAAACCCAAGGCTGGACACAAAATTTGTATGTAAATATAATCCATCATAACCAGAATTATATAAAATTTGCTCAAATTAAATTCAAACACAATTTTATTTAACAACACTAGGTATATAAGTACCAGCCAAATTACATTACAAAATAGCCACACCAACTCAAACACATAGTGACCATAAGTACGATATACTTCCATCCATTTATCCATAATCAAAAGAGCCATTCCATCAATAATAGGCCAGCTTCAACAGTTGAAGTGGATGGATTTTGCACTTAACCAACTTTTCAGTAGCATTTCTTTTCACTGCTGCTCAGAAAATCTGGCTCCCATTTCCCATTTCTTCAAATGGATTCGTAAAAATGAATCCGAAAGTGATAGTACAATTTGCTTGAGAAATCAATCAGCACAAACTACACTAAAACAGTTGATTGATAAATTAAGACAGCAATAAGACGCCAAATAAACTAACTTCAAATTAGATGATAGTGTATTAGCTTAGCTCCAATCATATACTAGAATCAAATAGTCAATAGAAATATGTGAAACTAAAAAAGTAGAAGGTAACATTAGTTATCATCTCCATTGTACCAAACTTCACTTCTGAAAGCATGTTAATAAAGTGATTAAGTAACATGAATTCATATAAAATCAAATGCATTCCAAAGCAATAGATGGCATGCAAGCTTTACAAATACAATTATGGATATAGCTGAAGTTGACTGACTCATTCCAGAACACTACAACACAGGCTTGATAGAATTCCAGAAAAAATGCAATCATGGGCAGTGGAAGAACTAAAAGTAGAACAAAATTAGTCTTTTGGTTCCCTCAATTGCATACTTCAATTATCCACCATCGCAAAGTCTATCTTTGATGAAAAGAGTTACATCCCATGTCAATAAAGACATTAGCCTCTTTAGAACTTCAAGTGCTTATCAACTACCTAGCAATATTCCAAATTTTAGCCTATTAGCACTGAACATGCCTCTGCAAAAATGTCATAGTTTTTTCCACTAGTTCCACATGATTACGTTGGAACAACAAAAGAGATTGTGGCACAAGATTTTTCACAATTGTTAGTCAACCACAAAACTGGTTCTACCTTTAACAAACAATCAGAAGATTCCTCCAAACAAAGAGATAGCAACATCTTTCATATATATGATGAACTCAACATCAACTAACAGACATAGAACCTAACAATGTGATTCTTAAATCAAACTTCATTTCCTAAAACTCATATTACATTAATTAAGGAGTGCATTAAAGTACAGGTGCTACACAAATCATCACAGAAAATTTGACAAAACCAATCAAAATTCAACATAACTCAATTACAATTCAACACAACCCCATTAGGTAGAAAAAAATTGGAATGAAACAAATGCCCAACACAGTTCATGATGGTTCACTAACAGAATATCAAAACCCCAAACAAACAGAGAATCAGAGAAAGAGAAAGAGAGAGGGAGGGACTCACAGCGTGGCAAGGTGGATCGCTAGGTTAGGTCGCCGCGGGGGAGCTTGGTCGCAGGGCAGGCGGATCTAGGCTTCAAGGTGACGGGGCTGGCAGATCTAGGATTGGCGGAGATCGGTCTTCTGGGTCACAGATCTTGGGTCACAGGGGCTGGGACTCACAGCAACCAACGGAGATCGATCTTCTAGATCGCTGGCGCGGGCGGAGAGCTGGCCCTCTTGGTCTCAAAGCAACCAGCGCGGATATGGCCGTGTGTCTCGGAGCAAGCGGTGCCGGTGGAGATCTGTCGTTCTGGGTCTCAGAGCAACCGGCGCGGGCGGAGATCAGCTTTCTGGGTCTCAGGGCTTCACCGATCGTGGGTGGGCTTCACCGATCGCCGGGCTTCACAGGTCGCCGGAGTACTGGTTGGTCTGGTGAACTCTCTTATGTTTTGTGGGTGTAAACTGAAAGTGAAAGGGGTGGGTTGTGCAAGTGAGTGGCTGAAAGGGGAGAAAGAAATGCAAGAAAAAAATAACACAGCAATGTTTGAAGTGAGATTCGAAAGATGCCAAAGAACAAGAGTTGGCTTTAATTTCAAAAATGCCACCGCGTCATCACTGATTTTTAAAACTCAAAACTCAAAAAACACATCAAAATTGTTTTCTGTTTTCTGTTTTTTAAATCTCATTTTTGTTTTTTGGTTTTTAAAATGTGAGTTGAGGAAACTTTCCACCAAACAATTTTTTGGTTTTTTTTTTAAGTCAAAAACAGTTTTTAAAAACTACAGCCGAACAGGCTGTAAACTTCTGACCTCTAGTAAAAAACTACAGCCAAACAGGCTGTAAACTTCTGACCTCTAGCTTACAAGATAGCAACCAAGGCTCATCCACAAAGAGGTATTATGAAACATAATCATGTAAAAAGAGTAGATTGAAGTGTCTCTGCCTATTAGATAAATGTAAGGGAGGTTTTTTTCAAATTTTGATTGTCTTGAGTCCTTAGAGGATGGCATCAGCTTCAGCAACCAAAAACATCATCACTTTTAGTTCACTTTTGAAGTGTCTCTGCCCAACCAACCAGCCCTCAAAGACTGGTTGTCTGATTTCTCCACACCTGCCTGCTGCCCGCATGTCTTGATTCCATTTTTGTCCTTTCTTCTCTGGGTTCTCTCCTGCTAGTTCTTGGCCTCATTTCATCCATTTTATAGTGTAGGGATCTGTTAGGAACCTGCAGATGATAGTAATGTCCCAAATTATGTAAATATCATCCCTAGTATTAGAGATTTACCAGGGATAAAAAGAGTGCTGAAATTGAGAGGGCCATGTGGCACAAGTGAGGGAAAAAATATCCTAACTAACTTTGCTTAGCTGGCAGGTTAGGATAGGAGAGACAATAGGGTCTGATTCTGTTATGAAAGAGTGGAGGAAATATACAGATGGGAGGTATCCTAAGGGGAGAATATCAGATTGTGAGGATTTGAATTGGGAGAGTTGTGGCATCTCAAAGTGCTACTCTGTCAGAGAATTGGCCTCTCAAAGTGCCATACTTATTTTACTGTTTCTTTGCAATCTTTCTCCTTGTAATTTCATTCCTCCAAGCTACATGTCACACTGATAGAGTAGCAGAGTTGTCAATTCCAGAATATACTCCTGTATTTGCTCTATTCTAGTTCATTTCTTCTCCATGAGTACCAGGTACATAACAGGATCATTGTTTCTAACTTGCTGAGAGTTAATGACTTTGAATCCAAACACGGTGTGCTGTTCTACAGGAACAGACATGTATTCGAATTGTGTCCTTTATTAGAAAGCTATTAATCTAATGGTAGGTGTTAAGTTGATAGCAATTGAATGCTTTGACCTGATGCTTTATCATGATGGGAATTCTTTTGGCTACAAGTGGTCCATAGGAATTGTGGTTTTATTAAATCTAGAGTAAACCCCTAAACTGGTCTTTTACAATTTACAGTTCTTTTTCTTCTGTGTGGCTTGATGATTTGAGTTTGCAATACTGATGGCTTTTGAAAATGAAGAAATAGAAGTGATGGCAAATATGGAAAAGTAAATGCACACACCAAAAAGGGACAATCCCCATTATATAAGTAACAGATATAAAAGTAATAGATAAATTGATCTAAGGAGTGAGCCAGAAATACCTTTGTTAGTCTTGCAGCCACCATGCCAATAACCCCAGTAAGTATATCCAACAACACCAGGGTGCTGCCTTCTAAAGGTATCTACAAATCCCTTGGACAAGAAGTTTGTCGCAAATGATTTCCTTTCTTCAACTGTAAATCCAGCACTTCTTCTGTTACCCTGTATATTAACTCATAAGAACAGATTTTAAAGGGAAAAAGGAAACAATAACAACAGATTTCTGCACACTCAACAACCTAGCAATTCATTATTTATCATGATATTGGTAAACAGATCATTTGTTTAAATTCTATCTAGTCTTTCTTTTCTGCAAAATTTAAACCAAATACATAAACTCTTATAAGCCCAACCAGATTGGCAAAAATGCTTATGGCCATGTAACTCCAAGTGGGCCATTAGCCTACTGCCAGCCTGACTCTTATAGCAGTCATGTCATGGAACTTCGGTTATTGCACACTCCTCTTACATGCATGATATCCTCATCAATCCTCTGGCATCTCAAAATAGACTCAGGTGATGAGGTCTCCTAGGAATGCCATTAACAATACAACTATGCATGATGCTTATCAATCTCACCAGATCAAGAATGTTACCATAGATACATGATAGGTCTTAACATGAGTTGAACTTGACCCTAGGAGAAAATTGCCCCTTGATGCCTAATTATAATTAAACTGATTCAATAGCCACTACTCACAGGATGGTTTTGCAAGTGTACGTCTCACCCGTGACACTGATCTGAAACTTGGGGTATAAGTCATCACATTAAGCCACTCAATTTAAGGAATACTCACTCCACCTTTACATCAAGGGAAGTTTCAACAAAATTCTAAATAAACAAGAATCTTAACAGGTTAAATTTTTGTAATTTAAACCAAACAATTCACAAATATAATTAATTTTAAAAACTGAAAATTCAATTTAGAAAAGCAGATCCAGCCAGTGGACTCAGCCAATACCTGTAAATATGTACAAATATAGCACAATTAAATTATGTAATAATACAATTTTTCTTCCAAATTTTACAGCAAACCATAATGAAAGTATTGAATTGAATTATAAACTAAATTCAAGTTTGCCAAGGCATATTAGAACTTCTTGACTTCTTTTTCCTCTTTTCAAATCCAGTAATTTCTACTAGAAACAAAGGCCTTGCTTCATTGCTATTGTTTATCAATGCTTAGATGTGATATATTCGCTGCTAACATGGAGCATAAAATCTAAATTACTTACCACAGAGTTATATATGCCAATCTCTTCATGAGCACAATTTAGATCACCAGTCAAAACTACAAGTTTATACTTTTCAAGCAACTGTACCCAGCAGAAAATGAATCATGAATCCTGACAATAGATGCATAACAATAAGATTTTTAAGATTAATATTTCTTTTGAGAAAAGAACTCGTACCTTAAAGTAATAGTTAAAAATAATTTAAAACAAAAAGACGAAAAAAGGGTGTAGAACATATTAGTCATCACCCTGCTCCACAAGTTTTGTATAAAGTGATAGATCCCAAATATCAGTTAAAAACATTGAGCATGTGGAACAAGGTTACTTGGCTTTTCAAATATAGAACTAAAAAGTAGAAGAACTTACTATATTGTTTTGCATTAATAGGTCAAAAATTGGAATAATACATACCATACTTAAAGTTGAAACAAGTAATCAAGCTCCAAATGCCCAACATTATAAACCATTTTGCAAGGAGTTTGATATAACAACATTAACATTATAGGAATTTGCTAGCACCCGCAAACATCAAGAAAAATAAAAGATTGTGTGTCTTGGACAAATCATAAATCAAATTCAACATAAACAACCGAGTAAAAAAGAAGCACTAGATGGATGTGTTCTTACAAGAAGGGAAATAACATAGGGTAAGAGGAGCAATGTTAGGTACCCGATTGTATTGGGGCCTAAATTGTAATTGTTGGGTAAATTGTAATAGTTGGGCTTGCGAGAGGAGAGAAGATGAGAGGCACACTCTGTGTAACTACTTGCTGAGTCAGTAATAGAATAGTGGGGAAAGGAATTACCAGCTGACTCTGTTATGAGGGAGGTTATTTGTATGCAAGGGATGAGAGAAAAAGGTAGGCAGGATATTGGCTTGGGATTAGGAGAGTTGGACTGCTATAGTGTCCAAAGGCTCTTCTCATTTCTTGCATTTCATATACTGTTTCTCTCTTCTTCCTTGGCTGAAAATCCAATGATCTTCAGTTAGGACAATCCATTGATATAACCCACAGAAAGAAACCAAAGAAATGAAGAAGTATGAAGTACTATTTACAACCTTGAGCTGAGATCAATGTGATTTTCAACCAACGAAAAAGAGAGAAACAGTATACCTCTCAGCTAAAGAAATGAAGAAGTAAGAAATATGTAAACCTCTAATCACGTTGGCTGAGAGGTATAATAGTCTTATTATCTTTCACAAAGACTTACAACTTGTACACAGTGGTTATACCTCTCAGCCAATGTAGAAAGAATAAAAATTGTAAATCTTTGTGAAAGATAACAACACTACTATACCTCTTAGCCAATGTGATTAGAGGTTTATAACTTTTACATATCATGTTTACAGCTTTTATTCTTTTCGCATTGACTAAGGTATAATTGTCTTACTATCTTCCACAGAACTTTACAACTTCCATGCAAATGTATACAACTTGCTTACTAGTGGTTTACATCTATATTAACAATGGTTTACAACTTTTGCATATAAAATTTACAACTTCTTTTCTTTCCACATTGACCGAGAGGTATAATAGTCTTATTGTCTTCCATTGGGGTTTTCAACTTTTGTGCAAAAGTTTACAACTTTTTTAGTTGTTTACAACTTTTTTGTTTAGGTTTACAACTTTTTTCACATAAAGTTTATAGCTTTATTTCTAATCACATTAGTTAAGAGGGCTTTTATTTTCCCCAGATGTTTACAAGTTATACACAGAGGTTTACAACCACTTTACACGTGATTTACAACTTTTCCTCATAAAAATTACAACTTCAATAATCACACTGGGTAATAGGGTTCAAAGAGATTTGGTTTTTCCTATAACATTTTTCCTTGTACGCAACATATACACAAATTATCACCCAAACAATCCACTTTCCTTATACACAACATATCAACAAATTGTCATCCCATCTACAAGTATATACCATACTAAGCAATACTTATATACATACCTACAGAGAATTGTGAAAATATGCAAATAAAAATATAGTCAAGTGCAGAATGATCATGGAATCAATTCTCATGCGTCATTTTCTTCCTTGTCTTGGCCCTAGCATGTGATGTGGTATATGGGGTGGTTAGATGATGGCCTGACTGTAGGCACTATTGGATTTATGCGGAAGCGATTTAAGGACCTAGTACATCGGTATGCTTATCGAATCATCATTGTTTCATAAACACACAAGGAATATTACCTCTCGGAGTGTCGATCTTTGATGATCTCCCTTTTCTGAGAATCCTTGTGTTACCACACGATTGATTTCCTTGTAGTCGGTTGATGGCAAACCTTCCAAACTATCTCTCAAGGGGAAGGAGATAGTGTGTGGGCACTTTCTCTCTATCAGGAGATGACCTTGCCTCTACCTCTGTGACTACTCTCTACATATGGAGAGGGTTAAGTGCAGTATATATATGGGTTCCTAGAAAACCTAACCCTTAGATGTAACGGGTTCTAGGTTTCTTGAGCTCTTCTTACACACTAGGCCCTATTGGACTTTAGTGAAAGAGCAAAAACCCAACAATCTCCCACTTGCTCTTGAGTACAAACTTGAGCTTAAAGCCCAAGACCATGTAACTCACTAGTCATCATCAACTGAAATTTCCCCATCCCTTATCTTGAGCTAGCCTGGGGATCTACCAGCTGTTATTAATCAAGGCTCATGATAATCAACAAATGATTATCTAATTCGGTGCTACTCCACTAAAAGCCTGAACTTGAACTCCAAGATTAATAACATATATAACATGTATATGCATCACCCCTTTGTAGAACGTCTATAATTGATTGACTAGTTTTCTGTTACCCAATCAATTATTTATTCCCTTGACTATGATAGTTTCTCTGATGGATTACATGCACTGGTTAGTGTCTTCAATATCCAAGTACCGAAACATATCAAGGGGATATTTCCTACAAATTTCATATTGTTTATCTCATAAATACCGATAATCAAACAATCTCACTCCCAAAATACCGAGTTATTGGCCGTCAATAGATCGCACCTCACCCATTGGTAAATCAAAGAATGAAAACTATTTGATTACCTATTTATAATAAACTCAGAATTAAGAGCAATCTTATAACTATAGTTATCTGGAGATTTGATACCTTATGACAGAAAAAATACCCTTAATCAAATCTCTCCTTGATCCTTTCAATGTGAATGTTAATTCACACCAATTTTTCATAAAATATTATAGCCTAAATGAAGTGCCCAACTTTATTTAACAGCTGTGAACCTATTCATCAATTATGAGAACCTATGATCATGTCCTCCATGAACGTATCCATATGATCATATACTTCACAATTGATCCGGACCTTAGTGTTTGTAAATAGTGTGCGGAATAAATGAATAATACCTCATTTATAACATTTAGAAAAATTACAATGTCGTAATGTCTTGCTCAAAAAGCACAAACAACAAAGTGAAATAACATCTTCCTAAAGCTATAGCAAATCTGGAATCCTCCTAAGACCCATAGATGTTATATGCCTCTCGAACACACGTTCAGGCAAACTCTTAGTAAAAGGGTCAGCAAGGTTCTCGTCCGATGCTATCTTGACTACCACTGTATCTCTTCTTTCAATTATATCTCAGATCAAGTGGTACTTTCTCTCTATGTGCTTTTGTCTTTTGTGACACCTTGGTTCCTTAGACTGTGCTACTGCCCCACTATTGTCACAGTAAAGTGTGATGGGATGACTAACACCTGGTATCACCTGAAGATCTGTTAGGAACTTCTTTAACCATGCGGCTTCCTTTGCAGCCTCAGAAGCAGCTACATACTCAGCCTCTGTGGTAGAGTCAGCCACACATGATTGTTTGACACTCCTCCAACAAATGGCCCCGCCATTAAGAGTGAACACATACCCAGAAGTGGATTTTCTTGAGTCAATGTCTCCTTGGAAATCTGAGTCTGTGTAACCAATGGTTTCAAGACTCCCACTAGAATAGACCAACATATAATCTCTCGTTCTCCTAAGGTACTTGAGTATATGTTTAACCGCTATCCAGTGTTCCTCTCCAGGATTAGATTGGTATCGACTTACTACTCCTACTGCATAGCAAATATCTGGTCTGGTGCACAACATAGCATACATAAGGGTACCTACTGCTGAAGCGTAAGGTATCCTACTCATGCATTCTCTCTGCTCAGGAGTTTTAGGAGAATGCTCCTTAGAGAGATGAATCCCATGCCTGAAGGGTAAAATTCCCTTCTTGGAATTCTCCATGCTGAACCTGGCAAGTATTTTGTCGATGTAATTAGCCTGAGATAATGCCAATACTTTGTTCTTCTGGTCTCGCAAGAGCTTAATACCAAGAATATAATTGACTTCCCCCAGGTCCTTCATATCAAAATGCTTGCTTAGCCAAGTCTTTATGCCTAACAATACCTCCGTATCATTTCCGATAAGGAGTATATCATCTACATAAAGTACCAGAAAAGATACTGCGTTACCTTGGATCCTTTTATACACACACGGCTCATAAGGACTTTTCTCAAAACCATAAGACTTAATGGCTTGATCAAACCTGATGTTCCATGATCTGGACGCTTGCTTAAGTCCATAAATGGACCTTTGCAACTTGCATACCATGTTTTCTTTCCCTTTGGCTATGAACCCTTTTGGTTGCTGCATATAGATATCTTCTTCCAAATTTCCATATAGAAAAACAGTTTTGACATCCATTTGCCAAATCTCATAATCAAGATTTGCTGCAACAGCTAAGAGAATCTGGATGGACTTGAGCATGGCAACCGGCGAAAAGGTTTCTTCATAATCCACACCTTCTATTTGGGTGTACCCTTTCGCCACCAATCTAACTTTGAAGGTTTCAACCTTCCCGTCCGATCCTCTCTTTCTCTTGTAGATCCATTTACACCCAATGGGTCTTACCCCTTTTGGTGCATCTACAAGAGACCAAACTGAGTTGGAATACAAAGAATCCATTTCACGATTCATAGCCTCAAGCCATTCCTGAGCATCAACATCTCCTAGTGCCTCGTCATAACTTGTGGGATCATCATCTTCTTTAATGATGGCATCCTGAGGTGATTCACCCAACAAGAGAAATCTTGCGGGTTTACGAATCAATCTCCCATTACGACTTTGCCACTTGTTGTTGTGCATCTACAGGGGGATCCAAGTTTGGTGGGTTAACAATTTCTAGATGAGGACCCTCATTAAGTGGATTAACCAATTCATGATTTTGTTGTTCTTCCACAAGCGGTAACTGCATCTCTACAAGTTCCACTTGTTGATCGTCATGCTGAACTTTTGGTTCTATTTCTAGTTCCTGTGTGTGTTCAACAATAGGTATATTTTCCCCTCTTTGAACAACCACAGGAACAAAAGCTGGAACCGCCTGAGGTTGAGGTGTAATTTGATCTGAGACTAGCTCATCAAGAATAACCTTACTCCTTGGCTTATAATTTGCCATATAGTCCTCCTCTAAGAAAGTCGCGTGTGTGCTCACTATGACCTTCTTTTCTTTCGGACTATAAAACAACCAACATCTGGTTCCTTTAGGATAGCCTATAAACATGCATACTTCTGTACATGAGTCCATCTTATTTGGCTTCTATTGTAAGACATGTGCCGGAGCACCCCAAATCCGAATATGATTCAAGGAGGGCTTGCACCCTCTCCATAATTCTATTGGTGTCTTTGAAACCGTCTTGGATGGAGCTAAGTTCAATAGGTACATAGCAGTTTCTAAGGCATATCCCCAGAATGAATCAGAAAGAGATGAATAACTGAGCATAGATCTTGCCATTTCTAAAAGGGTTCTATTTCTCCTTTTAGCAACTCCATTCTGTTGGGGTGTCCTTGGAGAAGATAATTGTGAAACTATCCCCTCTTTGGTCAGGTAAGACCTGAACTCTCCAGATAGGTATTCACCTCCTCGGTCAGACCGAAGAGTCTTAATTTGAACACCAAGATGCTTTTTTGCCTCAGCCTTGAACTCTTGGAATTTTCCAAAAGCTTCAGACTTGTGACGTATCAGGTACACATGTCCAAATCTAGAGTAATCATCAGTAAAAGTGATAAAATACTCATACCCGCCTCTGGCCTGGACATTCATTGGTCCACATACATCAGTATGTACCAATTCTAGCTGAAGTGTGGCACGATTTCCCTTGGCCTTGAAAGATCTCTTAGTCATTTTACCCTCTAAACAAGATTCACAAACTGGTATTGGTTCAAAGTTCAGGGATTTTAAAATCTCACTATTGACCAAACCTTGTATCCTGTTAGAGTTAATATGACCCAATCTTAAATGCCAAAGATAAGTTTCATTGGAAACTTTTCTTTTCTTTGATGAATGAACATGCTCAACATCTCCTAATTCAACGTGATTAAGTTCACAGGGCACAGGACTAAGGAAGTAAAGACCATTAAACATTACACCGGAACAAATAAAAGAAAATGAACTTCTTATTGAAACTAAGGAATTAAACTGAACTGTCAAACTATGTTTAACCAAACAACTAACAGAAATTAAATTCCTCTTAAAATTCGGAATAAATAAACAGTCTTCTAAAACCATAGTTCTGCAATTATCAAAAGATAATACAACTTGTCCCACTGCTAGTGCAGACACAAGCTCCCCATTTCCAAGCTTTAAAACTCTTTGTCCTTCACTTAAAGGCAAGCTATGTTTGAACCACTGCAAAGAGTAACAAACCTGGTTAGTGGCTCCTGAATCAATGATCCATTTATCATTGTAATTCTCCACTAAACAAGCCTCAATCACATGTAAATTACCCATACCTGGTTTATTCATACGTGGGCAATTTTTCTTCCAATGCCCCTTTTGTCCGCACTTGAAGCACTTGCCTTTTGGCTGCTTCATTGCAACTGGTTTGGCAACTGGAACACCTGATTTCTTCTTTTTCTTGTTCTTGTTTCTTCCCTTGGGTTTCCCCTTAGGTTTCACAGAACTCTCACCAGCAAAAAATGCACTGCCCTGCTTAACTAGAGACTGTTCAGCACTCTCAAGCTCATGCATCAGCTGAGTAAGGTCAAGATTCATCTTATTCATATTATAATTCATCTTGAACTGATTGAAGTATTCATGCAAAGTGATCGCAAGAGAAGGTCAACTTTTACTTCTTGTTCAAATCTGACCCCATGGTCTTCAGCCTTCCTGAAGTTTGCTATCATTGTCAGATAATGATCCCGCACACTTCCTCCAGACATCACTATCTTGGTGACTGTATTCAGCACATTCTGCCTAGCAGAGCTGCTAGACGTAGCAAACATGCCATCAAGAGTCTGGAGCATCTTTGCTCCACTCTCAATCATGCTCACTTGCTCCTGAAGGTGACTGGCGAGACTAGCTAAAATATAGCAGCGGACCACCACATTTGCCCTCTCCCATCTTTCCTTCTCCTGCTGAAAACGTGTCTTTGTTGCCTCAGGCATATCTTCAGCAGGTTGCGCTGGCATAGGGGTAGTCAGAACAAAGTTGAGCTTTTCATATTGAAGAACAATATCCAAATTAGTTTTCCATTGTTTGTAGTTTGTACCATCCATAGGTTTTTGACTCAAGATAGTAGCTAAAGGATTGAATGAAGACATTTTTCTGAAAACAAGGAAAAAACACACTAATTACAAACTAGAATAACTATAAACAGATACTGCGCTAGTAGATTCTGATAACTAATACTTGTTTATAGTTTAACAATCTATTAGTTATCTTTACAAGGCTTACGATAGGCAAGATACTTGTAAAACTAATATTGTTATTTTGGGCCTTTAGTTCCATTGCCAGAGCCTCGATGGGAGGGTTAACAACTTTACCAAAGTTGAATGTATTTAACCATTGTTTACTTTCAAAATTATCTTTAGTGTCTAAGTGTTGCCGATGATGGGTCGTACAAAACTATACTAAAATTTTGAAAATATTAAGGTTTAATCTAGTGAAATCTGATTATCCTTATCCGATAGGGCTTCAGTGATAACCTTTTCACTAATAAACCCACAATTGGAGCCCGTAGGTTTTTAAATTAATTACTTAATAAAAAACCTTCACCCATTCAATATTTTAAAATTTAGAATTTTCCATTTTCTAAGAATTGTTTAAATTCGAGTATTCTTTGTTTGATTTCAAAAACTATGTAAGCACCCGCAAGCCGATGAACGTGCAAGCTTAGCTTATCGGAATTTTAAAATCATTAAGATCCTAAAATCCGGTCATGATAGGCAGCGTGTGCTCCACACAATCATGATACATGATTGTGGTATGCAGCGTGTGTTAACACATGACCATTTTAGAAGACCCATAAATTACTCGCAATGTAAACAGTTCTCTTAGGAAATAATTTGGATTATTTGTCTTGATTTTAATTATTCAAAATTAATTAATTCAATCATTAATCTAGATTTTTAACAAAAAATCATAATAATTTTAATTAATTTTTTAGAATAATTTTGAATCAAAATAATCCTATAATAACTATCATACTAGTCGCGGAATGACAAAATAGCTATTATGCTCATGTAATTTTCAAGTTATGCAGCAATATGGCACCACCTATTCTATATGACATGTTATCACAATAAGCATGTTATCAATCATATAATTCATCCATTCATAAAATAAAGCAATTTAAATAAAATAGACTTTAATCTATGGTTTCCTAGAGAAAAAATAAAATAAAATAAAATAACAAAAAATGTTCCAGTCCTTCTTGTCCTTCCTTTTAGTCCATAGGTATTTATCTCAAGCCCTTTTATGGTAACCATGGGTCCATAAGCCCAAAATACCAAATTTTGGCAAGAAAACCTTAGACAACTTCAAGGAACCCTAACTGTTTCATCCACTGCGCCGTCACCCGAACTCGGATCAGCACGAAATTTTAGGGTTAGGACGGCCATGAAGAGACGAAGCCAACGCCACTGGAATCACCCAATTTGGATGTCCCACGCGCCCTCACTCTCTCCATCTTCACAGGCGCATGGAAACCACTATCAGAAACTTCTGGTGGTGCATGGTGGTGCATGGAGGCTCCCCTGGCTGCGTTATACCAACCATTTTGTTCGTATTTCCTTCCTCTTTCCAACGATATATGATACGTCCAATTCCGAGATCCAAAGGTCCACGAACATGTCCAAACAGTGACGAACGTCTTTCTTTTTGCATCTTCTTGATCTTCTTTTTATTACAACTTTTGTATAACAACAAAAAAAATATACAAGAATTGAAAATAAAAAAAATCAAGGAGGAAACCTAATCATATGGGATTAGCCTCCTTGTTACAACCCAAGAAAATACATTCAAATCTCTACCATGGATTAAAGTTGAAAACCAAATAAAGCATTGATTTTTTTTTTATGAAAAGAATTATAAAGATAAACATACAACACATATGATCAACAAATATAGAATCCTGGGTGCCATATTTCACGAAGCAAACTAATTACATGAATAATGAAACTAGATTCACATACCAATGTACAAATAGCTCGATACTAATTGTAGGCACTATTGGATTTATGCGGAAGCGATTTAAGGACCTAGTACATCGGTATGCTTATCGAATCATCATTGTTTCATAAACACACAAGGAATATTACCTCTCGGAGTGTCGATCTTTGATGATCTCCCTCGTCTGAGAATCCTTGTATTACCACACGATTGATTTCCTTGTAGAAGGTTGATGGCAGACCTTCCAGACTATCTCTCAAGGGGAAGGAGATAGTGTGTGGGCACTTTCTCTCTATCAGGAGATGACCTTGCCTTTACCTCTGTGACTACTCTCTACATATGGAGAGGGTTAAGTGTAGTATATATATGGGTTCCTAGAAAACCTAACCCTTAGATGTAACGGGTTCTAGGTTTCTTGAGCTCTTCTTACACACTAGGCCCTATTGGGCTTTATTGAAAGAGCAAAAACCCAACACTGACTGCCTCACCTTCTTGTGCGAATGCCTTTTTCTCCTATTGAGTAGGTTTTCCTGCCTCTTCCACACTACCTTCAGCAGTAGGACAATCAGCAGATGCAAGAATAGTCTACAACCCTTAGTTGAGGTTCAACTGCTGAAATGACATGATCCCTTTGTGTGTTCTCCTTGTCCATGGCCTACCCAACCAACAGGTCACACTGAATGCGAGCTAACTAGTCATATGGTAATAAAACATCAACAATTATTCATCCAGCACTGTTTAATAAGTATTTAAGAAAATCTAAAGAAAACATGCAACTTACATCATCCTATACAGGCATGGTTAGACTCCCCTCATATGTAGCCACCCCATCCCACATCTCCATGTACTTCATGACATATATTCCATAATCGTCTCGGTATGGATATTATAAAAAAAGTTTATACAAGAAACATATTACTGCTAGCTAGAAATGGCAAATCTTGGGGTTTATGATAACTCACTTGTTTGACTGTTTAGGGTAGGGCTCTTTGACGACGTCTAGCACAAATATTGTATCCATTGTTGGGTAAAGCATTGACATTAACTCCTTGAGCCGTACAACTTGCCAAATTAAAGCACAATCAGTGTGATTTGCATCATACAATCAAAATCCTAGAACTGAAAAGTGATGTATAATAAATTTATCCAAATAATTAGCATACTAGGAGAGAGCCCAACACAGCCGAATCATCAACAGTTGAGTACATAGCACAACCAATGCTCTTTATACACAAAAGGAGCAAAAATGTGTAGCACCATTTAAGGGCATAAGAATGCACTGACACTAATGAAACTTTATCATTAAAATTAAATTTGGCTAAAATTAAATTTGGCAAATGATCTAACCGCAGACTTAGGAAAATATTATACTAGAGTGTAGTTTGACAAATCTCCAGCAAAAAAATGACCTCCATAATCTTGGGTCCAATAAGGGGCCTCTCCAACCTTGTGCTTATCAATATCGTAAGCACCTGTATCCTACAATAACATAACCAAAAATATTCATATCCATATCCTTGAACACATAAGTTCACCGATCACATTTATTAACATCAACACTCACACCCATTATATTATAGCACAATAGAATAAATTAAAAAATAAAATATGAAAACAAACATTAAAATTACATAGCTTAAAAATACCAATTACCTCATGGAAGTTCTATGCTTCAAGGGGACAAGACAATATCCTTTGGCATGACCAACAACTACACTTGAGAGGGACTACCTTCCACATCTGCATATTCCTCCAAGTGTGTCCTATTTATTTTCACACCAAAATATGCTAAACTCTAACCCATGACATGCTATCCACTTCCATCGAATAAAATTAACATAAATGAAAAACAAGAACATAATGTACATTTACTGTGGAAGAACCTTCAAGATAGAAGGGTTCCTTTTCAGCAATTAAGCCCTCACTCAAAGTATCTCCAACATCCCCAGATACATCAACAAACTAGACCGGAGGACTACTAGGAGTTTTAGTGGAATCGGAGTTAGCAGAAACTCTCGATTGGGTTTTCTTTAGTGGAGGGGAACAAGAAATAGTGCAACATGCACCTTCTTTAGCAATGAAGAAGCTATCTTTGCCTTAGAAGAACCCTCCTCTATTGCAGAAGTCACCTTCCCCTCCCTTTTCTCTCATTGTTCCTTCAACGCTGTCTAAATAACACCATTTTCTTAAGGTCTTGCATATAGATAATTCAATGTGTTAATTAAGATTTAAACCATTAATATGTCAGGACAAATAAAATATACATAACTATTTCCAACGACAAATCCAAATACCTCATACTCAAAGAAAGTGTCAAGGAACCCCTTCATAGCATTATAAACGCTGCACTTACTAGGGTTGAGGATACCCTATAAAAAAAAGGTTAAAATCCAGCTCACAACACTTGTCTGTATTTAGTTGATGAGTTATTAACAAGCGCTAAAATACACAAAGGTTAACACCAGTGTACCTCCTCATTCTTTCTCTGTTCATCAAATTAAGCTTGGGTAGCCTCCGTTGTTTAACGAGGAAAGGCTCATTATCTCTAGAAGGCAAGCCAAATGCTGAGTGGAGGTATCAAACCTGTTAAAAAATTGCAACATAAATCAAATTAAATTGTGCAGCCAACACTAATTATACATGAACACTTTCATCAAATAGTACTTCAAAAGCAACCAAAGAATTCAGCTTTGGGATATACCATTAAGAAGAAGACACACCTTCCAATGGACCTCACACTCCCTTTGGCTGCCTTGCATTCTTTGACGCTGTCAACCAGGGTGTCAACAAGGAGTTTACCTCAGTTGCATCTTGTGAGGTCATCAACAACATGGCCCAGTAACTTCAAAGTATATGGAGAAGACATAAAAAATGAAGACTCTCTTAAACCTATTATCTGTTGTGCCTTCCCTAATGATCATCTCCAACTCCAAGTTAGTTTCCTTGTGGAATTCTTCCATAACTAACGTACCCTCCTTGTATGCACTTTGCCTGACTTCCTCGCCTTTACATAGAAAAAATCTTTATTTAATCATAACGTACCAACTCCCTACATTTGAAAAAAAAAAGAGGCATTTCTATCATGTTAGCATAACTTATCATAACATGGAAGTCCAAGGACTAAACCCACAGAATCGTCTGTAACAGGTACGGAATGATCCTTATAGCGGATGCATCGCTTTACATGGTCAAATGCCTTTATCACTTCCAAGATGAAGATTCTATTTTTTGGCTTCATCTTCATTTCAAAAAGGTCTCCAAAGCCCACGCCCTTTACTACCTCCTTTTGAGGAGCATTCAAATACTTATCCCCCAAATCAACGGGTATCGCAAGGGAGCATCAGGTACTGAATGTAGGCTGCATAACCCTTTACATCAAAATACTTATACCCTATGCAGCCTGTATTCAGTACCCGATGCTCCCCTACGATACCCGTTGATTTAGGGGATAAGTGTTTGAATACTCCTCAAAAGGAGGTAGTAAAGGGCATGGGTTTTGGAGTCCTTTTTGAACTAAAGATGAAGACAAAAAATAGGATCCTCATCTTGGAAGTGATAAAGGCATTCGATCATGTAATGTGGTGCATTGCTATAAGGATCGTTCCATACCTATTACGGATGATTCTTTGGGTTTAGTCATTAGGCTTCTATGTTTTGGTAAGTTATACTAATTTGGTAGAAATGTTTCATTTTTTCTTTTTTTCAAATGTAGGGAGTTGATATGTTATGATTAACTAAACAAATTTTCTATGTAAAGTCAAGGAAGTCAGGCAAAATGCATCCAAAGAGGATATGTTAGTAATGGAACAGTTCCACAAGAAAACTAACTTGGAGTTGAAAATGATCATTAGGAAAGGCAAAACAAATGATAGGTTTAAAAGAACCTTCATCCTTTATGTCCTCTCCACATTCTTATGCCCGACTATGAAGGGTTCAACAACTTTAAAGTTGTTAGGCCATATTGTTGATGTTGATGACCCCACAACATACAACTAGGGTAAACTCATTGTTTACACCCTGGTTGACAATGCCAGAATATAAGGCAACCAAAGGGAAGGTGAGGTCCATTGAAAGGTGTCTTCTTCCTAATGGTACATCCCAAATGCTGAATTCTTTCGTTGCTTTTGAAGTACTATTTGATGCAAGTTTATATGTATAATTAGTGTTAGCTACACAATTTAATTTGATTTATGTTGCAATTTTTCAACAGGTTTGGCACCTCCACTCAGTATTTGGCTCGCCTTCAAGAGATAATGAGCCTCCACTCGTCAAACACTAGTTGACAAAGGCTACCCAGGCTCGATTTTATGAACAGAGAAGTAATGACGAGGTACATTAGTGTTAATCTTTGTGTGTTTTAGCGCTCGTTGACAATTCACCAACCAAATATTAAAAAGTGCTATGAATTGGATTTTAATCCTTTTTTCTTTTACAGTATATCCTTAACCCTAATAAGTACAACGTTAATAATGCTATGAAGGAGTTTCTTGACACCCACTTTAAGTATGAGGTATTTGTATTTGCTATTGTAAATAGTTCTATACATTTTTATTTGTACAATTTGTCCTTATATATTAATGTTATACATTTTAATTGACACATTGAATTATTTATATGCAGAACCTTAAGGAAATGATCAATAGTGTTATTCAGACGGTGTTGAAGCAACAGGAAAGGAAGGAGGGTCCTTCTAAGACAAACAAGGCTTCTTTATTGCCAAAAAAGGTGCATATTTCTTTCTCCCCTCCACCAAAGAAAGCCCAATCGAGAGCTTCTGCCAACTCTGATTCCACTAAAACTCCTAGTAGTCCTCCGGTCTAGTCTATTGATGTATCTGAGGACGTAAAAGATACTTTGAGTAAGGGCTCAATTGCTGAGAAGAAACACTTCTACCTTGAGGGTCCTTCCATGGTAAGTGCACACTATGTTCTTGTTTTTATTTACATTAATTTTATTTGATGGAAGTGGATAGCATGTTATGGGCTGGAGTTTAGTATATTTTCATATTTTGGTGTTAAAATAAACAGGAGACACACTTGTAGGAACATGCAAATGTGGAAGGTAGTCCCTCTCAAGTGCAGTTGATGGTTATGCCCAAGGATGTTGCCTTTTCCTCTCAGAGCATAGAACTTCCGTATGAGGTAATTGGTATCTTTTGAGCTATGTAATTTTAATGTTTGTTTTCAATTTTTTTTATTTTCTATTGTGCTGTAATATAATGGATATGAGGGCTGATTTGTTCACATGTTGTGTCACCTATATATCACATCATCTGTAGACTCATTTTAATAATATATTGTCTTTGCTTGTGTACTTTTTAAGAGACGTAGGCATTGATTATCAGGACAAGGTAGGACAAGCTTTAGCTTCAACTTCAACTTCCTAGACATTCAAGGCCAGCAACACCGAGGCTCTAGATGCAGTGGCCAATGAGGCGTATGCTTACTACACAAGGAACCATAGTGTAACACCCTAAATCTTAACCTAATACTACTAGTATGTAATTAGGTTAATCTTTAGAATATTACCTCTTGGTCTCATTCTTTACTTGAAATTACTTAGCGGAAATATGGGTAAAATTTTTCATTTTGGAATTAAAACCAAAGTGAGAGCCACGCATGATTTTTGAACGGGAATTCATACAAGTCATATGAGCAAATCACAATAAAACATATAAATAACAAATCATAGTAAAGCACGTAAATAACATGGACACATCAACTGATTATATATAGATAGTGTGCCTACCAAAAGGCAGGACTATTCGGTACAAGGAAAATGAAATGCAAATGAAATGCAAATACAAGGAAATCATCAAAGCAGCTACAAGGAAACCATGAAAGCAACACCCATACCCATGTGCACCTAGAGCAGACAACCTCATATACAAAAGAAGGTTTGTCCTCAACTATGTGGCGTGTGTGCACTAGCTACTACCCATCCTATGCACCTACTCCTGCTGGTCCGAGTACTGAGGGGTGGAATCGATCCACTGGCGAATCTCGGCGGGAGTGGTCATGCGGATCATCGGAGCGTGTCCACCGCGACGAGGGTGCATGGATGGCCTACGAGCCAACCTCGGCTGAACCACTGTCTCCTCACTCCCGGCTCTCATCGGTGGAAGAGCGGGGCTGGAGCTCCAATCAGCACATATGCTGGCGGGTCCTCCGATGGATCCGTCTTGAATCTTGAAGTCCGGCACGCGTACTCCGGGTAGTCACATACGGCTGACGCCTCGGGCTGCATGCGGAGGATCTGCTCGTCACGTGGTCTGGCTCGCTCAAAAATTGTGTTATGATGGTAGGGAGCAGTCGGGGTGAAGCGGTAGCTCCGTCTTGGAGTCTTGTGAAGAGGGTCGTCCCATAAACATAAATACTCGACAAAGGCAACGACCCTCAAAATGGTATGACCCGAGTGCTGGGTCATGGTGCAGCTCCCATGTCGGGGTTTCGATGAAGAGTACAAAGGTCGCCATCTGAAGATGTGACGGAAGAAAAGAGAGAGGGAATGAGAATCTTCTAAAAGAATTCTCAGTAGGGTAATCCCTACCTAAGTGACATCATTACATCCTCAGGAACCTTGGGTTTTATTACTGAAAAGGTGTGCATGCATATAAACTCCTTTTAAGTTAGTTTTCTAAAGTATTAATTATCCAAGGTCCGTCATATTTTATAATGCATCTTATGACTAAGCATGGAATATATAATGACATGAATGCATCATAAAGGTAAGCCAATCAATGGGATAACTAAGAAACATTATAACATTGGCATAAGGTGACAGGTATAACTTTTTTCATAGTATATGTGACATTTTAAACTTTAACTTTTATCTCATGGGCCACCCTAAAACATCTCTAGGTTATGAGCTCATACCTTAACTAGTCGTCACTAGCTCTTACTTATCCTATGATAAGCATAACATAATCCCGACTTAAAGTACAGGCTAGGGGGCAAATTAAGGATCACCTCTTAGGGTCATTTCCTCTTTGAAACGCTTTACTAGCAACTAGTGCATCGTAGTATTGTCCGCTTTGGCAAGCTCTATGTCAATACCCTCACGGATTTGTTTTCTTGGGGGTGCTTGGCTAAACCGGTGTCACCCAAGAAGGCGTCTCAGTGTTGTGTCACATTTAAGTTCTCATGATTTTCAAAAAAGACCATTTTCTAAGTTTCTCAAATTTGATGGAAATTAGCAGACATGGCGGTCAGGGACCGAATTTCCTCAAATTTGCTTATGCCATGAAAACATATAGGACATACACAAACATTTCTTATGGGGTATAGCATATCATCATGTAAAACTTCTTTATAGCACATATCAACTTATCATAGACAAAACTCATGCATCATATATCATAAATTAAGCATCATAAAAACTCAAGACGTTTTAATGTCTTATGCATTAAACCTTAAGGTCCTTAACTCACGTTCTAAGTTATTAATCATCAACCCTAATCTCTTGGGTACCTATGCGGTTATAACTAAGTATTTCTCTCCTCACACTATGACCAAGAACATCTCTAAACCTCAAGGATGCAGAATTTATAATCCTAACTTTATGGGTGCATAGGAGTCACAACAGTGACCCTTTCTAAGTCCGGTTTGTTCCTAAGGCTTCAAGATCAAGTCCTAAACCTTTTATGAGTCATTCCTACACATTTAAACTAATTTAAATCCATGATTATCAAATCTAAACCTTGCTAGATAGAATCCAGAAAATTCAATAATTAAGGGATCTAGAACTCTCAAATTAATTCTTTTCTAGTTTCTAACTTATCTTTCACATATAAGTCTTAACATTATTTTTACTTAAACATAAGCATATTATCATCATTAAAATAGCACCTACAGTGGTAAACAAGTAGCAAGGCAGAACCGAAACAAACACTCTCCATAAAGGCATAAAACACAATTTCTAAAGCACATAAAATACTAGTTTCTCTTGGAACCTTTTTAAAACTTTCAAAACTCATTTATAAACAATTTTAACATCTAAAATCATAAGAATATTTAAGGGGGCAGTGACCAATTCATCTTTGTCTCAAGAGGTCCTAAATTCTTAAAACTTAGTTCTATGCATTCCTTAAACTCATAAAAGCTTGGAAAAATTACAAAACATAGTCTTCAATACTTAGAAACATCAAGACCCCTTAGGGCCGAAATATGAACCAAAGGAAATAAATATTTTTAGACCTTTGTTTGAGACAACAATGGGCAAGTCTTTGAGCTCTAGGTTCATTTAGGTGATGACATAAAAATAAACATGCTCATGCACTTATTTTAGGTTCCATTAGAAAGTAAAGTGATAGCACAAAGTAAATATGAATGCAACTCATTATTATCTTGGTATTAAGTGAGAACTTGAAATATAAACATAGTAATGCATAGCTTGAAATATAAACATGATAATGCAAGGGTCACTTATTATCTTGAACTTAGTGATAGCAAGGAAAGTAGACATGATGTGCATAGCATAAAAGTAAACATGATGCAAGGTTCATTTTATGGTTAGCTAGAGCTCATTCAAGACTTTAACAAAGTAACAACCTAACATACATCTCATTACAAAGAGAGCTCTAGAGTTCTTAAACCAAGTTCTCATAGGAACTATGAGGTTCTTGAACATCATCATCAAGCTCAAAGAAAACAAACTTTCTAAACAAAACCAAACAAAATCTCAAGGATCCAAAATACCAAAACCGAAAACCTTACAAAAGGACAAGAAAGTGAAACTAAGCCAAGTTCTTTATTAAATACCCAAAACCCCTATCTAGAGAAAAATCTCTAGAACGTGCCGGACAACTTTAAGGTTGACAAGGGTAGGCTTGGGCTTTTAGAAATCCTTAGATTAATTTTCTTAAGTTGAAAAACCATGTGAGCTAAGTATAGTATAGATGAAGTTAAAGAAAAAGAAAAACTCAAGCTCTAGGGGTTCCTTTGAGATGAACACATAGTCATTCTCTAGGAGTCCTCATCATTGAGCTATCATGTGCTCCTCAAGGCCTTCATGGCCGAAATCACAAGGAAAGAAAAACAAGAAAGTTTCAAAAGAAAATCCAAGAGAAAGCTAGAAAGAACTTATTTTTAAGAAAACAAAGTTTAGCAAACACCCCTACCTAGAGTGAAGACACAAAGCTTGAACTTTTGAAAAGAAAAACAAGATGATGAGCTCCTCCTTGGTGCTTGATGGTTTCCGCCAAGAGGAAGCAAGAAGGTTGGAGTTGTGTTTCAAGTGAGGTTGTGTTTGAGGTGTGATGTTTGAGAAGTTTGATGATGGTTCAAGGCTATGGGGTGGTGTTTTATGTAACATCCCCTGCTACTTTATGGATTGATGACTGTCCCCACAAACCAACACGGGTCTTTTCAGCATACTTTGTCCTCACTCACATGCTTCCTTGGAAAACTTCCCAGGATGTCACCCATCCCAAAATTACCCCAAGTCAAGCACGCTTAACTATGGAGTTCTTTCAGTTTGAGCTACTGAAAAGAAGATGCATCTTGTTGGTATAGGTAGTACAAATCAATTCATATAAGCCCTCCTCAACTGTATAGTCCCATACCTATACAGTCTCAGGATCCCTCTCATTCGGGTATGTAATCGGTTCATTCATGTACCCCTCCGCTTAGAGGACCTTGCGAGGAGCCGCTCCTTGTCCGTGCCCTCTTTGCACCGGCGATCACTCCTCATCCTCGTCCCCGGGCATTACATGCCCACCAGCTTCCGCTTGGTTCGTCCCCGAACCACACCGTACTGGGAGAGGTGCAAGCTCTGATACCATAATGTAACACCCTAATAGAACCCCACTGTGCTTAAGTTCATATTTGGATTCTATTAGTTGTCACTTATGCCTTGCATTTATTTTCTTTTGAAATTAACTTAGAAAAATAGTGGAAGAAAGGTTTTCTTTAAATAAATTAATTTTTTTGAAAACTTAAGCCTGTAACTAGAAGTGAAATACATAGCGCTTTTATAGATAATAATCAAGTTACATTGCGCACTTAATTAAATAAGCGGAATAAGAGACTAAGTGTAGAACTATTATCACATAAACTGGAATATAATCACTTAATACATAAGTCACAACAAGGCATATATCATACTGATAAGTTATTACAAATAACAATATAAGTTCTACTATTACTAATTGTTTCTCACAAACTATAATGTAACTAAAGCTCGGAATGCTCCTACTTGAAAGGTTTGAAATCTTCACGCGCTACCTCCTTCCACAGCTACAGCTTCGTTGCTTTAGGTGGACACATCTGTCTCTGGTAACGACAACGGAAAATAAACATATGAGTGAGAAATACATGATTTCTTAGTAGGAGTTCCTACTTGTACTAAAAGTGTCATCGTTGTCGTCCCAGTCATTTCGGGTTTATTATAAAAAGGTGAACAGGTAAGGATTCAATTATCAAACTTTCACAAACGTGATTAGTCGAAGTGCAGTTACTTTTAAACTAATCTTGAACATTAGCAGAAATATCCATTCAGTATTTCATCAAGCATACATATAAGCATATCATGTAAAACCACTAATAAGCAATAATCATTTAGGAGCTGCATGCATTTCATGATTACTCATCCTCAACATTCACTTGTTTAGTGATCAACATATTTCTTAATTACTCACGAGATGAATGCATCAATGCCTTAGACCACCCTAAAAGGGTAATGAGCTCATACCGTGACCATCGCCACAACCTTTTGGTATTCTTTCCGTTGCCATGATCTCAACGGTTTAGGGGGTTAAGCCGTGAGGTTAGCTCAAGTCCACTTTTCCAGACTATCATTGCTACTTTTTCAGGTTTTACTTTTATTCTCACTGAGTGAAATCATCAATACCTTAATCCTCAAAGAGGATTAAGCAGTGAGTTGGTCTATTTATTATTTCATTTGAAATATGAATGTATGCACATTAATGAATTATGGCACAGTCAATCATTTTAGTATTATCATTTCATATCTCATCAATACATTCACATTTCTGTATATCACTTCATGTAACATAGACAATATCATGTAAATCTCATAGTAAACATTCTCATAGATAATTCACATTAAGCAACCTAAGTTATCAAGTTAGGTCTCTAGTGTTCCTAATAGGTTATGGATATCTTGGTGTTATCTTTTTCTCTTAGTCTTCTTTGTACTCTTAGTATTTCCATTAATACATTAATACCCTTTAAGATATTTTTAGAGGTTCTTTATATATTTTTAATATGACTTTTATATATATCTCCTGAAGATTATTATTCTACTTAAATCATTAAAATTATCTCTTTACAAGACTTGAATCTTTTATTTAAAGTTCTGACATCTTTTAGAATAAAATTTGTAGCACTAACATCTTAGATTAGTGTAAATCAATCAGAATTGTGCATAGTAGGATTCCCAGGAAAGAGAGGCGGGTCACAATGGACACGCTTAAATACCAAGTCTTTCCTTAGCCAGAACCTTTCCAAATTGCACTCTCACAGTATCACGCTACGAAATGTAACATCCCCAAATTTATAACTAAGATAAATATTAATCTTAATTAGCGATAGCAAAACCAAGAGAATCTGGACAAATGTTATGAAACACAACAAATAGACTACTTAAGTATGTCTAGAGAAAAATGCAAAGAATTATGAAAATGCCATCACTTAGTGGAAATTACGAAAATGCCCTTGCTATGTAAAGGAAATTACCAAACTACCCTTGCCTTATTAAATGACGAAGATACCCCTACTCTATGAATGGAATTACAAGAATACCACTATCATTGTCTAATTACAGAAATATCCTTGTCTTAGTTAAAGAAATTACTATAATGCCATTTGCACAAATCCCTAGACTTGTCTTTAGACAAGAATGAATCTAAACCATTGGATTAAGATGATAACACAATAATTTAACCACATACATCATACACATTTCTGAATCACATACATGCACTAAAGGTTAGAAAATCTCCACTAACATCTTTGCACAAAACATGGAGCATTTTCATCCAACATGTTTGCATAAAACATGGAAACATGTTTGCATAAAACAAGGAGCATTTTCATCCCAAAATTCAGCCAACATGTTTCCATAAATCATGCTCCAAGTGCTTTCCTTCTTCTGTTTTTTCTCTAATCTTTCCACTATAAATACTCCTCAAACTCTCTTCAATTCAGAAGTCCCTAAGTGTTCTTTCTTTCTTATTCTATCATTCTTCTTATGTTCTTCAAAGACTTCTCTTGATCCTCTAAACTTCATCCAAACACTTAAATCCTAAGTCCAAACTTTCACTAGCCCTCACAAGAGTTACAATCTTTAACTCTAGTGAGAAATATTTTCTTAAGCACTCAAGTTCTAGAGCCAAGATTCAAGGAGGGTCATCCACTGCAAAGACTCTTGTTCAAAGCTTAAGGAAGAAGAGAAGGACCCTTTTTAGACCCTACACAAGAGGTAGGAGTTTCTTCTTTATTTGTTCAAGTATTGTTGGCTTCTAACTTTGCTCATTGATAGAATGCCTCAAACTTGAGTCATTGTCAAAAGTTTTGAATAATTATATTTTTAGAAAACACAACATGTTCTATTCTGCTATGAGTACTTTTATGATGTTATCAAACTCAAATATAACTTAAAAGATTGTATGTGAAACTTGAGTTAATAAAGATAACTTAAGACATGAACATGGCAGGTGCTGGAATTTCTAGTTATTTCTAGCAATAGTTACTTCAAAAATTAGTGTTCATAAAATATGAAGGATCTCAAAATGAAAATATTTTTATTATAAACTAAACTCATTGTAGAACACTCTGCAAAAAGAATCACCTAAAACGGAGTTTCCTAGCCCAAGATATAAATTTTTAAAGTAGAGCCTAAGACTGAAACTCATAATCTGATGTTGTAGTAGTAAAATAGGTGTAACTCACTCTAGAAAAATGAAAATGGACTGATTTCAACTTTACGGAAAACCTAACACATCTAAAAACACACTTATGTGTGCTATGCATAAAGTTTTACATTATGAAAATACAGAATGAGAGATATATTTTCGGGACAGTGTGCTGAGAAAGTTTTGAAGGTAGCGTGATACTGTGAGAGTACAATTTGGAAAGGTTCTGGCTAAGGAAAGACTTGGTATTTAAGCGTGTCCATTGTGACCCACCTCTCTTTCCTGGGAATCCTACTATGCACAATTTACAGTTGATTTACACTAATATAAGATGTTAGTGCTACAAATTTTATTCTAAAAGATGTCAGAACTTTAAATAAAAGATTCAAGTCTTGTAAAGAGATAATTTTAAGGATTTAAGTAGAATAATAATCTTCAGGAGATATATATAAAAGTCATAATAAAAATATATAAAGAACCTCTAAAAATATCTTAAAGGGTATTAATGTATTAATGGAAATACTAAGAGTACAAAGAAGACTAAGAGAAAAAGATAACACCAAGATATCCATAACCTATTAGGAACACTAGAGACCTAACTTGATAACTTAGGTTGCTTAATGTGAATTATCTATGAGAATGTTTACTATGAGATTTACATGATATTGTCTATGTTACATGAAGTGATATATAGAAATGTGAATGTATTGATGAGATATGAAATGATAATGCTAAAATGATTGACTGTGCCATAATTTATTAATGTGCATACATTCATATTTCAAATGAAATAATAAATAGACCAACTCACTGCTTAATCCTCTTTGAGGATTAAGGTATTGATGATTTCACTCAGTGAGAATAAAAGTAAAACCTGAAAAAGTAGCAATGATAGTCTGGAAAAGTGGGCTTGAGCTAAACTCACGGCTTAACCCCCTAAACCATTGAGATCATGGAAACGGAAAGAAAACCAAAAGGTTGTGGCGACGGCCACGGTATGAGCTCATTACCCTTTTAGGGTTGTCTAAGGCATTGATGCATTCATCTTGTGAGTAATTAAGAAATATGTTGATCACTAAACAAGTGAATGTTGAGGATGAGTAATCATGAAATGCATGCAGCTCCTAAATGATTATTGCTTATTAGTGGTTTTACATGATATGCTTATATGTATGCTTGATGAAATACTGAATGGATATTTCTGCTAATGTTCAAGATTTGTTTAAAAGTAACTGCACTTCGGCTAATCACGTTTGTGAAAGTTTGATAATTGAATCCTTACCTGTTCACCTTTTTATAATAAACCCGAAGTGATTGGGATGACAACGATGAAACTTTTAGTACAAGTAGGAACTCCTACTGAGAAATCATGTATTTCTCACTCCTATGTTTATTTTCCGTTGTCATTACCAGAGACAGACGTGTCCACCTAAAGCAACGGTCAGCTGAGGAAGGAGGTAGCGCGTGAAGATTTCAAACCTTTCAAGTAGGAGCATTCCGAGCTTTAGTTACATTATAGTTTGTGAGAAACAATTAGTAATAGTAGAACTTATATTGTTATTTGTAATAACTTATCAGTATGATATACGCCCTGTTGTGACTTATGTATTAAGTGATTATATTCCAGTTTATGTGATAATAGTTCTACACTTAGTCTCTTATTCCGCTTATTTAATTAAGTGCGCAATGTAACTTGATTATTATCTATAAAAGCGCTATGTATTTCACTTCTCGTTACAGGCTTAAGTTTTCAAAAAACTTAATTTATTTAAAGAAAAAAAAAACTTCCACTATTTTTCAAAGTTAATTTCAAAAGAAAATAAATGCAAGGCATAAGTGACAACTAATAGAATCCAAATGTCAACTTAAGCACAGTGGGGTTCTATTAGGGTGTTACATTATGGTATCAGAGCAGTTCATCCTATTTAAGCCTGAGGAATGGACTGACTATGCTTCTGTCTATGATATCATGCTATTAATCTTATCTGTATGATGGGATATAGGATTTAGAAATGCATGATCGTCTTGTGATACTGCCATAGTTGCTACCATGCTTAGCTATAGTATTGAGCCTGATCAACTCGATGACTATTGTTTGGGGTGTCTAGGAGCTAATGGCAGCAAACAGACGTACGCATGGGGCATGCGGTGGAGGTAATCGTGATGAACTGGCAAATGCACTCCAGGATATGGCTAGGGCTATGCACGCACAAGCAACAGTGATGATAGAGCAGATGAATAGGAGGTCAGAGGAATCAGTTGGGAACCAAGAACATGGAAAATTCTCAGAATTCAAGAGAATTTGGACCTCCAGAATTCAAAGGGACAACTAACCCCGAAATAGCTAACAGATGGATTCAAGAGATGGAGAAGGTTTTCCCAGTGGTAGAATTATCTGATGAACAAAAGGTGTCATTCTCTACTTATATACTGAAAGGAGAGGCTGCCGCGTGGTGGAAGGGTGCAAAGGGCTTGCTCGAAAGTGCTGACATACAGATTATGTGGGAGGTTTTCTATGCTACGTTCCATAAGAAATATTTTCCAGATCCAGTTAAGAAGGCAAAGGAAGTAGAATTTACATTGGTCGACACAGGAAATCAAGTGTGGCTGAGTACACAGCTAAGTTTGAAGAACTGATCAAACACTCAACTAGCTACCAAAGGGATCCCAACGAGGCTTGGAAATGCATGAAATATGAGAGTGGTTTGAGGCCAGACATTTTGGCATCTGTGGCTCCACTGACTATGCATCTTTAGTCAGCAAAAGCCAAGTGGCTGAGAGTTGCAATCGCCAGCTAGTTGCCCACCCAGTTGAAGAGAATAGGAAGAGGTCTGCTCAATAAGGTCACCGAGGGTTCCCACCCCCTCACAAGAAACCCTACCAAGGAGGTGGATTTAAAGGGAAACAACTCCAACACCCTATGATGAATCAACCTAGGACACAAGCTGTTAATCGACCTAGGATGGCTGCTGTCCCTGAACCTATGACTAGACCCCCTTGTGCCACTTGTGGAAAGATACATGGAGGGGAATGCAGATTTGGTAAAAATGTTTGTTATCGGTGTGGACAGGCAGGACACTATTCTAGAGAGTGCTTAAAGTTCAATCAGTCCTCTACACTCAAGCCTAAGGCACAGGGACGCGTGTTTGCTATCACTGCTAAGATGCCCTCAGAATTCGATGATCTAATTCAAGGTAAGTGTATAATTAATGGAAAACCCTTCATTGTATTGTTTGATTCTGGCGCAACACATTCATTCATTTCATATGATTGTGCTAATAAGTTGAGGTTGTATATATCTGACTTAAAAATCATCTTAGTTGTCTCTACACCCACTATAAATACTGTTAGAACTGATCAAGCCTGCCTAAATTGTGAATTTGAGGTAGCTGATAGGATTTTTCATTATGATTTAGTTTGTCTACCCTTGTCTGCTTTTGATGTAATCTTGGGCATGGATTGACTTTCGACTAACCGTGTGTTACTACATTGTGCAAATAAGTCACTAGTATTTCTTCCCAAACCATCTTTACCCAATCCCTCTAAAATTGATAGAAAGGTACGACTATACCTAAACTCCATTATCATGGGGGATAGTAGGAATGAAAAGCGAGGATATGTCTTCCTAATGACAAGTGAGAAAGAAGTGGAGCAAGCTCTAGGAAATATCCTTGTAGTAAAGGAATTCTCAGATGTTTTTCCTGAGGACATACCTGAATTTCCTCCAAAAAGGGAGATTGAGTTTTCTATAGATTTGGTACCATGAACAGGACCCATATCTATAGCTCCTTATAGGATGCCATTGGCCGAGTTAACAGAGTTGAAAAAGCAATTAGAGGAACTACTACAGAAGAAATTCATTAGGCCCAGTGCTTCACCATGGGGAGCCCCAATGCTATTTGTCAAGAAGAAGGATGGGAGTATGCAATTATGTGTAGATTATAGGCAGCTAAACAAAGTGACTATAAAAAATAAATACCCTTTGCCTAGAATAGATGACCTCATGGACCAATTAAGAGGAGCCCAAGTGTTTTCCAAGATAGATCTACGATCAGGATACCACCAAATTCGAGTGAAGGAGGAGGACATACCAAAGACAGCCTTTAGGACTAGATATGGACATTATGAGTTTAATGTGATGTCGTTTGGGTTAACCAATGCACCGGCAGTGTTTATGGACTACATGAATAGGATATTTAGACCATACTTGGACAAGTTTGTAATAGTGTTCATCGATGACATTCTAGTTTACTCTAGAACTGAAGAAGAGCACGAAGAACACTTACGAGTGGTGTTGGAGGTGTTGAGGAACAAGAAACTTTATGCAAAGTTGTCCAAGTGTGAATTTTGGATGAAGGAAGTTAAGTTCTTAGGTCATGTAGTGTCACATAGGGGAATAGCAGTAGACCCAAGTAAGATAGAAGCAGTGCAACAATGGGAAACCCCTACCACTGTGAAGGAGGTTAGGAGTTTTCTAGGGCTAGCTGGTTACTACCGAAGGTTCATTAGAGGTTTTTCCCAAATTACCTTACCCCTCACCAAGCTAACAAGGAAGAATTCAGCTTTTATATGGAGCCCAGAATGTGAAGAGAGTTTCCAAGAACTAAAGAAGAAGTTGACCACTACCCCTGTCCTAATCCTACCTGACCCAAAAGAAAAATTTGAGGTATATTGTGATGCCTCGGGAAGAGGACTAGGATGTGTTTTGATGCAAAATAGGAATGTAGTAGCCTATGCCTCTAGATAGCTCAAAACCCATGAAGTTAATTACCCAACCCATGACTTAGAGCTAGCGGCTATTGTCTTTGCCTTAAAAATCTGGAGACATCATCTTTATGGTGTAAGGTTTGAAGTCTTTTCTGACCACAAAAGTCTGAAATAGCTCTTCAACCAAAATGAACTCAATATGAGACAAAGACGTTGGATGGAGTTTCTCAAGGACTATGACTTTGGGTTGAACTACCACCCAGGAAAGGCAAATGTGGTAGCAGACGCTTTGAGTCGTAAGTCCTTGCATGCCGCTTGGCTCATGGTGAAAGAAAATGAGCTGATAGAAGATTTTAGGAACCTCAACTTAGGATATAGGGGGACTTCAGAACAAATTCGGTTAAGCCAACTAAGTGTAACCAGTAGCTTTAAGGATCAAATAATTCAAGCCCAAAGGGAAGATGAGGATTTCCTTAGAACCTTAACCCTTGTCGAAGCAGGAAAGTTGAAAGAGTTTGTCCAGGATAAGGAAGGAGTGTGGAGATACCAAGGGAGAATTTGTGTACCTGCAAAAGAAGGACTGAGAGCTAGCATTTTGGAAGAAGCCCACAAGAGTCAATTTAGTGTACACCCCGGTATAACCAAGATGTACCATGACCTAAAAAAGATGTTCTGGTGGCCAAAGATGAAAGCAGATATAGCAAATATAGTGCAAAAATGTTTGGTATGCCAAAAAGTGAAGATAAAGCATCAAAAACCCTCTGGAGTGCTGCAACCTCTTGAAATCCCCGAATGGAAGTGGGAAGGAATATCCATGGATTTCGTGATGGGATTGCCAAGAACGCCTACCGGACATGACTCCATATGGGTAATTGTGGATAGATTGACCAAATCTGCTCACTTTTTACCCATTTGAGCAAATTACCCTTTGGAAAAGTTAGCTCAGCTATACATCCAAGAGATAATAAGGCTCCATGGAGTACCCAAAACCATTGTCTCAGATAGGGATCCAAGGTTCACCTCAAGATTTTGGGGAGCTTTGCAAAAGGCATTTGGTTCAAGGTTTTGTCTAAGCACTGCCTATCACCCTCAAACTGATGGACAATCAGAAAGAACAATTCAAACCCTTGAGAATATGCTAAGAGCATGTGTCTTAGACCAGCCAAAAAGTTGGGACAAACAGCTTCCATTGATTGAGTTTGCATATAATAATAGTTACCACACTAGCGTTGGGATGGCACCCTATGAGGCTTGGTATGGTAGAAAGTGTCAATCACCACTTTGTTGGTGTGACCCGGGAGAGCAAAGTATTTTGGGCCCTGATTTGGTAGAAGAGACAACCAAACAAATAAGGAGAATTAGGGAAAGAATCCTCACGCTCGTAGTAGGCGTAAGAGCTATCTTTGACAAGAGAAGGAAACCTCTCGAATTTCAAGAAAGAGAACACATATTCTTGCGAATTACTCCTACCACAGGTATAGGTCATGCAATGAAAGTAAAAAAGCTAAGCCCTAGATTCTTAGGACCCTTCCAAATCCTCAAAAAGGTAGGTCCCTCCGCCTACCAAATTGCATTACCTCCAAATTTGTCTAACCTACACAATGTTTTTCATGTGTCCCAATTGAGAAAGTATCAGTCAGACCCCAGTCATGTGTTTGAGCCAGAAACTATACAATTAAAAGATGACTTAACTTTTGAATTACCACCGATGAGGATCGTGGATCATGGCATCAAGCAGCTGAGAAACAAATCTGTATCTCTGGTCCGAGTAGCCTGGGGACAAGATGGAATGGAAGAGCACACATGGGAGCTCGAGGAAGATATGCGAAAAGAATTTCGAACCTATTCATTGTATCAAATTTTGAGGGCAAAATTTTTAATAAGAAGGGGAGAAATGTAACATCCCCAAATTTATAACTAAGATAAATATTAATCTTAATTAGCAATAGCAAAACCAAGAGAATCTAGACAAATGTTATGAAACACAACAAATAGACTACTTAAGTATGTCTAGAGAAAAATGCAAAGAATTACTTAACATGCCATCACTTAGTAGAAATTATGAAAATGCCCTTGCTATGTAAAGGAAATTACCAAACTACCCTTGCCTTATTAAATGACGAAGATACCCTTACTCTATGAATGGAATTACAAGAATACCACTATCATTGTCTAATTACAAAAATATCCTTGTCTTAGTTAAAGAAATTACTATAATGCCATTTGCACAAATCCCTAGACTTGTCTTTAGACAAGAATGAATATAAGCCATTGGATTAAGATGATAACACAATAATTTAACCACATACATCATACACATTTCTGAATCACATACATGCACTAAAGGTTAGAAAATCTCCACTAACATCTTTGCACAAAACATGGAGCATTTTTATCCAACATGTTTGCATAAAATATGGAAACATGTTTGCACAAAACAAGAAGCATTTTCATCCCAAAATTCAGCCAACATGTTTCCATAAATCATGCTCCAAGTGCTTTCCTTCTTCTGTTTTTTCTCTAATCTTTCCACTATAAATACTCCTCAAACTCTCTTCAATTCAAAAACTCCCTAGGTGTTCTTTCTTTCTTATTCTATCATTCTTCTTATGTTCTTCAAAGACTTCTCTTGATCCTCTAAACTTCATCCAAACACTTAAATCCTAAGTCCAAACTTTCACTAGCCCTCACAAGAGTTACAATCTTTAATTCTAGTGAGAAATATTTTCTTAAGCACTCAAGTTCTAGAGCCAATATTCAAGGAGGGTCATCTACTCCAAAGACTCTTGTTCAAAGCTTAAGGAAGAAGAGAAGTGTAACATCCCCTGCTACTTTATGGATTGACGACTGTCCCCACAAACCAACACGGGTCTTTTCAGCATGCTTTGTCCTCACTTGCACGCTTCCTAGGAAAACTTCCCAGGAGGTCACCCATCCCAAAATTACCCCAGGTCAAGCACGCTTAACTGTGGAGTTCTTTCAATTTGGGCTACCGAAAAGAAGATGCATCTTGTTGATATAGGTAGTACGAATCAATTCATATAAGCCCTCCTTAACTGTATAGTCCCATACCTATACAGTCTTAGGATCCCTCTCATTCGGGTGTGTAATCGGTTCATTCATATACCCCTCCGCTTGGAGGACCTTGCGAGGAGCCGCTCCTTGTCCGTGCCCTCTTCGCACCGGCGATCACTCCTCGTCCTCGTCCCCGAGCGTTACATGCCCACCAGCTTCCGCCTGGTTCATCCCCGAACCACACCGTACTGGGAGAGGTGCAGGCTCTGATACCATTTGTAACATCCCCTGCTGCTTTATGGATTGACGACTGTCCCCACAAACCAACACGGGTCTTTTCAGCATGCTTTGTCCTCACTTGCACGCTTCCTAGGAAAACTTCCCAGGAGGTCACCCATCCCAAAATTACCCCAGGTCAAGCACGCTTAATCAGGAGTTCTTTCAGTTTGGGCTACCGAAAAGAAGATGCATCTTGTTGATATAGGTAGTACGAATCAATTCATATAAGCCCTCCTTAACTGTATAGTCCCATACCTATACAGTCTTAGGATCCCTCTCATTCGGGTGTGTAATCGGTTCATTCATATACCCCTCCGCTTGGAGGACCTTGCGAGGAGCCGCTCCTTGTCCGTGCCCTCTTCGCACCGGCGATCACTCCTCGTCCTCGTCCCCGGGCGTTACATGAAAAATCCCATGGCAAGGCTCAAACCCACCCTCCTCAATGGATGGAACAGCGCTTTTGCCACTATGCTAGAGTTTTTGCCAAAATTTGCTTGGCAAGGCTCGAACCCGTGCTATTCTTGGAAAGAGCAGCGCCTTTGCCAAAGACCCAAGCTGGCCATGATGCTGTATGGGTGATAGTGGATCGACTGACCAAGTCGGCTCACTTTCTACCTATTCGAGTCACGTACTCATTGGATAAATTGGCTCAGCTTTACATCCAAGAGATAGTAAGGTTGCATGGAGTGCCGTCGACGATAATCTCGGATAGAGATCCGCGGTTTACGTCACGTTTTTGGGGAGCCTTTCAAAAGGCATTTGGTTCAAAGCTGTGCTTGAGCACTGCTTACCACCCTCAGACGGATGGCCAATCGGAAAGAACCATCCAAACCCTGGAGGATATGCTGTGAGCCTGTGTCTTAGACCAGAAAGGAAGTTGGGATAAGTACATGCCATTAATCGAATTTGCGTATAACAATGGGCAAAGCATCACGCAAGTATCGTGATGGCATCGTACGAAGCATTGTATGGAAGAAAGTGCCAATCACCCTTGTGTTGGTATGAACCCGGAGAACAAAGTGTCTTAGGACCTGATATAGTGAGGGAAACGACGGAGCAAATCAAAAGGATTAAGGATAGAATCCTAACCGCTCAAAGTCGGCAAAAGAGCTATGCAGACAAAAGGCGTAAGCCCTTGGAGTTCCAAGAAGGAGAACATGTATTTCTAAGAATCACTCCCACTACAGGAATAGGAAGAGCCATGAAAGTCATAAAGTTGAGTCCCCGATTTCTCGGCCCTTTTGAAATTCTTCAGAGAATCGGATCTGTAGCCTACAAAATAGCCCTGCCACCCAATCTGTCAAATCTTCATGATGTCTTTCACGTCTCCCAGTTGCGTAAATATGAGTCTGACCCTAGTCATGTCCTAGAACCAGAGCATGTACAGTTAAGAGAGGACCTCACTTTCAATGTACCTCCTACGAGGATCGTGGATCACGGGGTCAAGCAGTTAAGGAACAAGTCTGTTCCTTTGGTGAAAGTGGCGTGGGGACGAGACAAGGCATGAAAGAGTATACATGGGAGCTGGAGTCAGAAATGAGGACGAAGTATCCAGAGCTTTTCTAAGGTAACGAATTTCGAGGACGAAATTCTTTTTAAGGAGGGGAGTAATGTAACGCCCCGATTTTCTGCTAGAGTGAAAATGACCGAAATGCCCCTGAGGTCATTTTTCGCCCAGACTGAGGAAAGCCGATCCGGCGTACTCGAAGGGCAAACTCAATGTTGAAGGGGATTAGATGACCTGTGTACCTTCCTGAATCGAAAATCTCATTTTTCGAGTGTTAGGTCAAAATGACCAAAACGCATACTGCGGTGTTTTACCTATTTGCAAGTGCTTAGGATGAACCCGAAACTTCTCTAGATGGTTTAAAAAGGCATTTTTATGTATTCTATGACCTCAGTTTTAATTATGGAGGTCCCGGGCAAAATTAGTGCAAAATTACGATTTTACCCCTAGTTTCGTGTTTTTACGCTTAATCGCGTGATTAAGCAAACCTAAGCAATATTAGGCTCTAATCGAAGATTAATTAATTTCCATAATTAATCTTGAGTCAAAATAATTTATTAAAGTTGATTAGAACCTAAAAGTGCTTAATTACAACTTAAAATCTTATTTTAAATTCAAGATTTCTAGTCATGGAATCTTAAATAGTGTTTTCTCTCTCCAATTCCTTAAATTATGGAATTTTGTCTACATTGTTTTATTCATAAAATGAATTTAAAATCTCCTAAATATGTATGAATACTCCTTAATCATGTCATAAAGGTTCCTAATCACATTCTTAGTCACCTAAACTTATGCTTAATGACTCCTAACCTTACACCTAAGCTAATACACCCCTAAACACATCACTAACACACTATTAGATGACCAAAACTCCCTCCTCCCTTGTTGCATCAGACACTGCACGAAATTCATCATCCATTTTATCACAATTTAATTTTATTTCACACTCCAAAGACTATGGTTGAAGCCATGTCATCAAAGTGCAATTCTCTCACCTCATGTTCCATGAGGATTCATTCTCCTCCACACATGCCTCACCTCATGTTCCATGAGGATTCATTCTCCTCCACACATGCCTCACCTCATGTTCCATGAGGATTCATTCTCCTCCACACATGCCTCACCTCATGTTCCATGAGGATTCATTCTCCTCCACTCATTCACTCTTATTCTTCTCTATAAATACCATGCCTAGATGAACCTTTGCTACACTTTGTTCATTTGCTAAGTTTAGTTTTGTAGTTTTTCTCTAAGTTCTTCCTTTTTCTCTCAAATCTCAAGAGCATTCTTCTTCTTCATCTTCTTCTTTTTCCTTTTGAAACATCATCACACAACCTTGAAACACCACCCCACCACCTTGGATCATCATACAAACACCTAAACTTCCATTCTCAAACACAAGCTCACCAAGAACACATTTCCTTCCTTTTTCTTTCATCAAGGCCGAATCATCATCACCATCCTAGGAGGTGTTGCTCGTATCATTTTCATCTTCAAGTCCAAGCTTTTTGTCTTCACTCTAGGTAGGAGTGTTTTCTAAACTTTGTCTTCTTGAAAATGAGTTCTTTCTAGCTTTCTCTTGGGTTTTCTTTTTGAAACTTTCTTTGGTTTCCCTTTCTTGTATTTTCGGCCTCTTGGCCTTGATGAGTACATGATAGCTCAATGATGAGGACTCCTAGATAATGACTATGTGTTCATCTCAAAGGAAACTCTAGAGCTTGAGGTTTTATTTTCTTTGAGTTCCAACTTTATTTTCTAACTCAAAAATGATTTTTACTCAAGAATCTTTATGCTTGATTTTTACATTAGAGTGAAAATGACCAAAATGCCCCTGAGGTCATTTTCAGCTCAAAATTCGAGGAAAGCCAGTGCGGCAGTACTCGAAGGGCAAACTCAATGTTGGAAGGGGATTAGAAAACTTATGTACCTTCCCGGGATCGAAAATCTCGTTTTGAAGTTTTCAGTCAAAATGACCAAAACGCCTGTGGTGTTTTACCCGCTTGCAAGTGCGGATGAACCCGAAACTTCTCCAGATGGTTTTAAAAGGCGTTTTTATGTATTCTATGACCTCAGTTTTAATTTTTGAAGTCCCGGGCAAAATTAGTGCAAAATTACGGTTTTGCCCCTAGTATCGTATTTTTACGCTTAATCACGCGATTAAGCAAACCTAAGCAATATTAGGCTCTAATCGAAGGTTAATTAATTTCCTTAATTAATCTAGAGTCAAAATAATTTATTAAAGTTGATTAGAACCAACAGGTAGTTAATTACAACCTAAAATCATATTTTAATTTTATGACACCTAGTCATAGAATCTTGAATAGTATTTTCTCTTTCCAATTCCTTAAATCATGGAATTGTGTTACACATTGTTTATTCATAAATGAGTTTTAAATTCTTTAATGATGTATGAGCACTCCTAAACTTGTCATAAACTCCCTAAATCACATTCTTAGTTACCTAAACTTAAGCTTAATCATTCCTAACCTTGTACCTAAGCTAATACACATCTAAACCTACCATTAACACACAATTAAATGGTCAAATCATCCTCCCATTCTGCTGCCCCAAGCTGGCCGAAGCCTCACTCCCTCCATATGCATCACATGTTCAATTTTTCAACACTCCAAGGCCATACCTCAAGTCACATACACTATACCTTGTCATAACTTTCAATCAAGCTTGAATTTCCACATGAATAAATAATTAAAACAACCCATTTTTCCCATTTAATTGTGGCTGGAAAAGTTCCAGCCATGCATTATTTCTAGAAGCCTAATTTCATAAAAATGTGATAGGAAATTAACTCACATCAAGCCATACTTTGTAGCATAGCTTCCATACTTCAACCATGCTTGAATGACCTTGTGTAAGAGATATTTTTCTCTTCCTTTTCCCTCCAAACCACATGGCCAAGCCCTCCCCATTCACTCCTCCATGGTTTTGATTTTCTATAAATAGGATGCTTGTGTTAGCCTTGTTACACTTTGAAGCATTTGCAAAGTTTAGAGTTTTAGAGTTATCTTGCTAGTCTTTCCTTTTTCTCTCAAAATTCCAAGAGTGTTCTTCCTTTCTTTTCATCTTTATCTTCTTCATCTCTTCACCTCATCATCACCTCTCAACCATCAAACACCACCCCAAAACCTTGAACCATCATCAAACCTCTCAAACACCACACCTCAAACACAACTCCACTTGAAACACATTTTCTTTCTTTTTCTCTCATCAAGGCCGAATCATCATCACCATCCTAGGAGGTGTTGCTCATCTCATTTCCATCTTCAAGTTCAAGCTTTTATCTTCATCAAAAGGTAGGGATTTGTTTTCAAACTTTATTTTGCTCAAGAAAGTGTTTTTCTCTAGTTTTCTCTTGGATTCTTTTTGAACTTTCCTTTGTCTTTCCTTTCCTTTCATTTTCGGCCATGAGGCCTTGATTTGAGCATGATAGCTTGATGATGAGAGTTTCTAGATGATGACATTGTGTTCATCTCAAAGAAACCTCTAAAGCTTGAGTTTTCCTTTTCTTACAACTTCATCTATATGTTATCTAGCTCACATGGTTTTCCAACTTAAGAAAATTAATCTAAGGATTTCTAAAAGCCCAAGCCTACCCTTGTCAACCTTAAAGTTGGCGGCACGTTCTAGAGATTTGTCTCTAGATAGGGTTTTGGGTACTTAATAAAGAACTTGATGTAGCTTCACTTTCTTTCTCTTTTATATGATTTTCGATTCTTGTGTTGTGATCTTTGAGATATTGTATGGGGTTATTATCTTGTTAAAGTCTTAAATGAGCTCTAGTTAAACATAAAAATGAAACTTGCATCATGTTTACTTTAAGCTTTGCATATCATGTTTATTTCCTTGCTATCACTAAATCCCAAGATAATGAATAAACTTGCATTATCATGTTTATGTTTCAAGCTTTGCATTATCATATTTATATTTCAAGTCCTCACCTAAATATCAAAGATAATAATATATTGCACCACATATTTATTTTATGCTCTCACTTTACTTTCTAGCAATAACTAAAATAAGTGCATGAGCATGTTTATTTTTATGTCATCACTTTAATGATTCTAGAGCTCAAAGACTTGCCCAAGGATATCTCAAACAAAGGTCTAAAACATTTATCTCCTATGGCTCATATTTCGGCCCTATGAGGCCTTAATGTCTTCAAGTATTGAAAACTATGTTTTATAATTTTTCTAAACTTATATGAGTATAAGGAATGTGTAGAACTAAGTATTATGAATTTAGGACCTCTTGAGATGAAAATAACATAGCCACTGCCCTATTAAGTATTTCCATGAGTTTAGATGATAAAAGTGTTCATAAAAGAGTTTTGAAGGTTTTAATAAGGTTCCAAGAGAAACTAGTATTTTATGTGCTTTAGAAAATATGATTCAATGCCTTTAAATGGAGTTGTTGTTTCGGTTCTGTCTTGCTATGTTTGGCCACTGTATGAGCTGTGTTAATGATGTTAATATGCTTATGTTTGGGTAATAATTATGTTAAGACTCATATGTGAAAGATAGGATAAGTTAGGAACTAGAAAAGAATTAATTTGAGAGTTCTAGATCCCTTAAAGATTTATTTTTCTGGATTCTGTCCAGCAAGGTTTAGATTCAATAATCATGGTTTTAAATTAGTTTATATGTGTAGGAATGACTCATAATTGGTTTAGGACTTAATCTTGAAACCTTAGGAGCAAACCGAACTTACAAAGGGTCATTATTGTGACTTCTAGGTACCCGTAAAGTTAGTATTTTGATTTCTGCACTCTTGAGGTTTAGAGATGTTCTTGACCATAGGGTGAGGTGAGAAATACTTAGTTATAACCTTGTAGGTTCCCGAGAGACTAGGTGTTGATGATCAATAACTTAGAAAGTGAGATAAAGATCTAAACCGTAATTTCTAGAACTCCGTAATCACTTAAACATAAAGTTGTCCAAATTCCGCTTAGTGCTATTTGGATTAGTTCTTAAGCATGAGATTTGTATAACTCATAAATTGTCAAACTATAGGTGTATAAAGAAGTTAAGAATAATTAATTTGCAAGTTTAAGACTCATAATAATCAAGTTTAAAGCACTATGAGATATAACATAACATGTCTATGAGCCTATGGGGATGATTGTTAAATATGACTATGTGATGATGTTTGTGTGAAAGTTTTATGTGACGAATGTTATGAGAAAGTTTCATGTGATGATATATATGTTATGAAAAAGCTACATGAGAATGCATGATAAAAATGAATATGATAAATGATGAGGTAATTGTGATGTAATACTTATGAAAATATAAATGTGACACAACACTGAGACGCGCTTCTCCTGGGTGACACCGGTTCGGGCCGAGCACCCCCTGTGAGGAGACAAATCCGTGAGGGTATGTGTAGATGCAGCCTGCCAAAGCGGACAAATTGCGAGGCCCACGTGGCTAGCAAAGCGTTTCAAAGAGGAAATGATCCTAGAAAGGAGATCCTTAATTTGCCCCCTAGCCCGTACTTTAAGTCGGGATTATGTTACGCTTATCATAGGATAAGTAAGAGCTAGTGACGACTAGTTAAGGTATGAGCTCATAACCTAGAGAAGTTTTAGGGCGGCCCCATGAGATGAAAGTTAAAGTTAACAATGTCACATAAACTATACTTATGCCAATGTTATAATGTTTCCTAGTCATTCTATTGTTTGGGTTACCTTATGATGCATTCATATCATTAGTGTATTTCTGCTTAAGTTATAAAGACGCATTATAAAATATGACGGACCTTGGATAAAATACCTCTTTGGGAAACCCACTTAAAAGGAACTTATATGCATGCACACCTTTTAGAAATAAACCCAAGGTTCCTGAGGATGTGACGATGACACCTAGGTAGGGATAACCCTACTGAGAATTCTTTTAGAAAGATTCTCATTCCCTCTCTCTTTTCTTCCGTCATATCTTCAGATGGCGACGTTTGTACTCTTCATCGACACCCCGGTATGGGAGCTGCACCATGACCCGGCACTCGGGTCATATCATTTTGAGGGTCGCTGCACTGTCAGAGTATTCATGTTCATGGGACGACCCTTCGCGTACCCCGTCCCGAGCTACCGCTTCACCCCGACTGCTCCTTACCGTCATAACGGGATTTTTGAGCGAGCGAGACCACGCGATGAGCAGATCCTCCGCATGGAGCCCGAGACGTCAGCTGTACGCGAGTACCTGAGTATGTACCGCGTCCCCCAAGATTTCTGGAGACGGACCCATCCGAGGACCCGCCATCCCACATGTACAGTTGGAGCTCCAGTCCCGCTCCTCCACCGATGAGGGCTGGGAGTGAGGAGACGGTGGTCCAGCCGAGGTTGGCTCGACGGCCATCTATGCGCCCTCGCCGTGGTGGACATGCCCCGATGATGCACTCGACCACTCCCGCCGAGATTCGCCAAGGATCGACTCGACCTCAGCACTGGACCCGCAGGAGTAGTCATAGGAGGGGTAGTAGTTAGTGCACACACATCGCCACATGAGAGGACAAACCTTCTTTTGTATATGAGGTTGTCTCCTTTAGGTGCACATGGGTATGGGGGTAGTTTCTTGTATTTGCTTTTTATGATTTCCTTGTATTGCATTTCAGTTGTATTTTGCTTCATGATGTATCAAATAGTCCTGCCTCTTTGGGTAGGCACGTTATATATATATATATATATCTATGTTTCAGTTGATGTTTCCATGACATGATGTGTTTCTTATGCTTTGCTTATATGTTTCGCTATGTTGCCCCTTAAAGTTTCAAATGGCTCTCACTTTGATTTTAAAAAGAAAAATTTTACCCGTATTTCCGCTAAGTATTTTCCAAAGGATGAGACCAAGAGGTAATATTCTAAAAATTAACCTAAGGACATACTAGTAGTCTTGGGTTAAGATTTAGGGTGTTACAAATACCTTTACTTTTCTTGCTATTATGATTTCGGTTTCTTTGTTCCTTTCTTTAACATTTCGGTTACCATTTTCCTTTTTGATCTTTGAAGTTTTATTTGTTCAAAAAGTTTTGCTTTCTTTGAGCTTGATGATGATGTTCAAGAACCTCATAATTCCTTTGAGAACTTGGTTCAAGAACTCTAAAGCTCTCTTTGTAATGAGATATGTGTTGGGTTATTATGTTGTTAAAGTCTTGGATGAGCTTTAGATCACCTTAAAATGAACCTTGCATCATGTTTATTTTATGCTTTGCACATCATGTTTACTTTCTTTGCTATCACTAAGTACCAAGGTAATAAAGGAACTTGCATTATCATGTTTATATTTCAAGTTCTCACCTAAATATCAAAGATAATAATATAATGCATACCATATTTATTTTATGCTTTGCACATCATGTTTACTTTCTTTGTTATCACTAAGTACCAAGGTAATAAAGGAGCTTGCATTATCATGTTTATATTTCAAGCTATGCATTATCATGTTTATGTTTCAAGTTCTCACCTAAATATCAAAGATAATAATATAATGCATCACATATTTATTTTATGCTCTCACTTTACTTTCTAGCAAAAACTAAAACAAGTGCATGAGCATGTTTATTTTTATGTCATCACTTTAATGAACCTAGAGCTCAAAGACTTGCCCATTGTTGTCTCAACAAAGGTCTAAAAATATTTATTGCTTTTGGTCCCTATTTCGCCCTAAGAGGCTTTGGTGTTTCAAGTATTGAAAACTATGTTTTATAATTTTTCTAAGCTTATGTAAGTATAAGAAATATGTAGAACTAAGTTTTATGAATTTAGGACCTCTTGAGATAAAAATGATTTAGCTATTACCCTCTTAAGTATTTTTATGATTATAGGTGATAAAAGTGTCCATAAATGAGTTTTGAAAGTTGAAAAAGGTTCCAAGAGAAACTAGTATTGTATGTGCTTTAGAAATTGTGTTTCATGTCTTTTATGGAGATGTTTGTTTCGGTTCTGCCTTGCTATGTTTGGCCACTGTATGAGCTGTGTTAATAATGATAAGATGCTTATGTTTGAGTAAAAATAATGTTAAGACTCATATGTGAAAGATAGGATAAGTTAGGAACTAGAAAAGAATTAATTTGAGAGTTTTAGATCCCTTAATGATGGAATTTTCTGGATTCTGTCCAGCAAGGTTTAGAAATGATAATCATGGTTCTAAATTAGTTTAAATGTGTAGGAATGACTCATAATTGGTTTAGGGCTTAATCTTGATGCTTTAGGAACAAACTGGACTTAGAAAGAGTCATTGTTGTGACTCCTAGGTACCCGTAAAGTTGGGATTTTAAATTCTGCATCCTTGAGGTCTAGAGATGTTCTTAACCATAGTGTGAGGTGAGAAATACTTAGTTATAACCTCATAGGTTCCCAAGAGACTAGGTTTTGATGATTTATAACTTAGATTGTGAGTTAAGGACCTTAAGGGTCGATGCATAAGATATTAAGAAGTCTTGAGTTTTTATGATGCTTAATTTTATGCAAGTATGATATATGATACATGAGCTTTATCTATGTGAGTATGATGTGTTTAAAATATATGCTATGATGAGTTTGGAATATATGCTATAATCTATGTAAGAATGATGAGTTTGAAATATATGTTATGATGTTTATCTATGTGAGAATGATGTATTAGAAGAATATGCTTGATGATGCATGAACCCTAAAATGTTTTATTGATGATACGTGAGGAAATGATTATTGAGATGTTAAGTTGTGTGATTAGCTTGTGGCATGAATTTTGGTTTGAAGGAAATTCAGTTTAACACCGTTATGCTGCCAATTTCTATCAAACCTAAAAGAGTTGAAAAATGTTTTAAAGTACCATATGAGTTGAAAACCCTGGGTGACACTGGTTCGGCCGAGCACCCCAGGATATTTTTATGTGTCAAGCATTGAGACGCATTTCTCCTGCTACTGGAGGAGGAGGCAAATCCGTGAGGGTATGTGCAGATGCAGCCTTACCAAAGCGGACAATTAGCTGTGCACTCGAGGCCAAAGAGAACGTTTCAAAGAATGAAATATGTTTATGTTACCCCCTCATTTTACCCCATATTAAATCTAGTGACGACTAGTTAGGATTGAGCTCATTCCTAGGCGATTAGGTGAGACTTAGATAGGAGGTTATGATAAAAATCGCCGGTGTATCGGTTGGAAATAGGTGGATATGTTTTAAGAGGGTGGTTTTTGAGAAAAAGAACAAAAGAGATATGATGCTTTTAAGTCACATAAGTATGAGAAAAGTAAGAGTTGTAATATGCCCTTATGCCACTTGCATGAATCTAGATTGTTGTGATTTGTTGATTTATGTGCTCAAGTATTGCCATACATTCATGCTTAAACATGTTGCATTCATGACATCAAGATGCATACTAAAAGAAATGGACCTTGGATAAATAGTTTCATAAACCCTAATAATGAATCTCATATGCATGAACACCTTTTATAAATAAACCCAAGGTTCCTGAGGATGTGAACGATGTAACCCTAGAATAGGAGATTCCTACTGAGATTCTTTAGTAAGATTCTCACTCTTCTCTCTACTTTTTCTCACTTAGTCACATCTTGAGACTGATGGCGACATTCGTGGTCTTCATTGACACATCCGTCAGAGGCGCCCCTAACGAGGAGCTCACGCCGCCTACACGTATGCCCACTCCTCGTCGCCTTGCGTTCTTGGATCGATTACACTCCATTTCCCGGGTTCTAGTAGCGTATGTTTTAGGGAGGCTTAGTGCACACACTCACATGTAGACTGGATAAACCTGCTTTTGTTTTGAGGTTATTCACTAGAGGTGCACTCGGGTAGTGATGGTTTACTTTATGTTACTTTACATCTCTCTGTTTCTATTGTACTTCCTTTCTGCTGTATTACAAGCTCTGCCCGTCCCAATGAGGGTATGACTACTTATGTATTCTAAGTTATTTATTAATGAAACGTATCTCTTGTTGTGATGATTTATGCTCAGCTGTTATATGTTTCCATTTCTGTGTTTCTCTATGAGTGTTAAGCGTGCTTTATATTCCTATTATTCGATTAGACTAAGAACGTGGCTCTCACTTTGTTGTGTGTTTTAAAAAAAAAAATTTGTAATTTTCCTTTAGTATTTTAAGAAAAGGATGAGACTATGAAGTAATAGCCTAATGTTTAACCTAATGTGTTCTAGAAAGTTGGGTTAAAAATTAGGGTGTTACATTATGGTATCAGAGCCTGCACCTCTCCCAGTATGGTGTGGTTCGGGGACGAACCAGGCGGATGCTGGTGGGCATGTAACACCTGGGGACGAGGACGAGGAGTGATCGCCGGTGCAAAGAAGGCACGGACAAGGAGCGGCTCCTCGCAAGGTCCTCTAAGCGGAAGGGTACATGAATGAACCGATTACACACCCGAATTAGAGGGATCCTAAGATTGCATAGGTATGGGACTATACAGTTGATGAGGGCTTATATGAATTGATTGGTACTACCTATACCAACAAGATGCATCTTCTTTTCGGTAGCCTAAACTGAAAGAACTCCACAGTTAAGCGTGCTTGACTTGGGGTAATTTTGGGATGGGTGACCTCCTGGGAAGTTTTCCTAGGAAGCGTGCGAGTGAGGACAAAGCATGCTGAAAAAACCCGTGTTGGTTTGTGGGGACAGTCGTCAATCCATAAAGCAGTAGGAGATGTTACAAGAAGCACCCTTTTTAGACCCTACACAAGAGGTAGGAGTTTCTTCTTTATTTGTTCAAGTATTGTTGGCTTCTAACTTTGCTCATGGATAGAATGCCTCAAACTTGAGTTATTGTCAAAAGTTTTGAGTAATTATATTTTTAGAAAACACAACATGTTCTATTCTGCTATGAGTACTTTTATGATGTTATCAAACTCAAATATAACTTAAAAGATTGTATGTGAAACTTGAGTTAATAAAGATAACTTAAGACATGAACATGGCATGTGCTGGAATTTCTAGTTATTTCTGGCAGTAGTTACTTCAAAATTAGTGTTCATAAAATATGAAGGATCTCGAAATGAAAATATTTTTATTATAAACTAGACTCATTGTAGAACACTCTCCAAAAAGAATCACCTAAAACGGAATTTTCTAGCCCAAGATATAAATTTTTAAAGTAGAGCATAAGACTGAAACTCTTAATCTGATGTTGTAGTAGTAAAATGGGTGTAACTCACTCTAGAAAAATGAAAATGGACTGATTTCAACTTTGCGGAAAACCTAACACATCTAAAAACACACTTATGTGTGCTATGCATAAAGTTTTACATTACGAAAATACAGAATGAGAGATATATTTTCGGGACAGTGTGCTGAGAAAGTTTTGAAGGTAGCGTGATACTGTGAGAGTACAATTTGGAAAGGTTCTGGCTAAGGAAAGACTTGGTATTTAAGCGTGTCCATTGTGACCCACCTCTCTTTCCTGGGAATCCTACTATGCACAATTTACAGTTGATTTACACTAATCTAAGATGTTAGTGCTACAAATTTTATTCTAAAAGATGTCAGAACTTTAAATAAAAGATTCAAGTCTTGTAAAGAGATAATTTTAAGGATTTAAGTAGAATAATAATCTTCAGGAGATATATATAAAAGTCATAATAAAAATATATAAAGAACCTCTAAAAATATCTTAAAGGGTATTAATGTATTAATAGAAATACTAAGAGTACAAAGAAGACTAAGAGAAAAAGATAACACCAAGATATCCATAACCTATTAGGAACACTAGAGACCTAACTTGATAACTTAGGTTGCTTAATGTGAATTATCTATGAGAATATTTACTATGAGATTTACATGATATTGTCTATGTTACATGAAGTGATATATAGAATTGTGAATGTATTGATGAGATATGAAATGATAATGCTAAAATGATTGACTGTGCCATAATTTATTAATGTGCATACATTCATATTTCAAATGAAATAATAAATAGACCAACTCACTGCTTAATCCTCTTTGAGGATTAAGGTATTGATGATTTCACTCAGTGAGAATAAAAGTAAAACCTAAAAAAGTAGCAATGATAGTCTGGAAAAGTGGACTTGAGCTAAACTCACGGCTTCACCCCCTAAACTGTTGAGATCATGGCAACGGAAAGAAAACCAAAAGGTTATGGCGACGGCCACGGTATGAGCTCATTACCCTTTTAGGGTGGTCTAAGGCATTGATGCATTCATCTCGTGAGTAATTAAGAAATATGTTGATCACTAAACAAGTGAATGTTGAGGATGAGTAATCATGAAATGCATGCAGCTCCTAAATGATTATTGCTTATTAGTGGTTTTACATGATATGCTTATATGTGTGCTTGATGAAATACTGAATGGATATTTCTACTAATGTTCAAGATTAGTTTAAAAGTAACTGCACTTCGGCTAACCATGTTTGTGAAAGTTTGATAATTGAATCCTTACCTGTTCACCTTTTTATAATAAACCCGAAGTGACTGGGACGACAACGATGACATTTTTAGTACAAGTAGGAACTCCTATTGAGAAATCATGTATTTCTCACTCCTATGTTTATTTTCCGTTGTCGTTACCAGAGACAGACGTGTCCACCTAAAGCAACGAAGCTGTAGCTGAGGAAGGAGGTAGCGCGTGAAGATTTCAAACCTTTCAAGTAGGAGCATTCCGAGATTTAGTTACATTATAGTTTGTGAGAAACAATTAGTAATAGTAGAACTTATATTGTTATTTGTAATAACTTATCAGTATGATATACGCCCTGTTGTGACTTATGTATTAAGTGATTATATTCCAGTTTATGTGATAATAGTTCTACACTTAGTCTCTTATTCCGCTTATTTAATTAAGTACGCAATGTAACTTGATTATTATCTATAAAAGCGCTATGTATTTCACTTCTCATTACAGGCTTAAGTTTTTTAAAAAATTAATTTATTTAAAGAAAAAAAAACTTCCACTATTTTTCTAAGTTAATTTCAAAAGAAAATAAATGCAAGGCATAAGTGACAACTAATAGAATCCAAATGTGAACTTAAGCACAGTGGGGTTCTATTAGGGTGTTACATTTCAAGGTTGAGAGATGATGATGAGGTGAAGAGAGGATGAAGATGAAGATGAAAAGTAAGGAAGAACTCTCTTGAAACTTGAGAGAAAAAGAAAGAACTAGCAAGACAACTCTAGAATTCTAAACTTAGCAAATGCTTCAAAGTGCAACTAAGCTATCACAAGCATCCTATTTATAGAAAAACAAAACAATGAGGCTCACCAAGGGGGAGGAGTGGCCATAGCATTGGAGGACAAAGGGAGAGGAAAATATCTCTTTGATTGTGTCATAGAAGCATGATTTGAAGTATGGAAACTATGCTACAAAGTATGGCTTGATGTGAGTTAATTTCCTATCAATTTTTGATGAAATTAGGCTTCTAGAAACAATGCATGGCTGGAAGTTTTCCAGCCACAAATAAATGGAGAAAATGGGCTATTTTAATTAGTTATTTACTTGGAAAATCAAGCTTGATTGAAAGTTATGACAAGGTATAGTGTATGTGACTTGAGGTATGGCCTTGGAGTGTTGAAAAATTGAACATGTGATGCATATGGGGAGGGAGGGTACACGGCCAGACCAGGGGCAGCATGGGAGAGATCATTTAATTGGGTGTTAATGGTAGGTTTAAATGTGTATTAGCTTAGGTACAAGGTTAGGAATAATTAAGCTTAAGTTTAGGTGACTAAGAATGTGATTTAAGGATTTTATGACAAGATTAGGAATGCTCATACATCATTAAAGAATTTTAAACTCATTTATGAATAAACAATTTGTAACACAATTCCATGATTTAAGGAATTGGAAAGAGAAAACACTATTCAAGATTCCATGACTAGGAGTCTTGAAATTAAAATATAATTTTAAGTTGTAATTAAGCACTTTTAGGTTCTAATCAACTTTAATAAATTATTTTGACTCAAGATTAATTAAGGAAATTAATTAACCTTCGATTAGAGCCTAATGTTGCTTAGGTTTGCTTAATCACGCGATTAAGCGTAAAAACACGAAACTAGGGGCAAAACCGTAATTTTGCACTAATTTCGCCCGGGACCTCCGGGACCAAAACTAAAGTCATAGTCTACATAAAAACGCCTTTTAAAATCATCTGGAGAAGTTTCGGGTTCATCCGGCACTTGCAAACGGGTAAAACACTGCAGGGGCGTTTTGGTCATTTTGACCCAAAAACTCGAAAAATGAGATTTTCGATCCCGGGAAGGTACACGAGTCATCTAATCCCCTTCCAACATTGAGTTTGCCCTTCGAGTACTGCTGAACTGGCTTTCCTCGAGTTCCAGGCTGAAAATGACCTCATGGGCATTTTGGTCATTTCCACTCTTAACAGAAAAATCGGGGCGTTACACATAGCAGGCATAAAAGGAAAGGAAAGAATCTAGTTGATCTAAATGAGTAAGTCCACAATAGAATATAAGTTATGGTGAGTTGCATATTTTAAAAATGGTTTTACAATTGGTTTCCAGAATTTTTATCCTAGCTTGCAACTTTTTGTATGGGTTTATAATTTTTTTGCATATGGATTTACAAGCTTTCTTGAACATGTTTAACAGCGGTTTACAATTTAATTTACATGTTTTATTATCATGGTTGACAACTTTATGTGGACTGGTTTACGACATTGGGTGGGCTGATTTACAACTTTTTGTGTGAAGATTTACAACTTTTTATGTCCTGGTTTACAATTGTGTGTGCTGCTTTACAACTTAATGTTTGCTGGTTTACAATCTTTTGTGTCTTGTTTGACAACATTGGCTGGTTCTGGTTTACAATTTTTTGTTTGCTGGTTTCCAACTGTGTCCTGTTTCACAACTGTGTGCTTTGTTTACAACTTTGAGTACTGTTTTAGAACTTTGTGTGGGCTGGTTTACAACATTGGATTAGTTGGTTTACAATTTTTCATCGATTAACTATCTTTAAGTGATTGGTTAGGGAAATTGTCAGTGTTGATAGACATTTCCTCCACGGCAATGAAGCTCTAACTCTACACGAAGAGAATGGATACGCAACATTGTATGGAATATGCATTTATTTATTTATTTTCCCTTAACGATTATCCTGAGCTACTTGTGACCATTGGTCTTGTCATTTGCTTGTAGGTTGTTTCCTTGGTACCCTAATTTTTACGAGAATAAAAAAGCGAACCATAGTATATTCTATGTGAGTTCTTTATTTGCGGTTTTAACTAATGTTATGTTACTGTAGGAAACAGTTGCCTATGATATTGATAAGCACAAGGTGGGGGAGGCCACCTTATTGGAACTAGGACTATGGAGGTCATTTTTTTATTGGAATCTATCAAACCACAATCTGGCAGGGTATTTTCCTAAATCCATGGTTAGACCATTTGCAAAATTTAATTTTTAATGATAGTTTCATTAGTGCCAGTGCATTCTTATTTCCTTAAACAGTGCCGCAGATTTTTACTCCTTCTGTGTATAAAGAGCATTGATGTTGCTATGTACTCAGCCGTGAAGCCAGAAATGTGTATATTTTGGATTCACTTGAACATATGCCTGTTGATAACTCTGCTGTGTTGCACTCTCTTATTATATATTAATTATCTGGATAAATTTATTGTGCATCACTTTTGAGTTCTAGGATTATGATTATATGATGCAAGTCACACTGACTGTGTTTCAATTTGGCAGGTTGTACGGTTCAAGGAGTTACTGTCAATGCTCGACCTAACAATGGACCCAGCATTTGAGCAAAACATCGTCAAAGAAGCCCTCCCTAAATAACCAAACAAGTGAGTTATCATAAACCCTAACTTTTGCAATGTTCTAGCTAGTAATAATATGTTTCTTGTATAAATTTTTTTTATAATATCCATGCAGAGACAATTGTGGAATATATGTCATGAAGTACATAGAGATGTAGGATGGGATGACTACATATGAGGGGGGTCTCACCATGCCTGTATGGGATGATGTAAGTTGCATATTTTCTTTAGATCCCCTTAAATACTTATTAAACAATGTTGGATAGATAATTGTTGATGTTTTATTACCACTGAACCAATTGACTCGCATTCGACTTGACTTATTGGTTAGGTGGGTCATGGACAAAGAGAATGCATGAAAGGATCATCATTTCAGCAGTTAAACCTCAACTAAGGACTGAAGGCTTTCTTCCTACATCTGCTAATCATCCTATTGCTTAAGATAGTGTGGAAAAGGCAGGCAAATCCATTCAATAGGAGCAAAAGACATATTCACGCAAGAGGGTGAGGTAGCTCGGTCATCATCAAACCACCCCATATACCACATCACATGCTAGGCCCAAGACAAGGAAGAAGACGGTGCATGAGGATTGATTTCCATGATCACTCTGTACTTGACTATAGTGTTTATTTGCATATTTCTACCATTCTTGGTAGGCATGTATATAAGTATGGATTAGTATAATATATACTTGTAGATGGAATAACAATTTGTTGATATGTTATGTACAAGGGAAATAATTTGTTTGGATATTTCCACTATTCTTTGTATGCACGTACATAAGCATTACTTAGTATAGTAGAAGGGCTGTAGATGGGATGACAATTTGTCGATATGTAGTGTACAGGGAAAATGGACTGTTTGGATGACAATTTGTGTATATGTTGTGTACAGAGAAAATGTTATAAGAAAAACCAAATCTCTTTGAACCATGTTACCCAATGTGATTATTGACAGTTGTAATTTTTATGAGGAAAGTTGTAAACCATGCGTAAAGTGGTTGTAAACCTCTGTGTACCAAGAGTTAATTTTATACCAAGAGTTAATTTTTGGACAATGCTTGATTATCTGGGTACGGTGTTTCACCTATTCAGTGAAATTTCAGTCTGCAATTTCTAACATCAAAAGTTATTTTAATCTTTACAAAATAATGAACCATATCCCTTTATATTAAATGAATGACTAAGATTTAATCTTGAATTACAAGATTGATCCTAGTCATCCATTTTTCTTTATTAGGTTAAGAAATATCTAACTTTGATGCATTTATTACAAGATTAACATAAAATCAATCTTCTCCAAGAAGCTACCCACTATTTTCGGCCAGCAAAGAGTAGAGAAGGCAGCTACAATTCCTCCATATCCAAGAGCTTCATCTTGGTTTCAAATCCCATATACACTAGCCTAGAGTTACCAAAATCAAAATCTTCCTTCACTAAAATTGTTCTACACATCAACACCTACAAATATAATCGATTAAAATCTCAATCTATCACCAAATCTCAACTTTGATACGTTATACCTCACTGTTTTGAAAGGGGTTTAGGTGTGCTTTAAGAGTTTTGAAGTGAAAACCATCATCTTGGAGCATACTAGGGATAAAGACACTACTAGGTTCAAGAGTAGGGTTTTCTTGGGCCTTTTATTGCAAAAGAGATTTTGATGATATATGGTTATTGATGTGTGAATTTTGATATTATATGGTTATTGATGTATGAATTTTTATGATGTGTTTGGATGATAATAAAAATCATTTTTGTCAAAAGAGACTTTGGACTATGCTGCTGGATTTTCAGTTTGGCTACAGACAAGGACATTTCATGAATTTTGAGACATATTTGTGATCATGGTTAGGAGTTAGAAAACTTATATGTTGAAGTTAATATCTTGAACTAAATATGTGAATTTTCTTAAGCGCTGGTTTTGAGGTATAATGCTTAAAAAAATCAAAGACTGAAATGGTACTTATGCTGTCAAGATTATTGAAGCTGGACCTATGAAATTGTCTAATTTTATTACCATAGTAAATGATTGATTCTTAATTTGAAATTTTTATAGGGATTTGATAACTTATAGAAGTGTAACTATGATTTTTATTTCTAGATAATTTCACCATTTGCTAGGTTAAAAATTATAAGAGTCTTAGCCCGAGCTGCAAATAAGTGGTCTCTGACCACCAAATTTGTATAATTTAGTTAACAGGGTTAGAGAACTCTCCTTATTATGAAATTTTTGCATGGACTTTTAGACACATTGAACTGTCATAGAGAATTTTTGTGGCCCTTGAATTAGCCATTTGGTATGGAAATTAAATGTTGTTACTGGAATCACTGGAATAGTAAATCTACCAAGATGCTAGAATGGTGAGAATGTCTTAAATTAATGATAGAATGACATTTAGTCCAAATATATGGCATATGAATGCATGCTAGTTGTTTTAAAGATTTGATTATAAGGCATGAATGAGACTCCAATGTAACTGAATGCCTATATATGATGTAAGCATGCCTTTGAAAAAAGAGAAGTACATGACGTGGTTATATGATAAAAGAGAATATGTGAACTTTACTGGTGCATGTTTTAACATACGGAAGAAAATAGAGACAAGGTTTATATGAGTTAAAGAGGAAGACAAAAATAATAACTTCCTAGGAAATTTTATGAGTCGGTAGACGTATCGACTAGGAACAGAACTGTGTGTGATTTGAAAATGGAAAAAAATGAAGTCTGATGATCACGAATAGGAATGAGCTCATGTCCTAGCAATTCATGATCCTCCGTGGAGTTATACACTACAAATATTACTTGATGTGAAATTAAGTCTTCCCTATGTTAATGATAAAGAGATAATGGCACTGAATCGAGTTCATCGCTATAAGAGAAAACGTATGATTATCATTATTAATTCTATAATTATTTCTACATATGATTTTGCATGATATTACTTATATGAATGAAATTACTAGTTATGCCTGTTTATGCTTGAGAGAGTGCTCTAATGAGAACTATATAATATTCTCATCCCTATGTATATATATGTTATATTGTGCTTAGACTCTACAGATGCCGTCGGTGATATTCTTCATTGATTCACCCCAATAGTAATGGCACTACGATCTGAACTTGGATTCACTGTATGTTGTAGCATATTCTCAAATACGAGCTTATGTGTATTTCAACCATTCATTTAGCACCTCTTTTTTTGCAACTGAGTTTGACCCAGCTTTCCCTTATGATGGTGTGCCCTACACGTGGCATACCCTGCTGTGTTTATAGCTCCACCGGCACCACCTATGCCCTGTCCTGGAGATGATCCGTCCTCATCCTCTTCCTCGGACTTTGATCCACCTACTGGTCTTGATGCCCCTACTGGGGGCAACGCCATTCCACCGATGGCGAATGGTTTCCTCTAGGAGAGCATGAGACATTCAGGGACTCATGATATGTACATAGCTGTAGATTAGTGTTAGGAACCCACTAGCCTGTAGACTAACCTTGTTAGACACTTTTGTGGTATATTTATGTAGAAATATGATTTTTGTTGGGCCCTGATATTTGAGCAGGTTAAACTAGACACTGAAGATGTTTTCTTTTATATTGAGTTCCTGAATAGTTTAGTAGTTGACTAGTTTTTGTTCTGGTATGATGTACATATTGCTAACCTATATATATATATATGTGAGTTATTGCAACCCATGAGCTCAATTCATTATATCTTCACTTCTCTCGACTAGTATAAAGTATAAGAGGAAATAACATTTTTCTAATTACTGTATTAACACTCAAGTAATATATGGTAATTAGGAGGGTGTTATACTAAAAAGCTTTCTCTTCAGGCTTTCTCTTGTAGAACTTGAAAACCCTTGCTTTCCTTCTCTCTTTCCACCAACTCTTGCAGCCACATATCTCTCAATCCTATTCCATTCCTTCTTTTTCAAAGCTCAAAGGTAAGTTTGGTTTGTTGGTTCATGCTTCCTTTCCTCCAATCTCTCATGTTCTAGAGTTTGGGTTGTCATTGTTCTGTCCTTGTTGTCAAGTGGGGAGTGCTCCCCTAATATTGTTAGAGTTGATCTAGGGTTATTTGGAGATACCCATAGATTGTTCATGAGTCTTTGTTGCTCTATGGCAGTTGTTGGTACCATTCCAAGCTCTCAAGATGAAGTTGATGGTGCCCACATACTTCTGGCTCCAAACGGTGAGTGGGTTCAAACTCATGAATTTATTTTCAGTCATTATGAGTATGTTTATGCATGATGTTGTTGAATATGAAATTAGAGATGAAAATATGATGTAGACATGATTTTACAAGTTATGTAATGTCATGACCCGATTTAGGTATGTGATCGGCATATGAGAAATCTGATTATCATGTAAGCTTCGAAATTTGGGTTTCTCTATATACACAATTAATTTTAAAATTATTCAAATACATTTTCATTTTCTACATACAAATCACCTGTTTACTAAATCATACTAGTCTATACTGAAATTCCATAATTCAAACTCTATAGTTTGTGAATCATAATACAAAACATATATGTATAAAGCTACTCCAATTTGAAATATTCAGAAGTGCTAAACTATTCGATACAAACCCAAATAGTATTATAATATGCAAAAACATAAACATGCTCTATTGTCCAGGATCCTGCCTGCATTTATATTAGAGTACTCTAGACAAAACTATAAAACTTCACCCAAGTGAAGCTTACCATTGAAACTCTAGCACTGGTAGGACGATGGTGGCTGGGAAGGGCCCGCAGCTGCTTCTGTATCTATAAATAGAGGAAGGAAGAGAGGGATGAGTTTTATGCAAAACTCAGTGAGTGAATTTTCACCTAAAACCCCCTTTCATGGGACACCATAGAACAATGCATAAAATTATAATAATGATAATAATATAAAACTTTAAACATTCCATATGTGTGTATGTGTTTGTGTGTGTATATATATATATATACCCAAATCATTATTTCGCTTTTAAAATCAATAACAATATCTAAATAGAGAAACACAAATTTCTACTCTATGGTTTTTTAAGAGCAGAGATGCGCTGTTCTTTGATCCATCAGGGATCTAATGTGGACACCTAAATAGGTTCCATTTTCAGCTCTATGAGATTGCCCGAAGGGCAACTTGGTACCAAGGTTAACGATTATGTAGCCATCAACTCGTTGTTTGTTTCTCTTTAACTACTGTCTAAACTAGTCTATTTATAACTCAATAAATATGAAAACCTTTTAAACCTTTTACTTCTTTGTGAGCTCTAAATCTATTTGATTCTAACAGTCTGACCTTAGCATAATTGTGGCTATGAAATCATGTCCAATGGATCACCAGTTTGAAGGCATTGTGATTTCAAAAGCCACAAAATATATAGCTGGCATTTGTTATGAGTATACAACTCTAACTATCTAACTTTAGCATGACCATGGCTATAAAATCATGCCTAAGGGATTACCTTTTGTAGACATTTATGATTTCATATATCCTCGTGATATGTAGCCGTTAAATGTTATGAATCTCGTGAAAGTTCAAGCTTTAAAATCCTTTTTATGTCTGAGTTTCTAAACCAATTTTCAACAACATTTTTTCAGAAGCTTAAAAATTATAAAATTATAATAACATTCCTCAAAGCTCAAGGTTCTCTATCAGTCACTTACATAATCAATACTCAACATAAAACAACCATTTTCACAATCATAAATCTTTAATAGTTACAATTAGAACTAACTCTAAATACAATCATATTATCAACAATGGTCCCACAAGTTTTCTAAAACATAGTTCATGCTATTCAGAAAAACCACAATTTCATAAGTCATCATAAACCTCAAATCTTATACAACAATCTCAATAAAAAATCATACATTGAGTAATAGTTTCATGAAAATAACTCTAATGGATAATATAGAGATTACAAGTGCAAACCCACTCACCTGGTGGGATAAACAGTGAAGGATACATACTGACAAAGCTCCTTGGAGCAGAAACAACACCAATATCTATAATAGAAGCCATAAAACTAAATAAATCTCTAAAACCTTTAAATACTCAAAATCCATCTCTATCAAGGTAGAAACTTCTCTCCCTTGAGAAGCATAGAGAATCACCCTAATAACAAGAAGGAAATGGAGAAAAGAGAGCAAGAGCAAGAGAATAACATACCTTAAAGCATTAAGAAAGAAAGATTGAAGTTAGAACTGAGAAAAAATGGAAGACAATGGAGTTTAGATGGTGAAGCGAGGTCGAGGGATGAGGTTTTGGTGTTTGGGGGTGGAAGGGTCATGTTTGTGGTGTTTAAAACCCAAAATGAGGGTTTTTATAAAGATTTGGACCGCTACAATGCTCACCAGAGAGCACAAATCATCCCTGCACCACCTTACTGTCCTCCTAACAACTATAGCACTTACCAAAGTGGTTTTTCTTGGTTTCTTAAGCAATAATTCCAGTATTGATGTGTATTAGGCTGGGTTGTTTCAATACTCACTTTATTTATTTTACTTTCCATTAATTTTAAAATATAAATGTAAATAAGGAAATATCCCGCATTTGGATTCAAATAAAATATCATGAAAAACAAAATCCTAACAAATCAAAATCCAAATTTTGGGTTTTAGCTCAAATCTGAGAATTCTTGCGATTTTTCAAACTTGGGGCCTAAAAATGAAATGTTTAAAGGTTTCATAAAATTTATTAAAAATCATCCTTTAACTTATTTTTCTCTAGAGAACAATTACCGGGACTTTTGGCTCCAATAATATGACTTTATCATATAGCCCTCCAAGGATGTGTAGGGTCCAGACTTAATGAAATTCAGGACCCGAAACAATGGATAAAGGTAGCTAACATCCTTTTTAGTTCAAAGAACATTTCTAATCTTTTTATTTAAAACTAGGGTATTACAGGTAAAGTTAGCAAGATCTATGAATTATGAGAATAGCATGAAGAGTGTATTTTAGAAAACCATGGGACCATGATTGTTAAGTTGTATGTTATGGAAAATGTTTTACATGTTTGAGAAGGGATTTATTGAGAAAATATGTATTGTAGCAAACTTACTATTTTTCAAACATGTTTTATGTGTTTATGATATCACTATACTTCAAGACTTGAGATTTCAAAATATGTTTTTAGAGTATCAGTTAAGATATTTTGACAAGAATGTTGAACAAACTATGCCTTAGTTTTAAGATTAGAAATGTTATTCTAATTTTAGAGTTATTGTGATTATGAGCCCTTTTGGTTGTAAAGTATAATATTAGAGTTACCAAGTTTATGAAAAAATATAAGCTTGAGAAATAAGACTTTAGAGATTCAGTTTTTATGATACTTAGAAGTATGGAACTTAGTATGATTTGTAGCAACTACCAAATACATATTCCGTGGGCTTGAAATCAGAATGCCTACAAACAGGTGATCCTTTGGGCATGATTTCACCATCACAGTTATGGTAAAGTCAGATTGTTAGAGTTATATGAGTACAAGGCTTTCCAAGTTTCAAGAGTTTTTATATTTAAATGCTAGAGCATGATTATGATTATACATACATACATACATATATATATATATATACACACACACAAAGATTTTATGACTTCAAGAGTAGAGTAATTATATGATAGAATTTTAAACCTAGGGAAGAGCCTAGAACAGAGTTTTATGTAAATAATTAGTTTTTATGATTTAGAGACTAGACAATAGCTATAGAGAAATAGAAAGTGAGTTAACGAATGAACCTGATGGTTAACCTTGGTACAAAGTTGTCTTAAGAGGACAATCTAATAGAGTAGAGAACAGAACCTAGTTAGGTGTCCAATTTGGATCATTGAGGGATCCCAGAGATCAGAAAATTTGTTATGACATGGTTGACATGCATAACCAGAGTATATTGTTATACAATGCATAACCAAAGATCCTTATTTTTCTAATAGAGTACTATTACTTATGTTTTTAGAGATTATTGATTTGAGAGCTATTATGTATATGCATAGAAAATGATTTCTCGCTAGATTATGAATTTAGAGATGCTTTTCTACGAATTTATGAATTGCGAGTCATCTTTTCTATATAGTTAAGCATATAAATATCAAATGGTATATTATTGCTGCATGTATATTACATTATGTATATTCCTTAGTTGTCCCATGTGGGTGAAGGGTGAAATCTTACTCACTGAGTCCGTTGACTCACCCCTCTCCCTTCCTCCTCATCGTTATAGGTACAGATATTATTCAACCTCATGTTCAACAAATATGGTTGTTTCCAGTGGTGAGTCTTACTTTGAAGTAAGGCTTAGTTTAGATCCATATTAGTATTAGAGTGCTCCAGTAGATGTGCAGGCAAGATCTAAACCATGCATCCTATTTTGAGATATTTTAGTTATTTTCAAAGTTTATATACCTCCCTATATGTTTTCACAATCTAAATATGAATTTGAAATGTAGATTATGGTTAAAGATTTATATAACAAGCTAGAGATATATTTATAAATCAGTTTTTGGGTGTTAAACAGATGTTCGAATTTGAGATTTGATCACGCAATCTAATGGTTTATGATTTTGTGATTAGTATATTTGACTATGATGCTTTTAGAGTTATATCTGTTAAATACTTTAGTTTTCATGAAATAGAATATTATGTTTTAAATAAAGAAAATGAAAATGATTTAGACGGAAATCGTGTTTTAAGTATAATATTATGATAAGTTATGCATTTAGAGAGTCACGTTACCTATAAGGCTTACGTTGGGATGGGATTCCTCATGGGCAGATCACATTCCTAAGTCGGGTTGTGAAAAATACACAACCTAGAAGAGGAAGAATATGAAGGAATCTAACATAAACTAGCCATAATCACATACCTTGAAGCTTTCGAGGAAGACCATTGGAGTTGGATTAGAGAAAAGGAGAGAAAAATGTTTAAGGGAAGCGTTTAAATAGTAATGGAGGTTTCATAACTCAAAACTGTGTCATTTACTATTATGTTGTCATCGGGCTCGCTCGCTACAATGAACTAGACTCACTGCAACGAGTCTGCAGAACACATGCACGCTGCAGCAAGCCTATTCTACACAATCCTGCAGCAGCAAATCTCTTGGCCTTTTATGTATCTTGGGTCTTCTTGACAAGATTGGTGGGTCCTAAGGAACCCTAAGGCCGTATTGAACTTGTCTAGAGACACGTGTACTTGAGGCATTGCAGGAGGGGTATAATACCTCAAGTCCATGTGTCTCTAGACAGGTCTAGTAGGCCTTGGGGTCCCCCGGGACCAATCCATGTTGCCAGAAAGGCCTTGAAACTACCAAAGTTATAGAAAGTATAGAACAGACCTATATTGTCAAGTATAATCACCAGGTGAGTTTAGCGAGGCCCTTTTCTACCGGAAGGGCTCTGAAACTCGCTGAGCTCGCCGACAAGATTGAGAGCTCGCCTTTTGAGGTCCCTTGATGCGCAAGCTCACGAAGCGAGACTTATGAGCTATCCTGTAAAACTTTTTTCCTCTAGATGGTCCTAGAGCTTGTGATGAGCTCATCAGACGAGGCTAGAAGCTCTCCAGGCAGGGGTCTTCAATGTTGGAATAGTGTCAAAATGATATTGTTTCATTTTTATGAGATCCTCGCCCTATTTGAACCACTTTCCACAAGTTTTCAACCCTAAAAACTGAAAACCCTTGCCCACTCTCATCTTCACTCAATCTTACATTTTCCAAGCTTCAAAGTAAGATATTTATGTTAGTGTATGCTCCCTTTCTTCCTATTCCTCTAAGTTCTTGAGTTGGCTATTGCAATTTCTCATTGTTGTAAAATTTGGGTACTCCTAATATCTGTAGAACTTCTCTAGTGTGTTTATAGTGTGCTCATGAGTTGTTTGTGTTTCTATAGCAGTTGTTGGTGTTATTCCAAGCTTCCAAGATCAAGTTGCTAGTACCCACACACTCTCAACTCCAAATGGTGAGTGGGTTTAAAATCATAGCCTTATTTCCATCGTTAGAATTATGTTTGTAGCATTATGGTTGCTAAATATGAATTTAGAAACAAAGATTATAATTTTTGGATTATAGCATAAAATATGTGTTTTTAGAAAACCACTAGACCATGATTGATATGTTGTATGCTATGGAAAAGTTGTATATGCTCATGAAAAGATTTGTTGTAAAATATATATATTCTAGCAAGCTGCCAAAGTTGTCAAACATGTCTTTTATGGATTTATGATATTTCTATCTCTTCAAAACTTGAGATTTCAAACTATGCTTTTAAAGTATCAAGCTGAGTTATATTGGAAAAATGTTGAGCAAAGTACAATGTGGCTTTCATGAATAGAGAAGTTATTATGATTCTAGAACTATCATGCTTATAAAGTCATGTGATTGTGAAATACGATTTTGGAATTTCCAAGCATATGAAAGCATGTCAGCTTGAGATATGATTTTAGAATTTCAGTTTCGTGTTATTGAAAGTATGGAATTCAATATGATTCATAGCATCTACAAGATACAAATTATGTGGGCTTTTGAAATCGTGATGCCTATAAGTTGGTGATCCCTTAGACACGATTTCATAGCCACAATTATGCTAAATTTAGATTGTTATAGTTATATGAATCCAAAGCTTTAAGAGTTTTCAGGTTTATTTAGTTAAATGTAAGTTAGTAGGGAAACATATAACTATGAGTTAACAACAATATCTCCTTAACCTTGGTATACCACGTAGCCTACGAGGGACAATCACCCTTTTTTCCTATAGTACAGAAACGAGACCCAGTTATTAGGTGCCCATAGTTTTTCCACCAGGGACATAGTTTGTGTAACACCCTAAATCTTAACCTAATACTACTAGTATGTAATTTGGTTAATCTTTAGAATATTACCTCTTGGTCTCATTCTTTACTTGAAAATACTTAGCAGAAATATGGGTAAAATTTTTCTTTTTGGAATTAAAACCAAAGTGAGAGCCACGCATGATTCTTTGAACGGGAATTCATACAAGTCATATGAGCAAATCCTAATAAAACACATAAATAACATGAGCACATCAACTGATTATATATATAGATAATGTGCCTACCAATAGGTAGGACTATTCGGTACATAGGAAAACGAAATACAACTGGAATGCAAATACAAGGAAATCATAAAAGCAAGTACAAGGAAACCATGAAAGCAACACCCATACCCGTGTGCACCTAGAGTAGACAACCTCATATACAAAAGAAAGTTTGTCCTCAACTATGTGGCGTGTGTGCACTAGCTACTACCCATCCAATGCTCCTACTCACCCTTTAGTCCAAGAAATCGAGGGTGGAATCGATCCAGCGGATCTTGGCCGGAGTGGTCGTCAGGAATCATCGGAGCGTGTCCACCGCGGGGCGCATGGATGGCCCTCTGAGCCAACCTCGGTGAACCACCATCTCCTCACTCCCGGCTCGTCGGTGGGAGCGGGCTAGAGCTCCAACTGTACATATCTGCGAGGGTGGGTCTCTACGATGGATCCGTCTCTGAATCACCGAGTCAGGGGACGCATCTCGGGTAGTCACGCACGCTGATGCCTCAGTCGATCACGAGGAGGATACTGCTCGTCGCGTGGTCTAGCTCACTCGAAGATCGTGTTATGATGGTAGAGGGCAGTCGGGGTGAAGCGGTAGTTCGCATCACTGGGTGCACGAAGAGTGCGTCCATAAACATAAATACTCACGGCGCAGCGACCCTCAAAATGGTATGACAGTCTTTGGGTCATAGTGCGACTCCCACGTCGGGTGTCGATGAAGAATCTACGAAGGTTGCCATCGAAGATGTGTGGAAGAAAGAGGGAATGAGAATCTTCTAAAAGAATTCTCAGTAGGGTAATCCATACCTAAGTGACATCATCACATCCTCAGGAACCTTGGGTTTTATTTCTAAAAAGGTGTGCATGCATATAAACTCCTTTTAAGTTAGTTTTCTAAAGTATTAATTATCCAAGGTCCGTCATATTTTATAATGCGTCTTATGACTAAGCATGGAATATACTAATGACATGAATGCATCATAAAGGTAAGCCAATCAATAGAATAACTAAGAAACATTATAACATTGGCATAAGGTGATAGGTATAGCACATGTGACATTTTAAACTTTAACTTTCATCTCATGGGGCCACCTTAAAACATCTCTAGGTTATGAGCTCATACCTTAACTAGTCGTCACTAGCTCTTACTTATCCTATGATAAGCGTAACATAATCCCGACTTCAAGTACGGGCTAGGGGGTAAATTAAGGATCACCTCTTAGGGTCATTTCCTCTTTGGAACGCTCTACTAGCAACTAGTGCATCGTAGTATTGTCCGCTTTGGCAAGCTCTATGTCAATACTCTCACGGATTTGTTTTCTTGGGGGTGCTCGGCTAAACCGGTGTCACCCAAGAAGGCGTCTCAGTGTTGTGTCACATTTAAGTTCTCATGATTTTCAAAAAGACCATTTTCTAAGTTCCTCAAATTTGATGGAAATTCGGCAGCATGGCGGCTATAGACCGAATTTCCTCAAATTTGCTTATGCCATGAAAACATATAGGACATACACAAACATTTCTTATGGGGTATAGCATATCATTATGTAAAACTTCTTTATAGAACATATCAACTTATCATAGACAAAACTCATGCATCATATATCATAAATTAAGCATCATCAAAACTCAAGACTTTTTAATGTCTTATGCATTAACCCTTAAGGTCCTTAACTCACGTTCCAAGTTATTAATCATCAACCCTAATCTCTTGGGTACCTATGCAGTTATAACTAAGTATTTCTCTCCTCACACTATGACCAAGAACATCTCTAACCCTCAAGGATGCAGAATTTATAATCCTAACTTTACGGGTGCCTAGGTGTCACAACAGTGACCCTTTCTAAGTCCGGTTTGTTCCTAAGGCTTCAAGATCAAGTCCTAAACCTTTTATGAGTCATTCATACACATTTAAACTAATTTAAATCCATGATTATCAAATCTAAACTTTGCTGGACAGAATCCAGAAAATTCAATAATTAAGGGATCTAGAACTCTCAAATTAATTCTTTTCTAGTTTCTAACTTATCTTATCTTTCACATATGAGTCTTAACATTATTTTTACTCAAACAAAGCATATTATCATCATTAAAACAGCACCTACAGTGGCAAACAAGTAGCAAGGCAGAACCGAAACAAACACTCTCCATAAAGGCATAAAACACAATTTCTAAAGCACATAAAATACTAGTTTCTCTTGGAACCTTTTTAAAACTTTCAAAACTCATTTATAAATAATTTTAACATCTAAAATCATAAGAATATTTAAGGGGGCAGTGATCAATTCATCTTTGTCTCAAGAGGTCCTAAATTCTTAAAACTTTGTTCTATGCATTCCTTAAACTCATAAAAGCTTGGAAAATTTACAAAACATAGTCTTCAATACTTAGAAACATCAAGACCCCTTAGGGCCAAAATATGAACCAAAGGAAATAAATATTTTTAGACCTTTGTTTGAGACAACAATGGGCAAGTCTTTGAGCTCTAGGTTCATTTAGGTGATGACATAAAAATAAACATGCTCATGCACTTATTTTAAGTTCCATTAGAAAGTAAAGTGATAGCACAAAGTAAATATGAATGCAACTCATTATTATCTTGGTATTAAGTGAGAACATGAAATATAAACATGATAATGCATAGCTTGAAATATAAACATGATAATGCAAGGTTCACTTATTATCTTGATACTTAGTGATAGCAAGGAAAGTAGACATGATGTGCATAGCATAAAAGTAAACATGATGCAAGGTTCATTTTATGGTTAGCTAGAGCTCATTCAAGACTTTAACAAAGTAACAACCCAACATACATCTCATTACAAAGAGAGCTCTAGAGTTCTTGAACCAAGTTCTTATAGGAACTATGAGGTTCTTGAACATCATCATCAAGCTCAAAGAAAACAAACTTTCTAAACAAAACCAAACAAAATCTCAAGAATCAAAATACCACAACCGAAAACCTTACAAAAGGACAAGAAAGTGAAACTAAGCCAAGTTCTTTATTAAATACCCAAAACCCCTATCTAGAGAAAAATCTCTAGAACGTTCCGGCCAACTTTAAGGTTGACAAGGGTAGGCTTGGGCTTTTATAAATCCTTAAATTAATTTTCTTAAGTTGAAAAATCATGTGAGCTAAGTATAGTATAGATGAAGTTAAAGAAAAAGAAAAACTCAAGCTCTAGAGGTTCCTTTGAGATGAACACATAGTCATTCTCTAGGAGTCCTCATCATTGAGCTATCATGTGCTCCTCAAGGCCTCATGGCCGAAATCATAAGGAAAGAAAAACAAGAAAGTTTCAAAAGAAAATCCAAGAGAAAGCTAGAAAGAACTCATTTTCAAGAAAACAAAGTTTAGCAAACACCCCTACCTAGAGTGAAGACGCAAAGCTTGAAATTTTGAAAAGAAAAACAAGATGATGAGCTCCTCCTTGGTGCTTGATGGTTTCGGCCAAGAGGAAGCAAGAAGGTTGGAGCTGTGTTTCAAGTGAGGTTGTGTTTGAGGTGTGGTGTTTGAGAGGTTTGATGATGGCTCAAGGCTATGGGATGGTGTTTCAAGGTTGAGAGATGATGATGAGATGAAGAGAGGATGAAGATGAAGATGAAAAGAAAGGAAGAACTCTCTTAAAACTTGAGAGAAAAAGAAAGAACTAGCAAGACAACTCTAGAATTCTAAACTTAGCAAATGCTTCAAAGTGCAACTAAGCTATCACAAGCATCCTATTTATAGAAAAACAAAACAATGAAGCTCACCAAGGGGAGGTGCTGGCCGTAGCTATTGGAGGGAAAAGGAAGAGAAAATATCTCTTACACAAGGTCATTCAAGCTTGGTTTGAAGTATGGAAGCTATGCTACAAAGTATGGCTTGATGTGAGTTAATTTCCTATCAATTTTTTATGAAATTAGGCTTCTAGAAACAATGCATGGCTGGAACTTTTCCAGCCACAAATAAATGGAGAAAATGGGCTATTTTAATTAGTTATTTACTTGGAAAATCAAGCTTGATTGAAAGTTATGACAAGGTATAGTGTATGTGACTTGACGTATGGCCTTGGAGTGTTGAAAAATTGAACATGTGATGCATATGGGGAGGGAGGGTACGGCACTGTAGACCAGGGAGCGGGAGAGATCATTTAATTGAGTGTTAATGGTAGGTTTAAATGTGTATTAACTTAGGTACAAGGTTAGGAATAATTAAGCTTAAGTTTAGGTAACTAAGAATGAGTATTTAGGATTTTATGACAAGGTTAGGAGTACTCATACATCATTAAAGAATTTTAAACTCATTTATGAATAAACAATGTGTAACACAATTCCATGATTTAAGGAATTGGAAAGAGAAAACACTATTCAAGATTCCATGACTAGGAGTCTTGAAATTAAAATATGATTTTTGGTTGTAATTAAGCACTTTTAGGTTCTAATCAACTTTAATAAATTATTTTGACTCAAGATTAATTAAGGAAATTAATTAACCTTCGATTAGAGTCTAATATTGCTTAGGTTTGCTTAATCACGCGATTAAGCGTAAAAACACGAAACTAGGGGCAAAACCGTAATTTTGCACTAATTTCGCCCGGGACCTCCGAGACCAAAACTAAAGTCATAGTCTACATAAAAACGTCTTTTAAAATCATCTGGAGAAGTTTCGGGTTCATCCGGCACTTGCAAACGGGTAAAACAGAGGGCGTTTTGGTCATTTTGACCCGAAAACTCGAAAAACGAGATTTTTGATCCCGGGAAGGTACACAAGTCATCTAATCCCCTTCCAACATTGAGTTTGCCCTTCGAGTACTGCAAAACTGGCTTTCCTCAAATTCTGGGCCGAAAATGACCTTAGGGGTATTTTGGTCATTTTCACTCTAACAGAAAATCGGGGCGTTACAGTTTGTAAAGGACTATTTGCTATATTTGCGATGAAAAGAGTATAACCTTTTTATAACTTGCTTAGATTTTTGTTTCTTCCCTAATTCCCTTAGAGTAATTTATGTCACTTTTGAGGATTACAAGAATTGCTATTTATGGAATTTGTAAAAAAATATTTTGAGTATAGCTATGTGTATAATAGTAAAAGAAATGCTTTCACAAGTTGCATGCAGATTACTGTTTTTATAGTATTTATTGCATAAGTTTAGAATGATTAATGATTTCATACAATACTATGAATTTAGAAAAGCTATCCGGCGAATCCATGAATATAGAGGTGATTTCTTATGTAGCTAAGTATGTAAATATAAAAAGAATTTTGTTATATATATATATATATAACATATATCTCCTGTATGTTGTCCCATGTGGGTGGTGGATTAGAATTCACTCACTAAGTCTGTTGACTCACCTTTCTTCCTTCTTCCTCACAGTTGCAGGTCCAATTATCATTCAGTCGTTGTTCAGTAATCCGTAGCTATTCCAATGGTGAGCTTTACATTGTAGTAAAGCTTAGTTTAAATTCATGTTAGATTATAGTGCTCCAATAGATGTGCATGTAGGATTCAAACCATGGATTATATTTTAATATTACATATATTTATTTTCAGAACTCATGTATGGATTTGGAAATGTAGATTGTGATTAAAATTTATGTAACAAGCTAGTTATGTATTCATGATTTAGTTTTCAAGCATTAAACCAATTTTTGGATTAAGATGAAGGACCTGAATGAAACAGTTTATGTTTTCATGAATTTGAGTAGCTGATATTGAATTTGATCAAGATAGATTCATGTTTATGGATGTGGCAATATTCTAGTTTTATAAATTCAAATATTATGATCTAAATAGTGAAATTGATAATGATTTATATAAACTCATGTTTTTAAAAATGAAAATCATGTTATTTTATGCATTTAGCAAGACACGCTACCCAGAAGACTTATGTGGGACCTAAATCCCACGTGTCGGTCACGTTCCCAAATCAGGTCATGACCAAGGGAAAGTGACAAATTAGAAAAAAGAGATAGAGAGATCTAATATAATGCTCAAAGATTATAACTTAAGATTTTTTTTATGTGTGGTAAAAGTCATGGCTTTTACTATTCACATCTTTTGAATGGTGCTATTTGAACCACTCAAAATGGGATGTCCATGGACACCAATATTAATCCAAGGATGAACAGAAAAAATCTTTTCCCTTCAAGTAGGAGCCACACAAAAATTTAAGGAAGGGAAATTGTGTGTTAGCACGACATTTGCATGAAATGATTACAAAAAATTCTATTTTTAAAAATACCACACTTTTTTTACTTTCAAAATCACAGCAAGTTTGGCTCACACTTCCCAATAACAAAATACAAATCTTAAATCACATTTTCTAAAGAGCATTGTTATATGTAGTTTGTTACATTAACAGGTTCGGCATCCTGAGAAAGGGAAGAAAAGTTGCAATAAAAACAAGGGAAAAAGTGCATTTTACCCTTTTAAATTATAGGTCATTGCACTTTAAACCCTAAACATTAAAAAGATACGAATCAATCTTCTAAATTTTTTCAAATGTGGATTTTAACCAAACTAAGTGTATTTTACCCCCTTAATTTTAGAACTTGTATAAATGGACCCCTTGAACTTTTCTACTTATGCAACCCAATATGCTAAAGTTTCTTAAATTTGTGATATTTTTTTTAATAATTAATGAAAAAAATTAGTAGAACGGTCAAACTGCACATCCAAGAAAGTTTAAGGGGATAAATTGCATATTTTTAATCTTTAAGAACTAAAATGCAAATAAGTTATAGTTAAAGGAAATAAAGTGCAATTTTCCCTAAAAATATATTTAAGAAAGGCGATGTGGTATATCATAGCAAGGGTATTGATTCAGGATAAGGATGCCCATTAACAATGTACAAGTACTAGGGGCAGCTATAATTTGCTTCCTCACTTGTTTTGGAGCTTGTTATGTTCCCTAAATTTCAGCCAGTAGATCTAGAAAGAAATTGAATCAATGGCTACAATTAATAACTTGAAATATTATAAGTAAATTTTTTTAACTATAAATATTTTATTAAAAAATAAAAAAGAAGTCAAAAGCACAAAAGTGTCCATAAATCCTTATGCTGCCTTGCAGCCATTGCACGCCATAGATATTGAGGGTTCTTCCATGGAAAATTGATGTTGATATGGATTGCAATTATGTTTAACATTTTAATATGGTAGTTAAGGGAAATGACCATTGGGGTGGAAAAAGGAACATAATATGTTGTAATAGCAAAACCAACAAATAAATAAATAAAGAGGTGCATTATTTGTTGAAAGTGAATTCTTCTCCGTCGTTGGCCACTATCTACACCACGCCAAGAGCTTGACTGTGCTTCAATCTTGAACAATGAAGGTTCACAAACCATTTCTAAAATTAAAGAATGAAAGCGGATAGTGCATGGGTGCATTGTAAAAGAGCCAATGTTGACTGATGTTGCTTCATTTACATGCACTCATTTCTAATGGTTTGTGAACCTATTTCTGCGTACCTATTACAGCAGACCTGCATCAACATAAGAAACTAATGGCACATTACAGGTTTGTGAATAATCCCAAAACCCATGACAATTACTCCTATCTTGCTAGCATTATAAAAGGGAAGGGTTGAGTTAAAAGCTTGATCATAATTCTTATCTCAAAGAGGAAGAATTTGGTTTGAGGCTTGGTGTTGTATTAATATTCAAGAGAATGTAAGCTTCATTTGATAGCAGAGAGCTAGAAAAAAAAGGAATGAGAGATATACTTAAAAAATGCCTCAATGACAATGTGATTCAACAATGGATGCTAATGAGCATATTGTAGTTGCCATTGTTAATGGACATGTAAGTTTTAAATTTGATTTATATTTTAACAATTTATATTAATTTATTTTATAAGATTTAAATCAGTTTAGTTGATTAATTTATTATTATGTAATTTTTTTTATGATAATATGATATTTTGTTCTAACAGGGGATTTGTTTGGATTTTTTTTCTTTTTTTGGTATTTGAAATAGGAAGAAAAGGTGTTGAGCCCCGTCATGTTTTTATCAATCATCCACTGAGAGATGTGATTATTGACACCTACAACATGCTGGTTTGTATTATATTGCACAGATAGGCATAGTGGAACTAAATGGACCTTTCATAAAGGCTTTGGTAGAATGGTGGCGTTCAGAGATGCAAACTTTTCATTTTCCACAAGGAGAAATGATGGTGACATTAGAAGATGTTGGCATGCAATTTGGACTCCTCATCAATGGTGCACTAGTTAGTGGATATACTTCTAGTAGTATTAAACAATTGCAGGTGAAATGTTTTAGTTTACTTGATGTTGTGCCTCATCTACGTATGCTTAATAGAGATTCAATCAATTTAAATTGGCTCCAACATCATATGAGAAATCTTGACACTAGAAATGACCAACATCAATAGAAATGAGTGCACACTTGTATATGTTGGTCTTCATAGGCACTTCTTCAATGCCTGACAAGACCAATAATGAGGTCCATGGAAAATATCTGCAGTCTTTCGAGGATCTCACTCTTGTTGGGATTTTTAGTTAGGATTCTACGTGCCTCGCTTGTCTCTATCATAATTTAGATTAAGTAACACACATAACTACAAAGCAAATTAGTGATCCCCTAGTTCTGCTACAAGTATGGGCATGGAATTGGTTGCCTTTTTTGGGCTTCTGTGCGTGTACCACCCAATTTCATCAGCTTCCCTCTAGCTTCCAGGTAAAAACTATTCTTGATTTATTTTGTGTTGATATTATCATATTTGTAATAGTTAGTGGATATACTTCTAGCAGTATTGAACAATTGCAGGTGAAATGTTTTAGTTTACTTGATGCTATGCCTCATCCACATATGCTTAATAGAGGTGCAATCAATTTAAATTAGCTCCAATATCATATGAGAAATCTTGACACTAGAAATGACCAACAACAATATAAATGAGTGCACGCTCATATATGTTGGCTCTGATAGGCACTTCTTTAATACCTGATAAGATCAATAATGAGGTCCATGGAAAATATCTACAGTTGTCGGAGGATCTCACTCTTGTTGGGATTTTTAGTTGGGATTCTATGTGCCTCGCTTGTCTCTATCGTAATTTAGATCGAGCAACACGAATAACTACAAAGAAAATTGGCAGTCCCCTAGTTCTACTACAAGCATGGGCATAGAGTGGACTGCCTTTTTTGGCTCCTATGCTTATAGCACCCAATTTTATTAGCTTCCCTCTAGCTTCCAGGTAAAAACTGTTCTTGATTTATTTTGTGTAGATATTGTGATATTTCTAACAAGTTTGTATGTTTTATGATAGATGGTTGCACCCATTCTATCCTCATGGCCCAGATCTTGCAAACCATTTACATTTAAGATGGATTTTAGATGAGATGCAATCTAATCAGGTAGCAATTAAAACATTATATAATTGCTTGTAAAGTTAAATTAATTAAAATTTATTCAATATATCTAATATAATTTGTTTTTGTATTGTGGATTATATGGCAGCCATATAGGATGCCTGAAGTTGAGGCTGGGATTCCAGATTCCATTTGGATTGAGTAGGGACAATGGAGCAGTATTGTTCCACTAATTTTATTTAAGATCATAGGGTGGTACCCATCTGATCACCTGAGGTGACAATTTGGGTTTGTCTAACCTATTCCCAATCTATACCCAAATCTAGGGAGGGCTCGCAATAAATATTTGGGGGGGAAAAAGGGATAATATTGATTGGTTACTAGTGCATCAGCAGTGGGTGGAGATATGGATGCAACGGGGAAACCATTTTTTGGTAGGAGAGCCCTTGCAGGGACACCCCATTGATTACTGCCCCACAAATACCTACTTATCATGATATATTGATAATAATTTTGTGCCTCTATGGTTGACACTATTAAATCAAGACAATGCAGCCCAACCACCACTGCCACAATCACCACTACCACAATCATCACCACCGCCATAGTCACCACCACCACCACCACAAAATAGGTTCACACTTATCTAAGGGGAGGTAGCTTTGGACTTGCATCATTTACCCCCTCACGCAGAGGAAAATGTGTATCGCCCATAAATGCAATTTCCATTTCAGTTTCCCTCAATTCGGTAATAGGGGTAGATCTTGCCACAATATTTGCAATTTATGGAGATCAAACTAGGGGTTTTGTAGGTTATGTAGATCAGTCTGGGAGGTTTGTAGGTTATGTAGGTCAGTCGGGTAGTGGAAGTTAGGCTGAGAGGTCTATGAGAGAATGAGGTGTAAGTGAGGAAGATCAAGCTTGGGGAGTTGAGGGTGTGGGGGGCGGGGTAGGCGAAATGTGAGCAGGTATAACTTGTGTGAAAATCCCCCACCAACTAGCAGGTTTACCCTACCAATAATTAATTAAAAAAACCAAAAGGTAAAAGGAAAGCATATCAAGGAGGGTAGTAGTACTTTATTTGTTATAATTATATGATTATGTGATTATGTTATCCATTATATGATTATGTAATATTGTTCCATTTACTTTTATTTGTCTATTTCAACAAGAAAATATTTTCTATTTAGATTTTGTCAATAACAACAAAATAAATAACAAGAAAATGAAATAACACGAGGCAACAACAAAATATCAATAAAGTGAAATAGCATGAGGCAATAACAAAATAGCAACATAATGAAATAACATGATGCACCACTACGAACTTGAGCCCGAAGCGTTTGGACAATGATTGCAATTGTGTCCCTCACCTTGACACAGACCACAACGTCGTGGTCCACACATCTCACACATATCCATTTCATTCAGGTAGCAAGTAGATTTGGGTCGGCCCTTCCTTATGCACTTTAATGTGGGGTTAGCACACATCCTCGGGCCTATATACAAAGGCCATATACTTTGGTATCCCACAACCCCAAACTCATTCTTATACACCTTGCAGATGGTAATCATCCTATATACATCATCAATGTAAGTTTTCCAATCAAGACGAGAGCTATTACAAAAAGCAATCATATGACAATATGAATATCGATCAATCTGAAAGTTCATACAATCATAATACCTCTGCCTCAGATCAACTTTATATTCTCCTATACCGAATAGCTCTTTAACATGGTAGGTCTGAAATTGTCTATCAAAATGAGTGGTTCTGAAATCTTTAGATGCCTTCTCATTTGCTTCCAATCATCTCGCCATAGCTTCTGAGAAAGGCTGACATGCATTTCTTCTTGCATATGCGTTGCTGCCTTTTTGAACAAACAACTTAGCACACCAAAAGTATGTTGCTCGTACTAGTGATGTGATAAGAAGATTAGGATCCTTTTTAACACATAATTGATACACTCAACTAGGTTTGTTGTCATATGACCCCACCGATAGCCACCATCAAATGCTAGACACCACTTTTCTTGGGGAATTTCATCGAGCCAGTCTGTATATATTTGAACATGTTTGTGCATTTGCTCATAGTGATGGTTAAATTCACGCTCGGTTCTTGAGTGCCCTGCAAAAGACAATACGAGTAATTAAAATAGCTAAAAATTACTTCAATAAAACAAAAATAAACAAAAATGTAAATCACCTATGCTCACAACAAGTTGGTGCAAGTTGGGTGCCTTGAATATCCGTAAGAAATTGGCAGAGATGTGCCTGACGCAATACATATGAAATGCCTTTGGAGGTTCCCATTGACCATTACTTTGAGCTACTGCAACTTTAATAGACTCGTGGCAATCATAAATAAGTCCAACTCTGTCTCGATTGACTACATCTGCATACATTGTTAAGGAAATAAGACCATCCATTCGCAGTCTCGCCCTTAACAACAGCAAAAACAATTGGTAATATGTTCTGATTGCCATCTTGTGCAACTGCAACCAGTAGACCTCCTTTGATCTCCCATATAAGTGTGTCCTATCTACCTAAACAAGTGGTTTGCAGTATCTGAATGCTTTAATAAAAGGACCAAAAGTCCAAAATACCTTGCGAAATATTTGAGTGTTAGGCATGAGGTCACCCCAGGGCTCGCCTTTACAGAATCTAGCTAAGCAATTGCTCCTTGATCAACAGCATACATTGCCATACACCATTTTGCAGCTCTTCAAATGAGCTTTCCCAATCACCGAAAACTTTTTCAATCGCCTTGTGCTTTGCTGCCCATGCTTTTTGGTATGTTGTCGTGTACCCGAATTGAGAATGAACCTCCATAATAATAGATTTTATTTTAATAGATGGATCAGAATTTACCAATGACTCTATGAGATGTGCAATTATGCCAGAATCCAACTTTGGGTGGTCTTGTGATTGCCTCGACCTTGTGTAAGTGTGTGGTCCATTGTACTTACTAATTTCCCAATAATCCTTATTCTTCCTGAAACTGGCTCTTAGAAGCCAAAGACAGTCATGCCCATATTGTACACATTTACAATAAAACGTATTTGGTTCTGACTCTTCAACTTTGTAATCTGCTCCTTTATCCATACTATATTTCTTAACTACTTTAATTATAGCCTCCTTATTGTTAAATTCCATTCCAATAAAGAATTCAACATTGATAATAGGAGCCCCTACCAAGAACCAATATTAATCAATAAAGCCAATAAGAATAATAAAAAAACAAATGGAAAAAATTAACTAAATCTATAACATTATTTCACACCTTAGTTAACAATTTTTAAATTAATTCTAGAATTAGTTGTACATACCTATGTTTTGAAACTATGGAAACTCAAGTGCATTCATAGCTTCAAAATTTAATGCACACATGAAATGTGGTTGATTATTCAGCTATTGCCTCCCCACCATGTTTGGCTCATCCTCTTCATCTGTAACATCATTCACATGATCATCATCATTGCTTTCATATTATTCTTCATCACTTTTTTGCCATACTACTTGTAACACCCTCCCAAGTACAACATTATCCTTAAGTCATGACATCATACTCAAGAGTTGTTACTTTTTAATTAGCGGACTTTTCTTAAATACCTATAGCAAATTCGATGGGTTCATGTACTAACTAGCGTAATTCAATCAACATATATAGCAAGATACAAAACATTTATTTAATATAAAGTCGATTATATAGAGAAGCTCTTGTATGAGCTCTAATACACATATGTTCTCTGTTAAGTTTACACATCTATACATACATCTAGGTACATTTGATACAATCTTAAACACCCGACTACTGCCCATCCGACCTCTTTTGGTGTAGCATCCCATAGTTCTCTGGTTCAACCTGGAGACGACACGGGAATCCAAAAACACATAGGGGTGAGAATTATACAATTCTCAGTAGGGCAACTCCCTAATTACAAAATCATAATGTCATCATCATCGTCCCAGCCACTTCGGTTTATTAAGAAAGAGTGATCATGCATTTCATAACAATAGTTCAATTTTAGAGTTCCAAATCATACTTTCGAAGTGGGTAGCTTTTAATGATCAATCACTTAAAGCATATATATAATAAAGCTCGCACACATAGTAAATCATTCTAGTCAAACTTTTAAATATAACATGATCAGGCATATGCTAAATGTAGTGAACTTAGTTGTAATTGCCCTTAATAAATCAAAGAGAACCTCATATCTTTTTATTTGCCCTTGACAAGTCAAAAGGATCATACCTCACTCTATTTTCCCTTGACGCAGTCAAAAGGATCATATCTTACTCTATTTGCCCTTGACACAATCAAAGGATTACATCTCACTCTATTTGCCTTTGACAAAGTCAAAAAGATCATATATTACTCCATTTGCCCTCGACAAAGTCGAAAGGATCATTTAATTTGCCCTCGACAAGTCGAAAGGATCACGTGTCACTATCTTTGCCCTCGACAAAGTCGAAAGGATCATATGTCTTTACTTATGGCTATACAACTTAATTAAATGTATCATTCACTTTACTACCTATGAATGCATGCATAGAACGCATATAGGCATTATTCCCAATATGATTCCAATTATGCCTCATAAAAAAAAATTCTTTAAAGTAGCTAGCATGCATTCATATAATATATACTTGGACTAAATGTCATTTTATCATTAGTTTAAGACATTCTCATCTTTTCAGCACCTTGGCAGATTTATCATTCCAATGACAACATTTAATTTCTCTATCAAATAATCAATTCAAGAGCCACAAAAATTACCTGTGATACCTTCATATGTCTAAAATACCCTGTAAAATTTTCATATCAATTGGAGTTCTCTAACCATGTTAACTAAATTATACAAGTTTAGTGGTCAGGAACCACTTTTTCACAGCTCAAAACAGGGTTCCCATAATTTTTAAATTTAGCAAATGATGGAATCAACTCAATAAAAATTACAGTTACACTTCAAGATGTTATTAACAATCTGTAAAAATTTCAGGTGATAATTCAATCTTTTGCTATGGTAACAAAATTATACAAAATTAGAGCTTCAGTTCTCACAATCCAGGCAGCATAGTTAGAGTCTTGGTTTATGATTTTTCTCAGGCAGTAAAGCTCCTTATCATGAACCATGAAAATTATCAGAGTTTCCTTATGATGTTAGCTTCAACATATAATTTTTATAGCTAATAAAAATTACTAGAAATGAGCCAGAAAATTCGTGAACAAATTCTATTATATTGAAATCCGAAAATCCAGCAGTAGGTGTCAAATTCTCTTTTGACAAAAATCATTTTTCACAACATCCAAACACTCCACCAAAATTAATACATCAATATCAACATATTATCATCAAATATAACCAGAAATTTTAGACCAATACCCATCAGCAATTATCAGAAATAATTTTGAAGGAAAAAGGCCAAAGAAAACCCTACTTGAGTGGTTTTAAAGATCTTGGCTTCAAGGATATTCCAAGAGTGATCTTGCTCACTTAGAGGCCACCAAAACAGCCCCAAACCCTTCCCTAATCAGTGAATTTATGTGATATCAAAGTGAGAAGTGGTGAGGATTTTAAATTTCAATCGGTTAGTTTTGTAGGTAATGAGGTGTAGAACAAGTTTGATGAAGAGATCTTGAGGTTTTATCAATTGTGGACTAGGTTTTTGGAGGTTGAAATCTTGTTCATGGTGGTTTGAGATGAAGAAAATAATGGAGGCTGTGTGTGCTGCAACATGGCCGAGAAAGTGCCTTCCAAAATGACAAAGTTTGTGGCTTTTATTTGATTTAAATCTTTATGCAATAAAAATCAAAGCTTTTTCTACAATAAATCATGATAAATGGCTAGGATTTAATTTTATAAATTAAAATTAAATCTGAGTTTTACATTTGGCTATCAAGGATAACTTTATCATAAAGATTTGACTTTCTTTCGGTGTTAAAAATCGCACATCAAAATTTTACCAAACGGATAAAACAGTATACCCGGAAAATCAACTATTGCCCGAAAAATAGTTCTAAGTATAAAATTTTTATTTCTAACTATTTCTAACCTTATCCTTATATTTTCTCAAATTTCGGGTATCTCCGAGCCCGAATTCTAGTGTTTCGGCTGTCCCGACGGGCCTGCGGGACCTGCAAGAAAAGCTCAGGTGGGACCTGCCCGAATTTTACAGATTCGTTGAATTGTCCTGATCATTTCTACATTCATCGGATTTTCGAAATTATAGCCAGAAAAGCTCAAATTAATTTTTAACTAATTTTTAGGGTGTTACACTACTTCTCTTTCTTCAAGTGTGCTTGACTCATAAGCTTTGTTTCGAGTAGCTTCTTCGAATTCAACATACAATTCAATTGAACGATTGTTTGGTTTATGTTGTTGATATATGCGAAACATTTGTTGAATGTTATCATCATTGATGATGAGAATTTCTTGATAATTTATGAAGCCGTCAAAAATTGAGGATGGGCATCTATATTTTATATATGCCACTTTCTTTTGCATGTTTGGATTTATGGATTGACAAAGAGGATTCTCTAGCATCGCAAATGAAAAAATGTATGAAATAAAAATATTTATTGAACTCTCACATGTAAAAAATACACCATCTGGATTTGTAAATATATGACCGTTATAATGGTAATGCTCATTTTTTTCCTTGTTAGAAGAAAACGGGGAACGGAAGGGAGAACGAAGGAGAATGAAAAAAATTACTAAGTGTAAATGAGAAAGGTGTAAATGAGTAGAGGAGAATAATTTCATATTCTCCACGAGTCACTCGTGGAAATCATCCTCCAATTATGATTTAAAGTGGTGATGTTTCACAGCTATCACTATAAAATAAATGAATAGTACCTCGAGAAGTAGTTTGCATTCAAGATAAAAGACAAAACTCTTGCATGCAGTGACATATTTTTAGTTCCTTTATTTTTTTTTTGGGTAGTACAATATCCGCTTAAAGCAGATTTGGTTCCTTTATTTCGTTGGTAGTAAAGTATCCGCTGACAGAGGATTATATTCCCATAATTATTTTTGGTTTGATAGTAACAGTATCCGCTTTATTGTTTTCCCATACCCACCCCACGGTAATTTATTTGGAAGCATAATATTTGGGCGTTTTCTTCACTCGAAGTCCGTATGAACAAATTGACCTTATCACACAACTTCCAACCAGCATCCAAGATCAAGTTGGAAAATAAATCAACAAGTTTCTAGAATATGCATTTTTAAAGTAACCGCTATGAGAAAAGTCATGGTGTGTCTCTTCATCAAGTAGCCACTATCCTATTCCTGGAGTATCAGACATCGACACAAATCGATACTAACCATAGTGGAGAAGACCGAACCTCGACTGAGCTTACCTCTGTGCCAAAGTTTTCCTTTATGTAATTAGAGAGAACTATAATTCACAATGGAACTTGAAGCGTGAAAAATATCAATAGTTGAAGGGAATTACGTCAATGCAGATGAACAAATTCCATGAAACCCGCATGAAAGTACACAACTTTAGCATTTGAACTATGGGGGCATGTGGTTCATTAAATGAACATGATGGTGGAAAAGTTGGTCTAATCACAAGAAGTTGACTCAGTAAAAAAAAAAAAAAGCTATTCAAGCACAACCCATTTTTTATGTTGGCGTGTAAAACTCATTAATCTGAAGCAAAAGTGAAAAAAAAGAAAGATCTCAGAGTGATGAAGATTTTCCCCAAAATCTCGAGCATAAAAAACAAGTGTGTAACTATCAAGTGGTGGTGACACCAATGGGTTGGTGGAGGCGACGATGCTAGTGGGATCGACAGCGGCAATGATAGAGCCACTAGTCAGAGGGTGGCGGTGGTGGCTAACAGAAAATAGATGAGAGAAAGATGGTGAAGGAACTAAAAATTAAAATAGGATTAACTTAGTAAATTTGTTGTAATTAAATGAGGATTATGTGATGCTCTAAACAAGTGGGGAGAAAATTATCCACCAGCTAAATTTTCATTTCTTTCTCTAAGATTTCCTCATATACACTCTTGGCGGCACATGTTTTATAATGAAAAGCTAAAACAATCAGCACCAAGTGCTATAAGATCCACTTAAGGTAAATATTGAAATTGTCATTTCAAACAATTGTATATGCAGTTGAGGCCTAATACTCATTGGCCATATTAAATCACATAAGATATTAAAGAAAAATAAACTTTTGTAACAATTCAAAGGGAGCCAGCTGGGATTAATGTAGACCAATAGGAGAGTGCTGAGCTGGAAAATAGGACAAAAGGGGAGTATGTTATCAAATGGCATCTGATCCTCAAATTATGGGCGCTTGAAGAAAGATAATGGAGAGTGTCTAGTACATGGCTCAAGGACTATGTACTAATATTTAGGGCCGTCAAAACGAGCCAAATCAGTCGGCCCAACCCATTTACTCGCAAAAAATAGGTGGATTGGGCCTAAAATTTTTGACTTGTTTTATAAAAACTCGTTTATGTCCTGCCTGTTTAGCCTGTTCTTTTTTTTTTTCTTTTCATGTTAATAGCTTGCCACCTTGCACTATAACCCATTTGACTTAGGGGCCCAACCAAATCCACAAATGCACAACTTATCTGGCAATTCGCTGTCTTGTTTGAATCAGGTTAATTGAAGCTGTTGTGGAGATTTGTTGAATCATTTTTCCTATCTCATTTTCATTATACTTATCACTATTTATGTTTCCTTTACTTGTTACACATTAAATCAAAACCTTACCGTGTTTCAAACTTTTTTTACATATTAATCAAAGTATCCCTCTCTATATTTTGGTTGCCATTGTTCTATTCATTTTAGTGAGAGTGTTACATTTGGTGCTTTCATTGGACAAATGTAACCTTCACAAACTCAAAAAAATGAATGGCATAGTAGCAACCGAAATACAGAATGGGAGATCAATTAATATGTAAAACAAGGATGAAACATAGTAAGATTATGATTTAATGTGCAACAAGTAAAGGAAATGGAAATAACAGTAAGTGTGAAAAAATAGGACAGATAGATGATTCAAGAAATATCTATAGTAGCTTCAATTACCTTGAATCAAAGAGGATTGTAGAGTCATATATGAGAAGAGGATAATCAGGGGGAAAAGAAGAGAGAAATTCAAGGGGAAGGTTAACACCACATTGGTCTAGGTCACGTAGTCCTTGAGCCATGTATTTGACACTCTCTTCCTCATGCTTCTTTGAGCATCCGTAAATTGTGGATCGGATGCCATCTGCCCTCGATAGATAACAAACTCCCTTTTGTCCCATTGTCCAGTTCAACATTCTATAATCTCAATTGGCTCCCTTTGAATTGTTACAACTAACCCTTTCCCCTAATTTTACTTACCGCCAACCAAATAAAATTACAAAAGAGATTGTAGATCAAAAGGTAAATCAAATACATGGATTAACCGAAAGAGGGGGGAGGGGAAGGGGGAATTTAATAGATAAACATTCTTTGTTAAGATCAAAATGTGGGTCTTTTTTGTTTTTCTATTATGGGAACATGATCCCATATATATCACAATGTGGTGTTTAAAAATAAATTGCTGATTTATGGTCTTCAAATAAAAAAGTTGATTAAATGATTTTAAAATAATCTTGTCATTGCCAAATTTAATAAAAAATATTGTAATAATAAACTTACCACTGGCCATTTTAATAAAAAATAATATAATATAACTACACACTATATTTGTATAAGTTTTTCCAGTCTCATTTCAGAACCCATATAGAAAATATAAAAACCTCAAAATCCTTCATGATATTCCCTCAATTTGAAGAAATGATATATTCGGTCGACAATGATATATATCCCTCAATTTTAGTTCAAATTTCTGAGCGTCTTTTCCATTAAAGGATTTGATTCCCTGAGCAAAGTTCTGATAGCTTAGTCAAAATCATGGATTATATACAAGGACTGCAGGTTTTTTTTTTTTTCCCAAGACGAAGCAAACAAAGGAAAACATAAAACATTTTGCTATCGGTAAATAGGCCTGCTCATAAATTACAAGTCAAAGCAACTTTTCCTACAAGCTCAGGTCAGACATAGTTTTACATCGCTTACTAAAGCTTGAGAATGAGGCCAATAGGACAATGATCACTACCAGTAACATCAGGGAGAATGTATGAATCATGAACTTTGTCAGCTATGGATTCTGAAACAAGGAAATAGTCGAGACGCCACCCTGTTAAAAAGTTTGGGAAAAAAAAAAATAGTATCAGTAACAATAACTATAATATTTGTTAATTCACTAAGGACAGAATGAAAGGCACATCACACGTATCATGTACTACTTAATCAGAAGTAATTCTCATTAAACACCATACAAATTGCAATTGCGCAACCTTACACCTGTACTCGGGTAAAACTGGTGAGAGAAAATAGTAAAGAAGTGGAGAATTGGAAAAGGATGGAGGAATATGATAGAGCATAAATCTATCCGCCGAGCAGAAATTGACATATGGAATGTCATGCCTTTTCATTTGGGTATAATCAGGAAAATCCTCCTGTTGATTGCAGTTATCTACAGAACAACCTTGGAAAAGCATATAAAATACTCCCAGCTAGAAGGAGCATGCAACTGGGGAACATAAGCAAAGGGGCTAGGAGAGATGCCAGGGAGGACTACCATGTGAGCAACATGTGCATGTGCTTGCACTCAAAAAGGTGTTACGGAACATAAAGGTGCCCGTGCATGAGGCTTTCATTTGGTGAGATCCTGGGAAGGTAGATGTACGTAGCATTGCCCCCATTTAGAAGAGAGGCTATTTTTAGAATCTGGACTTATGACCTCTAGCTCACAAGACATCAACCGAGGCTCATACCCAAAAAGGTATTATGAAACATAATCATGTAAACAGAATAGATTAAGTGAAGCAATTGTAGTAACACTTCTGATTGTCTGAGTTCTCAGAGGATGGCATCAGCTTCAGCAACCAGAAACATCATCACTTTTAGTTCACCAGCGCACCTGGTTTGAAGTGTCTCTGCCCAACCAACCAGCCCTCAAAGACTGGTTGTCTGATTCCTCCACACCTGCCTGCTGCCCGCATGTCTTGATTCCATTTTTGTCCTTTCTTCTCTGGGTTCTCTCCTGCTAGTTCTAGGCCTCATTTCATCCATTTTATAGTTTAGGGATCTGTTAGAACCTGCAGATGATAGTAATGTCCCAAATTATGCAAATATTATCCCTAGTATTAGAGATTTACCAGGGATAAAAAGAGTGCTGAAATTGAGAGGGCCGTGTGGCACAAGTGAGGAAAAAAAAATCCTAACTAACTTTGCTTAGCTGGCAGGTTAGGATAGGAGAGACAATAGGATCGGATTCTGTTAGGGAAGAGTGGAGGAAATATACAGATGGGAGGTATCCTAAGGGGAGAGTATCAGATTGTGAGGATTTGAATTGGGAGAGTTGTGGCATCTCAAAGTGCTACACCGTTAGAGAATTGGCCTCTCAAAGTGCCATACTTATTTTACTGTTTCTTTGCAATCTTTCTCCTTGTAATTTCATTCCTTCAAGCTACATGTCACACTGATAGAGTAGCAAAGTGATGACCAACCCATGCTCAATGACCAACCCCTGGCTCACACAACCCACCCACCAACTCCATTCAACCCTCTAGAACCTCTCCTTCAAATCCTTCCATACTTCAGCTGAACTTTCGATTGGATCTACGCTGCAAGCTATGGAAGGAGATATGGAATGCATCAACCAAGAATGCACCATGTTGTTACATCGTTCCCAAGCTCCATTGAGTGGATCGAAATCATCTGGCATCGGAATCAATCCATCAACAAATCTGAATTTGTTCTTAGAAACTAAAGCTCGTTTCATCGATCTGGCCCACATATGATAGTTTGAGCCGATGAGGAGTTCCTTCACAAGAATCTGCGAAGGATTCTCATTCGCACAAAGAAAATAAGGATTCTCAGCTCTCTGAAGTGGATACTCATTCTCAACATGATCCACTGCAGTTCCATGATTGCCAGAACCTGTGTTCGGGTTCCTGCGCGCCATTGGAAGCGTGGCAGATTGAGAGCTCTGATACCATCAAAGAGTCACGAAGGAGGGAAGAACTAGAGAGAAAACAGTGGAGAAAAATTCTGATTTGGAGAAAATGATTCGTATTATTCATGCACAAGAGTGAAACCAGTATTTATACATGAGTCTTGGAGAGCAAAGCTAAGCTACTCCAGGTGTATGGTAATATATCAGCCTACGTAATTCTGTAACTAACAGAATTTCCCACGTTATTTGATGTGGCAGCTGCATGTGTTATTGGATCATCCTCTAGGCCTGAGCACGCTGTGAGTTGTCAATTCCAGAATATACTCCCGTATTTGCTCTATTCTAGTTCATTTCTTCTCCATGAGTACCAGGTACCTAACAGGATCATTGTTTCTAACTTGCTGAGAGTTAATGACTTTGAATCCAAACATACTGTACGTGTATTCCAGTTTTGTTCATCATTAGAAAGCTATTAATCTCATGGTAGGTGTTAAGTCGATAGCAATTGAGTGCTTTGACCTGATGCTTTATCATGATGGGAATTCTTTTGGCTACAAGTGGTCCATAGGAATCATGGTTTTATTAAATCTAGAGTAAACCCCTAAACTGGTCTTTTACAATTTACCCTTCAGACAAGTTGATCCGTGACAAGAGAAAAAGAAAAAAAAAAAAAGTGAGAAAAAAAGAAAAAAAGAACACTCATCTTGTAGTCTTTGAAAATTCAAATTACGGAGAAAATCTCGTCCCTAGTGATAAAATCACCCCAAATGCACAAAAATAGGACATTCTGGTCCTCACCCCCATCTTCATCCTCCACTCTCCAACCCCCCTGGGGGCTCTCTTCCAGCCTCCATCTCAACCACCACCCTCATCACCCCCACCAGTACTGCCACCTTCATTTCCACCCTCCATTACCAACCACTTCAATCTCTTCAAATGCATAAACAATTCCACCAACACCATATAATTCAACACTAGTTGAAACACAAAACACCCCAAAGAAAGCCTCGCCACCAATAGCACCTCCACCGCCCCCTCATCACCACCCCACCCCACCCCCATCTCGTGTTCATACTAGATCCAAAAAATAAATGTTGTAGGGGCTGCAAATAAGTAGTAAAATAAAATTTTAAAATAACGACATATAGTTTTAATTGCACAATTCTTAAATAAATTTATAATGTTATTAACAATCAATAATTATACTTACAAATCTTGTATGTATTTTTATTTTAAAACCATAGTTTATTGTTTCATTCACACATTTTGAAAAACATATGAAGTTCTAAAATTTTTGTAACCATAGCTAGGAAGTAGATGAAAGTTGATACTTATTCATTTGATATAAATCACACATAATATTACCAAATTAATATTTTATATACTAAATATATTGGTAGTTCATATTGCTTATATCTTGAAGAAAAAAGAGTTTGAAAAGGCGACCCAGTGCACGAGACTCCCACCAAATGAGATTTGGGGAGGGTAGATATACGCAGCCTTACCTCCACTTAGTGGAGAGGCTGTTTCCAGATCATAAGGTAGCAACCTTACCGTTGCACCGAATCCCTAAAGAAAAAAGAGTTAAAGATATAAATGTTTCTGAAAATCTAAATTTATTATATCTTTTAAATGCAAAATTATGGTATTGTATCAAATAACGAATTATCAAATGAAATCACACAACCCATCAATAAAACACCAAATGAAACCCCCCACAACAATAAATAAACAGGAGAAAATCAACCCTATACTAGCAATTGTTATTGGTGATAGTATTTATGGAGATTCTTTATTTTGATTTGTGTTTTTCTTGGTTAGATTAAATTTGGAGAGAAAAAATGATCACATAGAAGGAAAATACAGGAACACAATTATGATTATAGTTGGGCAGTGGGATGGAGGTGAAAATGAGAGTGGGCCTGTAGTTGAAGGTGGGATGGGGCTCGAGTCAAAGTAGGGGTGCGGTCCGAGTAGACCCACAAACAAGTTCTTGAAAATTTCCTTATCGGCCAACTTTATACCTAACAGAAATAAATTACTCACTTGGTCTTTGACAATGTCAAGCATCGGAGACTCACTGGTCTTGGATGGAAAATGTAATAGAAGAGGCAATGTGGCAGATGGAAACCATGAGTATGATGACAAATTAGTCCCTAACATTTACCCTCACCCACAATTAGTCCCTCAACTTCACCATCTCCATCTCCTCCATCTCCAAAATCCTCTTTCGAAACCCCACTCTCTTCAAACTTGCTCTCATGGCTCCAACACTTCAGCACTCTCTAAAACAATCCTTCAAAACTCATTCCCTTCAAGTGTAGTCACCACCATCACTGCCATTTCACACCATCAATACCTCATCATCATTGTCTTTGTTGTAGTCACCACAGCTGCCACCATTGCAGCAGCTGCCACTGTCATTGCAATCGTGCCCACCATCATGATCTTCGTTGTCATCATCATCACATTCAATGTCAATGAGTTAGGACATAGTATTGGAGCTATTCTACCATGATACAAACTCATTGTTACTTATGGTACGATGAGAAATTCCTAATCTGTTTAACTTCCACAACAGATCTGTTTCAAGAAGCTTGATGTTATGCTTATATTTGAAAATTAAATATTAAATAATTGCTTCATTTTCAACTCGTTGCGTAAGTTTTAGATTAAACTTGTTGGGATTTGTTTTTTCATATTAGATAGGGTGGTAGATGGAGATGAGGGTGGAGGATGGGGTGGACATAGAGGAGGTGAGGGACTAGTTGAGGGTACGGGTAACTGTTAGGGACTAATTTGTTATCCTACTTATTGTTCCTATGTGTCACGTCACCTCCTCCATTACGTTTTTCATCCAAGGACTAGTGAGTGTCCGATGTTTGGCATTGTCAGGGACCAAGTGAGTAATTTATTTTCACCACGGACCAAGTTGGCTGATGAGAAAATTGTCGAGGACCTGTTTGAAGGTTTACTCAATCACCAGGGACTAAGTTTTGTCCGAAACTTGATATTTTTCTGACTCCGGGATGAATTGTTATTTGTAAGGGATCAACTTGTCCGAAGGGTAAATTGTGAGGGATTAGTTTGGGGTTTTACTCTTTAACCTATGCTTCTATGAATAGATGTTTCTTTCTAGCTACTATCTGCCTTCAAGGATAATTCTCTGTTTGCTGCACTGTCATTCATTAGGCACTTCAAAGGCAAAGGTAAAGTAATTTGCATGCTTCAAAGCCAGAATAATAGAGTAGACATCCTGGTGACAGAATTTTAAGATAACAGTAGGAGTTCATTACTGTTCAAAGGTTCATTATTATTCAAAGGTTGTTTGTGTGTGGGATAAAATCATGATCGGAGGAGGGCATTATCAGAGTCATTGGTGATGGAATCTTTGAGGAGGGCGGTTTTACAAATAAAATGGGTTCTTTCTACTAGGCAACAACCTCTAATCAGTTGAAAATCCTACTCTTGCTTTTTTCATTCCAGAAATCAATATCCCATGCCTTTTCCAATGTGTCCTTCTTATTCACGTGTTGATCTTCTACTTCGCATTTCCTTCCTTGTAGCATACGCGCTAGTAATAGGGGTCGATTAGTACCAAAGAGACTCGGTTTCAAAAAACTGTTTAAGGTTCAAATAATCAATAAAGTAGTCAATAATGTCAAATTCTCATAGAAGAGAGTATTTCAAAACCTCTCACAAAACACTCCTAACAAATCGAATAATGATAACAATATTAATATGAGAAAATTACACTCACCTCTCTTAAGACGGCTTTATGATATTATACTCAACACACTTTTAGTTGTCCACAAAACAATAACCTTCCCTATAGCAAACAGAAGTTGACATCGTTTACTGGGTGTTTTATCAAAATTACCCTTTCTACCCCCACACTAAACACCCTTCCATTTTCTCTAACCCATCTCCCCCACTATTCTCAGGAATTGAAGGGGGTAAAAATAAAAATAATAAACCTAGCCACACAATCACCATTGCCAAGAGTGAGCAATGACCATCAACAATCACATAGCAGCAATAGCAGCACCACACAATATATATAAGCCCAAAATCAGCCCAATAACAAGTGAAAGAAACCAAATTAACCACAAATAAAAAGGAGGAAATGTGTTATAAAGCATACACAATTGCATGTGTAAACAGGGGCTGGGCATCTAGGGTTCAAAGAGTAAATGAGGAAAGTGTGAGCTTGACCATGTGCCATGACAGTGCTGGCAATGCAGAGCGATTTGGGCGATGCGGCCCCCCAATGACCCAACATCAGGCATGGCAGAGGTTGGGAGTAGTTTGCAGTGGTTTTAAGTGAAGGCGTGGGAGACAATGGTTGGGTGTAGGAATGGTGTGGCTATGCGATTTGAAGGAATAGTGAAGGGGTTTGCAGAGCGGTTGTGTTTGGTGGTTTGAAAGGTGGCAAGCATGGTGGTGTTTGGTGGTGATGGTTATTGCGGCCGACTAATGATCTCAAAACCTAATCTAATTCACAAACAGAAATATACCATACTCCATGGGCTTCAATGATGTGAGAGCCACACCTCATTTTCTCAACACTCCTTTGCCCTTTTCATTGTCATCCCACCTCTCTTTTCACCCTTTTCAAACCCAAGCATTATTCCCACTCTCTTCATCCTTGCCACTCCAAATGTTTTTTTATCGTACATGTCACTCACTTTATATGCAGCAATTGCACAGGAGTTGAAATTAATTTTCGAAACAATTATCAAACGGGGAAGTGAGTAGTTAAACATGAAATAATGCAATTTTACATTAGAGTACTTAAAATGGTGGCTATTTGTGCTATCTGGAGTGGGTGGGTTCTCACGAACTCATCTTGCTTAACTCTCGGCTGCAAGGTAAGCGTTGCCTTTTGCACAGGAGATGGAGATGGACTTCAGGAAAATTCATTCAGAGATGGACGTGCAAAAATGTGTTCACATGCATTGCAACAAGATGTGAACACATGCAATGGCTCCATTCTCAGAGACATCATCATTTTTGGTTCTTGTTTTACTTACTTTGATTGTAATCATGTATAACTCTAATAGAAGCTAACAAGATAAACAGAATGCAGATATATACGAGACTGTATATTAAACTGAGCAAAGGCAGAAAGATGAAATAGAAACAAATACAGAAGAGAGAGGCCTTGGGCACTATAGCAGCATATGCTCCCAGCTAATCCTAACTGAATTGCCCGCCTCACTATTCTAAAGGGACCCACGTGTCCTTCCATCACTCGCCACCCCACTAAAACCATTATGCACCTAATTCAGTAAAGGGCCAACATGATTTTCCCCCATTTGCCTAATCAGCCAGCACCCCACTCCCTAAACTGCCCATATGCTTCCTCCTTCTATAAACTCTTTGTTAAAATCTGTGAATATCTGTAATTAGGAATATTATATCTATAATTAGGGAAAATATATATTTGTAATTATAGTGACTCTCCATTGTGTAGTTGAAATACACGAATTCCTCATGACTCTCTCTTTCTTTGTCTCTCAACATGGTATTTACAGCCTAAGAAAGAAAGAAAACCCCAATTCGTGCAGTCAGGAGAGCCCACTATCCTCTGGTGAAATTTTTTTTTTGGCCAAGCCGTTTTTCCCTTCCGGTTTGCCCACTATTCCCCTCCGTTGTGCCTCCTTTCTATCGCCCTAGCCCCTTATCTATCGCCTCTGTTCACCGCCAACCACTTTTCTGATGCCGATTCCCACCGCCAACCACTTTTCTGGCATCGGTTACCACCGCCAACAACTTTTCCAGCGCCGACCCCACCCCCAGCCTTGCCTCAGCCTGCACAGCCAATCCCCACCAACCGCGTCTCCAGACGTGCTTCCACACACCCCCACGCGTGGCAGCATGTCCCACCTTCGTTCCGACTGCCGCCTCCAGCATTGGACTTGCACCACTGTCCTTTTTCTGAATCTGTCCTTGGTTTCGCAATCCGTGCTCTCCAACGAAGTGACTTTTTGGTAATTCCCGTTCTACCCCTACCCCCTTGTACCCATGGCTGCCACCGACTCTACCTCTGAAAATAAGGGTGTTCTGAAACCCGAGCCTCCGGCGTTCACTAGTTATGTCAATGTGCCTCTTTCCACTGACAAATTGGATGGCAATAATTATGATACTTGGGCTTCTGACATCCATCTTTGGCTGTTGGGGCAAGACTATGCCGACCATCTCACCAAGACGGCTGTTGACATCCTAGTGGTTGAGTGCCCCTGCTGGGTTAAGATTGATGCCTCGCTATGTAGCATTCTCAAGTCCATCATTGCTCCTTCCATCAAACAAATATTTCGAGCTCATGTCACTTGTGAATCTGTTTGGCGCAGGCGAAGACCCTCTTCACCAATGACACTCAACATCTCTATCGTGTTTGTCAGGATCTTATGAGTGTCATTGCTCCTCGCCAACTTGATGGTTCTATGTCATCTTATTTGGGTAAGATTCACAGCACTCTCCATGATTTCAATGAACTCTTGTCCCCTGCTAATACCCGGCGAAGGAGTTGGAGCAACGTAGCTCTTTCTTTATGCTCATGGCGCTTTATGGTTTACCTCCAGAGTACTCTACTACCCGTGATCAACTTCTGGGATCACCAACTGTGCCTACTCTCTCCATAGTGTTAGCCTCCCTACTTCGAGTTCTCGCCAAACCATCCACTGAGTTGCTCCTTCCTCCGACTTCGGTTGATACCTCTGCCCTTGTCACGCAAAGCAGCAATCGTGGTTGCTCTCGGAAGTCCCGTCCCAAGTGTGATCACTGTCATAAGTTAGGCCACACCATTGATCGCTGTTACATTTTGCATCCTCACTTGCGCCCTTCTATTAATGTTGCCCAGGCTAGTGTTCCTGCTACCTCGGACTCACCTACTCCACATCAGCCGTCTCTAGCGGACTATGCTGATTTTTTGAAATGGTTTGAGCAATGTCAGAACTCTGATTCAGCTACCTCTTTTCAACACTGGTAATTCTTTTGCTTGTCTCTCTCAATTGACCTCATTGGATCTTTGGGTTCTTGATTCCGCCGCCACTAATCATATCTCTGGTAATAAAGATTTATTTTCCACACTTACTACTTCTGGATATTTACCTACTGTGACTTTAGCCAACGGTTCCCATACACAGTCTCACGGGGTGGGGTCTGCCCATCCCCTACATTCTCTGTCAGTTGATTCTGTCCTTTATATTCCTGGTTCTCCATTCAACCTACTCTCTATTTATCGGTTAACTAAAGCCCTTGAGTGTATCATTTCATTCACTGAAGATTTTATTTACTTGCAGGACTGGAGCACAGGACAGATGATTGGCACGGGATGTGAGTCTCGTGGCCTTTACTGGCTCCGCCCCCTTTCAAGTGTTTGCTCCCTTACCACCGATCCTCTCACCCTCCATACCTAGTTGGGCCATCCCAGCCTTGCCAACTTGTAGCACATGGTGCTAGCTTGTCCAAATTATCCAATTTGCCTTGTGAATCGTGTCAAATTGGGAAACACCCGTGGAGTCATTTTCCAGATAGTGTTAGAAGTCGGGTTGCATCTCCCTTTACTTTAGTTCATTCAGATATTTGGGGTCCTAGTCGCACAGTGTCTAGTTTAAGATTTGTTATTTTGTTACATTTATTGATGACTATTCTCGTTGTACTTGATTGATTTTACTGAAACAAAGGTTTGAGTTGTTTTATGTTTTTACCAAATTTTATCAAGAAACAAAAACCCATTCTGGTGTTCTTATTCGCACTTTACGTAGTGATAATGCAAAGGAATATTTGTTTCATGATTTTCAACAATTTTTAGCTTCTCATGGCATTCTTCACCAGACATCGTATGCCTATACACCCTAACAGAATGGAGTTGCTGAGCGCAAGAATCGTCATCTCATTGAAACCACACATACTCTTCTTCTTCACACTCATGTACCTTTTCAGTTTTGGGGGGATGGTGTTTTAACTGCATGTTATTTAATTAATCGCATGCCTTCCTCTGTTTTGGGTTACCAAGTTCCCCACTCCATTTTATTTTTCCATGACCCCTTGCATTCCCTTTCCCCGTATGTTTTTGGGTCAACTTATTTTGTTCATAACTTAACTCCTGGTCTTGACAAACTTTCTGCACGTTCACTTAAATGTGTTTTTCTTGATTACACTCGGTCTCAAAAAGGTTTTCAGTGTTTTTCTCCTAGTTTACGTCATTACCTCGTCTCCGTTGATGTTACCTTTTTTATACTATTCCCTTCGTTGAGCCATCTAACCATTCCATCTCTCCTGATTCTAAGGAACTCCGGCTTCCCATGATCCCTATGCCCTTGCCACCCCTTATTCCTACACCTACACCCTGCCCCTTTCAGGTCTACTATCGTCATGCCCGTCTACTAGTTGAGCTTGTCCCACCTCAAACACCCATTGCACCCAACTAGCAGTCACTGCCCGCTCCTACTCCTTCCTTCCAGCCTGTCCTGCCTATTGCGCTTGATCTTCTCATTGCTCTTCATAAAGGTACTCGTTCCACTCGTAACCTATCTCCTCACTATACAGCTTTGAATTATCACCGTCTATCTTCTCTGCATTATGCTTGTCTGTCTTCTTTGTCTTCTGTGTCTATTCCTAAGACTACAGGTGAGGCCCTCTCCCATACTAGGTGAAGACAAGCTATGATTACTAAGATGTGTGCACTTCAGGACAATGGTACTTAGGAACTAGTGTCTCTCCCTCTAGGCAAATCTATGGTTGGTTGTCGATGGATTTTTACAACTAAGGTGGGGCCTGATGGCCAAATTGATCGTCTTAAGGCTTGTTTTGTTGCCAAAGGATACACTCAAATCTTTGGTTTGGATTATGGTGATACTTTCTCCCCTATCGCCAAGATAGCTTCTATTAGTCTGTTTCTCTTTATGGCTGCTGTGCGTCGTTGGCCTCTTTATCAGTTGTATATTAAAAATGCCTTCCTCCATGGTGATCTTGAGGAAGAGGTGTAAATGGAGCAAACTCCTGCGTTTGTTGCTCAGGGGGAGTCTTCTGCTCCTGTTTGTAGTCTCCGAAAATCACTATATGGTCTTAAGCAGTCTCCTAGCTTGGTTTGGAAGGTTCTCTACTGTGGTTCAACAATTTGGTATGACTTGGAGTGAGGCAGACCACCCCGTGTTTTACCGTCATACTCAGAGAGGTTGCACCTACCTAGTTGTGTATGTTGTTGACATTGTCATTACAGCAAGTGACACTCATGGCATAACACAGATCAAACAGCACCTATGCAATCACTTCCAGACCAAAGATCTTGGCAAACTCAAATACTTCCTGGGCATTTAAGTAGCATAGTCCAAGTATGGCGTAGTTTTCTCTTAGAGAAAATATGCTATTGACATTCTAGAGGAAACAGGTTTACTTGCTGCAAAACCTGTTGATACTCTTATGGATCCTAATGTTAAGCTCCTGCCAAATCAAGAGGAGCCACTATCTAACCCTAGGAGATATAGAAGATTGGTTGGGAAAATAAACTATCTCACAGTTACTCGTCTAGACATTTCTTTCGAGGTAAGTGTGTTTAGTCAATTCCTAAACTCACCATGTGAAGCTCACTAGGATGCTATTATACATATTTTGAAGTATGTCAAAGGAATCCCAGGGAAGGGCTTATTTATGAAAATAAGGGGCATACTGAGATAGTTGGGTATTCTGATGCAGATTGGGCAGTGTCCTCTTCTGATAGGGATTCCACTTCCGGGTACTGTATACTTATTGGAGGCAATCTCATATCCTAGAAGAGTAAGAAGCAAAATATAGTTGCACGCTCTAGTGCCTAGGCAGAGTACCATGCCATGGTTGAAAGTGGCATGTGATGCCTTCCCAGAATGACCGCCACAACGGGAATTGGGTCTGTTCGTCCCAGACCTGGTACTAGGACAATACTCTCCCCTCTAATGCCAAGGCCACCACCTCAAACTTCTTGTCGCCTTCAATCCCATTTATACGGAAATACTATTTGATCTTCACCAGCCAACCCATGACATTGTAGCCGAAAAATATGGGGAGCTCCATTTTTCGATTATGCTCGCAGTGCTGAGGAGTAGGGCTATCCATGTAGCGATAACGTGATCGATTGGGCCAAGGGTGTCGTTCCCAGTGGTGATGACAATCAAGGGATTGAGGGGAGCTCCGATCATCTTGGTCTCAAAACAACGACTCACAACGCTCGTGTCGAGGGGAGGAAGGTGAGTGATGTCTCCCTTGATCCCCTCCAAAACCCCCATTCCAGAGATCATCCAAGCCAACTCGGAACAACAACCGTTGTGGTGATGGTGATCGACCACGTGAATGATGTCAATGGTTGTCCTTCCTCTCCAACAATTGCACTACCCTCTTGATCCTCCTTCCCAATTCAGCAACATGTTCCTCCATGTAGCAGCTTCAGAGAAATGAACACACCCACTCCCAGAGATGAGAAGACTGATTCCAATTAATAGAAGCTAACAAGATAAACAGAATGCAGAGATATACGAGACTATATATTAAAATGAGCAAAGGCAAAAAGATGGAATAGAAACAAATACAAAAGGGAGAGGCCTTAAGCACTATAGCAACTCACGCTCCCAGCTAATCCTAACTGAATTGCCTACCTCACTATTCTACCCCCTGGGAAAATTATACTTTTTCCCCTTTACAACCCACGTGTCCTTCCATCACTCCCCACCCCCCTAAAACCATTAGCACCTGATTCAGTAAAGGGCCCACATGATTTTCCCCCATTAGCCTAGTCAGCCAGCATCCCACTCCCTAAACTGCCCCTATGCTTCCTCCTTCTGTGAACTCTTATTGGGTCAACAAACCTTTCCCTAACAAACTCATATTACCTTAGTCTAGTCATAGAGACAGCAATAGAGTTGCAAATCAGTTAACCTTATGGCCAAGCAGGGGGAAATTGGAGTTTGGTTAGAACCCCCCACGTAGGAGGAGGAGGAGGGAAGGGTGTAGGGTTTCTTTTTCTTCTCTGTGGCTTGATGATTTGAGTTTGCAATAATGATGGCTTTTGAAAATGAAGAAATAAAAGTGATGACAAATATGGAAAAGAAAATGCACACACCAAAAAGGGACAATCCCCATTATATAAGTGACAGATATAAAAGTAATAGATAAATCAATCTAAGGAGTGTGCTAGAAACACCTTTGTTAGTCTTGCGGGCACCATGCCGATAACCCCAATAAGTATATCCAACAACACCAGGGTGCTGCCTTCTAAAGGTATCTACAAATCCATTGGACAGGAAGTTTGTCGCAAATGACTTCCTTTCTTCATCTGTAAATCCAGCACTTCTTCTGTTACCCTGTATATTGAGCCATAAGAACAGATTTTAAAGGGAAAAAGAAAACAATAACAAAAGATTTCTGCAAGCAGTTCATTATTTATCATGATATTGGTAAACAGATCATTTGTTTAAATTCTATCTAGTCTTTCTTTTCTGCAAAATTTAAACCAAATACATAAACTCTTATAAGCCCAACCAGATTAGCAAAAATGGTTATGGCCATGTAACTCCAAGTGGGCCATTAGCCTACTGCCTGCCTGTCTCATAGCAGTCATGTCATGGAACTTCGGTTATTGCACACTCCTCTTACATGCATGATATCCTTATCAATCCTCTGGCATCTCAAAATACACTCAGGTGATGAGGTTTCCTAGGAATGCCATCAACAATACAACTATGCATGATGCTTATCAATCTCACCAGATCAAGAATGTTACCATAGATACATGATAGGTCTTAACATGAGTTGAACTTGATTCTAGGAGAAAATTGTGCCTTGGTGCCTAATTATAATTAAACTGATTAAGTAGCCCCTACTCACAGGATGGTTTCGCAAGTGTACATCTCACTCTTGTGAGATTGATCTGAGACTTGGGGTATGAGTTATCACATTAAGCCACTCAATTTAAGGAATACTCACTCCACCTTTTCATCAAGGGAAGTTTCAACAAAATTCTAAATAAACAAGAATCTTAACAGGTTAAACTTTTTGTAATTTAAACCAAACAATTCACAAATATAATTAATTTTAAAAACTGAAAATTCAATTTAGAAAAGCAGATCCAGCCAATGGATTCAGCCAACACCTGTGAATATGTACAAGTATAGCCCAGTTAAATTATGTAATAATACAATTTAAAGCAATGTTAAATTATGTAATAATACAATTTTTCTTTCAAGTTTTACATCAAACCATACTGAAAGTATCAAATTGAATTATAACTAAATTCAAGTTTGCCAAGGCATATTACAACTTCTTCACTTCTTTTTTCACTTTTCAACTCCAGTAATTTCTACCAGAAACAAGTGCCTTACTTCATTGGTATTGTTTATCAGTGCTTAGATGTGACATATTCACTGCTAACATGGAGCATAAAATCTAAATTACTTACAGCAGGGTTATATATGTCAATCTCTTCATGAGCGCAATTCAGATCACCCGTCAAAACTACAGGTTTAGACTTTTCAAGCTCCTGTACCCAGCAGAAAATGAATCATGAATCATGACAATAGATACATAATAATAATGATTTTTTAAGATTGTCTTAATATTTCTTCTGAGAAAAGAACTTGTACCTTAAAGTAATAGTTAAAAATAATTTAAAACAAAAAGATGAAAAAAGGGTATAGAACATATTAGTCATCACCCTGCTCCACAAATTTTGTATAAAGTGATAGATTCCAAATATCAGTTAAAAACATTGAGCATATGGAACAAGGTTACTTGGCTTTTCAAATATAGAACTAAAAGGTAGAACTTGTTAGATTTTTTAGCACTAATAGGTCAAAAATTGAAATTATACATACCATACTTAAAGTTGAAACAAGTAATCAAGCTCCAAATGCCCAACATTATAAACCATTTTGCAAGGAGTTTGATATAACAACATTAACAATATAGGAATTTGCTAGCACACACAAACATCAAGAAAAATAAAAGATTATGTATGTCTTGGACAAATCTTAAATCAAATTCGACATAAATAACCGAGTAAAAAAGAAGCACTAGATGGATGTGTTCTTACAAGAAAGAAAATAACATGGGGTGAAGGGAGCAAAATATACATGAAACAACAATGAGAAGGGGGAAAGGAGTTATACGCACTTTCACATAATTGCTGAGACATGGATCCCATTGAGTCACTCTATAATTCTAGATTCAAATACCAAAAGGTTAGTTGGATGAAAATACTGTTCAGCGTAAAATGAAGATATAGAAGGAAAGCAATTTAATACCAGTCTTCTCAAGCCATCTCCAGAATTAGGGACATATCCACTTATCAAATAAAATGTATCAAATTCTGCAGTCACAAGTCTCCCCTCACTATCGTGATCAGATATGCCAAGGCCATATCTTATGGAAAGTGGCTTTATCTGCCAAAATTCCAATTAATGGGAGATAAATATTAAAACAAGAATTATTAATGTGAACACCATGCTTGCAAGTTATAATGAGGATGCAAATGGTTAGGCTATCTGACAGAATGAACATCATGTCACTATTAGGCTTTACATTATTTCTAGAAGTTAAATGATTAAGCACCAGTGACCATCTTACCGAACCCTGGACTCCTTAAAAATTAAACTAGTATTTACCTCTATTAGAGAAAGAATATTATCAAAGTAGTTAGCAGAAAGAGCTGCACCTCAAGTATGTAGAAAATAATTTTTTCACTATCATTAATCTCGATACCAAACATTTTACCTTGAAAAAAATGAGTAGGTCACGACCTTAACTAATCATGCAGCATTACAGCATAGAGGTTGTATAGTTTGTTTTTTGTTTTAATTTTCAGATAGCATGGTTCCTTAAACATCACAAAAATCCCAGCTTACTTTTTGAAAGAAACTACAAACGAGAAACAAAGTAAACAGAAAAGTATGCTGCAATATTCATACCCTTTATCAGTGTGATTACAGCCAAGGAAGAAGAAAAAACAATATAGGAAATGCAAGAAAATGAGAAGAACTATAATCAGTAAACTGTCTAAACAGTTCAATCTCTCAAAGCCTAGTCGAATATTTGCCTATGTGATTCTTAGCCTCTGCTCCTCTACAAATATCCCCTTTCCAACAAAGGCACACATGCTTGCCCTAAGATAGTGTTTGGTACCTGTACCCAAATAGCGCAGACAAAGACAGTGGAGACGGAGACATAAAAACATTGTCCCTGTATCATGTTTGGTTGTGGAGTACAAGTCATGATATGTCTCTGTATCATGTTTAGAAATATGGGGACAAACCGAAAAATACATGATAAAAGACATTATGTTACCCTTGTCGGGCCGCTGTCGGACCACCTCCACCGCCGAACCGCCGCCCACCCATAGTTATGAGGGCACATAGCGAAATATTAAATATGTATAAAGGTATTATTAGAAGAAAAAATAATAAATTTCTTTCTACGTATCCTGTTCTCACATTTTGGAGGTACAAAAATTTTATGTATTTTGTGTCCCAAGACAGAAAATTTTTTGTTCTCTGCTTCTGTCTCCAGCACCAAACAGGTTCGTGTCTCCAGTGTCTCCGTATTTCTGTCTCGAAGATAGTAACCAAACACTACCTAAGTAACACATCCCCTTGCTAGCTCAACTAGTTTATTAGGTTGAATGGGGCCCACAAAGTTGACCCCTAGACCCTGGCCAGTATTCCCACATTACCCGTATATTTCTTCCTTTTATCGACTTTAATTCCCTTGGGTATTTGGTGTTAGAGACAAGTTACCTGAAATGTTGAAAGTTTACAAAAGAAAAAAATATAGGGGTAGCATGGCAATTAATATGTTGAATGACTCGGCACTTGTGGCAAATTCTAGTGGGCCTCAATAAGGCTAGGGGCTTAATGGTTTTTTTAGGATTGGATGAGGTGTGTGATATTGAGGAGCATACCATGTGACTGTTAGGGAAAAGGAGTATTTGTTACCTAGTGAGGGGGGGTTTTTAGGCATTTAGGCAGTTATATGAATTGGGTCTTGGAGTGAGTGAGCTACTTAGTGGTCAGCTCCTTCTCTTGTATTTGCTTTATGTTATTCCTTTTTCATTTCCAGAAATATATACACATCAGTATGTTCTTTGCATTTCTACTCTTTTAATTGTTGTGTTCCTATTAATTGGCATCAGAGCTCTCGACTTGGGAGTTGTGTGGGCCATTTTAATCATGAACGCTGCAAATATGGAAGATCAAGTTGCTGAGCTGCGAACGAAATTGGATCAAGTGATGCATTTGCTGGAGAGGAAGAATGACCGGCATCATCACGTACGCGGCTGGTCACCAGCACCACGACAGCCGTCTCCCCGTGTGGACAGGGATGACAGCAGGAATGGGGGTTCCAGAAGGGTGGAGGGGCAAAACCATACCCCTTCTCCACCTCACAGCGAGCACCGTGAATCAAGGCCTCGAGACCGCGATGATCGGACCTCCCCCCACGCCCCCGTTGGCCATCCTCGTCATTGGGAGCGTCCTTTGTGGCCCAACCGACACCGTGACTACGGCTACGATAGCCCTCCATGGCACCAAGCTCCGGATCAGCGAATGGAGGTCCCAGTCTTCGCAGGTGATGATGTGTTAGGGTGATTTGTGAAAATCGAGCGCTACTTTCGAATTAACGACATTAAGGAAGAGGACAAGTTTGAAGCGGTGATGTTAGCTCTCAAAGGTAAGGCGTTGTATTAGTATCAAGTGTGGGAGGAGCAAACCCAGTTTCCCTCATGGAGATGATTCCGTGAGGCCATCATGCACCATTTCCAACTGGGGGTGATCAAAGACCCCTACGGCCCACTGCTACGCCTAAAGCAAACAAGATCGATGCTGGAGTACATTGAAGAGTTTGAGCGCATTTCCGGCCCCATGCGATAAGTGGAAAAGGAGATGTTGAAAGGGATTTTCATCGATGGGCTGCAAGGGGGATTACGGGCCGAAATTAAGAGCTTGGAATTGGGTTCCCTGGCTGAAGTGAAGGACAAAGCCCTTATGCTAGAAGAGAGAAACAGCAGGGGAGGAGCTAGACCCCTTGAACGCAGGTTAGGCCACAACAAAGGCCCAATAGCATACAAGCCTCATGTCAGACCTTCCAGAAGCAATGGGAGCCAGGTACCTTTCCCAAATATCTCCACAAAGCAAATGGAGAGCACAAGCAAAGGGGGGAACTCGCAATCGCAAAGGGCTGTGTTTCAAGTGTGGAGAGCGTTGGGACCACGAGCACATATGCAAACTCCGGCACTATCACCTTGCTTTGTTGGAGGATTTGGAGGAGGAAAGCTCCAAGGCAGAAGGTGAGGCTGATACTACAGAGGAGCAAGGGGCTAATTTCTCCTTGAAATCACTTCACCTCACTCTGGACAACTTGCAAGGCTTTCCCATCCTAAACGAATCGTTCAAGGTACTGGGTAAGGTCGATGAGGCGGAGGTCATAATTTTGGTGGACACCGGTGCTGACGCAAACTTCATCTCTGCCCCGTTAGTTTCGTCTCTCCATCTTCCCACACAACCAAGGTCTTTCACGATGGAGGTGGGTACTGGGGAGATCCGACATGGCTCAGGCATTTGTGAGAACTTGGAGATCGAGATTCAAGGGTCATCCATCACGCAATCTTTTTTCGTTTTGAGGTTGGGCAATGCGGATATTGTGCTGGGCTACGGCTAGATTGCAAGTTTAGGAGACATCAGGGCCAATTTTCAAAAGCTGATGATTCAATGGAAGGAGGGAGAAGAATGGCAAGGGATCCAAGGTGACCCCGCACTGGGAACGGCCAAGGCATCGTGGAAAACCACACTCAAGGCTCTTAAGGGGAATGGAGAAGGCTACCTGGTGACCTCTTGTTTGCAGAAGCAAGAAGAGGGACCTGAACCAAGGGTAAGCCCTGATGATGAAACTCCTAAGGTGTTCAAGGAGCTGTTGCAGCAATTTGATGACATATGCCACCTTCCAGAGGGCCTACCACCACAGCAGGCCCATGATCATAAAATTACTCTGCAGGAAGGTGCACCCATCCCCAACATAAGGCCTTATAGATATCCTTACTTCCAGAAGAATGAAATCGAGAAGATCATTGGGGAAATGATGTCTTCAGGCATTATTAGACCCAACACAAGCCCTTACTCTATTCCAGTGATAATAGTCATGAAGAAAGATGGAGGGTGGAGGTTCTGCGTTGATTATCGCGCACTGAACAAGGTAACCATACCTGACAAATTTCCTACCCCAGTTATAGACAAGTTATTGGATGAATTGGGAGGTGCCTGTAACGCCCCAATTTTCTGTTAGAGTGAGAATGACCAAAATGCCCCTGAGGTCATTTTCAGCCCGGAATTCGAGGAAAGCCGATCCGGCAGTACTCGAAGGGCAAGCTCAATGTGGGAAGGGGATTAAATGACTCGTGTATCTTTTCGGGATCGAAAATCTCGTTTTTCGAGTTTTCGGGTCAAAATGACCAAAACGCCTCTGTGGTGTTTTACCCGTTTGCAAGTGCCGGACGAACCCGAAACTTCTCCAGATGATTTTAAAAGGCATTTTTATGTATTCTATAACTTTTTTTTTGGTCCCGGAGGTCCCGGACGAAATTAGTGCAAAATTACGATTTTGCCCCTAGTTTCGTGTTTTTACGCTTAATCGCGTGATTAAGCAAACCTAAACAATATTAGGCTCTAATCGAAGGTTAATTAATTTCCTTAATTAATCTTAAGTCAAAATAATTTGTTAAAGTTGATTAGAACCTAAAAGTGCTTAATTACAACTTGAAATCCTATTTTAAATTCAAGACTCCTAGTCATGGAATCTTGAATAATGTTTTCTCTCTCCAATTCCTTAAATCATGGAATTGTGTTTCCAATTGTTTACTCATAAAAATGAATTTAAATCTCCTAATGATGTATGAGCACTCCTAATCTTGTCATAAAATCCTTAAACCTCATTCTTAGTCACCTAAACTTAAGCTTAATTATTCCTAACCTTGTACCTAAACTAATACACACTTAAACCTATCATTAACACACAATTACATGAAACAATTCCTCCTCCACCATGCTGTCCAGGTCTGGCCAAAGCTCCTCCCTCTCCATATGCATCACATGCTCAAATTTTCAACACTCCAAGGCCATACCTTAAGTCATATACACCATACCTTGTCATATTTTCAATCAAACTTGATTTTCCAAATGAATAACTAATTAAAATAACTCGTTTTCCTCATTTATTTGTGGCTGAAAAACAACAACCAGCCATGATTGCTTCTAGAAGGATTATTTCATTCAAAATTGATAGGAAATTCACTCAAATCAAACCATGCCTTGTATCGTAACTTCCATACTTCAAACCATGCTTGAATGACCTTGTGTAAGAGATATTTTCTCTTCCTTTCCCTCCCTCATGGCTACGGTTACTCCTCCCCCTCTTTGAGCTCTCATTTGTTTTCATTTTCTATAAATACCTTGCTTAGAAACACATGCAAACACTTTAGCTCATTTGCACACTTTTAGTTTTCTAAGCTTTCTTTGTATTCTCTCTTTTTCTCTGTAAGTTTCAAGAGAGTTTCCTCTTGTTCTTCATCTTCATCTTCTTCATCTCTTCATCTTATCATCATCTCTTAACCTTCAAACACCACCCCAAAGCCTTGAACCACCATCAAACCTCTCAAACACCTCACCTCAAACACAACCTCACTTGAAACACAACTCCAACCTCTTCACACCCCCTTGGCCGAATCACTACCCACACTCAAGGAGGAGTTCTTCATCTTGTTTCCTTTTCAAAGATCAAAGCTTTTAACTTCACTCTAGGTAGGAGTGTTTTTCTAAACTTTGTTTTCATGAAAATAAATTCTTTCTAGCTTTCTCTTGGATTTTCTTTTTGAAACTTTCTTTGTTTCTTTTCCTTGATGTTTCGGCCTTTTGGCCTTGAGGAGTACATGATAGCTCAATGATGAGAACTCCTAGATGATGCCTATGTGTTCATCTCAAAGGAACCTCTAGAGCTTGAGTCTTTGTTTTCTCTAAGTTTCATCTTTATTATCTAGCTGAAAAGGATTTTTGTTCAAGAACACCTTTACTTTTCTTGCTATTTTGATTTCGATTTTCTTGTTCCTTTTCCTTTTAATATTTCGGTTTTGATTCCTTGATCTGTGAGGTTCTGTTTTGTTTTGAAAGTTTATTTATTTTGAGTTTGATGATGATGTTCAAGAACCTCATAGTTCCTTTGAGAACTTGGTTCAAGAACTCTAAAGCTCTCTTTGTGATGAGATGAGTGTTGGGTTGCTATTTGTTGAAGTTTTGTAAGAGCTCTAGACTATCATAAAATGAACCTTGCATCCATGTTTACTTTTATGCTTTGCACATCATATTTACTTTCCTTGCTATCACTAAATATCAAGATAATGAATGAACTTGCATTATCATATTTATATTTCAAGCTTTGCATTATCATGTTTATATTTCAAGTCCTCACTTAATATACCAAAGATAATAATAAGTTGCATCTCATGTTTATTTTATGCTCTCACTTTACTTTCTAATGGAAGCTAAAACTAGTGCATGAGCATGTTTATTTTTATGTCATCACTAAAGAGAACCTAGAGCTCAAAGACTTGCCCATTGTTGTCGCAAACAAAGGTTTGAAAATGTTTATTCCTCTAGCTTGAGATTTCGGCCCTTAAGAGTTTATTTGTTTCCAAGTATTGAAAACTAAATTTCATAATTTTTTCTAAGCTTTTGTGAGATTAAGGAATATATAGAACTAAGTTTTATGAATTTAGGAACTCTTGAGACAAGTTTGATTTAGCTACTGCCCTCATAAATATTTTAATGATTTTAGATGTTAAAAATGTTTATAAATGAGTTTTGAAAGTTTGAAAAAGGTTCCAAGAGAAACTAGTATTTTATGTGTTTTAGAAATTGTGTTTGATGCCTTTTATGGAGATGTATGTTTCGATTCTGCCTCGCTATGTTGGGCCACTGTATGTGCTGTGTTAATGATGATAATATGATTATCTTTGAGTATAATTAATGTTAAAACTCATATGTGAAAGATAAGAGAAGTTAGTAACTAGAAAAGAATTGATTTGAAAGTTCTAGATCCTTTAATGATAGAATTTTCTGGATTCTGCCCAGCAAGGTTTAGTAATGCTAATCATGGTTTTGAATTAGTTTAAATATGTAGGAATAACTCATAAATGGTTTAGGACTTGATCATAATGTCTTAGGAACAAACTGGACTTAGAAAGGGTCATTGTTATGACTCCTAGGTACCTGTAAAGCTAGGATTATGAATTCTGCATCCTTGAGGTTTAGAGATATTCTTGACCATAGTGTGAAGTGAGAAATACTTAGTTATAACCTTGTAGGTACCCGAGAGACTAGGCTTTGATGATTCATAACTTAAAATGTGAGTTAAGAACCTTAACGGTCAATGCATAAGACAGTAAGAAATGTGTTAATGCTATGATGCTTAATTTATGCAATAATATGTTGAGATGCTTATGATGCATGAGGAAATGATTGTTTGAGATATGAGTTTATCATAGCATGAGATTTCATGAGAACATGTGGTGTGAATTAGCTTGTGGCAGTTTGAAGGAAATTCAGTTTAACAGCTGTTATGCTGCCAAATTTCTGTCAAATCTAAAAGGGTTGAAAAGATGTTTTAAAGTACCACGTGAGGTGAAAACCCTGGGTGACACCGGTTCGGCCGAGCACCCCCAGGAGATTTTTATGTGACACAGCACTGAGACTCGCTTTCCTGGGTGACACCGGTTCGGCCGAGCACCCCCAGGCGAGACAAATCCGTGAGGGTACGAGTAGATGCAGCCTACCAAAGCGGACAAATTGCTATGGCTTAATGCCCGCAAAGCGTTTCAAAGAAGGTATATCCTAAGAGAGGTGATCCTTGCCCCCTACCCGTACTTGCGAGTCGGGATTATTTTATTATGTTTCGCTTATTCAGATAATAAGCAAGAGCCAGTGACGACTAACTGAGTTATGAGCTCATAACCTAGTTATTTTAGGGTGGCCTTATTATGGTAAAATACCATGATTGATGTCACGAAGTTGAGGAATGATCCACTTGAAATTATATGCCTTTATGCCACATGGTTTATGTTTATATGCTTTGATGTGTTGTTCGATATGCTCAAGTATTGACATGCACTCATGATATAACATGCTGCATTCATAACATCAAGATGCATACTAAAAGGAATGGACCTTAGATAATTAGTTTTGGAAACCCTAAATGGAATCTTATATGCATGATCACTGTTTTATAAATAAACCCAAGGTTCCTGAGGATGTGAACGATATAACCCTAGGATAGGAGACTCTTACTGAGATTCTTTAGCAAGAATTCTCACTCCTCTCTCTTCTTTCTTCCGTCACATCTTCAGAGAACGATGGCGACGTTCGTGGTTTTCTTTGACACGCCAGTTTGGAAGGTGCACTACGACCCGGACCACCGTTCATATCATTTTGAGGGTCGTTGTGCCGTCCGTGTTTTTGTGTACATGGGACAACCCTTCGCTTATCCGGTTTCGAGCTACCAGTTCACTCCTACTACACCTTTTGGTGGTGACGACATGATCTTCGAGCACACTCGCCCGCGTGATGAACAGCTACGTCGCGCCGTCACCTCTGCGTCAGCTGTCCACAACTACCCGGAGTACGTGCCTTGTTCGAGGAGGTCCGAGACTAATCCATCCGAGGATTCGCCGATGCATGTCCCTTCGGAGGGCTCTGCTCCCTTTCCCCAGTTCCGACGCGAGGGGAGCAAGGAGACCGTGAGGCAGCCACGCTTGGCAAGGAGAGCCGGGATGCGCCCACGTCAAGGAGCTCACATTCAGCCGCCACGAGTTCCCTTCACACTCCATTGGCCCACTCGGGAGGAGATAGAGCGTTTCCCCAGTTACCTGCCTCCATCATCCGAGGACCCCCGTTGTCACTAGACTCTGATGGAGAGCTTTGCGAGAACCCGAGCTTTTATGGAGATCTTCCCTTCGGCAGTACCTTTTGGGAGGGGTTGTAGATTAGTACTCGTAGCTTAGTAGGAGGGTAGCATCTGGGGTTTCATTTCCTGTTGTGCCATGTACTTTACACTTTCTAGTTTTCTGTTGTATTTATTTCCGCTGTATTACAAGCTCTGCCCATCTCCATGAAGGTATGACAACTTATGTACTCTAATTAAGTTATTAATGAAATGTTTCCTTTGTCATCATGATTGTTGTTCTTTGATCACATGCTTTACTTTATGATTTATAATGGTTGTTACTCGGGCCTTATATTTCTGTTATTCGACTAGTTAGGTTCGCGGCTCTCACTGTGCTTTATGTTTTAAAAAAAAACATTTACCCGTAATTTCCGCTAAGTATTTTAATAAAATGATGAGACTAAAAGGTAATAACCTAATGATTAACCTAATGTGTTCTAAAAAGTTGGGTTAAGAATTAGGGAGTTACAGTGCCTGCATTTTCTCGAAGCTGGATTTAAAATCTGGGTATCACCAGATCAGGATGTGAGAGCAAGATGTAGAGAAGCCTACTTTTCGTACTCATGAAGGGCAATTACTAGTTCCTCGTCATGCCGTTTGGTCTTACAAACGCCCTCTACATTGCAGGCTCTCATGAATACAGTTCTAAAGCCATTTTTGAGACGATTCGCACTGGTCTTTTTCGACGATATCTTGATCTATAGTGAATCAGAGGCTGAGCATAAGGAACATTTATTGAAGATACTAGAGCTACTGAGATAGCATCTATATCAATAAGAAAAAAATGTTCTTTCGGTCAGGCGGAGATTGAGTACTTGGGGCATATAATTTCAGGAAAAGGGGTTGCTGTAGACCCAAAAAAATCGAGGTCATGCTAGCGTAGCCTATCCCTAAAGACCTGAAGGGGTTACGGGGTTTTCTGGGAATCACAGGTTACTACCGCCGCTTTGTCCAAGGTTATGGGAAAATAACGTGGCCGTTAACCCAACTTCTCAAGAAAGAGTGCTTCCAATGGAACATGGAGGCACAATTGGCTTTTGATAATCTGAAACAGGTAATGACTACACTTCCAGTTCTTGCTGTCCCAGATTTTGGGAAGCTTTTTGTGATAGAGACAGATGCTTCTGGCAAGGGTCTGGGGGCCATTCTAATGCAGCAGGGGAGACCAATAGCTTTCATGAGTCAGATACTGTCATAAAGGGCGCAACAAAATTCTGTGTATGAGAGGGAACTCATGGCCATTGTGATGGTAGTTAAAAAATGGAGACACTATCTCTTGGGGAGGAGATTCGTAGTACACTTAGACCAAAAGAGTTTGAGATTCTTAATAGATCAGCACTGGATGGGAGAAGGCCAGCAGAAGTGGATTACAAAGTTACTAGGCTTTGATTTCGAAATTAAATACAAGGCAGGAGAGGAGAACGGTGCTGCAGATGCATTATCAAGAAGAACCAACTTAAATGCTATTTCTTCTGTAACATTTCAGAGTTGGGAAGGGCTTGAGGAAGAACTGCAGAAAGACGAGAAATTGAGAACCATGATTCAAGGGTTGGTCCAAGGCTCAAAAGTGCAAGAGGGTTTCAAACTCAAGAACGGGTGGTTATATTACAAAGGCAAGGTGGTGATCCCAAAAAATTCCCCTAGAATCCCTACTCTCTTGCAAGAATTCCATGACTCAGCCTTGGGAGGGCATTTGGGGTTCTTCAAAACTTACAAGCATATCGCAGGGCTAATTTGGTGGGAAGGGATGCGACATGCCATTCAGAAATATGTGCAAGAATGTGAGAGTGAGACTTGCTGCAGAAATAAATATTAGACGCTATCCCCAGCAGGCCTACTTCAACCTCTGCCAATCCCTTCCAATGTATGGGAGGATATTTCTATGGATTTCATAGGGGGGTTGCCAAAAGCCCAAGGAATAGATACTATTTTAGTGGTTGTCGATAGACTATCTAAATATGTTCATTTTCTTGGGCTTGCTCATCCTTTTAATGAAAAAGAGGTAGCTGGTTTGCTTATCAAGGAGGTTGTGAGGTTACATGGATTTCCATCATCCATAGTGACCGATAGAGATAGGATCTTTATGAGCTGTTTCTGGGCCGAGTTGTTTAAGCAAGCTGGAACTAAATTGAAGTATAGTTCAGCTTACCATCCACAAACGGATGGACAAACGGTAGTGGTAAATAGGTGCCTAGAGACTTATCTGAGGTGTTTCCCAAGCGCAAAACCAAAGAATTGGAGTAGGTGACTACCTTGGGAAGAATTATGGTTTAACACCTCTTTTCACTCTGCTGCCAATAACTATCCATTCAAGATCTTCTATGGGAGAGAACCTCCAGTGCTAATTAAAGGAGATGCATCACCCTCAGCAGTAGAAGAAGTAAACCGACTGCTAGCAGAAAGAAATGCGATTCTGGAAGAGCTATAGTTATATTTGAATAAGGCGCAAGCAAGGATGAAGGCACAGGCTAATCAAAAAAAGAGGGAAGTTGAGTTTGAGGTGGGAAAGGAGGTTTATCTGAAGATTCAGTCTGTAGTTATATTTGAATAAGGCGCAAGCAAGGATGAAGGCACAGGCTAATCAAAAAAGGAGAGAAGTTGAGTGAGGTGGGAAAGAAGGTTTATATGAAGATTCAGCCTTACAGACTGAAGTCATTGGCCAAGCACATCAATTAGAAATTAAGTCCTAGATTCTACGAGCCCTTTGAAGTCTTGGAAAATTGGTACGGTTGCATACAGGTTACTCCTTCCAGGGGACTCCCAGGTACACCCTGTATTCCATGTGTCTCTGCTGAAAAGGTGTGTATCACCTGAGGCAAAATGCCAACCGCTACCCCAAGGTCTCACAGAGGAGTGGGAACTAAAAGTGGAACTAGCTGAAGTGCTAGCCACTAGAATGAATGCACAAGGTGAGTGTGAGGTGCTAATTCGCTGGAAGGATTTACTGGAGTTTGAGAGCACTTGGTAGTCAGTTGTGGACATCAAACTGAGTTTTCCCCATTTCCACCTTGAGGACAAGGTGGTAGTTCAAGAAGGGGGCATTTACCTGAAGTGTTGAAAGTTTATAAAAGAAAAAAATATAGGGGTAACATGGGGATTAATATGCTGAATGACTCAGCACTTGTGGCAAATTCTAGTGGGCCTCAATAAGGCAAGGGGCTTAACGGTTTTTTAGGATTGGATGAGGTGTGTGATAGTGACGAGCATACCATGTGACTATTAGGGAAAGGGAGTATTTGTTAACTAGTGAAGGGGGGTTGTTAGGCATTCAGGCAGTTATACGGATTGGGTCTTGGAGTGAGTGAGCTACTCAGTGCTCAACTTCTTCTCTTGTATTTGCTTTCTATTATTCCTTTTTCATTCCCAAAAATATATACACATCAGTATCTTCTCTGCATTTCTGCTCTTTTAATTGATGTGTTCCTATTATTTGGTCTCTAACATTTTTTGTTTCCTATTTCTAGAATTTTGTGAAGGAAAGGACGGAAATAACTTTTCTTGTTTCTAGCATTCTGTTAGGGTGCATTAGTTAGAGATTAGTAGGGAAGTTAGTTAGGGGATTAATTGAGTATAAATAAAGAAAATAGGGATTAGTTAGGAGTCTTTGATCATCTTGAGATATTGAGTTGTTCATTTTGTATCTTGTAACAAAGTTGAGGACTCTCCAACTCCTCTGGTTCCCATTGTAATTCAGTTAGGGTTCTGGGTGATTGCCAGAGAATCCCAATCTCAATAATACACTACCTTCATTCAAGATACTAGATCTAACACTTGTATCAGCCTTCTCCGATCTTGGCACACTTCGTATGGTGCGCAAATCCAAGATGGAAGCAAAACTTGATGCGTTCTTGGAGAGATCCGAAGAAGACCGTCGCAGAGCGGAGGAATGCCACCTCACGTTAGAAGAGTCGATCGCGAAGCTCGAAGAGAGGATCGCGCAGATGGAAGCACGCATGGACCATGTCGAACGCATTCGACCTCATGTTCGCGTCGGACCTCATGGCGGGAACAATGACGGCGACGAAAACTCCGCAAACCGACGCGGAGGAACGGAGCATCAGTCCACCGGCAGCTTCGTGAAGAAGAAGGCCATGGAAGTTGTGACTGTGGCAGACGAGAAGCGAGCGGACGTCGAAGCGGATTCGCCGTGCGATGGAGACAGAAGAGATGGGTCGCAGTTTTGGGGTGGCGGAAAGATGGGGAACATCGACGAAGAAGTTCGCGCTCGCCATGAAGACGCTGCCGGCGGACGGCTCCACCACATGCGACAACGAGCTAAAGACGATGGCAACGCGCAGCAGCAGGAAACCTTCACAGTGGACCCTCATGCGACCGGTGGTGGGGTTTCTCGGACGGCGACTCTAGCGGAGAGTGCAGCGATGGATGAGGAAGCTTTGGGAAAGGGTGGAGGCGCTGAAGCAATAGTGACGGTGAAGGAGAAGGAGATCAGAGCACAAGTCGGTCTTCAGTTAGGGTTGCCTTCCATCCTAATGGGCCAAACCCAAATTGTAAAAGAGAAGAATGGAGGGTCCGGCCTAGAATGCTGCACTTTAACACTAGTGGACCAAGCCCATTTTCAGAACAAAGAGAAGTTTATGGTTTGGCTCCAAACACTCGTAGGGAGCCTCACTAATATTGGAACGGGCCTAGCCCAAGTGGGCTTAGCTGTTGAAGTTACACAAGCGAATTGGACTGGGGAGTATTCAATATCAAGAAAACAATTATTTGGGGCTTTTGCTGAAAAATTTTACTGTTTTACTTTTGATGTTTTTAGCACAGTTGTAAAGGAAAGCTTTAGCCTTTTACTTTTTAGGCAGCGGGACCCAGGTGGATTTTGGTTTGAAATTTTTGTACATCACCTTGAGGACAAGGTGAATTTTTAGGGGGGGAGTAGTGTTAGGGTGCATTAGTTAGAGATTTGTAGGGAAGTTAGTTAGGGGATTAATTGAGTATAAATGAAGAAAATAGGGATTAGTTAGGAGTCTTTGATCATTTTGAGATATTGAGTTGTTCATTTTGTATCTTGTAACAGAGTTGAGGACTCTCCAACTCCTCTGGTTCCCATTGTAATTCAGTTAGGGTTCTGGGTGATTGCCAGAGAATCCCAATCTCAATAATACACTACCTTCATTCAAGATACTAGATCTAACACATTCCTTCATAGAATTCTGATAACAAAAAATAAAATCAAAACAATGTGGCATTTTTGTAATTATAAATGAAAAAACTAACAATGAAAACAGAAAAACCAAACACCTTCTTAAGCTGCCATAATAAAATTTAGTATGAATCGGTTGTGCAAGGAACCATATATACTATAAACAGCTTTTTCTTCTACCCTATAACATTATGTACTCGAAGGTTTCATTAAGTAAGAAGAAACAAGTGGAACATAGTCAACATACCCTTGAGATTATTGCTGTTCCAGAATAACCAAGCTTAGAATCACTACATGTCCAAAAGCTGTTATCGTAGCCATCTATTAGACGCTGTTTGATTTCTTCAATATCCTTCTTCTGTTGGCATAATCAGAGCATTCATAAACAGAGGAGAACATGAGGACCATGAATTTGTATATAAATATTCACATTATGGTGAAATATTTTTAAAGGCAACAACTAAGACTGTTCGGAATAGCTCCTCACAATGAACATCTTTCACGATTTGCAAATAAACATTCTTTACTGATTATACAGAAACTTCACTCCAGGCTCTAGCTCCAATATGTTATATGGCACAATTTTAAATTTTATCAATTAAACTCAAGGTTCTTCTGCTGTAGCAGAAACTAACAAAAGAATGTTCATGGACCAAGTACCACCTCAATACCTTGGTGATTTTGTTGAAGAACTTCAGCTCTTTAAAAGAAAACAGGATTTTAACATTTTGAATATGCATCTACCATTTCATAAATTGCCAATTAATTAATTGAACGGATTATATTGTTATTATGAGTAAAACATAAAATATCCTACATCCAATTCCTCAGCTTACAAACCACCAGACCACATTGACCATTCATACTTATTTAAGAGCTGCTAACTTGCTAACTTTGGTGCCACTATCTTACAAAATAGCGTTTAAATTTTTTCTTTTATTACAATAAGAAAACTTCCCAACTATCTTACATTAACTTCTTGCAAAGTTAAAATAAATACAAAAGCAATATAGTTCCATAACATAAAAAATGTTTAGTTCAGGTTTTTCTCCACCTTTTGGGTTTGTTTGATTTCAAAACCAGTTTTCTATTTTCAGTTTGTTTCCTATTTTTCAAGATTTTGTGAAGGAAACAGTAAAAATTGGGTGCATTCGGTTTCAAAAAACAGTTTTCAGTTTTCATTTACTATATTTTGGATTTTGTGAAAGAAATATTGAAAATTGTGAAAACTACCAAATCCAGTTTTCAGTTTTCATTTCCAATGTTCAGTATTTCCTTCACAGAATCCTGAAAATGAAAGCGAAAATTGTTTTTTAAAACTAAACGCACCATAGTAAATCCAGTTTTCAGGTTTCATTTATTATTTTCACTATTTCCTTCATAAAATTGTAAAAGATAGAAAACAAACTGAAAAAAGAAAATAAAAACAGAAACCAAACAGTCCTCTTCGTTTTTCTTTTTTGAAAGTTATCTACTATGGTTATTCACTTGATGAAAGTATCTTTGTAAATACAAACCCCATAAGCAAAGTTAGCATATTAGCATAATTTTTCAGCAAGCATCAGAATTTACAAAATTCAACAACAGAGTAGAGACCAATGCAAGATACACTTAACCAACAAAAAGAAAAAGGAAAAAGAAATAACTCTTCAAGGCATAAAATGAGCACCAATATTCTACCTGCAGTTTAGTCTCTTGCAAGCACAATATATCAAAGTCTTCTCTCTGGGCAAGTTGAAGTGCAGAGAATCCTTTTAATTTTAGCAATGCTCTCAATCCATTAACATTCCAAGACAAAAGCTTGACCAATTTTGTATCCTGAGCAAGAGGTGGGGGCCTCATAGTTCTAGGATTATATGCAATCCAGCCTTTTTGAGGCTTCTTGTGGGCAAGAACAGTCCACGGCTCAGTTTGAATAGTGGTTGTAGTAATTTCATCTGATTGTGCAACAACACTAACAATATCCGAAGATACTTTTCTTTTTGCCCTGGAAGGTTTGAAACCTGGAAATAAACACTTGTATAAGATTGACACAATGTCGAGTGAGTTACATTTGAACCAAAACTGACAAGTCAGCAAAATAAAAGGCATCGAGAAATCAAGAACTGAGTTATGTTTAACACTTAAGATGAAGAAAGTTAGCAACTTTACATATTCTACTACACAACCTGAAACCTGATCTGATTTCACTGACAGCTTCTTCTTGGTTGTCACTTTGACAGTTTTGTTCTCAGATCTTGATTGTTTTAATCTTCTCTTACCCTCATTCAGTTGATTTATCTCTGAAGTATCATTGACATCATCATCAGGGTCTTCATCCAATACCCTTTTAGCCTTCACTTCCACCGATGTATTTTCAGAAGAAATTAAAAGCCCTTGTTCTCTTATTTGAGGATCTTGTTCTGCAGATGAAGAAACATCTTAATGAATAAAACAATAGACCATTTCAAGACAATTGTTCATGATAACGAAATTAATTTAAAAAAAATAAAAGCCACTTTCTTCCTCCCATTCCCAGGCATAGTAAAAATTCACGCTAACAGAATTGTATACCACAAGTGTTATTATTGTCCATGAAACTCTTCAAAGCAGACAAAAGATCATCTTTACGACCTCTGGCAGGGACCCTAACACTCCTGAGAAATGAAAACCATTCTTAAGATATACCTGAAAATCGCTATTAGAACTAAAATGCAACTACATGGCAGGAAAAAGACCTATACTCTTACCTCAATGTTTTCCGGAGTTCCTCAACAGTCATTTTGTCTATTTTGGACGGGTCATTTCTTAATCTCTCAATCTCAGTGGAAAAACTGTTAACATCACTTACCTACATAATCAACATCAACTCATATAACAGATAACCAAGAAACGGGAAAAGAATAAAAAGAGGATACCAAAAGCTATGCTGTACAGAAACTAGTACTAGTATCTTATACACTATAAATTAAACTAAAAACATATAAAATATAACTAAAAGTATCATATTAGTATCTGATGCAATACATATCTGATACCGGTATGCTGTGAATCATAGCAAAAAAGTAATACAAGGCGCTAAGCACATAACCCTTTAAGCATCAGTCAGACCTTTGCAATAGTCCTTTTGGAACCTGGGCTAGCTTTCAACCCTTCAAGCTTCATATCTTTCTTGTCCTCAACAACTGGTAAAATGGGCTCTGATGAATTTGAAAAGGGTCTTTTAGACCTCATTGCTTTCACAGTTGGAGAAACCAATGTCTTAGTATTCAAATGGTTCTCTACCACTGTAAAGCTACAATATTCTCTGTCAGTTCAGCCACCCAGACGACATGAAATTCGATTAACATATTCCAACAAATGTGATGCAACAGTCTGAATAATGGCGACACTCGAGTTAAGAAGAACAAGGAAACAACGACAGAAAGAAAGATATTAACATTAAAAATCGAATCTTTTCCATGAAAAAGCAAGTAATTTATTTTGATTCGAAAACTATAAAACGCACAGTTTGGAATGTCGTAATGGAGAAGAAGCACGACAGAAGAGAAACCTGGTGAAATTGAAAGAACTTGTAGACACGAATTGCAAGACTTCTTTCATGCCAGGTGTGCACCGAAATGAGAAGAAAGAACGCCAGAAGGAGACTGAGGAATAAGGTAGCGTTTGTTTAGTCGTAGAAGCATGTTTGAAAGTGGAGATAAAAACGGGGAATGGGGAAATTTTGAGTACATGGATAAAAAAATATAAAATTTATATACGTTCAAAATATGAGATAGTAGGGATAAAATATAGAAATAAAAATTTAATATTTTTTCATTTAATAATATTTTTATGTATATTTATTATTTATGTCTATGTTTTTACTATTTTTAGTGTCTTTGTATTTCTATATCGGAGATAGTAAACAAACACTACCTATGAGTGATAAAGGATTGGAGAATGGTGATAGCAGCAAAACTACTCGAGAGTATGGTGCTATAAGGCACAGGTGTCGAAATGATCTGACTCGTCTCGTTTTAAGCATGTCCCGTTATGGGACAGAACAAGTGAATCCATCAAAATAAAATGGATTGAAACAGTCTACCCAACCCATTTTATGCCAGGCCAAAAAATGTGTTTTGATGAGTTTTTCTAAAAAAATCTTTTAAAAAAATTTTTTATTTATGTATATCAAATTTTTCAAAGTTGATAGCAACTATATACCAATTTTGACTAAAAAATGTTATTGTTAATAGTATTGTTTATGAGTTATGACACAGTTTTTTTTTTTAGTTTTAACTTTGAGTGAATAGTATTAACTATACATTATTATTATGTTAGTAAGTGTATAAATTTCTTTTTTTTTTCTTTTTTTGGATCTCACATTTCTTTTTTTTTTCACCAATAAATTGTGCACTTTTTCTGAAAAAAAGAAATGACTTGCTCCATGAGCCAAGCCAGCTCTAACTTGTCTAAACCCGTGAGTTAAGCCAGGTAGGTTAGGTGAGTTAAAATTTTTTGACAGGCTTAAAACTTCAACCTAACCCGCTAAAAATGGCGATTTTAGTAGACCAACCCGTCGGGCTTAGCCCATTTTGACATCTTTACTTTAAGGATTAAAGTGAAATATATATACAATTTGATAGACCAAAATGAACCTTTACTTAGAAAATGCTTTCTTTTTGGAAAATTTATTCTTCTGAAGATTTGAATAAGTGTTAAACCCCTACTCTTGAATTTACACTTGTAGGTCATTTTAGTATTTAATTTTCAAAATGAGTCAAATTAGTCTATGACATTACAAAACATCAGTCGTGTTAGTCTTTCATCTTATCTTCATCTAACATTCAATCAATTAAATGATAATATATAAGGTTGAGTAACACCTTGACATACCATGTGTCATATAAAGTATAATGATGTTTAAAATAAATCATTTTGATATCTAAAGTTACAGAAAATGAGTCATTTAAATCTTTATTTCAAGTTATAAAATGACTTATTTTGGGCATTTTTAAACACCAAAATAAGCCATTTAAATCACCATTACATGTTTGATAGTACATGGTATGCCCTAGTGTCATTTAATGTTATACAACATGATTTAACTGACAAAATGTTAAATGAAAGTGGGTTGGGGGACTAATTAATGTAACTTACGTTTTGCAATATCAGGGTTTAATTTGATTAATTTTAAAAGTCGATGACTAAAGTGATCCATGCATGCTAAGTCAAAGATTAAATCTTTGAATAAAATATGAGATTTGGGATGAGTAATTTTGAAAAAATATGGAGTAGACTCCTAAAATGTCCCTAACAATTTTTTAATCGAACAAATTAATCCCTAAGATAAAGAAACTAACATATCGGTCCCTAAACTATTAGAAGAGATAAATATGTTGGTGAAGGCTCTGGCTAGCTCACCAAAGTTGTGGATAGAATTCAGGAGAAGACAGGAGAACCAAAGGAATGCCAACTTTTCCAGAAACAATGGGAAAGTTTGGCATAGGATCTTGATAGTCACCTCATTGAGCAACATCATGGGTTTGAACATCGTGAGTTTGAGGTTGATGGGTAGGCTAGTGGCCATGAGCTCATTTGAAAAGGGGCCATAATTTATCAGCTAAGGTTGGTCATTAGCTTGGGGTGGTAGACGGTGCATCAAGTTGGTCTCGAGGAGTTCTTCAATTTTGGGAGGAGTTTGTTACTGGGATTGGTTTGTCTTGTGGCGTCGGCCATGGTGGTTGTGTTTAGGATTATAGGGAGGCTTGTTTACCTGGCCTCACGATGGGGACTACAGTTTTTACCTAGAAGTGAGGGCAAGGGTGCAGGTAGCTCCAATATCTATGCTAGCAGGGGGCAAGGTAGCTACAAAACACTCTGATGCTCAAGTTAGCCGGTGAATGAGGCACAGAATGGAAAAGCATATGTGAGTGATAAAAAATTATGTCATACCCGGGGGGCGTTTGCCCCTCATATAGCGAGAGGTGATCCTGAACCAAATCTGGAGATAATCTTTGTTGAATAGAGGAGATATTCATGGGGTTTAGTCAGCAGTAGATATGATCCATATTAGTAGAAGATATAATAAGATTATAGGAGATATAGAGAGATAATAGATTCTATGAACGGTTTAGGAGGTACCTGCTGCTAAATTTGAGGGGAATATCTAGGAGATCTGGTTGCCATAGGACTAATCACTAGAGGCCTATATCCGAGCTCTTCTAGGTTGGGCCATTTAACACCCATTCATATAGAAGCTACAAATATGAATTTGCACATAAAGCACAACGATTAATATTAAGTAAAGAGATTACAAGTTAAAGGTTCAAGTATGACGGCTTAATGTCATTAATTACGAACTAAATATTTCTAAAATTTGCAACATAAAATCACACATTAATTAAACATAAGTCCATAAGTTCTTAGCAGCTTCCTTCCATTCGACATTACTCGGCTTATCTGAAACCACCAAGAATAAAAATAAAGAAAAATGAGAATTTAAAAAAATTCTTGGTAGAAAATGTATGGTTTTAAAATATTTGAACTATGATTGGTTTTAGTCACGTCCGCATGGAAAATACATAAAGCTACAATAACGTTATATGAACATAATCAGTTATCATATTATAACTAAAATATGTCATGTAGAGCATTTCATGCATATCTTATCAAAATTTATGATTTCTTTACTTTAGTTTTTCTTCCATTTGTTTGCTTGTCTCACACATAGTTGAAGGCCTTATCTTAGCGAATTCCTATTCTTTCGTGTTGTTCTTTAATTTCGTGATGATAAAGCAAGACTTTTACCCCATTCTAACCGAGACAGGTAACATAAAAGGATCTTATATGTATCCCTCTACCTTCTCAGTGGTTAGCGGCAAATTATGATCCAACATTTTCTTTTTAAATTAATTAATAGTTATTGTGTGTAAATTCACAATAATGAATTCATGCAATTAAGCCATAATAAAGCTTAAATAAAAGCTCATAAATTAATCAACAATTTAAATAGTGAAACATAAACTAAAATAAATGCACAAAAATTATGAATTCATGCATGTATAAATTGGACCAAAATAGTATAAGCCTAACCAAATAAAGTAGTATCTCAATAAAATTTATTAAACCATAGAGTTGTCAATCTAAATATTAATTTCAAAAGGAACTAAAATTAAGAAAAAAAATTTCTTAAATTTTTTCTTGCTATTTTATTAAAGTCCATGAGTTGGTCTTTGTCATCATAAAGTCATAATAAGTTTAATATTTCAAATTCATGTACAATAACCTTCACTTATTTTTAGTGTTAGATTTTAATTATATTTTACATCTAATTTAGGTTTCTTATAGAAATTACTATAAACAATGACAGCTCAAATTAATATAATATTATATAAACAATATGATAAATTCTAAAATGAAAGAATGATAAATGAATGTACAACAAATGACAACATAAATAAAAAGGAACATTTGACTAACTTGAATTAATAATGAACCATGTAAATATAAAAAAAAATTAAAATGAAGGAAGAAACTTAAATAGTGGTAGTCCGCACTGGACCAGTGAGGAAAAAAGATAGTTGTTACGGACAATGGTCCAACCCCATCACACGATCCATATAGAAAGGCCCATTACGGAAGCCCAAATTGTTGAATCCAAGGACTGTGCATTGGCATGACCTGAAAGCATGGGGCCTAAAAACTGGCCGCGGATTTCGGATCCTCTTTCCCAGTCTCCCTACCACTATGAATGTCGAATATAGGAGCTGAGGGCAAAAGCATCCTGGCTCTCGATAATCGCCCCACTAGTTCTTCTATAAATATCACCAGGGACTCCAGGTATGGAATACGTTCTTTCCATCATACTTACACCCTGCCAAAATATGTACTTATTCTCCAGGTGGAGTCCTTGCAGGTTCCTCACCATTGCCAACTGCATTCAAAGGCTCTCAAGAAAGACTTGGATTACATATCTCTGAAATACAAAAGTAACGAGGTAATTCATTCATCCTTTCTCTCATTACATTGGCACCATCTGTGGGAACTCTGACCATTTTTCTTGATTTTCTGGCAAAAACAACAATGTTAATCATGAGGAGAATTCCTTCTGAAAGACACCGAGAAGGAAATCGTGCACCTGAAATAATCTCCACAAAGTGGTGGTATACACTTCCTCAGAATCCACGTGACGAGCAAACACACGGCTGCATAGGGACGATGCCCATCGTGAAATTCAAAATGCAGGCATCGACGAAATAAGTTCTCCCATGGTGGCCGAAATGCTGAAGGTGATAAGAGAACAAGCGCAAACCATCCAAGAATTATAGCAAGATGTCAATTCCATGCAGGCAATTGAGGACAATAATTGGAGATGCAAAGAAGAACATCAAGTTGAAGAAATAAGGGAGAAAGAAGCTGCACTGGCACGAGAAATCCGTCAAAAGGAAGTCGAGGAGGCTCGAAGGTAGTATGCCCATAGGAGGTGTTTATCTGATGAACATGGATACGTGCTGGACGCTTCACGGAGGCAATCTTTGAGCCCAACACACAGGAGTTCTGAGCACCGTTGGAATGGGACCGGCTATCACAGAAGGAACACTAGTTTGCACACCTCGCACCCCCGATATAAGCCACTGGATCCCGAAGAGTATTACAGGAAAACTTTCGGCTCTCGCTGAACATGGGAGCATGAGTTAGCATCTAAAGAAACTCCCATAGTTGAGTCATCTAGCTCCACTCCAACAAAAAGCTATTCCAGAAGACGGAAGGGGAAGACAATAGTGAGAGGTGAGGAGGATAACTTTCCATTTTCTGACTACAGTATGAGCTCAAAGTTGCCATGAGATTTCAAGCACCAAATAGAGATCAAAGGATATGATGGCAACATAGACCCCCAGGAGCATCTAGACTTGTTCAGTTCAATAATGTACTTGGTTGGAGCCTCAAACGCCATAAAATGTCGAGTTTTCCCTGTAACACCCTAATAGAACCCCACTGTGCTTAAGTTCACATTTGGATTCTATTAGTTGTCACTTATGCCGTGTATTTATTTTCTTTTGAAATTAACTTAGAAAAATAGTGGAAGTTTTTTTTTTCTTTAAATAAATTAATTTTTTGAAAACTTAAGCCTGTAACGAGAAGTGAAATACATAGCGCTTTTATAGATAATAATCAAGTTACATTGCGCACTTAATTAAATAAGCGGAATAAGAGACTAAGTGTAGAACTATTATCACATAAACTGGAATATAATCACTTAATACATAAGTCACAACAGGGCATATATCATACTGATAAGTTATTACAAATAACAATATAAGTTCTACTATTACTAATTGTTTCTCACAAACTATAATGTAACTAAAGCTCGGAATGCTCCTACTTGAAAGGTTTGAAATCTTCACGCTACCTCCTTCCTCAACTACAGCTTCGTTGCTTTAGGTGGACACGTCTGTCTCTGGTAAAGACAACCGAAAATAAACATAGGAGTGAGAAATACATGATTTCTCAGTAGGAGTTCCTACTTGTACTAAAAGTGTCATCATTGTCGTCCCAGTCACTTGGGTTTATTATAAAAAGGTGAGCAGGTAAGGATTCAATTATCAAACGTTCACAAACGTGATTAGTCAAGTGCGCTACTTTTAAACTAATCTTGAACATTAGCGTAAATATCCATTCAAGATTTCATCAAGCATACATATAAGCATATCATGAAAAACCACTAATAAGCAATAATCATTTAGGAGCTGCATGCATTTCATGATTACTCATCCTCAACATTCACTTGTTTAGTGATCATCATCTTTCATTTATTTCATCAACATATTTCTTAATTACTCACGGGATGAATGCATCAATGCCTTAGACCACCCTAAAAGGGTAATGAGCTCATACCGTGGTCGTCGCCACAACCTTTTAGTTTTCTTTCCATTGCCATGATCTCAACGGTTTAGGGGGTTAAGCCGTGAGTTTAGCTCAAGTCCACTTTTCCAGGATTATCATTGCTACTTTTTCAGGTTTTACTTTTATTCTCACTGAGTGAAATCATCAATACCTTAATCCTCAAAGAGGATTAAGCAGTGAGTTGGTCTATTTATTATTTCATTTGAAACATGAATGTATGCACATTAATAAATCATGGCACAGTCAATCATTTTATCATTATCATTTCATATCTCATCAATACATTCACATTTATGTATATCACTTCATGTAACATAGACAATATCATGTAAATCTCATAGTAAACATTCTCATAGATAATTCATATTAAGCAACCTAAGTTATCAAGTTAGGTCTCTAGTGTTCCTAATAGGTTATGAATATCTTGGTATTATCTTTTTCTCTTAGTCTTCTTTGTACTCTTAGTATTTCCATTAATACATTAATACCCTTTAAGATATTTTTAGAGGTTCTTTATATATTTTTATTATGACTTTTATATATATATCTCCTGAAGATTATTATTCTACTTAAACCCTTAAAATTATCTTTTTACAAGACTTTAATCTTTTATTTAGAGTTTTGACATCTTTTAGAATAAAATTTGTAGCACTATCATCTTAGATTAGTGTAAATCAACTGTAAATTGTGCATAGTAGGATTCCCAGGAAAGAGAGGTGGGTCACAATGGACACACTTAAATACCAAGTCTTTCCTTAGCCAGAACCTTTTCAAATTGCACTCTCACAGTATCACGCTACCTTCAAGACTTTCTCAGCAACTGTCCCGAAATTATATCTCTCATTCTATATTTTTGAGGTGTACAAATTTATGCATAGCATACATAAGTGTGTTTGTAGATGTGTTAGCTTTTCCACAAAGTTGAAATCAGTCCATTTGCATTTTTCTAGAGTGAGTTACACCTATTTTACTACTACAATGTCAGATTAAGAGTTTCAGTCTTATGCTCTACTTTAAAAATTTATATCTTGGGCTAGGAAACTCCGTTTTAGGTGATTTTTTTGAAGAGTGTTCTACAATGAGTCTAGTTTATAATAAAAATATTTTCATTTCGAGATCCTTCATATTTTATGAACACTAATTTTCGAAGTAACTACTGCCAATAACTAGAAATTCCAGCACATGCCATGTTCATGTCTTAAGTTATCTTTATTAACTCAAGTTTCACATACAATCTTTTAAGTTATATTTGAGTTTGATAACATCATAAAAGTACTCATAGCAGAATAGAACATGTTGTGTTTTCTAAAAATATAATTACTCAAAACTTTTGACAATAACTCAAGTTTGAGGCATTCTATCCATGAGCAAAGTTAGAAGCCAACAATACTTGAACAAATAAAGAAGAAACTCCTACCTCTTGTGTAGGCTCTAAAAAGGGTCCTTCTCTTCTTCCTTAAGCTTTGAACAAGAGTCTTTGGAGTGGATGACCCTCCTTGAATCTTGGCTCTAGAACTTGAGTGCTTAAGAAAATATTTCTCACTAGAGTTAAAGATTGTAACTCTTGTGAGGGCTAGTGAAAGTTTGGACTTAGGATTTAAGTGTTTGGATGAAGTTTAGAGGATCAAGAGAAGTCTTTGAAGAACATAAGAAGAATGATAGAATAAGAAAGAAAGAACACTTAGGGAGTTTCTGAATTGAAGAGAGTTTGAGGAGTATTTATAGTGGAAAGATTAGAGAAAAAAACAGAAGAAGGAAAGCACTTGGAGGATGATTTATGGAAACATGTTGGCTAAATTTTGGGATGAAAATGCTCCTTGTTTTGTGCAAACATGTTTCCATGTTTTATGCAAACATGTTGGATGAAAATACTCCATGTTTTGTGCAAACATGTTTCCATGTTTTATGCAAACATGTTGGATGAAAATGCTCCATGTTTTGTGCAAAGATGTTAGCGGAGATTTTCTAACCTTTAGTGCATGTATGTGATTTAGAAATGTGTATGATGTATGTGGTTAAATTATTGTGTTATCATCTTAATCCAATGGCTTAGATTCATTCTTGTCTAAAGACAAGTCTAGGGATTTGTGCAAATGGCATTGTAGTAATTTCTTTAACTAAGACAAGGATATTTTTGTAATTAGACAATAATAGTGGTATTCTTGTAATTCCATTCATAGAGTAAGGGTATCTTTGTCATTTAATAAGGCAAGGGTAGTTTGGTAATTTCCTTTACATAGCAAGGGCATTTTCGTAATTTCCACTAAGTGATGGCATTTTCGTAATTCTTTGCATTTTTCTCTAGACATACTTAAGTAGTCTATTTGTTGTGTTTCATAACATTTGTCCAGATTCTCTTGATTTTTGCTATCACTAATTAATATTTATTTTAGTTATAAATTTGGGGATGTTATATTCCCCATCACCCTGAGGAAAGCAACTCTCAAGTGGTTTAATAACTTGTCCCACTTCACAACGAGGCATTTCAAGCCTAAATCAACATCAAGCTTGCTAATATTTTTCCAACAACAGAACGAGCCCCTCCAAGATTATTTGGAGCACTTTAATAAAGAAACTCTATGCTGCAAAGAGCTCAATACCTAGATAGCCTTGGTCACCTTGATCAATGGGGTCCAAATTGGATTGTTCATAGAATCTTTGGCTAAAAAGCCACCCAAGACACCAGAAGAAATTCGTACTTGAGTTGAAAAGTACATACACTTAAAAGAAAGAAAAAAGAAAAAGGTAAGAAAAAAGAAAAACTAGGGCGAGGCCCAGATACTTCAAGTACAATTAATTGTCTCTACCAATATATACAAAGATATTTACTACACAGAGATGTTACTTAAGCCTAGGGTTTTGAAGCCGAAAAAGAGCATAAATAAGTCCAAATACTGGGTCTATCATAAGGCCCCAGGCCACTGGACAACAGAGTGCTTCGACCTAAAGGACGCCATGGAAACATTAATCTGAGAAGGAAAGTTGAGAAAATATGTAGCCTTAAGGAAAAATGTAAAAAAGGGACAATCTCTACCTACTTGAGACGAAAATGAAAGAAGGAATCTTCATAGTTAGAAATCAAATAACACCCCGACCGACAAAGACCCAATGGATGAAAATGAGCCCGAGTACGTTATCAATGTGATAGCAGGTGGATTCACAGGAGGTGGAGCCACAAAATCTGCAAAGAAAAGGCACCTAAGGGAAATAATGGTTGTAGCTCCAAAAGAAGGTCCTCCAAAGAAAACACCTACAATAACTTTTTCCAAAGAAAATATAAAGGGTGTAGCCCCCGACCATGATGATCCAATGTAGTCTCCATACGAATATTCAATGCTGAAGTATGAAAAGTCCTAATAAATCTAGGAAGCACAGCTAACCTACTCTTCTGGGATGTGTTTGACAAACTCAGAATTTCGAGATCAAAGCTCAAAACTTACCTACAAAGGTTAGTAAGATTTGTCGGAAAGAGAGTCAGCCCCATAGGATACTTGTCTTTATATATATCTATAGGGGCCAAACCATTAAGCAGAATGGTCAAAGCAGATTTCGTGGTGGTTGATAAAGGTTTAGCATACAACACCATCATTGGAAGGTAGGTCCTGAACAAGGGAGGGGCTGCTGTTTTCACAACATGCTTAACCATGAAATTCATCTTGGATATGGTAAAAAAGTAGCCATAATTAGAGCTGACTAGTTAGCAGCCCAAAGATGCTATTTTGCAAGTTTGGAGAATCCTAGAGAAGCCCTAATTGACAAAAAGGCCCGAGGACTAGACCCTTCTGAAGTTCACGTAGTAGAACTAGATGTTAGAACTGAGGCTATGAGACACCGCTAGAACCAGAAAAAGAATTGGAGGAAGTCTAGATCGTTGACACCCTAAGAAAAATAACTGGAATAAGCAAGGGCTTAGAAGAAAGTTTGAAGCAAGAACTGATCTCACTGCTACAAGAAAACTCCTATTTGTTTGCTTAGGCAGCATCCGATATGCCGAGAGTAGACCCCAACGTCATGTGTCACAAGTTAGCCGTTTATCTTAGCGTCTGGCCCATAGCTCAACAAAAAAGAAGAATGAGCTCGGAAAAGGCAAATGCAGTAACAAAACAAGTCTCAAATTTGCTCGAGGCAGGATTCATTAGGGAAATTACCTACCCCACGTGGCTAGCAAACATGGTCATGCTTCCCAGGGAAAATCAAAAGCTAAGGATACGCATGCACTACATGGACCTGAACAAGGCATGTCCTAAGGATCCTTGTCCGTTACCAAGCATCGACGGACTTCTGGATGCGACTTATGGCTTCTAATTTCTCTCCTTCATGGATACTTATTCAGGATACAATCAAATCACAATGAATCCAGAAGACGAAGAGAAAACAACATTCATAACTCCCACGACAAACTACTATTACAAAGTTATGCCATTCGGATTGAAGAACACTAGAACCACCTACCAACATCTCATGAACAGGTCTTCCATGAGCACAATGGGGGCTTAATGGAAGTGTACATTGATGATATACTCGTAAAAATGGAAGACCCCACAACACTCATAAAACATTTGTCAGAATTTTTTCGCACTTTAGAACAATACAACATGAGACTAAACCCCCTCAAATGTGACTTCGTAGCCAAAGCTGGAAAATTCCTGGGATTTATTATCATTTATAAGGGAATTGAAGCTAACCTAAACAAGTGCAAGACAGTCCTTGATATGCAAAGTCCGAGCTCTGTAAAAGAGGTTCAGCACTTGACGGCCAGTTTGGCCTTCTTCTCAAGATTCTTGGCAGCATCAGCGCTAAAAGCCAATCTGTTGTTTGAGCTATTAAAAAAGAAGAAGGATTTCAAATGGACACTAAAGTGTAAAGAAGCCTTTTTACGCTTCAAATAGGTACTTGGGTCCTCGCCTATTCTAACAAGGCCAGGCCCGAAAGTCAATTGATTATGTATCTAGATGTATAAGAGAATACAATTGCCATCACCATTATAACAAAATCCGAGAGGTTCCAAACCTTGGTATATTTTGTCAGTAGATCGCTCGCCAGAGCAGAGCTCCGTTACTCCAAATTGAAGAAAGTGGCTTTCGCATTGGTGATGTCTGCGCAAAAATTAAGGCAGTATTTTCAAGCACATATAGTCATGGTATAAACTGATCAACCAATACGAGTTGTACTTCACAAGCTGGATCTCACTGGACAAATGATGAATTAGGCAATAGAGCTCTCAGATTTTGATCTCCAGTATGAGCCAAGGAGTACGATCAAGGCCTAAGTGCTCGATGAGTTTGTGATTGAACTAGTCGAGACCTCACCTCCCCATATGCCCTTGGCCTAGACATTACATGTGGACAGAGCATCAAATTCTAAAGGTAGAGGAGCCAGGATAATATTTGAAAAGGGAAACCAAACTCAGATAAACCTATCTATCAAGTTCAAGTTCCCAGTGTCCAATAATCAAGTAAAGTATAAGGCTATGAAAGCAAGACTAAAATTGCAACTAGACATCGGTGCCTGGAAGCTCATTATTTGCAGCGATTCCCAACTCGTCACCTCACAGATATCTAGAGTATACTCGACAAAAGATCCCTAGATGCAAAAATACCTAGCTGTGGTAAAAAGTTTGTTACTAAATATTCCCAAATTCGAGATTAAACAAATTCCTTAGGAACAAAATATCCGGGCCGATATATTACCAAGCTAGGAGGAAATAATAGAAGTCTGCTACAGGAAGTAATCAAGAACCCTTCGATTTCCGATATGAAAATATGTCAAGTCACCCAAGGGGAACAAAGCTGGATAACCCCTTTGGTCGAGTATATAAAGCATGGAAAGCGACCCATGGAACTAGGGGAAGTGAGTAAGATAGCAAGAGAAGTCACAAATTATTCTATGATTAGATATATACTATATAGGAGGGACATCTCAAAGCCACTTAGGAAGTGCACTGAAAGCCCGATCACAGAAAAAAAATTTGAAAGAAATTCATGAGAAGGCATGTGGCCACCACATCAGAGGCCGGCCATTGGCCTTGAAAATTGGCCAAACAGGATATTATTGGCCTATCATCCTCCAAGATGCAATGCTCTTTGTCAAAAGGTGCACCAAATGCCAGTAGCACGCCCAGTTACACATGGCCTTGGTGGAAGAAATCACAGCAATCGTGGCTCCATGGCCATTCGTAAAATGGGGAATTGGCCTGCTCGGACCCTTTCCATTAGCTCTGAGACAAGTTAGGTTCCTCATCATGGCAATTAATTACTTTACAAAATAGGTGGAAGTGGAACCGCTGGCCACAATCACAGCAATTTAATGCAAAAGATTCATTTGGAAAAACATCTTTACCAAATTTGGTATCCTAGAATCCATTGTATTAGATAATGGAACTCAATTCATGGATGGGAAATTCCGGTAATTTTCTCGCTAATTACAAGGTTAAGCATCACTTTACCTCGGTCAAGCATCCTCAGGCTAATGGCTAGCTAGAAGCGGGCAACAAGGTAATCCTAAATGGGTTAAAGAAAAGGCTAGATAAGGTAAAAAGTGCTTAGGTGGAAAAATTAGGGAGTGTTCTTTGGTCATACCGAATAACACCCCAGTTTGCAACTTTAGAATCCTCATTCAAAATGTGCTATGGAGTTAAAGCCATGATTCCCATAGAGGTAAAATAGCCAAGTCCCTGATGCATATTTTCTTCCGAAGATGGCAACATGCAAAGGCTGGTTGAAAAAGCTGGCCAACTCACCAAACTCTGAGAATAGGCACACCTCAAGGAACTTGCCCTCAAATAAAGGGTTACTATAAGATACAATTTCGAGGTCCTGCCAAGAAAATTCCAGGTTGGTGACCTTGTCCTCAGAAGAGAAAATATCGGAGCTAAGACCCCTAGCCATGGAATGCTTGCAGCAACTTAGGAAGGTCCCTTTAAGGTCATAGAGGTCCTCGAAAAGAAGGCATACAAGCTGCAAATGATGGAGGGTTCCGAGATACCAAGATCATGGGATATTTCCAATCTTCAAAGGTTTTATGCTTAAGACCTCTGCAAGTATTTAGAAATGTATTTAAATTTTCTATACCATTAACATTTTGTACTTTTATAGTTCATCTTTGTAATTGGTGACATTTCCTTCTCGGGCACTCTTTTTCCCTACCTTGGGTTTTTTCTCTTTGGGTTTTACCAAGGACGTTTTTAATGAGGCCCAAAGAATAAAGATTTTATTATCATCATATTTGTTTGATATTATTATCTCCAAGTCTCAAATATAAAAGGAAAAAAGTTTCGATTTTCGACTCTCGAGTACTTAATTAAATATCAATTATTTTTTATTTTAATGGACTCCAAGCCCCAATATCTATAAAGGAAATTACCTATATTTAACTACCGAGAAATAACTGGGTCCAAAACCCATAACTAAATGCGATCCTTCTAAGGACCAACCTTACGAGGCCACACTGTGCACAACAAATCCTCTCCTAGGTTCGGAAGGATAGAAGTGCAACTTTCCTCTCAGCATAAGACAGATATAAATTGCCCTTCCTGAGCTTAATTCTTAGAGGTCGCTAATTCTCGAAGATGTTTTATATAAAGCCAATTAATGTTAAAAGAGTACGAAAAACATAACCTACTCGCATAAGGCATTAAAAGGTCAGAAATAAAATACTTAGTATAACCATGTCAATATTGTTCCAAAAAGGTCCATATAGGGCAAAATTACATATAATGTTCATAGGCCTACAAGGGGTATATTTACACTTAAAGAAAATAAAAAGAGAAAAAAGCTAAGGGGTCCCTGCTTTGCCGACGGCAACCACATCCTTGGCATCCCTAGCTCCCGAGGTCCTACCACCAGCAACATCCTTGCCTGGACTTTTGGATCCACTTTCCATCACCTCCATCTCTGAGACCAGGCGAATGGACATTGACTTGGGATCATACTTCTTCCATAACCCTACTTCCCAAAATTCCAGTCTAAGAGCGAGGTGGCTAACCTGGCCCATAACATTGCCAAACATCTCTTCTAATGGCAACAGAAAGTTAGATGCGGAGGGCGGATATGGTTGTTTCTGCATCTTCAAGCCTCTCAGCTGAAGCTTTAAGGTCTTCTTTCAACTTGGCCTCTTGAGCTTCTCGAGCCTCCTGATCCTTTTTCAGCTCACCCTTAAGCTCAGCAATTCGAAGTCCAAAAGCAATTGCCTTGTCTTTCCTAGTTTTTGTTTCCTCTATAGCTCGACCGCTAGCCTCCTCAGCTATTTTCTTTTCAGAGAGCTCCTTCTCAACGCCTTCATGAATCTTCTCAATGTGGCGTAGGAAGCCAGGTCCACGAATAAACCATTTCATGCACTGATGGAGACTAAGGGAAAATTTGGATTCTACGAGCTCTGACTCGGCCATGGGGGTGAGCATATGGGCATCTACAAGACCCCCAAAGTCGAAATCCTTAGATCAAATAAGATGGGAAGGTGCCTCATCAAGGGGAGTGGTGGCTTCGAAAGCAGGCCTTTTTCCCGGCCTTGATGCAGGTTCAACATCTGATTGCTTCCTTAACGTCGCTTTAACCAAACTGCAAGAAGAACATCTTCCGGCTGGGTAAAATAGGGTGGCAGGGGCAAAAGGGGTTCACATGATGTTTGAACAGGCCCTACCATGGTGGAAGCAACATCAGAGGTTAGAGACCTCTTAAATTTGGCAAGCTTGCTTTTCGAGGCCATATTGCTATCAACAATGCTTTCTACATAACAAAACAAAATTCATTTATTACATAAATAACCAGCATAGATCATGTAACAAAAAAGCACACAAAAAGATCAAGAAAGGCGAGCCCCGCTTACCCAACACAGCTCAGGCCTTGTTAGTATCAAGCTCGACAAGGACTTTAGGATGGATAGGTTTTGGACAAAGGTAGTTAATAAGAAGTTTAAAACCTTCATTTCCTCATTTGTTAAATCCCTTTCCTCTACCCTAAAAGGCTCGGCATCTTGATATCAATAAATATCAAGAGAAGGGATCTCCTCCCTAGGATCTCTAAAAAACAGTTGGACCCCTGGGTTGGTAAAAAATTTTAAATACATCCATTTGAATTTTTGATAAGAAAACTCGTAGAGTTCAAACATTTTATGGTTTGGGCATGTCCGGAAAGATAGCCACCCTTGTCAGACCACACTCCTAGGAACAAAAGCGAATACAAATAAAAGAAAAGGTTGGTTGAAAGTGTAAGCCACAGAAATCGACGGGCAATCTTGAAATATTGAATGGTGGCCCAGCTGTTCAGATGAAGCTGTGTGGGAGCAGCCTTCAATCTCTTGAGCACCTCTATCTAGAACTCAAAAATAGAATCCAAACTCCCAATCTTGTAAAAAGTTCTTGGTATATCCAAAGAAAGTACCTGGATGATTGACTCATGAAACAGACTTTTTCACCAGACCTTGCAACCTCCAAAACACAGTCAGAACCTCGAGATTCGAGTTCTATCAACTCCAAACATTCTTTCAACCTAGGAAGATGTTTTTCTTCTATAATTGATGGAATAAGCAACACCTCTTCATCTATCCACCCATATAGGCCCTTTTGAATAGGAACAAGAGCAATGGGAACTTTTAGTCTTGGTATGCTTTCTTTTTGCCCATGACGAAATCCAAAATCCAAAAAACCTATGAGGGGAAACCACCACTATAAGGATCATGTACTGAGTCCAAGTCATGCAAAATTTTAAAGTGAAATCCCTTGTCCTCCTACGGCACTTCCCCATACCACTACCATTTCCTCCCAAGACTATCATGGTTGTGGTAAAAACGCATTTAAAAATAAAAATACGCAATGGTGCCTCCAAGCCCAAAATCCTTCAAACCCAGAAATGATTAAAGTATATACTTAAGATTCCTAGCCTATGCAGGTAAGGGCATCACGGCAATAAATGACAATGCAAGCAACTAATGAGCATAAAACAGAAAGCCTAAAGCAAGGAAAATAAGAAAAGGAACTCACCTGATGGTTTGGATAACAAATGAAGAAGAAAAACTTGAGGGATACGCTTGTTGTGAAGAAGTTTAGCAACATGAAAAGGTTGCGTTGGCGGCTGCGATGGTGGCAAGAGAAGAGTTTATCCAATACAGTGACCAAAGTAAAAGGGTGACCAAAGTAAAATGGTCAGAAAGTAACTTCAATTTATAAGGTGAAAAACACCTCATTTGAACAAGAAGAGGAAATGTCGCGGGGGTAGGTGCGTCTTTCATAAAGCCTAATTGAGGGCAAAACGGGAAGTGCGCCTGACTTGAAGAGATGCCAATTAAAATCTTGTCTCAGAGTCTATACGTGGCATTTTAGGGACCACGTGATCAGGCACAACAGTTAAAAAGGCCATGATGCAATGTTTCAATTTTGAACTCATACAGATTGCCTTTCGGCCATTAGTCCTATCCTCATCATTGCTGGTCATTCAAACCCGACTCCCTAGAGCATTATCTTAGAAATTGGGTGGGGCACTATTACAGACAATGGTCCAAGCCCATCACCCGATCCATATAGAAAGGCCCATTATGGAAGCCCAGATTGGTGAATCCATGAACTATGCATCGGCATAACCTGAAGGCATGGGGCCGAGAAATGTGATCGCAGATTCCGGATCCTCTTTCCCACTTTCCCACCACTATGAACGTGGAATGTAGGAGCTCCTGACGAAAGCATTCTGGCTCCCAGTGACCGTCCCACTAGTTCTTCTATAAATATCATTAGGGACTCCAAGTATGGAACACGTTCTTTCCATCATACTTAAACCTTGCCAAAATACGTACTTATTCACTAAGTGGAGTCCTTGCAAGTACCTCCACCATTGCTAAAGACTTGGATTAGAGATCTCTGAAATACAAAAGTAACGAGGAACTCATTCATTTTCTCTCTCCCTCTCTCTCTCTCTATCTCTCTTTCTCTCTCTCTCTCTCTCTCTCTCTCTCTCTCTCTCTCTCGTTACAATAGTCTTTATAATTAAGTGACAAAAAAAAATTTGAGCATAGTAAACCAATGGAATTGGTGAAGAGAGAAAGGAATTTTTATAATTAAGTGATAAAATAAAAAGAAGAAATAGAGCACAGTAAATCGATGGGAGTAGTGAGAACAAAAGGAAATCTTTTACAACTAAGTTATTAGTATTATTTTCATCAATATTTAGATTCAAAATCATCTATAAATAGAAACAAATGACAAAAATAAAATGACAATAGTAGATAATACTCAGCGACTTTAATATAAAATGATAGTATTTGAAACAAGTAATAGTAATAATAAATGTAGCCATGGTTTTATTTTGCATAAAAATAAATTCATTTTCTACCTCTAAAATTTGTAGATAGATGAAAATGATGTGTACATGTTAAAATACTAACTCTTTTTCCTTACTTTTCTTTTCCTTTCTCCTCACGTTCTCTTTCTTCTCTCTTTTTTTTTTTCAACTCAACTTTTTCATTCTGATACACTCACCCACTCATTCATTTTTCTCTCTTTCCTTTACAACTTACACACTAGCACACACTTATCACTTTATTTTCACTCCATCTCTTCCTGTCTACTTATAGACATGAAAAAGTAACAAGAAATTTATTACCACAAGTAAATTGCGGTGCTTAAATGCACCATTCAATTACCTGTTAGTGTTTTTTTATCTTCTAGTATAAAGTTATACACTTAATTATTAGCACTCAGTTTAATATTACCTATTACTCTTAATAAAATTTATTCTTAACTTAGTATAATGTATTTTGTATTCATTCTTACCAATTACAATCTTATTTTAAATAGTTAATATCTATATCTTAACATTTTGCACTACAAGAAACTATCGAGCTTCCGATGGATTTTACCGACAGATATTTTCTATCAGTACTACCGATGGAATTATCGACAGAACATGAATTTTTTAAGAAAAAATCATTTTTTTTCTGTTTTAGTCATTATTGATGAAAAAATCCATCTGTAATCCGTCGGTAAAATTCGCTCCAAAACAAAAACATATGACGCGCGAATTACCGACGGATTTTTTTGTCGATAATTATTTTTTTTTATTTTTTTTCAGAATTTAATTTTACTAACAGAAAAATTCCATCGGTATTATTTTTGTATTTTTGTATTTGTTAAATTTGAGTTTCCTACGGATTTTTTCGTCGGTAATTTGTTTTATTTTTTATTTTAAATAATTATTGATGGAAATTTCTGTCGGTAATAGTTGAAGGAATTTTTCTGATGGAAATTAATGGAGGCACTTTTTTTATTGATTATCGACGGATTTTTTCCATCGACAATTCAAAAAATCTGCCAGTATCGTTATGAGCATATGACAACCACACATCAATTATCTCTTCACTCTCACATACTCTCTTTTCACATTCACACTTTCTGAAAGTGTCTCCACTAAACCGACCAACCCCAAGCCGCCAGCACTGCCCAAGCCGTGCATGTCACCGCCAGCGATTGGAGACCGCGTCGTTGCCGGCAGCACTCGCGGGTCTAGATCCGGCCAGTATCTCTCTCCTTCGCAGGCCCTCGCTTCGCAGCCCCTCGTATCCGGTCCTGCCTCGAAGCCGCCAGTCCCTGCGCGTGGTCTTCATCCCTGCACACATCCTCGTGCCTGCCACTGCCGTCTCCATCGGGCGTACCTGCATGTTGCCATCGACAGTCAGAGACCGCGTCGCCGCAGCCAATACTCGTGGGTCCAGATCCGGCCAGTTTCTTTCTCCTTCGCAGCCCCACGCGTCCGGTCCTGCCTCAAAGCCCCCTCACATCGCGGCGCGGTCTCCGCCCTGCACGCGTGTCTTTGTCTGGCCCTTGGGCGTGGTGTCCATCCCTGTGCAATTGTTGTTTGGTGCCTGGCTGCAGCCCCCCCTCCACTGTTTCAGCTGCAATCTCAATTCCTGGTATGCCACTATCAATCTGTAAAATTGTTCTTATGGTGTTTTAAACAATGTATGTTTTAAAAAGCTAGAAATTGACTAGAAGCCCTCTGAGCTGCATTCAATGTTCTCTCTATCAAATGAATTTTAAAAATTATACGAACACCACAGCAAAATTATATTATTTTTATTTTCTATAATTTTTTGACAATTTTTAAAAATCATGAAATTGAAAAAAAAAAGAAAAAGTGGTCTAAACGATGGAATTTAGCAAAATTAGACCCTACATCAGCCTACCTACTCCGTAGGAGTCTGAAAAATAATTGTTGATTTTTTTCCTACCCTCTGACCAATTTTCAGAGCAATTGGAGATAGTTGACAGAAACTGAAAAATGCCAAAAAAAAAATCGAAGGAAAAATGCAACTATGCTATGCTATGCTATGCAACATGTGATATGATGAATTTATTCTACTGTATTATGCAGCAATCAAGGTCAAAAGGACAATGCAAATTCCCCGACAACGGCGCCAAATTAACTAGTTGGGCTTGTGATTGGGTTGCTTAACAATTTGTACACACATAGAGGACTTAAGCTAGTTTTAACTTTAGAATTTGTTCTCCTTTTAACATAAGAAGAATTGGTTTTGCTTAAGTAATTAGTGACTGCATTTTATTTATTTTGAAGTTATTAGTCTAACTAATTGCTTTTGTTACAGAACGTCAAATTCGGCTGGAGTATTTCTTTGGCAGAGGATATTATTATTTTGTGTCTTTTAAGGTAAGTAATTGTTTCTTCTTCTTATTTAAATGCATTTTTGTTAGGATAGAGACTTATGATTTCTAAGATAGAGTTTTAGGAAAATGAGATTGCATGACTGGGTGGAAGGGCGTAGAGGTCCTTCCTCAATTTGTTTGCATTGTTTGCTATGGAGATTGATTGTGTATGCAGAGATTACAGGATATGCATGTTGTGATGTTATAAGGGGGTGTGCTCTAGAATGGTTTTAGGACTTGTAAATGTTTGTTTGATTGTATTGTGAATTTTTTTTTACTAGATTGATACATGTATATATTGAAAATTATTTTTTGGGATGTCTTACTTTTAGAGGAGGTTATGTCGAATTTTTTTTTTAATCTAAAGAGTGGAATGTTAATTTAAAGGGCGTGCTGTCAAAATTTTGTTAAATTACAGAGGACAAACTATTTACTTAAATAACTTCTTCTTTTACAAGACGGTTTGCTGAGAGATATTTATAATTAAATAAAATTTTAATTTGAGAAACTTTAAATGAATTTGTTAGGTTAAATTACACATTCAAGAACCATGAGCTCTGCAAATAGACTATGGATGTATGACAGGGTGCACTCTAGTTGAGGGGGAATCAAACCTAAATTTTATGCGAGAGTTGAACAGTTTGTAAATATGGCTTATCAAACAGTGCAATTTATGAATGAGCAAAAAGTTAGGTGTCCCTGTGCTAGATGTAAATATAGGAAATATTTTGATATGGACACCATTAGATATCACTTGTATAAGGATGGTTTTATGGCGGATCATTGGGTTTGGACTATGCATAGGGAAGTTGCCACACAAAATTTTGAACATAAAAGTGTTGAAAATACATTTGAGATAATTCACTCTTCCAATGATCAATTTTTGAGTGAATACAACGAAAGCGATGGTAATGATGATGACTAAGAGGAAGAGGAAGATGAGTTCGAGGATGATGTTGAGACTAGAACGATGAAGATAGTCCTCAACTTTCTGATTAAATATGATGTGTCTACTACTCTCATACTTATTACATCATTTTATTTAAAATTATCATATTATTTGGTTTTTCATACATTATTGTATATTTTTCAGATATGGCACCTAAAGTGAAAACAAGGGCAAGGGCAAGGGCAAGGGTGTCCTAATTAATCAGACAATCTCCCCTCCCACTCAGGCATATACCACAGCCGCTCACATATCCACTTCTAGCCCTTCCATGCCACCACTCCATACCCATCAAGAGTTTACCGTGGTCCCTACTCCTGGGAATGAGGCCGGAGTGGTGTCTTCACCTCCACCACCACTGGCCGATACCCGAATCAGAAGGGGGTGCTGAAAGCGGGGCAGTTGGTGGCTCCTAGACAGGACAATCAGGACATGGGTCCATAGGGGAGCAACAGGTATCACTTGTACCTCTTGGTAAGAACAGGTAAGTAATTTAATTGTTCAATTTATGAATCTTATTGTAATAATTTGAAAATTTCTTGATATACAATAGCATTATATTTTATTATTTGCTATGTAGTTGGCATCCAGCCACACGGGCCATGCATGAGGTGACACACATCATCCAAAAACTGTATGAACGACCGATTGAGTCATTCGGAAAGTTGTTGAAGGATGAGAAGTTGCGCTGGTATAATGAGTGGAAGATAAAATCAAATAAGTTTTTTAAAAAATGTGAGATTTTCTTTATAAATTGCTTTCAATTACTTTTTTTTTTCCATGTGTAGAGCCACTTCATCATCCATCCCAAGGATGAAGATTACATGTTTAAGGTCTTCAAATCCAAGACAGCTCACAAGCTACAAGACATGTACATCGACATCCGAGAACGGGACGAGACCCCTAGATGGATGACTTAGGCTAGCCTAGACTATTTGTGGCAATACTGGAGAAGTGAGACATTTAAAGAGAAGTCTCTTAAGGCTAAGGCAAGCAGAGCGTTGCAAAAGGGTGGATCTGTTCGTTGTGGCGGTTCAGCTACTATATAGTCTACGCGTTGCCAGATGGTTTAGTCATTATTTTAAATATCTTTTATTCCTCTTGTTAAATTTATATTTTCACTTACTAATATTATCAATTTTCACTCAAATGTAGGTCAATGAGTTGAAGAGACCACCCACACAGAGTGAGTTGCTCAAAAAAACTCACACGCGCAAGACAGACAAGACATGGGTCAATGCTCGCTCAGAGAATGTTTGGGTATATATGTTTTGAGCACTTATTGTTTGTATATATATTTAATTTATTACTTAACATATTTGGTAGGTGTTTAATTAATTTTATTTTCTTATAGAATGCTTATGAGCAGCGATGTCAAGAGGCTACGACCCAATGAGAGCAGAGAATTACAGCTGGTGAGGAGTGCCCACCGATTGATCAGGATCAGTTGTGGCAAGAGGTAGTTGGCGGTCCTTACAAGAACCGCATCTACGGCATGGGGTCATTTTATGCTAGTAGTTTGTCCTCTGTATCTGTCACTGGGGCATCTACAGGCACTGGATCCACTGCCGAGGATAATGAGGTCCGTGAGCAAGTTCACCTGCTCAACGTAGAACTTTATCGTATGCAAGAGCAAGATGCAGAGAGACAGCGCTAGTTGCAGGAGATGCAAAAGAAGATGGAGGATAAGGAAAAGGCCTTGCAGACAGAAATAAGAAAGTAGATGAGGGAGAAGGAGATAAGTCTAAGAAAGCAGATGAAGAAAGAGATGGTGTATTTATGGAAAATGATGTAGGTAGGCTCCTCTGCACTACCAGACACAGATGATGATGATGATGGTGGTGGTGATGATGGTGATGCTGACGATGATGATGATGCTACTGACTTCTCTTGACTTGAGTTATTGTTTTTTTATTTATTTGGCTGTAGTTAAACTATTTATATTTTAGTTGGAGTATTTATATATATACTTTATAGGCTTTCTGACATTTTAATCTATTTTACATTTTGGATCTAAATTTATTGCATTTAGTTTTTGTTAAGTAATTTTTTAGAATTTTTCATTATTAAATATATTTACATATTTACAGAATGAATTACAGAATGAACTATAAAATATAGGTTTACATAATTATCTCTAAATAAAATATAGGTTTGTAACTATCTAGGGAATTAATGAATTACAGAATGAACTATTGGCAACAAGTTCAAATATACAAAAAAAATTAAAATCTGTATTACCAAAGGATTTTTCCGTCAGTAAAGTGAAAAATAAAAAAATTATAAATTAAATAGTGAAAATTACTGATGGATTTTTCCGTCGCTACAGTTAAAATAAATAAAATTATAAATTAAATTCTAAAAATTACCGACGAAAAAATCCGTTGGTAATCTTCTCGCCCTGACGAATTTGGTGACGAATTTCGTCATCTATTTATCGACGGATTTTTAAGAAAAAATTCTGTCAGTAATTCTGTCGATAAAATTTATCGACTGATTTTTCCGTCAGTAATAATTACCGACTCCATTATTACCGGTTAACAAAATCTGACGATAAATCTGTCGGTAACTGAAATTTCCATTGGTAACACTCAAAAATCCGTTGGTAAAATCCGTCGGTAACAGCTTTTTTTCTTGTAGTTGGTCGAATCTTTAAAGTAGATATTCATGCAAAATTATCAAGTAAGGCAAATAAAATATTTAAGTTAGATACAGAAATTAAATATTACCATCATAAAAATAATTTTATGAAAAAAGAGATGTTATAATTCTCCCATTCTTTCAGGAATTTGGCCCCCAAAATTCACTAACTTGTTTGGTATAATTCTAGGTATAATTATGGATAAGACTTCTTAACCTCATCTTCTAGTTCCTATATTGCCTCTGCAGGTGACAACCATTTTCAAACCACTTTGACTAAAGATTTTTTTTCCTCTTAAATTTTTAACAAATCCATTTATGATTTGCACTGATTTAGTTTCATACATTAAATCATCTCTTACTTGTATTGTCTCATATTTTATGATGTGTGAATGGTTCAAATAATACTTTCTAAGCTGAGAGACAGAAAGACATTGTGAAGATTTGAAAGATTTAGTGGAAGTGCGATTTGATATGCAACTGGTCCTACTCTTTTAAGAATTTGGAATGGACTAATGAACTTTTGGCTTAAGTTTTTGCATTTAAAGGCTCTGCCAACTCCAGTAGTAGGAGTGACTCTAGGAAAGACATGAACCCCTTCTTTAAATACCAAATGTCTCCCTTTCTTTTTTTTTATCATCATAACTTTTCTATATACTTTGTGTAGTGAGTAGTTTTTCCCTAATGAACTTGATCTTCTTTGTGGTTTGTTGCTATCGCAATCGGGATCGCAATGGGGACAGCGAGAAAATAGTTTTTGAAAATTGAAGTTGCCACCAAGTTTATTTAAATTGGGAAACATGGAAAAACCCATTTTATTTTACAAAATGGTCTTTGAAAAACTATATACGAGTTCGGGAGTTGGTTATGCATAGGAAATGATAGGAATTTAATCCTACAGCACCCCTAATACACCCGTCCTTGGACATTACCTTTAGTAAGTTGTGTAAGTTAATTAATAACCCTTAAAAATAGAATAAAAAGAGACAAATATATTTACAATTTAAATAAATAAATTAAGAAAAATTAATCAAGACAAACATATTTACAATTTAAACAAATAAATTAAGAAAGATTAATTTAGACAAACATATTTACAATATAAACACATAAATTAAGAAAAATTAATTTACATAAATATATATATTCACAATTTAACAAATAGATTAAGGAAAATTAATTTTGGCTTGATAGGGATAACCTGCTCCTATGTATCCCCTAGTGCAATAGAGAATTCAAAGTCACGTAGTTCTGTAGAAAATATTTATGCTTAGTTGATTTTAATTAATTGATAAAACCTTTTCGGTAAAGAACATCCTCTTTAAAAAAGCAAAATCCGCTCTTGAAGAGGGTTTAAGTTAGCACTCAGCTACTCAATAAACTCTCATTATTCAATAATAGTGAAGGTGACATTTGCTACTCAACCACTATCATTGATCATTGCGAGATTAACAAGATTTCAAAAAGATTCTTTTTCTTGTATGTTGGAAAGAAAACCATTTTCTTATTTTCATGATAAACATTAATTTAGACATGAACTGACAGAGTTAATTCCTAAATAAATAATGAACATGTAATAAACTTGAGGCCAACACAAACAAAGCAAAATACTCATGATTAAAAGAAACAGCAATGGTCTTAACTACCATTTTATTTATTTTCTTTTCGCACAAGAATTTATTTAAAATTGAATAAATAACTAAATCACCTTTTTTTTATATTTCACCTAAATGATTTTAAAACTAATTGTTACAAAATTGTCATCAACTCCTTTTTTTTTATGAAAGAAACTAACACCTAATTTAAAATACTTAACTAAAAATTTAAACTCTATAATCTAACCAAACACCAACTAACCCAATAAGGATAAAGACAAATAACTACAAGAGAATACTAAAATAAAGGAAGTAAAAAAAATCTGACTAAACTTAAGCCTACCAGGAGAATCACACAAAAATAGCCCAAGAATAAGAAAGTTTACACAGTTTTTAGCCCATCAATAATGCAACCCAAGTTAGCTAAAAATAAAAGCAAGAATAACAAACAAAAACTTAAAAAAAATGAAACATAAGGAACGAGCTTTAGTAACAAGAGAAAGACATCATAGTGGGTTAGGAATTTGATTTTCATTTTCAAAATGGTCTAAGATTGCAAACACAGAGAGAGAAAGTGATGTGCACGTGAGAGGGAACACTAAAGGAGTCTGGGACAAAATAAATATGGGTACACATGGAGGTTAAAGTTGGGGTTTCATTTTTTCCTTGTAGCTGAAACAGAGGGATGAGTTGAGGGATACACCATGGAGAGAGGAAGAGTGAGAGATTGAGAGAGTTTTTTGCATGTGAAGGAGGAGGGAGGCAGCCACGACGGAGGGGAGCAGGCATAGAGAGCTGGGCGATGGCATTCGCACTTTGGCGCGACTACGCTGGATGAGGCCGGTAGCAGAGAGGGAGTGCGCGCGGTTGGGGGACTGACTGTGCGCGGGGCTTGGCGGTTCTCATGGAGTATTGGTGGCATTGGGGGAGAAACTCACAATGGCAGGAAGAGATCGAGGCGATGGTATGTGCTGATGGTGGTTCACGCAGCGTGAGGAGGAGGAGGATAGGGCCACGACGGAGTGGAAGCTAGAAGAGGCAGTTTTCGATGACTGAAGGTGGAGGACCACAGTGGTACTTTGGGCTGCAAAAAGAAGAGGGAGGTGGCAACATCAGGGGCAGCGGCAGCTGCCGTGATATACCTCCCTTTTCTCTCTTTCATTCTTTCATTCCTAGCTTCTATTTGCTGTGGATATGTGTTATTACTATTTGAGTTCTTGACAATGAATGGACTGTGATCTATCATGCATCATTTCCTTTTGTTGAATTTGGAAGAGATTTGATTTTGGGATAGGTGCTTATGTTTTACGAAAGATTGGACTTGGATTTATGATTTGGGGTTTTGATTTTGGCTTACTTGCTTACCGAGGTATGGGTTACAAAAAAAAAATGGTTTATCTTGGAGACAGAGGATAAGACCTTTGAAAAAGAAAATGAACCAACTATTTATGGACAATTTACCTGTGCCTAATTCTCTGTTTGGGGTTGTTTTGTAATGGTGAGTGATAGCTTATAGCTTGTGAAAGAGTTCTGTGTCCGTGGCTGGGAGTCTGTTAAGGGTAAAGAGTGATGGGGTGGTTGTTTAAACAGTGATTGTGTGTGGCAGCTCTATGTTAATCTCTCTAATTCCTACTAATTTCTGTTTGTCGTCTCTATATCCCTTCCTTCTATTTTAGTTTTCTTATTTATACACACTGCCAAATTAAACGTGTTAGTCCCAGAATTGAATGCTTTGATGAGACATTAAATGCCTTAATTCTTGGGATGTGATTGTCAACTTGATCTGATTGAAGCATTAAATGCATTGCTAGAGAATTAAATGCAGTCCTATTCACGTTTTGCTTTTATTTATTTATTTTTGTTTTGTGTTTTCTTTAACTTGATTAGACACGGAGAGATTGGACTTAAATTTTTTTCATGGCTAACTATGACATGGGCTGGGTGAATTGGCTTGTTTGATTTTTTTTTAACACAAAAAAATACTATATATCTTGTTTTTTTTGTTAAAAAAAAATAAGTGAAAAGGCTAAATCATAAAAAATGCAAGTTTTTGGTTCTTCTACTTGCGGGTCGGACAAAATTCGGTGTTCACAGTTGCACTATGTCAGGTCCTAGGAAACTCTTTTCTCCCACTTCAAATCAGCACACGGGTGACCTGCACTTTCTACCATATAGAGCTTCAAATGGTGTCATGCCTATATTTGAATGATAACTATTGTTGTAGGCAAACTCTATCAATGGTAGATGAGTATCCCCACTTCCTCTCAGCTCTAGCACACACGATCCAAGCATGTCTTTGAATGTTTGGATAGTTCTCTATGTCTGACCATCTATTTGAGGGGTGATAATTGTACTAAAATGACGTTTAGTACCTAAGGCATCTTGTAAGACTACCAAAACTTTGAGGTAAATCTAGGATTTCTATTTAAGACTATGCTAACTGGTACCCTATGTAACCTCACAATTTCCTAGATACAGCTATGAGCCAATCTATATAATGGCCAACTAATTTTTATTGGCAGGATATGGGTGGGCTTGGTTAATTTATCAATAATTACCTATGCAACACCATAGCTTGAAGGAGTTATTGGTAATCCTACAACAAAATCCATTGATATGCTATCCCATTTCCATTCAGGGATATCCGAGGGTTGTAATAATCCCATAATTTTTTGGTGTTATATCTTAACCTTTTGACAAGTAAAACACTTAGCTACAAAATTAACTATGTCTCTTTTCATTCCATTCCAGCAAAACAACTTCTTGAGGTCATGATACATCTTTGTTGTTCCTGGGTGCATGGTGAATTTACTACAATGTGCCTCACCCAAAATTTGATTCATTAATTCTTCATTATTAGGCACACATAGTCTTCTCTCATACATTATAGCTCATTTTTCATCAAGTCGAAAATATTTTAGTTGTTTTATTTGAATCTTGCTCTTGAGGGACTTTGGAAACTCATCACTATCTTAAGCATTTCTCACTTAGTCATTCAAATCATATTCTATCCTAAGTTCATTAACATATAAGCAATGGGGTTGTAGGGACATTGAAAATTTCAAGTCCCTAAATTTCTCCAACAACTTATGCTTTTCTACCACCATTAGAGACATATGCAAAGACATTCTGCTCAAGGCATTGGCCACTAAATTAGCTTTGCCAGCATGATATCTTAATTCAAAATCATAGTCTTTTAAAAATTCCATCTATCTCTTTTGTCTCATATTTAATTCCTTCTAATCAAAATGATATTTCAAACTTTTATGGTCACTATAAACCTCAAACTTTACCCCATACAAATAATGTCTTCAAATTTTCAAGGCAAATAGTACGACAACTAATTCTAGGTCATGGGTTGGGTAGTTCTCTTTATAAGACCTAAGTTGCCTAGAAGCATAAGCCACAACTCTCCCTTCTTGCATCTAAACACAACTTAGTCCTTTCTTGGATGCATCATAATACACTACAAAGTTTTTCCTAGGGGCAAGAATTATTAACATTAAGGTAGAGGTAAGTCTATGTTTTAACTCTTGAAAGCTAGTTTCACAAGTTGAGTTCCATCCAAAAGCTTGGTTTTTCCTAGTTAACCTAGTCAATGGTAAAACTAGTTAGGAAAACCCTTTAATGAACTCCTATAATAACTAGCTAATCCAAGAAAACTCCTAATCTCAATGACTGTCTTTGGCCTTTCCCAATGAACTATGGCTTCAACTTTGTTTGGATCTACAGCCACCCTCCCTTAAGTGATCATATGGCCTAAAAACTTTATTTCCTACAACCAAAACTCACTCACATTTTTCTAGCTTAGCATACAAATGTTTGTCCTTCAAAATTTACAACACTACTCTAAGATGTTGTTCATGTTCTTCCTGAGTCTTTGAATAGATAAGAATATCATCTATCAAGACTACAACAAATTTGTCAAGGTAAGGCCTAAAAATCTATTTATATAATCCATGAATACTGTTAGAGCATTGGTAAGTCCAAAAGGCATCACAAGATATTCGTAATGGTCATACCTAGTCCTAAAGGTTGTCTTAGGTACGTCTTCTTATTTTGTTGATGGTATCCTGATCTCAAATCAATTTTCTCAAAAATTGATGCTCCTAACAATTAATCCAATAGGTCATCTATTTTAGGGAGTGGGTACTTATTTTTAATTGTGACATTATTTAACTATCTATAATCTATACACAACTTTATGCTCCCATCCGTTTTCTTGACCAACAAAACTAGTGCACCCCATGTTGATACACTAGGCCTAATGAATCTCTTAGACAACAAATCCTCAATTTGTTTTTTAAGTTCATTAAGCTCTATAAGGGACATTCTATAGGGTATAAAGGATAGAGGTCTTGTTCCTGGTATTAGATCAATGGGAAACTCAACCTCTCTTTCTAGTGGTAAGTTCACTATATCATTAGGAAACACTTTTGGAAAGTCTCACACTAAAGGTATATTGTTTATTTTTTGTTCAACCTTAGAATTTAAAGAATAAATAAGAACTGGTTGAACTTCATCTAAGAGACACTTCTCTACTTGAATGGCATTTAGGGAAATGGTGTCAGAGGATTTTTATTTTTTGACTACGTCATTGGGAAAATAAACAAGCTTTTTGGAATAATCTAGCTAGAAGGATGCTATTAGAAGACATCCAATCTTTTCCAATTATGACATCAACACCAAACAAAGGTAAATAAACGAAATAAATAATAAAAGAGTTCCTTTTAACTAGAATGAGACAGTTCAAATAGGCATGAGAGGTAGAAACTTTTTCTCCTATAGGAGTAGAAACTAACATATCAAAAGGCAAATAAGAAAAAGACAATTTTAACTTCTTCACATAATCATAAAAGAATGTGTAGCTCATGAGTCAAACAATGCAAGCAAGAGATAATTTTTTATGAAGCATGTACCTTTGATCATGTTAGGAGAACGAGTTGCCTCTTTTCCATTAAAAGTAAATACTTTCCCTTTTGTTTGAGGTCTAAGTGTAGGATTATTCAATGGTTTCTCATTAGTGCAGTCCTTAATATAGTGACTGGGCTTCTCGCACCAATAGCACACATTTTGTCTAAAAGCACAAGGTTTGGAGCCATGAGATTTTTCACACTTATTGCACATGGGTAAGATTGCCTAATTAGAAATGGTTTTCCCTTTTGCTGAGTTAATTTCATTTTTAAAAATATTTTTCTTTTGAGCCTCCATCCCCCTCTTTCTTTTGAGAAAATTTTGTTTTTCTTTTTCAAATTCTAGATCTCGATAGCTCTTTTCGGCTATCCTACATTTATTGACCAGAAAGGCATAATCTTTGATCTCTAGGGTGGACACCTTATCTCAAATCTCAGGCCTTAGACCTAACTCAAATTTTGTTGCCTTCCAATGCCCATCCGAGTTACTTTTCAAATAAAAAGAAAATTTGGAAACTTCATCAAACCTAGCCACATACTGACCTGTGGTCATTCCCCTACTTGAGCTATATAAACTCAGCTTCTTTCTCATCCTTCACATTATTAGGGAAATATTTATCAAAGAAAGTGGTCAAGAATACCTCCCAAGTAATTTCAGTTCTGCTAGACTCTAACAAACTTTTAGCACATCTCCACCAACATTCTGCTTCCCCCTCTAACATATAGGTGGCAAAGACTACTTTTTGTATGTCTATACACCCTAAAACACTAAAAATCTTTTCTAGTTGCATGACCTATTTTTTAGCAAGAACTGAGTCATAGTCCCTATGGCATAAAGGTGGTGAGACTTTCCTAAACTCTGATAGTCCTTGGTAATTGTGATTAGTCACAAGTGCTCCCCCAACAAAATTTCCACTACTTTTCCCGTTATGGTTTTCTTTTTTCCCATGTTGAGTCTCTTGCATTTGTTGAAAAATCATTTTATTTGATTCTGCCTGGGCCTTGACAACTTCAGCCATACTTATCATTGGCCCCGTCATCCTTGACAGAGTGGCATTTGGTGCACTCTACTCCTCTAGAATTCCTTGATCTCTTGATGCCATATAGTCCTATAAGTGCATAAACAACCAAATATTGAGTTGATCAAGCTTAATATTTTATACTTAGTGTATCTGTAAGGCATGTAGAGAGGAACTAAGACCAGGACATGCAAATGAAAAGGACTCAACCTACATATAATTTCTATAATAGCTAGAAAATGGGGCTTTGATATCAAACTATAACACTCGTTCATACAAAAGCTAATAATATGAATTTGCATATGAAGCACAATGGTTAACCTTAAGTAAAAAGATTACGAGCAAGAAGTTCTAGCATGACTACTTAATGTCATTAATTACAAACTAAATATTTTTAAAATTTGTAATATAAAATCACATATTAATAAACCATAAGTCCATAAGTTTCTAGCAATTGCCTTCCATCCGGTGTTACTCGGCTAATCTGAAACCACTAGAAATAAAAATAAAGAAAATCAAGAATTTTTAAAAAAAATTCTCAGTTGAAAATGAATAGTTTTAAAATATTTAAACTATGGTTGGTTTCAGCTATGTCTGTATGGAAACACATAGAGCTACAATAACGTTATATGACTATAATCAATTATCATATTATAACTAAACTATGTCATGCAGAGTATGTCATGCATATCTTATCAAAATTTATGATTTTTTCACTTTAGTTTTTCCTCCATTTGTTTGCTTGTCTCATACTCAGTTGAAGGTCTTATCTTAGGGAATTCTCATTCTTTTGTGTTGTTCTTTGATATGGTGACGACAAAGTAAGACTTTTACACTATTCTAACTGAGGTAGGTAACATAAAAGGATCTTATATGTGTCCCTCTGCCTTCTCAGTGGTTAGCAGCAAATTTTGATTGAACATATTCTTTTTAAATTAATTAATAGTCATTGTGTATAAATTCACAATGAGAAATTCATGCAATTAAGCCATAATAAAGCTTAAATAAAAGCTCATAAATTAATCAACAATTTAAATAGTGAAACATAAACTAAAATAAATGAACAAAAATTATGAATTCATGCAAAAATAAATTAGACTAAAATAGCATAAGCCTGATCAAATAAAGTAATATCTCAATAAAATTTATTAAACTATAGAGTTGCCAAACTAAATACTAATTTCAAAAGAAACTAAAATTAAGAAAATTTTTATTAAATTTTTTCTTGATATTTTATCAAAGTCCATGAGTTGGTCTTTGTCATCATAAAATCATAATAAGTTTAACATTTCAAATTCATGTGCAATAACCTCCACTTATTTTTAGTGTTAGATTGTAATACTTTACATCTAATTTAGGTCTCTTATAGAAATTACTATAAAACATTGACAACTCAAATTAATATAATATTATATAAATAATATGATAAATTCTAAAACAAAAGAATGATAAATAAATGTACAACAAATAAAACATAAATAAAAAAGAACATTTGACTAACTTGAATTGAATAATGAACCATGTAAATATAAAAAAAAATTAAATAAAGGAAGAAACCAGAGTGGCGATAGTCCGCATTGGACTAGTGAGCAGAGAAAATAGTCCTTATAATTAAATGATAACATAAAAAATAAAAAAGAAACTGAAGCATGGTAAACCCTCGAGACCAGTGAGAAGAGAAGGAAATCTTTTATAGTTAAGTTATTAGTATTATTTTTTATCAATATTTAGATTCGGAATCATCCATAAATATAAAAGAATAACAAAAATAAAATAACAATACTAAATAATGTTGAGCGACTTTAATATAAAATGAAGTACGCGAAATAAGTAATAGTAATAATAAATGTAGCCATGGTTTTATTTTATATAAAAATAAATTCATTTTCTACCTTTGAAATTTGTAGACAGATGAAAATGATGTGTATACGTTAAACTATTAACTCTCTATCCTCACTTTTTTTTTTCCTTTCTCCTCATGTTCTCTCTCTTCTCTCTCTCTCTGTCTCTTTTTAGTTCAACTTTTTCATTCTAATACACTCATTCACTTGTCTCTCTTTCCTTTACAACTTACACATGAGCACACTCTTATCACTTTGTTTTCACTCTATCCCTTCCTATCTATTTATATATGTGGAAAGACAACAAGAAATTTATTGTCAAAGGTAAATTGCAGTGTTTAAATACACCGTTCAACTACCTATTAAGTTTTTTTTTTTATCTTTTAGTATAAAGTTATACACTTAATTATTAACACTTAGTTTATAATATTACTTATTACTCTTAATAAAATTTATTCTTAACTTAGTGTAATGTATTTTGAATTTATTCTTACCAATTACAGTCTTATTTTAAATAGTTAATATCTGTATTTTAACATTTTGGTCTAATCTTAAAAAGAGATATTGATGCAAAATTATCAAATAAAGCAAATAAAATACTTAAGTTAGATACAGAAATTAAATATTACCATCATAAAAATTATTTTAGGAAAAAGGAGATGTTACAGGCCGAGGTTTCTGGCCTATAATTCTAATCAATACAATACATTTGAAATCTCTTCATTAAATTCTTATTACTTATTTTCACTTTTTATTTTAAAAATGCATCTTACAAAAACTAAATTTTAAGTTGTAGAAATAATCCTATTCAATTTTTGCTATAGCTCCTCATATGCCTTTCCACCATCTCTGTCACTCTCACCTTGTCTTTCTTTCTTCTTCTCTTACTCTCCCACACATGCATACACACTGTTTCAGGAACAAACTTTCATAATCTCACAAGAGTTGATGAGACAGCCACATGGACTAAGGCATAGGTCAAAGTATGGACCAAGGTATGGGTCAAGCATGGATGATTTAATGTGATGTGGCAAAACACAGACACAAGGAATGGGAGAAAGCTTCCTTCACGCAGAGTACTCCCTGCCCTTCTCCTACTAGCAGCTAACACTATTGTGTATATATATGATGACAGAGATGGGAGGAGGCAGGACCAGAAGACACACTTCCCCCTTTCTGATCTTCCCTTCCATTTTTTCTTCTCTTCTAAAGGCAGTGAACTCTCCCTTGCCTCGTAGGAATTTCCCTAAACCCCGTACCAAAACACACACACACACACACACACACACACATATACATGTGGTGGTAGTGGTGGTATTTAGAAGGCTTTTGATGAATGCCATTGGCTCTATAATTGTGTATTGTTAGTTCTATGCTACGAAGAATAGACATTGAAACAAATACAAGATATGACATGATGGATACACTAAAGTTGAAAAAATATAAGACATATTCACGACATATATTTAACTAAAATTTAAAGAAAATGATACATTATTTAAAATATCATTTATATAATATTCACTTTTGCTTTATTTTCTTGTAAACTAAAAAATTTATGTATTATTTCATTTTTATAATCTTATTTATATTGTATTTTTTTATGTTTAGAGTAAAAATAAATTTTAAATTAAATATATACAAATATATGTTATCATATACGTGTTTGACATGTAAATTATGCTTTATAGGTTCTAAGCTATGAGATCTAAGGGCATTTTCTGGGCATTCACCTCATTTTATTGAGTCCAATTTTGTTGTTCTTTTGGTTCTGTGCGGTGTATAGTTTTTGGGTTTGATTTTCTAAGGGATTTGTTTTCAAATTGGATGATGAACGTGCACTGTAATAGATAGTAAACATGCATTGGAGACTCTGCTATTTTTAGTTTATTGATTAAATTAAACAAGATTATTTCCATAACTTAAAATTTTATTTTTCTAACACATATATTTCGAAATAAAAAATAATATATCTTTTAATAAAAGAATAAGTAATAAAAATATAATATTAACTTTTAAGATAAAAATTTTATGGTCTCATATATAAAAATACTTTTAAAAATTTTACTTTTATATTATTATGATTTATGATTCAAATGACTCATCTACTATTATAATATTTAAGAGTCATTTCATAGAAACTATCACAAATGTCTTTCATACAGAACTTAAAGTACACGTGCCATTCATATAGTGATTCAAGTCACTTTTCTCAACATTTATATCAATAGATTTTTTAACTTAATTTACAATTTAATTATTAATAAAATCAAATATTACAATCATTAAAGATTACATGAATCAATAAAATTATAAATATGAAGATATATTCATATGATTAAGAATCATTAAAATTATGATTTATAATTAAAATTAAGAATCACTAGGAATGGAAAAAAATATAGAATTAAGAATCATTGAAAAATGGATTAGATATAAATGTATTGGGTGATTAAAATATTAATGGGGCCATTACAATGACAAATTATGTGATATGAAAAAGATAAAAAAGGGAAATGCCTTAATGGCTTAATTAGATCAACAAAAAAGTCTCCATTACAATTAAAAAAAAGGGTGATATGAAAAAAAATAAAAACAAGGAATGCCTTAATAATATCAACAAAAAGGCCTTCTATTTCCCGAAAATAAAAAAAAGGAAAGAAAAACAAGAAAAAGGAAAGTTTCCATGTCTTACTCTTAGTTTTTCCTATTGTGCGATGGACAGTGGTAGTAAAGAAGGGATGTCTATTGCAATTAGATCACTTGGGATGTTCATAAACTTTGAACTCTTGCAAATTCACGAAGAAAAAGTTTAGATGTTTTTTCAATTAATATTTTGATTTGATTAAGATTTTCTATTTTTATCTGATCATGACTTTTTATTTTGCTTTCACCATGAATCCTAAATCCCTAAACTATTTTGGATTTCGATCGGATTATGATCTTTTGATTTTTAGCTTATCTTTACTTTTTATTTTGTTCTCATCATGAAATAAAATCAATTATTACAATCATTAAAGAATCAAATATTACAATTATAAAAGATTACAATTTGCATTAAGAGAGAACTCATGTCAATATAATTACGATTTACAATTAAATTAAAAACTATTAATAGCCTCACATTATGAAGGTAATATAAAAAATTAGAAAGCAAATATTTATAATATAAATAAGCTTAAAATCAACATATTTTTTCCCTAAGAAAATAGGCAGGCTAAATTTTTAACGAATTGCTAATTAATTGATTTGGATATGATAATAATTCAAAATTTAATTTTTTCCAAATTTATTCTTAATCAAATATTTAAGGCTCACTATAATCTAATATTTAAGACTCATCATATAAAAAGTCTGAGTTAATACTCATTGTAGTCCCTGACTTTTAAAACGAGTCAAATTAGTCCTTGACATTATAAAATATGAGTCAAGTTAGTCCTTTATTCTATTTTTATTTAACATTTTATCAATTAAATGATAATATGTAACGTTAAGTGATATCTTATCATGTCATGTGTCATCTGAAGTAAAATGAATATTAAAATAACTTATTTTGGTATTTAAAATTGTACAAAATGAGTCATTTTAAACTTTATTATACTTCAACTAACAGATGGTATGTCAAGATATTACTTAAGGTTACCTATCATAATTTAATTGATTAAATAGTAAGTAGGATTAGGTTGAGGGATGAAAATAACTCACATTTTGTAATATTGAGTACTAATTTGACTCATTCTAAAAAGTATGGACTGTGAAAAGTGAGGGACTAAAATGAACGTTAACTCCAAAATCTTTTATGTGTTATTCAAAGAAAAATTATACCCCCATCATTTTCATAATCTTGATACTTAAAGTAAGTTTTTGAATTTAATTTACTTTCTAATTATCAATTATTTTTTCCAATCATACCTTCATATCTCTCTACCATTAACAAAAGTAATATAAAAATAAAAAATAACATAAATAAATTTATAATTCAATATATTGTACCATACAAATTCTATATATATAATTATAATATTAATGATAACAAAGCTATTATAATTATGTTGTATTAGTAGTATTTTTTTATTAGGGATATTTATATTTTGAAGTTCAAAGTATTTTAAAATTTTTCCTTTTTGAAATTTTTTTTAATAAGCACGTAAACATTAATAGGGATTCAAATCTCCACGTAGAATGAGAAATGGAAACTCATGACTGGGATGTGGATGAGAATGGAGATAAAATTCTAATTGAGAATAGAAGTAGAGGGAAATTTTCTAACTTCAAATTTAAAAATTTTGAAAATCATAATAAAAAATTATCTATTTACCTGTGTCACTATATCCTATTTCAATTCCACAATTTACGCTTCTTTGAAATGATATATATTAAATTTATTCATTATTTTTATTAATTATAAAATATATTTTTATAATTTTTATAAATTAAATATTTTAATTTACTAAAAAGATATGAATATCTAGGAATGATAAAAAAAATTGAAAGTGGGTACATGTGGGAATACCTCACAATAGGGAAAGGAATTAAGACATAATTTGTCTTCATACAGACGATCGATGGGGGCCAAGTCTCTGTTTGTTAAACGAGATAAGGATGAGGATAACACATATTCATTTTTTAATTATTTTTATTGTATTTATATTATGTATGCATCTTTAGTTTTAATTTGGATTATGTTGCATTAATACTATTTGTTATTATGAATATTTATATTTCAAATTGTAAAATATTTTTAAATTTTTTCTCTTTTTAAAATTTGTTAGTAAACCCATGAATACCATAGGGATTCAAAATCCCCACGAGAAATGGGAAATGGAGACCCGTAAGGGGATGTGGATAGGGATGAGAGGCGAAATTCTAAATAGCAACGGGAGGTGTGGGACATGTCCTTTTTTTTATAAATACTCATTGTCATCCCTATAAATGACTCATGATATAGTAAAATTATCCATTTATTATATTTCTTTATTCAATAATTTCAACTTTTGAAATATATAAAATTTTTATAAAATAAGCTCTTTATTTTTAGTTATATAGCTCATCTATTGAGATTTTTTTAACCTTATAAATATGATATTCAAAATAAGATATAGAATAGAATGACATATTTATATTTTGTCCACTTATTTAATTATTTAACTATTAATTTACTTTTAAAATAAATTTACATACTCAATTTTCTATGAGATGTATTTAAAAAAATTATTGTTTATTTTCAATAATGATCAACAAACTACTTTTTATTATCTCCCCATGCATCGCATAGGTCAAACGACTCATTTTATATAATGTCAAGTATTAAAGTAATTTAAACACTATTATATATTTAACATGACATATCATCACTTATCATATAAATGGATGAATTAAAATGATCCACATCTATATATTAAAGACAAAAATGACTCATGATTCTAACCTCACACTAAAGTGGGATTAACTTTTCTGCATTTTAGCAATTATCCTCCTGACTGATCACATAACGTATGGTTTGTATGATTGAGTACTAAGACCTCGTATGAGGAACTCGCCCAACATCTGCTTACAAAACTTACAATACATGACAAGTGAGAAGAAAATGCTGCAAGTACCTAAGCCCATCATCCGCACCAACATACCTCCAATCTACAACACTCAAAATCCCCACGCTCACCTTGTTCACCCTCACATCCCCATCACTCCCCTCCTCACCACCGCACATCCCTACCTTCAAGTCCGCCACCACCGCGCTCGCCACCGCATTTGAGCAACAACCTGGCGCCGGTAGCTCCTGGGAGAACCACCCTTCCCCACCGGGCACAAAACCCACCTTTCCCTTGCAGTCCGTCATGGTGAAAACCCCTCTCCACCCTTTCAACACCACATTCCATGTGATCCTCACCTCCTCCACGCCCTCCCTTACCGCGGCGCCGTTGCCATGGACACTGATATCAAACCGGAACACACCGGGAGGATCCACGACCAGCGAATCACAGGGTTTCGCCACGGCGAGGATGCAGGACTCAGCGGTGGAAATGGACACTGTGAAGACGAGGTCGCTGAGCAAGAGCTTTGGTTTCAAGGGGTTCTCACGGCGGCGCTTGGCGGCGGAATGGCCCATGGCGAAGAGGCGGCAGTAGGGGATGCTGGCTTCGGCGGGTGGAAGGTTGGAGAGGGAGGGGAAGTGAGTGGTCAGGATTGGTCTCCAGAGATGGTCGGAGGACATTGAAGATGACCATGACTTGGACACGCAGGAAGCTATGGCCAGTGTTTTGGGGTCAAGGTGGTGAGCCACGAGGACAAGCACCTCCCATGGAGGTGGTGGTAGGGTTCCAGAAAGAGTACTTGTACTTTCCATGCTGCTGCGCTGCTGTGTCGTTTTCGGGTTTCTTGAACGTTTGAGTTTGAAGACGGGTTTATATATGTGGTCTTTTTGTGCAGGGAGAAGCGGTGTATTTGTGACATGGACGGTGTGTGTGGTTTTCTTAGGGGCTTCTTGGGGTGGGGGAACTGCAGGAGCGACGGTGGTGTGAAGGTGGCACGTGGAAGATGTAGGTGCTCACATGGATTTCGCACGGTGGCACGTGGACAAGCACCTTGTTCCAAAAGACACGTGCCTAGCTTTCCGTAGCCAATGGTGCAAGCTCCTCTGGCTTATGGGGTTTTAAAATTAAAATTCAACATGAACAAATCAATTGCAAGCATGTTAACGATTAAAAAAAAAAAAGTCAAAATTTTGACCGAGTAAATAAAAGAATAAAAAGCAATGCGATTTATTTTTTTATTTAAAAGTTAACAAGTGTGTTATATTATTTTAGTGAGTTTTGCTGAGCAATACTAGCATTGTGTCAATTTAAAGAGAATATTACACTAATCCCTCTCTTAAGATTTAGTGTGATTATATTTGGTATCTTTTTTATTTTATCAAACAATCACTAATCTTTTCTGAGTTTTATTAAAATTACAATAACATCGTCTTTAGATATTAGTTTGTTAATTTTATTGATAAAAAAGTAACGTAAGACATATACAAAAGTGTTAATAATAAAATTATAATATTTAACAAATTTATTGAATACAATATCTTTTTGTCACATGAAAAGTAAACTTTTAATTATAACTTACGGTAAAAAAGGGTATTTTAGTTAACATATAGTTAAATATTGTCACTTTATCATCAATAATCATATATATGCCACATGTTATCTTTTCTGTCACTTAAATTAATAGATTAATATTTATAGGGGAGGTTAATGCAAATTTAGTAAATCTCAAGAGAGGTCGGTGATAATTTTACAAAATAAAAGGATGTCAAGTATACTAAATGACAGGAAAGATGAGTGCAAATTACTCTAATTTGAATGTATTTTTATTAATGGAACAAATCGAAATTAGTATGAATAAATTGGAAATACAAAAAGAAAGGAATAGAACAAAGTTAGTGAATGAAAAAAAATATATAATTATTAATTTCTTGAAATTTTATGTCATTCTATTTCATGTTAATGTTGAGGGAAAAGATAATTAGCTTTTGAGAGGAATAAGAGAAATTGTTTCCAATACGTCGAGTACACGTGTCTGTAGATGAGTCTAGTGCAGCTTTAGGGTCTCCCGAGATCCACCCATGTTGCCGAGAAGGCCCCGAATCCGTGAAGGGCCAAGAGATGTTGAGTTGAATGTTGCTACTGCAGAATTATGGAGAACAGTCTCGCTGCAGTGACAAAATGCTTGTTGTAGTGAGCAGGCAAGGTAGTCTGTACCTCAGGTGTTGGCTTGTCTCATTGCAACAAGATATGATCATTGTAGCGAGTGAGGTGCTTAGCAGGCTTGTTGTAGTGATGACCCCCAATGTTAACATAATAGAAAATGATGCAGTTTTGATAAGTGAGCCCCCTACCCTTTTTAAACACCCCCAATTCGGGTTTCACTCCCCTAAAATCGAAAACCCCATTCCCAAACCTTCCATTCTATTTCTCTCAATCCAATCTAATTTTCCTCCTCCAAACTCAAAGGTATGTATTGTTGCTAGATTGTGCCATTTTCCTCTCCATTCTAATTTCATGTCTTAGGGTATGGGTTGTTATTGTTCCCTCATTGTTGTCAAGTGTGTAACACACTAAAAATTATATAAAAATTAATTTGAGCTTTTCTAGTCATAATTTCAAAAATTCGACAGACATATAAATGATAAGAATGATCCAACGAATCTGTAAAAAAAATATGAATAGTATTTGCGGGCTCCGCAGGCTTGCCGGGACTGTCGAAACCCTAGAATTAGGGTCCGGAGATACCCAAAATTGAGAAATTATAGGATTAAGGTTAGAAATGGGTAGGAAAAAAAATTTTATACCTAGAATTAATTTTTGAGCAATATTTGATTTCCCGGGTACACTGTTTTACCCGTTTGGCAAAATTTCGGTGTGCGATTTATAACATCAAAGTATAGTTTAATCTTTATCAAAGGAGAATTTATATCCACTTTGACTTAATGAAAGGCTATGATTTAATTTTGTAAAGCAAGATTAAATCCTAGCCATCCATTATACTTTCTATCTTTAAGAATTACCTAATTATAATATAATATCTAAACTATTATTACATGATAAATACAAAGCCAACCTTATCACTCCAAACTTGTCATTCACGGTTATGAGTGCAGCCCCCATTTCTTTCATTCCAAAACTCCATTAACAAAATTCAAGCTTCAAGAAAACATAGCCTAAAGTTGCTAAACACTCAAACTTCCTTCACAAAACTTCAACTACTCATCACCACCTACAAAACTAACCGATTGGAATTTCAATTCCTCACCTTTGTCACTTTCATATTTTCATTCTTCACTATTAAAGGAGAGTATTAGGTGCTTTTTGGAAAGTTTGAAGTGAGAAAATCATTATTGGAGCATCCTTTGGGGCCAAGAGCCATAAAGCTTCAAAGAGTAGGGTTTTTGTGTCTTGTTTTGTTATTTTCTGTTCTTGCTTATTTTGGCTGGTTTTCAAGTGATAAAATATGGTTCTTATGTGATGTTACCCCTATATATTAATATATTTTCATAGGTGGGTTAAGTTAGTATTGTGGAAAAATCATTTTTGTCAAAGAGATGTTGAGTGATACTTGCTGGATTTTCGATTTTCCTGCTGGCAGTTATTGTTCACGAATTTTCTGAGGGAATTGTGTGTATTTTCATGAGATATAAAAATATATGTTGAAGCTAACATCCTAGGCTAGTTCCAAGAATTTTCTTGAGCTTTGGTTTTGACTTATACTATGTTAAAAAAAATCATGAATTGAAATGATACATGTGCTGCCTGAATTGTTGGACTAGAAGCTGTGAATTTTGCTAATTTTGTTACTATAGCAAATGATTGAGTTTTTCTTTGAAATTTTTACAGAGAGTTAAAAACATTTTAAGGTTAAACCATGATTTTTATTTTGAATTTATTGAATCATTTGATAGTGTTAACAATTTAGAGATTTGGGTTCTGAGCTGAGGTTAAGTGGTCTCTGACCACCAAAATTATAGAATTTTGTTGACATAGCTAGAGAGCTTGTTTTGCTATGAAAATTTTACATGACATTGGGGACACATTGAGGTGTCATGAATAATTTTTGTGGACATGAAATTGATGGTTTCATATGAGAAATAATTTTTATTACTTGAATGAAAAATCTGTCAATGTGCTAAAATTAAGCTAAATTCTTGATTTGGATGTAAAATGTCCTTTAATGCAACTATGATGAATATAAATGCATGCTATGTAATTTAAAGTTTGGTTGATGAGAAAGGAATGAGAATCACATGTGATTGATTGTTCATATGTGAGTAAAGCATGCATTGGTAAAAAGATAGGTGATAAATGAATGATATATATATTTGAAGCATTATGAAATTCAAAAATTCATGCTAATGCATGCCTGTATATGTGAGCTTGTGGATGATGTATGTGCTAAGTAAAAAATGAAAAGTCCCATTTTCTATGTAAAGGGCACGGGAGAGTCCCCTTTAGAATGTAATGGGCACAAGAAAGTCTCCTTTAATATGTAAAAAGCACGGAAAAGTCCCCTTTAGAATGACAAGGGCACGGAAAGATAGAGATGATGTTTTTGAGAATCTCTTCAATGTACTGAGAGTACGTAAAATTGTAAATACATTAATATAAGGTTAAGTAGTATGACATGTGTATATCAAGTGATTGGTTAAAAGAGACTCACTTCAAAAAAATAGTTTTAGAATTTTAAAATGAACCTTTGACATATGTTGCATGCTCACATTTTTCTAATAAACCGAAGTGGCTGTGACGATAACGATCACATGAGTTTCATTATATGTTTTGGGGATGCCCTACTGAGAATTTTAGAATTCTCACCCCTATGTGTTTGTTTCCGTGTCGTCTCCAGGTTGAACCAGAGGACCATGAGGCTGCTCCGTAAGAGAACTCAGAACTACAATAGTGTAGTAGCTAATGTTTTTATTATGCTGTACTTAATAGAATGGATATGTATGTAAATGTATAGAATGAATATGTATTAAAGCTCATAGTAAAGCTTCCTTTTGTAATTAACTATGTATTAAATAAAGATTGTGTTTCCTTGTCATATATTTTAATAGATTACGCTTATTTATTACATGTGTTAGTCAAGCCTACCATGGATATTTAAGAAAGGTCCGTTATGTTATAAGTAACAACTCTCGAGTATAACGTCATGAGTTAAGAATAACATTATACTTGGGAGGGTGTTACAAAGTGAGAGTGTTCCCCCAATGATGTTGGGGTTTGTTAGAGTTATCTAGAGATCCCAATAGATTAATCTAGAGTTTGGTGATTATTGTTGTAGACATTGGTGTATCTTTGCTCCATGGAGCCTAGTTGGTGTGGACACTATTCTTTTCTCTCCCCACTAGGTGAGTGGGTTCAAACTCTTCACTTTGTCCTTTTGTCATTATTAGTATATTTATGCATTGTAATTATTAAGCATGGAATCATAAATGATATAGAATATGATTTTACAAGCTATGTCAAGCCTAGAAAAACTATGATTATGTTTATAGAATGAAAAATGTGTTTCAATAAAACCATGGAACCATTATTGGATTGTTGCACACCATGAAAAATGTTTTATATGGTTTTTAAGATACTCATTGAAAATATGTGATTTAGCCAGTTCACTATCATTGTTAAATATGTATTAATGCATTTATGATATCATTATGTTTTCAAGATTTTGGATTTCAGAATATGTTTTTTGAATACCTAGTTGGGATGTTGGAAAATGTTGAATAGAAATATTATTACGATTTCAAAGTTTTGAAGTTTATTAAAGTAAGCTGTTGAGAGATGATTTAGAACTCAATCGTAAAAGAATTTAGAGCATGGATCTCCTTATAATTCACAACAGTTGGCAGTTACATACTCAATGAGCTTTTGAAATCACAATGTCTATAAATGGGTGACCCATTGGACATGATTTCATAGCCACAGTTATGCTAAAGTTAGACTGTTAGAGTTACATGAATTCAGAGCTCTTAAGTACTAAGAGATTTTAAGAGTTTACATATTTGAATGATTTTATTCAAACTAGTTTAGAGGGTAGAGATAAAGAAATAGACTATGAGTCAACAACAGTTATTCTATTAACCTTGGTATAGTAAGTTGCCCGCTAAGGGCTAGAAAAATCAGAGACGGTACTTGGGTACCCTAGATATTACAGAATTGTTATGCCATGATTGACATGCATAACTAGATAACTTATTATTATACCATATATTTTATGCATAACCAGAGAAATTCAGAGATAGTTATTATTATTATTATTATTATTATTATTATGTTCAGCTTACCGTTTCTCAAGACTCTACCATACCATCAGTTAAAACAATTTCTTGATAGATTATGAATTTAAAAATGCTTTTCTATGAGTTTATGAATTCAGAGACATTTTTCTATATAGCTATGTATGTAAATATCAAATAGTTTATGACTGCTGTATGTATATTACATTATGTATATCCTTGGTTGTCCCATGTGGATGATGAGTTAGAATTTACTCATTGAGTCCATTGACTCACCCCTCTCCCTTCCTCCTCACATTGCAGGTTCAGGTATCATTTAGTCACTAATCCAGTAGATGCTGCTATTCCAATTATGAGTCTTCCTTTTCAGTAAGGCTTATATTAGAATTATGTTAGACTAGAGTGCTCAAGTAGATTTGTATACATGATATGAGTCATGCATTTATTTTCAGACCATGTATTTAATTTCAGAGTTAGAAACATTTATATATATGTTTACAGCTTTCAAGTATGGATCCAAAATTGTAGACTATGATTGGGATTTATGCAACAAGTCAAATATGAATTATGATTTAGTTCAAGTGTTAAATTGATTTTCAGAGTATGATGAAAATGATTTCAGAGATTTGTATAGTAAAGTATTTCCATCTTATGATTCCATATATCAAGTTTTGAATAAAGATTTGGATAAAGATTTAAATGAAGTTATGTTTTTGAAATGAAAAGTATGTTATTATATGCATTAGAGAGACACTCACCTAGAAGGCTTATATGGAGATAGGATTCCTCACGTACCAGTCACTTTCCCAGATCAGGTCATAACATTATTTTCCAAGAGTTCTCTTCCCTTCTTACCTGTTATGAAACTCTCAAATAAACGGACCACTGCAAGAATTTCATGGGTTATCGACAGTGTTGTTAAGTGACAATTAATATTTTGGGCGATGGCAATGTTTTTACGGACGTCATCTTCGTCCTCCGATGAACAATGCTCATTGATGTTTTGCTTGTCAATAACAAAATATTAATACAAGTAGCTAGAATTCACCATCATAAAACTCTGACTAGGCTTATGACGAGTTATTTTATTTAGAATGAATACCCTATATGATCTCTCAAGAATTTTGCATCGTATTATTTCATTTTTCAAGAAAAGAAATTAATCTCGTTGTCCCTCAAGATTGAAAATGATGGACACATTAGTCCCTCTGTTAGTTTTTTGTTAGAGAACTTACATATGTGACATATTACAATGATAACGTGTCATTAAAACGTTAGAAGCAAGCTAAATGAAGCTATTTTGGAACAAATTACACTTATTTTTGTGTTTAAAATTGTACAAAATGAATCATTTTATGACTTATAATAGAGATTTAAATGACTCATTTTGTGAATTTCAACTATCAAAATAAGTCATTTTCAACTCTGTTGCACATCAAATGACATGTACATCACTTAACATCATATTAACAGGTCAATATGCAATTCTAACCACATACATACAGAGGGACTAATATGTCGTATTATTAAAATCTTCAGGGACCACAGGTTTACTTTCAGTTTTTTAGAGACTAAATAGTCTTGCAAAAGTTTTGCAAAATTTTTTTGCAGGACTACATGAGTTATTTACTCTTTTATTTAAATAAGTCAGTAATATTTAAATGGATAGTGTTATTCTAACATGTAAAAAGTGAGCGTCTATTGAGACACTCACTTTATAATAATTGGATATGATATATGTTAAGGATGAGTGTGAACCATCATCACATCCAATGATAATAAAGTGCATATCCCAATAAACACTCACTTTTTAAAGGAATAACTATTGTCACTCCTTTTTATCTATTGTCACTCCTCCTTTCATGCTTTCAATTCAATATACCTAGAATGCCCTTAATTAAATACTATGTCAATTACACTAGTGGGATAGTCACACCCTATAAAATATATAAAATAGTTAGAATATGTTGTAAACTACATGTCAAATATTTTCACTCAAATTATATCGATGGCAGTACCAGAAAAGCACGGGATACCGATAAAAAAACCAACAGTGTATAGTTACCGATGACATCTCCAAAGGGATGTTGCATTTTGGGAAATAATTATGGTTATTATTAGTGTGTATGACAAACCTATCGGTACCACTGTTGGTAAATGCCGGTATCAATATGTGCCACATGGCACGCATAATGTCAGACTCATTTATCGATGGGTATTTAACAATTTCTATTTAAATCCCTTATATTAAATATTATCGGCAGATAGACCGATGGGTATATTTAAAATTATGTTTTATTTTTTATATTTTATTAAATAAACCGACGGGTATTTATTATAATTATAATTATAATAGTATTGATGGGTAAACCGACCAGTATATTTAACATTATGTTTTATTTTTTATATTTTATTAAATAAATCAACGGGATTACCGATGGGTACTTATTATAATTATAATTATATTTATTAATTATGTTATCGACAGGATAACTGATGGGTGTTTATTCTTAAAATTATTAAATATTATTTATTACCAACGGATGTACTGATGGGTTTTTGAAAGTTAACAAATTGCCGCACAAACATTTGGGATTTTTGACCTTCCATCGGTAATTAATGCTACTTGAAATACATCATTTCACTAAACGTGTACCCGTCAATATACTCATCGGTGACTCACGGATATATCTTTCTTGGGACCCTTCTTCCTCCTCACTCTTTGAACACACACTCTCTCTCTAAAACCTCTTTCTCCATCTCTCTCTCTCATTTCTTCGCCACTGCGGCTTTTTGCCTCCATTCGTCGCACCAGAGCTCCGCTTGAGAAAATAAGGCCACCATTATGATCCAAGGGCTTTGGTGAGCATTTTAATCCATTTAGTTTTTTGATTTTGTTTACTTTTGCCTTTCGTTTATGGGTGCCTTCACTTTTGCTTTTCGTTTATGGATGCCAATAGTGTTATGTTTTATTGCATTGGAAAGTAATTATTGTTGTTAATTTCTTAATGTAGGAGTTTTGTTTAAGAGTGACAGTGATTATTGATTTGGGATTGGTTTGCCATTCTTATTCTTTATGTTATTTTATGTTTTCTATGTATATAAGTGTGTTGATTTAAATTTATCATATTGGATTTTTAGGATCAGAGTTGGTTGGATGTCGAGAGCTTTCCAACATTTTTTATTTTTTTTATTGCTATAGAGGTTAGTAACTAAATCCTTATTATTTATATCATTTAATGGTTTAATATATATGTAGGATATATAGAGAATTTTATTTTCTATGATAGAATTATAGGAAATGGGAATTGTATGATTGGGGAAAAGAGTGTAGAGGTCCTTCCTCGACTTGTTTAATTTGTTTGTTGTGGAATTCTTTGTGTTTGTGGAGATTACAGGATGCATGTTATGGTGTTATAAGAGGATGCACAACAGAATAATTTTTAGGATAATATGAATTGTATCCTAATTTAAGGGGAGATGCTATCGAAATTTTATTAAATTTTTTTATAGGAATAATAGATTAAAAAAAGTAACTATATTTTAAAAAACTTAAAATATAGTTGAATTTGTTTAAAAATAATAATTTAAATAAAAGTTAAACACCAATTGAATGTATTTTAAAAACTAAGTAAAATAAATATCGATGAGCTAGTGTGGTGCTATACACGGAAATTACAAATTTTTGTAGGAATAATAGATTAAAAAAAGTAACTATATTTTAAAAAACTTAAAATATAGTTGAATTTGTTTAAAAATAATAATTTAAATAAAAGTTAAACACCAATTGAATGTATTTTAAAAACTAAGTAAAATAAATATCTGATGACGAAAGCTAGTGTGGTGCTCGCACCTTACACGGGAAATTACAAAACATAAGATAAGATTTTATATATATATGAAATAGTTTGAAACAATAAAAACATGCAATGATACTAATCTAATCTCATAATAGTTCAAATAGAAAGGACAAAAAAAAAAAATTGTATTGTAAAGATAGGGATATGCTTGTCCATCGAATGAGTGACTTTGTTAATTAAAAATACTTGTAATATACTACATTCCTTTAGATGGAAATAAATTAAATTGTTACCCAAATTCATTTGTATCAATAAATGCTACGGGGACAAAAATGATATTTGAATTATTTATAGAAGAATACTATAATTAATCATAGCATTCCCTAAGTTCAAGAATGGCTAACTCCATTGCATTTGTTGCTAATCAGTTCAATTAATATTAAACAATAGTCATTGCAATATGATGAAAACTATGATTGTAACTAGACTAAATCCCAAGCTCAATACAAAACATTTGAAAAACAAAACACAAATATTAGTTCTAACAAAATTATCAACAATTATCAGCAACATGCATTGCAACCCAACTTCTTGATTTCTCGATCTCATGTAGCACCTAAGTAAGCATTGATTTAAATCATGTACTAAATGGGAAAAATTCATTACATCATAGACAAATAGCAGTATGTCTTTATCTCCAGTTAGATAGAAAACATACACCATACAAATTTGATGAAAGTGAAAGGATTTATGGTTTTGGAGGGTCTAGAAGTGAAAGGGTAATTAAAATAATTGGGAAATAAAAAAACTAGAAGGAGAATTTTTAAATGAGTTGTATTATTTATACTCATTGTGTGTGGAGCACAGTGTCAACACATACTTCATCAATATTGAATGGGGTTTGGACGCTATTCAATTATGATCTACACCTCATTCAATGATGGATGAAGTGTAAGTCGACATGGTATCTCATACACAATGAGTACATATACCATTTTTCTTTTTGAATTGATAGGCATAAACTTTTATTTATTTATTTATTTATGGCATTGGAACCATGCTAGAATTGTATCATTAATGTCATTCAATTAGCCCATGTCAAGCCACATAAAATTGAAGTAGTTGACAAAAATGACCAATTATAGTGGCTTGACATTTAAAGTATGATATAAAAATAAAAATAAGAAAAGAATTATATAAATATTGCAAAGAGATAAATAAATGGAAAGAATAAATATTAATTAATTTTTTTTGTAGACTACTTTTTAATTGTTTCAATATGGCTGATAGAGGCAGAGGCCGACCTCGAAAGGTCAGTTTACCCACCACCACCCCAGGCTTTAGGATGATGCCCACTCCTGGGTATGCTGGGTCCCTACCTCCCCTGTATTCACACCCACAATTCACTCGCATTAGCGGCCCCTCCCATAGCCCTGTCACTGCTCCTAGCCCTACGATTGCCTCAACTCCTAGCATTGTATCTAATTAGACTCCTCCTTTGTCCACTAGGTCACAGGCATGGGACGCGAATAGGAAGCCATTTAGCCTAGATGGCAGGCCATCTGGGGTTGATGGTTGACCTCTCCCCCAGATTAGACCAATGGTAGAGATAGGTAGGTTAAAACATGTTTTTTTTATTACATTCTAATTTTACATTGCTTATTATATTTATAATATTTTGATTGTTTGTTGATTTATTTTATCTATGTAATAGTTTTCATCTGTTTACGGTAGCTCACCATAGGATCACGGAGGTTATACAGAGTCAGTATAACTATCCATGGCCCACATAGACTAAAATCCCAGCAGATGTCAAGGAGTCATGGTGCACAAAGTGGAAGGTAATTAATTATATGATTTAATCACTTTTGTTAAAATATATGTTTATATATTTTAACTATATGCTCATAGATAATAACTTATGTGATGTGAATTTGTATATGCAAAGATCCTTCTACATTCCAAGCATGAGCTCGCAATGAAGAGGGCTTGGAGGATTAGGTCCTCCAAGCAACTGCGAGATATGTTTCATGATGTCTATAAGGGACACATGAACAGCTTGTGTCTGAATGATACCACCTTAAGCGAGCTCTAGTGCCATTGGGCCAGTGACCTTACCTTCAAGGATAGGTCGAATAAGGGGAAGACAAACCCAGCTTCACAGAAAGGCGGGTCGTTGTACACAAGTAGGTCGAGGACCCAAGAGGGGACCCTTAAGTGTTTGGTAATTCTTTAACCGTTCTACATTTTATAATAACATTTACTATATTTGAATTATGGTAAATACTATATTTTTAAGACTTTATCATGCTTAATTGTGTAGGTGAGGAAGTCAAGTCACCCTCCAACACAAGGCGAGCTATTTCGGGAGACCCATACCTGAAAGGATGATAAGAGGGGGGAGTCTATAGAGGTCTGGGTAAACCCTCGCTCCAAGACGACCTATGTAAGTTAGAATTTAGACATATCTTTACTTAATTTTTATTATTATTTTCATTTATATCATAATTATTACTTACAATGTGTTTTATCTTTTTTCCTTTGTAGTGAAAGTTTACCGACCTTTGGGAGTAGACACAGACCTAGTACCAGGCCCAAATGGCTGAGGCTAGGCTCGATGCTGATATTATTCTTCTTCCAAATGAGGAGGATGTTTGGGCTTGGGGGGCCGCATATATGGGATCGGGTACTACCTTGAGAGTAGATCCTTATCCTCTGCCACTAGGTCAGCTACTGGGGATGATGCCTTGAGGGAGCATGTGAATGCCCTTAACCAGGAGCTGTAGCAGTAGGCACAGTTGATCTAGCAACAGGAGGCACAACTCCTTCAGCAGCTCTAGGAGCAGTAGGTAGGGCGAGCAACTATGGAACAGGAGCTAAGAGAGATCCGAAAGCTTAAGCTCTCCTTAGAGAAGCAACAGCAAAAGAAAACAAAGAAAGAGAAGGCTTCGTTTCGAAAGATGTAGTAGAAGATCATTGTAGACGTGATGACCTTCTTTCGGGACATGCAGGCTTCGGGGTCTTCCAGCTTTAGCAAGAAGCTTCCCTAGACCCATTCCCCCATATCCCACTCCCCTTCATCTCTACAGGCCACTCACAGTTGGACGACATAGATGACAATGATGGTCTAAATGATGATGATGATGACATCGCCCATGCCGCCAACGATGCTGACACCCAGGAGTTCAGCTAGTTTTTATCTAGCTTCATTTTTTCTCCATTCTGGATTTTTTTTTACATTTATTATAATTTGTATATATTTTATTGTTATAATTTTCTATTTTATTTAATCAATTTAATTTATTCATTTTATTATTTTCTTATTTTCTTATTTAATATTAATTTAATTGATAATTAGGTTATTATATAAATAAATAAATAAATAATAAATAAATAAATAAATAAAATTAATCATTACCTACTATCAATAAAAATTAATTTTTTTAAATAATTTTTTCATAAATAAAAAAATCCGTCGGTACACCCGTCGATAAATAATTAAAAAAATTATTTTATTTATTTAAATATTCATCGGTACAATTTAGTAAACCTATCGGTATAAATATGTCTCTGACGACCATTTTGACGCCTTTTATCTAATTGTACTGATGGCTAAATATCTGAAAACATGTCAGTAAACACATAAAACATAACCGACGGATTTTTTTACCATCGGTAATATTCAATGACGGCCTGAGAACTGATGCCCCATAACTGTCGGTACACACATCAGTATAAATCAACCCTGTCGAAAAACCCATCGATTTCCCGTACATTTCTTGTAGTACAGGACATTCATGCCCTAGAATGATATATAATTTTATATAATGTTATAATTCAAATTATATTGTGTCAAAAATATAAATTATTACTCAATATATAGGTTTACATATAAAATGTAATACTCCAAAAATAGATGTCATTTGGAAGGTCAAGTCTAAGCTATAGAAGTGTTAGATAAAGCTTGAGAGAGATTCAAATGTCTTATTTATATATGTAGTTCCCAAAAAGAGAAAATAAATTATAAATTTATAATGAGTTTTGTACACGAATGTTTTTATATACTGATATTCAGTTATTATTTGAATTTGATATTTATTCTTTTTATTAAATCTAATATTCAGTTTATGACATCATGTTTGATTTTTTTTCAAAACTTTGAAAACATTATCTTATCAAATCTAATATTCAGTTTATGATATCATGTTTACAAGTACCGTTAATATTTATATTTGTATCAGCATTATATATTATATATGTTGTTGGAAAATATTTTCTATTCGATAATGAATTGTAACAATAATTATTTGAAGATATTAGATAGTATTTATATTTAATATGTATTATGAATATGCTTTGTTACATATTATGGAGAATTATTAGATATTATATAAGAAGCCATCAATGATTAACTTAAGTATGAAATTTATTGATTTGGGAATTATTATTATTATTATTATTAAAACTTAGCTTGTACTTAGTGTTAGTACACCATGGCTGCTAATGGATTTGTAAAATTAAAAGTTAGTATAATCAAATCTCTGGGGCAAAGGTTACACAGGTTAGTAAGTTTTAAAAATTGTAGTGCAACAATTTATATTTGAGTTAAACTTTGAAACTTGCAAATGCTGAAATGGTCAGCGCAAGGTGGGTTGCTATGTGGCATGTAATGCACATATCACCTTCTGTGTGGGCTTCTAGTTTATACCTCTAGTATATACTTGGCACATTATAATACTCCTAAACATTCATTTAAGAACTCTAGCTACCCAAGGATTTTCCCTATAGAGAAGGAAGTAATTTCTCTCATCTCTCTTCGATTAATCTCTTTTGATAGGTGCTCTCATCCCTATCCTTATATGGTTATGAGTTTAGTAAATCTTTAGATAATTGCAATATGGTTTTATCTTTTCATTCAATCTTAAGTCATTTTTAATTCTTGTCTATAATTCTATGGCAGTTGAGAATGTCATTCCAATTCTCAAGTATCATATAGACAGTGGTCAAGCACTTCCAACAATGAACTGTGAATAGGTAGTTACTCATGACTATATTTTAGCCATTAGAAGTATTTGATAAAGTGATTATTATGATTATTATCGCTATTATCATGAAAATAATATTTTTAAAAACTCATAGGACCATTGTTTGTTGCATGATTGTCAGAAGGTGTCAGAAATTCAAGTTATATTATATTTCAATAATATATGATTTTATATGGCATGATATGAATATTCTTATCAGAAAATAAGTTGAGAGTTATCATGATTTCATAGTTAAAAGTATAGTATAATTATCATATGTGAACAGCAGGTAAGACATCATAGAATAATTTATATAAATATTAGAAAATATTGTTGCTATCTATTTAGCACGATATGATCCAGTTAGCTATTATAAAACAATTAAGAAGATAAAACAGTTCATAACTATTTAATAGTTACCATATGGATAGCAGTTAGAATAGCAAGAACAGAATTGATATTGTGCAAATTTTAATTATGCATGTAGAGTCCAACTTGATATTAAAAATCAGTTAAATAACTACTACAGTGCCCAATTAAAATATGAAATAATATGTTTAGCATGATGAGATTTAGCCAGTTGACGGAGAGTAGTTAATACTTAATTATACAAATAGATTAATATATATACTTATAATTTATTATATGAATGACATCCAGAATAATAAAAATGTCTAAGTTATAGTTAAAATTTTATTTAATAATTATTCATGACATAACTCAGCCAATTAATAGAAATTAATCCATAGCTTTCGCAGCCTCTATGCTTAAATTATGAATTAATTATTAAAGTATAATAAGTGTTTAGTATAACAAGATTAGTTTTAGTTTTATAGATAATATTTATCTATTGTTAGTTCCTAAAATTAATTTATTTATATAGTATGAGAGAATCCAATATTTTTTTAACAATAATAAAATGGATAAATAATAATTAAAATTTCACAATTAAATCCCTGTTATTATTATTAGTATTGCTATTATTATTGGAAGTGGAACAGTTTCTATGATGAAATATCTAATGATAACATTGTTATTTCATTAGTAGCAAGTAGAAACAAGGAATAAGTTGCAGTATTTGAATTTATTGTTGATTCAGTTAGTTTATCTATGTTGAGATTAGTATAGTCGAATTATAGCATGTCTTGGAAATGTCGTTAACCTTGGTATACTTGGCTGCCAAGGAGGCGGTGTACAAGTGGCCATGGAGGTAGCCTTATGAGATTTAAACTTTCATATATCTAGCTGCTAAGGAGGCGGTATACCAAGTAGCCATGGAGGCAATCCTATAAGATTTTAATCTTGGCATGTCTGGCTGCCATGGAGACGGTATGTCAAGTGGCCATAGAGGCAGGCTTTTCAAAGATTAGAGAAGTTCGGGACTTAGTGAGATGCCCAAAGAGAACAGAGTTACTTACAAATAGCTATTATCATTCTTATGTATAGATATTCATCATGTTTAGAGTATTGTTATTATGATTCAGCTATACCACATAATATGGTCCTTAAGAAAACAAACCCATATAAGTAAATGTTTATGATGCAAGTGAATGCGTATTGAATATGAATTTAGTTTTAAAATAATTTCCTTTAAGTAAATTTTTATTTAGTTAAGACAAGAATTGAATTGAATTTCTATAAATATTATTACTTTTATCATATAATTATTTGCATGTCCATGTTGTATGTATTATTATTATGTAATTCTCTATTGTCCCATGTGAGCTGTGGGTGGCTATCTGCTCACTGAGTTTTGATGAACTCACCCTTTTTTTTCCTCCTCCTTACAGTTACAGTTGCAGATCTAATCATTGTTTAGACTCAGTCTCAATAGCCTTGCAACTGTTCCAGTGGTGAGCTTCACTTTGTAGTGAAGTTTATATTAGGATCATGTTACAATAGAGTGCTCTAGTAGTGGGCAGGTAGGGTCCTCGGATATTATTTAGTATGCATGATTATTTAAAGGTTATGTTATTTTGTCATAATGATATAATATGTAATTTCTTCCAGGAATAAGATTTAAGATTGTTTATTTCAGTTATGGATTTTGGAAGAATTAAATATTTTATGAATTTTATGAAAAATATTTTCAAGAAGTTTTGAGGAATTTATTTATTTATTTATTTTTATGATTTATTATGAGTATTAATTTAGTAATCTACTATGCATGATTGCATGAAATCAACTTCAAGAAGCTTTCATAAGGGACAATATCCCTTTTGTGCTGGTCATGATTCTTGGATTGTGACATAAAAATTACCATTCATTGTGTAAAATTATACTTTACTATAATATATATAGGGATAAATTATAAATTATTTTTATTAAATAAAAATATCAACATGATTTGTCCAAATTTTGAATTTTTATTTTACTTAGAAATTCTCTAATTTGTTTTATCTTTTTTTATTTTAAATATAAATACACCCAATTTAATTCTTTCATAATTAAAAAATTTAAATATTTTCTCTTTTGGTTGAAACTTAATTTACTCTTATTTCCTCGTCATCAAATTTCTCAATTTTAAACTTTAAAAAAACCACAAAATTACCTCTTACTTTACATGCGTCAAATGGTGAGAGGAACATTGATTTTTCTTTCTTACCCAAAAGTTAAAATAACATGACTTATTTTTTTTTTGTGTGATGAAATAACGTGACTATTTTACATTAAAATGATTATGGTTATAATTATAATACTGAAATAACATAATTTCATGCATATAATATGAAAATATTAAAATAGTCACGTTATTAAAATTAAAAAATTACAATTACTTAAGTATTTATTGAACTATTAAAATAAATAATTTAATTATTATTTTATATTATGAATTAAATTAAATATAATAAAATTATGAATTTGAAATTAATTAGTATAATTACTAAATATAATTTGAAATATGAAAATAGCAATAGAAAAGAACCGAACATAATATTTAATTAAGGATATTTTAGGAACATTAGAGTGACAATAGATAAAAGGGAGTGACAATAGTCACTTCCCTTTTTAAGTATTAAAATAATATTTTTTATATTTAAATATAGGAATTGATTGGTTCATCAAAGTATTAATATTACCACCGACATTTAATAATATTACTGACAGTTGTTAAATAAAAATAAAATATTTTTTAATCATATTGCTGAGAGCCTGTACCATTAGTACCGACAACTGATAAAAGAAAAGAAGAAGATTTTTTTAATCATAGTACTAAGGTTGGGTCCGCCATAAAAATAATTTCTTTTTAAGCTTCATTCTTTCTTGTTTATTTTCATATGTAATATAATTAATTTTTAATTTAGTCATATACTTATTTAATTATAGATTAAATTCATTTAGAATTAAAAATAATAATAACTAAAGGAATAATAAGTAAACAAAGGAATAATATGAAACATAAGTGTCTAAAAGTAGTAACTAAAACATTCGAACTTTACTAAATGTACAATAAACATAAGCATAAGCAAAAACAAAACAAAACAAAAGAGATAACATCGACAATTACCGAAAGCACATGGGCATCCCGGTCTTCATCCTCCTAAAATTTTCTTTCTTTGACTTAACCTTCTACTTCTACTTCAAGGAGAGATCTTTAGCTCTTGATCTCCTCCTACCAACTAGCCCTCTTTTGCTCACATGGAGTTCTTGGATCACCTTAGAGCTCCTCATTCAGGGCATGCACTTGCTCCTATATGGCATTATGACCAACAGTTGATCCTATGGTGGAGGAGAGGGACGTACTATCAGTATAGCAATGCCCCATGGTGTATATGCAACCCTTGTAAGGGCTAGCAATAGTTTAAGACCCGATCTCCTTATCATTGATAAGAGGACAGTTGATGCGATTCTAGCAAGCATACTAGATCTTACAAGTAAAAAAGTAGTGACTAGAGTATTGTCCTACTAGGACAGTTGAAGGGAATAATTATTTGGACAAAATCAAAAAATGGATTTAAAGGAACTAAAGAAAATAAATAAACTAAATGATGAAACATGTGATGGGAAAATATTATGGGATAAATGTTAGGGCAGTGGATTTCACCAAACTATTAATGCAACTATATGGATATCAATTAATTTATTTTTATTCCAATTGATTAATGATCCAACTCCCTTAAGTAATTATCAGTCTCTTTCTCAAGATCAAGCCATTCTCTTTAGCCTAAATTAATTGATTGCCTAATCTCTTAGCACAAACTAATTTAAGGAAAGGATTAAGTTCTATGGATTCCAAACATTGATCACATGAACCATATTTGTCTATCTTTAGTTTTCCACTTAGTTCATACTGTTTATGTTAAGAGGATTTGTTTACAAACCCTATCTTTAGTTATTGCAAAGCCTCAGTACAATTAAAAACTAAAAACAAATTAAACAAAACATAAGAGCGCATTTGGTTTGTCATTTTCCATTTTCATTTTCACTGAAAACATGAAACAACACCGGAAATGTGTTTAGTTTGATTATATTGAAAACATTTTTAGAAAATATTTTCTGAATTCGCTGAAAATTTGAAAACGCCATTTTCATGTTTTCAATCTTTCCAACCAAATATTTCATACATGGTTGAAAACGTTTTCATTGTGAAAACGTGGTGGCTTGTTAGTAATTATAAAGAACTTGCTCTTCTTTCTCCAACAATCACCTATCACACCACCAACTAGAAACTTCCTTATCAGATCTAGCTTTGCTTGTCCAAGGCAGCCACCCTTCTTGTTCATCCTCACTCATCTTCACTTTCTTGATGGATAAAATAAACCACAACCCCACAACCAATTGGGAACAAAGAAAACAACGAAAATCATCAAACTGATAACTACCTCATAAAACCCCATCTGCAAGATCCATTGTGGGAGCAAGGGTAGCCATCGCTAGAGCAAATCATGTCCTCAAAGACCATTTGCATCTGTGGCATGATGTAGACTGGCGACGGAGCTAACTGTGCGAGCGGCCATCGGTGGTGTTGGGCAACATCATGATGACAGTGTTGCGGGTGGTGGAGCAAATCGTGATGTTACTGAACAGTTGCGCGGTGATGCGTTGCAGATCCGCGATAGAGCAAGCAACTTGAGTGGTGTCTGGTAGTGCTATGGGCAACACAAAGAAGTTTTTTTTTCTTTTTCTTTTTGAGTCAAAAAGAAGTTTGAAGAAAATTGAAATAGTGGGGTGTCTTTTCGATAGAGAGTGAGGAGTGGATAATGATTTTTTTATTATTAAAAGTGAGTGGATTGAAGAAAATTGGTTCATGATCTTTACATTTTAATATGAAAGTAATTATTCAAAATAATATATAGAAATCCATAAATTGATAAATATATAATAAACATATCTTTATACAATAAAATAAATAAGATTCAACATAAATTATAATTATATAAACACAATAATAAATATTTAAAATTTAATATGTCCAATTTATTATATTAAACAATTTTTTAGTAGATGAACCAATGTAAATAATATATATATATATATGTCTTTTATTATTTAATAAAAAATATCATATTATTATCTTAAATTTGATTTTGAGAAATATATTGTGAAAACAGACAAACCAAACATATTTTCATTATTTTCACTTTCTGAAAACAGAATCTACCTTTATAAACCAAATGCATTTCCTAATTTTAAAAATTTGAAAATGAAAATCCTTTTCAGGAAATGAAAATAGAAAATATTTTCACAAACCAAACGCACCCTAACTCATATGGGTTGTTATAAGTAGTCAGAGGTAGGCCCACCTTCATGCAGATTGGTATGCTAAGTCTGTGCTTCCTCTAGTCATTGTCTATACTTATTCTGTGATCAAGATAAAGCAAATTATAAGAAATAAATACGTATAGAAGTAAGAAATAAAAACAATTAATTATAAGAGTTTGGATTTATGACTTATATATGGTCTCTGAGTGACTGTCCACCCACTCAGATTTGTTTTCTTTTCTCGTACAAGTCTCCTCGAAAAGCTCACCTTGTGTCCAATGACCTTCCAACTCCTTGGCCTGAATGTAAAAATAGATTCACATTGTAGTAACACAAAATAAAATATCTAAGTAAATAAAATAATATATTTAATTGCTAAAATGAAGTTACCATCCATGACCTAGTGCCATCTAAGGTAGTGGACCACCTGTGTTGAGGCGTCCCACACTTGGCGGAGGCATGATTCACTTGGACCTTCCCTGGCTTCTACCTGAATACGTCAGAGGCCCAATATTATTTAGCCAAGAATGGCTAGCCACCCCCTTGTGAATGTAATGGTACATGTCCTACATCTACTTGGCTACTGTCATCTTCTAAGGCTTTTTAATGTTAGCCTTCTCTCGTGACTCGATAATAAAATGCTCATGCATATAATAAACATAGTAATCATTCATCTCAAAGATAAAAAAAAAGAAATAATTTATTAAAATTGAAATTATAATGACAAATATAATTATGCCCAGCACAAGATTCAATCCAAACAATTCACATAATCCTTCTCCAAAAGTCATCTCAGTTCCTTTTCAGAAAATCATACACTCCTAAGTCCAGATAATGCCAAAAAGAAATAGAGAAAGCATGGATTCGCGATAACTCAACATATATATAATTATGTTATTTGGAGAAATTATGTAATCATGATTAAAGGTTTTCATAACTTTGTGGAGCAATTATTTTATTGTTGGATATTCATGGATTATTTTATGACTAATACAAAAAGTATTTATCCAATTTATATATTAAATTATGTTTAATTGGAAATTAATATATATCATGTGTAACATCCCCGAATTTATAACTAAGAATCTTAATTATCGATAGCAAAACCAAGAGAATCTGGACAAATGTTATGAAACACAACAAATAGACTACTTAAGTATGTCTAGAGAAAAATGCAAAGAATTACGAAAATGCCATCACTTAGTGGAAATTACGAAAATGCCCTTGCTATGTAAAGGAAATTACCAAACTACCCTTGCCTTATTAAATGACAAAGATACCCTTACTCTATGAATGGAATTACAAGAATATCCACTAACATCTTTGCACAAAACATGGAAACGTGTTTGCATAAAACATGGAAACATGTTTGCATAAAACATGGAGCATTTTCATCCAACATGTTTGCATAAAACATGGAAACGTGTTTGCACAAAACATGGAAACGTGTTTGCACAAAACAAGGAGCATTTTCATCCCAAAATTCAGCCAACATGTTTCCATAAATCATGCTCCAAGTGCTTTCCATCTTCCTGCTTTTTTTGCTCTAATCTTTCCACTATAAATACTCCTCAAACTCTCTTCAATTCAGAAACTCCCTAAGTGTTCTTTCTTTCTTATTCTATCATTCTTCTTATGTTCTTCAAAAACTTCTCTTGATCCTCTAAACTTCATCCAAACACTTCAATCCTAAGTCCAAACTTTCACTAGCCCTCACAAGAGTTACAATCTTTAACTCTAGTGAGAAATATTTTCTTAAGCATTCAAGTTCTAGAGCCAAGATTCAAGGAGGGTCATCCACTCCAAAGACTCTTGTTCGAAGCTTAAGGAAGAAGAGTAGGACCCTTTTAGACCCTACACAAGAGGTAGGAGCTTCATCTTTAATTGTTCAAGCATTGTTGGCTTCTAACCTTGATAGAATGCCTCAAGTTTGAGTTATTGTCAAAAGTTTTAAATGATTATTTGAAAAATATATTTTTAGAAATATGACATGTTCTATTTTGTTATGAGTACCTTTATGATGTTATCAAACTCAAATATAACTTGAAAAGATTGTATGTGAAACCTGATTTAATAAAGGTAACTTAAGACATGAAAATGGTAGGTGCTGGAAATTCTAGTTGTTTCTGGCAGCAGGTACTTCGAAAGATACTGTTCATAAAATATTAAGTATCTCGAAATTAAAATAATTTTACTATAAACTAGACTCATTAGAGAACACTCTCCAAAAAGAATCACCTAAAACGGAGTTTTCTAGCTCAAGATATAAATTTTTAAAGTAGAGCCTAAGACTGAAACTTTAAATCTGACCTTGTAGTAGTAAAATAGATGTAACTCACTCTAGAAAAATGCAAATGGACTGATTTCAACTTTGTTGGAGAGCTAACACATATAGGAATACACCCATGTATGTTATGTATAAAACTTTGTACCACGTAAATACAGAATGAGAAATAAATTTCGGGATAGTGTACTGTGAAAGTGCAGTTTGGAAAGGTTACGGCTAAGGAAAGACTTGGTATTTAAGCATGTCCATTGTGACCCACCTCTCTTTCACCTGGGAACCCTCCTATGCATGGTTTACAGTTGATTTACACTATTCCAAAGATGTAAATGCTAAAATTTGATGAGTTAGGAATTTGGAACTACCTTTACTAAGCTGAGATAACAAGTATACAGAGAATTATAAACTTTCTTCTAAAAGATGTCAAAACTATAAATAAAAGAATCAAGTCTTGTAAAGAGAGAATTTTAAGAATTTAAGTAGAATAATAATCTTCAAGAGTTATATGAAAGTCATAATAAAAATATATAAGGAACCTATAATAATATTTTGAAGTGCATTAATGTAGTAATGGAATGCTAAGAGTACAAAGAACACTAAGAGAAAAAGATAATACTAAGACATCCATTACCTCTTACGAACACTAGGAACTCAACTTGATAACTTTGGTTAGTTAATATGAATTATCTATGAAAGTCTTTACTATGAGATTTACATGATATTGTCCATGTTTTATGAAGTGATTTATAGTAATGTGAATGTATGGTGATGAATTATGAAATGATGAGGATGAATGATTGATTGCCCACGGTTTATTGTGATTACATGATAATATGCATACATTCATTTTCCAAAAGAAATAATAAAAGTAAAGTTTGAAAAAGTAGCAATGAAAGTCTGGAAAAGTGGACTTGAGCTAAACTCGCTTAACCCCTAAGCAGTTGAGATCACGGCAACAGAATGAAAACCAAGAAGGTTATGGCGACGGCCATGGTATGAGCTCATTACCCTTTTAGGGTGGTCTAAGGCATTGATGCATTCATCCCGTGAGTAATTAAGAAATATGTTGATGAAATAAATGAAAGATGATGATCACTAAACAAGTGAATGTTGAGGATGAGTAATCATGAAATGCATGCAACTCCTAAATGATTCTGCTTATTAGTGGTTTTACATGATATGCTTATATGTATGCTTGATGAAATCTTGAATGAATATTTACGCTAATGTTCAAGATTAGTTTAAAAGTAATCGCACTTGACTAATCACGTTTGTGAAAGTTTGATAATTGAATCCTTACCGTTCACCTTTTTATAATAAACCCGAAGTGACTGGACGACAACGATGACACTTTTAGTACAAATAGGAACTCCTCGAGAAATCATGTATTTCTCACTCCTATGTTTATTTTCCGTTGTCGTTACCAGAGAGGCAGGCGTGTCCACCTAAAGCAACGAGGCCGTGGGAGGAAGGAGGTATGCACGTGAAGATTTCAAACCGTTCAAGTAGGAGCATTCCGAGCTTTAGTTACATTATAGTTTGTGAGAAACAATTAGTAATAGTAGAACTTATATTGTTATTTGTAATAACTTATCAGTATGATATATGCCCTGTTGTGACTTATGTATTAAGTGATTATATTCCAGTTTATGTGATAATTGTTCTACACTTAGTCTTTTATTCCGCTTATTTAATTAAGTGCGCAATGTATCTTGATTATTATCTATAAAAGCGCTATGTATTTCACTTCTCGTTATAGGCTTAAGTTTTCAAAAAATTAATTTATTTAAAGAAAAAAAAACTTCCATTATTTTTCTAAGTTAATTTCAAAAGAAAATTAATACAAGGCATAAGTGACAACTAATAGAATCCAAATGTGAACTTAAGCACATGGGGTTCTATTAGGGTGTTACATTATGGTATCGAGCTTGATTCATCCTATTTAAGCTGAGGAATGGACTGACTATGCTTCGTCTATGATATCATGCTATTAATCTTATCGTATGATGGGATATAAGATTTAGAAATGCATGATCGTCTTGTGATATCTTTGCCATAGTTGCTACCATGCTTAGCTATAGTATTGAGCACGATCAACTCGATGACTGTTGTTTGGTGTGTCTAGGAACTAATGGCAGCAATGACGTATGCATGGGGCACGGTGGAGGTAATCGTGATGAACCGGCAAATGCACTCCGAGGAGATGGCTAGGGCTATGCAAGCACAAAGCAATGATGATGGAAGCGGATGAATAGGATGTCGGAGAATCGGTTGGGAACCAAGAACATGGAAAATTCTCGTAATTCAAGAGGGCTGGATCTCCAGAATTCAAAGGGACAACTAACCCCGAAATAGCTGACATATGGATTCAAGAGATGGAGAAGGTTTTCTCAGTGGTAGAACGCTCGATGAACAAAAGGTGGCATTCTCTACTTATATCTTTGAAAGGAGAGGTCAGCGTGGTGGAAGGGTGCAAAGGGCTTGCTTGAAAGTCTTGACATACAGATTACGTGGGAGGTTTTCTATGCTACATTCCATAAGAAATATTTTCCAGATCCGGTTAAGAAGGCAAAGGAAGTAGAATTTCTTCTTTGACACGAAATCGAAGTGTGGTGAGTACACTAAGTTTGAAGAACTGATCAAACACTCAACTAGCTACCAAAGTAATCCCAACGAGGCTTGGAAATGCATGAAATATGAGAGTGGTTTGAGGCCAGACATTTTGGCATCTGTGGCTCCACCTTTGGAGGTCAGACTATGCATCTTTAGTCGACAAAAGCCAAGTGGTGAGAGTTGCAATCGCCACTAGTTGCCCACCGAGTTGAAGAGAATAGGAAGAGGTCTCGCTCAACAAGGTCACCGAGGGTTCCCACCCCCTTACAAGAAACCTTACCAAGGAGGTGGATTTAAAGGGAAACAACCCCAACACCCTATGATGAATCAACCTAAGACACAAGCTATTAATCGACCTAGGATGGCTGCTGTCTGAACCTATGACTAGACCCCCTTGTGCCACTTGTGGAAAGATACATGGAGGGAATGCAGATTTGGTAAGAATGTTTGTTATCGATGTGGGCCAGACAGGACACTATTCTAGAGAGTGCCTAAAGCTCAATCAGTCCTCTACACTTAAGCCTAAGACACAGGGACGCGTGTTTGCTATCATCTTGAGATGCCCTCAGAATCCGATGATCTGATTCAAGGTAAGTGTATAATTAATGGAAAACCCTTAATTGTATTGTTTGATTCTGGCGCAACACATTCATTCATTTCATATGATTGTGCTAATAAGTTGAGGTTGTATATATCTGACTTAAAAATCATCTTAGTTGTCTCTACACCCACTATAAATCTTTGTTAGAATCGATCAAGCCTGCCTAAATTGTGAATTTGAGGTGGCCGATAGGATTTTTCATCATGATTTAGTTTGTCTACCCTTGTCTAGTTTTGATGTAATCTTGGGCATGGATTGGCTTTTCAACCGTGTGTTACTACATTGTGCAAATAAGTCACTAGTATTTCTTCCCAAACCATCTTTACCCAATCCCTCTAAACTTGATAGAAAGGTACGACTATACCTAAACTCCATTATCGTGGTGGATAGTAGGAATGAAGAGCGAGGATATGTTTTCCTGATGACAAGTGAGAGGGAAGTGGAGCAAGCTCTAGAAAAGATCCTTGTAGTAAAGGAATTCTCAGATGTTTTTCCTGATGACATACACGATTTCCTCCAAAAAGGGAGATTGAGTTTTCTATAGATTTGGTACCGGGAACGGGACCCATATCTATAGCTCCTTATAGGATGCCACTGGCCGAGTTAACAGAATTGAAGAAGCAATTAGAGGAGCTACTAGAGAAGAAATTCATTAGGCCTAGTGCTTCACCATGGGGAGCTCGATTACTATTGTGTCAAGAAGAAGGATGGGAGCTTGCGGTTATGTGTGGATTATTGGCAGCTAAACCAAGTGACCATAAAGAATAAATACCTTTGCCTAGAATAGATGACCTCATGGACCAATTAAGAGGAGCCCAAGTGTTTTCCAAGATAGATCTGCGATCGAGGATACCACCATTCGAAAGGAAGGAGGAGGACATACCAAAGACAAAACCTTTAGGACTAGATATGGACATTATGAGTTTAATGTGATGTCGTTTGGGTTAACCAATGCACCGGCAGTTGTTTATGGACTACATGAATAGGATATTTAGACCATACTTGGACAAGTTTGTAATAGTGTTCATCGATGACATTCTAGTTTTCAGTAGAATCAAGTAGAGCACGAAGAACACTTACGAGTGGTGTTGGAGGTGTTGAGGAACAAGAAACTTTATGCAAAGTTGTCCAAGTGTGAATTTTGGACGAAGGAAGTTAAGTTCTTAGGTCATGTAGTGTCACATGGGGAATAGCAAGAGACCCAAGTAAGATAGAAGCGGTGCAACAATGGGAAACCCCTACCCTTTGAAGGAGATTAGGAGTTTTTAGGGCTAGCCTACACACCGAAGGTTCATTAGAGGTTTTTCCCAAATTGCCTTACCCCTCACCAAGCTAACAAGGAAGAATTCAGCTTTTATATGGAGCCCGAGAATGTGAAGAGAGTTTCCAAGAACTAAAAAGAAGTTGACCACTACCCTGTCCTAATCCTACCCGACCCAAAAGAAAATTTGAGGTGTATTGTGATGCCTCGGGAAGAGGACTAGGATGTGTTTGATGCAAAATAGGAATGTAGTAGCCTATGCCTCTAGACAGCTCAAACCCCATGAAGTTAATTACCCAACCCACATGACTTAGAGCTAGCGGCTATTGTCTTTGCCTTAAAAATCTGGAGACATCATCTTTATGGTGTAAAGTTTGAAGTCTTTTCGACCACAAAAGTCTAAATACCTCTTCAACCAAAAGGAACTCAATATGAGACAAAGGCGTTGGATGGAGTTTCTCAGGACTATGACTTTGGGTTGAACTACCACCCGGAAAGGCAAATGTGGTAGCAGCACGCTTTGAGTCGTAAGTCCTTGCATGCCGCTTGGCTCATGGTGAAAGAAAATGAGCCGATAGAAGATTTTAGGAACCTCAACTTAGGATATAGGGGGACTTGAACAAATTTGCTGTTCACCTAAGTGTAACCAGTGGCTTTAAGGATCAAATAATTCAAGCCCAAAGGGAAAATGAGGATTTCCTTAGAACCTTAACCCTTGTCAGTAGGAAAGTTGAAAGAGTTTGTCCAGGATAAGGAAGGAGTGTGGAGATACCAAGGAGAATTTGTGTACCTGCAAAAGAAGGATTGAGAGCTAGCATTTTGGAAGAAGCCCACAAGAGTCAATTTAGTGTACACCTGGTATAACCAAGATGTACCATGACCTAAAAGATGTTACGGTGGCCAAAGATGAAAGCGGATATAGCAAATATAGTGCAAAAATGTTTGGTATGCCAAAAGTGAAGATAGAGCATCAAAAACCCTCGGAGTCTTGCAACCTCTCAATCCCGAATGGAAGTGGGAAGGAATATCCATGGATTTCGTGATGGGATTGCCAAGAACGCCACCTGGACATGACTCCATATGGGTAATTGTGGATAGATTGACCAAATCTGCTCACTTTTTACCCATTCGAGCAAATTACCCTTTGGAAAAGTTAGCTCACTATACATCCAAGAGATAATAAGGCTCCATGGAGTACCCAAAACCATTGTCTCGAGATAGGGATCCAAGGTTCACCTCAAGATTTTGGGGAGCTTTGCAAAAGGCGCGTTTGGTTCAAGGTTGTGTCTAGCACCTTGCCTATCACCCTCAAACTGATGGACAATCGAAAGTACAATTCTAACCCTTGAGGATATGCTAAGAGCATGTGTCTTAGACCAGCCAAAAAGTTGGGACAAACAACTTCCATTGATTGAGTTTGCATATAATAATAGTTACCACACTAGCATTGGGATGGCACCCTATGAGGCTTTGTATGGTAGAAAGTGCCAATCACCACTTTGTTGGTGTGACCCGGAGAGCAAAGTATTTTGGGCCCCGATTTGGTAGAAGAGACAACCAAACAAATAAGGAGAATTAGGAAAGAATCCTCACTTGCTCAGAGTAAGCGGAAAGAGCTATCTTTGACAAGAGAAGGAAACCTCTCGAATTTCAAGAAGGAGAACACATATTCTTGCGAATTACTCCTACCACGGTATAGGTCGTGCAATGAAAGTCAAAAAGCTAAGCCCTAGATTCTTAGGACCCTTCCAAATCCTCAAAGGTAGGTCCCTCCGCCTACCAAATTGCATTACCTCCAAATTTGTCTAACCTACACAATGTTTTTCATGTGTCCCAATTGAGAAAGTATCGCAGTCAGACTCCAGTCATGTGTTTGAGCCGAAACTATACAATTAAAAGATGACTTAACTTTTGAATTACCACCGATGAGGATCGTGGATCATGGCATCAAGCATTTGAGAAACAAATCAGATCTCTGGTCCGAGTAGCACAGGGACAAGATGGAATGGAAGAGCACACATGGGAGCTCGAGGAAGATATGCTTAAAAGAATTTCCCGAACCTATTCAATTATCAAATTTTGAGGGCAAAATTTTTAATAAGAAGGGGAGAAATGTAACATCCCCGAATTTATAACTAAGAATCTTAATTATCGATAGCAAAACCAAGAGAATCTGGACAAATGTTATGAAACACAACAAATAGACTACTTAAGTATGTCTAGAGAAAATGCAAAGAATTACGAAAATGCCATCACTTAGTGGAAATTACGAAAATGCCCTTGCTATGTAAAGGAAATTACCAAACTACCCTTGCCTTATTAAATGACAAAGATACCCTTACTCTATGAATGGAATTACAAGAATATCCACTAACATCTTTGCACAAAACATGGAAATGTGTTTGCATAAAACATGGAAACATGTTTGCATAAAACATGGAGCATTTTCATCCAACATGTTTGCACAAAACATGGAAACGTGTTTGCACAAAACAAGGAGCATTTTCATCCCAAAATTCAGCCAACATGTTTCCATAAATCATGCTCCAAGTGCTTTCCATCTTTTTTCTCTAATCTTTCCACTATAAATACTCCTCAAACTCTCTTCAATTCAGAAACTCCCTAAGTGTTCTTTCTTTCTTATTCTATCATTCTTCTTATGTTCTTCAAAAACTTCTCTTGATCCTCTAAACTTCATCCAAACACTTCAATCCTAAGTCCAAACTTTCACTAGCCCTCACAAGAGTTACAATCTTTAACTCTAGTGAGAAATATTTTCTTAAGCATTCAAGTTCTAGAGCCAAGATTCAAGGAGGGTCATCCACTCCAAAGACTCTTGTTCGAAGCTTAAGGAAGAAGAGAAGGACCCTTTTTAGACCCTACACAAGAGGTAGGAGCTTCATCTTTAATTGTTCAAGCATTGTTGGCTTCTAACCTTGATAGAATGCCTCAAGTTTGAGTTATTGTCAAAAGTTTTAAATGATTATTTGAAAAATATATTTTTAGAAATATGACATGTTCTATTTTGTTATGAGTACCTTTATGATGTTATCAAACTCAAATATAACTTGAAAAGATTGTATGTGAAACCTGATTTAATAAAGGTAACTTAAGACATGAAAATGGTAGGTGCTGGAAATTCTAGTTGTTTCTGGCAGCAGGTACTTCGAAAGATACTGTTCATAAAATATTAAGTATCTCGAAATTAAAATAATTTTACTATAAACTAGACTCATTAGAGAACACTCTCCAAAAAGAATCACCTAAAACGGAGTTTTCTAGCTCAAGATATAAATTTTTAAAGTAGAGCCTAAGACTGAAACTTTAAATCTGACCTTGTAGTAGTAAAATAGATGTAACTCACTCTAGAAAAATGCAAATGGACTGATTTCAACTTTGTTGGAGAGCTAACACATATAGGAATACACCCATGTATGTTATGTATAAAACTTTGTACCACGTAAATACAGAATGAGAAATAAATTTCGGGATAGTGTACTGTGAAAGTGCAGTTTGGAAAGGTTCTGGCTAAGGAAAGACTTGGTATTTAAGCATGTCCATTGTGACCCACCTCTCTTTCTGGGAACCCTCCTATGCATGGTTTACAGTTGATTTACACTATTCCAAAGATGTAAATGCTAAAATTTGATGAGTTAGGAATTTGGAACTACCTTTACTAAGCTGAGATAACAAGTATACTGAGAATTATAAACTTTCTTCTAAAAGATGTCAAAACTATAAATAAAAGAATCAAGTCTTGTAAAGAGAGAATTTTAAGAATTTAAGTAGAATAATAATCTTCAAGAGTTATATGAAAGTCATAATAAAAATATATAAGGAACCTATAATAATATTTTGAAGTGCATTAATGTAGTAATGGAATGCTAAGAGTACAAAGAACACTAAGAGAAAAAAGATAATACTAAGACATCCATTACCTCTTACGAACACTAGGAACTCAACTTGATAACTTTGGTTAGTTAATATGAATTATCTATGAAAGTCTTTACTATGAGATTTACATGATATTGTCCATGTTTTATGAAGTGATTTATAGTAATGTGAATGTATGGTGATGAATTATGAAATGATGAGGATGAATGATTGATTGCCCACGGTTTATTGTGATTACATGATAATATGCATACATTCATTTTCCAAAAGAAATAATAAAAGTAAAGTTTGAAAAAGTAGCAATGAAAGTCTGGAAAAGTGGACTTGAGCTAAACTCGGCTTAACCCCTAAGCAGTTGAGATCACTAAGCGGAATGAAAACCAATAAGGTTATGGCGACGGCCATGGTATGAGCTCATTACCCTTTTAGGGTGGTCTAAGGCATTGATGCATTCATCCCGTGAGTAATTAAGAAATATGTTGATGAAATAAATGAAAGATGATGATCACTAAACAAGTGAATGTTGAGGATGAGTAATCATGAAATGCATGCAACTCCTAAATGATTACCGCTTATTAGTGGTTTTACATGATATGCTTATATGTATGCTTGATGAAATACTGAATGAATATTTATGCTAATGTTCAAGATTAGTTTAAAAGTAACTGCACTTTGACTAATCACGTTTGTGAAAATTTGATAATTGAATCCTTACCTGTTCACCTTTTTATAATAAACCCGAAGTGATTTGGGGACGACAACGATGACACTTTTAGTACAAATAGGAACTCCTCGAGAAATCATGTATTTCTCACTCCTATGTTTATTTTCCGTTGTCGTTACTGAGAGAGACGTGTCCACCTAAAGCAACGAGGCCGTAGCTGAGGAAGGAGGTAGCACGTGAAGATTTCAAACCGTTCAAGTAGGAGCATTCCGAGCTTTAGTTACATTATAGTTTGTGAGAAACAATTAGTAATAGTAGAACTTATATTGTTATTTGTAATAACTTATCAGTATGATATATGCCCTGTTGTGACTTATGTATTAAGTGATTATATTCCAGTTTATGTGATAATTGTTCTACACTTAGTCTTTTATTCCGCTTATTTAATTAAGTGCGCAATGTATCTTGATTATTATCTATAAAAGCGCTATGTATTTCACTTCTCGTTACAGGCTTAAGTTTTCAAAAAAATTAATTTATTTAAAGAAAAAAAAAACTTCCATTATTTTTCTAAGTTAATTTCAAAAGAAAATTAATACAAGGCATAAGTGACAACTAATAGAATCCAAATGTGAACTTAAGCACAGTGGGGTTCTATTAGGGTGTTACATCATGTCATACAAGGGCTTCCGTTGGGTCGATTCTCCACATGCCAGTCATATTTCCAAATCGAGTTATGACACTATGAGAGTCCATTTTGCTATAGAAGTCTTGTACATATATGTAGCCATTGTTGAATTGACATACTGAAATAAATAAAAATAAGAGTAACATTTAGGAAACATGTATCATACATAAAGCAATAATAAACATGAAAGAAATAGATTCACAAAAAAAAAAGATAAATTATTTCAATAACAAAATAAAAGTGCCAATCTCCTTCAATACCATAGAATTTCTTGTTGTGTTTGCAACACCTAATGTAGGCCATTTTTATCTAAACCAATGATATTTGACTTGAAACATATTATCTGTCATGACCCACCTAGAGAACGTGACCGATACGTAACGGATTGGATCCCTACGGAAGCCTCTAATAACGAAACTGACTAATATACATAAACAAACCGAATATATTCAAAATATCTCAAGTTTAACTAAATTTTATAATTCTGAAAATGTTTTTGATCGTAAATCCTGAACATAAAATTGCATAAAATCCATAATATGGGTTAAAGCCAAACATAATTAAATAAATGACTGAAATTCTGAAAAATAATCAAAACAATATAATACATATCCGAGATCCTGCCTACACAATTATTACAGAACCACTAAACTGTCATAACCAATAGTAAGCTCAATTCCATAAGAAATATTTTCCAGATCTGGTTAAGAAGGCAAAGGAGGTAGAATTTCTGTTGCTGACACAGGGAAATCGAAGTGTGGCTGAGTACACAGCTAAGTTTGAAGAACTGATCAAACACTCAACTAGCTACCAAAGTAATCCCAACGAGGCTTGGAAATGCATGAAATATGAGAGTGGTTTGAGGCCAGACATTTTGGCATCTGTGGCTCCTTGGAGGTCACCGACTATGCATCTTTAGTCGGCCAAAGCCAAGTGGTGAGAGTTGCAATCGCTTGACTAGTTGCCCACCGAGTTGAAGAGAATAGGAAGAGGTCTGCTCAACAAGGTCACCGAGGGTTCCCACCCCCTTACAAGAAACCTTACCAAGGAGGTGGATTTAAAGGGAAACAACCCCAACACCCTATGATGAATCAACCTAAGACACAAGCTATTAATCGACCTAGGATGGCTGCTGTCCCTGAACCTATGACTAGACCCCCTTGTGCCACTTGTGGAAAGATACATGGAGGGGAATGCAGATTTGGTAAGAATGTTTGTTATCGATGTGGACAGACAGGACACTATTCTAGAGAGTGCCTAAAGCTCAATCAGTCCTCTACACTTAAGCCTAAGGCACAGGGACGCGTGTTTGCTATCACTGCTGAGATGCCCTCAGAATCCGATGATCTGATTCAAGGTAAGTGTATAATTAATGGAAAACCCTTAATTGTATTGTTTGATTACGGCGCAACACATTCATTCATTTCATATGATTGTGCTAATAAGTTGAGGTTATATATATCGACTTAAAAATCATCTTAGTTGTCTCTACACCCACTATAAATCTTGTTAGAACTGATCAAGCCTGCCTAAATTGTGAATTTGAGGTAGGCGATAGGATTTTTCATCATGATTTAGTTTGTCTACCCTTGTCTAGTTTTGATGTAATCTTGGGCATGGATTGGCTTTGGCTAACCGTGTGTTACTACATTGTGCAAATAAGTCACTAGTATTTCTTCCCAAACCATCTTTACCCAATCCCTCTAAACTTGATAGAAAGGTACGACTATACCTAAACTCCATTATCGTGGGGATAGTAGGAATGAAGAGCGAGGATATGTTTTCCGATGACAAGTGAGAGGGAAGTGGAGCAAGCTCTAGAAAAGATCCTTGTAGTAAAGGAATTCTCGGATGTTTTTCCCGATGACATACCTGAATTTCCTCCAAAAAGGAGATTGAGTTTTCTATAGATTTGGTGCAGGAGCAGGACCCAAATCTATAGCTCCTTATAGGATGCCACGCCGAGTTAATGTAATTGAAGAAGCAATTAGAGGAGCTACTAGAGAAGAAATTCATTAGGCCTAGTGCTTCACCATGGGGAGCTCCGGTGCTATTTGTCAAGAAGAAGGATGGGAGCTTGCGGTTATGTGTGGATTATAGGCAGCTAAACCAAGTGACCATAAAGAATAAATACCCTTTGCCTAGAATAGATGACCTCATGGACCAATTAAGAGGAGCCCAAGTGTTTTCCAAGATAGATCTGCGATCAGGATACCACCAGATTCGAGTGAAGGAGGAGGACATACCAAAGACAGCCTTTAGGACTAGATATGGACATTATGAGTTTAATGTGATGTCGTTTGGGTTAACCAATGCACCGGCAGTGTTTATGGACTACATGAATAGGATATTTAGACCATACTTGGACAAGTTTGTAATAGTGTTCATCGATGACATTCTAGTTTACTGTAGAACTGAAGTAGAGCACGAAGAACACTTACGAGTGGTGTTGGAGGTGTTGAGGAACAAGAAACTTTATGCAAAGTTGTCCAAGTGTGAATTTTGGACGAAGGAAGTTAAGTTCTTAGGTCATGTAGTGTCACATGGGGGAATAGCAGTAGACCCAAGTAAGATAGAAGCGGTGCAACAATGGGAAACCCCTACCACTGTGAAGGAGATTAGGAGTTTTTTAGGGCTAGCCGGTTACTACCGAAGGTTCATTAGAGGTTTTTCCCAAATTGCCTTACCCCTCACCAAGCTAACAAGGAAGAATTCAGCTTTTATATGGAGCCCAGAATGTGAAGAGAGTTTCCAAGAACTAAAAAAGAAGTTGACCACTACCCCTGTCCTAATCCTACCTGACCCAAAAGAAAGATTTGCAAAAGAGGAGTGTCCACTATGGAAGAGGATTATCTATTTGTGTAATAATATTCAACTTGATGGGTACCTGAGGGATCAACAACCTAAAAATAAAGGAGGGGTTTAGGAAACAATACATAATATGGTAAGAGCTCAAGGAGACATAATGATCAATTTGTGTAAGGGAATAAGGAAGGAGATTGGGAACAGTAGAGTGATTAGATTTTGGAAGGACTACTGGTTAGAAATAGGTCTTCTTAAGAATGCATTTCCCAGCTTGTTTCGAATAACTGATCAGGAGGAATCAAAGGTGTGTGAATATGGCTTTTGGGATGGACATGAATGGATTTGGAGTTTTCAATGGAAGAGATCCTTATTGCCAAGAGAGGAGGTAATGTTAGATGAAATACACCAAGTATTGAATGAAACGTGGCCTAATGAGAACAAGGTGGATAAGTTGATATGGAAGTTTGACAAGAAAGGTGTTTTCTCTGTTAAGTCGGTAATGCAAGAATTGATTAATGGGTGCCAACAACTGCAAGGAATAAGCAGTTTCAATTATGCTAGTAAGGTTTGGAAAGGACTTGTGTCGCCTAGAGTGGAGGTGTTGAATTGGTTTGCTGTGATTGGAATATTAAATACAAGAGATAGACTATGTAGGTTGGGCATTATACAAGAGGAACAAAATATTTGTCCAATGTGTGGTATTAAGGGAGAGGATGTGTGTCACCTCTTTCTAGCATGTGAGTTTGCATGGACTGTGTGGGGCATATGGTTGAAAAAATGGAATATGGCTTGGGTTATTCCATTTGACATGAAAATAGCCTTGGTGTAACACCCTAATTTTTAACCCAACACTCTAGAACATATTGGGTTAATCATTAGGTTATTACTTCTTAGTCTCATCATTTTATTAAAATAATTAGCGAAAATTATGGGTGAATTTTTTTTTTGAAAACATAAATCAAAGTGAGAGCCGCATTCTTATCCAAACGAGAGACATAAATATCAATCATAAGGAACACAAAAGCTAATGCAAGTAACAATAGAACAATGGTCATCACAACAAAGGAAATATTTCATTAATAACATAGTTAAGATACATAGTAGTCACGCCCTTATAGGAACGAGCTGAGCTTGCAATACATAGGGAAAATGGAAATACAACAGAAATACATAAAACAAAGAAAGCATAGATAAGTCACAACTACCCGAGTGCATCTAAAGTGGATAGCCTCAATACACAAGGAGGTTTATCCCATCTATGTGAGAGTGTGTGCACTAACCCTCCCTTATGACGTCAACTACTGGAACCCGGGGTATGGCGGAACATAACCAATCCACGGACGCAGTGCGGTAGGAGTAGGCACACATGAAGACTGAGTGTGAGCTCCTCGATAAGGGCGTCTCTCGGCTCGCCTAGCTAGCCTCGGCTGCATGACAGTCTCCTCGCTCTCGCCTCACATGAACTGAGGTGTAGGAGCAGAGCTCTCGCTATACATATGTGTTGGCGGGTCCTCGGAAAGGTTGTCCTCCGAACTAGAGGATTGAGGCACATAGTCCTGGAAGTCTCGAGGCATCGAACCACCAGCATTTGTCCGCAGAATCCTCTCATCTCGCATCTGGGCATGCTCAAAAACCATCGCATCGTCATAGGGCGACATCAGGGAGAAACGGTAGTTCTGTACAGGGTGTGCAAATGGGCATCCGATGAACATGAAGACTCGTACTGTTCCCTGCCCTTCAAAATGATATGACCCGTGGTCCGGGTCAAAGTGAACCTTCCAAGTCGGCATGTCGACAAAGACCACAAACGTCGCCATTGCTCTCTAAAGATGTGACGGAAGAAAGAGAAGGAAGAGAAATGAGTGAGAATTCTTTCTAAAGAATCTCAGTAGGAGTCTCCTATCCTAGGGTTACATTGTTCACATCCTCAGGAACTTTGGGTTTAATTATAAAAAGGTGTGCATACACATAAGATCCATTATTAGGGTTTATAAAACCAATTATCCAAGGTTCATTCCTTTTAGCATGCATCTTGATGTTATGAATGCAATGTATTAGAACATGAATGCATGGCAATACTCAAGCCCATAAATCAACAAATCAAATCATATAGAAACAATCCATGTGGTATAAGGGCAATAACTTCTCAAATGGAACTTTCATCAATATGTGTGATATCATTCATGGAATCTTTAACAATGTAGAGGCCACCCTAATAATAAAAACTAGGCTATGAGCTCATACCTCAGCTAGTCGTCACTAGCTCTTGCTTATTATCTGAATAAGTGAATAATAAAATAATACACCCGACTACTTAAAAGTACGGGCTAGGGGGCTAGGGAACTCCTTTCTTAGGATATACCCTCTTTGAAACGCTCTACTGGCCTCGAGTGCACAACAAATTGTTTGCTTTGGAAAGGCTTATGTCCAGACCCTCACGGATTTGCCTCCTCCTCACCGTAGTAGGAGAAGTACGTCTCAGTGCTTGTCACATAAAAATCTCCTGGGGGTGCTCGGCCGAACCGGTGTCACCCAGGGTTTTCAACTCATGTGGTACTTTAAAACATTTCTTCAACCCTTTTAGGTTTGACGGAAATTCGGCAGCATAACAGTTGTTAAACCGAATTTCATTCAAACCGACATTTATGCCACAAGCTAAAAACACAAACATGTTTCTCATTCAAACCTCAAGCATAGAATAAACTCATGTCTTAATCAATTCATCTCATCATAACTCATACATCATATACATCTCATCATCATCATAAAATTCAAGATTTCTTAGTGTCTTATGCATTGACCCCTTAAGGTCCTTAACTCACAATCTAAGTTATAAATCATCACAACTTAATCTCTCGGGTACCTATAGGCTTATATCTAAGTATTCATCACTTAACACTATGATCATAAACATCTCTAAACCTCAAGAATGCAGAATCTAAAATTTTAACTTTACGGGTACCTAGGAGTCACAATAATGACCCTTTCTAAGTCCGGTTTGCTCCTAAGGCATCAAGATCAAGTCCTAAACCAATTATGAGTCATTCCTACACATTTAAACTAATTTAAATCCATGATTATCATTTCTAAACCATGCTGGATAGAATCCAGAAAAATCAATTATTAAGGGATCTAGAACTCTCAAATTAATTTTTTTCTAGTTACTAACTTCTCTAATATTTCACATATGAATTTTAGCATTAATTATACACAAACATCCTCATGTTATCATCCTCAAACAGCACAAATAGTGATCATATAATGGCAAGGCAGAATTGAAATCCAATCTCCATATAAAGGCATAAAACTTGATTTCCAAAGCACATAAAATACTAGTTTCTCTTGGAACCTTTTTAAAACTTTCAAAACTCATTTATAAACATTTTTATCATCTAGAATCATCAAAATATTCTCAAGGGTAGTAGCTAATCTAAATTAAACTCAAGAGGTTTTAAAATCACAAAACTTTGTTTTAGACATTCCTTGAACTCATATAAGTTTAGAAAAATTATGAAACATAGATTTTAATACTTGTAACAAATAAAACTTTCAAAGGCCGAAATTACAAGCTTGAGAACACATATATTTTTCAAGCCTTTGTTTGAGACAACAATGGGCAAGTCTTTGAGCTGTAGGTTCTCTTAAGTGATGATGTAAAAATAAACATGCTCATGCACTTGTTTTAGCTTTCATTAGAAAATAAAGTGAGAGCATAAAATAAACATGAGATGCAACTCATTATTATCTTTGATATTTTAAGTGAGGACTTGAAATATAAACATAATAATGCAAAGCTTGAAACATAAACATGATAATGCAAGTTCATTTATTATTCTTGATGTTTAGTGATGGCAAGGAAAAATAAATATGATGTGCAAGGCATAAACATAAACATGGATGCAATATTCATTTTAATCTTATCTAGAGCTTTTACAAGACTTTAGAAATACAACCCAACACTTATCTCATCACAAAGAGAGCTTTAGAGTTCTTGAACCAAGTTCTCAAGGAACTATGAGGTTCTTGAACATCATCATCAAGCTCAAAAGAAACAAACTTGTAAAAGAAAATAAAACCTCAAAGGAAAGGAAACCAAAACCGAAACCTCAAAGCAAAGGAAATAAGGAAACCGAAATCAATAGCAAGGAAAAGTGAAGGTGATTCTTGAACTAAAATCTTTTAGGTGAGCAAATGAAGATGAAACTTAAAGGAAATAAAAACTCAAGCTCTAGAGGTTCCTTTGAGATGAATACATGGTCATCATCTAGGAGCTCTCATCATTGAGCTATCATGTAAATAACAAGGCCTCATGGCCAAACACAAGAAAAAGGAAAATAAAGAAAAGTTCAAAAAGAAACCAAGAGAAAACTAGAAGATCTCATTTTCAAGCAAAACAAAGTTTAGAAAAACACTCCTACCTAGAGTGAAGATGAAAACTTGAGCTTTTGAAAAGAGATGAAAAGAGCAACTCCTTCTTGGGTGGCAAGATGGCTTCGGCCAAAGTGAAGAGAAAGGTAAGGAGATGTGTTTTGAGTGAGGTTGTATTTGAGGTCAAGTGTTTGAGAGGTTAGGAGGTGATCTAAGGTTATAAGGTGGTGGTTTGAGATTATGATAATGATGATATGAAGAGAGGATGAAGAAGATGAAGATGAACAAGAAGAACTCTAAGAACTCTTTGAGAGAAAAGAAAAGAACTCAAGAAATCTTGGAAACTAAAACTTTGCAAATGATCTAAAGTGTTTCCAAGTGCTTCTAAGCAAGGTATTTATAGAAGAATGAAACAAATGAGATCTCATGGAGAGGAGGGGCTGGCCGTGTGGTTTGGGAGGCAAAGGAAGAGAAAATATCTCTTACAACTTGTCATTCAAGCATGGTTTGAGGTATGGAGGTTATGGTGCAAAGTATGGCTTCAAGTATGGTAATTTCCCTTTGTTTGAAATTAAAATAATCCTTCTAGAAGGCAAAGAGGGCTGGCTGAATTTGAGCCACAAAAATGAGAGAAAAAGTCTTCTAGAAGTGGTCATATGAAGCATGGATGAAAGCATGGTGTTTGTATGACAAGGTATGGTTTATAGTGAGATGGAAGCATGGCCTTGGAGTGTCAAAAATTTGAGCATGTGATGGAAAATGGGGGAGGAGTAGCTTCGATCAGAATGGGAAGCAAGGAGGGAGGAAAAATCTTCCATGTAATTGTGTGTTAATGATAGGTTTAAGTAAAGATTAGTTTAGGTACAATGTTAGGAATTATTAAGCATAAGTTTAAGTAATTAAGAATAAGGTTTAAGGATTTTATGACAAGATTAGCAGTGCTCATACATCATTAGAGAATTTAAAACTCATTTATGAATAAACAATTGAAAACACAATTCCATGATTTAAGGAATTGGAAAGAGAATTTACTATTTAAGATTCCATGACTAGGAATCTTGAATTAAAAATAAGATTTCAAGTTGTAATTAAGCATTCTTAGGTTCTAATCAACTTAAATAAATTATTTTGACTCAAGATTAATTATGAAAATTAATTAATCTTTGATTAGAGCCTAATATTGCTTAGGTTTGCTTAATCACGCGATTAAGCTCAAAAACACAAAACTAGGAGCAAAATCGTAATTTTGCACTAATTTTGCCCGGGACCTCCGGGACCAAAGCCAAAGTCATAGAATACATAAAAACGCCTTTTAAAACCATATGGAGAAGTTTTGGGTTCATCCGGCACTAGCAAATGGGTAAAATATCACAGGGGTATTTTGGTCATTTTGACCCGAAAACTTGAAAAACGAGATTTTTGATCCCGGGAATGTACACAAGCCAACTAATCCCCTTCCAACATTGAGTTTGCCCTTCAAGGACCACCAGATCGGCCTTCCTCGAATTCCGGGCCGAAAATTACCTCAGGGGTATTTTGGTCATTTTCACTCTAACAGAAAAAATCGGGGTGTTACACTTGGAGTCTTGGTTGGAAATGAAAGTAAGGAGGGATGAGAGAAAGAAATGGATAAGGGCTTTCTTTATCTCTAATTGGATGGTATGGAAATGTAGAAATAATACCATATTTGAAAAAAAAGATGTGCAGCCATAAAGAGGTCATGAATATGGCTGAATTTTGGTTGAGAAAATGGTCAACTTAGAAGCCCTAAATGTTAAGTCAGGAATATACATGTGTATGGAATCATTGGATACCTTTTTTTTATTATTTTATTTTATTTTATTTTTTTACTTGTGGCATTAGATTATGATGAAATTTTATGTTCATAAAAGCTTTCAGATGTAGGAACAGTGTTTTTTGTATATTGCTGCACACCATAAACTTGCAAGCCACGTGCTATGGCAAATGAGTGATACATTGTGAGGTATTTGATTGAGTGTGGTGAGGTCTTAAATAGTGAAATACATACACTAGAGTAATACGCATTGCTAGTATAGAAAATTGTTGAGAGTGGTGAGGTCAATCAAAGGATAATGTGGCTTCAAAGGTAAGTTATTATCATGAATTAACAGTCAAATTATTATATAAAAGTTTGTTTGTTGCAATTTGTAGGTTCATTACAGGGTGGTGGTGCGAAATGAGGACAATAACTTCAGGCAGGAATTAGAGTGATATATTGTGAGAAGTGATACAAAGTGTTGAGTGATACACAGTGAGGAGTGTAGTGATATATTGTGAGGTAGAGTGATAACAGTGAGGAGCATAGTGATATATTGTGAGGAGTGATACACAAATCTTTGGTTTATTATTGTCTAACTTTAATATGTTTGGTAGGTGTTTCTTTTTCAATGTTTCCATGAAAACAGTTGAAAGTGGTTAGGTGGTAGTGAGAGGAGTGATACACAGTAAGACTTCTATATTGTGGTGAAGGGGAGACATGTGACTTGAGGGTGAAATTTAAAATTGAGAAACAATATGTTGCTATAGTCATGACTTGAGTGATACATTAGTGAGGCTATTAGTTTTTGAGGAGCTACAAATATCCAGGGTGTGTGTGTTGGGTGTGTTTGTCCTAGGTGCGTGTGTTGAAATCACCTCGAAGTTATGGTGATTGTCATATAGTTGGCAATTTTTGTTATGCTCTAAACCTCATTGTCATGGTGATTTAGCCATGGGTCAGTAAGGTCTTGCCATGGGCTAGCACATTTCGAATTTGCAGGTATAAATACTAATCAATTTTTGAAGGAATTGGTAGTCCTGAGTTTGTGTGTCGAAAATATATGGATATGAGGAATCTATTGAAGCCATAAGTCTAATTGGGTTTGTTGTATTCCTTCGAGGATAAGTAGGAATAGTATTATTGATACTGTAGGAGACAATCATATTGATACTCATATTGATGGTTGCTTGCTGCCAATTGCTCACCTGTCATCTTAGCAAGGAGAATTGGCCTGATGTTTTCTTTTGGAGGATAAGTATGAATGATTTTGATGTAAATGGAGGAGTTAGCCCAATTGGATCATACTCATAATGATGGTTGAGTGCTGCCACTTATGCACTTTTCCAAATTTCGCTGGTACTTCCATACGATGACTTGTTTATGTGGTTCTTTTATTGTAATTCTAGGTGTGAGTAATATGTCTTATGTTTTTGTACTTGCACTATTATTGCTTCCCCATTATTGGGATCAAGCTTTTTGTATACTTACAAAAAAAAATAAAAAAAAATAGCACGCATGTCCTTGTTTTGATTCGGTTGAAATCATAAATTCAAACCGAGGTTCATGATTATTGCTCGCTGGAGCCTCGAAGCCATGGCTATTGAATCCTACCAAAAACAAAAAACAAGAATAGAGAATGAGAAAGAATAAGAAAAGAAGAAGGAAGAAAAATCGAATCGAATGGAAAGAAAAGAGAATTCACAATGTGCTGAAAAAAAATAAAGTCGTGCAGTGCATAGACAAATCCACGAAAGTGAGAGGAATACGTGAGTAATATTTTGATACTGGATAACATTAGTTGATTATTATTGATATTATTAATTAGTGATTGATTTACATTATTTTTAATTGATTATCAGTTGATTATTAATTGGTTTACGTTAATTATTATTGATGTTATTGATGAATTTATTATTGGTTATTGATATCGATTAATGATTGATAGCTCAAGAACAGATTGTCACCTGTCCCTTGTGTGGGTTGATAGTCATGTATATTATTGATTATTGATATATACACATACTGGTAACAGCCCTGAGGGGTGTAAGTTAAAACTTTAAGAGTGGTATTATTTGAACACCCTAAAAGTAGCTGTCCATCAGGACACCCATTTCATAATCACATACCAAGGATGAGTAAGGTGTGTGAGGGATAACTATTATATTCAATGGTTATAAAATGAGTGTCATAAAAGACACCCACTCACCATAAAATTTTTAAAACATTATTAATACTAATTAAAGAAACAAAAATATCATCTCAATATCTAAAAGTGGGTGTTCAAATTGGGCACTTACTCCATTATTTATGGATGTGATAGTGGCTTTCACTTTTTCCATCGATCCATTAAATCTACTGATGATGGTGATAGAGTAAGTATGTCAATTGGACTCTTACTTTTAAGTGTTAAAATAATAATTATTCTTAAAGAATGTCAAGTTGCAGTCATTCAGTTAAAAAAATACACATATAGCTTGTTAAATACAAAGAAATGGTGGCTCACGAGAGCAATCATATGGAACAAACTGATGAATAGCTAACCTTCTATTTCTATGGGCGGTTGAGACGGACAGCTAACCCCTCTTCCATATTTCTTATCATTAAAGTGATCATTAAAATAAAATAAAGTCACGTCATATGGAAAGAGAAATGCTAATAAATGGAATGGCCTAAATTATATCTTTGATTCTAGTGGTGAATCTAATAGTATCACTAGCTAATCACAGGTTTTATAGTCAGTCACTAAGCACTGCATAATGCAATAATGGCTCATCCACACATAACAAAAAACAAAACACTGATCAGAGGTGCTTAATTAGTTAATCTAGGTAGAATACATTTGATGAATGCAACAAGATCAGCATATCACTTTTCATGTCAACCAGCAAAGTAGGGTACGGGTGCAAGGTGGAAGAATATAAAACAAAAGTTGCAAACATTAGTTCACGGGAATGCTATTGAGTACCGACCAATCACACGGGTTTTCAATAAAAAATATTATTCCAACACAAAAAAGTAAGTGTCTTAGGACGACACTCACTTCATTACCATTGAATATGATAGATGAGTGTAAATAGTGGGGACTAGCTACCATTATATCGAATGATGATTGAGTGCGTATTCTATTTAGATACTCACTTTTTAGTATTGGAATTACATTACTGTATTTCTTATACAACCTGGTTTGTACAAAAGACAAGGTAGAGCACTCTTGAGAGTTTGTGCATGGTGTTTCATAGTTCTTCCATCAGTCTCTTTGCGCTAGTTACTCTCAGAGAGCATTTGGAAGCCACATGTGAATGCACATGTGAGACTGCCACTTGTCGTCTCCGCTCAATCATTCACATGAATAAATTCATTCCCCATTTTTAAGATTGAGCACACTGTTTAATGTCTAGCTTTTTTGTTTAAAGCAAAGGCTTTGCCGATTATATTTAAACTTTTTAAATTAAACTTTGATGATTTTTACAAACCCCATAATTTTTGTTGCCATGTCATCACAATGCTTCAAACTAACCAGGAATGACTTTTCTATGTGAAAAGCTATTTTATTTTAGTAAGATTTTTGTCAGGTAGATCATTCTAAGATTAAACCTACAACTAATAGTTACGATACAACGTTTTTAACTTGAACTCGTTACTCAGTGTCTAGTTCTATTCTATCCTATCTAAATCTCTTCAAGGTAGTTTAGCCCTCCGCACCCACGAATCTTTTTGTCAAATTCAAAATTTGATGCTCAGATAATTATAAAATTTAATCATCTCTTTGAAAAAAAAAAGGAACACACTTATTAATATATTGGTTCAAGTAAAAGGACTTACGTACTTGCTTAGAATCCTAATCATATCCTGCGAGATTGATCTCCACAATAATGAAAGGATAATCCACAGATAAATTTAATAGAGAAAAAAAAGCACACTTGCTCATTTAAACTCTACCATATTGGAGAAGGTCAAATTTGGCAAAAGAAAATGCCAGATAACTAGAAACCTATTTAGAAATTTCTATGTAGAATGATGTGATATAATTATTAGTTTTTAAATAAATTTATGGATTATATCATTTTATATTATTCAATAATTATAATGATTTCTGTCAAAGATTATGAATATAGATTTTTGAGATGTGTAGCATTACCCTTTTTTGATTATGAACGAGTATCGAAGTATCGCTAGTATGGCCACTCATAATAATCGGTATAGAAAAGGAGTAATTACAAGCATCTGAGAGAAGAAGCATTTAGGCAAACGTATAAAACAGGGAAAAAAAAGGTAAATAAGGTGCCTGTAGTCCAGAGTCAGGCCGAGGAACAGTAGACTGATTTGGCGAAAAGCTTCTCGAAGATGAAGGTTTTTTTATTTTTATTACTGTGTATGAGTTAAAAGAACTCTTAAGATATTATATTATAGGAAAATTACGTTTATATGGTATCTTATCGACTTTGTAATGGTGGGGTTTGTACTGCAAGTGATAATTAGCCAAACCCCGCCATTGGTTAGACTTGCATGTCTTGGGAATGAATGCTTTTGTGAACGTGGTCTGCCACTGGTGAGACGATAACATAACCACGTCATTGGCGAGGTTTTACTATCAAATCTTGCCATTGGCAATTTTATATTAAATAATTATTTGTTTTTGAAATTCTGGTCACTTTGTTTGAAAAAAAAAGTAATCTTTTATAAATGAAATCTTACTATTGGCAGGCAAGATTTCATTTAAAAAAATTATATTTTATTATCGAAATATTGCTATTGGTAATATTTGCCCTAAAAAATTTAAGTTTTATCAAAGAAATATTTCTATTATTGAGATTACTTCAAAAAACAAATTAAATTTTTTTTATTGATGAAATTCTGCCATTGGCGGGATTTCATAACCCATATTGCTGTAAATAACCAAACAAACTCATTTCATGGTAAATTTTGCATGTGGAGACCATAATAAAGAAATGACCCAAAAACGAACAAGTATATAAATTACTGAGTGTAATATTAGTCATCCATATTTTTGTGATAAAAGTTAAATAATATCTAGTACCAAACAGAACACAAAAACAACTTGACAACCCCAACAGAAAAATCGTATCCAGAAACCATGAAGCCAGATTCCAAAATGTCAGCATGAATGGCAAAATCAACCCAGGCTCTCGGTTGGATTATTTGAGACTGCTGCTGCATTGCTTCTAGCATTTGGGTTGTGATGGGGGAGGAAAAAGGGAGGGTTCAGGATCAGTGGTTGTGGTGGTGGTGTTGATTGGGTTGAGGTCGAGAGGGTATAAAAGTTATTTTAAATTTACAAGAGATATAACTATAACAATTTATAAATAATTAAGGAATGTAAGTGAAATACTAAACACTAAAATGGATATATGTAATATTAAAAGATCTTAGGACACGTCATTGTAGTTACCCCTATAAAAAATGTTGTAGGAAGGTAGGGACAAAATATTTTTCTAGGAAGGTAAAAACCAGATTGGGCATTTCTATGGGGAAGGAATATGTGACTGGTAGAATCTGCAATTTTTATATTAGAATTTAAAAGGTTATAACCTGTAATTGCGGACATGGCGCCACCTTTCATATATGGCATAGGCTCAAGTGTTATATAACTAGGCATGCTCCCTAGTTCCTGAAAACCGCACTTCAGATTATCTTTCTCTGTTTCTTTGTGCGATTGCAATTTGCAGAACGTGAGCAATGGCCACAAAACCAAGCATTGTAATGCTATTTCTAGTTGCAGTGCTTCTTCTTGTGGAGAGCCATGTAAGCCCATAGACACATCTTTACAATTCTCTTCTCGTTCTCTATCTTTCATTCTCACAAAGACATATTTTAGTAGCTCCAGACGGTAGCTTTAGTCTGTAAGAGATAATTTGCTTGTTTCAAATTGAACTTAACGTGCGATGGACCATGTTCAAGTTTGCCTTATTGATCTTGGCTTAATTTGTTCTAATAACCTATAACATTAGAAGTATCATGTTGAGTGAATCAAGTTGAAGCATTTAGATATAGAAAATAAATTCTACTTGCCGGGTTTTGCTCTTTTGCCACAGTACATTATATATTCGCCTGGAATATAATGCTAGCTTTCTCTGTCTTTCTTCGTTTGTTTTATTTTTGGTTCAAACTTTCTCCCTTGAAATATTTTATTCAGATGAATAAATGTGCTCTTTATAATCTTTTATGTTAGTTGCATTTAAATTAGCTTTCACATTTTACAAACAATGCTTTCAGGCTGAGACTGCTGTGATTACAACTGAGGCTCCAGCTCCACATCCTAGCAACGTGGTGAGGGTTTTCACATATATTGTCTTTTTTTTTTTTTTTTTTTACCTTTTGCATAATTTCGCATCGAGCTAATAAATTAGTACATTACGATCTTCCTGGACATATATGCACCATGTCAATTTCAGTTTGGTTATTAATTGTAACTTTGTTTTCTTCAATTTCAGACTGGCACCACTGAAGGAAGTCTTCAACCACAAGGTATTAATTACGGAAATGTTACCACATCTGAGTATATTCATTGATAGATAAATTACAAAAGAGATAATTTTCGTAAAAACAAAAAAAAAAAAAAAATTCAAAAGAAACAAACCTTGCTGAGGTTTAATAATCTAAGGTCGATATTGGATTAGAAGGATATTGATCATTGACGAGTGAATAATCACGTTATGTAGTTTTCTTTAAATCTAACACACTGATTTGACTTGTTGAGGACTATATTTGTCTTTACTTAAACTATTTTTCAAATCTTGATGTTGAAATTGAAATGGCTCTTTTTGGTGCACGCATGAAATTTGCAGATTGCAGTTCACGTTGCGCAGAAAGATGCTCAAACACGCAATACAAGAAGCCGTGCTTGTTCTTCTGCCAAAAGTGCTGTGCCAAATGCTTGTGTGTGCCTCCAGGAACTTATGGCAACAAGGAGGTCTGCCCTTGCTATAACAACTGGAAGACCGAAAGGGGAGGGCCCAAATGCCCCTGAAAGTTCAACTTCAGACTTCAACAATGAAAAGTCTCAAGCCAAATATGCATTGCTATCACATGATGACTTCCACATTTGAATCGATTGCCTTGACTTTTTTTCCATTAAAATATACGATTATGAGATTTACGACATGTTTTTAAGGCTCATGAGCAATTTCCTTAATTGTTGTTGTCTTTGTTTCTTTTTATTCTTCCTCAAGCGGTAAGCGATAAGTTTTCCACCTCAAATTCCTTCATAGGCAGCTCTGTGCACTACTATGTCTACTTGTCATGAAAGACAAAATGATATATGAAATAATATATTTTAACTTTACATATAAACGAAATCCCACAATGTAGTTACTCTTAAATTTTACATTGAATAAATTGGCCGCTTTAGAAGAAACAATCAAACAAATTAATCCATTCAAAAAAAGAGAAAAACTCAACGAAGCTCTGTCAACTAAAAATGTCATATAAGTTAGTCCCTCGAGGTGCTTACCTATTCAAGATAAATCTAGAAAATATTCATAAATATATAAATTGAATGATATATTTTATCACTAATTAAGACTTAAAGTGAGATGTCACAAGAATAAGACTAAATTGTGACTTAAAAAGTTTTTCTAACCTTAAACTTTGAAATACCTTAAACTTTAAAATAAGATTTCTCAAGTTTGAGACTTGTGCAAAATGAATGAATAGATAACAAACTTAACACGCAAAATATAACAAATTAGTGTGCAGAAATTAAAAGATCAGATGACTTTGATAGCCTAATCCCCTAAAAGACCCTCTAGAAAATGGCTACTTCGTCTTGGGCTTTTTTTCTTAGCTCACTGATAATGGGCATTTATGCCACTTATCTTGTTTTTGAACCTTAGTTTTTTTTTTTGGCATAAGTTTAACTGAGTTATTGATGTAAATACTTAGGATTTTTGTTTAGTCGTCATTAGACAATTTTGATAGGATCATTGACTTTTGCACTAGTTTTAGAATAATTATTGGATGAGAGTCTATTGCGTTTTAACCTTTCTGAGTATGGTTTTATACACAAGAGCTTTGGATTAAGTGCAAAATGTCAAGAATAAGGCTATGAACTCTTTGGAAAGAGCTTGGAGCTAAGGGATTGCAAAAAGGAACAAAAACTGGAAAAGGCCACTCTCGGTTGAGTGCCGCAGCGCTCGATAGAAGCACCAAGAAGCATACTCGAGCTCACTGTTCTAGTGATTTTAGCACTGTAGTGCTTGTTCGATGACGGGATTATAAATAATTAATCTGTTTTTGGGCCCCACTTTGGGCTATTTTAAAGAGTAGTATTAAAGGATTAACACAGATTTTTATTTTAGTTTTGACTCAGACTTTTGGCAACTAGGATTCTTCCCCCTATCTCTCTCTTTTTCTCTTTCTCTCTCTACATTTATCTACATCTTCTTCTCTATTCTTCTCTCTCTAGGAATTCTATTAGTGAATTTTCTTTATTTATAGAGATTGTGATAAGGATCATTATTATTGTCTTTAGGAACACTTTTATTTTTATTATTGTAATCCTTTAGAGATTGAGGAGTAGATTTCCTTACTAGCGTGTGGGTTTCCGAATGGATTGGGATGATGTTTGTGGATAGATTGTGACGATATTTGAGACCCTTTTTATATCGAATGCATTAATTTTCTTAATGTTCTTTAGTTTCTATTCCTATAATTATTGTTGCGATTGTTACAATTTTTATTGGAATAACTAAATTGGCAGTCATCGTTTAGGGAAACCCTTTAGGCATAAATTGATTGATTAATTAGTTTATGTTTGAAGAAGAGCATTAGAATTAATTTTCCGATTGATGATTAAGATATACCAATTGGTACTTTAAATTAATATAATTTCTAATTAAATTGGGATCCCGTTTGTTAGTTATTTGCATTGGTCAAATTTTAGAGATCAATTGATCAGTAGTATAATTGCCAGTAATTATTTACTAATAGCCACTAATGTGTTCAATATTTGATATATGATAACTAGTTTCAATAGTAGGAATGTCTTGTATTGGTGCCTTTAATTATTGATTTTTCTCAGTTAATTTTAATTCTTAAAAATCTCCAAATTTCCAATTAAGTGCCATAGCCTCCTTGAGAGATGACCTATGTTATGCCCTTTACTATATTTTTTGTGCAACTTAGCATAAAATTAATTCTAATTTGAGAAAGTAGCAACAGCTTCCGTCATTCACATGCGAATCTACTTTCCTCTCTTGTCAACTCAATGCCAAAGGTGGTGTCCACCACTTGAGCATAAGACATCCTACCAACTTCAAGGAGGGTGGTGCATATTAGCTCCCTCAGCTCCTTAATGAATCTTCGTACCTTCATTACTTTGGTTGCCACTTGTTGTGGTGCAAATATGGAAAGGTGAGTGAATTAACAGTATACTTGGTCACTGACATCCCTAGAGTCTACCTCAGCTTCTCAAACTCATCAACCAAATTCTCTCTTCGGTTGTTCGAAAAGAATCTTGCCGTAAAGGCCTAAGTGAACTCCTCCCAAAATGGGTGAGGCATTTAATTAACTATTTTTCCCTCCAGTGCAATCTCATACCAATGTCTTGTATGTTGTTCCTTGCAGAGTGTATGCCACCCACTCGATAGCTCTATCTCTGACACATTTGAAGGCACATAGGGCCCGTTTTACCATATCTAGAAACTCCTGTGAGTTCTTATCCAAGGAGTCCGTGAGAAAATTGGTGGGTTTAGTAAGATTTAGGCCTCAAGAGTCACCTCCCCATTTCCAAAAGGCTGAGGATGCCTCCAGGAAAAAGGAGCTGGTTCCACATATGGCTGGGTCAACCTCTCATTTGTTAGGCCATCCAATAGTTCTACCAAATTGTTGATGGACTATTGCATGTCCAACATTTGAGTAGCAAGGTCTACTGGTTCCCCTTTGGAGTTGGTGGATCACTACTCAATATGCTTTCATAACCCTTTCCTCAGCCACGATCTCTACCTCATCTTCAGCCTCTTATTCTCGCCTCAAAAAAGGGGTTCAATCAGATTCGATGTTAAAAGCATCATAGGCTTCAAGCCTCATGTTGTAGATACACCTTCTAGGTGGCATTACTCTTAATATGTTGAATAAAAGAAAAAGGACACATGTAGAATTCAAAATAAAAATGACATTAGACCAAAAAATTTAATGCAAGACTCTATCAGACATTCCTAAAAAGCCTATGGTAGGATCATACTTTGTGAAAATGGGCTGGTTTCCATTTACAATTGTGACTTTACTAAAGGATACTTGCTCTATATTACATAAGGAAACCTAAAGCTCCGATACCTATAACACCCTAAATTTGAGTGTTCTGATAGGCTTGATAATGATGAGGATGACTTAATGGAAGAGTAGGAAAAAAAACATGAATAGTGTTTTGGGCCCCCAGATGAATGGTAAATCTTGAATCGAGGCCAAGAGTGTCTGGGGCTGAGGGTGTTCAGGGCTGGAGAGACTTAGAGTCGGAAGCAGGGCTAGAATGTTAGGCCCAAGATCCATGTAAAGATATTACAGGTTCCTGGTAGAGATATTATACCCGTTTGGGGAAATATCGATATGTGATTTTAACACCGAAAAAGCAATTTGCTCACTAAATTTAAGTGAGCCATTTACGTTGAGTCAAGTGAATGATATAGATTAAAACTTATCAAGTAAGTTTTAATCATGACCTTTCATTAATTTTGATTTCACCCGGGGCCAATATCTCACCCATTCAATAAAATTTCAGTGTGCAATTTCTTATACTGTATGAAGCTTACAAAGCAAGCTTTCTACAAATGTCTAGCAAAGAGAGGAGCCACACTTCCTATCTTTATCAAGATTAAATTGTAGCCACGTAAAAATCTTAATTTTTATTACAAAGTTATAATTTTTGTGGTAGAAGATTTTTACACATCTTATATTAATACCACAAATCGCAATTCTTCATTTCCTTTCCTCTTAAAATTTAACCAACAGTTGCAAGAACACAACCCCTCCACCATCAAAAGCTACAAACCCAAACCCTACCTCCATAATCGAAAACCCAAGCTTTGAGACTCTAAAATTAGAAGCTTCATTCACTAAAGTTTCTCTACTCTTCATAATCTACAAAATTAACCAATTAGAATTTTGATTCATCGCTATCTTTTTCACTTTGAGCCATCATACATCACAGATAAAGAAAGGGTTTAGGGCTGTTTGGAGGAGCTTGAAGTGAAGAAAATCATTTTGGAGGATATCACTTTAAGCTAGAAGTCTTAAAGTTTCAACAATAGGTTTTTATGGCTTTCTCTTCTCTAAATTATGATTATGAAACTATTAAGGTTTTAAGCTTAACATGTTTAGTTTTATTACATGTTTTACATAGATGTTGATGTTTTTGCATAGGAGGAGTAGTTTGATGTTGTTAAAAAATCCTTTTTGTCAAAAAAAGTTGTAAGTTATGTTGTTGAAAACTCAGATTTTAAGCAGATAGCTTATATTACACAATTTTTCCCAACTAGTAGGAAACATATTTTTTACCTATATTTTTTATATGAGGTAACTCTATTATTTTTCTTTAGTTCATTTGAATACTTTTACTATTTTTAACAAATTCAGAAATAGAGGCAGTCAGAGTTTTTGCCTGAATAACCAATTTTGAATAACTAATTTTATCTAATTTTGTTATTATATCAAATGATTAAATTTTTACTTGAAATTTACAAGATGTCATGGATGCGCTGAGGTCCAATCATAAATTTTTACAGAATTTATTGAGTTCATTTGATATGATAACAAAATTGCAAACTCTGATTGTTGACTGGAATTAGGTGGTTATTGTTCACTAAATTTGTATAATTTTGTTAATATAGCTAGAAACCTTATTTTGAGTCTATATGTTTACAAGGCCTTATAGACATATTGAATTATTTCTAAAAATTATTTTTCTCTGTATTTATGATTTTTAGTAATTTAACAAAAATTTTCTTCAAGGCTACAAAAAATGTAATTTGATTCTTTGTATGGAATATGAATACCCAAAATGTGGGATTGATTTAACCATTTTTCCTTCAAATGTCCTATCTCATTATGTGTTATGATCATTTGTAGGAGGTAGATCCTATGGTTGAACATGAGGACATTGGTAGTGCTGATGACATGGATAATTTGCTCTCTTAGCTAGCTGGCGCAATTCTTGGAATTGATGAGGCCATGAGTTTTGCTAAGATGCTAAAGGAAGAATAGTGTGACTTGAAATCTCATTGAATATCTTTTTCATCCTAACTTTTAAAGTATTTTCTTGTGGCGTATAATGTTCATGACATTATAGACTTAATTTGTTTTGAGGTATATGAGCATATGAGTCCTTCAAAATCCTAAGATAGTGAAGAGCACTCTAGAGGCTTATATTTTTTGAACATTTTATCACAGTAAAAGTAATCACTAAGAATTTTACTGTGGAATTAACAATTTTTAAAGAAATACAAGTCCTAGAAGTAAATACTTAGGTAAAAAGGCTTATCATGTTTGGTTGACCTACTTTTTTCTTTCTACTTAAAAAATTGCATAGTTCATCAGTGTATTTCTTGCTTGAATCCCATCATGCTTATGATCTGTCCTATTATTGCTTAGGTGTTCTTTATTCCTGACTAGAAAAAGTTCACAAAGTAGAATTATTCATTTGTTCTTTTTGGACCATTACTATATGTATAATACCATATATGTAGGACTTACTAACATCCCTATACTAAAGTCCTATTATTCATTATGTTCATTGGTGGAAGGCATTGCTTTGTATGTCATACGAAATTCATATTGCTGATTTTTTTATCGGGAGATTTTCTTGCTTGATAGGGATTTATGGTTATCATTTGATAATGCCCATGTAAATTATCTTTATACTATAGATGTAGTGCAGGATGCGTGTTTGTTGCAACTCCCCGATTTTTCCTACTTAGCAAAAATGATTGAAATACCCAGGGGTCATTTTTCCACGAGAATTAAGGCAGGTCACCCTCAAAGGGATACTTTAACATTAGGATAAGGTTATATGAGTATTAGGTAGCAATCTATGCAATCCTTGATTTTCCCCTGTAAAAATAACCAAAATGCCCCTGAAATCATTTCTTTACCCGAAAACCAAAGACAGCCAGTCCTGGCTATCTCAAGGGGTTAGTTTAATGTTTGAAGGGAATTAGATGTGTTATGAATAATAATAGAGGCGAAAAATCTCAATTTCTGGTCTTTCCCATGAGCAAAATGACCAAAATACCCCTATGGTAATTTAACCCGGGATTAAGTGCTGACTGAACCTAGTCATCACCTCAAGGTTAGAAATGTCTATTATAAGGGATGTATGATATTTGGAAATGTCTGGGTGATCTAGAGGAGTTTTTGTGTAACATGGCTATTTTGCCCTAGTTAGTGCTAAATGAGTTTAATTAAGTAATCAAGGGAATATAGATAATATTATGCTCTAATTAAAGATAAATTAATTTTAATTATTAATCTTAAGTCAAAATAATTAATTGAGGTTAATTAAGGCCTAAGATTTCTTAGGAAAATTCAAATCCCATTCTTAATAAAAAATGCTCATAAGACATAAAGAAAAGTCAAAGGGCAAATATTGTTTTCTCTTTTCTTTTTCCCTAAAATTAGGAACCGTGTTGGCATTTGAAATTCAAACTAATTAAACTTAATTCCACTAAATGTGTAAGACCATTCTTTAATCATGTCTTGAAAATTTTAAGCACATGATTACTAACCCAAACACCTAATTATCAATCCCTAAACCTTTGCTTAATCAAATCTACCTCTAATTCATGTGCTAACCCACATGAAAAAAAATGAAAAATTCCCCACAAAACAACCATAGAAGGCCACGATTGCCTCTCCCCATTTCTCTCTCATATTTAAATTTTTAACACTTACACACTCCCAAAAATCCTCATTTTTTACCACTCACTTTTTTGGTGAAATCTTCCTTAACAAGTTTGTCAAAAAAACATTCTTGCATTCTCTCAATTCAAGCTCTCATCTTCTTCCTCCTCCACCTTCAAAGAGACTCCTCCACCTAAGCTCTCAACCCTAAACTACCACACCACCACCATAGATCTCCTCTAAAATACATAAGCTTTCATCTCTACACATCAAACCAACACAAAAAAAAAAAAAAAATCCTTCTTCCCATTTCTTTGTCCCTTAGCTGAAACCACATTTGACAACAAGAGCAAGAGAAGATTTTTCTTCTTCCTTTCTTCCAAAAAGATCAAGCATTTTCATCTTCACACAAGAAGAACACTTGGTAGGGATTTCATTTTAAGTTCTTCCGATTTTTCTTTCTTTTCTTTTCGGTTTCAGTGTTGGATAAATGGTTGAGTTTTTCCTCTTTTTGTTTTCATTCCTTTTCGATTTTGATGATGGATGAAGGGTTAAGTTTTTGCTCTTTTTCTTTCCTTTGATTTCAATTTTGATATTTCTTTTTCTTTATTTTCTTTTCGATTTTGATTTTTAATGGATGGTTATGACCATGGCTTGATGATGAGGGTTCTTGGTGATGGTTATGATGCCATTATGTATTCAACTTCTAAAGCCCAAGGCTTGATCTCTTTTTTCAGTTTTAAAGAATGTGAGGAGTAGAATGTTAGTTGGTTTTTCTTTGGTTTCTTTTTGTTGATGTTCAAGACCTTAGCTTGATGATGATGGTTCTTGATGGGGGTTGTGAAACCATTGTGTATTTGACCTCTAGAGCTCAAGGTTGATTTTTTGGTTTCAAAAGGATATGAGACATAGAATGCTTGTTGGTTTTCTTTGTTTATTTCTTCTTGAGCTTGATGATGAGTCCAAGAAATGAGGTTCTTGGAACCATGGTATTAAGGGACTCTAAAGCTCACTTCCATTTTGTAAGATTGAATGGGGTTAGGAGTCTATCCTTTAAAATCTTGAGCTTTGAGCTTAATAAGATGTAAAAATGGACTTGTATTTATGTTTATGTTGGAAGCCCTTGCATTTTAGGTTTATATTTCGATGTCATGCATATCATGTTTATTTTCAAGTCATCATCTTAAATCTTGAAGACTTAAAAATAAACTTGCATTTTCATGTTTAAATTCAAGTCTTGTATTTCATGTTTATATTTCAAGTTATCACCTAAACTTTAAAGACTTAAAAGTGAACTTGCATCTGACGTTTATATTTTAAGTATTGCACATCATGTTTATATTTCCAAGTCCTCACCTTATAATGATAAAGACTAAAAATGTGATTTTCAAGGCTTATAGAAATTAAAATTATGGCTACTGTTGTAACATCATTATTTATGTAAAAATTCTATTTTGTAAAAATTTCTATTAGTTGTGGTAATAATTATTTTTAGCATTTTAGGAAAAGAAGGTAACTAGAAAGGGTAAAAAAGGTGACTTATGGAACTCGGAAACTAACTTTTTAAAACATTGCCCAAATTGTAGAGCATTGTTTGGCACTGTTCATGAGTTGAAAAATTAGTGAAAATTATTGTAAAAAATTATTTTTGGTCTCTTAGGTGCCTAAAAGGATAATTACAAGTATTAGATTCAACCATTTTGCGAAATGTGGAAAATTGGGTTTTGGACTTATTTTTTTTAGCACTTTGGCCAAATGGGTCTCTTAAGAATGTAATTGTTATGTATTGATGGCTATGTGCACATGAATTAATTAGAGATTCTATGACTTGAGATAAGTATGCAAGTAGTGATTACTAGTATGTGTGTAAATCTTGCTTAGCATAACATATGTATTAGTTGAGTCCGGTCCTTGATTCCGGCATACTGGGTAGGAGCATGTTTTCTTTCCAATATAATACCGATGATGAATCATGGCATGTTGTATTTGTAAATGCATGATTGATAGGTTTTGTGATATGAAACAAATTTGGAGAAATTCCATTTTCAGCTGTTATGCTGCCGGATTTTCACCAAATTTGTGGACTTAGGAAATATTATAAGGCTTATGAACATGAAATGTTAAATGATATGTCATGATAATAATTGTGATTGTATGCTCATGCTTGCATCTCTAAATGACATGCTAAGATTAAATGTGACATAAGACACATGGAAATGATCCTTTAGACTACAGGAATTAATGGTTATGAGAGGTGATCTAATGAGGGAATCCTTTAGGCTCCAAGAATTAATGGTTATGAAAGGTGACCTTATGCTTCTTAGCTTGCACTCTAGGACTCAGGAATTAGCTTATCAAGAGGATAAGTGTAGACTAGTGATGACTAGTTTAGGTATGAGCTCATAACCTAAAACTCTCAAGAGAAAAGAGTATTAGGGTGGCCCCCATAGATGGGAGAATAATAAATTTAAGTCATTTAAGAGAATAAAGAGGAAAGATCATGTAGGATGATTATGTTCTTTATGCTATGTTCATTTATTATAATTCTTGTGATATGTTGCACATGGCATTGACATGCATTCATGATATGATATGATGTATTCACGACATTAAGAGTCATGCTAAAAGATATGGGCCTTGGCTAATGGTATTTGGAACTTAATAAATGAAATTTATAGATGCCCATTATTTTCATAATGAAGCCCAATGTTCCTGAGGACGTAGAGGATGACACATGTTAGGAGGTGGAAGCTCTACTACGATTTTTATACGAGTTTCTCATCCCTTATTTTCTTTCTTTCCATCCTGTCTTTAGAGGATGATGGCAACCTTCATGATCTACATTGATGTTCCCATCTGGGATATGCATTTCGACAATGCCTAGCAGACTTATCACTTTGTGGGTCATTATGCTATCTGCCTGTTTGTCTTTTTGGAGCGCCATTTTGCACTTCCAGTTACTAGATTTAGGTTCTCTATTGCTGCCCCTTTTGCTGATGACCTCATCTTTGAGTGTGCTTGCCCTCGTGCGGGGTAGATTCCCCGTAACCATCCTACTACTTCGGCCATTCGTGACTTCCCCATTTACATCCCCCGATCACCCTCTCGCCAGACTGAGCCACTGACAGACTCATCGGAAGAGTCACCTTCCCAGCACTCATTGGGCAATTCCACACCTACAGTTCCCAAGGAGATAGGGGGCAATAGCAAGGGAGAGGCTACGATGACACGATGACACAACCTATGAGAGGAGTCTCGCATGCTCGTAGGGGAGCTACTTGTCCACACTGCGGAGCTCATGTTCATCCCGAGCCTACTCCCACCGACATCGCTCATGTGCTCGACTACATCCCTCCCTCTTAAGAGCGTCGTCAGTATGAGCCTACAATGGACTTCGGAGCACCAATGCATATATCATGGATAGGATAACCCTTTTTTTGTTTTTGTTGATTTAAGGATATTTACCCTAGACGCACCCTAGTAAGAGTAGTGGGGAGGAGAGGTCTTGGCTAGTTTGTATTTAGCTTTCCTTTGCATACTTTTCATGCTTACTTTGGGTAATTGTACTTTTGTTGGTGGGTAGGATGCTATTACCTATATGCATATTTTGGTGTGCAAAGAGGAATAGTTGATATTGGTGATAGATGAATCCATGATGATATGGTCATGCTTATGGTATCGTGATATATATATATATATATATATATATATATATATATATATATATGTCTGTGATATGTTTTATTTCTTTTCTACTTGTATGCAAGATGGACGACGTAATTTATTTTAGTATGCCCTGCTCACGATTTATTTTAAGTTCAAAAAAAATTTTACTCATATTTTTACTAAGTATTTTAATAATTTAAAGTTAAGAACTAAAATAAAAGAGTAATAACTAATAATTAACTTAAATGCGTCCTAGGCATGTTGGGTTAAATATTAGGGTATTACATTTATTTATTTGATGGTGTGTCCCTAGTGTTACTACCAGAAAAAAAGAGATAGACCACCTATGGGCCTTAAGTGTATGACCACCATAAAACCCTCACCTCTCCTTTTCTTTCTTTCTTCATTACTCTTCCCGTCTCTATTTCCTTTCCTTCTTCTCTTCTCTTTTTCTTCTTTTCCTTTCATCCTTCTTTCCTTCTCTTCTTCATCCTTTCCTAATTTCTCTTATTCCCAACACAACCACCACCTAAACCACCATCCTCCTTCTACCCATCATCATCATCCTTCTCATCTTCACCGACATAACCATCCAAATTGCAACTTTTTCTTTTCTCTCTCTAACTCACGGTTTATCTCTCTAAGTAGGGGAACCGGTTAGAGCGGTGAGTATTGGATTGTTCTCTACCTCTAATCATCCTCCTAGAGTAGTGGGTAAGTGATAATCTTGCTCTATTTATCTTATTAGCTCTCTATGTAGTCATTCATGTAGAATGGGGGTTTATGCGACCCTAAGTGTATAGATTTAGGGCTTTTTAGTATGTGGGGCTAATTAGGGTAAATTGATGGTATTGTTAGCTTAATACTATTGTATTTATATTGTTCCTAGAGTTATAGAGTATTTGAGTATCAACTGTTGGATTGGTGGCACTTGGGAGTTGATCTTTGGTTCTTTAAACCAGTTTGTGAGTAGATATTATGTCTATAATTATTTTTATTTATTCTAAATTAGTTAAAAATGTACTTTAGTATATTAGAGACTAAAAAATAATTATTTGGCTATGTTATATAAATTTGATGAAAGTAGATCTAATGCATATAACTTATGTTTTATTTGAAAAGTTACACATGAGACAACATGACATGACTTGGAAATTTGGAAATTTCATAAAGAAATATTAAATTTCATAGATTGAACTAATTGAAAGCTATCAACCCTTGATATGGATTTGAGAAATGATTTATGGATAGTGGACATGGCCCCTTTCTGTTGATATGTAGAGAACTAGTTGAATATGATACATATAAAATAATTATATGTTTTGGAAAGAAACTTTGACAAGATCTGTAGCTAATGATAGTAGGCATTATTCGTGGTGCAGCTTTACTATATTTTATTAGGACCACATAGTGGATCATTTTGTTCTATGGCTACTTGGATGGGTAGGATTGATTTGTGTCAGGATCACATGAAGGAATAGCTACCTGAGTGTGAATCTTTCTATTTATCTTGAATTTGATGATTCCCTATTATTTTATGTAAAGTGGGTTGTTTTCAAGAATCTTTTCCGTAAATAAAAGGATTTGCTGAATTTATATGAACTATGAAGCTATTATTGTTCTACTTATAGATTATATATTATCTCATATGGGTTATAGACATCTTGTCTATCACTGAGTTGTAAAACTCACTCCATTGTTTCCCCATCTTTTTTAGATACAGGTACAGCTGCAAGTTCCAATCCCACGGCCCCTTAGTAGTCTATTGTCTAAGTTGGTGAGCCTTCTTAAGAAGGCCTTTTTGGCATACTAAAACCTATCTTTTTTTAGTTTTAGCCTGTTAGAACTATTTTAATGCTCTATATGTCACAGGCAGGGTCCTTAGATTAATTTTGGGTTTTTGTTTATATTTATGCTTGAGCATGTGTAGTTAAGACTTAGACATATATAGACTATATTATGGAAAGCATTTGTAAACTAAGTTTAGAATTATACTTTGAACTGTATTCCTAGTTATGGTTGGACATATATTTTGTGGTTTTTAATTTACATTTGAAATTAGTTTAAAAACTAACTTGATTTATTCTTGATTTAGGATTAGATTTGTTTTAGATTACTTATCAGAACTTGAATTGAAATTTATATGTTGAGATGAATTTTTTGAATTATGATGAGTTGATTGATTTGTTGTTGGGGCACATTCTGAGAATGCTTAAAGTCTAATTATGTATTTTATCCTTGTTTTCAAACATGCTGTATTTCTAAATTTGGGAAATGTCCAAAAAACAAAGAAAACTTTGTCTATATTCCTAGAAAATTTGGTGTGTTAAGGCTTGCTAGGGAAGGTGTTCCCTATGTGCCAATCATGACATAAGTTAGGTCGTGACACCTGGTCAGTTTGCAAATCTTTTCGGTTCTGATAAGGAAATGGATGTTGTTATGTATGTACTTTGTGGTTTTTTCTATCATGCTTCATTGTTGTCATTTTTTGTTATGCGATGATGCTTTATAATGCTAATTTTTTTGGTACTGCAAATGGCCTATACATTGCTAGGATGTGGTGTGGATGATGTTTTCTTTTTCTTTTTTGATCTTTGAATTATACCTTGAATTCTTGATAGTGATTGCCTTTTCGATTTTGAGCATTCTATCTGATGTGATAGAAAATGTCTTTCATATTACAACCAACCAATTCTCAAACATGGAATTTGATTTGGATAATCCATGGAGAGTAGAGAACAAGCTCTTGATAAAATAAAAGTTCCATCCTCTACTGTATGGCTAGCTAAGTTTAGAAATTCATTGTGATAAGTATACATGTATACTACAAAATAAAATTTTATCTATTAAGTAAATACATTTTCATTTATCAAGTTATCCAACTCACAGAATAATTATTCTCATATATTCTATGACTTCTATATGTGAATCTTAGACTCTCTAAGTGATCTCTTATGCAAAAGCTTTGTTATACTTTAGTTTTATATACTCATGCAAAAGAGAGTAGTGAGAACTATTATACTTGTTTTGTTATTAGGTATCTACTCGACAATGTTCATACCTTACAATGCTAAAACCATAATGACTATAGATTAGCTAGCTTAGTAATTAGAGGAGTTTCTAAGCCTTTTTTTTAATTTTCATTTTAACTTGAATGCATTTTGATTTATGTCCGTGCTCGGACTATGTGAAAAGGATAGACATAACAGGATAGATACCTATTATTTGTATAGTCATCTCAAACTATTCAAGGTTAAGAATTATTTTTTATACTACAGATATAGAAATGGACTTATCACTATAAGAATTAAGCTCTGGCTTTTTCATTCCAATTACTTACTTGTTGTATATATGGGTTTAGTTGTGCATACCATGTGTATTGAGTCCATTATGCATTAAATGAACAAGTTTAAAGTTTGCATGCTCCAATCATTATAGTAGATTGCAACCAAGGACTAGTTTGAATAGGTATGATATGATCACAGATTTATAGCTTTTCTTTTCTTTAGCTTTCCATAGTTTCAACAGGAAAGCTTTCTAGACTAGACTTTCACCAACTAAATATTTCTAGACTAAACAAACCCTACAAGTGCTACCATATTAAAATTTTTTGTTGGAAGCACAAGATATGTTGATTCGCAGTTGCAATCAAAGCTATTATTTTGGATTTAACATCAAAACACCAGGCTCCATGAAATGCTATGCGGAGAATAAAGCTGCTAAGATTAGATTATATAGAGTCATTTATGACTTAATTGAAGAAGTGATAAATGCAATAGAAGGGCTCCTAGACCCTGTTAAGGTAAATCAACATATAGTTAAGTGTGTAACCTCTGAGTTTAGATTATGCATGTGAACCCTTTTAAATGAGTACACTCCTAGGCTTCTATTTTCTTTTTCTTTTCTCTTTTTTTTTTTTGCTTTTTTGAGTTTTCAAGTTCATGTTGTCGGTTTATTTAATGATTTTCATCATTTTTTATTGATATACAATCTTACTTATTCTATTAAGTTTTTGGTGCAATTTCATTGGAGAAAAGCATTTTTGGATTCTAAGTTTATTTTCATTCTACAAGAACTCGTAATATCTTCTACTTTATACTTGACTAAAGATTATGTTGCCTCACTAATGCACTTTAACTTCTGGAATAACATAAAAGGTTCTAAAGCCAAGTCTCAAGAATAGAAAATATTCAAGACAATACCATCATTTTAATTTATTCATGGTTCAAACAAGGTGAATTACATTTTTTTTTTGTTTCCTAGGGTATCCACTAGTGGATGCAGTGACTAATCCCTTCATGTATTGTAGGCCCATTTAAGGGAATAGATGCTGGCCATGGGTTTTAAAGCTACTCCATTCCCAAGGTGAAAATCAAACCCTCAACACTTGATTAAGGAAAGAAAGAGTTGTTACCATCTCACCTCAGCCTCGTGGTTAAGGAAAATTACATTTGCCTTTGAAGTTCAATTTGTCACTAGATTCATTTATTAATTATATTTCTTTAGCTTTGACAAGGTTTGCTATATTACAATGCTAGAACTCATTCCATTTTGTGTGTATGTGTGTGCTTTTTTTTTCTTTTAAAGCAAAAACTTTGTGTTCATGATTTAATGATCTATTTTGGGCATGCATGTGTCGAGTATTGAAAAATATATTTAGTTGAACTAAGTTGGTTTTTCTTCGATTTTGATCTTGCATTAGATATTTAAGTTATTATAATTTTACTGTTTTGTGTTTTCATTTTAATCCTTGTCTGTTTTTATAAATTTGTAAGGCTTCCTCCTCTAGTGGAGATAATCTTGGATTTGTTAATTTTGTAAATAAGGCACCATGTTACTGTCTTGAGAAAGATAATTGAGGATGTGAAAGCTTACAAAGTTGTGAAGTTCTTTAAACTCAACCTTATTGGACTGATAAATTTTGTTCTTGTTTGCTGTATTGATATGTATGTTGGAGGTTACTCTGCAATGGTTTCAAATATATATATACGTCTCTTTTTAGGATCAAGGTTTGGATGTGAAAGCTGAAGGCTCCAATACTTTGAAAGTCATGGCACATAATATGAATGAGGTTAGATTCTTTATTGTCTTCATTTTCCCAGTTGTTTGTGTAGGCATGCTATTTTTCAGTTCTAATTTCATTATTTATGTGCTCAACATAGAAACTGGATCTTTTGATGGATGATATAGAGTGATCAATTTTTGCAAGCACTCTAAAGCCTAAAGATTTGGAAATTTAGAATAGAATAGTTGAAGATAGGATGATGGTGCCTTTTGGTAAGAATGAGTTTAATCGGTAGGTATTTTCATAAGTGTATTTCAATAAAGAAAATAGTGCTATGCATTGCATAGGTCATGCAGATATAGTAGTAGTAGTTCAGCTTATGTATATTTATTTCATTTTATTTTATATTTTATATCTGATTTAGTTTTTTTCTATTTTGTAAATCATGCAAATGTCATGAAAGATGCTTAATATTATGGGCAAATCAAAATACAACTTGATTACATTGCAATATTATGATTGATTTATATACCTATTATCATGATAATTGTTACTCTAATCAGATTATTCACTTCACATATAATCTAATTAACATTTGTGTTCATTGTTGTTAAGGGGATTATTAGATTTGTTTTATATGTAGTTTGTGAAGTATTGTAACCATCTTAGTATTTGTATAGTTTGTGTTAAAACCTTCCACTTTGTGTAATACTCATGTCAATGCATTCTTAATGCAATAATTAGTAGTTTTAAGAAATATGATCATGAATTATTACGTAATTTGCTTTTGTATGATCTGTGTGTGGCATGGTTTTCGACTAGTAAGCTACAAACTACACGCATTACATCTCCTATTTGTACATTGTTTTATGAATTTCCATTCATACAATTAGCATTTTTTTGAGTTAAAATTACTTGTCACTTATAATAATCTTGAGCGGTGAGTCCATGTTAGAAGTGTAATACTCGTCAAAGAAATCCTATGTTTTAGCCATTTTGTTAAAACCACCCAAATCCTGCTAGCTGAATACAAGCAAATGCTAGGTCAGCGGAGGAATCCAAAAGAACAAACAAAATAGCTAACCCTCCTTTTCTCTTGGTTGTTGAGATGGATAGTTAACTCTTTTTTTTTCAATAATTTTCATAATTAACATAAAATAAAATAAAATCACATCATATGAAAAGGGAAATGCCAACAAATGGAATCCAAAAGAACAAACAAAATAGCTAACCTTCTTTTTCTCTCAGTGGTTGAGATGAATAGTTAACTCTTTTGCTTTAATAATTTTCATCATTAACATAAAATAAAATAAAATCACATCATATGAAAAGGGAAATGCCAACAAATGGAATGTCCTAAATTATATCCTTGAGTCTGTTGGTGATATAACAAATAGTATCATTAGCTAATCACAAGTTTATAGTCATTAGTGCATAATGTAATAATAATGGCTTGTCTATATGATAACAACAAAAAAGAAAAAACAATGATAAAAGGTGATTAATTCGCTACGAAAATAGCTACTGGCTCAAAAATCAAGCTTGCAACCTCTTTTACGAATGATTTGAACCCCTCTTTATATTTTCATATTTCATTTTTCTTCTTTTAATTATTGGGATAAAAAAAATCAATCAAACACTTTTGATTCATAACTTTTCGATGAAATTGCTTTCATTAGATAAAAAAAAAATGCTCAATTAGCTAATCTACATAAAATATGTTTGATTAGTACAAGAAGATGAGAATGTCACTTTTCATTTAAACTAGCAAATAGCAATACAAAAATGTTATTAGCACCCCTTTTTCAGATTAGTATATAGACACCACAAATTGTAAGATAATTAGAAATGGATTTACACTAATAGGGCATTGAATTTTTTTTCTTATTCTTGTGAATCTCATGCCCTTATATGTTATTTTTTCTTATTTAATTTGAAGCTTAGATTATAATATATCTATCTTGTATTATATTGAAATTTGATCATATATTTTTAAAAAATAATACAATGAAATTCTTAACATCACATTAGTAATAGACAATTCTACACAATACTCGTTTGGATGGTCACACTTTTTTTATTGTTAAGAAGCAGCAAAATATCACTCATTTGGTCACTCACAAAAATTTATGTAGCAACTATTATAGGAAGGTTAGGAAAAAAATAGTCTTTGTAGAAAACTAAGGGTCATCAGATTGGGCATTTCAACAGGGAAGGAATATAGGAATGGTTAAAATATGCAATTGTCACATTGGAATTGAAAAGGTTGACTAGAGCTTTCTATGACCACCTATATAACTCAGCATACTCCGATTCTTGAAAACCACACTTACACATAATCTCTCTGTTTCTGCGTGCAATTGCAATTAATTAATTTGCAATTGTAAGCAATAACCAGGAAACTAATGATGATTGTTTTGCTTTGCCAAGTTGTAGTGCTTCTTCTTGTAGAGAGTCATGTAAGCAAAAATATATTTGTTATAATTCTCTTTATTTTATATGCTCTGCATTGCTCTAGTTTCATAGAGATACTTTGACATTAAAGATCATTTTGCTTGATTAATCTTTACGTCATTTAATGAGAATTTCTTAGGTGCTTTTAAAGCAAGACAAAATATTTACTCTACTCTATTTATTGATTGACAAATCAGCTATTATATTAAAAATGTAGGGAAAGTAGGAGACAATAATGACCTACACAACTTATGTTTAAATTAATAAATGGATCAGAGCAAGTATTTTTTCTTGCTCTCTGTGCACCTAAGTATTTCTCTAGCAATTGAAAGAGTTCCTTAGATGATATGCAATTTTCACAACAAGAAGATCCTTTTCCATAATAAAAATACTACTTCTTTAGTTTTGTTCACTTGCCACTACACTCCTCTCGAATTCTTTATCTAATTATTTTCCCTTTATTTTATTATTTTTTTGTGCAAACATTCTTCCTTTAATGTGAATCAGAAGAATAGTTATTTGCTTTTTTAAAATCTAAATTTCAAAGTCTTATTTGAGGAAATTATTTACATTTTATCTAGATGATTCTATTTACATAGCTTACCAAAACAATGATTCTTTTAGGCTGAGATTAGTTTGACTCCAACCAAGGCTCCTGCTCTGGCACCAAGTCCAACAACACTTAGCAGCATGGTGAGGCTTTTTATGCATTTTGTTTCTTATTCGAGAATTTCACATAAAGATAATCACTTTTTTCCATGCATCAAGTTAATTATGTCGTATATTACAATTTTCAACAATCCTAGACATGACCATACATACTACAACCTGCATTTCATTTGACTATTGTAGAGTACTAATTTCATCTTGGTTTTCTTGAGTTTCAGGATGGCATCACTGAAGGCAGTCTTCAACCACAAGGTATTAATTAAGGACATGTTACCTAGTTTGAGTAGCTTGACTTAAACAAAAAAAAATGATATTTTTTAAAAAAATTGAAAAACAATTGGACCTTGGATTGGAAGGATATTAATTACTAATAAGTGAATAATGGCATTATACAGTGTCCTTTATCTACTATTGAAATTCATGATAGAGTAGAACAAGGAAGAAAACATAGAAAGAATTGGGAGAGAATTCAAAAGGAAAATTTTACTATTAATGAAAGAAGTGAGTCATAAATCTGATGGTACTAATTATATCTACCAAATGCCTAATCACATATGTTGTAATTAATTATTAATTATCTCAACCAATCACTAAGAAAAAGAATATATCAGTTACAATCTCTATTTTAAATATTGATAATGAAATTGAAATGGTTTTGTTGGTGAACTCATTATTAAATTTCAGATTGTGCCCCACATTGTGAAGAAAGATGCTCAAAGAGACATCACAAGAAGCCGTGCTTATTCTACTGTGAAAAGTGTTGTGCCAAATGTCTGTGTGTGCCCTCAGGAACTTATGGCAACAAGGAAGTCTACCCTTACTATAATAACTGGAAGACCAAAGAGGGAGGGCCTAAATGCCCTTGAAAGTTTAGACTTTCACAATTCGAATTCTTGAGCCAAATACATCTACAACATTAATATCAAGTGTTTTGGCTTCTTTCACATAAAAAATTAGGCTAAGAAATTAGATTCAGGAGATTTAGGGCAGGTTTTTAGGCTTATAGTATAACTGTTGTAGTTTAATTACTTTTGTCTATATTATTTTGAATTCTTTCTCGAGGAATAAGAGAAAACATTTCCACTGCAAATTTGTTCGGACAAATTGGTGACAAATTGGTGCACAAGGCAGACATACAAGGCACTAATATGTGTACTCCTCAAATCCTTGGAAGCTTCTATGTTAGCTTTTGCATATTATTGTCACTTGAATTAGTTGCATATTCTTGTCACTTGAATTAGCTGTTGCTATGTCTAATAAATTAAAGGGTTTGAAATTCATTATATAAAAAAATATCTTCTAAAAATATTTGACACAGCCTCATGTCAATCATTTTAATGTTTTTCACTTGAAAGCTTTCCCTTCAATACTTAGTACTTTACATTTATTAAACCTTTTATTTTTATATATGAACTTAAAATTAAAAATGATATTTCTCTTTTATCCAAAATACAATTAATATAGAGAAATTGAAATAATGAATCACTTTTAATTCGTTCTTTTTGTTAAAAATAGAATTTGAATAAACCAATGAATATAATTATTAATAGAAACATGTGAAGCAGAAGTAGTTTTCATACAATTCTTTCTATTGCAGACAAAGCTAATTATCTATCATAGAAGCTTTTATTTTTAACTGAAAAAATCATCCTATAATTATGTTGATAGTGAGTTAATTCTCTTCTTCAGTACTCGCTTGGCATAATCAATGCAAAGAAATTGAATGAATTAATTATCTTTACTATTTCTTTTTTCTCAAATGCAATTAAATATCATAATTAGTTAAATAGGTAAATCAATTTTAATTACTTTTAGAAAAAAATGAATGAAGCAATTTTCACCACACTTTTTCTATTATGGATAAAGTAAATTATTTTTGTTTAAACCAAAATTGATCGACTTTAAAAAATTGCAAAATGGTAACAAAAAATGTGAGCACACAATTTGTTCTCAAACAATTTGATTTACTCGTATGTTCCTTAATATAGGTCAATTTTTTGGTTATGCATTTGAACGAAGGTAATGGTTAAATCTATAACTCCTTACATATGCTTAAGTTGTATTTGGATTCTATTAGTTGTTACCTTTTACATTTTGGAAAAAAATGGATTTGAAATTACTTTAATGAAATTAGCAGGTAACTTGTTTTTTTTTTTAAAAAAAAACATTTGCTTAAAATCATAAGCCTATTTCCAAGAAAGAGATGAATCATACATGTAGCACAGGGGTTATCGTTAATAGATTCTAGCATTGTATAGTAATCACGTGGTATCATCAACAAACAAGATAGAACATAAATAACTTAGCATAATAATACTTAATATCCCATACAAAATTGTTCTACATGGCCACAAATAAGGGTTGTTACAAAACATCCAAATATAAATTGAAAGACAATAAAATCCATCATAATACTAAGTGCATAAATAAATGGTAGAAACTAAATAAAATGTCTTAATAACATAACAAGGAGCAATCTCTAGAAAGTTGGGCATCCTCTATCCAAAGTCCAAGTCCACAACGCTTTTCAGCTTCCTTGACGTCTTATCGACTTGACTGACCTCCTGACGAAGGCTATCACCTATCTCCTCAAATTACAAATTTCTTTTAATGCTAAGTTGCACAAAAAATATAGTAAAGGGCACAACCTAGCTTGTCTCTCAAGAAGACTTCAACACTTAGTTAGGAAAATTGGGGATTTTAAAGAATTAAGATTAAAGCAATTTAAATTAAAAGACAGTTTCAATAGTGAAGAAGGCACTAGTGCAAGGTATTCCTAGGATTGGAACTAGTTATCATTGACCAAATATTGAATCCATTAGTGGCTATTAGTAATTAATTACTGGCAATTCTACTAGTGATGAATCGATAAATCCCTAAAGTTTTACCAATGCAAATAGCCAATAAATGATATCTCAATTTATTTAGAAATTATAGTGATTTAAGTCAACAATTGCTTTAGCCTAACTGCCAATCAGAAGGTTAATTCTAATGTCCTTCCTCAAACATGAACTAATAGGCCTATCAATATATGCTCAAAGGGTTTTTCCAAACAACAATCACTAATTTAGTTACTCCAGTACAAATTATTCCAATTACCATAATAATTATAGGAATAGAGACTAAAGAACATGGAGAAAACTAATGCATTCGATATAAAGAAAGTAATTTTTGCTATAATCCATCAGGAAATCCCTACACTAGTAAGAGAAATCTACTCCTCTATTTCTAGAGTATTATAATCAATGAATCTAAAAGAGTACCTGGAAATAGTAGCAACAATCTTTGCTATAATCCACAAGGACGAAGCAATTAATCTATGAAATCCCTACGAGAGAGAAAAGTAAAGAAGAAGATAATAAAGAGAGAATAATAACAACCTAAAGTGTGCAGCTAAATCTAGGGTAAAAGTATGTAATAATCCTTTAAATATTACTCTATAAAATAACCTAATTAGGGCCCAAAAACATATTAATGATCTGTCAATCCATTATCATCTGAGCACTGCAGTGCTAATAGACTGTTGAGCTAAAATAATCCTAGAAGTGTCCTTACCGAGTAATGTAGTGCTCTCCAGAGAGCAAGCTTCTACGACTTTTATTCCTTTTTGGCTCCAAGCTTCTTCCAAAGAGTTTCTAGTCTTGTTCTTGTCACTTTACACTTAGTCCAAAGCTTTTGTGCACAAAACCATACTCAAAGAGACAATTCAAATGCAATAGGGTGTAATTACAAATTATTCCAAAAATCAGTACAATAGTCAATGATTTGATAAAAAAAAATGCACAATGAGGCACAAGTCAAAATCCTAATTAATTGTATTAATAACTCAATTAAACTCATGCAAAAAACTAAGAATTAGAAGCAAGATAAGTGGCATAAATGCCCTTTATCAAACTCCCCTACACTTAAGCTTTCACCATTCTTGTCTGAAAATCTAATTAGACCAGGGCATGGATGAGAAGCAATATACAAGGACTAGACTAGACTCCTAACTCTAAAAAAGCATGATGCATAAGAAGAAATAACAGTAAACCAATCCAATGAACCTAGATACACAACTTTCACACCAACAATTAAGAAAATTACAACAAGCAAGGCATGAACATGAAAATAGCACACAGAGTATAATTCACATGTGGTGCATAGATCAAGTACAAAAATCCTCCTAAGGTCAGTGTTTGCCACTTATTCACTCAAGTATTTAGAGTTATGATGCACACTCATTCACTTCAAATGAAAATGCATTATCATAAGCTTGCTATGGGTCTTATTCTTTATTTTGTCAAGCATACATGTATACTGAATCAAGAGAACTTACCTTTGGTTGTAATGGGGCTAAGGTGAATGTGGGCAAGTATATAGGCCAATAGAGCTAAACCTCTAGTCAAAAGAGAGAAAATGCATACACTAATAGCACAAGTGTCTAAGGGTACACTTTGTTGAACTTAATCACAATGTCAAGTCTTTATTTTACAATGTGGCACACCTTCAACCAAACATTTCTAGATTTTTTTTTAATTTTCAACTTTGTTCTTTCATTTTTTTTTCTTGGTGTGCCACTTGCTTGATGAATTTCTTTTTGGCTACTCATAGATACACATTGTCCCTCCCCCACACTTAAATTGGGGCATGTCCTCATGCTCTCCCTCATACTTATGCTCAAGAACATGTAAGAAATCACAAATGCTCTCTTAAGCCTAGAAGGTTGGGAATTTTCATGATTTTTCACTTTTGGCTAAGGATGTACTAAAACAAAAGAATAGGCAATAAGGCTCAAATGGGCTAAACAATGGTAACATGCAAGAGGTGGCTATATGGGCAAGTGGCTAAAATAAGAAAAAATGCCTCAATCATATTCAAGCATGAACATGGAAACATATATTCAAACAAGACCTTAAACAAGTTCTAGAATACAAATCCAAAAAGGAAAACACACACAAACAAATAAGGATGGCATATGATAGTCCAATACAAAAGGCTCAAAATCTCACAGTTAAAAGTGCATGTACTTAATCCAAACAACACAGTGAATCCACCAAGTATGCAATACAAAATAAAGTCAATGCCAAGCTTGTCAATATAGTGCATGTGGTGTAAGCCTATGTTGTTAGCTCCAGAACCCTTCATAAATGCTAAGCAAACATGTTTTGAGTGATGACATAACAAATTTTAAGAAAATATTTTGAAGCATGACTAATGCTTTCCCTTGAGTTTCTTGTGATAGCGAACAGGTCCTTCCAGATTGCATAACACATCTTGAATCGAAAATAAATTCACTTTACATATGCAAACATGTCGTATCTCATGTAAAGAGATAGGAATTTAATACAAGTGAAAATTATATCATGTAAAGTACATATACATGCTTAATGCATTGAAGAAAATAAAACTATGAACAAGAAACCACAGCTGGGATCTTTAGAAAGTAGAATGTGACTTTAGAAAGTTCTCATAAAATGAAGATATCAAAGCAGCTCTTAAGCAAGGATGTTCAACAACCTTCAATCATCATCATGGCAATCAATTTAATAATATACATGCTCTGATTGAAGAGTGTAAGATCGTTCGTTCATCATGGAACTGATTTTGCACATCAAAAAGCTCACTTGACAATGAAACAGTCCACTCTTCAAGAAAAGGAGGAAAATTTGAAATTCAAATTTAATATCAAACCCAGTCACAGACTGGCGTGTCATCTCTTCTGCTAACCTGGTCAATTACGATAGCTTCTAGAAAGAAAAGATTAGAAACCATGTTCAGAAAGTAAAAAGTAATTTTTGAAAGGTCATTAGAAACCTTAACTTTACAATGACTTCTGTAATAGATCTGACAAACAGTCAAGCTACTATTCTAGAGTACATTTCCAAGACACAAATTGATGATCAGCATGTGTCACTTGGAGAATTGATCAAGGGCAACAGTCATACATGAAAACCATCTATAAATAGAGATGTTGTGCTTTGAAAGTAAGAAGATTTGGCGCTGCACAAGTGCTGAAACTTTGTGAAAATTTCTCTTCATTTCTTATAAAGTATATTACATCTTGTAATCAGTTTTCTAGTCTAAACAAAATCTTCTTTCTACATTCCTAAACAGGTTATACGTTCTTCTAAGGAAGAATCGTTAGAAAGAAGTCATTCAAGTTATTCCAGGTCATTCATTGTATATTTTAAGAAAACTTGAGTGTGGGTTAGTTTGAGTTGCAAACCTAAACACAAACCTCTATTCCTTGATCCAGTAGTAATCGGTGTGAGTTACCTTGGAGAGGCTAGTCAAAGACTACTTGCAATGTGATAGTAAAGTTGTTTTATTGGTCACGGCTTAGCTTGGAGAGGCTGGTTAAAGATTACTCGGTTCATCTTGGAGAGGGTGGTGAATAACTACTTGGTTTGTGACAGTAGGGGTTATTTACTTGTCATAAGTTAGCGCTTAGGAAGGTTACTGCAAAGACTGTTTCTCAAGTTGAGAAAGGTTTTAGTGAAACTCAATAGTAGTTGAGTACTGGATGTAGGTGAGTTGGCCGAACCAGTATAAAAATATCTCTGTAGTATCTTCTTCTCCCTTATCTCTTTTTACTTTCGTAGTCCAGTGTTATTATTTAATATCTATTTAATGTTTATCTTTTTAGCTCATCTGTTACTGATGTTGTATTTCAAAAAGTTCTTTCTGAAACATCTAACATAGTTTCTGCTACACTTCAATCTCAATGCTTGATAGTATCTTGTTTAAAGTTTCAGTTGGTAAAAAGTAAAGAGAAGCATAACACGATTCAACCCTGTTTCTCATGTCCTTTTCTACCTACAAATAGCATCAGAGCTTTACCTTTAAGGGGTTGAGCATTCTAATGATTGTAGAGGACAAAGATTTTAGGGAAAAATGGCACATAGTATTCATATAGCAGAAGAACACTCCATCAACAAACCACCATTCTTTGATGGTGAGGACTATGTGTACTAGAGAGACCGCATGGAGACCGCATGGAGCTACTTATAAAATACACAAGTCTTGACTCATGGGAAGTAGTTCAAGAAGGTGACTATGTTCCAAATGAAGAGGTTCTTGGAACCAATGATGCACCTTCAATATCAAGAAAAGTCCTCAGGAGCAGGTGGACAGAGCAACACAAAGCTAGAGTTTAGTTGAACTCTAAAGCTAAATAGCTACTCACATGTACACCAAGCATGACTGAATACAATAAAATCATTGCTTGTGACATAGCAAAGGAGAGATGGGACAGATAACATATGCTGCATGAAGGTACTGATCAAGTTAAAGAAACTAAGATCAGTATACTGGTTCATCAATATTAGATGTTTAAAATGACGAATCAAGAAAATATTGGTGAAATGACCATAAGGTTTATGCACATCATAAACTAGCTAAAAGGTCTAAGCAAATGATAATCTTACTCTGAAATGGTTAGAAAAATCTTGAGAAGCCTTTCTACCAAATGGCTACCTAATGTCATAGCAATTGCTAAGGCTAAAGACCTTAAAACTCTCGGTCTGGATGCACTCATTGGGTCACTTAAAACTCATGAGGTTATGTTCTTTGAAATACATGGTGAATTTATCAAGAAAAGCAAGTCTATGGCCTTGAAATAATTTCATCATAAGTTGTATAAAGCCAAGGCAATGGAAGTTGCTGAAACTATGATGAAGAGGAAGAGTCCGATGATGAGACAGAAGAAGAAAATGGAGATGAGCTCTCCATGCTAGTGAGGACGATGTCCAAAGCCTACAGAGGCAAGATAAAGATAAAAAGAGACATTAACTTCAAGAAGGATAGAAAAAGCACAGTGAAGCTAAAAAAATGTCACCTGCTACAATTGTGGGCAGAAGGGACACTATAAACAAAAATGTCCTAAACTCAAGGGTCCACAGAAGAAGTTCGTGCCTAAAAAGAAAGACATGTTGGCTACCTGGAGTGAATCAAAAGAAGAGGAGGAATGATCAAAAGATTAGGAGGAGCTAGATGTTACAAACCTATGCCTCATGACAGGCTATTCATCAGAAAGTGAATGTGAGGTAAATAGCTCTGACTCTGATATTTCCTATGATGAACTTTTAGCTTTATATGAAGAGTTGTTTTAGGACTCTCAAACTCTTTCATCTCACTATCTCAACCTAAAGAGGAAACATAAAAAAATTGTTTTAGAACTTGAAATGGTCATAGCAAAAGCTGAGAGTCTAAGGCTTGAAAAAGAAGGACTAAAAGGAGAAAATAAATTTTTAAATGTAAAATCTAATGCCTTAGAGTCTGAAGTCTCAAATAAAAGTAAAAATACTCAGAAGGTCTTTTCTGAGCAAAAAAGAACTTAAAAGCTTCTTGATAAGTGTACATTTCTATATAAATTTTTCACCCTAGTCTTAGTGTCCTACCTCTCTTTTATGCTTAATTGTTTGCATTTGCCTCTTGTTTGAGTTTGGACATTGATTTGAGTATTAATGAAATTTTTTTGCATAATTGCGCTTTTGGCATTGTTTTGTATTTTACACTTGACTGAAGTTGTAGACTTCTAAAACTTATGCTATTTGGCTTGTAGGAAAGATAAGAGGATCATCTACAACTTTCATGCAGAGCTCAGAAGCCAGATCGAAAGTCTAGCTGGTCAAACTAAGCCCGGAAGTTAGAACTGATGTAATGTCTCGATTTTTCTGTCTGAGTAAAAATGACCAAAATGCCTCTAGGGTCAGCCCAGAATTCGAGGATAGCCGACCCGGCAATCCTCAAAGGGCCAACTCAATGTTTGAAGGGGATTAGATGGCTTTTGAATGGTTTCGAAAACGAAAATCTCATTTTCTGAGATTTCGGGTCAAAATGACCAAAATACCCCTATAGCGTTTTTACGCGGGTATAAGTGCCATTTGAGCTCGAAACTTTTCTAGATGGTTTTAAATGATGTTTTTATATATTTTGTAACATCTGTTTAAGTCCCGGTGGTTCCGGACAGTTTTGGTGCAAAATTACAATTTTACCCCTAGCATAGTGTTTTGAGTTTAATGATGTAATTAAGCAAACCTAAGCAATATTAGGCTCTAATCGAAGATTAATTAATTTCCATAATTAATATAGAGTCAAAATAATTTATCAAAGTTAATTAGAACCTAAAATTGCTTAGATTAAACTCAAATCTCTTTTTAAAACTCAAGATTCCTAGTCATGGAATATTGAATAGTATTTTCTCTCTCCAATTCCTTAATTTAAGGAATTGTGTCTACAAATATCATAAAATGAGTTTTAATTTAGCTAATGAAGCAAGACCACTCCTAATCATGTCTCCCCATTTCTAATTATATAATTACCTCACCTAAACACTTTCTTACAATTCCTAATCAAAAGCCTAATCAAAGATATACCTAAACACACCTCTAAATCATAATTAGATGAAATAAAACCCCTCTTGGCTGCATAAAGAAATTGCCACCCCCTCCTCCACATTTCTCACATGTTGAATTGAATCATACACAAAGACCATGTCTTGAGCCATGCTTGCACCATACTTAGACCATGCCTTGAACCATAACTCACCATGCTTCGCACCATGCCTTTGAATAACCACATGAAGTAGATATTTTCTCCTCCTCCCTCCTTGAAGAATTTTGGCCAGCCCCATCCATTCACTCCTTCATGATTTAATTTTCTATAAATACCCATCATAGAAAGCCTTGGTTCCATTTTTACACACTTGCTAGTTTTGTCTTGAAAGCTTAAGTTTGTTTTCTTCCTTTTTCTCTCAAAGAAACTCTTGAACTCTTTCCCATCATCTTCTTCATCCTCCTCCTTGAACCACCACAGTACAACCTCAAACCACTACACAACCACCTCAAACCACCATCTAAACACCAAAGCTTCACCTATAAACACAAGCACACTCAAAAGACCCATCCCTTCCTTTTCCACCCCCTTTGGCTGAAACCTCCTCTCCAATTTGGAGGAAGATTTGCTTTTCATTCTCACTCGAAGGACCAAGCTTTTATCTTCACACTTGATAGGGGTTTTATTTTCAAAAGCTTTTCTTTTTATGATGTTGTTATTTATATGAAAGTGCTAGTTTCCTCTTAGTTCAAACTCTTTTTCTCTCTTTTTGTTTTTAGTCATGAGACTTGATTTTTGAAAGAAAAACTTGAGCTTGATGATGAGGTTTCAAGATAATGATCTTGAGATTTCCATTTGAGAAACCTCTAAAGCTTGAAACTTGTTCTTGTTCTTGTAATATTTTGGTTTTTATTTCATTTTCTTTTCCTTAATGGCTTTGGCCTCCTTTTCTTCCTTTTCAAAAAGTTTGTCAAAAATGTAAAGTACCTTTCTATGTATTATGTCTCAAGAAATAATGTTGTTTTGATTCTTTTAGTTCATTTTCTTTGAGCTTGATGATGATGTTCAAACCATGAGGTTTTTTTGAAACTTTGGGACAAATAACTCTAAAGCTCACTTCACCTTGTTATGATATATGTTGGGTTGAGGTTTATGTTCCTTTAAAGTCTTGTATGAGCTCTAGCAAAGAATAAAATGAACTTGCATCCATGTTTAAGTTTATGCTTTGTGTAACGCCCCGATTTTTCTGTTAGAGTGAAAATGGCCAAAATGCCCCTGAGGTCATTTTCGGCCCGGAATTCGAGGAAAGCCGGTTCGGCAATACTCAAAGGGAAAACTCAATGTTGGAAGGGGATTAGATAACTTGTGTACCTTCCCGGGATCGAAAATCTCGTTTTTTGAGTTTTCGGGTCAAAATGACCAACACGCCCCCGCGGTGTTTTATCCGTTTGCAAGTGCCGGATGAACCCGAAACTTCTCCAGATGGTTTTAAAAGGCATTTTAATGTATTCTATGACCTCAGTTTTAATTTTTGAAGTCCTGGGCAAAATTAGTGCAAAATTACGGTTTTGCCCCTAGTTTCGTGTTTTTACACTTAATCGCGTGATTAAGCAAACCTAAGAAATATTAGGCTCTAATCGAAGGTTAATTAATTTCCTTAATTAATCTTGAGTCAAAATAATTTATTAAAGTTGATTAGAACCAAAAAGTACTTAATTACAACCTAAAATCATATTTTAATTCTAAGACACCTAGTCATAGAATCTTGAATAGTGTTTTCTTTTTCCAATTCCTTAAATCATGGAATTGTGTTACACATTGTTTATTAAAAAATGAGTTTAAAATTCTCTAATGATGTATGAGCACTCCTAAACTTGTCATAAACTCCCTAAATCACATTCTTAGTTACCTAAACTTAAGCTTAATCATTCCTAACCTTGTACCTAAGCTAATACACATCTAAACCTACCATTAACACACAATTAAATGGTCAAACTCACCTCCTCCCTTGCTGAACCAGACCAGGCCGCGAACCTTCTCCCTCCATATGCATCACATGTTCAATTTTTCAACACTCCAAGGCCATACCTCAAGTCACATACACTATACCTTGTCATAACTTTCAATCAAGCTTGAATTTCCACATGAATAAATAATTAAAACAACCTATTTTTCCCATTTATTTGTGGCTGGAAAAGTTCCAGCCATGCATTGTTTCTAGAAGCCTAATTTCATAAAAATTTGATAGGAAATTAACTCACATCAAGCCATACTTTGTAGCATAGCTTCCATACTTCAAACCATGCTTGAATGACCTTGTGTAAGAGATATTTTCTCTTCCTTTTCCTTCCAAACCACACGGTCACTCCCTCCCATTTTGAGCTCCATGGTTTTGTTTTTCTATAAATAGGATGCTTGTGATAGCCTTGTTGCACCTTGAAGCATTTGCTAAGTTTAGAGTTTTAGAGTTATCTTGCTAGTTCTTTCTTTTTCTCTCAAAGTTTCAAGAGTGTTCTTCCTTTCTTTTCATCTTTATCTTCTTCATCTCTTCATCTCATCACCATCTCTTAACCATGAAACACCACCCTAAAGCCTTGAACCATCATCAAACCCCTCAAACACCACACCTGAAACACAACTTCACCCAAAATGCATTTCCTTTCTTTTCTTTCCTCTTTGGCCGAATCATCACCACCATCCTAGGAGGAGTTGCTCATCTCATTCCCATCTTCAAGCCCAAGCTTTACCTTCATCACCAGGTAGGGATTTGTTTTCAAACTTTATTTTGCTCAAGAAAGTGTTTTTCTCTAGTTTCCTCTTGGATTCTTTTGAACTTTCCTTTGTCTTTCCTTTCTTTTCATTTTCGGCCATGAGGCCTTGATTTGAGCATGATAGCTTGATGATGAGAGTTTCTAGATGATGACATTGTGTTCATCTCACAGAAACCTCTAAAGCATGAGTTTTCTTTTCCTTATGACTTTATCTATATGAATATCTATCTCACATGGTTTTTCAACTTAAGAAAATTAATCTAAGGATTTCTAAAAGCCCAAGCTCACCTCTTTGTCAACCTTAAAGTTGGCCGGCACGTTCTAGAGATTTTTCTCTAGATAGGGGTTTTGGGTATTTAATAAAGAACTTGATGTAGTTTCACTTTTCTTTCTCTTTTATATGACTTTCGGTTTTTGTGTTGTGATCTTTGAGATATTGTATTGGGTTGCTATCTTGTTAAAGTCTTGAATGAGCTCTAGTTAACTATAAAATGAATCTTGCATCATGTTTATTTTATGCTATGCATATCATGTTTACTTCCTTGCTATCACTAAATATCAAGATAATGAATGAACTTGCATTATCATGTTTATATTTCAAGCTATGCATTATCATGTCTATATTTCAAGTTCTCACTTAATACCAAGATAATAATGAGTTGCATTCATATTTACTTTGTGCTATCACTTTACTTTCTAATGGAACCTAAAATAAGTGCATGAGCATGTTTATTTTTATGTCATCACCTAAATGAATCTAGAGCTCAAAGACTTGCCCATTGTGGTCTCAACAAAGGTCTAAAAATATGTATTTTCTTTGGTTCATATTTCGGCCCTAAGAGGTCTTGAGGTTTCCAAGTAGTTGAGACTATGTCTTATAATTTTCCCAAGCTTAAGTGAGTTTAAGAAATGCATAGAACCAAGTTTTGAGAATTTAGAACCTCTTGAGACAAAGGTGAATTGGTCACTGCCCTCTTAAATATTTTTGTGATTTTAGATGTTAAAATTGTTTATAAATGAGCTTAGAGAGTTTAAAAAGAGTTCCAAGAGAAACTAGTATTTTATGTGCTTTAGAAATTATGTTTTATGCCTTTTATGGAGAAGTATATTTTCGGTTCTTTCTTGCTCTTTGCTGCCACTGTATGTGCTGATTTGATGATGATAATGTGCCTATGTTTAAGTAAAAATAATGTTAAGACTCATATGTGAAAGATAGGATAAGTTAGGAACTAGAAAAGAATTAATTTGAGAATTCTAGATCCTTTAATTACGTAATTTTCTGGATTCTGTCCAGCAAGGTTTAGATTTAATAATCATGGTTTTAAATTAGTTTAAATATGTAGGAATGACCCATAATTGGTTTAGGACTTAATCTTGAAGCCTTAGGAACAAACTAAACTTAGAAAAGGTCATTATTGTGACTTCTAGGTACCCGTAAAGTTAGAATTTCAAATTCTGCATCCTTGAGGTTTAGAGATGTTCTTGACCATAGTATGAGGTGAGAAATGCTTAGTTATAACCTCATAGGTTCCCAAGAGACTAGGAGTTGATGATCGATAACTTAGAATGTGGGTTAAGGACTTTAAGGATCTAAACCGTAATCTCTAGAACCCCGTAATCACACAAATATAAAGTTATCTAAATCTACATAGTGCTATTTGGATAAGTCCTTGAGCATAAAAATTAGTAAAACTTACTAGTTGTGAACCTATAGGTGTGTGAGAGGTTAAGAATAATACTAGAACAATTAGTTTACAAGTTTAAGACTCAAAAGAACCAAAGTATAACATACTATAGGTTTATAAATAAGCTTGGAAGTTTGTATGTATGATTGTCTAAGGTGTGATTATGTGATAATGTATATGCTATGGTTTTATGTATGCACTATGAAGAAAGTTTCATGTGATGATGTATATGCTATGAAAAAGATTTATGTAATGAATAATGATATATCTATGAATTAACACTTTATGAGAATTTAAATGTGACACAACACTGAGACGCCTTCTTGGGTGACACCGGTTTAGCTGAGCACCCCCAAGAAAACAAATCCGTGAGGGTATTGACATAGAGCTTGCCAAAGCGGACAAAACTACGATGCACTAGTAGCTAGTAGAGCGTTTCAAAGAGGAAATGACCCTAAGAGAGGTGATCCTTAATTGCCCCCTAGCCCGCACTATTAAGTCGGGATTATGTATATGTTACGCTTATCATAGGATAAGTAAGAACTAGTGACGACTAGTTAAGGTATGAGCTCATAACCTAGAGATGTTTTAGGGTGGCCCCATGAGATGAAAGTTAAAGTTAACAATGTCACATATACTATACTTATGCTAATGTTATAATGTTTCTTAGTTATTCTATTGTTTGGTTTACCTTTATGATGTATTCATATCATTAGTATATTTCTACTTAAGTTATAAAACGCATTATAAAATATGACGGACCTTGGATAAAATACCACTTTAGAAAACTAACTTAAAAGGAATTTATATGCATGCACACCTTTTTAGAAATAAACCCAAGGTTCCTGAGGATGTGATGATGTCACCTAGGTAGGGATAACCCTACTGAGAATTCTTTTAGAAAGATTCTCATTCCCTTTCTCTTTTCTTCCGTCATATCTTCAGATGGCGACATTCGTACTCTTCATCGACACCCCGGTATGGGAGCTGCACCATGACCCGGCACTCGGGTCATACCATTTTGAGGGTCGCTGCACTGTCAGAGTATTCATGTTCATGGGACGACCCTTCGCGCACCCCGTCCCGAGCTACCGCTTTACTCCCGATCGCCTCTTACCGTCATAACGGGATTTTTGAGCGAGCGAGACCACGTGATGAGCAGATCCTCCGCATGGAGCCCGAGACATCAGCAGTATGCTAGTACCCTGAGTATGTGCCGCGCCCCTAGTACTCAGAGACGGACCCATCCGAGGACTCGCCATCCCACATGTACAGTTAGAGCTCCTGGGCCCCACTCCCCACCGGCGAGGGCGGGAGGAGGGAGACTGTAGTCCAGCCGAGGTTGGTTGGCTTGCCATCTATGCGCCGCCACGTGGACATGCCCTGCTGATGCGCTGACCACTCCGCCGAGATTCGCTGGATCGACTGACCCCACAAGATTTGACTAAAGCAGGAGTAGACATAGGATGGGTAGTAGCTAGTGCACACACGCCACATAGTTGAGGACAAACCTTCTTTTGTATATGAGGTTGTCTACTCTAGGTGCACATGGGTATGGGTGTAGTTTCTCTTGTATTTGCTTTTTATGATTTCCTTGTATTGCATTTCAGTTGTATCCTGTTCCATGATGTATCAAATAGTTCCTCGCCTTTGGGTAGTACGTTATATATATATATATATATATATATATATATATATATATATATATATATATATATATATATATATATATATATCTATGATTCAAGCTTGATGTTCCCATGATATGATGTGTTTCTTATGCTTTGCTTATATGTTTCGCTATGCTTCCTCTTAAAGATTCGTGCGTGGCTCTTACTTTGATTTTAAATTCCAAAAAGAAAAATTTTACCCATATTTCCGCTAAGTATTTTCTAAGTAAAAGATAAGACCAAGAGGTAATATTCTAAAGATTAACCTAAGTACATACTAGTAGTCTTGGGTTAAGATTTAGGGTGTTACACTTTGCATATCATGTTTACTTTTCTTTGTCATCACTAAATATCAAGAATAAAGAAATGAACTTGCATTATCATGTTTAAATTTCAAACTTTGCATTCTCATGTTTATATTTCAAGTCATCACTTAAATATTTAAGATAATAGTAAGTTACATATCATATTTATTTTATCCTCTCACTTTACTTTTTAATGAAGAATAAAACAAGTGCATAGCATGTTTAAATTTATGTCCTCACCTAAAGATCCTAGAGCTCAAAGACTTGCCCATTTTATCTCAAGAGAAGTTTGGAAAAATGGAGATGTTTTTATAAATGCATTTCGGCCATGTGATGAGGATGAGCTTGGCATGAGTTTCATCTAATCACAAGGACTAATAAACCATGTTTTAAGAATTTTCTCAAGTATAGGTGAACTTATAAAGTGTTATAAATGTGTTTTTATGATTTAAATCCCTCTTGAGATTAATTTGAAATAGCTACTGCCCTTATTTGTTTTATAATGATTTTAATGAAATAAATTGGTTTTAAATGAGTTTTAGAAATTCTAAAAAGGTTCCAAGAGAAACTAGCAATCTATGTGTGTTAGAAATGAAATTCTATGCACGATATGATGATGACATTCACGGTTCTGCCTTGTTATTTTTGCTCACTGTATGATGATGATTTTATTATGTTAGGATGAATGGTTTCATGTATAATTGATGTTAGAATTAATTTGAGAAATCTAAGTAAGTTAGTAACTAGAAAAAATTTAAAATGAGAACTCTAGAACCCTTAGAAGTAAGAATTATGGATTCTATTTCAGCATGATTAATATTAGAAATAATGATTTATAATTAGTATATATGTGTAGGAATCCATCATATTTGGTTTAGGAATTGATTTTAGTAGTTTAGGAGAAAACTGAACTTAGAAATGGTCAAAGTTGTGACTCCTAGGTACCCGTAATTTGTAAAACATAGATTCTGCACTTTTGATGTTTAGAATTGGTTGTTATCATGATAATTAATGAGAATAATTAGTTGTGAACCTATAGGTGGATAATGTAACGCCCCGATTTTCTGTTAGAATGAAAATGACCAAAATGCCCCTAAGGTCATTTTCGGCCGGAATTCGAGGAAAGCCGATCCGACAGTCCTCGAAGGGCAAACTCAATGTTTGAAGGGGATTAGATGACTTGTGTACCTTTTCGGGATCGAAAATCTCATTTTCTAAGTTTTCAGGTCAAAATGACCAAAATACCCCTGTGGTGTTTGACCCGGTTGCAAGTGCCGGATGAACCCGAAACTTCTCCAGATAGTTTTAAAAGGCATTTTTATGTATTATGTGACCTCAGTTTTAGTCCTGGTGGTCCAGGGCAATTTTGTATAAAATTACGATTTTGCCCCTAGCTTTGTGTTTTTAAAGCTTAATCGTGTGATTAAGCAAACCTAAGCAATATTAGGCTCTTATCGAAGATTAATTAGTTTCCATAATTAATCTAGAGTCAAAATAATTTATTAGAGATAATTTGATCCTAAGATTGCTTGATTTAAACTTAAATCTCATTTTAAATTCAAGATTCCTAGTTATGGAATCTTGAATAGTATTTTCTTTCTCCAATTCCTTAAATCATGGAATTGTGTCTACATTGTTTATTCATAAAATGAATTTTAAACTCTCTAAATGTGTGTGATCACTCATTAATCATGTCATAAAATTTCTAATCACATCCTTAGGTACCTAAACACATATTTAGTAAATCCTAATCTTACACCTAAACTAATGCACACCTAAACACACCTCTAAACTATCATTAAACAAAAGAAACCTCACCTCCTCTCTTCTATAAGCTCATGGCCACTCCTCCGCCCATGCCTCCAATATTTGAAATTCAAATGCAATTTCAAGTCCATGACAAGCCTTACCTAGCCCTTACTTTGCACCATGCTTACCATGCTTTCCTCCATACCTTGAATGACCACCCAAAAGAGATATTTCTTCTCTCCAAGGCCACATGAACTCATGGCCAGCACCTCCTCCTCTCATTCCTTGATGTTTCAAATTTCTATAAATACATGTGTTAGAAGAACTTGGCTCCATTTTACACATTTGCTAAGTCTTTGTCTTGAAAGCTTGTCTAGTTTCTTTTCTTTTCTCTCAAAGAACTCTTGAGTTCTTTGCATCTCATCTTCTTCATCTTCATCATCTTCTTCAAAGAACTACACCTCATAACCTCAAACCACCACTTCACAACCTTAGATAATCATCAAAGCCCTTAAACACTCAACTTCAAACACAAGCTCACCAATAACACATTTCCTTTCTTTTTCTCTCCACAAGGCCGAAGCACTATCATCACTTTAGGAGGAGTTTTTCCTTCCATTCTCACCTCAAAGATCAAGCCTTTGTCTTCAAACTGGGTAGGGAGTTGCTTTAAAACTTTGTTTTTACTCAAAATATGATTTTCTCAAGGTTTCTCTTGGTTTCTTTTTAAGCTTTTCTTTGTATTTCCTTTTCTTTTCATTTCAGCTTCAAGGCCTTGATTTTGAGCATGATAGCTTGATGATGAGAGTTTTTAGATGATGACCTTGTGTTCATCACAAAGAAACTTCTAAAGCTTGAGTTTTGTTCTTGATCTAGTAAAATTTTGGTTTTTCTTTCCTTTTCTTTTCCTACATGATTCGGCCTCCATGTGTTTTCCTTCAAAGGTTTTGTTAAAAATTTCAAAGTGTTCTTATATTTATTTCATATCTAGAAATAATATTGTTTTGGTTCTTACTTCGTTGAGATTTTGCCTTCTTTTAAAGTTTACTTCTTTTGAGTTTGATGATGATGTTCAAGAACCATGTAGTTCCTTTGAGAACTTGGTTCAAGAACTCTAAAGCTCACTTTGTTGATGAGATAAGTGTTGGGTTATGTTGGATTTCTAAAGTCTTGTAAAAGCTCTAGCTAAGATTAAAATGAATCTTGCATTCATGTTTATGTTTATGCCTTGCACATCATGTTTATTTTCCTTGCTATCACTAAATATCAAGATTAATAAATGAACTTGCATTATCATATTTATATTTCAAGTTTTGCATTACCATATTTACATTTTCAAGTCCTCACCTAAATATCAAAGATAATAACAAGTTGCATCTCATGTTTATTTTATGCTCTCACTTTATTTCCTAATGAAAGATAAAATAGTGCATAAGCATGTTTAAATTTATGCCATCACCTAAAGAGAACCTAGAGCTCAAAGACTTGCCCTTTATTATCTCAAACAAAGGCTTGAAATAATATGTTTCTTAGCTTCTATGATTTCGGCCCTATGAGGTTTGTGTGGTTGTAAATATTAAAATCTATGTTCCATAATTATCCTAAGTTTATATGAGCTTAAGAGATGTTTTGAACAAAGTTTTATGATTTTAAATCTTTTCAAGTCTCATTCGAAATAGCCACTGCCCTTGAAAGTAATTTGATGATTTTAGTATGATAAAAATGTTTACTAATGAGTTTTGAAAGTTTTAGAAAGGTTCCAAGAGAAACTAGCATTTTATGTGTTTTAGAAATCAAGTTTTATGCTTTGTTTGATGGAGACAATTTCGGTTCTGCCTTGCTTGTTGTGCTCACTGTTTTATGCTATTTGAATGATGATAATATGAGTATATTCATGTATAATTGATGCTAAAATTCGTATGTGAAAGTTAAGAGAAGTTAGTAACTAGAAAAGAATTAATTTGGGATTTTTAGATCCCTTAGAAATGTAATTTTCTGGATTCTGTCCAGCAAGGTTTAAAATTAGAAATCATGGTTTATAATTAGTTTAAATGTGTAGAAGCTACTCATAATTGGTTTAGGACTTGATCTTGATGCTTTAGGAGTAAACCGAATTTAGAAAGGGTCGAAGTTGTGACTCCTAGGTACCCGTAAAGTGTAAATTATAGATTCTGCACTCTTGAGGTTTAGAAATATTTATGATCATAGATTTGAGTGATAAATACTTAGACGTGAGCCTATAGGTACCCGAGACCTTAAGTTTTGAAGATATACAACTTAGAATTCAAGTTAAATGACCTTAAGGATCAAAGCATAAGACATTAAGAGAATTTATTGCTTTGAGTTTGAAAATGTAAGTATGCATGATGTGATGATATATGAGTTATGACGATGTGAATTCTTTTTATGCTAATGCTATGATGATGTGTGAGTGCATGTGCTAGGATGAAACTGTTTATATGACTTTAGAAATGGATTATGAAATGTGAAATTGAATGTGTACATGCATTATGAGTTGATGTGGCATACTATGATAAATTGCATGAATTGATGAGCATGATATGCATATTGCATGAAGTTCCATAATGATAGTTGAGGGCATGTGTTTATGATGCATTCTTGCATGGAACACCGAGACGCATTTCTCCTACCTCGGTGAGGAGATAACAAAACCGTGAAGGTATGGTAGATGCAGCCTGCCAGAGCAGACAAATTTACTGTGCACTAGATGCCGTAGATGCGTTTCGAAGAAGGAAATAACCCTAACATGCACTTTGAGAGTTGGTGTATAAGGTGATCCTTAAGTCCCTAACCCATACTCTGGGAGTCTGTATGTTAGGTGACCTTTAAGCCCCTAGCCTGTACTCTAGTAGTCGGGATATTATTTTTATGATCCGCTTATTCAGATAATAAGTTTGAAACTAGTGATGTGTTACCCCCTCTATTTTTCCCCATGTTAAATCTAGTGACGACTAGTTAGGATTGCGCTCATTCCTAGGCGATTAGGTGAGATGGAGTTTAGGGACCATGATAAAAATCACCGGGGCGGTATGTTAGTTGGATTTAGGTGACCATGTTTAAGAGGGTGGTCTTTGAGAAAGAGAACTTAAGAGTTCAAGCATGAGAAAGAGATATGATGTTTTTAAAGTCACACAGTTATGAGAAAAGAAAGAGTTTTATATGCCACTTATATGTTAATGTTTATCTTGATGTAATGTTCTATCGACTGTTTGCATAAAGAATTGTCATGTATTCATCCAATATCTGTTGCATTCATATCATTAAGATCCATACTAAAAGATACCCACTTCGGATAAATAGATTTGAGAAGTTTAAAAGTTAAACCTTATGCATGACCACCTTTTTATAATTAAAACCGTAGTGGCTGGGACGATGATGATGACCGTGTGCTAGAGTCAGAAATCCCTACTGAGAATCTTGAATGAGTTTCTCATCCCTCTCTCTTTTTCTCCCGTGTCATCCCCAGACGAAGATGATGGTGTATCTTGTGACCTTTACTAAGGCGTGGGCATAGGGCATGCGCTACGAGTCGGATTAGTGGGATGCAACGGAAGCGCGGAGATGCTGCTTTAGATTTATATGCATATGGATATGTATTTCTTTTGATGTGATAATAGGACTATGATAGTCGTAAACTATGTATCTATGGTAATATGATTATGTTGTGATGTAATGAACAACGTTTGTGTTTTGTGACTATGAATGATATGAGATCTCTTTTCTATATGCTAGTCTTCGTTATGTCATATGCGGCTCTCACTTTGTTTTTATGTTTCAAAAAAAAAATTTTACCTGTATTTTCACTAAGTATTTTCATAAAAGAATGAGACTAAGAAGTAATAACCTAATGATTAACCTAATGTGTTCTAGAGTATTGGGTTAAAAATTAGGATGTTACAGATAAGAGGTTAAGATTGGATGTTAGAGAACTTAGATTTCAAGTTTAAAACCCTAAGGATCAAAGCATAAGACACCATAGGTTCTTGATACCATGAATTGATTGATTCAAGTATGATGTGATGATGCATGTGCTATGATGAGTATTTTTATGTGATTTTAAGTTTATCATGATTATAGAGGTTGAATGAGAAATGTACATGCATTTATGAGTTATTGTGGCATAAAGCAAATTTGAAAGAAATTCGGTTTACAGCGGTTATGCTGCCGAATTTCCGTCAAATTGAGAACTTGAGAATGTTTTCGAAAACTATATAAGATGAGTCCTGGGTGACACCGATTCAACCGAGCACCCCCAGGAAATGAGTTTCTAAATGTGACATAGCATTGAGATGCATTTCTCCGGCTCCGGTGGAGAAGAGGCAAATCCTTGAGGGTATGGTAGATGCAGCCTGCCAAAGCGGACAATTCGCTATGCACTCGATGCTAGTAGAGCGTTTCAAAGAAGGAAACTTGGAGTCAGTGTATTAGGTGATCCTTGGAAATGATATGTTAACCTTTCTTTTGCCCATATTCAATCTAGTGATGAATAGTTAGGATTGAGTTCATTCTTAGGCGATAGTTGAGGTGGAGTTTTGGTGGTTATGCTAAAATCGCCAGGGCCGACGTGTTAGTTGGATTTTGGTGGACACGATAAGAAGGAAATCTTTATGAAAGAGAACTTAAGAGTTTGAATATGAGAAAGAGGTTATATGAAAGTACTGTGCCTTTATGCCACCTATATGATTATGTTTCTTTATGTTGTGCTCAATTGCTATGTTTTCATGTTATATGCATATGGTATTGTCATGCATTCATCTAATATCTGATGCATTCATATCATTAAGACTCATACTAAAAGACACCCACTTCGGAAAAATGGATTTGAGAAGTTTAAAACCAAACCTTATACATGAACACCTTTTTCATAATTAAAACCGAAGTGGCTGGGGACGATGACGATAACATGTGTGTTAGAGTTGAAATTCCCTACTGAGAATCTTGAATGAGTTTCTTATCCCTCTCCATTCTTTTGTGTCATCTGCAGATGAGGATAGTGACATGGTTCGTGACTTCTACTAAGGCATGGGCATAGGATACACGCTGCGAGTCGAATTAGAGGGATGTAGTGGAAGAACATAGATTTCACTTGAGATATGTGTGTGTATATGTGTGTGTGTTTCTTTAGATGTGACAATGAAACTATGTTAGTAGTAACTGATGTATCTATCATGATATGACTGAGTTGTGTTGCTACGTATAACAATTGTATTTTGTGCCTATGAATGATATGATTTCACTCTCTTATATGTTGTATTTGTGGCTAACGTTAGACTTTATTTTAGCACCCTACTCATGCTTTGTTTTCAATTTTCAAAAAGAAAAATTTATTTGTATTTTCCCGCTAAGTATTTTAAAGAAAGAATGAAACTAAAAGATAACAAACTAAGGATTAACCGAAATACGTTCTAGACGTATTGGGTTAAGAGTTAGGATGTTACAATCGAGGTTTCAAATTTCCAGATTGGGCATGCTTTAATAATCAAGGTATATCTCTCTCATCTAGAGTCCAAAGGAGGCAAATAAGGTCTCTATTTTGTAGAAAAGAAAAATATCTACACCTTTTATGAAGACACCAAGAGCTAATTCGGTCATTTCGGGGGGTCAAATATTGAGAAAACTCGTTGCAGTGAGAAAATGTTGCTGCAGCGAGAACTGGTGTTGTCATTTGCAGTTTTTGGTTTAGACGGGTTCGCTGCAGCAAGCCAGAGTCACTGTAGTGAGTATGTAAAGATCTGTGATAGTTCTGTACACGTTTTATGAGTTTTTAGGTCTTTAAATGATCCTCAAGCCCATAGAACAGAGACACACGACCTTTTACCCCAAATTAGTTTAGGTTAGAGTAGTTTTAGGCTCTTATTCTCTTCTTTCTCTCTTCCCATCTCCTCCTCCTTCCTCCACCTTCCTATTTCCTCTTTTTCACCCATCTTCTTCCTCACCCATTCTCTTCTTCTCTTAGGTTAGGTTTTATTTTCAGTTTTTATTATAGTTTCTCCATGGAGGAGTAAGTTTGTAACTGGCATCAAGGATTCTCCAAGTCCAAGGGTTTGTCTTGAGGCTCATATATTCAATGAATACATGATTTGGTTTCTTGATTTTCCTTCTCTTATTCCTTCCATTGCTCATATGTTTTTGTTGATTAATTGATTGATTATGATATGTGAATGTGTGAGTATGTGATTGGAATGAATCTTGATTTTTTATGCTAATTCATGATTATGGGTTGGATGCATAATTGAGATTATTGACTAGGTATGAATTGGTTGATTGATTGATGAATGCTTGGTTAACTTAGGAAATTGAGATTAATTCTTGATTGACGTTAGACTAATGTAATTGGTGCTCAAGTTAGTGTATGCATTTAGGGATTGAGATCTCAATTACTTGGGTGTTGTATGTTAGCCAAATACTTGGGGATTGATTGATTGCTAAGTGAATTATGGTGCAAAGATTGTCCGATTGCATGATTCTAGGCACAAGTAAGTCACCTACCATGTGTTTGATGAAATATGTGTGTCAAGGATAGATCCTTATGCTAGTGATTTAGTTAATTGTTAGCTATTTTCTTGTTTTAGTTTATATTCTAATTTTTCTTGATGCATTCAATGAAAAAACCCCCTTGTTGCATAGTCTATTACTTCATCAATATCATTGGGAAATGACTCGAGTTGCACATCGTTATATTATGTTTTTAGTGTAATTCGGTTTTAAATGAGTTTGTGAATTTGTTAGAGCTAGGGCCATGACACTCTAGTCCCTACCAAATTTTGGCATCGTTGCCAGGGATATTAGTGCTAATAGGCTTGTATATACCTGTACATGAGCATCCTTACATTCATCATATTTTTCACTTTTTTGGTCATTTATGGTGCTTTTTGGTGCTTAAAATGGGTGTTGTCCTATTTTTGAATCATGTCAGTTTGCCATGAAAGTTGGTATCCCAAGTATTTTGGGTGTTCTGAATAAGACCCACTTTAGTGAATTCCACCCTATTTTTGCCAAATTCTACCGTTTAGATCAGTTCTTCAATTTATTTTGATTTTTCTTACATTTCTTCATTTTTTCATGCTTGTCTTTCTTTTGTTTTTGCATCCTATCATCCACCAATACCTTGCATAGCTTTTTATTGGTTCTTTTATGTCATTTTAGAGTAGCTTTTTGTTTACTCTTGTATTTTTCTTTATTTTACTCACTTCCACTTGAGCTAACACGAGCACTAACCCTTATTTTAGTTTCCAAGAGAGTATGGTTCTTATGGTTTTGCAGGCAATGGAGCAGTGAATAATCCTTACCAAGGATTTGAGGAGAAATTGAATAAGATAAAGTGCATCCTAAAGCAACATGTCAAGGGTATGCAAATCCAACAACCATGTTTTGAGCCACAACCACTCCCATATTACCAACCACTACCACCACTTCCAATATATCCTGAAATAAATCCAATACTTTACCATGAGCCATGCACATACCCATATTATGAACCTTACCATGACTCCCACCAACATCCATATTTTGGGCCACCATCACTAGACACATCCCCATATCCACCATGTTACCCACTTCCTTCTATCAACCACCCCAATACACATACAATCTACCTCAACCATCATCTGAACCATCAACCCAAGAGTTATGGAACCAATTGTTGGAAATGTACAAGGAGCTTTATGCTGAATTAGATGACTATAGAGCCTTTTTTTTGCAACCTGTAATCCCATATGAAGAACCAATTATTGAGGAGCCATCATTAAAGCCAACTAAGAAGATTGATGTTCCAAATTCTAGCATGATTAAAGAGCTAATGAGGTCATCATTTGATGAGAGCTGTTATGTTCTAGAGCAAGTTGTTGAGGTTCCACAAAAGACATTGGCTGAGGAACTTGCAGGGGAGTCTGATAAAGAGTGTGATATAGAGACTTTCTTTAAGGAGCCACCACCGATATCAAATGAGAATATGGAAGTTAATCACTCGAGTGCTATTGATGAAGTGTATGAGGAGTTCCCTATGCTATTCCATTTTGCTTTGGAGCCCCTGGCTGAGACGATTGAGGAAACTCCATTCCCTATAGTTTCTTTGGAAATAGAGAAGACTGTGAAAACAGAGGATATTGACCCTTTAAGTGATCTATGTCCTCTACTTCCTGGCACGGATCTGAATGATGAAGAAGTATTTGTATGCCATACCTATCATGGTGGTTATATATGCTCTGTATGCCAAGAAATTGAGGTTGGCATTCAAGGGAAGCTTGTCATTATCAGCATTAATGATAAGTGTGGTATGTTGGAAGGAAAACCTCTAGCGCCATACATTAATGGGAATGCTATTATTAATGTGAGCTGGGATTTCTCTCCACCTGCAATTGAGCCAAAGATGGATGGTTGGGGCCTATCACATGTTCCTATTTTTGGGCTGCATGAGTATGGTATCTTAGAAATGATTTTCAACTCTTAGACTTATGTGGGGTGCTTGCAAAAGACCAAATATGAATTTCTTGGGGACTAGATAGGCAAATAGAAAGATTATGGAATCCTCTTTTTAGGAACATGCATCCCTTCCTAATATAAGTGACTTGTTGGGATATTAGAACTAGAAGGAGCTTCAAGGCTCCAAGGAGTGCATTACAGACTTCATCATCTGGATCCAGAAATTTGAGTAGGACAGTGACTTGTGATATGGTCCGAACCATATGGGACCCAAGTAGAGCTAAGAGATGCAAACTTGGATGGGAGCTCTGGGAATAGTTTAAGCATAAGCCACCATAAGGGAGTTCTTATAAGCTTTTTCCTTGTAATTTTCTGTCTTTAATTTTCAATAAAGCATGTTTAGTATAGGATTTCACATGCTACTAGTTTTAGGTTATTAGTTGTTGTTTAGTTGTGTTGTGTGTCATTCCATGGATGCTATTGAGGATTTACTTGCTTGGCTTTTAGCAAATTTGGCACTTTTCCTAACTTGCTTGACTCTGAATTATGCTTTGTGTAATGCTGATGGCAGCCTACAAAAGCAGGTAAAATACCGCAAGTGCACGGGTCATTCAAGTAATATAATGTGAGTAAAGAGTATCGTCTCCACAGGGATTGGGTATAGATATGCTATCAATTTACTAAACTACCATGTTCAGGCTCAAGCAAAACAAGTTAATGGAGTTAAGAGGAAATTCTAAAGAACAAGTAACTGGAAAACACTAATGTAAATTAAAGTTGGGAGACAATCAAGGTTAAAAGGCCTAGGGGACCCTTTTCACCCTCTACTTCACTTGGATATGCAAATTACTTAAATAAATATTAACGAATTGGTTTTGCTAGCATGCCAATTATAGTTAAAAGCCTATGTCTAGGTCGATTAACCGTGTCTCTTTCACCTAAAAGACTAAGTGTCCTTGTGAGTTAGTGTGAAATCAACCCATTGAGAACTAATATCAAACATCTACTATGCAAGGCCAATAGGTATGTTTCCATCCCATTGATTAATCCTCACACCTAGGCCAATTAAGTGTAAAAGAACAAGCATTACCCATACCAAGGTCCAATATCTTTATTTCTATGTCTAGTTCAAGAGAATCCTCCAAGTCAACTTAGATGGTGGCCAAACATATAAGAGCATTAAGAATAGAAATGGGTAACCAAAACCAATATCATCAACATTCAAATAAGCAACATTAGAAATATCCAAGATCCATAGAGGGATTCAAAGGATCCCCTAGCTACAAGTTTAGCTATCCATAACAATGAACAAAACACAAACTAGTTCAAAAGACATAATAAATATTAAAGATATAAAGAAAGAGGAAGAGATGAAAAAATAGGGCTTCAATCCCTCTCCTAGCCCTTGGTCTTCAATCTTCAAGGTGAATCCTTCTCTAGTGTTGGCTTTCTCCAAAACCTAGGGTTGCTCTCTCAAAAACTGCTGAAAAAGGCATCAAAACCGAACTGATGTGTTGCTACCCTAGGTCTGGTTTAAAACTTTACTGAAAATGGGAGGGGCCGCATCTGGGTTGCGACCCGACTTTAAAAACTAATCAAATGCTGTATGCGCCTAGTAGGTTGCGACCCAGCAGATTTCAAGTCGCGACTCAGCAGCAAAAACTTCCATTTCTTCATTCCTTGTTTCCTCCCTCTTGGCTTCCACTTGGATTCTCTTCAAGCTCCAAATTTCTTCAATTTCTTTTGTCAATCACCAAATGAGAATTTAAATTTGAACCTTCCAATTCACCTCAATAATCATGATTTAAGACGATGAATTTTTAACAAAAGTTCCAAGACAACAAGGAAGCACATTCTTCTTATTTTAATGTGTTTTACTTGGAAAATTAAGGACAAAGCATGTAATTTCAAACCAAATTAGAAGCTAAATAACTCCATAAACTGGAGTTATCACACCCCCAAACTTAAAATTTTGCTAGTCCTTGAGCAAAATAATCCAAAACAGAGCAAAACACTTAGGGACCTTCAACCAGAAGCAAGGAATCCAAAACTGAAAGCAACTCAAGTTCAAACATTGCTAAAGTCAAAACATCATACATATCCTCAAGAACTATTTCACAACCTCACAGAAAAGTACCACACATGCACTTCCAAGATCATGTTGTCACTCATATGCAACTTTCATGCACAAATGAATTTCCAACAAGCATGCATGCAAGATCTCTTCCTACTTTCAAAAGACAAGCTTGGATAGGTCCATGAGGAAGCACAAGCATTTCTTATCACATCAAAATGATTGTTTTCATCTCTCTCTCCACTAATGTAGACAAATGCACAATCAAGAATCAAAAGGGTTTTTCAAAGCTTATAATGTGAGGCCAAGGGTGAGTGGTTAAAAAAGAAAGGGTATGGATATAAATCAAAAGTTGAAATGCACAAACATGAAAATCCTAAGATTGGAGCCAATCCAAAACAAAATTCAAAATTCAATTTGTGAGATGCAATGCAAAGGAGCCATGCACTTGATTATTTACATGCTTCTCTTCTCTTCTTTTTTTTTTTTTTGATTTGTGTCTAAATTATCTTTTTTTCTTTTTCTTCAAAATTTTTCACTTTTTTTTTTCAATTGACAATTCTTTATTATTGTTTCAACTCGCAAACTGCACTATAAAACTAACAATTAGCTCCAATCAAAAGAATTTTACATGCAATACATTCAACAAGGGTAAATGAAAGATGGATTTTATTTTATTTTTTTATTTTTTTTATGTTAGGTTAATGGTAAGGTAAGATGTGGTTAAAAGAAGAAAAATAAAGGCCAGACATATTCAAGGCTTCAAGGTGGACCTAGGGATAATCACATCAAGGTTAGCTTCAAAGGCTCAAACGGTCCAAAGAATGCCCTAATCATTTTCTCAATCATGCATTGCCTAGGATTTCGTCTTAAGAGAGATTTCAACAACACTTCCAACAATACAAATCAACACACATGCCACTCATACACTTTCTCCAAAAGTGTCAATTTACTCAAATTCCAAGGTCTCATGCATACAAATGGGAACTACATTCCTACACAATTGAAGCACAAGGTTAAACGCAATCAAGAGAATTCATGTGTATTCCCAAAAAGTGAGGTCAATCCATAATCCATGCAATCATTGGATATTCAATCTCAAACAACTACCATGCCAAAACTTAAGTTGCCAACAAACATTCCTTTCACAAAGCTGCCATGTTAACAAACCTACGAACAAGTAAACTAAATAACTACAACTAACCAATGGAATATCAAATATTCTACCCAAAAAGCAAAAAAATTGACACCCAAAGTCAGAGTATAAACATTGATCCCCCCCAAACTTAAACAAAACAGTGTCCTCACTGTGACTACAATGACAAAATAAGACTAAAAATAAATCAGCAGACAATAAACAGTAAATAAAGCAGAAGAGATAGGAAAGAAAAGAGCCTGGACAAGCGACTATGGGGAGCTATCAGGTGAACCAGCAGAAGCATCGCTGAGGTCCTCATCAGTGGATGGATATGCAGGTCAGCCAGTGTAGAGACATCAAAACCAGCCTAAGTTGCCAACCATTTGAAGCTCTAATGATAGTAATCGTATTGAACTCAAATTAACTGGTTCAATCGATCCAGTTTACGCTCAATAGTGGCTACACGCTCAGCGGTGGTCCTAGCATGGCGATGCGAGCGCTCCCGACGAGGCGGATGATCAGGGAAGTGAACATGGTCATAGAAATCATGCCATGGCTCCTTCGGATGGATAAGCTCTTTAGTGTTTTGCCACTCGACCTTAGCTCGCGTACAAAGGTCTTGGATCATTGATGGAAAGAAAAGGGAACCAAAACTGCTGACAGTTTGAAGCATCCCTTCATGAATCATTGCAGCAAGATCAATGGCCTTGTGCTCCATGATGGCGTAGATGAGGATGGCCTTGTCCTTGTGAACAAATGATGAATTGGAGGCTGGCAAGAGATGAGCGATGATGAAGTGGAACCATCCTCGAGCCATAGGTAGTAAATATCGAGGAGAGAATTTCTTGAACTCACCATTCGGATTCCGCCATGGAATGGGTTCTCGACCACAAATACAAGCGATGACAGCCTCCATGTCAACTTCCCCTTGCAGCAATTGGGTGTATTCACAATGTGGTGGAGGTGCACTAAGCCTTAAGATATAACGGAGATGATGGGGCTCAAAGGAGATCCACTTCTGCCTGACAAAGACCTTGCCATCCTCCCGAGGAAAGGCCGCATTGGCATAAAACTCCCTCACTAAGCTAAGAACTGCTGATCCCGGTTGGTTGCAAAAGGTAGACCATTGATAGTGCTTAATGGTCTGAACCATGTCCATGGGTTGTCGCCGACCAAAGGAAATGCCTCTCCTAGGAATAACAGTCCTATGGACGACGGAGGCTATGAATCGAGCTTCAGCTTCGCTATTTGGGAAGCGAGTGGTGTCGAAGTGAGTAGAGCATGAGGTCTTCTGTTTCTGTTTCTGGTCTGTTTTTTCTTTTTAAGTCCAGACGTGGAGGCTGAAGTGTCAGTTTTTTGCTTCTTGTTTGCCATGATTTAAAGAGAAGAGAACCTGAAATTAAAGACTACAGAAGTAATTATGATTAGATAGGTACAAAACTTCGAACCAAAAGCACATTCAGCATCATACAAGCATCCTAAGCACACCCACGACACTGTCACGGTAATACAATGGTTCTCACAAATTCAATGGACATTAAGTTGTACCAAATTCAACAAGGCATCAAGAACCACAAACAAGACAAAACTAGCATGACTGAAGGATTTTCAACAACTGAGCATTTCCAATAGCAGAAAGGATCGGACCAGAAATAGCAGAATCCAACAATTGTAAGCTCTAAACCCAAGTGGTTCAACCAAAAAAAATAGCTTCAGGAAGTCTTATTTTGAAAGCAAACCAGAAAACTAATCTCATAACAAGTGAATCATCACAATGCTAAACAAGTAGAACCACAACTCATCAGAGATAACTAACATTTCCCTTTTTTTTTCAATGCACAACATAGAACAAAAAAAAAACAAAAAAGAAAAAAAATCCAAAGGAAATGAACTGAACTAAAAATAATAAAATAAAATAAAATCAGAACAAATACACTAAAATAAAATAAAGAAAAAATCATTTATTTTTGTTTTTTTGGGAAGAAAATAAAACAGTAATAGCAAGGATAAAAGGGAAAGGAACAAACCAGGTACAAAAGAAAAATGCTGAACAGAAAAAAAAAATCAGAATAGAAAAAAAGAAATGAAATTGAAAACAGCAAGAACAGAACCAGAAAACCAGAGGGGGCGCGAAGGGATAGTGTTCGCAGAACCAGGAGGCTGTGCGACGAGGCACGGAAGAGAGAGAGGAGGGCGTGGGAGGGAAGGATGGTGCGGCGCCGTGGATTGCAAAACCGCGTGGCTCTGAACATGGCGAGAGAAACGTGTAACGGTGGCTGGGGCGCGGCACGGTGGGGTGCGCGGTTGCTGTCTGGGCCGTCGGCTGAGAGAGAAGGAGCGAAAGAAAGAGAGAGGAGAGAGAGGGAGAGAAAAGAAATGTGTGTTTGTGTTTGTGACAAAAGAAAAAGGGGGAAAGGTTACTAAACCTGACCCCCCTTCATTAACGTTAACTTTTTTTTTAAATTATTATATATATATATACACATATTTTTGAAAGTTTGAAATCAGACTTTTTTTTCTTTGAAGGGTGGGTCGCAACCCAAATCAGGTTGCAACCCACTACTCTCGGGTTTTAGTATGCTGCAACACATAGGCTAGCGTTGAGTCACAGCCCAGTCAGAATTTCTGGGTTGCGACCCACTGCTCTCGGGTTTTAGTATGCTGCAACTCATATGCGAGTGCTGAGTCGCGACCCAGTCAGAATTTCTGGGTTGCGACCCACTGATGCAAAATTATGCAGCAAAGTTTCAGTTATTCCAAAGGCTTTTGTACCCAACAAAACTACATCTAACACATCTAAAAACACTCAAACAGTAAACTAACACTGAGTTTCTAATGAAATCAATCAAACTACAAGAATTAAACATAACGATGAGCAATAAGCATGTAAATTGAATGAATCAAACACTATGGCACTACACAACTAAACAACGCAACACAATAACCACTAGAACACTAAGTCCTATATGCAATGAGCAAAACATAGGCCTAAAGTCTGATGCAAGGCATGATAAATATGAATTTAAGCACACAAAGTGAGATGTTCTCACCTTAAACCAGAAAAACACACAAGGTAGACAACCAAATCAAAGTAAAAAAACAAAAACACACTACTTTGCTGCATGATTATGAAACTAACAGTGTTTTGTTACTGCATGAAAACAACAAAAACAAAAAGAACCAAATGCTAGAACAAAACACAACACGTAAAGACACAAAAAGCAAACAAAATGACCAAAACACACTACTTTGCTGCATAATTATGCAGCAACTCTTATACATAAAAATGAGACAAACTAGGCACTTAAGCAACTACCAAACAACTATAATACTACTTCAAATATAAAACCAGCAACTCCTAACTCTACAGCAGTTACAAAATGGTAATAAGAACAAACTAAAAGACCAATAAACTTATCAAAACACAAGATGCTAAATATGAAAAAAAGGCATTGTGCAGCTGAAACCAAACAAACTAAAAACACTGCTATCAAACTAAAAGAACTAGAACCACAACAAAATAAGAGAAAAAAGGGTAAGAACTCGGGTTGCCTCCCAAGAAGCACCTTAGTTATAGTCTTGGCAAGACTTTGTCAGTCTTCATGTTGAATTGGCCAAAGTGAGAGATGTCTTTTGACGATCCACCTCTCCACCCAAGTACAGCTTAAGTCACTGAGAGTTGACCTTGAAGGTTGACTTTGAATTGGGATCTTCAAGCTCCACAGCACCATGGGGAAATACATTTACTACCAAAAGCCGGACCTGACCATCGAGATTTGAGCTTCCCTGGAAAGAGTTTGAGCTTGGAATTGAATAGGAGCACTTGTTGACCCAGTTCAAAGCTCTTCACCATTATATGCTTGTCATGCCACCTTTTTGTCTTCTCCTTGTAAAGTTTAGCATTTTCATAAGCTTGCAGACGAAATTAATCGAGCTCATTGAGTTGGAGAAGTCTTTTCTCTCCATCTACTTGTGAGTCAAAGTTCAACTGCTTGATTGCCCAATAAGCATGATGTTCAAGTTCCACAGGGAGATGACAAGCTTTTCCAAACACAAGGTTATAGGGTGACATCCCTATGGGGGTCTTGTATGCAGTTCGGTAAGCCCACAAAGCATCATCTAGCTTCCTTGGCCAATCCTTCCTAGTGGGGGATACTGTTTTCTCCAAGATCTGCTTCAACTCCCTATTGGAGACCTCTACTTGACCACTTGTTTGAGGGTAGTAAGTAGTGGCCACCTTATGAGTTACTCCATATTTAGCCAACAATGCTGCAAAATACTTATTGCAAAAGTGAGTTCCCCCATCACTGATAATTGCCGTTGGAGTTCCAAAACAGGTGAAAATTTGCTTTTTCAGGAACTTGACCACTACCTTGGAATCATTGGTTGGCAATGCACATGCCTCTACCCATTTTGACACATAGTCCACTGCTACAAGAATGTAGAGATTGCCAAAGGAAGGAACAAATGGACCCATAAAGTGTATGCCCTAAACATCAAAGATCTCCACTTCCAATATGGATTGCAAGGGCATTTCATGCCTCCTAGAGATATTACCAGTTCGTTTGAACCGGTCACATCTAGCCACAAATGAGTTTGCACCCTTGAACAAAGTAGGCCAAAAGAAGCCAGATTGTAACACTTTTGTAGCTGTTCTTTCCCCACTATAGTGACCTCCATACGGGGATGCATGACAGTGTTCTAGAATATCTTGCACTTCATCCATGGGAATGCACCTTCTAATGACATGATCTGCACATTGTTTGAACAAGTAGGGCTCATCCCAAAGGTAATACCTCACTTCATGAATAAACCTTTTCCATTGTTAAGAGTTGAGGTCGGGTGGCAACACTCCAGCAACTATGTAATTCACAAAATCCACATACCAAGGATAAAAAGAAGTAGTAACTGCAAACAGCTGCTCATCAGGAAATGACTCCTTAATTGCTATAGGCTTTTCTTGACACTCAGCATTCTCAAGCCTTAACAAGTGATCTGCTACTTGATTTTCAGTTCCTTTTCTATCTCGAATCTCAAGGTCAAACTCTTGAAGCAATAGAACCCATCAGATTAATCTTGGTTTTGCATCCTTCTTGCTTATCAGATATTTGATGGCTGAGTGGTCTATGTAGACTATTACCTTGGTGCCTACCAAGTATGCCCGAAATTTGTCAAATACAAACACAATTGGCAAAAGCTCCTTTTTAGTGGTGGTGTAGTTGAATTGAGCATCATTGAGAGTTTTGCTTGCATAGTAAATGGGATGAAGAATCTTCTCAGGTCTTTGGCCTAGCACAACTCCTACTGTATAATCACTTGCATCACATATTAACTCAAATGGAAGGTGCCAGTTTGGAGTGGTCATGATAGGGGCTGAAACAAGTTTTTTCTTCAATTCTCCAAAAGCCTCCAAGCAATCATCATCAAATTTGAACAACACATCTTTCTCCAACAAGTTACATAGAGGTTTGGCAATTTTTGAGAAGTCTTTGATGAACCTCCAATAGAAGCCGGCATGCACAAGGAAGCTTCGGATTCTTTTCACAGAATTCGGGGGAGGAAGCTTTTCAATGACCTCAACCTTTGCTTTATCCACTTCAATGCCCTTACTTGAGACCCGATGACCCAAAACTATTCCTTCTTCTACCATGAAATGACATTTCTCCCAATTTAGCACCAAATTGGTTTCTTCACACCTTTGCAACACCAAATCTAGGTTTTGTAAGCATTCATCAAAAGAGTTTCCAAACACAGAAAAGTCATCCATGAATATTTCCAATGATTGTTCCACCATATTAGTGAAAATGGCCATCATACACCTTTGAAAAGTTGCCGGTGCATTACACAACCCAAACGACATTCTTCTAAAGGCAAAAGTACCATAAAGGCATGTGAATGTTGTCTTCTCTTAGTCTTCTGGAGCTATGGCAATTTGATCGTATCCCAAATACCCATCAAGGAAGCAGTAGAAGGCTCTTCCGGCAAGTCTATCAAGCATCTGGTCAATGAAAGGCAGTGGAAAATGATCCTTTCGAGTGGCTTTGTTGAGTTTTCGATAGTCCATGCAAATTCTCCAACCCGTGATTATCCGAGTGGGAATTAACTCATTCTTCTCATTTGGAACCACTATCATTCCCCCTTTTTAGGAACACACTGCACAGGACTAACCCAAGAACTATCCGAGATTAGGTAGATGATGCCCACATCAAGCCACTTGAGTATCTCTTTCTTGACAACCTCCTTCATGATAGGATTAAGACGCCTTTGGTGCTCAATAGACCCCTTCTCTTCATTTTCCAGCAAAATCTTGTGCATGCAAATAGTTGGACTAATACCACGAATGTCAGCAATAGTCTATCCCAATGCAAGCTTGTGATCTCTAAGCACCCGGAGCAACTTATCTTCTTGTGCCTCAGTTAATGAAGAGGGAACAATCACAGGCAAGGTGGAAGCATCCCCAAGATAGGCATAACGCAAATGAGTTGGCAATGGCTTCAGATCCAACTTTGGAGGCTTTAAAATTGATGGCTTGAGAGATATTTTAGATAAAAGGAGCTCTAAAGGCTCAAACTGAGGTGACTTGAAAATCTAAGGAGACGCGTCAAGCAGTTTAACACAATTGAAAACATCATCATTAACAATGCTATCAACATGCTCACATCCCGTGGTCAATGACAATGCAAGAGGATCATGGGGAAAAGTCTCATGAAAAACATCAGAAACAACATGGTCAAGCATACCTATATAGGAACACTCCTCATGCTCATGTGGAAATTTAATGGCCTTAGAAATATTAAATGTTACCTCCTGATCTTGCACACGCATAGTCAACTCACCCTTTTGAACATCAATGAGAGTCCTACCAGTGGCTAGAAAAGGACGGCCAAGAATCAATGGCACATTGCGGTCTTTCTCCATGTCCAAGATGATGAAATCCGCAGGAAATATGAACTTGTCCACTTTGACCAAGACATCTTCAATAATGCCCTTAGGATAGGTTAGAGAACGATCCGCCAGTTGAAGAGTGATAGTAGTTGGCTTGCATTCCCCCAAACCCAACCTTTGGAATATTGATAGGGGCATGAGGTTGATGCCTGCCCCTAAGTCACACAAAGCTCTCCCAAAGAATTGAGTTCCAATGTGGCAAGGGATTGTAAAGCTTCCAGGCTCTTTCAATTTAGGAGGTAGCTTATTTTGCAAAATGGCACTACACTCCTCAGTCAAAGCAACATACTCAAAGTCACCCAACTTGCGCTTCTTTGATAGAATGTCCTTCATAAACTTCACATAACTTGGCATTTGTTCCAAAGCTTCAGCAAACGGAATGTTTATGTGAAGTTTCTTGAAGACTTCCAAGAACTTTTGAAATTGCGTATCAAGCTTTTGCTTGGCAAAGCAGTTGGGGAATGGTAGAGGAGGAATAATGGTGGGCTTCTCATTCTTCTTCTGACTATCTTCTTCCTTGGCCACTTCCTTTTTCTTGTCCACCTTCACTTCTTGAACCTCATTTTTTTCTTGCTCCACCTCTTGATGAAAAAATTTAGTCTTGGGATTTCCTTTAATTTCTTTCCCACTCTTAAAAGTTATGGCCTTGCATTGCTCATTGTTGCCACCCTTAGGATTGTTGATTGTGTCACTTGGAAAAGTTCCTAGAGGGCAATTACTCACTGTTTGAGCAATTTGACCAATTTGTGTCTCCAAGTTTCACAATGAAGCGGCTTGACTTTGCAATAAAGCATCTTAACGGGCCAAATGAGCATCTTGGCCAGCTAAGTGAGCATCGGTCTTGGCCATGTAAGCATCAGTCTTGGCCATGTAAGCATCGGTCTTGTTAATGAAGGCCGTGAACATGCTCTCAAGGGTTGAAGTTCGATCATGATAGTGCTCCTTAGGTGGTGTAAGTTGTGGTTGGAAGCCAGGTGGAAAGTTTGGAGCCATCTTGGGTTGAGTAAAGGAAGAAGAGGCTTGTTTGTTATTTCCCTGAGCATAGTTGCCTTGATTTCACCCTCCTTGATTTTAGTTGTTGTTGAATGGTCGATTAGACCCAGATTGGCGATGTTGAGCCAAAAATTGAACACTCTCCATAGTCTGAGGACATTGATCACTTGAGTGTGGGTTTCCACACAAGTCACAAGCACTAGAAAAGCTTTCAACTGAATTCACATTCATATTGTCTAATCTCTTAGCAATGGTTGCCACTTGAGCTGAAAGAGAAGTGAGGGCATCCACCTCATACATACCAGCTACTTTCTTTGTATTCATCCTCTCAGTTGGCCATTGATAATTGTTGGCGGCCATTTTTTCCAAGAGATCAAGAGCATCATCAATTGGTCTAGCCATCAGAGCACCTCCTACAGCGGCATCAATAGTAGCTTTCTCTTGAGGAAGTAACCCCATATACACAGTCTGAACTTGGAGCCACTTAGGAATGCCACGATGTGGGCATTTCCTAAGCATCTCCTTGAATCTTTCCCATGCCTCATACTAGGTTTCACCATTTGTTTCCTTGAAAGAAGTGATGTCAAAGCGTAGCCTAGCTGTCTTGATTGGTGGGAAGAACTTGGCAAGAAACTTTTAGGCAAGGTCCTCCCATGTAGTGATAGAGTTAGCAGGAAGTAAGGAGAGCCATGCCTCAGCCTTATCCTTCAGAAAGAATGGGAATAGGCGCAAACGAATACCTTCCTCCAAAATGCCATTATGTCAGAAGGTATCATACACCTCCAGGAAGCTAGAGAGATGAGCACCAGGACCTTCACTAGGCAATCCACCAAACTGAACTGTGTTCTGCACCATCTGAATCAATGCAGGCTTCAGCTCAAAGTTATAAGCTTGGATGGCTGGCCTGCGAATGCTAGAGTGCACATCCTACAGTTGTGGAGAAGCATAATCCTGCACGGAGCAGGTTTGGTCCTCTGGATCTGCCATGTCACGTCTAGTGTGATGAGAACGAGGATGGCGTGGAAATTGAAAGACTCTTTCTAAGTCCCTGTAACACCCTAATTTTTAACCCAATACTCTAGAACATATTAGCCTAATCATTAGGTTATTACTTCTTAGTCTCATCATTTTACTAAAATACTTAGCGGAAATTATGGGCAAATGTTTTTTGAAAACATAAAACAAAGTGAGTGCCGCATTCTTAGTCTAATCGTAAGACAGAAATATAAAACACGATTAGCAGAAATTAAGGACAAGTAACAACAGAGTAATAACCATCATAATAACAGAAACATTTCATTAATAACATAATTAGAAATACATATGTAGTCATACCCTCATAGGGACGAGCAGAACTTGTAATACAGTGGAAAGGAAATACAACAGAAACAGGGAAACATAAAGTAACATAAAGTAAACCATCACTACCCGAGTGCACCTATAATGGGTAACCTAAAAACAAAAGTAGGTTTATCCAGTCTATGTGTGAGTGTATGCACTAAGCCTCCCCTAAGACGTCTGCTACTGGAACCCGAGGAAGGGTGGAGTGTAACCGATCCATGGACGCCGGGCGGCAGGAGTGGGTACACGTGAAGACTGAGCGTAAGCTCCTCGATAGGGGCGCCTCTCGGCTCGCCTAGCCAACCTCGGCTGCGTAACAGTCTCCTCGCTATCGCCTTGCACAAACTGAGGTTTAAGAGCAGAACTTTCGCTATACATATGCGTCGGCAGATCCTCGGAAGGGTTGTCCTCCGAACTAGGGGACCGAGGCATGTAGTCCTGGAAGTCTCAAGGCATCGAACCACCAATATACGTCCGTAGAATCCTTTCGTGTCGCGTCCGAGCGCACTAAAAAACCATCGCATCTTCATAGGGTGACATCGGGGAGAAACGATAGTTCTGTACAGGGTGTGCAAAGGGGCGTCTGATGAACATGAAGACTCGTATAGTGCACTGCCCCTCAAAATGATATGACCCATGGTCCGGGTCATAGTGAACCTCCCAAGTCGGCGTGTCGACAAAAACCACGAATGTCGCCATCGCTCTCTGAAGATGTGACGAAAGAAAGAAAAAGGAGAGAAAGGAGTGAGAATTCTTACGAAAGAATCTCAGTAGGAGTCTCCTTACCTGGGGTTACATCGTTCACATCCTCAGGAACCTTGGGTTTGATTATAAAAGGTGTGCATACATAAAAAGTTCATTATTAGGGTTTATAAAACCAATTAGCCAAGGTTCATTCCTTTTAGCATGCATCTAGATGTCATGAATGCAACATACTAAAACATGAATGCATAGCAATGCCTCAATCAAATAACTCAATGAATCACAACATCAAGAAGCACACAAGTGGCATAAAGGGCATATAACTATCAAGTGGATCTTTCCTCAACTTCGTGACATTAATCATGGTACTTTAGCATAATAAGGCCACCCTAAAATAACTAGGTTATGAGCTCATATCTTAGCTAGTTGTCACTAGCTCTTGCTTATTATCTGAATAAGTGAAACATAATAAAATAATCCCGACTATGCAAGTACGGGTAGGGGGCAGGGATCACCTCTCTTAGGATATACCCTCTTTGAAACACTTTGTGGGCATTAAGCCACAGCAATTTGTCCGCTTTGGTAGGCTGCATCTACTCATACCCTCACGGATTTGTCTCCCCTAGGGGTGCTCGGTCGAACTGGTGTCACTCAGGAAAGCGCGTCTTAGTGCTTTGTCACATAAAAATCTCTTGGGGGTGCTTGGCCGAACCGGTGTCACCCAGGGTTTTCAACTCATGTGGTACTTTAAAACATTTCTTCAACCCTTTTTGGTTAGATAGAAATTCAGCAGCACAATGGCTGATAAACCGAATTTCCTTCAAACCGAAACTTATGCCACAAGCTATACACAACATATTCCTCATTTAAATCTCATGCTATGATAAACTTCATATCTCAAACAATCATTTCCTCATGCATCACAAACATCTCCACATGTTATTGCATTATATAACTAATCATAGCATTAACAATTTCTTAATGTCATATGCATTGACCCTTAAGGTCTTTAACTCACAATCTAAGTTATAAATCATCACAACTTAATCTCTCGGGTACCTATAGGCTTATATCTAAGTATTCCTCACTCAACACTATGATCACAAACATCTCTAAACCTCAAGAATGCAGAATCTAAAATTCTAACTTTACGGGTACCTAGGAGTCACCACAATGACCCTTTCTAAGTTCGGTTTGCTCCTAAGGCACGAAGATCAAGTCCTAAACCAAGTATGAGTCATTCCTACACATTTAAACTAATTTAAAACCATAATTATTAATTCTAAACCATACTGGACAGAATCCAGAAAATTCATATATTAAGGGATCTAGAACTCTCAAATTAATTCTTTTCTAGTTACTAACTGCTCTTATCTTTCACATATGAGTTTTGACATTAATTATACTCAAACTTAATCATATTATCATCATCAAACAGCACATACAGTGGCCATAAAATGGCAAGGCAGAACCGAAACCAAGTCTCCATACAAAGGCATCAAACACAATTTCTAAAGCACATAAAATACTAGTTTCTCTTGGAACCTTTTTCAAACTTTCAAAACTCATTTATAAACATTTTTAACATCTAAAATCATCAAAATGTTTATGAGGGCAGTAGCTAAATCAAACTTGTCTCAAGAGGTCCTAAATTCATAAAACTTAGTTCTATGCATTCCTTAAACTCATAAAAGCTTAGAAAAATTATAAAACATAGTTTTCAATACTTGTACACAATAAATCTCTTAGGGGCTGAAAACATAAGCTAAGGAAATACATATTTCAAGCCTTTGTTTGAGACAACAATGGGCAAGTCCTTGAGCTCTAGGTTTACTTAAGTGATGACATAAAATAAACATGCTCATGCACTTATTTTAGGTTCCTTTAGAAAGTAAAGTGATAGCATAAAATAAACATGAATACAACTTGTTATTATCTTTGGTATTTAAGTGAGGACTTGAAATATAAACATGATAATGCATTGCTTGAAATATAAACATGATTATGCAAGTTCCTTTGTTATCTTGGTACTTAGTGATGACAAGGAAAATAAATATGATGTATGTAACACCCTAATAGAACCCCACTGTGCTAAAGTTCACATTTGGATTCTATTAGTTGTCACTTATGCCTTGTATTAATTTTCTTTTGAAATTAACTTAGAAAAATAATGGAAGTTTTTTTTTTCTTTAAATAAATTAATTTTTTTGAAAACTTAAGCCTGTAATGAGAAGTGAAATACATAGCGCTTTTATAGATAATAATCAAGTTGCATTGCGCACTTAATTAAATAAGCGGAATAAAAGACTAAGTGTAGAACAATTATCACATAAACTGGAATATAATCACTTAATACATAAGTCACAACAGGGCATATATCATACTGATAAGTTATTACAAATAACAATATAAGTTCTACTATTACTAATTGTTTCTCACAAACTATAATGTAACTAAAGCTCGGAATGCTCCTACTTGAACGGTTTGAAATCTTCACGTGCTACCTCCTTCCTCAGCTACGGCCTCGTTGCTTTAGGTGGACACGTCTGTCTCTCAGTAACGACAACGGAAAATAAATATAGGAGTGAGAAATACATGATTTCTCAAGAGGAGTTCCTACTTGTACTAAAAGTGTCATCGTTGTCCCGATCACTTCGGGTTTATTATAAAAAGGTGAGCAGTAAGGATTCAATTATCAAACTTTCACAAACGTGATTAGCCGAAGTGCAGTTACTTTTAAACTAATCTTGAATATTAGCAGTAAATATCCATTCAATATTTCATCAAGCATACATATAAGCATATCATGTAAAACCATTAATAAGCAATAATCATTTAGGAGCTGCATGCATTTCATGATTACTCATCCTCAACATTCACTTGTTTAGTGATTATCATCTTTCATTTATTTCATCAACATATTTCTTAATTACTCAGGATGAATGCATCAATGCCTTAGACGACCCTAAAAGGGTAATGAGCTCATACCGTGGCCGTCGCCACAACCTTTTGGTTTTCTTTCCGTTGCTGTGATCTCAGCGGTTTAGGGGGTTAAGCTGTGAGTTTAGCTCAAGTCCACTTTTCCAGACTTTCATTGCTACTTTTTCAAACTTTACTTTTATTATTTCTTTTGAAAATGAATGTATGCATATTATCATGTAATCACAATAAATCCTAGGCAATCAATCATTCATCCTCATCATTTCATAATTCATCACCATACATTCACATTACTATAAATCACTTCATAAAACATGGACAATATCATGTAAATCTCATAGTAAACACTTTCATAGATGATTCATATTAACCAACCAAAGTTATCAAGTTGAGTTCCTAGTGTTTAAGTAAGAGGTAATGGATGTCTTAGTATTATCTTTTTCTCTTAGTGTTCTTTGTACTCTTAGCATTCCATTAATACATTAATGCACTTCAAAATATTATTATAGGTTCTTTATATATTTTTATTATGACTTTCATATAACTCTTGAAGATTATTATTCTACTTAAATTCTTAAAATTCTCTCTTTACAAGACTTGATTCTTTTATTTATAGTTTTGACATCTTTTAGAAGAAAGTTTATAATTCTCTGTATACTTGTTATCTCAGCTTAGTAAAGGTAGTTCCAAATTCCTAACTCATCAAATTTTAGCATTTACATCTTTGAAATAGTCTAAATCCATTGTAAACCATGCATAGGAGGGTTCCCAGGAAAGAGAGGTGGGTCACAATGGACATGCTTAAATACCAAGTCTTTCCTTAGCCAGAACCTTTCCAAACTGCACTTTCACAGTACACTATCCCGAAATTTATTTCTCATTCTGTATTTATGTGGTACAAAGCTTTATACATAACATACATGGGTGTATTCCTATATGTGTTAGCTCTCCAACAAAGTTGAAATCAGTCCATTTGCATTTTTCTAGAGTGAGTTACACCTATTTTACTACTATAAGGTCAGATTTAAAGTTTCAGTCTTAGGCTCTACTTTAAAAATTTATATCTTGAGCTAGAAAACTCCGTTTTGGGTGATTCTTTTTGGAGAGTGTTCTATAATGAGTCTAGTTTATAGTAAAATTATTTTAATTTCGAGATACTTGATATTTTATGAACAGTAAATCTCGAAGTACCTGCTGCCAGAAACAACTAGAAATTCCAGCACCTACCATTTTCATGTCTTAAGTTACCTTTATTAAATCATGTTTCACATACAATCTTTTCAAGTTATATTTGAGTTTGATAACATCATAAGGGTACTCATAACAAAATAGAATATATTTTTCAAATAATCATTTAAAACTTTTGACAATAACTCAAACTTGAGGCATTCTATCAAGGTTAGAAGCCAACAATACTTGAACAATTAAAGATGAAGCTCCTACCTCTTGTGTAGGGTCTAAAAAGGGTCCTTCTCTTCTTCCTTAAGCTTTGAACAAGAGTCTTTGGAGTGGAAGACCCTCCTTGAATCTTGGCTCTAGAACTTGAATGCTTAAGAAAATATTTCTCACTAGAGTTAAAGATTGTAACTCTTGTGAGGGCTAGTGAAAGTTTGGACTTAGGATTTAAGTGTTTGGATGAAGTTTAGAGGATCAAGAGAAGTCTTTGAAGAACATAAGAAGAATGATAGAATAAGAAAGAAAGAACACTTAGGGAGTTTTTGAATTGAAGAGAGTTTGAGGAGTATTTATAGTGGAAAGATTAGAGAAAAAACAGAAGAAGGAAAGCACTTGGAGCATGATTTATGGAAACATGTTGGCTGAATTTTGGGATGAAAATGCTCCTTGTTTTGTGCAAACATGTTTCCATGTTTTGTGCAAACATGTTTCCATGTTTTGTGCAAACACGTTTCCATATTTTGTGCAAACATGTTTCCATGTTTTGTGCAAACACGTTTCCATGTTTTGTGCAAACATGTTGGATGAAAATGCTCCATGTTTTATGCAAACATGTTTCCATGTTTTGTGCAAAGATGTTAGTGGATATTTTTGTAATTACACAATGATAGTGGTATTCTTGTAATTCCATTCATAGAGTAAGGGTATCTTTGTCATTTAATAAGGCAAGGGTAGTTTGGTAATTTCCTTTACATAGCAAGGGCATTTTCGTAATTTCCACTAAGTGATGGCATTTTCGTAATTCTTTGCATTTTTCTCTATACATACTTAAGTAGACTATTTGTTGTGTTTTATAACATTTGTCCCGATTCTCTTGGTTTTGCTATCACTAATTAATATTTATCTTAGTTATAAATTTGGGGATGTTACAATGTACATAGCATAAAAGTAAACATGAATGCAAAGTTCATTTTAAGGTTATCTAGAGCTCTTACAAGACTTTAGAAAATAATAACCCAACACTCATCTAATATCAAAGAGAGCTTTGGAGTTCTTGAACCAAGTTCTCAAAGGAACTATGAGGTTCTTGAACATCATCATCAAGCTCAAAATAAGTAAACTTTCAAAGAAACACAAGGCCTTAAAGAAAAGGAAATAAAACCGAAATACTAGAGGAAAGGAAACAAGGAAACCGAAATGAAAAACAAGAAAGAGTGAAGGTGTTCTTGAGCTAGAAATCATTTTAAGTTAGTAAATCAAGATGAAACTTAGAGAAAATAAAAACTCAAGCTCTAGAGGTTCCTTTGAGATGAACATATAGTCATCATCTAGGAGCTCTCATCATTGAGCTATCATGTGCTCATCAAGGCCAAGAGGCCGAACTCATAGAAAAAGAAGAACAAGAAAGTTTCAAAAAGAAAATCCAAGAGAAAGCTAGAAAATCTCATTTTCATTAAAAGCAAAGTTTAGAAAACACTCCTACCTAGAGTGAAGATGAAAAGCTTGAACTTTTTGAAAGGAAAACAAGATGATGAACTCCTCCAAGGGGCAAGATGGCTTTAGCCAAGGGAGGATAAGAAGGTTGGAGTTGTGTTTCAAGTGAGGTTGTGTTTGAGGTGAGGTGTTTGAGGGCTTAGGAGGTGTTTCAAGGCTATGGGGTGATGTTTGAAGGTTATGAGATGATGATAAGATGAAGAGATGATGAGGGTGAAGATGAAGAACAATGGAGAACTCTCTTGGAACTTAGAGAGAAAAAGAGAGAACACAAGGAAAGCTTAGAAAACTAGAAGTGTGCAAATGAGCTAAAGTGTTTGCATGTGTTTCTAGGCAAGGTATTTATAGAAAATGAAAACAAATGAGAGCTCAAAGAGGGGGAGGAGTAACCATTGCAATGGGAAGGAAAGGAAGAGAAAAATATCTCTTACACAAAGTCATTCAAGCATAGTTTGAAGTATGGAAGTTATGATATAAAGTATGGCTTCAAGTAAGGTGATTTGAGTGAGCTTTTCTTTTAATTTTGAATGAAATTAGTCTTCTAGAAGCTAGACATGGCTGGAAGTTTTTCAGCCACAAATAAATGAGGAAAATGGTTTATTTTATTTAGTTATTCATTTGGAAAATCAAGCTTGATTGAAAATATGACAAGGTATGGTGAGTATGACTTGAGGTATGGCTTTGGAGTGTCAAAAATTTGAGCAAGTGATGCATATGGAGGGGGAGAGCTTCGGCCAGATTGGGGCAGCAAGGAGAGAGGAAAAATCTCTCATGTAATTGGGTGCTAATGATAGGATTAAGTGTAGGTTAGCTTAGGTGCAAGGTTAAGAATAATTAAGCTTAGGTTTAGGTAACTAAGAATGAGGTTTAGGGATTTTATGACAAGATTAGAAGTGCTCATACATCATTAGAGAGTTTAAAACTCATTTAGGAATAAACAATTGGAAACACAATTCCATGATTTAAGGAATTGGAGAGAGAAAACACTATTCAAGATTCATGACTACGAATCTTGAATTTAAAATAAGATTTCAAGTTGTAATTAAGCACTTTTAGGTTCTAATCAACTTTAATAAATTATTTTGACTCAAGATTAATTATGAAAAATAATTAACCTTTGATTAGAGGCTAATATTGCTTATGTTTGCTTAATCACGTGATTAAGCATAAAAACACAAAATTAGGGATAAAATAGTAATTTTGCACTAATTTCGCCCGGGACCTCCGGGACCAAAACTAAGGTCACAATACATAAAAACTTCTTTTAAAACCATCTGGAGAAGTTTTGGGTTCATCTAGCACTTGCAACCGGGCAAAACACCACAGGGGCGTTTTGGTCATTTTGACCCGAAAACTCGAAAAACGATATTTTTGATCCCGGAAAGGTACACAAGCCATCTAATCCCCTTCCAACATTGCGTTTGCCCTTCGAGTACTGTTGGGTTGGCTTTCCTCGAATTCCGGGCCAAAAATGACCTCAGGGGCATTTTGGTCATCTTCACTCTAACAGAAAATCGGGGCATTACAGTCCCCACGAACAACAATATTTCCAGAACTTCTAGAACGTTGCATGCAAGTCAAGAACGAGTAATTCAAATCAAAAGTAGCACACAACTATAGCCAATCCTCGGCAACGGTGCTAAAAACTTGATGGCCGCCTACAAAAGCGGGTAAAATACCGCAAGTGCACTGGTCGTTCAAGTAATATAATGTGAGTTAAGAGTATCGTCTCCACAAGGATTGGGTATAGATATGCTATCGATTTACTAAACTACCATGTGCGGGCTCAAGCAAAACAAGTTAATGGAGTTAAGAGGAAATTCTAAAGAACAAGTAACTGGAAAACACTAATGTAAATTAAAGTTGAGAGACAATCAAGGTTAAAAGGCCTAGGGGACCTTTTTCACCCTCTACTTCACTTGGATATGCAAATTACTTAAATGAACATTAACGAATTGGTTTTGCTAGCATGCCAATTATAGTTAAAAGGATATGTCTAGGTCGATTAACCGTGTCTCTTTCACCTAAAACACTAAGTGTCCTTGTGAGTTAGTGTGAAATGAACCCATTGAGAAATAAAATCAAACAACTACTATGCAAGGCCAATAGATATGTGTCCATCCCATTGACTGATCCTCAGACCTAAGCCAATTAAGTGTAAAAGAACAAGCATTACCCATACCAAAGTCCAATATCTCTATTCCTATGTCTAGTTCAAGAGAATCCTCTAAGTCAACTTAGATGGTGGCCAAACATATAAGAGCATTAAGAATAGAAATGGGTAACCAAAACCAATATCATCAACATTCAAATAAGCAACATTACAAACATCTAAGATCCATAGAGGGATTCAAAGGATCCCCTAGCTACAAGTTTAGCTATCCATAACAATGAACAAAACACAAACTAGTTCAAGAGACATAATGAATATTAAAGACATAAAGAAAGATGAAGATATGAACAAATAGGGCTTCAATCCCTTTCCTAGCCCTTGGTCTTCAATCTTCAAGGTGAATCCTTCTCTAATGTTGGCTTTCTCCAAAACCTAGGGTTGTTCTCTCAAAAACTGCTGAAAAAGGCATCAAAACCGAACTGATGCATTGCTGCCCTAGGTATGGCTTAAAACTTTACTGAAAATAGGCTGGGCCGCGTCTGGGTTGCGACCCTGCAAAAGCATCAGGTTGCAACCTGACTTTAAAAACTAATCAGATGCTGTATGCGCCCAGTAGGTTGCAAGCCGGCAGATTTCAGGTCGCGACTCAGCAGCAAAAACTTCCATTTCTTCATTCCTTGCTTCCTCCTTCTTGGCTTCCACTTGGATTCTCTTCAAGCTCCGAATTTCTTCAATTTCCTTTGTCAATCACCAAATGAGAATTTAAATTTGAACCTTCCAATTCACCTCAATAATCATGATTTAAGACAATGAATTTTTAACAAAAGTTCCAAGACAACAAGGAAGCACATTCTTCTTATTTTAATGTGTTTTACTTGGAAAATTAAGGACAAAGCATGTAATTTCAAACCAAATTAGAAGCTAAATAACTCCATAAACTGGAGTTATCAAATGCATACTTGGTATATTGCTCTTCATTGCATGGATTGAGTATATGGACATAACCCTTGGTTGAACTTTTGGGCTTTTCATGGATGGATATGTTGCATGTCATTCTTATCTTGTTTTTCTGGGTGTTCTCTCATTGGTTATGCATTCTAGAACTTGCCTTTGGTCTTTTTTTAAGCTTTGTCATTAGCATGTGCATGCATTAAGATGATAGAGGCATTTTTCTTATTTTTAGCTAATTGACCACGTGGCCAACTTTCCATATTGCCCTTGTTTGCACCCACTTTGAGCCTTAATGACCACTTTTTTATTTTAGTATATTATAAGCCTAAGTGAAAAAAAAAACAATGAAATTACCCAACCTCTAGGCTTAGGAGAGCATTTGTTCACCTTTCATATGTGCTTAAGCATAAGTGTGGTAGTTTACATGAGGACATGCATTGTTTTAAGTGTAGGGGAGTGAATGATCTAGTAAAGAGAAGCTCCAAAACGAAGTGTGCCAATAAAGGTACATAAATATGCATGAGAATACACACACAAAAAAATTCGAAAGGAAAAAAATGAAAGAAAAAGAAAATTTTGCAAAATGAAAATTGTTATGAATAAAAAGTTATGGGGAATTGGTTAAGCTGTGGGAAATGAGGCTTGTTGAGCATGTTTTGTTTGGAAATTGCACTTCTTGCATCTTATCTTTCTTAGCCTTAGGTTTCACTTTTCTTGGCCCTTTTTATATTTTCTACCCATTACCCAAGCCCTATTATAACCTTGAATAAGCCCTCTTGATTTGTGTATGCATGTGTGTGACTAGTGGAGAGTGAGATGACTTGCAAGCCTATGGTAATGCATTTCCATTTAAGAAGTTTTGAGCATCAAAATCTGAGCCAAAGCACTTGGAGAAACTTAAGTGGTAAACACTAGACCTATGAGGTCCCATTTCCTTGATCCTCGCATGTTATGAGTGAAATTTACCTTGTTTGCTCTCCTTTTACACAAGTCATGCTTGGAAAGATTTGGTGCTCGATAGTGTGTTTTTGGCCTTTATGGTTGTTTCCTCATAGTTTGTTACAATTGGCATTTTAGTTGTCTTCCTTGTTTTGTGTTAAGTTTAGGATTTGTAAGTCATTAGTAGTTAGCTTGCGGATGGTTTGATTGCTTTGACACTTTGATCACTACTTGATTATTGGTCTTGCATGGGAACATGCAAGAAGCTAAGTGTGGGGTAGTGATAAGTGTACATTACTATATATATTTTGCACCCAATTCTTAGTGTCCTACCTCTCTTTTATGCTTAATTGTTTGCATTTGCCTCTTGTTTGAGTTTGGACATTGATTTGAGTATTAATAAAAGTTTTCTGCATAATTGTGCTTTTGGCACTGTTTTATATTTTGCACTTAACTGAAGTTGTAGACTTCTAAAACTTATGCTCTTTGACTTGCAGGAAAGATAAGAGGATCATTTACAACTTTCATGAAGAAGTTAGAAGCCATAATAGAAGTCTAGCTGGTCAAAATAAGCCCAGAAGTAAAAAAGGAGGTGCCGAATTTCCAAATTGGGCATGCTTCAATAATCAAGGCATATCTCTCTCATCTAAGACTTAAATATTCAGAAAGTGTCATTCAAGTGAAGATTTCAATCCAACTTTGAAGCAATGCATGGTTACTATTGTAACACCCTAAATCTTAACCCAAGACTACTAGTATGTCCTTAGGTTAATTTTTAGAATATTACCTCTTGGTCTCATCCTTTGGAAAATACTTAGCGGAAATACGGGTAAAATTTTTCTTTTTAAAATCAAAGTGAGAGCCACGCGCGAAACTTTAAGGGGCAACATAGCGAAACATATAAGCAAAGCATAAGAAACACATCATGTCATGGAAGCATCAACTGAATCATAGATATATATATATAACGTGCCTACCCAAAGAGGCAGGACTATTTGATACATCATGAAGCGAAATACAACTGAAATGCAATACAAGGAAATCATAAAAAGCAAATACAAAAGAAACTACCCCCATACCCATGTGCACCTAAAGGAGACAACCTCATATACAAAGGAAGGTTTGTCCTCTACTATGTGGCGTGTGTGTGTACTAACTACTACCCCTCCTATGACTACTCCTGCGGGTCCGAGCATCGTGGGGTCGAGTCGATCCACTGGCGAATCTCGGCGGGAGTGGTCGAGCGCATCATCGGGGCATGTCCACCGCGGCGAGGGCGCATAGATGGCCGTCGAGCCAACCTCGGCTGGACCACCGTCTCCTCACTCCCAGCCCTCATCGGTGGAGGAGCGGGACTGGAGCTCCAACTGTACATGTGGGATGGCGGATCCTCGGATGGGTCCGTCTCCGAGTACTGGGGACGCGGTACATACTCGGGGTACTCGCGTACAGCTGACGTCTCCGGCTCCATGCGGAGGATACTGCTCAAATCGCGTGGCCTCGCTCGCTCAAAAATCCCGTTATGGCGGTAAGGGCAGTCGAGGTGAAAGCGGTAGCTCGGGGCGAAGTCTTGTGAAGGGTCGTCCCATGAACATGAATACTCTGGCAGTGCAGCGACCCTCAAAATGGTATGACCCGAGTGCCGGGTCATGGTGCAGCTCCCATACCGGGGTGTCGATTTAAGAGTACAAACGTCGCCATCTCAAGATATGACGGAAGAAAAGAGAGAGGGAATGAGAATCTTTCTAAAAGAATTCTCAGTAGGGTTATCCCTACCTAGGTGTCATCGTCACATCCTCAGGAACCTTGGGTTTATTTCTAAAAGGTGTGCATGCATATAAGTTCCTTTTAAGTGGGTTTCCCAAAGAGGTATTTTATCCAAGGTCCATCATATTTTATAATGCGTCTTTATAACTTAAGCAGAAATATACTAATGATATGAATGCATCATAAGGTAAACCAAACAATAGAATCACTAGGAAACATTATAACATTGGCATAAGTAAAGTTTATGTGACATTGTCAACTTTAACTTTCATCTCATGGGGCCGCCTAAAACTTCTCTAGGTTATGAGCTCATACCTTAACTAGTCGTCACTAGCTCTTACTTATCCTATGATAAGCGTAACATAATCCCGACTTAAAGTACGGGCTAGGGGGCAAATTAAGGATCTCCTTTCTAGGGTCATTTCCTCTTTGAAACGCTTTGCTAGCCACGTGGGCCTCGCAATTTGTCCGCTTTGGCAGGCTGCATCTACACATACCCTCACGGATTTGTCTCCTCCCGGGGTGCTCGGCCAACCGGTGTCACCCAGAGAAGCGCGTCTCGATGTTGTGTCACATTTATATCTTCATAAGTATTACATCACAATTACCTCATCATTTATCATATTCATTTTTATCATGCATTCTCATGTAGCTTTTTCATAACATATATATCATCACATGAAACTTTCTCATAACATTCGTCACATAAAACTTTCACACAAACATCATCACATAGTCATATTTAACAATCATCCAGAGGCTCATAGGCATGTTATGTTATATCTCATAGTGCTTTAAACTTCGATTACTATGAGTCTTAAACTTGCAAATTATTCTTAGCTTCTTTATACGCCTATAGTTTGACAATTAATGAGTTATATAAATTTTATGCTCAAGAACTAATCCAAATAGCACTAAGCGAGAATTTGGACAGCTTTATGTTTATGTGATTACGGAGTTCTAGAAATTACGGTTTAGATCTTTATCTCACATTCTAAGTTATTGATCATCAACACCTAGTCTCTTGGGAACCTATAAGGTTATAACTAAGTATTTCTCACCTTACCCTATGGTCAAGAACATCTCTAAACCTCAAGAGTGCAGAAATCAAAATACTAACTTTACGGGTACCTAGAAGTCACAATATTGACCCTTTCTAAGTTCGGTTTGCTCCTAAGGTTTCAAGATTAAGTCCTAAACCAATTATGAGTCATTCCTACACATATAAACTAATTTAAAACCATGATTATTGAATCTAAACCTTGCTGGACAGAATCCAGAAAAATAAATCTTTAAGGGATCTAGAACTCTCAAATTAATTCTTTTCTAGTTCCTAACTTATCCTATCTTTCACATATGAGTCTTAACATAATTATTACCCAAACATAAGCATATTAACATCATTAACACAGCTCATGCAGTGGCCAAACATAGCAAGGCAGAACCGAAACAGAAACTCCATTTAAAGGCATTGAATCATAGTTTCTAAAGCACATAAAATACTAGTTTCTCTTGGAACCTTATTAAAACCTTCAAAACTATTTTATGAACACTTTTATCATCTAAACTCATGAAAATACTTAATAGGGCAGTGGCTATGCTATTTTCATCTCAAGAGGTCCTAAATTCATAATACTTAGTTCTACACATTCCTTATACTCATATAAGTTTAGAAAAATTATAAAACATAGTTTTCAATACTTGAAAACATTAAGGCCTCATAGGGCCGAAATATGATCCATAGAAGATAAATGTTTTAGACCTTTGTTTGAGATATCCTTGGGCAAGTCTTTGAGCTCTAGAATCATTAAAGTGATGACATAAAAATAAACATGCTCATGCACTTATTTTAGTTATTGCTAGAAAGTAAAGTGAGAGCATAAAATAAATATGTGGTGCAACATATTATTATCTTAGATATTTAGGTGAGGACTTGAAATATAAATATGATAATGCAAAGCTTGAAACATAAACATGATAATGCAAGTTCATTCATTATCTTGGGATTTAGTGATAGCAAGGAAGTAAACATGATATGCATAGCATAAAATAAACATGATGCAAGATTCATTTTATAGTTAACTAGAGCTCATATAAGACTTTAACAAGATAATAACCCTATACCATATCTCAAAGATCACAACACAAGAATCGAAAATCATATAAAAGAGAAATAAGGTGAAACTACATCAAGTTCTTTATTAAGTACCCAAAACCCTATCTAGAGACAAGTCTCTAGAACGTGCCGGCCAACTTTAAGGTTGACAAGGGTAGGCTTGGGCTTTTAGAAATCCTTAGATTAATTTTCTTAAGTTGGAAAACCGTGTGAGCTAGATAACATATAGATGAAGTTGCGAGAAAAGGAAAACTCAAGCTTTAGAGGTTTCCTTGAGATGAACACAATGTCATCATCTAGAAACTCTCATCATCAAGCTATCATGCTCAAATCAAGGCCTCATGGCCGAGAATGAAAGGAAAGGAAAGACAAAGGAAAGCTCAAAAGAATCCAAGAGAAAACTAGAGAAAAACACTTTCTTGAGCAAAATAAAGTTTGAAAACAAATCCCTACCTTTTGATGAAGATAAAAGCTTGAACTTGAAGATGGAAATGAGATGAGCAACACCTCCTAGGATGGTGATGATGATTCGGCCTTGATGAGAGAAAAGAAAGAGAATGTGTTTCAAGTGGAGTTGTGTTTGAGGTGTGGTTTTTGAGAGGTTTGATGATGGTTCAAGGTTTTGGGGTGGTGTTTGATGGTTGAGAGGTGATGATGAGATGAAGAGATGAAGAAGATAAAGATGAAAAGAAAGGAAGAACACTCTTGGAACTTTGAGAGAAAAAGGAAAAACTAGCAAGACAACTCTAAAACTCTAAACTTTGCAAATGCTTCAAAGTGTAACAAGGCTAACACAAGCATCCTATTTATAGAAAATCAAAACCATGGAGGAGTGAATGGGGAGGGCTTTGGCCGTAGCTCTTGAGGGAGGAAGGAAGAGAAAATATCTCTTACACAAGGTCATTCAAGCATGGTTTGAAGTATGGAAGCTATGCTACAAAGTATGGCTTGATGTGAGTTAATTTCCTATCACATTTTTATGAAATTAGGCTTCTAGAACCTTAACATGGCTGGAACTTTTCCAGCCACAAATAAATGGGGAAAATGGGTTGTTTTAATTATTTATTCATGTGGAAATTCAAGCTTGATTGAAAGTTATGACAAGGTATAGTGTATGTGACTTGAGGTATGGCTTTGGAGTGTTGAAAAATTGAACATGTGATGCATAATGGGGAAGGAGGTTCACGGCCAGCTTGGGACAGCAAGGGAGGAGGTGAGTTTGACCATTTAATTGTGTGTTAATGGTAGGTTTAGATGTGTATTAGCTTAGGTACAAGGTTAGGAATGATTAAGCTTAAGTTTAGGTAACTAAGAATGTGATTTAGGAGTTTATGACAAGTTTAGGAGTGCTCATACATCATTAAAGAATTTAAAACTCATTTATGAATAAACAATGTGTAACACAATTCCATGATTTAAGGAATTGGAAAGAGAAAACACTATTCAAGATTCTATGACTAGGTGTCATAAAATTAAAATATGATTTTAGGTTGTAATTAAGTACTTTTTGGTTCTAAACAACTTTAATAAATTATTTTGACTCTAGATTAATTAAGAAAATTAATTAACCTTCGATTAGAGCCTAATATTGCTTAGGTTTGCTTAATCGTGTGATTAAGCGTAAAAAGTACGAAACTAGGGGCAAAACCGTAATTTTGCACTAATTTTGCCCGGACTTCAAAAATTAAAACTGAGGTCATAGAATACATAAAAACGCCTTTTAAAACCATCCGAGAAGTTTCTGGTTCATCCAGGCACTTGCAAACGGGTAAAACACCACAGGCGTTTTTGGTCATTTTGACTGAAAACTTCAAAACGAGATTTTCGATCCGGGAAGGTTCATAAGTTTTCTAATCCCCTTCCAACATTGAGTTTGCTCCTTCGAGTACTTGCCAAGACCGCTTTCCTCGATTCGGTGAAAATGACCTCGAGGCATTTTGGTCATTTTCACTCTAACGTAAAAATCGGGCGTTACATTACTCCCCTCCTTAAAAGAATTTCGCCCTCGAAATTCGGACGTTAGAAAAGCTCTGGATATTTGGACTTCATCTCTGACTCTAGTTCCCACGTGTATTCTTCCGACTTGCCTTGTCCCCACGCCACTTTTACCAAAGGAATGCACTTGTTCCTTAACCGCTGACTCAGTGATCCACTATTCCCGTGGCGGTACATTGAAAGTGAGGTCCTCCCTTAACTGTACATGCTCTGGTTCTAGGACATGACTAGGGTCGGACTCATATTTACGTGGCGGGAGACGTGAAAGACATCATGAAGGTTTGACAGATTGGGTGGTAAGGCTATTTTGTAAGCTACGGATCCGACTCTTTGAAGAATTTCAAAAGGACCGAGAAATCGGGGACTCAACTTTTTAACTTTCATGGCTCTCCCTATTCCTGTAGTGGGGTGATTCTTAGAAATACATGTTCTCCCTCTTGGAACTCCAAGGGCTTGCGCCTTTGTCCGCTGTAGCTTTTCATCGACTTTGAGCGGTTAAGATTCTATCCTTGATCTTCTTGATTTGTTCCGCCGTTTCCCTCAGTAGCTCAGGTGCTAAGACACTTTGCTCACCGGGCTCGTACCAACACAAGGGTGATTGGCACTTCCTTCCAGTATAATGCCTCGTGCGGTGCCATATCGATGCTTGCGTGATAAGCTGTTATCACGCAAACTCGATCAAAGGCATGTACTTATCCCAACTTCCTTTTGGTCTAAGACACAAGCTCTCAAAGATATCCTCTAGGGTTTGGATTGTCCTCTCGGATCGACCATCCGCTTGTGGGTGGTAAGCGATTGCTTAGGCACAACTTGGAACCAAACGCCTTTGAAAGGCTCCCCAAAAACGTGGCGTAAACCGCGGATCTCGATCCGAGATTATCGTCGATGGTACTCCATGCAACCTTACTATTTCTTGGATGTAAAGTGGGCCAACTTATCCAACGAGTGCGTGACTCGAATAGGTAGAAAGTGAGCCGACTTAGTCACCGATCCACGATTACCCATACGGCATCGTGGCGGCTTGGGTCTTTGGCAATCCTGTCACGAAGTCCATTGATATACCTTCCCACTTCCACTGGGATCGACAGGTTGCAGCATGCCGAGAAGGTTTTTGGTGTTCGATCTTGACCTTTTGGCGCACCAAACACTTACTCACCCAGCGACCACATCCTTCTTTAATCCGCCACCAAAACATCCTCTTCAAGTCCCGATACATCTTCGTAGTACCAGGATGGATGGCAAAATGGCTCTTGTGAGCTTCCTCCAAGATCTTCTCTCGGAGGTCACCATCTTGTGGCACGCAGATTCGCCTCGAACCTCCATAACCGGTCGGGCCTCGTACAAAACCTTTCAACCTTCCGGCCTTTCTTGCCTCGATTGTCTCCATAAAGTCCTCATTTTCTCTTTGGGCAAGCATAATCCTTTGCTTAAACTCCATCGGGTCACCGAGGGATGACTCATCACGATGCCATTCTCCGTTATAGACATTCCAAGATTCATATTCCTAAATTGCTCTATTAACCCAACTTCATTAACCATCATACTTGACAGACGTAACGAAGTTTCGGCTCAAGGCGTCGGCTACTACATTAGCCTTGCCTGGTGGTAACTTAAACCAAAATCGTAGTCCTTGAGGAATTCCATCCATCTCCTTTGCCTCATATTCAACTCCTTTTGATCAAAGAGATGCTTGAGACTCTTATGATCGGAGAAAACTTCAAACCTCACACCATACAAATGGTGTCTCCACATCTTTAGAGCGAACACGATGGTCGCTAGTTCAAGGTCATGGGTGGGGTAGGTTACCTCATGAGGCTTGAGTTGTCCGGACGCATAGGCTACCACTTGCCTATTTTGCATCAACACACAACCTAAACCCTTGCAGAAGCATCGCAATATACCTCGAAGGGTACATTGGGGTCAGTAAAACTAAAGCTGGGTTGAGGTGAGCTTTTCCTTAAGCTCTAGGAAACTCTTTTCACACTCGGGCTCCACTCAAACGGGGCATTCTTCCTAGTGAGCTTGGTTAAGGGTAGGGCTAATCGGGAAAATCCTTTAATGAACCTACGGTAATATCCAGCTAAACCCAAAAAGCTTCTAATCTCGATTCTGAGGTTGGTCTATCCCAATTCATCACAGCCTCTATCTTACTTGGGTCGACAACTATGCCACCTTTTGACACAACATGTCCTAAGAATTTTACCTCCTCTAACCAAAATTCACACTTAGACAACTTAGCGTATAACTTCTTCTCCTTTAATACCTCTAAAACCAACCTTAAATGACGCTCATGCTCCTCGTGGGTTTTCGAATAGATGAGAATATCATCTATGAACACAACCACGAATTGATCTAAATAGGGTCTAAAGATCCTATTCATGTAATCCATAAAAACTGCGGGAGCATTCGTCAAACCAAACGACATTACATTGAACTCAAAGTGTCCATACCGAGTTCGTAAGGCGGTTTTAGGAATATCCGAATCTCTCACCCTAATCTGATGGTAACCGGACCTTAAATCAATCTTAGAAAACACTATCAAGCTCCTTTCAATTGGTCCATAAGATCATCAATCCTAGGCAATGGGTATTTATTCTTTATGGTTACTTGGTTCAACGCCTATAGTCTATACACATCCTCATGCCTCCCCCCTTTTTCTTCACAAATAAGACCGGAGCGCCCCAAGGTGAAGCACTCGGCCTTATAAAACTCTTTTCTAACAACTCCTCTAACTGGGTTTTCAACTCTGCTAACTCCGAGGGTGACATCCTATACGGGGCTATAGAGATTGGTCCTGTCCCAGGAACCAACTCTATGGAGAACTCCACTTCTCTTTCGGGAGGGAACTCGGGTATTTCATCTGGAAACACCTCGGGATAGTCTCTCACCACAGGTATCTCACCTAGGTTCTGCTCCAAGTCTACATCACAAAGGCTAGGAGAACATATCCCTTAGTTTTCTTCCCACTACAGAAGACCTCTACGGAATTTAGGTACAGCCTAATGGGTTGAGTGATGTTTTCGGGAGGAGAAGGGAAAACTACGGTTTGGGTTCCACAATCTAACATCACACGATTGGGGTGAAGCCGGTTCATGCCTAAGATAATGCCTATGTCTTTCAAGGGTAAACAAATTAAATCTATGATAAAAGACCTATTTTCTACAACAAGGTGACAATTTAAACAACAACGGCAAGTATTAACAGGGCGATTTGTAGGAGTAGAAACAATGAGATCAAAGGGGAGTTTGGAGACTTTTAGATTTAAGGACTCGACACTAGCAAGTGAAATGAAAGAATGAGTAGCACCAGAGTCATATAGTACAGTTAAGGCTTTACCGTTTACTTCGCACATACCTTCGATGAGATCTTTGGACTTCTTGGCGTCTTCTGCGTTAAGGGTAAAGACCCTTCCTCGGTATTGTGGTCGGGGGTTTTGGTTCGATGTCCCTTGTCCGGTGCAGTCCTTTGCATAGTGACCAGGCTTGCCACACTTGAAGCACGCATTCTGACCGGCTAAGCATGGGCGATTCCCGTGGTTCTTTCCGCATTGTGGGCAAACATCCGCATGATCGTTGCTCGGTAAGCGGCGGGGTTTGTGGCGCCTTGTTCTTGGCTCCACTTGGTCCTCCATTGTGGTTTCGGGTCCACCCGGTCCACGGGTTGATTATTGAAATTCCTCGGGCCTTGATGTTGAAATGGCGGCCTTTGGTGTTGTTTGGTTTGTTGGTGAGCAGGAGCTCTTGGCGGTTGTTGTTGTTGTTGTCAGAATTGGTTGGATTGGTAGGGGTTGTAGTGATTCCTCGATGGGTACTGCGGTTTGAACTTGGGCTTGAGGTCCGAGCCCTTAGCTCGCTCCGCCCTTGTGATTTGAATCTTTCTCTGTCCTTCTTCAAGTATCCGGCACTTGTTGACCAGGGTCGGGAAGTCTCTGATCTCCATATGGGCCACAGCGTAGTTCATCTCTGCCTTCAGACCGGCCTCATACTTCACGCACTTCCAAACTTCATCGGGGTTCCCTGGAACACTCGAGAGAACTTGATTAGCTCCTCAAACTTTGCGGTGTATTGGGCTCTGATGACCCCCTTGGGTTAATCAGATGAACTCAACGTCCTTGGCGTTCATACGGACTCGGAAAGTACTTCTCATAGAAGTAAGTCTTGAACGACTCGAGTCAATGGGAGTTCCAGAGGCTTCTAGTAGATGCCTCGCTCGCTCCACCGTAACTCAAGGCCGGACTTCAAAGATGAAAGCAAAGAATGTGACCTTCGCTCCTCCGAGCAGTAACAACAGAGTAGATCTTCTCCATGTCTTTGATCCACTCATCGGCCTTGTCGGGTCCATTACCCCTCGGAACACCGGGCGGGTTCGCCTTTATGAACTCGCCGAGCGGACTTGTTCCACCATCTCTGCAGCAGGGGAGGAGGGGAACAGAGCAGCATTCGCTTGTTGATCCATTCGGTCGAACATCCGTTCCATGGCTTGCGCCATGCGACGGACAAAGCGGCGGCAGCTTGTATCATCTTGTTCAACATCGGGTGTAGTCCTAGGGCCGTCGTCAGCGGTGCCATTGGTCCCTATACACATGAAACAATGAACATCAAGTTGATCGGGCTTAATATCCATGCAAAATGAGCTAGTTACCATGGCACTTGCAACCAATGTAAGTCATGCATTTCTAGTCCTATAGCTTATCTCTATCAAGCACTATACATGACATAACTATCGTATTATGCTTACAAAGCATAGTCACCCAATCCTCGTGCTCCATGAGAATCGAATCGCTCGATACCATAATGTAACACCTAAATCTTAACCCAAGACTACTAGTATGTCCTTAGGTTAATTTTTAGAATATTACCTCTTGGTCTCATCCTTTGGAAAATACTTAGCGGAAATACGGGTAAAATTTTTCTTTTTAAAATCAAAGTGAGAGCCACGCGAAACTTTAAGGGGCAACATAGCGAAACATATAAGCAAAGCATAAGAAACACATCATGTCATGGAAGCATCAACTGAATCATAGATATATATATATATAACGTGCCTACCCAAAGAGGCGGGACTATTTGATACATCATGAAGCGAAATACAAGCTAAATGCAATACAAGGAAATCATAAAAAGCAAATACAAAAGAAACTACCCCCATACCCATGTGCACCTAAAGGAGACAACCTCATATACAAAGGAAGGTTTGTCCTCTACTATGTGGCGTGTGTGTGTACTAACTACTACCCCTCCTATGACTACTCCTGCGGGTCCGAGTATCAGGGGTCGAAGTCGATCCATGGCGAATCTCGGCGGGAGTGGTCGAGCGCATCATCTGGCATGTCCACCGCGGGCGAGGGCGCATAGATGGCCGTCGAGCCAACCTCGGTGGACCACCGCCTCCTCACTCCCGACCCTCATCGGTGGAGGAGCGGGACTGGAGCTCCAACTGTACATGTGGGATGGCGGATCCTCGGATGGGTCCGTCTCCGAGTACTGGGGACGCGGTACATACTCGGGGTACTCGCGTACAGCTGACGTCTCGGGCTCCATGCGGAGGATCTGCTCGTCGCGTGGCCTCGCTCGCTCAAAAATCCCGTTATGACGGTAAGGAGCAGTCGGGGTGAAGCGGTAGCTCGGGACGGGGTGCGCGAAGGGTCGCCCCATGAACATGAATACTCGGCGGTCTGGCGACCCTCAAAATGGTATGACCCGAGTCTTGGGTCATGGTGCAGCTCCCATACCGGGTGTCGACGAAGAGTACAAACGTCGCCATCTCAAGATATGACGGAAGAAAAGAGAGGGAATGAGAATCTTTCTAAAAGAATTCTCAGAGGGTTATCCCTACCTAGGTGTCATCGTCACATCCTCGGGAACCTTGGGTTTATTTCTAAAAGGTGTGCATGCATATAAGTTCCTTTTAAGTGGGTTTCCCAAAGAGGTATTTTATCCAAGGTCCATCATATTTTATAATGCGTCTTTATAACTTAAGCGAAATATACTAATGATATGAATGCATCATAAGGTAAACCAAACAATAGAATCACTAGGAAACATTATAACATTGGCATAAGTAAAGTTTATGTGACATTGTCAACTTTAACTTTCATCTCATGGGGCCGCCCTAAAACTTCTCTAGGTTATGAGCTCATACCTTAACTAGTCGTCACTAGCTCTTACTTATCCTATGATAAAGCGTAACATAATCCCGACTTAAAGTACGGGCTAGGGGGCAAATTAAGGATCTCCTTTCTAGGGTCATTTCCTCTTTGAAACGCTTTGCTAGCCACGTGGGCCTCGCAATTTGTCCGCTTTGGCTGGCTGCATCTACACATACCCTCACGGATTTGTCTCCTCCTGGGGTGCTCGGCGAACCGGTGTCACCCAGGAGAAGCGCGTCTCAGTGTTGTGTCACATTTATATCTTCATAAGTATTACATCACAATTACCTCATCATTTATCATATTCATTTTTATCATGCATTCTCATGTAGCTTTTTCATAACATATATATCATCACATGAAACTTTCTCATAACATTCGTCACATAAAACTTTCACACAAACATCATCACATAGTCATATTTAACAATCATCCAGAGGCTCATAGGCATGTTATGTTATATCTCATAGTGCTTTAAACTTGATTACTATGAGTCTTAAACTTGCAAATTATTCTTAGCTTCTTTATCGCCTATAGTTTGACAATTAATGAGTTATATAAATTTTATGCTCAAGAACTAATCCAAATAGCACTAAGCGAGAATTTGGACAGCTTTATGTTTATGTGATTACGGAGTTCTAGAAATTACGGTTTAGATCTTTATCTCACATTCTAAGTTATTGATCATCAACACCTAGTCTCTTGGGAACCTATAAGGTTATAACTAAGTATTTCTCACCTTACCCTATGGTCAAGAACATCTCTAAACCTCAAGAGTGCAGAAATCAAAATACTAACTTTACGGGTACCTAGAAGTCACAATATTGACCCTTTCTAAGTTCGGTTTGCTCCTAAGGTTTCAAGATTAAGTCCTAAACCAATTATGAGTCATTCCTACACATATAAACTAATTTAAAACCATGATTATTGAATCTAAACCTTGCTGGACAGAATCCAGAAAAATAAATCTTTAAGGGATCTAGAACTCTCAAATTAATTCTTTTCTAGTTCCTAACTTATCCTATCTTTCACATATGAGTCTTAACATAATTATTACCCAAACATAAGCATATTAACATCATTAACACAGCTCATGCAGTGGCCAAACATAGCAAGGCAGAACCTAAACAGAAACTCCATTTAAAGGCATTGAATCATAGTTTCTAAAGCACATAAAATACTAGTTTCTCTTGGAACCTTATTAAAACCTTCAAAACTATTTTATGAACACTTTTATCATCTAAACTCATGAAAATACTTAATAGGGCAGTGGCTATGCTATTTTCATCTCAAGAGGTCCTAAATTCATAATACTTAGTTCTACACATTCCTTATACTCATATAAGTTTAGAAAAATTATAAAACATAGTTTTCAATACTTGAAAACATTAAGGCCTCATAGGGCGAAATATGATCCATAGAAGATAAATGTTTTAGACCTTTGTTTGAGATATCCTTGGGCAAGTCTTTGAGCTCTAGAATCATTAAAGTGATGACATAAAAATAAACATGCTCATGCACTTATTTTAGTTATTGCTAGAAAGTAAAGTGAGAGCATAAAATAAATATGTGGTGCAACATATTATTATCTTAGATATTTAGGTGAGGACTTGAAATATAAATATGATAATGCAAAGCTTGAAACATAAACATGATAATGCAAGTTCATTCATTATCTTGGGATTTAGTGATAGCAAGGAAGTAAACATGATATGCATAGCATAAAATAAACATGATGCAAGATTCATTTTATAGTTAACTAGAGCTCATATAAGACTTTAACAAGATAATAACCCTATACCATATCTCAAAGATCACAACACAAGAATCGAAAATCATATAAAAGAGAAATAAGGTGAAACTACATCAAGTTCTTTATTAAGTACCCAAAACCCACATCTAGAGACAAGTCTCTAGAACGTGCCGGCCAACTTTAAGGTTGACAAGGGTAGGCTTGGGCTTTTAGAAATCCTTAGATTAATTTTCTTAAGTTGGAAAACCGTGTGAGCTAGATAACATATAGATGAAGTTGCGAGAAAAGGAAAACTCAAGCTTTAGAGGTTTCCTTGAGATGAACACAATGTCATCATCTAGAAACTCTCATCATCAAGCTATCATGCTCAAATCAAGGCCTCATGGCCGAGAATGAAAGGAAAGGAAAGACAAAGGAAAGCTCAAAAAGAATCCAAGAGAAAACTAGAGAAAAACACTTTCTTGAGCAAAATAAAGTTTGAAAACAAATCCCTACCTTTTGATGAAGATAAAAGCTTGAACTTGAAGATGGAAATGAGATGAGCAACACCTCCTAGGATGGTGATGATGATTCGGCCTTGATGAGAGAAAAAGAAAGAGAATGTGTTTCAAGTGGAGTTGTGTTTGAGGTGTGGTTTTTGAGAGGTTTGATGATGGTTCAAGGTTTTGGGGTGGTGTTTGATGGTTGAGAGGTGATGATGAGATGAAGAGATGAAGAAGATAAAGATGAAAAGAAAGGAAGAACACTCTTGGAACTTTGAGAGAAAAAGGAAAAACTAGCAAGACAACTCTAAAACTCTAAACTTTGCAAATGCTTCAAAGTGTAACAAGGCTAACACAAGCATCCTATTTATAGAAAATCAAAACCATGGAGGAGTGAATGGGGAGGGCTTTGGGCGTAGCTCTTGAGGGAGGAAGGAAGAGAAAATATCTCTTACACAAGGTCATTCAAGCATGGTTTGAAGTATGGAAGCTATGCTACAAAGTATGGCTTGATGTGAGTTAATTTCCTATCACATTTTTATGAAATTAGGCTTCTAGAACCTTAACATGGCTGGAACTTTTCCAGCCACAAATAAATGGGGAAAATGGGTTGTTTTAATTATTTATTCATGTGGAAATTCAAGCTTGATTGAAAGTTATGACAAGGTATAGTGTATGTGACTTGAGGTATGGCTTTGGAGTGTTGAAAAATTGAACATGTGATGCATAATGGGGAAGGAGGTTCACGGCCAGCTTGGGACAGCAAGGGAGGAGGTGAGTTTGACCATTTAATTGTGTGTTAATGGTAGGTTTAGATGTGTATTAGCTTAGGTACAAGGTTAGGAATGATTAAGCTTAAGTTTAGGTAACTAAGAATGTGATTTAGGGAGTTTATGACAAGTTTAGGAGTGCTCATACATCATTAAAGAATTTAAAACTCATTTATGAATAAACAATGTGTAACACAATTCCATGATTTAAGGAATTGGAAAGAGAAAACACTATTCAAGATTCTATGACTAGGTGTCATAAAATTAAAATATGATTTTAGGTTGTAATTAAGTACTTTTTGGTTCTAAACAACTTTAATAAATTATTTTGACTCTAGATTAATTAAGGAAATTAATTAACCTTCGATTAGAGCCTAATATTGCTTAGGTTTGCTTAATCGTGTGATTAAGCGTAAAAGTACGAAACTAGGGGCAAAACCGTAATTTTGCACTAATTTTGCCCGGGACTTCAAAAATTAAAACTGAGGTCATAGAATACATAAAAACGCCTTTTAAAACCATCTGGAGAAGTTTCGGGTTCATCCGGCACTTGCAAACGGGTAAAACACCACAGGGGCGTTTTGGTCATTTTGACTGGCTTCAAAACGAGATTTTCGATCCGGGAAGGTTCATAAGTTTTCTAATCCCCTTCCAACATTGAGTTTGCCCTTCGAGTACCGCCAGACCTTTGGCTTTCCTCGGTCCGAAAATGACCTCAGGGGCATTTTGGTCATTTTCACTCTAACAGAAAAATCGGGGCGTTACAACTATCTTCAATCATCATGACTGTGTTATATCAATTATAACAAGCTCTAATTGAAGCATAGAAGATCAAAAGGGAAGTCCAGAAACTGAAAAAGCACTTTAGAAAGCTCGTTTACTGTAAACGATGCACTTTACAAAAATGTGAGGGAAAATTTGAAGTTCAAATTTAAAGTCAAACTTAATTAGAACTGATAGCGACATCTCTTTTAAACTTGGTCAATTACCCATCTTCTAGATGAAGAAGGTTCAAAAGCCTTGTTCAGAAAGAAAAAAGTAGTTTGTGAAGCTGGATTTAGAAACCTCTATTAGACAACGACTTCTGCAATTGCAACAAGTAATCTGACACGCAGAATTACTCACTAGACTTCATTTCCAAGACATAAAAAGAAGATCAACACATGTCACTAGGAAAGAGATCAAGGGCAATGGTCATAAGTGAAGATCAAGTATAAAAGGAGATGATCTGCTTACAACTAAATATTTTTTATCATTACCTTGTGCTGAAATGCTGAAGCGATTTTCTCTCATCGTAAAACTATTATAGCTTGTAATCAGTTTCATCTTTATAAAAAATTTCTTTCTATTCTTATTAGATTATGCTTTCTTCCAAGGAAGAATAGTAAGAAAGTACTCACCTAAGTTTTTAGCTTATATAGTGATTCATCTAGAGAAAACTTGAGTGTTTGTTCGTTTCAGTGAACCAACCCAAACATATTCTTTGTAACCTGATCTAGTAGTGATCGCTGTGAGGTAGTTTGAAGGGGCTAGTCAAAAGCTACTTGCAAGTGATATTGGAGTGAGCTACTGGTCATGTGAGATAGCTTGTGAAAGCTATTGAAATACTATCAAAACTCTTGTGTAGTATATTTTTTCTCCCTGAATCTCCTTTATATTCTATTTTGTGCTTATCATATTTGTTTTGTTGAAAAACTTATTCAAGCTTTTTTTTTAATCTCTTTCCTAGTTCAAAAAGTCACTTTCTAACATATGCTGACACTATTTTTGCTACACTTCAAGTTCACACTTGATAGTATTTGTTTATGATTTTAAGAAACTAAAAAGGAAAAAAAATCCAAAGCACAATTTAACCCCCCCTTCTCCTGCACTTTTCAACCTACAGCCTTGTCTCTTATTCATAAGTATATGACCAGTACTTCCCTTAGCCTTAGTTTGCTCAACGTCGGGGGAAGAGGGAAGCAAGGGAATTTTTAAACTCAATGAAAGCTTGCTCACGTTTCTCTATCCACTCGAATGCTCTGCCCTTTTTTAGTAGTTCAAATAGCAATAACGACTTTAGTGATGACATCGAGAGAAATCTTGATAAGGGTGCTTGCCTTCCTTTGAGCTTTTGTACTTCATTTATGCTTCTTGGCCTCTTCATTGTCAAGATCGCTTGGTATTTCTTAGGGTTTGCTTCTATTCTCTGGTGGGTCAACATGAACCCTAAAAATTTCCTAACATTGATTGTGAATGAACATTTTTCCTAGTTCATGTGCATTTGGTGGATTCTTAAACATGCGATGATTTCCTAGAGATCATGATTTTCACCAACATATCATCAACATACACCTCCATGGTCCTTTTGATGTGGCTTTCGAACACATGGTCCATCAACTAATAGTAGCAGGACCTTATATTCTTTAGCCCAAAATGCATGACTTTGTAGTAGAAATTGCCCATTGGCATTATAAATGTTGTCTTCTCTTCATCCTCTGGGTTCATTGGTATCTAATTGTATCCCGAGCAAGCATCCATGAAAAGGAGATATTGGAACTTAAAGGCTGAGTCAACAAATGCATCAATATTTGGGAGCGGGTAGGGATCTATTAAGCAGGCTTTGTTGAGGTTGGTATAGTTCATGAATATCCTCAGCTTCCCGTTAGCCTTAGGAAGTAGGACCACGTTGGACAGCCAGGTCAGATATTGTACTTTTCTTATAAGCCTAGTAGCAATGACTAATCTTTTCGAGGTGTATGCTACCACTAGGAATCGAATCTCTAATTAGATATTTAAGTCGCTTAGCTAACCACCAATTGAGGCATGTCTCGTGCTTCAACATATTTTTTAAAGTGTTTGGATTTGATTTTTTTTTTAAAAAAAAGAGTGTTTCAAATTAAAAAAGTGGTAAAACCACTATTTTTTTAAATTGGGGATACCTAGCTTTTAAAAAAAAGTAGAAGCACAAGTGATCTTTAATAAAATAATATTGAAAAACTATCTCTTATTATTATTTATAATCATAGTTATTAACTAGTGCATAAACTCTCTTATTGGCAAGCTCGTGCAGGTTTAAGTAAACTCTAACAAAATAGATAAAGTCTAGATTCTATTATAACTTTACGTGTTTAGATTTATGCTTGATTTTGCTATCCAGATATAAATTATCTGTCATTTTTGTTTATCTTATGCAATATTTATTGGTTTTATGTAACTTATTTTGTCCATTTGTTACTGTTTGATTATGTGTTGTTAACTACAAAACAATAGGTGCATATGGAAAAGTGGATGTTATAAAAATTAAGACATGTGTTTGGATATATTTTATGATATTTCTTTCAATTATAATTGTTTTAAGGTTAAAATTCTTCAATAATAATATATAAAAAGATTTAATGGTACCTCATTACCAAGATATATTAAGTATTATTTTTCAAATATGTATACTCTTTTGAATTTACCAAGGCATTTGGAAACCTTTAATGAGATGGAATTGAATTGAATTCTTATGTTTGGAATGAATAAGTAATTTAAATAATAAAATTCAATTCCTTGATTTGAAATGGGTCTAAAAATGAATTAATTTAATTATTTTTACTATTTTATCCCTCATTAATAGTTAGGAACAAAACATTATATTCAAATAAGGTTATTTTGGTATTTTCATTTGTTGGAATTCAATTCTCACACAAAATCACATCCATTGGACCGAATTCAATTCCTTAGTTTTGTAGGATTTCAATTCCCAAGTTAATTCAATTCCTTCAATTAAATTGCTTTCAAAGCATGAAATTCAACTCAATTCCTTAATGGAATTGAATTTCAAGGTTTCCAAACACCCTATACGAGTCGAGTTTATAATTTGAGTTTATCATGCCTTCACAAGTTTACCTAAACTCTCGAGTTTGATAACTTTATTTACAATTACAACCATATTTCTTACTAGACACTTAACAAGTCATCTTATTTCTTACTCCTCATAGTCAAACACCTCTTATCTCCTCACAGTCACTCATTCACACACCTCTAATAAACCTACAGTCCAACTTCGTTTCAAACTTCATTGCTTTTTCAAGATACACTCAGTTTCATTTATTTTATTTAAAGATATCCTAAACTATATTAGGGAGGATGAACAATATTGGCATTATTTTAATGATTACATTGGGCCCATAGATGGTATTCATGTAGCTATCAATGTACCTGTTGATCGACAGACACTAGTATATTGGTTGTGTGATTTTGATATGTATCGCATGACCTAGTTGGGAAGGTGCTTCCCATGATACTAGAATTTTTATGGAAGCACTACGAAGACCAGAATTATAATTTCTTCTTCCACCTACATAGCACTTACGTTGGGAGGAACCAACTCAACAAGACATAAAAGTTGAGGAATAGTATAAGGGATTGTTACCACCAGAATGAATCATTAGTATTTTTACATTGTTAAACTTTTGTTCTTGTCCTTTTATGTAATTTAGTCTAAAAATTATTTTAGTTTTATTCATCCAAACATATTTCTAAGCACTTTTAATAATTAAAAGCGCTTGTTAGATTGTCTACCCAAATGCACAATAATATTCTTTTCTTAAAAACAAGTCTACTAAAAAGAAGTTAAGTAAAAAAAATAATCTTTTTAAAAAGAAATCCAAGCACACTCTAAATCCATCTCTAGTTATTATGGATCACAATTATAATATGGATAATTTTGTAATTTGGTCTATACCAAATAATTGAATATTCGTATAGTACATCATTATCTCTCTTCTCAATCATTAGCAATTCGCTTATTCAATTAGCAATTCTTCTTCATTGAATGCTTGAAGATATATGTGTTTTTTTTTTATTTTTCTTACAAAATCAAATGAGGTGATCTTGTAAGGGCTAGTCATATTGGTTTGGAATGAGGAAGAGATAAGAGAATTTGATATGAATTCATGTTCTTAAAGGTTTAGAGGTGTTGGAGAGAATGAGAAGAATATATAAGGTTGAGACTTGAGAAAAATTTTGTAAGAGTGTTTAAGTGTGAATGGAAATAAAAACATATGAGAGAGAATGGGGAATTTGGGAGTGAGCTGGGTAAAATTTATATATTTGTGCATACAAGTCTATGTAATTTTTCATTTATGTATGCATGTAGTGCAATTCTAAAGGTAAGTTCATAATGTTACTTGCATGCAAAATTAAATAAATATAAAGGCTTTTTTATCAAAATAAAATAAAAATTAATTATTTATGCACTTCCATAATCTTGAATATTATTCCAATATACAATACTTTTTTATAAGAGCAAATTGCCTAACATATTAATGTAGTTATTTAAATATAAATCTCACAACTTAAGAATATTGATAATAGAAATTTAAGTTCCAAATTATATATTATCATGAACTAACATATTAATGTAGTTATTTAAATATTACCCTCATAAAATTTATATAAAAATTCAGAAATAAAGTATTCAAATTGTTTTGTGAAACCAAACAAAGTATAATATGAAACTATTTTTTTTTAGTTATGTTAAAGTCATTTATATTGATTCTCCAGATTAAGATTATATAAATCATATTATCATCAGCTAACAAATGACCATGAATAATTTAATTAAATCACATCAATATTTGATAATATTATTACGCAATTTTTGCTTAAAGTTCATTTTGATATGCTAATAATGAATAACTTTTTTTATTAAAAAAATAGTGAACATATATATTTTTCTGGTCAAGTAGTGGGGAGTGGCTATTGCAATTCTCATTCAAATATTTTTTTGTTGTTGTCTAGTTTCTATATTATATTCTTCTCCATATTTGATAATTATGATGAGAATCTTCTGATTACATAGAAAAAGAAAGACGAGAAGACTAAAGTGAGAATGTTGGTAAAGTGCAAAAGTGATGGCTTAATTATCATTGGGCCATTAGTGAGATTCATACAATATGCACATGATGAAAGTTATTAATCCAATAATGATTAGCATTTAAGTTAATCGATTGGCATTCAAACATTTAAGAACCTAAGTTCAAGGATATTTTTGGATTTGTTTACTGGATTCTAAAACCGAGGCAACTGTCAAAATTCAACAATTCTTAACATGTGCAAACTCGGCACTAGATTGCTGACTTGTTGACCAAAAGTAAAATGACCTCTGATGACATGCCAAATGCCAATACAGAAAGAAGCTCAAAATGAGGAAGTAAAACAAGAAAATTAGCACCAAGCAAAACACCAATATAGAAAGAAGCATGACAATCAGAAATTGAAACCAAAACCTTCCATGTAGATTAATGTAGCACTTACAATCACATCAAGTTTTAGATAGATTAACTCTGTTGAGTACTGAAGTAAAGCATTCTAATTGATGAACACTTTGCGACAATTTTCACATTGGATCTCCATGTTGTTATGCAATAAAGATGAATGATGATGAGCCAGTTGTTCTTTTGTGGGAAAAGCTCTTGTCTTAGTTATGCAATTCACACATTTGAATGGCTTTGTAATAGAGAGGAAGGCATATCTGTGTTCAATACTCTCGGAGTTAAGAAAGGTGAGAGAGATTATATATTGAAATAATGAGAAAAAGATTAGAAAACAAACCTCTGCTAAGGTAAAATGGAACTTCTAATGTGAATCTTGGTTGTTCTTCTTGATAACAAATCAGAAATAAAACAAATAATGTGAATCCCTAGTTATTCTTGGTGGTGGCAGAGTAATTAATGTTAATCTATGTCACGTTAATAAAAGTATTTGACTCAATCATACATTATCTGGAAAATCTTACAAATAGAATTATATGATTGGGTGATAATATAAAACTCTTTTACACTGATAATGTATCAAAATTAATCTTATTTTTTTATTTGTTAAATTTTACTAAATTAAAATTAACATTTGTTATAATTTTATTTTTATTCCATTTTTGCTTCTTGATTAGAAACATTTGTGATAGTGAAAAGATAAATTTAACTTATGTAATACACAATCTCATACAAAATAACATACTGAATATTTTAAAATAATATTAAAATTTTATTGTAGGACGGACAGACACAATCACCTTTATAATCTTCAACAGGAAAAAATCCTCATGAGCATTTACCTTTCCTTTTTTCCCCGTATTAGAAACCAAACTGAAAAACACTCGAAAATCTTACATTACTCATTAACCCGTAAATTGTTATTTATCACTAGAGGTCAACCCCATGTGTTACACAGATTTGTTTATATTTTTAAAATTATTTTAATGAGAATACTTATAAAAAAAATATGAAAATGAAAATTATATGTGAACATTGATAAAATATTTTGAGAGTTATTTTATTTATAGCATAAAAAAATTTTATTGAAGGAGTTAATGACCACTTTATTGTGTCCATGAATTTATAGAGGAATATCATGCTTTTTTTATAGGAATTCAACAACTAGTCTTACATTTGGGAATCTATTTGGATATTCACGTCTTCATGACTTTGGGATGATCTTTATATGATTTTTCTACCGATCTTGCCTTTCTTCTTGCGTGAAGATATCATGGGTCTTTCATGGGCAACATGTGTTACATTCATATCAACGTGGAATGCATATCAATATAATTATTTAAATTTCTTGAATTGATAATAATTAAATCAATATTTTGTAATATACAAACTTAATAGGACCATCAATTGTGTATTTTTGGTATTACCAGTTTGAGTTATTAATATTAATAATTGTTCTAATTGCTCATTTTGTTTCTCATATAAGCATAATTATGTTTAACAAAATTTTAATATAAACTTGTAGCATAAGTTCAAAAATTACATGTAGGTGTGAGAAATTAAGATATAATAAATTCTAGATTGTATATTATACATATCAAAAACTATAAACTATAAATTTGATATATTATAAATTTATGACTTATTATCACTTGTTATATTGATATTAAATCAAATTAAGAATTACAAATTTTAATTAAAAGATAAAAGATTCGCCTTATTTTTATATTTTAACATAACTTACTAGTCACATGTTATTTACAAATTGGATATCGTATTGAGGCTAGATTCATCCATTCATCGAACTCATAAGACTTATAAACTAGTTCTCTAACTTAATTTCTCATAAAATTTCGATTTCCTTTAATTAAATCAAAACTGAAATGATACCAACTTTTATGAAGGATTACCAACAAATTGATTAGTAGTTAGAAACTTATTGGAAAGAATTACCAACATGTATTAGAAAAAAAAGTCTAAATAACTTTTGTTTTAGAGAACAAATTGGATGTCATGTTGAGGCTAGATTCATCAATTAATGGAGCACATGAAACCTCTAAACTTGTTCCCCAACTCAATTTATCAAAATATTGTTATCACTTTATTCAGAAATATTTTTGACACAATTTGGTATTGGAGCACAAATTGAATATTTTATTTAGGTTTAATTCATCAATTCACATAGGCCATGTCTTATAAGCTTGTTCTCTAACTCAATCTTTTATAAGAATTGCAATTTCTTTTAATATAAATAAAAACAAAAAAAAAATTACCATTTTCAGGAAAATTTACGAACATTTTCAACTAAAATTATCAATATTTTAATACTCAAGGCTTGTTCCTAAGCTTCATCATTTTTCACTTATATTAAGTTTTTTGTGCAATTTTATTGGAGAAAAAGCATTTTTAGATTCCAAGTTTATTTTCATTCTCCAAAAACCCGCAATATCTTCTACTCTATACTTGACTAAATATTATGTTGCCTCACTATCGTACTTTAACTTTTGGAATAACATAAAGGGTTATAAAGCCAAGCCTCAAGAATAGAAAATATTCAAGACAATATGATGATTTTAATTTATTCATAGTTCAAACAAGGTGAATTACATATTTTTTTTGTTTCCTAGGGTATCCATCGGTGGATGTAGTGACTAATACCTTTACGTACTGTAAGCCCATTTAAGATGGTAGACGTTGGCCATGGATTTTAAAGCTACTCCATTCCCAAGGTGAGAATCGAACCCTCAATACTTGATTAAGAAAAGAGAAAGCCCTTACCATCTTACATCGACCTCCGTGATTAAGGAGAATTACATTTGCCTTTGAAGTTCAATTTGTTACTAAATTCATTTATTAATTGTATTTCTTTAGCTTTGAGAAGGTTTCTATATTACAATGCTAGATCTCATTCAATTTTACGTGTATATGCTTTATTTTTTCTTTTAAAGCAAAAACTGTGTTCATGATTTAACAATATATTTTAGGCATGCATTGTTAGAAATATAATTCTTTATAATCCCAAGATCATCCATGTTAAATCATCAAGAAAATGAATAGACAAATTACAGAAGTGTACCTAAATCCAGAGGAATAAATTGATGTTTAGGTCTGTGGTTCTTAGCCTTCCAAGTTGATACGTATGCTAGAGATGCGGCTCTCTCTTTTCTGATGATGGAATGTCAAGAAAAGATGCGTGCATATAACTTGGGGACTATAACCTTTTATAACTTCATAAACCCTAGTTTTTAATTCGGCCCATCATAAAATTAGTAACTAGGTAATCCTGGTATCTACACATAATAAGCCTACACTTAATGAGATGATTTGGGCTCATTAACTTATCATATCATTCTAATTTTGGTGAAACTTTATAATAGCATACAATATACAATTATATATACAAGTCCACGGGTTTTTACAATCTCTCACACTTGGACAATGTATATATCCACAAATTGTATATTAAACCGTAACTTTCGAGTGCTAAATTTGTTATCATGGTCAAAACATCTCCTAATAATCTCATCCATCAATTATGTAAATATAGGATCAAGGTGACTTTTGTTACATATATCGTAACTAAGTCCATCCATGGTCACATATATCAACACAACCAAATGACATAGATCAAGTATGGATATGTAGCATGGAAATTGCATGTAAAGTGATCTAACATATCTATTTCCAACTGGTCCAACCTTAATCCTTATGAGATCATATACAATATAAGTCAGAGTGAAAAACAAAATCAAATACTTTATTTTTGCAGAAAATATCCATAAACTTAAGGTTTGTCTAAAATATATGAGCATCCAAATGCACAGTCCCACTAACACAACATATCATATAAAATGATAACACACCCATATGAGCAACATGCCCGTGAAAGACATTGGATGTCAATCCCTTAGTAAGCAAATCCACAATCATGGAGTTTATGCTAATATGCTCTATAGACACTTTTATCACTCTGCACTCCTCTTAATATATATGGCTACTAACATATTATCAAAAATAACCTAAGTGGTATTTCAATTTCATCTACAATTTGTAGCCTTGTGACAAAATTTCACAGTCATATTGTATGATTGGATGCCTCATAATAATTTTAAAGACAATTACTTTACTAGAAAAGCAACAAGTGTTTGCTTAGCATTCTTTCAAAAATTGGGTTTCCAATAAGTGCATAATTTTAGCTTAAATTGGATCTATAATTACCTTAGCATCTAGCAAAGTTGGAGTCTAAATATCCAGTGATCTCTTATCTTATCTGACTTCTCACATTTGAACATGTGATGTTTTGTTCTTTGAAGATAACATGTAATGCCCCGATTTTCTGTTAGAGTGAAAATGACCAAAATGTCCCTGAGGTCATTTTCGACCTGGAATTCGAGGAAAGCCGGTTCGGCAGTACTCGAAGGGCAAACTCAATGTTGGAAGGGGATTGGATGACTTGTGTACCTTCCCGGGATCGAAAATATCGTTTTTCGAGTTTTCGAGTCAAAATGACCAAAACGCCCCTGCGGTGTTTTACCCGTTTGCAAGTGCCAGATGAACCTGAAACTTCTCCAGATTGTTTTAAAAGCCATTTTTATGTAGACTATGACTTTAGTTTTGGTCTCAGAGGTCCCAGGCGAAATTAGTACAAAATTACGGTTTTGCCCCTAGTTTCGTGTTTTTACGCTTAATCGCGTGATTAAGCAAACCTAAGCAATATTAGGCTCTAATCGAAGGTTAATTAATTTTCTTAATTAATCTTGAGTCAAAATAATTTATTAAAGTTGATTAGAACCTAAAAGTGCTTAATTACAACTTAAAATCATATTTTAATTCCAAGACTCCTAGTCATGGAATCTTGAATAGTATTTTCTCTTTCCAATTCCTTAAATCATGGAATTGTGTTACACATTGTTATTCACAAATGAGTTTTTAATTCTCTAATGATGTATGAGCACTCCTAATCTTGTCATAAAATTCCTAATACTCATACTTAGCTACCTAAACTTAAGTTTAATTACTCCTAACTTTGTACCTAAGCTAACCTACACTTAATCCTATCATTAGCACCCAATTACATGGAAGATATTTCCTCCCCCCATGCTGTCTAAATTTGGCCGAAGCCATGCCCTTCCACATGCATCACATGCGTGAATTTTTCACACACAAAGAGCCATGCTTTGACCTTACACAAACTATACTTTGAGTCATACAAACCATGCTTTCATCCATGCTTCCAAGGACAACATCTAGAAGCTTTTCCTCCCCTATTTTCTGGTCTGAAATTCACGCCAGCCCTCTCCCCATTTTGATGAATTATTTCATTTCAAAACTTGAAGAAAAATCACCTCAAGTCACCATACTTGTCATACCTTGTCGTAGTTTCAATCAAGCTTGCTTTTCCTAATGAATAACCAAGTGAAATAAATCAATTCCTCCATTTATTTGTGGCTGAAAATCTTCCAGCCATGTCTCACTTCTAGAAGCCTAATTTCAATCACAATTAAAAGAAAAGCTCACTCAAAAACCCATGTCTAAAGCCATACCTTGTGTCATGAACTCCATACTTCAAACCATGCTTGTATGACACAATCAAAGAGATATTTTTCTTCCTTTTCCCTCCCATAGCTATGGTTCCTTCTCCCCCTCAATGAGACTTCATTTGTTTCATTTTCTATAAATAGGTGCATTAGAAGAACTTGCAAACACTTTTAGCACATTTGCAAGCTTTTAGAATTTCCTAGCTTCTCTAAGTTTCTTTCCTTTTCTTTCAAAGTTTCAAGAGAACTCTCTCTTGTTCTTCATCTCCATCCTCTCCATCTCTTCATTTTATCATCATCTCTTAGCCCTCAAACACCATCCTAAAGCCTTGAACCACCATCAAATCCCTCAAACACCTCACCTTAAATACAACCTCACCTCAAACACAACTCCAACCTCCTTATCTCCCCTTGGCCGAAACCATCAAGCCCTTGGAGGAGCTCATCATCTTGTTTCCTTTTCTCAAAGTTCAAGCTTTTTAACTTCACTCTAGGTAGGAGTGTTTTCTAAACTTTGTTTTCTTGAAAAAGAGTTCTTTCTAGCTTTCTCTTGGATTTCTTTTTGGAACTTCCTTGGTTATTCGTTCCTTGAGATTTCGGTCACTTGGCCTTGATGAGCACATGATAGCTCAATGATGAGGACTCCTAGATGATGACTATGTGTTCATCTCAAAGGAACCTCTAAAGCTTGAGGTTTTATTTTCTTTGAGTTTCAACTTCATTTTCTAACTCAAATATGATGTTTACTCAAGAACACTTTTTCTTTTCTTGCTATTTGGAGTTCGGTTCCTTTGTTTCCTTTTCCTTAACATTTCGGTTTCTATTTCCTTTTCGATCATTGAGGTTTTATTTGTTTAGAAAGTTTGTTTTCTTGAGCTTGATGATGATGTTCAAGAACCTCATAGTTCCTTTGAGAACTTGGTTCAAGAGCTCTAAAGCTCTCTTTGTAATGAGATATATGTTGGGTTGTTATTTTGTTAAAGTCATGGATGAGCTCTAGCTAACTATAAAATGAACCTTGCATCATGTTTATTTTATGCTTTGCACATCATGTTTACTTTCCTTGCTATCACTAAGTATTCAAGATAATAAGTGAAACTTGCACTATCATATTTATATTTCAAGCTATGCATTATCATGTTTATATTTCAAGTTCTCACTAAATATTAAAGATAATAATAGGTTGCATCTCATGTTTATTTTATGCTATCACTTTACTTTCTACTGCAAGCTAAAACAAGTGCATGAGCATGTTTATTTTTATGTCATCACTTAAATGAACCTAGAGCTCAAAGACTTGCCCATTGTTGTCTCAAAACAAAGGTCTAAAATATTTATTTCCCTTGGTTCATGTTTCGGCCCTAAGAGGTTTTGATGCTTCTAAGTATTGAAAACTATGTTTCATAAATTTTCTAAGCTTTTATGAGTACAAGGAATATGTAGAACTAAGTTTTATGAATTTAGGGCCTCTTGAGACAAAGTTGATTTAGTCACTGCCCTCTTAAATATTTTTATGATTTTAGATGTTAAAAATGTTTATAAATGAGTTTTGAAAGTTTTAAAAAGGTTCCAAGAGAAACTAGTATTTTATGTGCTTTAGAAATTATGTTTTATGCCTTTATGGAGAATGGTTGTTTTGGTTCTACCTTGCCATTATTTGCCACTGTATGAGCTGTTTTAATGGTGATAATATGCCTATGTTTGGGTATAATTAATGTTAAAACTCATATGTGAAAGATAAGGAAAGTTAGAAACTAGAAAATAATTAATTTGAGAGTTTTAGATCCCTTAATGTTTGAATTTTCTGGATTCTGTCCAGCAAGGTTTAGTAATGCTAATCATGGATTTAAATTAGTTTAAATGTGTAGGAATGACTCATAAATGGTTTAGGACTTGATCTTGATGCCTTAGGAGCAAACCAGACTTAGAAAGGGTCATTGTTGTGACTCCTAGGTACCCGTAAAGTTAGGATTATGAATTCTACATCCTTGAGGTTTAGAGATGTTCTTGACCATAGTGTGAGGTGAGAAAGACTTAGTTATAACCTTATAAGTTCCTGAGAGATTAGGTCTGATGATTTATAACTTAGAATGTGAGTTGAGGACCATAAGGGTCAATGCATAAGACACTAAAAAGTTGTTAATGATATGATGTGTTGTATGATGCAATGATATGATAAGATGTGCTTGATGCATGAGAAAATGATTGATGAAAATGTTAAAGTTTATCATAGCATGAGTTTTCACGAGAACATATTGTGTAAATTAGCTTGTGGCAGTTTGAAGGAAATTTGGTTTAACAGCTGTTATGCTGCCGAATTTCCGTCAAACCTTAAAGGGTTGAAAGAAATGTTTATGAGTACCATATGAGTTGAAAACCCTGGGTGACACCGATTCTGCCGAGCACCCCTAGGGGAGACAAATCCGTAAGGGTATGAGTAGATGCAGCCTACCAAAGCAGACAAATTGCTGTGGCGAAATGCCCGCAAAGCTTTTCAAAGAGGGTAATCCCAGAGAGAGATGATCCCTGCCCCCTACCCGTACTTGTGAGTCGGGATTATTATTTATGTTTCGCTTATTCAAGATAATAAGTAAGAGCTAGTGACGACTAGCTGAGGTATGAGCTCATAACCTAGTTATTTTTAGGGTGGCCTATATGCTAAAGTACCATGATTAATGTCACGAAGTTGAGGAATGATTCACTTGAAAGTCATATGCCCTCATGCCACATGATTTATGTTTATGTGCTTTGATGTGTTGTCTTATATGCTCAAGTATTGACATGCATCCATGATATAACCTGTTGCATTTATAACACCAAGTCGCATGCTAAAAAGAATGGACCTTGGATAATTAGTTTGAGAAACCCTAAATCAAACCTTATATGCATGATCACTATTTTATAATTAAACCCAAGGTTCCTGAGGATGTGTACGATGTAACCCTAGGATAGGAGACTCCTACTGAGATTCTTTAGCAAGAATTCTCACTCCTCTCTCTTCTTTCTTCCGTCACATCTTCAGATATCGATGGCGACATTCGTGCTTTTCATTGACACGCCTACTTAGGTCCACTATGACCCGGACCACGGGTCATATCATTTTGAGGGGCAGTGTACCGTGCGAGTCTTCATGTTCATTGGATGCCCCTTTACACATCCTGTATAGAGCTACCGTTTCTCCCCGATGTCACCTTATGACGACGCGATGGTTTTTGTGCACGTCCGGACACAAGACGAGAGGATTCTATGGATGTATACTGGTGGTTCGATGCCTCGATCCCCGAGTTTGGAGGATGACCCATCCGAGGACCCGCCGACGCACATGTATAGTGAGAGTTATGCTCCTACACCACAGTTTGTGCGAGATGTGAGCGAGGAGACCATTACGCAGCCGAGGCTAGCGAGGCGAGCCGAGAGGTGCCCCTACCGAGGAGCCCATGCTCAGTCCTCACGTGTTCCCACTCTTGCTGCTCTGCGTCCATGGATCGGTTACACTCCACCATTTCCCGGATTCCAGTAGCTGACGTCATAGGGGAGGCTCAGTGCACACACCACATGTAGAGTGGATAAACCTTCTTTGTTTTTGAGGTTATTCACCATAGGTGCACTCGGGTAATTATGATTTATTTCTACTTTCTTGTTTTCTGTTGTATTTCCTTTTCCGCTGTATTACAAGCTATGCCCGTCCCTATGAGGGCATGACTACTTATGTACCCTAATTATGTTATTAATGGAATGTTTCCTTTATTATCATGATTGTTCTTTGGTCTTATGCCCTACTTTATGATTTCTGATAATTGTTACGCGTGCTTTATGTTTCTATCGTTTGACTAGTTACGTTTGTGGCTCTCACTTTGTTTATGTTTTCAAAAAGAAAAATTTACCCGTAATTTCCGGTAAGTATTTTATTAAAAAGTTGAGACTAAGAAGTAATAACTGTAACGCCCCGATTTTCTGTTAGAGTGAAAATGACCAAAATGCCCCTGAGGTCATTTTCAGCCCGGAATTCGAGGAAAGCCAGTGCGGCAGTACTCGAAGGGCAAACTCAATGTTGGAAGGATTAGAAAACTTATGTACCTTCAGGGATCGAAAATCTCGTTTTCGAAGTTTTGGTCAAAATGACCAAAACGCCCCTGTGGTGTTTTACCCGTTTGCAAGTGCCGGATGAATCCGAAACTTCTCCAGATGGTTTTAAAAGGCGTTTTTATGTATTCTATGACCTCAGTTTTAATTTTTGAAGTCCTGGGCAAAATTAGTGCGAAATTACGGTTTTGCCCCTAGTTTCGTATTTTTACGCTTAATCGCGTGATTAAGCGAACCTAAGCAATATTAGGCTCTAATCGAAGGTTAATTAATTTTCTTAATTAATCTTGAGTCAAAATAATTTATTAAAGTTGATTAAAACCAAAAAGTACTTAATTACAACCTAAAATCATATTTTAATTTTATGACACCTAGTCATAGAATCTTGAATAGTGTTTTCTCTTTCCAATTCCTTAAATCATGGAATTGTGTTACACATTGTTTATTCATAAATGAGTTTTAAATTCTTTAATGATGTATGAGCACTCCTAAACTTGTCATAAACTCCCTAAATCATATTCTTAGTTACCTAAACTTAAGCTTAATCATTCCTAACCTTGTACCTAAGCTAATACACATCTAAACCTACCATTAACACACAATTAAATGGTCAAACTCACCTCCTCCCTTGCTGAACCAGACCAGGCCGTGAACCTTCTCCCCCATTATGCATCACATGTTCAATTTTTCAACACTCCAAGGCCATACCTCAAGTCACATACACTATACCTTGTCACAACTTTCAATCAAGCTTGAATTTCCACATGAATAAATAATGAAAACAACCCATTTCTCCCATTTAATTGTGGCTGGAAAAGTTCCAGCCATGCATTATTTCTAGAAGCCTAATTTCATAAAAATTTGATAGGAAATTAACTCACATCAAGCCATACTTTGTAGCATAGCTTCCATACTTCAAACCATGCTTGAATGACCTTGTGTAAGAGATATTTTCTCTTCCTTTTCCCTCCAAACCACACGGCCACTCCCTCCATTTGCAAGCTCCATGGTTTTGTTTTTCTATAAATAGGATGCTTGTGTTAGCCTTGTTGCACTTTGAAACATTTGCAAAGTTTAGAGTTTTAGAGTTGTCTTGCTAGTCTTTCCTTTTTCTCTCAAAGTTCCAAGAGTGTTCTTCCTTTCTTTTCATCTTTATCTTCTTCATCTCTTTATCTCATCATCACCTCTCCACCATCAAACACCACCCCAAAACCTTGAACCATCATCAAACCTCTCAAACACCACACCTCAAACACAACTCCACTTGAAACACATTTTCTTTCTTTTTCTCTCATCAAGGCCGAATCATCATCACCATCCTAGGAGGTGTTGCTCATCTCATTTCCATCTTCAAGATCAAGCTTTTATCTTCATCACTAGGTAGGGATTTGTTTTCAAACTTTATTTTGCTCAAGAAAGTGTTTTTCTCTAGTTTTTCTTGGATTCTTTTTGAACTTTCCTTTGTCTTTCCTTTCCTTTCATTTTCGGCCATGAGGCCTTGATTTGAGCATGATAGCTTGATGATGAGAGTTTCTAGATGATGACATTGTGTTCATCTCAAAGAAACCTCTAAAGCTTGAGTTTTCCTTTTCTTACAACTTCATCTATATGTTATCTAGCTCACATGGTTTTCCAACTTAAGAAAAATTAATCTAAGGATTTCTAAAAGCCCAAGCCTACCCTTGTCAACCTTAAAGTTGGCTTCACGTTCTAGAGATTTGTCTCTAGATAGGGGTTTTGGGTACTTAATAAAGAACTTGATGTAGCTTCACTTTCTTTCTCTTTTATATGATTTTCGATTCTTGTGTTGTGATCTTTGAGATGTTGTATGGGGTTATTATCTTGTTAAAGCCTTAAATGAGCTCTAGTTAAACATAAAAATGAAACTTGCATCATGTTTACTTTAAGCTTTGCATATCATGTTTATTTCTTTGCTATCACTAAATCCCAAGATAATGAATGAACTTGCATTATCATGTTTATGTTTCAAGCTTTGCATTATCATATTTATATTTCAAGTCCTCACCTAAATATCAAAGATAATAATATATTGCACCACATATTTATTTTATGCTCTCACTTTACTTTCTAGCAATAACTAAAATAAGTGCATGAGCATGTTTATTTTTATGTCATCACTTTAATGATTCTAGAGCTCAAAGACTTGCCCAAGGATATCTCAAACAAAGGTCTAAAACATTTATTTCCTATGGTTCATATTTCGGCCCTATGAGGCCTTAATGTTTTCAAGTATTGAAAACTATGTTTTATAATTTTTCTAAACTTATATGAGTATAAGGAATGTGTAGAACTAAGTGTTATGAATTTAGGACCTCTTGAGATGAAAATAATATAGCCACTGCCCTATTAAGTATTTTCATGAGTTTAGATGATAAAAGTGTTCATAAAAGAGTTTTGAAGGTTTTAATAAGGTTCCAAGAGAAACTAGTATTTTATGTGCTTTAGAAACTACGATTCAATGCCTTTAAATGGAGTTTCTGTTTCGGTTCTGCCTTGCTATGTTTGGCCACTGTATGAGCTGTGTTAATGATGTTAATATGCTTATGTTTGGATCATAATTATGTTAAGACTCATATGTGAAAGATAGGATAAGTTAGGAACTAGAAAAGAATTTATTTGAGAGTTCTAGATCCCTTAAAGATTTATTTTTCTGGATTCTGTCCAGCAAGGTTTAGATTCAATAATCATGGTTTTAAATTAGTTTATATGTGTAGGAATGATTCATAATTGGTTAAGGACTTAATCTTGAAGCCTTAGGAGCAAACCGAACTTAGAAAGGGTCATTATTGTGACTTCTAGGTACCCGTAAAGTTAGTATTTTGATTTCTGCACTCTTGAGGTTTAGAGATGTTCTTGACCATAGGGTGAGGTGAGAAATACTTAGTTATAACCTTATAGGTTCCCAAGAGACTAGGTGTTGATGATCAATAACTTAGAATGTGAGATAAAGATCTAAACCGTAATTTCTAGAACTCCGTAATCACATAAACATAAAGCTGTCCAAATTCTGCTTAGTGCTATTTGGATTAATCCTTGAGCATAAAATTTGTATAACCCATTAATTGTCAAACTATAGGTGTATAAAGAAGTTCAAGATAATGTTAGAACAATTAATTTGTAAGTTTAAGACTCATAAGAATCGAAGTTTAAAACACTATGAGTTATAACATATCATGTCTATAAGCTTATGGGGATGATTGTTAGATATAACTATGTGATGATGTTTGTGTGAAAGTTTTATGTGACGAATGTTATGAGAAAGTTTCATGTGATGATATATATGTTATGAAAAAGCCATATGAGAATGCATGATAAAAATGAATATGAAAAATGATGAGGTAATTGTGATTTAATACTTATGAGAATATAAATGTGACACAACACTGAGACGCGCTTCTCCTGGGTGACACCGGTTCGGCCGAGCACCCCCAGGAGGAGACAAATCCGTGAGGGTATGTGTAGATGCAGCCTGCCAAAGCGGACAAATTGCGAGGCCCACGTGGCTAGCAAAGCGTTTCAAAGAGGAAATGATCCTAGAAAGGAGATCCTTAATTTGCCCTCTAGCCCGTACTTTAAGTCGGGATTATGTTACGCTTATCATAGGATAAGTAAGAACTAGTGACGACTAGTTAAGGTATGAGCTCATAACCTAGAGAAGTTTTAGCGCGGCCCCAAGAGATGAAAGTTAAAGTTAACAATGTCACATAAACTATACTTATGCCAATGTTATAATGTTTCCTAGTTATTCTATTGTTTGGTTTACCTTATGATGCATTCATATCATTAGTATATTTCTGCTTAAGTTATAAAGACGCATTATAAAATATGACGGACCTTGGATAAAATACTTCTTTGGAAAACCAACTTAAAAGGAATTTATATGTATGCACACCTTTTAGAAATAAACCCAAGGTTCCTGAGGATGTGACGATGTCACCTAGGTAGGATAACCCTACCGAGAATTCTTTTAGAAAGATTCTCATTCCCTCTCTCTTTTCTTCCGTCATATCTTCAGATGGCGACATTCGTACTCTTCATCGACACCCCGGTATGGGAGCTGCACCATGACCCGGCACTCGGGTCATACCATTTTGAGGGTCAGCTGCGACCGCCGTGAGTATTCATGTTCATGGGACGACCCTTCGCTCACCCCGTCCCGAGCTACCGCTTCACCCCGACTGCTCCTTACCGTCATAACGGGATTTTTGAGCGAGCGAGACCACGCGATGAGCAGATCCTCCGCATGGAGCCCGAGACATCAGCGACGCGAGTACCGAGTATGTGCCGCGCCCCGGTGCTGAGAGGCGGACCCATCCGAGGACCCGCCATCCCACATGTACGGTTGGAGCTCGGTCCGCTCCTCCACCGATGAGGGCTGGGAGTGAGGAGACGGTGGTCCAGCCGAGGTTGGCTCGACGACCATCTATGCGCCCTCGCCGCGGGGGACATGCCCCGATGATGCGCTCGACCACTCCCGCCGAGATTCGTCAGTGGATCGACTCGACCCCACAGTATTCGGACCAGCAGGAGTAGTCATAGGAGGGGTAGTAGTTAGTGCACACACACGCCACATAGTAGAGGACAAACCTTCTTTTGTATATGAGGTTGTCTCCTTTAGGTGCACATGGGTATGGGTGTAGTTTCTCTTGTATTTGCTTTTTATGATTTCCTTGTATTGCATTTCAGTTGTATTTTGCTTCATGATGTATCAAATAGTCCTGCCTATTTGGGTAAGCACGTTATATATATATATATATATCTATGATTCAGTTGATGTTCCCATGACATGATGTGTTTCTTATGCTTTGCTTATATGTTTCTCTATGCTTTTCTTATGGATTCGTGCGTGGCTCTCACTTTGATTTTAAATTCCAAAAAGAAAAATTTTACCCATATTTCCGCTAAGTATTTTCTAAGTAAAAGATGAAACCAAGAGGTAATATTCTAAAGATTAACCTAAGAACATACTAGTAGTCTTGGGTTAAGATTTAGGGTGTTACAATAACCTAATGGTTAGCCAAATATGTTATAGAGTATTGGGTTAAAAATTAGGGTGTTACATAACACAAGATCCATTTGGCTGCTATCTAATGACCTATTACCGTATTACTGAAATATCTGCTTAACATCATAACAATGTATAGAATATCCAAATATGTACAAAATTGAGCATACATTATAATTCCCAATGCGGAAGCATAGCAAATCATTTGTATTTCTTTAATTTCAAAAAAAAACTTTAAGGCCATTGATTGGGGCTGAACATGTCTTCCTTAGTAATAGAGGTGTATCATGATTTGCAATAATGCATGCCAATTTTCTTAACTACCTTCTTAATACAGCTCTTCTATAATGATCCAAGAATACATTAAGAGCTATCTCGATGCATATAAATCCCTAATACAAAAGAGATGTCCCCTAGATTTTTATTTTAAATTATTCTTATATAGATTTCTAATGTAAACTGAATCATAATTAGCAAGCAGTATGTCATTAACACATTAAACCAAATAAAGTATGTACTCCAACTAAACTTTGCCATATACAATGATCAACTTCATTTATCTCAAAATCAAACTAGATAACAATTGGATGAAATTTATAATATTGTTAATAGGAACTTGTTTAAGCTCATAGATTGATTACTGTCATTTGCAAACCAAATTCTTTGCATCTCTCAATACAAAGTTTTTTTACAACACCATAAAAAATTGTCTTATCAATGTCGCCATTGAGAAACACAATCTTAACATCCATCTAATGTAACTTAGATCAAAATAATCCATAAATTCCATTATTGTGTTAAGAGAGTCTTTCTACGAAATCAAAGAGAAAGTCTTTTCTTAATTCATGCCTTTCTTTTGAGTGAAATCTTTTGCAACAAGACATGCCTTATATTTCTCCACACTACACTAAAATCTCTATTGATTTTAAATATTCATTTGCAACCAAAGAGATTCAAAACTTCAGGTAATGGGACGGTTACCAAATATTATTGTCTTTCGTAGAGTAAATTTATTCACTCATAGCATCAATCCACACCTGACGAATACTTTTCATGGTATGATGGAAGTTGATTGGATCATCTTCCAAAAATCCATGATCTTTCTTATATTCTTGGAGACGTATGAAACAATGATTAGAAGCCGCACTTTTCTTTTCTCTAGTGGATCTCCTTAGTGACATTTGTTCTTAAGGTTTTTTAGTTTGTTTTCAGGAATACCTTGTTGATCTTTATTAGGGAAATTTTCAATATTATTTCTAACTTTATTTCTCTCCCTAAACTCAATATCCTCAAAGAACTAACATTTCTATCTAAAATATTGATCTAATTGTGGGATCATAAAACTTATACCCCTGAGACTATACAAACTATCCAAACTATGTAGCCACTGACCATTTCTTGAGTCCAGTTTCTTTTCAGTTGGCCTATAAGGCCTTGCCTTAATTGGACAACTCCAAATGTGTAAATTCTTATATTGAAAATTTTTCTAGTCCATAATTCATAAGGAGTTTTGGTCACTACTTTTATTGGAACTCTATCAAGAATATTGGTTGCAACTGTTAATGGCTCTTCCTAGAGTGATATTGGTATGATAGTATGATTGATCATATTTCTTACTATATCTTCTAATGTTCTGCTTCAGCTCTAACAAACACAATTCATGCTAAAATAGCATTCAACATTGTATACTATAAGACAACACTATAGTCCTCCAAGGATTTGACAAATGATTTTGGACATTGTTCACATAATCCATCATATTTACCATAGCACTAACCACCATGGTAAGATTTGACAACCTTAACGCTTTTACCTTAATCCTCAATATAATCTTTAAATACCTTAAACATGTCCGGTGATTCAAACTTCTCCTAAATGAGATAAAGGTGTCTATAACTTAAAAATCAACTATTAATAACAACAACAAAAATTGTTCATCATTCCAACAAACCATATGGAATGATCCACAAATTACCATATAAGTTCAAAGGCATCTAAAGATTTGCCGATGCCAAATCTCTTTGTGTTTGTTTATTTCTCTTTAATACACACTTACCTGTGTCAAAAAATTAACCTTAAAATAAACAAAAATAAGAAGTATATATTTCTTTACATGCCAAAAGTTATATTTGGCACAATCATTCTTTATATGTCCAGTACTCTTACAAAAGTAACAGCTAAATTCCTCATTTTGTTTCTTCTGAGGTGGAGCATTTGCAGCTCCTTTATCCTTCTTTCTTTTCATATTCTTATCCTTAGAGGTACTTGCCAAGTGAGCACTTTCAATATTTTCTTGATTCAGTCTTTCATATTCTTATCCTTAGAGCGTTTTTATGTATTCTATGACCTCAGTTTTAATTTTTGAAGTCCCGGGCAAAATTAGTGCAAAATTACGGTTTTGCCCCTAGTTTCGTATTTTTACGCTTAATCACGCGATTAAGCAAGCCTAAGCAATATTAGGCTCTAATCGAAGGTTAATTAATTTCCTTAATTAATCTTGAGTCAAAATAATTTATTAAAGTTGATTAGAACCAAAAAGTACTTAATTACAACCTAAAATCATATTTTAATTTTAAGACACCTAGTCATAGAATCTTGAATAGTGTTTTCTCTTTCCAATTCCTTAAATCATGGAATTGTGTTACACATTGTTTATTCATAAATGAGTTTTAAATTCTTTAATGATGTATGAGCACTCCTAAACTTGTCATAAACTCCCTAAATCACATTCTTAGTTACCTAAACTTAAGCTTAATTATTCCTAACCTTGTACCTAAGCTAATACACATCTAAACCTACCATTAACACACAATTAAATGGTCAAAACTCACCCCCACTCTGCTGTCCAGCCTTGGCCGAAGCTGTCCTCCCCCATTGTGCATCACATGTTCAATTTTTCAACACTCCAAGGCCATACCTCAAGTCACATACACTATACCTTGTCATAACTTTCAATCAAGCTTGAATTTCCACATGAATAAATAATTAAAACAACCCATTTTTCCCATTTAATTGTGGCTGGAAAAGTTCCAGCCATGCATTGTTTCTAGAAGACTAATTTCATAAAAATGTGATAGGAAATTAACTCACATCAAGCCATGCTTTGTAGCATAGCTTCCATACTTCAAACCATGCTTGAATGACCTTGTGTAAGAGATATTTTCTCTTCCTTCCTCCCTCAAAAGCTACAGCCAAGCCCTCCCCATTCACTCCTCCATGGTTTTGTTTTTCTATAAATAGGATGCTTGTGTTAGCCTTGTTGCACCTTGAAGCATTTGCAAAGTTTAGAGTTTTAGAGTTGTCTTGCTAGTCTTTCCTTTTTCTCTCAAAGTTCCAAGAGTGTTCTTCCTTTCTTTTCATCTTTATCTTCTTCATCTCTTCATCTCATCATCACCTCTCAACCATCAAACACCACCCCAAAACCTTGAACCATCATCAAACCTCTCAAACACCACACCTCAAACACAACTTCACTTGAAACACATTTCCTTTCTTTTTCTCTCATCAAGGCCGAATCATCATCACCATCCTAGGAGGTGTTGCTCATCTCATTTCCATCTTCAAGATCAAGCTTTTACCTTCATCACTAGGTAGGGATTTGGTTTCAAACTTTGTTTTGTTCAAGAAAGTGTTTTTCCCTAGTTTCCTCTTGGAATCTTTTTGAACTTTCCTTTGTTTTTCCTTTCTTTTCATTTTCGGCCATGAGGCCTTGATTTTGAGCATGATAGCTTGATGATGAGAGTTTCTAGATGATGACATTGTGTTCATCTCAAAGAAACCTCTAAAGCTTGAGTTTTCCTTTTCTTATGACTTCATCTATATGATATCTAACTCACATGGTTTTTTCAACTTAAGAAAATTAATCTAAGGATTTCTAAAAGCCCAAGCCTACCCTTGTCAACCTTAAAGTTGGCCGGCACGTTCTAGAGATTTTTCTCTAGATAGGGGTTTTGGTATTTAATAAAGAACTTGATGTAGTTTCACCTTTTTCTCTTTTATATGACTTTCGATTTGTGTATTGAGATCTTTGAGACATTGTGTTGGGTTGCTATCTTGTTAAAGTCTTGAATGAGCTCTAGTTAACCATAAAATGAATCTTGCATCATGTTTATTTTATGCTATGCATATCATGTTTACTTCCTTGCTATCACTAAATATCAAGATAATGAATGAACTTGCATTATCACGTTTATATTTCAAGCTTTGCATTATCATATTTATATTTCAAGTCCTCACCTAAATATCAAAGATAATAATATATTGCACCACATATTTATTTTATGCTCTCACTTTACTTTCTAGCAATATCTAAAATAAGTGCATGAGCATGTTTATTTTTATGTCATCACTTTAATGATTCTAGAGCTCAAAGACTTGCCCATTGATATCTGAAACAAAGGTCTAAAACATTTATTTTCTTTGGTTCATATTTCGGCCCTATGAGGCCTTAGTGTTCCTAAGTATTGAAAACTATGTTTTATAATTTTTCTAAACTTACATGAGTATAAGGAATATGTAGAACTAAGTTTTATGAATTTAGGACCTCTTGAGATGAAAATAATGTAGCCACTGCCCTCTTAAGTATTTTCATAAGTTTAGATGATAAAAGTGTTCATAAAAGAGTTTTGAAAGCTTTAACAAGGTCCCAAGAGAAACTAGTATTTTATGTGCTTTAGAAACTATGTTCAATGCCTTTAAATGGAGTTTCTGTTTCGGTTCTGCCTTGCTATGTTTGGCCACTGTATGAGCTGTGTTAACGATGTTAATATGCTTATGTTTGAGTAATAATTATGTTAAGACTCATATGTGAAAGATAGGATAAGTTAGGAACTAGAAAAGAATTAATTTGAGAGTTCTAGATCCCTTAAAGATTTATTTTTCTGGATTCTGTCCAGCAAGGATTAGATTCAATAATCATGGTTTTACATTAGTTTATATGTGTAGAAATGACTCATAATTGGTTTAGGACTTAATCTTGAAACCTTAGGAGCAAACCGAACTTAGAAAGGGTCATTATTGTGACTTCTAGGTACCCGTAAAGTTAGGATTTTGATTTCTGCACTCTTGAGGTTTAGAGATGTTCTTGACCATAGTGTGAGGTGAGAAATACTTAGTTATAACCTTATAGGTTCCCAAGAAACTAGGCGTTGATGATCAATAACTTAGAACGTGAGATAAAGATCTAAACCGTAATTTTTAGAACCCCGTAATCACATAAACATAAAGCTGTCCAAATTCCGCTTAGTGCTGTTTGGATTAGTTCTTGAGCATAAAAATTTGTATAACTCATTAGTTGTGAAACTATAGGTGTATAAGAAGCTAAGGATAATGTTAGAACAATTAATTTGCAAGTTTAAGACTCATAAGAATCGAAGTTTAAACACTATGGGTTATAACATATCAAGTCTATGAGCTTATGGGGATAATTGTTAGATATGACTATGTGATGATGTTTATGTTATGTGGAAGTGTTATGAGTCGATGCATATGTTATGAGAAAGTTTCATGTGATGATATATATGTTATGAAAAAGCTATATGAGGATGCATGATAAAAATGAATATGATAAATGATGAGGTACTTATGATTTAATGCTTATGAGAACTTAAATGTGACACAACACTGAGATGCGCTTCTCCTGGGTGACACCGGTTCGGCCGGGCACCCCCAGGAGGAGATAAATCCGTGAGGGTATGTGTAGATGCAGCCTGCCAAAGCGGACAAATTGCGAGGCCCGCGTGGCTAGCAAAGCGTTTCAAAGAGGAAATGATCCTAGAAAGGAGATCCTTAATTTGCCCCCTAGCCCGTACTTTAAGTCGGGATTATGTTACGCTTATCATAGGATAAGTAAGAACTAGTGACGACTAGTTAAGGTATGAGCTCATAACCTAGAGAAGTTTTTAGGGCGGCCCCATGAGATGAAAGTTAAAGTTAACAATGTCACATATACTATACTTATGCCAATGTTATAATGTTTCCTAGTTATTCTATTGTTTGGTTTACCTTTATGATGCACTCATATCATTAGGTTATTTTAGGCTTAGCTATAAGACGCATTGTAAAATATGATGGGCCTTGGATAAATAAACACTTGGAAAGATAACTTAAAAGGAATTTATATACATGCACACCTTTTTAGAAATAAACCCAAGGTTCCTGAGGATGTGACGATGTCACCTAGGTAGGGATAACCCTACTGAGAATTCTTTTAGAAAGATTCTCATTCCCTCTCTCTTTTCTTCCGTCATATCTTCAGATGGCGACATTCGTACTCTTCATCGATACCCCAGTATGGGAGCTGCACCATAACCCGGCACTCGGGTCATACCATTTTGAGGGTCGCTGCACTGTCAGAGTATTCATGTTCATGGGACGACCCTTCACAAGACCCGGTCCCGAGCTCCCGCTTCACCCCGACTGCTCCTTACCGTCATAACGGGATTTTTGAGCGAGCGAGACCACGCGATGAGCAGATCCTCCGCATGGAGCTCGAGACATCGGCGATGCGAGTACCCGAGTATGTGCCGCGTCCCCGATTTCTGGAGACGGACCCATCCGAGGACCCGCCATGCCACATGTACAGCTTGAGCTCGGTCCGCTCCCCCACCGATGAGGGCTGGGAGTGAGGAGACGGTGGTCCAGCCGAGGTTGGCTCGTCGACCATCTATGCGCCCTTGCCGATGTGGACATGCCCCGATGATGCGCTCGACCACTCCCGTCGAGATTCATCAGTGGATCGATTCGACGCCACAGTACTCGGACCAGCAGGAGTAGACATAGGAGGGGTAGTAGTTAGTGCACACACGCCACATAGTTGAGGACAAACCTTCTTTTGTATATGAGGTTGTCTACTCTAGGTGCACATGGGTATGGGTGTAGTTTCTCTTGTATTTGCTTTTTATGATTTCCTTGTATTGCATTTCAGTTGTATTTTGTTTCATGATGTATCAAATAGTCCTGGCTCTTTGGGTAGGCACGTTATATATATATATCTATGATTCAGTTGATGTTCCCATGACATGATGTGTTTCTTATGCTTTGCTTATATGTTTCGCTATGCTTCCTCTTAAAAATTTGTGCGTGGCTCTCACTTTGATTTTAAATTCCAAAAAGAAAAATTTTACCCATATTTCCGCTAAGTATTTTCTAAGCAAAAGATGAGACCAAGAGGTAATATTATAAAGATTAACCTAAGTATATACTAGTAGTCTTGGGTTAAGATTTAGGGTGTTACATTATGGTATCAGAGCAGTTCGATTCTCATGGAGCCTGAGTATTGGACTGATTATGCTTTATAAGCATAATACGATAGTTATGTCATGTGTAGTGCTTGATAGAGATAAGCTGTAGGACTAGACATGCATGCCTTCTGTTGCTTGCAAGTGCCATGGTAACTAGCTCATTTTTGCATGGATATTGAGCCTGATCAACTTGATGTTCATTGTTTCATGTGTTTAGGGACCAATGGCACCGCGACGACGGCCTAGGACTACGCCCGATGTTGACCAAGATAATACCACTGCTGCTGCTGTCCGTCGCATGGCGCAAGCCATGGAATGGATGTTCGACCGAATGGATCAACAAGCGAACGCTGCTCCTGTTCCCCCCTCCCCCTGCTGCTGAGATGGTGGAACAAACCCGCTTCGGCGAGTTCCGCAAGGCGAACCCGTCGGTGTTCCGAGGGGTAATGGACCCCGACAAGGCTGATGAGTGGATCAAAGACATGGAGAAGATCTACTCTGTCGTTACCTGCTCAGAGGAGCAGAAGGTCACATTCTTTCCTTTCATCTTTGAAGTCAGACGCCTTGGGATTACGGTGGAGCGACGCACGAGGCATCTGCTAGAAGCCTCTGGAATTCCCATTGATCGAGTCTGTTCAAGACTTACTTCTATGAGAAGTACTTTCCGGAGTCCATAAGAAACGCGAAGGACGTTGAGTTCATGCAGTTGACCCAAGGAGGGTCTCAGAGCCCAATACACCGCGAAGTTTGAGGAGCTAATCAAGTTCTCTCGGGTGTTCCAAGGGAACCCCGATGAGGTTTAGAAGTGTGTGAAGTATGAGGCTGGTCTGAAGGCAGAGATGAACTACGCCGTGGCCCATATGGAGATCAGAGACTTCCCGACTCTGGTCAACAAGTGCCGGATACTTGAAGAAGGACAGAGAAAGATTCAAATCACAAGGGCGGAGCCAGCCAAGGGGCTCGGACCTCAAGCCCCGAAGTTCAAACCACAATACCCTTCAAGGAATCACTACAACCCCTACCAGACCAACCAGTTCTGACAACAACAACAACAACCACCAAGAGCTCCTACTCACCAACAATCCAAGCAACACCAAAGGCCGCCATTTCAACATCAAGGCCCGAGGAATTTCAATAATCAACCCCGTGGACCGGGTGGACCCCGGAACCACAATGGAGGACCAAGTGGAGCCAAGAACAAGGCACCACAAACCCCTGCTGCTTACCATGGAGCAACATCTGCTGACGTCTGCCCACAATGCGGGAAGAACCACGGGAATCGCCCATGCTTAGCCGGTCAGAATGTATGTTTCAAGTGTGGCAAGCCTGGCCACTATGCAAAGGACTGCACCGGACAAGGGAAATCGAACCAAAACCCCCGACCACAATACCGAGGAAGGGTCTTTACCCTTAATGCGGAAGACGCCAAGAAGTCCAAAGATCTCATTGAAGGTATGTGCGAAGTAAACGGTAAACCTTTAACCTGCATTTATATGACTCTGGTGCTACTCATTCTTTCATTTCACTTGCTAGTGTCGAGTCGTTAAATCTAAGAGTCTCTAAACTTCCCTTCGATCTTATTGTTTCTACTCCTACAAATCGCCCTGTTAATACTTTCCGTTGTTGTTTAAACTGTCATCTTGTTGTAGAAAATAGGTCTTTTATCATAGATTTAATTTGTTTACCCTTGAAAGACATAGGCATTATCTTAGGCATGAACTGGCTTCACACCAATCGTGTGATGTTAGATTGTGGAACCCAAACCGCAGTTTTCCCTTCTCCTCCCGAAAACATCACTCAACCCATTAGGCTGTACCTAAATTCCGTAGAGGTCTTCTGTAGTGGGGAGAAAGCTAAGGGATATGTTCTCCTAGCCGCCTGCGATGTAGACTTTGAGCAAAACCTAGGTGAGATACCTGTGGTAAGAGACTATCCCGAAGTATTTCCAGATGAAATACCCGAGTTCCCTCCCGAAAGAGAAGTTGAATTCTCCATAGAGTTGGTTCCTGGGACAGGACCAATCTCTATAGCCCCATATAGGATGTCACCCTCGGAGCTGGCAGAGTTGAAAACCCAGTTAGAAGAGCTGTTAGAAAAGAGTTTTATAAGGCCGAGTGCTTCGCCTTGGGGCGCTCCGGTCTTATTTGTGAAGAAAAAGGACGGAAGTATGAGGATGTGTATAGACTATAGGCAGCTGAACCAAGTAACCATAAAGAATAAATACCCATTGCCTAGGATTGACGATCTTATGGACCAATTAAAAAGGAAGCTTGATAGTGTTTTCTAAGATTGATTTAAGGTCCAGGTTACCATCAGATTAGGGTGAGAGATTCGGATATTCCTAAAACCGCCTTTCGAACTCGGTATGGACACTTTGAGTTCAATGTAATGTCGTTTGGTTTGACGAATGCTCCCGCAGTTTTTATGGATTACATGAATAGGATCTTTAGACCCTATTTAGATCAATTCGTGGTTGTGTTCATAGATGATATTCTCATCTATTCGAAGACCCACGAGGAGCATGAGCGTCATTTAAGGCTGGTTTTAGAGGTATTAAAGGAGAAGAAGTTATACGCTAAGTTGTCTAAGTGTGAATTTTGGTTAGAGGAGGTAAAGTTCTTAGGACATGTTGTGTCAAAAGGTGGCATAGCTGTCGACCCAAGTAAGATAGAAGCTGTGATGAATTGGGATAGACCAACCTCTGTGACTGAGATTAGAAGCTTTTTGGGTTTAGCTGGATATTACCGTAGGTTTATCAAAGGATTTTCCCAGTTAGCCCTACCCTTAACCAAGCTCACTAGGAAGAATGCCCCGTTTGAGTGGAGCCCCGAATGTGAAAAGAGTTTCCTAGAGCTTAAGGAAAAGCTCACCTCAACCCCAGTTTTAGTTTTACCTGACCCCAATGTACCCTTCGAGGTATATTGCGATGCTTCTGGCAAGGGTTTAGGTTGCGTGTTGATGCAAAACAGGCAAGTGGTAGCCTATGCGTCCAGACAACTCAAGCCTCACGAGGTAACCTACCCCACCCATGACCTAGAGTTAGCGGCCATCGTGTTCGCCCTTAAGATATGGAGACACCATTTGTATGGTGTAAGGTTTGAAGTTTTCTCCGATCATAAGAGTCTCAAGCATCTCTTTGATCAAAAGGAGTTAAATATGAGGCAGAGGAGATGGATGGAGTTCCTCAAGGACTACGATTTTGGCTTAAGTTACCACCCCGGCAAGGCTAATGTAGTAGCCGACGCCTTGAGCCGAAACTCGTTACGTCTGTCAAGTATGATGGTTAATGAAGTTGGGTTAATAGAGCAGTTTAGGGATATGAATCTTGGGATGTCTATAACGAAAAATGGCATCGTGATGAGTCATCTCACGGTGACGATGGGTTTAAGCAAAGGATTATGCTTGCCCAAAGAGAAAATGAGGACTTTATGGAGACAATCGAGGCAGTTAAGGCCGGAAAGTTGAAAGGTTTTGTACGAGGCCCCGATTGGTTGTGGAGGTTCGAGGGGCGAATCTGTGCTACAAGATGGCGACCTCGAGAGAAGATCTTGGAGGAGGCTCACAAGAGCCATTTGCCATCCATCCTGGTACTACCAAGATGTATCGGGACTTGAAGAGGATGTTTTGGTGGCCGGATTAAAGAAGGATGTGGTCGCTGGGTGAGTAAGTGTTTGGTCTCGCCAAAAGGTCAAGATCGAACACCAAAAACCTTCCGCATGTTGCAACCCCCCCGCCAATCCCCGAGTGGAAGTGGGAGAGTATATCAATGGACTTCGTGACAGGATTGCCAAAGACCCAAGCTGGCCACGACGCCGTATGGGTAATCGTTGATCAACTGACTAAGTCGGCTCACTTTCTACCTATTCGAGTCACGTACTCGTTGGATAAGTTGGCCCAGCTTTACATCCAAGAAATAGCGAGGTTGCATGGAGTACCATCCACGATAATCTCGGATCGAGATCCGCGGTTTACGTCACGTTTTTGGGGAGCCTTTCAAAAGGCGTTTGGTTCCAAGTTGTGCCTAAGCACTGCTTACCACCCGCAAACGGATGGTCAGTCCGAGAGGACAATCCAAACCCTGGAAGATATGCTGAGAGCCTTTGTCTTAGACCAAAAAGGAAGTTGGGATAAGTACATGCCTTTGATCGAGTTTGCGTATAACAACAGTTATCACGCGAGCATCGGTATGGCACCGTACAAGGCGCTATATGGAAGGAAGTCCAATCACCCTTGTGTTGGTACGAGCCCGGAGAACAAAGTGTCTTAGGACCTGAAGTAGTGAGGGAAACGACGGAACAAATCAAGAAAATCAAGGATAGAATCTCAACCGCTCAGAGTCGGCAGAAAAGCTACGCGGACAAAAGGCGCAAGCCCTTGGAGTTCCAAGATGGAGAACATGTATTTCTAAGAATCACCCCCACTACAGGAATAGGGAGAGCCATGAAAGTTAAAAAGTTGAGTCCCCGATTTCTCGGTCCTTTTGAAATTCTTCAGAGAGTCGGATCCGTAGCTTACAAAATAGCCTTACCACCCAATCTGTCAAACCTTCATGATGTCTTTCACGTCTCCCGATTCGTAAATATGAGTCCGACCCTAGCCATGTCCTAGAACCAGAGCATGTACAGGTTGAGGGAGGACCTCACTTTCAATGTACCGCCTCACGAGAATAGTGGATCACGGAGTCAAGCAGTTAAGGAACAAGTCTGTTCCTTTGGTGAAAGTGGCGTGGGGACGAGACAAGTCGGAAGAATACACATGGGAACTAGAGTCAGAGATGAAGTCCAAATATCCAGAGCTTTTCTAAGGTACGAATTTGAGGGCTTAAATTCTTTTAAGGAGGAGTAATGTAACGCCCGATTTTTTTCTGATAGAGTAAAAATGACCAAAATGCCCACGAGGTCATTTTATTTGACCGAGTCGAGAAAGCCGCGGCAGCACTCGAAGGGCAAACTCAATGTTGGAAGGGGATTAGAAAACTTATGTACCTTCCAGGGATCGAAAATCTTGTTTTTCGAAGTTTTAGTCAAAATGACCAAAATGCCCTGCGGTGTTTTACCCGTTTGCAAGTGCTTAGGATGAACCCAAACTTCTCCGGATGGTTTTAAAAGGCGTTTTTATGTATTCTATGACCTCAGTTTTAATTTTTGAAGTCCGGGCAAAATTAGTGCAAAATTACGGTTTTGCCCTAGTTTCGTATTTTTACGCTTAATCACGCGATTAAGCAAGCCTAAGCAATATTAGGCTCTAATCGAAGGTTAATTAATTTCCTTAATTAATCTTGAGTCAAAATAATTTATTAAAGTTGATTAGAACCAAAAAGTACTTAATTACAACCTAAAATCATATTTTAATTTTAAGACACCTAGTCATAGAATCTTGAATAGTGTTTTCTCTTTCCAATTCCTTAAATCATGGAATTGTGTTACACATTGTTTATTCATAAATGAGTTTTAAATTCTTTAATGATGTATGAGCACTCCTAAACTTGTCATAAACTCCCTAAATCACATTCTTAGTTACCTAAACTTAAGCTTAATTATTCCTAACCTTGTACCTAAGCTAATACACATCTAAACCTACCATTAACACACAATTAAATGGTCAAAACTCACCCCCACTCTGCTGTCCAGCCTTGGCCGAAACTGTCCTCCCCCATTGTGCATCACATGTTCAATTTTTCAACACTCCAAGGCCATACCTCAAGTCACATACACTATACCTTGTCATAACTTTCAATCAAGCTTGAATTTCCACATGAATAAATAATTAAAACAACCCATTTTTCCCATTTAATTGTGGCTGGAAAAGTTCCAGCCATGCATTGTTTCTAGAAGACTAATTTCATAAAAATGTGATAGGAAATTAACTCACATCAAGCCATGCTTTGTAGCATAGCTTCCATACTTCAAACCATGCTTGAATGACCTTGTGTAAGAGATATTTTCTCTTCCTTCCTCCCTCAAAAGCTACGGCCAAGCCCTCCCCATTCACTCCTCCATGGTTTTGTTTTTCTATAAATAGGATGCTTGTGTTAGCCTTGTTGCACCTTGAAGCATTTGCAAAGTTTAGAGTTTTAGAGTTGTCTTGCTAGTCTTTCCTTTTTCTCTCAAAGTTCCAAGAGTGTTCTTCCTTTCTTTTCATCTTTATCTTCTTCATCTCTTCATCTCATCATCACCTCTCAACCATCAAACACCACCCCAAAACCTTGAACCATCATCAAACCTCTCAAACACCACACCTCAAACACAACTTCACTTGAAACACATTTCCTTTCTTTTTCTCTCATCAAGGCCGAATCATCATCACCATCCTAGGAGGTGTTGCTCATCTCATTTCCATCTTCAAGATCAAGCTTTTACCTTCATCACTAGGTAGGGATTTGGTTTCAAACTTTGTTTTGTTCAAGAAAGTGTTTTTCCCTAGTTTCCTCTTGGAATCTTTTTGAACTTTCCTTTGTTTTTCCTTTCTTTTCATTTTCGGCCATGAGGCCTTGATTTTGAGCATGATAGCTTGATGATGAGAGTTTCTAGATGATGACATTGTGTTCATCTCAAAGAAACCTCTAAAGCTTGAGTTTTCCTTTTCTTATGACTTCATCTATATGATATCTAACTCACATGGTTTTTTCAACTTAAGAAAATTAATCTAAGGATTTCTAAAAGCCCAAGCCTACCCTTGTCAACCTTAAAGTTGGCCGGCACGTTCTAGAGATTTTTCTCTAGATAGGGGTTTTGGGTATTTAATAAAGAACTTGATGTAGTTTCACCTTTTTTCTCTTTTATATGACTTTCGATTTGTGTATTGAGATCTTTGAGACATTGTGTTGGGTTGCTATCTTGTTAAAGTCTTGAATGAGCTCTAGTTAACCATAAAATGAATCTTGCATCATGTTTATTTTATGCTATGCATATCATGTTTACTTCCTTGCTATCACTAAATATCAAGATAATGAATGAACTTGCATTATCACGTTTATATTTCAAGCTTTGCATTATCATATTTATATTTCAAGTCCTCACCTAAATATCAAAGATAATAATATATTGCACCACATATTTATTTTATGCTCTCACTTTACTTTCTAGCAATATCTAAAATAAGTGCATGAGCATGTTTATTTTTATGTCATCACTTTAATGATTCTAGAGCTCAAAGACTTGCCCATTGATATCTGAAACAAAGGTCTAAAACATTTATTTTCTTTGGTTCATATTTCGGCCCTATGAGGCCTTAGTGTTCCCAAGTATTGAAAACTATGTTTTATAATTTTTCTAAACTTACATGAGTATAAGGAATATGTAGAACTAAGTTTTATGAATTTAGGACCTCTTGAGATGAAAATAATGTAGCCACTGCCCTCTTAAGTATTTTCATAAGTTTAGATGATAAAAGTGTTCATAAAAGAGTTTTGAAAGCTTTAACAAGGTCCCAAGAGAAACTAGTATTTTATGTGCTTTAGAAACTATGTTCAATGCCTTTAAATGGAGTTTACTGTTTTGATTCTGCCTTGCTATGTTTGGCCACTGTATGAGCTGTGTTAACGATGTTAATATGCTTATGTTTGAGTAATAATTATGTTAAGACTCATATGTGAAAGATAGGATAAGTTAGGAACTAGAAAAGAATTAATTTGAGAGTTCTAGATCCCTTAAAGATTTATTTTTCTGGATTCTGTCCAGCAAGGATTAGATTCAATAATCATGGTTTTACATTAGTTTATATGTGTAGAAATGACTCATAATTGGTTTAGGACTTAATCTTGAAACCTTAGGAGCAAACCGAACTTAGAAAGGGTCATTATTGTGACTTCTAGGTACCCGTAAAGTTAGGATTTTGATTTCTGCACTCTTGAGGTTTAGAGATGTTCTTGACCATAGTGTGAGGTGAGAAATACTTAGTTATAACCTTATAGGTTCCCAAGAAACTAGGCGTTGATGATCAATAACTTAGAACGTGAGATAAAGATCTAAACCGTAATTTTAGAACCCAGTAATCACATAAACATAAAGCTGTCCAAATTCAGCTTAGTGCTGTTTGGATTAGTTCTTGAGCATAAAAATTTGTATAACTCATTAGTTGTGAAACTATAGGTGTATAAGAAGCTAAGGATAATGTTAGAACAATTAATTTGCAAGTTTAAGACTCATAAGAATCGAAGTTTAAACACTATGGGTTATAACATATCAAGTCTATGAGCTTATGGGGATAATTGTTAGATATGACTATGTGATGATGTTTATGTTATGTGGAAGTGTTATGAGTCGATGCATATGTTATGAGAAAGTTTCATGTGATGATATATATGTTATGAAAAAGCTATATGAGGATGCATGATAAAAATGAATATGATAAATGATGAGGTACTTATGATTTAATGCTTATGAGAACTTAAATGTGACACAACACTGAGACGCGCTTCTCCTGGGTGACACCGGTTCGGCCGGGCACCCCCAGGAGGAGATAAATCCGTGAGGGTATGTGTAGATGCAGCCTGCCAAAGCGGACAAATTGCAAGGCCCGCGTGGCTAGCAAAGCGTTTCAAAGAGGAAATGATCCTAGAAAGGAGATCCTTAATTTGCCCCCTAGCCCGTACTTTAAGTCGGGATTATGTTACGCTTATCATAGGATAAGTAAGAACTAGTGACGACTAGTTAAGGTATGAGCTCATAACCTAGAGAAGTTTTTAGGGCGGCCCCATGAGATGAAAGTTAAAGTTAACAATGTCACATATACTATACTTATGCCAATGTTATAATGTTTCCTAGTTATTCTATTGTTTGGTTTACCTTTATGATGCACTCATATCATTAGGTTATTTTAGGCTTAACTATAAGACGCATTGTAAAATATGATGGGCCTTGGATAAATAAACACTTGGAAAGATAACTTAAAAGGAATTTATATACATGCACACCTTTTAGAAATAAACCCAAGGTTCCTGAGGATGTGACGATGTCACCTAGGTAGGGATAACCCTACTGAGAATTCTTTTAGAAAGATTCTCATTCCCTCTCTCTTTTCTTCCGTCATATCTTCAGATGGCGACATTCGTACTCTTCATCGATACCCCGGTATGGGAGCTGCACCATAACCCGGCACTCGGGTCATACCATTTTGAGGGTCGCCTTTGCCGTCGGAGTATTCATGTTCATGGGACGACCCTTCAAGCACCCGCCCGAGCTACCGCTTCACCCCGACTGCTCCTTACCGTCATAACGGGATTTTTGAGCGAGCGAGACCACACGATGAGCAGATCCTCCGCATGGAGCCCGAGACATCAGCAGTACGCGAGTACCCCGAGTATGTGCAGCGTCCCGATTTCTGAGACGGACCCATCCGAGGACCCGCCATGCCACATGTACAGTTGGAGCTCCAGTCCCGCTCCCCCACCGATGAGGGCTGGGAGTGAGGAGACGGTGGTCCAGCCGAGGTTGGCTCGTCGACCATCTATGCGCCCTCGCCGCGGTGGACATGCCCCGATGATGCGCTCGACCACTCCCGCCGAGATTCGTCAGTGGATCGATTCGACGCCACAGTATTCGGACCAGCAGGAGTAGACATAGGAGGGGTAGTAGTTAGTGCACACACGCCACATAGTTGAGGACAAACCTTCTTTTGTATATGAGGTTGTCTACTCTAGGTGCACATGGGTATGGGTGTAGTTTCTCTTGTATTTGCTTTTTATGATTTCCTTGTATTGCATTTCAGTTGTATTTTGTTTCATGATGTATCAAATAGTCCTGCCTCTTTGGGTAGGCACGTTATATATATATATCTATGATTCAGTTGATGTTCCCATGACATGATGTGTTTCTTATGCTTTGCTTATATGTTTCGCTATGCTTCCTCTTAAAAATTCGTGCGTGGCTCTCACTTTGATTTTAAATTCCAAAAAGAAAAATTTTACCCATATTTTCGCTAAGTATTTTCTAAGCAAAAGATGAGACCAAGAGGTAATATTCTAAAGATTAACCTAAGTATATACTAGTAGTCTTGGGTTAAGATTTAGGGTATTACAACAATCATCCTTATGTTCCAAAATAAATTGACTTCGACATGAGAGGCTACTTTGGCAGCATGTTGCTTCAGTTAATTTATTTCAAAACTCATAGAATTGTTACCAAATCTCCTATGTCACAAAAACAGAATGTGTTTTTCCAATACTAATAAAATAATTAAGAAAAAGATATATAATATACTAAAAAAAAAAAGAAAATTGTATATATAGAGTACTTCAAACATCAATAAGACAAATTCTTATTTGTAAATGAACAAATAATTGAATACTTTACTTCACCCATCACCATGCCAAAAGAAAACCCAAACAAAGGTGCAACACACATGCCAGAAAAAAGTTATTTAGCTTTTGCTTTTAAGCCTAAATTGAAATCCAAAGGTCAACAAAAGGAAAATCAATTATTTCTCAATGATTCAATCATGGACAGCTCTGATACCACTTGTTAGAAATATAGTTCTTTATAATCCCAAGATCATCCAAATTAAATCATCAAGAAAATGAAAAGACTAATTGTGGAAAAGAACCTTAATCCATAGGAATAAATTGATGTTTGGGTCTGTGGTTCTTGGCCTTCCAAGTTGATACGTATGCTAGAGATGAGGGCACTCTCTTTTCTAATGATGTGATGCCAGGAAAAGATGCATGCTTATAACTTGGGACCATAACTTTTTATAATTCTATAAACCTTAGTTTCTAATTTAGCCCATCATAAAATCAGTAACTGGATAATCCTAATATCTACACATAATAAGCCCACACTTAATGAGATGATTTGGGCCCACTAACTTATCTTATCATATCACTTTATTTTGGGTCAAACTTTATAATAGCAAATATATACAATTATATATGCAAGTCCACAGATTTTTACATGCAAGTGTCCAGTGTTCCTGGAAAATATTTTTAGTTGAACTAAGTTCGTTGTTCTTCGATTTTGATCTTGCATTAGATATTTAAGTTATTATAATTTTGCTGTTTTGTGTTTTCATTTTAATCCTTATCAATTTTTATAAATTTGTTGGGCTTCCTTCTCTTTGTAACGCCCCGATTTTTCTCTAGACTTGTAAATGACCAAAATGCCCCTGAGATCACTTTTGCCTAAAACACGAGGACAGCCAACCTCGGCCATCCTCATAAGAGCTTTGATATGTATGAAGGGGATTGGATGTACTTGAGTGCTTAATAGAGCAGAAGAATCTCATTTCTGAGGTTTCTGCGCATAAATGACCAAAATACCCCTACAGTAATTTAAGGCAGATTTGAGTTTTGTTTTGACCTGGACTTATCCTGGAGGTCTAAAACAATGTTTTTAAGGCATGACCTATGTTTGTTTAAGTCCCGGTGGTCCCGGGCAATTTTTGAGAAAAATTACGATTTTGCCCTTACCTAAGTGCATTAAGAGCCTAATGACGTTTTAAAACAAAACCTAAGTAACAATAGGTTCTAATTAAAGATTTAATAATTTCCATAATTAATCTAGAGCTAAAATAATTATTTGAGATTAATTAGAACCTACAATTGCTTAGGGAAACCTAAAACCTATTTCTAGCACCTTTTCCTAAAAAGCATTCTTGAATAGTGATTTCACTATTTACCTTTTTCTCAATTCAAGAAAAGTTTATCATTCCCTAGAAACTTTAGTCACAAAAAGTTGATCCCATCAATCCAACAAGATTTCTCCTAAATTTAAGTTAATCATGGCTTAAATTACCTAATTAGTCACCTAGACACTTAATTATAAAGCTTGATTAGTGACCTAACCTTGCTTACTCCTTAACACTCCACTAATACATGATTGTTTGAAATAAAAACTCTCTCCCCATGGCTCTTTCATGACCGCCATTTTCCTTCCAAATTCTAGAAAAATATTTCATTCAAAAAGAATTATATTTTATGTAGTCAATCAAGTTTTCACTAGCCACCCTATGAACTATGCCTAATATGTCTTCCATCACACTATGAATGACAACTCAAAGAGATATTTTCTCTTTTCTTTATCCAAGAAGCCACACTCCTCTTCATGATTCAACTCTATAAATACATTGTCTTGGTGAGTTTTGCTTCACTTTACATCATTTGCCAAGTTTGAGTTTTTTTTGAGAAAGTGTGATTTCTCTCAAAGTTCTTCTTCCTCCTCCTCTTCCAAGAGGAAACTGTAACGCCCCGATTTTCTGTTAGAGTGAAAATGACCAAAATGCCCCTGAGGTCATTTTCGGCCCGGAATTCAAGGAAAGCCTGTCTGGCAGTACTCGAAGGGCAAACTCCATGTTGGAATGGGATTGGATGACTTGTGTACCTTCCCGGGATCGAAAATCTCGTTTTTCGAGTTTTTGGGTCAAAATGACCAAAACGCCCCTGTGATGTTTTACCCGTTTGCAAGTGCCAGATGAACCCGAAACTTCTCCAGATGATTTTAAAAGGCATTTTTATGTAGACTGTGACTTTAGTTTTGTTCCCGAAGGTCCCGAGCGAAATTAGTGCAAAATTACGGTTTTGCCCCTAGTTTCGTGTTTTTACGCTTAATCGCATGATTAAGCAAACCTAAGCAATATTAGGCCCTAATCGAAGGTTAATAATTTCCTCAATTAATCTTAAGTCAAAATAATTTATTAAAGTTGATTAGAACCTAAAAGTGCTTAATTACAACTTAAAATCATATTTTAATTTCAAGACTCCTAGTCATGGAATCTTGAATAGTGTTTTCTCTTTCCAATTCCTTAAATCATGGAATTGTGTTACATATTGTTTATTCATAAATGAGTTTTTAATTCTCTAATGATGTATGAGCACTCCTAATCTTGTCATAAAATCCTGAAAACACATTCTTAGTTACCTAAACTTAAGCTTAATTATTCCTAACCTTGTACCTAAGTTAATACACATTTAAACCTACCATTAACACCCAATTAGATGATCAAACCTCACCTCCCCCCATGCTGTCTGAACCTGGCCGAAGCACTCCTCCTCCCATATGCCTCACATGTTCATTTTTTCAACACTCCAAGGCCATACCTCAAGTCACATACACTATACATTGTCATAACTTTCAATCAAGCTTGAATTTCCACATGAATAAATAATTAAAACAACCCATTTTTCCCATTTATTTGTGGCTGGAAAAGTTCCAGCCATGTCAAGTTTCTAGAAGCCTAATTTCATCAAAAATTGATAGGAAATTAACTCACATCAAGCCATACTTTGTCGCATAGCTTCCATACTTCAAACCATGCTTGAATGACCTTGTGTAAGAGATATTTTTCTCTCCCTTTTCCCCCTCAATGCTACGGCCAAAGGCTTCCCTTGGTAAGCCCATGGTTTTGTTTTTCTATAAATAGGATGCTTGTGATAGCCTAGTTGCACCTTGAAGCATTTGCTAAGTTTATAATTCTAAAGTTATCTTGCTAGTTCTTTTCTTTTCTCTCAAAGTTCCAAGAGTTCTTTCTCTTCATCTTCATCCTCTCTTCACATTATCACCTCACCACTTCAATCCACCATATCCTAACCTTAGATCATCATCAAATCTCTTAAACACTAAACCTCAAACACAAGCTTCCTCAAAACACATCTCCTTTCCTTTTCTTCCTCTTTGGGCGAAGCCATCACACCACTTTAGGAGGAGTTGCTCTTCTCATTTTCCTTTTCAAGTTCAAGCTTTCATCTTTATCACTTGGTAGGGATTTGTTTTTCAAACTTGTTTTTCTCAAGAATGTGTTTTTCTCTAGTTTCCTCTTGGATTCTTTTGAACTTTCCTTTGTTTTTCTTCTCTTTTTCATTTCGGCCTCATTGCCTTGATCATGAGTATGATGGCTTGATGATGAGAGTTTCTAGATGATGACCTTGTGTTCATCTCAAAGAAACCTCTAAAGCTTGAGTTTTCCTTTTCTTATTACTTTATCTATATGATATCTAGCTCACATAGTTTTTCAACTTAAGAAAATTAATCTAAGGATTTCTAAAAGCCCAAGCCTACCCTTGTCAACCTTAAAGTTGGCTGGCACGTTCTAGAGATCTTTCTCTAGATAGGAGTTTTGGGTATTTAATAAAGAACTTGACTTAGTTTCACTTTCTTTTTCTCTTGTAAGGTTTTCGGTTTTGGTATTTTGATCCTTGAGATTTTGAAAGTTTATTTATCTTGAGCTTGATGATGATGTTCAAGAACCTCATGGTTCCCTTGAGAACTTGGTTCAAGAACTCTAAAGCTCTCTTTGTAATGAGATATGTGTTGGGTTGTTATCTTGTTAAAGTCTTGAATGAGCTCTAGTTAACCATAAAATGAACCTTGCATCATGTTTACTTTTATGTCTTGCACATCATGTTTATTTTCCTTGCTATCACTAAGTACCAAGATAATAAAAGAACTTGCATTATCATGTTTATACTTCAAGCTATGCATTATCATGTTTACATTTCAAGTTCTCACTATAATATCAAAGATAATAATATAATGCATCACATATTTATATTATGCTCTCACTTTACTTTCTAACAAAAGCTAAAACAAGTGCATAAGCATGTTTATCTTTATGCCATCACTTTAATGAACCTAGAGCTCAAGGACTTGCCCATTGTTGTCTCAAACAAAGGTCTAAAATATTTATTTTCCATAGTTGAGATTTCGGCCCTAGAGGTTTTAAGGTTTCCAAGTATTGAAAATTATGTTTTATAATTTTCCTAAGCTCATATGAGTATAAGAAATATGTAGAACTAAGTTTTATGAATTTAGGACCTCTTGAGATGAAAATGATTTAGCCACTGCCCTCTTAAGTATTTTTATGATTTTGAAAGATAAAAGTGTTTATAAATGAGTTTTGAAAGTTTTAAAAAGGTTCCAAGAGAAACTAGTATTCTATGTGCTTGAAAAATTATGTTCTATGCCTTTTATGGAGATACACATTTCGGTTCTGCCTTGCTATTTATTGCCACTATATGTGCTGTTTTAATGATGATAATATGCTTATGTTTGAGTAAAAATAATGTTAAGACTCTTATGTGGAAGATAAGATAAGTTAGAGACTAGAAAAGAATTAATTTGAAAGTTTTAGATCCCTTAATTATTGAATTTTCTGGATTCTGTCCAGCAAGGTTTAGATTTGATAATCATGGTTTTAAATTAGTTTAAATGTGTAGGAATGACTCATAATTGGTTTAGGACTTGATCTTGATGCCTTAGGAGCAAACTAGACTTAGAAAGGGTCATTATTGTGACTCCTAGGAACCCGTAAAGTTAGGATTATAAATTCTGTACCCTTGAGGTTTAGAGATGTTCTTGATCATAGTGTGAGGCGAGAAATACTTAGTTATAACCTCATAGGTACCCAAGAGATTAGGTTTGATGATTAATAACTTAGAACGTGAGTTAAGGACCTTAAGGGTCAATGCATAAGACATTAAGAAGTCTTGACTGTTTATGATGCTAAATTATGTAAATATGATAAATGATACATGAGCTTTATCTATGAAGAGTTTGATGTTTATTCTATGAAGAAGTTTTATATGATGAGATGCTAGAAATGTTTGTATGTCCTATATGTTTTCATGGCATAAGCAAATTTGAGGAAATTCGGTCTACAGCCGTCATGCTGCTGAATTTCCATCAAATTTGAGAAACTTACAAAAAGATCTTTTTGAAAATCATGAGAACTTAAATGTGACACAACACTGAGATGCCTTCTTGGGTGACACCGGTTTAGCCGAGCACCCCCAAGAAAACAAATCCGTGAGGGTATTGACACAGAGCTTGCCAAAGCGGACAATACTACTATGCACTAGTTGCTAGTAGAGCGTTTCAAAGAGAAAATGACCCTAAGAGGTGATCCTTAATTTGCCCCCTAGCCCGTACTTTAAGTCGGGATTATGTATGTTACGCTTATCATAGGATAAGTAAGAACTAGTGACGACTAGTTAAGGTATGAGCTCATAACCTAGAGATGTTTTAGGGTGGCCCCATGAGATAAAGTTAAAAGTTGAAATGTCACATATGCTATGAAAAACCAAGGAAGTTATTATGAGATTTATACCCATCAACTTATGCCACTATTATAACGTTTCTGTGAATTTGTTGATTAGCTTATCCTTATGATGCATTCATGTCATTAGTGTATTCCATGCTTAGTCATAAGACGCATCGTAAAATATGACGGACCTTGGATAATTAATACTTTAGAAAACTAACTTAAAAGAAGTTTACCTGCATGCGCACCTTTTTAGAAATAAAACCCAAGGTTCCTGAGGATGTGATGATGTCACTTAGTTAGGGATTGCCCTACTGAGAATTCTTTTAGAAGATTCTCATTCCCTCTCTTTTCTTCCGTCACATCTTCAGATGGCGACTTTCGTACTCTTCATCGACACCCCGATGTGGGAGCTGCACCATGACCCAGCACTCGGGTCATACCATTTTGAGGGTCGCTGCACAGTTACAGTGTTCATGTTTATGGGACGACCCTTCGCACACCCAGTACGGAGCTACCACTTCACCCCGACTGCTCCCTACCATCATAACACAATTTTTGAGCGAGTCAGACCACATGACGAGCAGATCCTCCGCATGCAGCCCGAGGCGTCAGCCGTACGTGACTACCCAGAGTACGTGCCCTGGACTCAGTATTCGGAGATGGATCCATCAGAGGACCCACCCTTACATATGTACAGTTGGAGCTCTAGCCTCGCTCCCCCACCGATGAGAGCTGGGAGTGAGGAGACGGTGGTTCAGCCGAGGTTGGCTCGTAGGCCATCCATGCGCCCTCGCCGCGGTGGACACGCTCCGATGATCCGCACGACCACTCCCGACGAGATCCGCCAGTGGATCGATTCCACCCCTCAGTACTCGGACCAGCAGGAGTAGGTGTATAGGATAGGTAGTAGCTAGTGCACATACGCCACATAGTTGAGGACAAACCTTATTTTGTATATGAGGTTGTCTACTCTAGGTGCACATGGGTATGGGTGTTGCTTTTATGATTTCCTTGTATTTGCTTTTCAGTTGTATTTCGTTCTTCTATGTACCGAATAGTCCTGCCTTTTGGTAGGCACATTATCTATATATATAATCAGTTGATGTATCCATGTTGTTTATGTGTTTTATTATGATTTGCTCATCTGACTTGTATGAATTCCCGTTCAAAGAATCATGCGTGGCTCTCACTTTGGTTTTAATTCTAAAAAGAAAAATTTTACCCATATTTCCGCTAAGTATTTTCAAGTAAAGAATGAGACCAATAGCTAATGTTCTAAGGATTAACCTAAATACATACTAGTAGTATTAGGTTAAGACTTAGGGTGTTACAGAAACCACCTCCTCCTCCGCCGTCAATCTCCATCTAGCTCTCATCCAAACACATTCCCAAGCTCAAACACAAGCCAACCCACTTCTTCCCTCCTTTTCTCTTCAAGGCCGAAGCCATACCCCAAGATACAAGGAGATTTCTTCTTCTTGGTGCTCCAAGATCAAACCTTTTCCATCTTCAAAGAACACCAACACTTGGTAGGGAGCTTTTCAAAAAATGTTTTCTTTGATCTTTATGTTGAATCTTGTTGGAATATGATGTATGGATGAACTTTCTTTTATTGTTTCATTTTGGTTTCTTCTTTTCTTTTCTCATGGATTTCAACCTCAAGGCCTTGAATATGATAGCTTGATGATGAGTGTTCTCTAGAGGTGACCTTGTATTCATCTCCCAATGAAACCTCTAAAGCTTGAATCTTTCCTAAAGAAAAGTTTTGTCTTTTACAAGTTAAGAATGAGCTTTATGTTTCTCTTGACCTTTTTGGAACCTTTCTTTTCCTTTGATATTTCGGCCAAAGAGCCCTTGGGAACTTGAAAAAATGAGAGCTTGATGATGATGGTTTCATGATGGTGTTTAACACTTGAACAACCTCTAAAGCTTGAAGCTTGCTTTTGATCTTGTAGTATTTTAAGTTTTCCTTTCCTTTTTCTTCAAGTTTTGGTTTTGCTTCCCTATTTCCTTTTTGTTTTCGGCCTCAAGGCCTATAGCATAATGGCTTGATGATGAGTGTTCTCTAGAGATGACTATGTGTTCATCTCTCATGAAAACCTCTAGAGCTTGAGTTTTTCTTTAAATCTTGCTTATGTTATATAGCTCTTTTATGTTTAAAGCTTAGAAAAGCTTACTTTTTCATGTTGGATGAGTATTGGGCTTAAGCTTTGTTCTTTTAAAAGTCTTGGAGGAGCTCTAGATAAGATGTAAAAGTGAACTTGCATGCATATTTATTTTATGCTACCACTAAATCCCCAAGATAAAGAAATGAACTTGCATTTCATATTTTATTTTCAAGTTATCACTTAACTCAAAGATAAAGAAGTGAACTTGCATCTTATATTTATTATGAGCTCTCACTTTACTTTCTAAGCAAATCTAAAATGGAGTGCATATCATGTTTATGTTTATGTTATCACCTAAAACCCCTAGAGCTCAAAGACTTGCCCTCTTCATCCTAAGAAAAAGTTAAATATGTAGATATTCCTTGGAATGTACATTTCAGCCATGTGGTGATAATGAAGCTAGAATGAGTTTCATTTAGTCACAAGGGCCTATAATCTGTCTTGGGATTTTTCTTAAGCATAGGTGACTGTGACAAATGTTTTAAGTATGATTTCATGATTTAAATACCCTTAGAGATTATTTTGAAATGGTCGCTACCCTCATGTATTTTATGGAGATTTTAAAGAAATAAAATTTTTCCTAATGAGTTTTATAAGTTCTAAAAAGGTTCCAAGAGAAATTAGCCATTTATGAGTTTTAGAAACAAAGTTCTATGTGTCATATGATGTTATTATTTTCAGTTCTGCCTTGTTACTTTCCAGCACCTTAAATTCTGTTTTGGGTGGTCTATATGTGTTTAAATACCTTACCAATTATATGATAATTGTTCTAGGCATCTTAGGTATGCTTAGTAACTCTATATGTTTGAAAATGTGATTTCTAGAACTCTTTAGGAACTGAAAATATGCATTCTGCTCCAGCCTTGATAGAGTTTGTAGAATCATATTATATCATGATTAGATGAGTGAGAATGACTCATAATTGGTTTAGGTATTAATTATTGCATCATAGAAAAAGTCGGTAATGAGAAAAGACCTAAAATGCAACTTCTGGAATACCGTAATTCATCAAAACATGTTTACTGCCTATGCTGTCCAGCCATAATTAATTAGGTTCTAGGACTTAATAAATTGTGGTAATGAGGCTAACCAATCCCTTAGAGGTACAAGAAAATAATTTGGAAGTTTTAGGTTACCCGATTAAGGGTTTTTACTTTTAAGGGAATGGTTGTGTGCCCTCTATGATTGATGAATTTATGTGTTATCTCATGACTTATATGATGCTATGTGATGATGGAATTGCATGTTATTGTTATCTTAAGAACCCTAGAGATGCCTATGTTAAAGTTATATGAAATATGTAACATGCATGATTTATGTGGCATCTTGTTATAACATGCTAAGACTTAAGGTGACATAAAACTATGTGAAAATGATCCTTTGAATCCATCAAAAGGGATGGAGAACAAGGTGATTCTATGAGAAAGTGATCCTTTGAAACTATTTTCACACTCTGGTGTCCAATTGAATGGAGCATTCTTTCGGGTTAATTTAGTCAAAGGTAATGCTATCTGAGAAAAATTCATGATAAAACGCCTATAATATCCAGCTAACCCTAGGAAACTCCGAATCTCAGTCACCGTTGTTGGTCGTTCCCAATGGAGTACTGATTCTACCTTACTGGGATCTACAGAGATTCCTCCTCCTGATACTACATGACCTAGGAATCTAACCTCTCCCATCCAGAATTCACATTTCGACAACTTAGCATACAACTTTCTCTCTCTTAGGATTTGTAACACAACCCCAAGGTGCTCCATATGTTCTTCCTCAGTCCTTGAATATATAAGTATGTCATCTATGAAGACAACTACAAATTTATCCAAGTAGGGGCGGAAGATTCGATTCATATAATCCATGAATACAGCCGGAGCATTAGTCAATCCAAAGGACATCACCCTATACTCGTAATGCCCATATCGAGTTCTAAAAGCAGTTTTAGGTATATCCTCATTCCGAACCCGAATCTAATGGTACCACGATCTAAGATCAATCTTTGAGAATACAGTTGCACCTCGTAATTGATCCATGAGATCATCAATTCTTGGCAAGGGGTACTTATTTTTTATTGTCACTTTGTTCAATTGCCTATAGTCTACACAAAGCCTCATACCCCTATCCTTTTTCTTCACCAGAAGAACAGGGGCTCCCCATGGAGAGGCACTTGGTCTAATAAAATGCTTCCCTAACAGTTCTTCAATTTGGGACTTTAATTCTTTCAACTCCAAAGGGGACATCCTATAAGGAGCAATTGAAATAGGACCCGTTCCTGGAACCAACTCGATGGAAAATTCAATCTCTCTTTCAGGAGGAAATTCTGGAATATCCTCTGGAAAAACATCTGGATATTCTCTCACCACTGGAATCTTGCTCAACTCGTAGTCACATTCAGTTTCACTAGTAGAAAGGAGAACATATTCCTGACGATCTGTCTTACTAGGGTTGGATGTTACAAGGTTCAAATAAAAAGAAAAAGGAACCACAGGAATGGAGGGTATAGTGGAAAGAAATATGGCGACTCGATGCAGAAGGTAAAAGGACATAATTGGGTACTAGCCAATCCATACCTAAAATTACATCTAGACCAGATAAAGGAAGACAAACTAAATTGGCAGTAAAGTCTCTAGCACCTATTTGAAAAGGAATATTTACACAGGTATAACAAGTCCTAATAGGACCAGCAGTAGGAGTGGATACAAGAAGATCATAAGGTAGTTCAGACACAGATAGTTGCAACTTCTCTACACACTCATGGGATATGAAAGAATGAGTGGCACCCGTATCATACAAAGATATCTAGGACATTACCATTTATTTCACACTTACCTCGGATCAGATCGGCAGATTGAGAAGCTTCCTTGGCACTTATAGTAAAAGCAGCCCATGTTGTTGTGGCCTGAAGGCGGGCTGATGACCTTTCTTGTTAGGGCACTCAAATATCTTATGTCCTGGTTTCCCACAGCCAAAGCAAATGATTTGCGTTGTCCAGCAAGGTCGATTCCCATGATTTTTCCCACACTTAGGGCAATCTCTCCCTGTCTCAGGTCTTAGAGGTTGAAGTTGTTTTCCTTTGTTGTTGTTGTTGTTATTGTTGGGTGGAAACCTTCTCTGAGGTTGGTTAACAGGCTTGAATCGGGGACCTTGAGGTGCTAATCCCCTTCTAGCATTGTTTTGGGCATACTTGAAATTTGTTAGCTTCCTGTTGGACTCCTCTGCGTGTCGACATTTATTTACCAAGGTAGGATAGTCCCTAATCTCCAAGAGACTTACAGCTGCTTCTATATCTTCTCGTAGACCTCCTTCATATTTCATGCATTTCCAAACTTCATCCGGGTCACGTTGATAAATTGTAGAAAACTTGCAGAGCTCTTCAAATTTGGCAGTATACTCTGCTACACTCATAGGTCCTTGTTTGAGAGCCATGAACTCCAATTCCTTCGCATTTCTCACAGAAATAGGAAGTACTTATGGTAAAAAGCTTCCTTAAAAATAGTCCAGGTAACTACAGTATGGGAAGCTTCAAATAATCCCTTGGTGCCAACCCACCAAAAATCTGCATCTGCTTCTAGCATATAGGTGGCAAAGGCCACCTTCTGGATCTCTGTGCAAGGAAGAACGGAGAAAATCTTTTCCATAGCCTTTATCCATTCTTACGCTACAGGGATTAAAAGCTCCTCGAAATGGAGGATTTGCCTTTCGAACTCGGAAAATTTTTGATATTCTACATCGACTTCGTTCACTACAGATTATCATTTGGGTTTTGCCTTTCATTGCGGTTCAATTGCTCCATCATTCGAGTATTAGCTATAGCTTGTTCCCTCATGGCAGCCGCCATCTCACGAAAAGTATTCATCATGTCAGCATCATTTCCAGCTCCACTCCTAGTTCGCCGATTCGAAGTCATTGGTTCCTATAACACCAAACGAAAATATTGAGTTGATCAGTCTCAATACCAAGCAAAGTGTACAAGAACCCACAACATTTCCAATCAGCGATCATACACATATATATAAAGTCATAATGCATGACAATTTCTAAGAAAGCATAGCGGTCCAATCCTCGGGCTTATAGGATAGTTCGGCTCGATACCATAATGTAACACCCTCCTAACTACCATGTATTACTCGAGCATTAACATTGTAATTAGAAGAGTATCACTTCCTTTCTATAATATCCACTAGTCAAATGAAATGAAATAAGATAAATCAAACTCTAGAGTTATAAAGAAAACTACTATAAAATGTACATATATTATTACTTTACATACCGCTTTCTATAATACATACCATATTTGAAATTAAGTCACTTCACTTATAATACAACACAGGAACTACTATCAAAAGATCTACCAAGCTTGCTCAAATATCAAGGTCCAACAAAATACTAAACACACAGAAATGGACCTAAGACATCTAACACCAATTAGTCTACAAGTCGGGTAAGTTCCTGGCACTATACTACACTACATACAAGTCAATAGCCCACGTAAGTCTCATGTCCTCCTACGCGAAACCATTGGCCATCGGTATGATGGCCTCTCCTCAGCTAGAGGCATCTGCAGAGTCCGAGCACAATACAAGCATATACACAAATAGGGGTGAGAATATTATAAAATTCTCAAAGAGGGTAACCCTTACATACGCATGTAATATAAACAGTAAATGCATTTATAATAATAAAGAAAAACATCATGTTAGATCACATATACCAATATTAGCATACATGAGTCAAAGAAAATTATATGCAAAATGGTATTAATCATAAGTGTTTCTCTTATATCACATGGAATTCAACTTAGTGTAGTAGTTCTTTTTATTAACATAGGGAAGGCTTAGATTCACATCAGGTAACATATGTAGTGGATAAATCCTCCGAGGACCATAGACCTGCTAGGACATGAGCTCATTCCTATTCGTGATCATCGACTTCATTTTTTCCATTTCTGAATCACACACAGTTCTATTTCCTAGTCGATAAGTCTACCGACTCATAAAATTTCTTGGGAAGTTCTTATTTTTGCCTTTCCTCTCTATCACACATAAGCCTTGTTTCTATTTTCCCCATATGTTAAAACATGCACCATTAAATTTCACATATTCTCTTTTGTCATACAACCATGTCATGGACCTTTCTATTTCAAAGTCAGGTTTGTATCCCAGATATAGGCATTCAGTATCCTTGGAGTCTCATTCATACTTTATAAACAAGCCTTTCAAACAATTAACATGCATTCATATGATATATACTTGGATTAAATAGATTTCTATCATTAACTTAATACATCTTCACCATTCCAGCTTCTTGACAGATTTACCATTATGGTGACAACATTTAATTCACATATCCAATGGGCAATTCACTGGCCATAAAATTTCTCTATGACACCTCAATGTGTCTAAAAGTCCCTGTAAAAATTTCATAGCAAACAGAATACTAGAACCATGTCAACTAAATTCTACAATTTTAGTGGTCAGAGGCCACTTTTTCACAGCTCAGAATAGGATTCACACAATTTTTAACTTTAGCAAATGATAGAAACAAATCAAAATAAAAATCAAAGTTATACTTAAAGATGTCTACAAAACTCTGTAAAAATTTCAAAGGATAACTCCATCATTTTCTATGAATAAAAATTTATACAAATTCACAGCTTCAGTACCAAGATTTCAGCCAGCATAGATATATTCTTGGTTCTTGATTTTTCTCAGGCAGTAAAACTCTTTATTATGCACCACGAAAATTATCAGAGTTTCATTACGATGTTAGCTTCAACATATAATTTTTATAGCTCATAAAAATGACTAAAATTGAACCAGAAAATTCATGAACAAATCCTGTCCTGCTGAAATCCGAAAATTCAGCAGCCTAGCCAAAACTTATTTTGACAAAAATCATTATTTAACCTCATCCAAACACTCCACCAAAATTAACACATCAATATCAACATATTATCATCAAATATAACCATAAATTTCGGAATAAAACCCAAAAAAATTTACAGAATAATTTGGAAAGAAAAAGGCCAAAGAAAACCCTACACTTTGAAGCTTTCAAGCTCTTGGCTCCAAGATTGATTTCCTTTACTTCCAAGCCTTCTAACCCACACCAAACCCTTCCTTACACAGCTGATAATAAGCTCTCAAAGTAGGAAAAGTTGATGGATTCAAATTCTAATCGGTTAGATTGAAAGATCTTGATGAGTGGAATAAGTTTAGTGAAGGGAGTTTGTGATTTTGGAAATTTTAAGCTAGGTATTTGGAGGTTTAAAGCTTGCTCATGGATGTTTCAATGGAAGAAAAATGGAGGCTGTGTGTGGTCAGAGAATGGCCGAGAATGATGAAGAAAATGGAGTGATAAGGTTGGCTTTTTAATGATATTTAATTAAGTTGTACTAGTTATTTAATATAAAATCAAGTTCTTTCAAAAAAAATATAAGATGGATGGCTAGGATTTGATCTTGGAAAGCTAGATTGAATCTTGGCCATCCACTTGGTTTAAATGGATAGACACTATCCAAATCTTATGGATTAAGCTTTCTTTTCGATTGTAAAAATCGCTTTGACAATCGAAATTTTATCGAACCAGTAAAACAAAGATACTCGGGTAATCAACTATTGCCTGAAAATTAATTCTAAGTATAAAATACTTATTCCTACCTATTTCTAACCTTAATCCTATAATTTCCAAATTTTGGGCACCTTCAGGTCTTGAATCTAAGGTTTCAATTTGTTCTGGGTCTACTGAGTCCTGCAAAACACTATTCACGTTTTTTTTTTTTCTTTTTTTTCTTTTTTTTACGTTCGTTACATTGTTCTCATCATTTTTGTGTACACCAAAATTTTGATATTCTTACTACTAAAGCCTCAATTATTTTCTGAAAAAAAATTAGGATGTTACATAGATAGGAGGAAAACTCTATTGAGTTTCTTTAGTAAAGATTCTCACTCCCCTTACCTTTTCTTCAGTCATGTCTTCAGATTCAGATGGCGACCTTCGTACTCTTTGTTGATACGCCAACTTGGGAGTTTCATTTTGACCTCAACCATGGATCATACCACTTTGAGGGACGTTGCTCGGTTCATGTGTTCGTGTTCGTGGGGCGCCCTTTTGCGCATCCTGTACAAAGCTATCGTTTTTCTCCTACCTCACCCTGTGATGACCTGGTGTTCGAGAGAGCCCGTCCCCATGACGAGCGCAGGTTTTGTACTCGCCCATCCGGATCAGCTGTTAGAGACTTCCTTGACTATGTACCACGCTCAAGGTTGTCAGAGACTGACCCTGAGGAGGATGAGCCTACGCACATCTACTCGAAGGATTTTGCCCCCACTCCCCCTTTTATGCCAGCTGGGAGCAAGGACACAGTGACGCAGCCACTGATGGTGTGGAGGCAGGCCATGCGCCATAGGCGCGGAGGCCACGTTCGTGTACCTATCCCTGAGGAGTTACGTCCATGGATCGGTGACGTTCCCCTTTTCCCCGGGCAACAACCATAGAGGCTTTTAGAGATATTAGTGCACACACACCACCTTAATTTATGATGACCTTCTTTGTTTAGAGGTCGTTTACATTAGGTGCACTATGTAGGTTTATTTCCATGATTTTCCTTTATATGTATTTTCAGTTTCCAAGTATTCGCACATTTTAAGTTCTGTATTTGAACTAAGCTCACCGTTATGGTGGGTAGATTTAGATATTCAGTATGTGATATTATGTGATGTTGTGGAGCCATTTAATGTTTATATTTCCGCACTTTATGTTACTGTTATATATGCTACGCGCGGCTCATATTTTAAAGAGTTTTCAAAAAAAAAATTTGGCAATTTTCCATTAAATAGTTTCAAAGGTAGCTAAAGTTAAATCAAGAAGTAACGACTAATATTTAGCCTCAGTACGTACTAGTAGTATTCGGGTTGAGTATTAGGGTGTTACACTCTTAGTGGAGATAATCTTGGATTTGTTAATTTTGTAAATAAAGCACAATCCTACTGTCTTGAAAAAGCTAATTGAGGATGTGAAATCTTACAAAGTAGTGAAGTTCTTTAAACTCAACCTTATTGGACTGATAAATTTTGTTGTTGTTTGATGTATTAATATGTATATTGGAGGCTGCTTTGCAATGGTTTCAAATATATATGTCTCTTTTTAGGATCAAGGTTTGGATGTGAAAGTTGAAGGCTCAGATACTTTGAAAGTCATGGCACATAATATGAACGAGGTTAGATTCTTTATTGTCTTCATTTTCCCTATTGTTTGTGTAGGCATGCTATTTTTTAGTTCTAATTTCATTATTTATGTGCTTAATGCAGAAATTGGATAGGCAAGTTGTTTTGATGGGTGACATAGAGTGATCAATTTTTGCCCGCACTCTGAAGTCTAAAGATTTGGAAATTTAGAACTGAATAGTTGAAGATAGGATGATGGTGCCTTTTAGTACGAATGGGTTTATATAGTTCTCTATTTCAATAATTTGAACCATTTAATCTGTAGGTATTTTTGTAAGTGTACTTCAATATCATTGCATAGGTCATGGAGATATAGTAGTTCAGCTTATGTATATTTATTTCATTTTATTTTTTATTTTATATCTGATTTAATTTTTTTTCTATTTTGTAAATCACTCGAATGCCATGAAAAGATGCTTAATATTCTGGGCAAATTAAAATACAACTTGATCGCATTACAATATTATGATTGATTTATATACCTATTATCATGATAATTGTTACTCCAATTAGATTAATCACTTCACATATAATCTGTTCTTACCTAGAAATGCGGCAAGAGTGCAAGTAGCTCCAACGTCTGTGGAAATGTGGTATGGGGTACCTACAAAGACACTTTGATGCTCAAGTCAGTGAATAAATGAGGCATATAGTGGTAAAAGAATAGCATGTAATCAGATTATGATACCTGGTAGCGTTGAGCCCCTTATATATTGTGAGGTGACCCCGTGATAATTCTGTTTATGATCTCCTTCAAATGTAGGAGATATTCCTGTGATTTAGTAGTAAAGATAAGATATGATAATGACAAAATACAATGAGATATATAGAGATACTATATAGTATTTATGAAATGACCTCAACTAAATTTGGGGTAAATCCGTAAGGGATACTATGCCATGTGGGTAAGTCGTGGGACCTTTTGGGAGAGTCTTCTAAGATTGGATCAAAATTTGGGGCCTATATTTCTAGTCCAATACATAGCCCCCGAGCTTGGTCATAGGCTGAGTAGCTAGTGTCGAGGTGTCATGATTGAGGTGTGTTAGTTTGAGGACTATGTGCCGAGCTCAAATAAGTTAACTTGTTGTGCACAGCTTAGTGCTCCTTTGTAGTGATTGTAACGCCCCGATTTTCTGCTAGAGTGAAAATGACCGAAATGCCCCTGAGGTCATTTTTCGCCTGCACTCGAGGAAAGCCGATCTGGCAGTACTCGAAGGGCAAACTCAATGTTGGAAGGGGATTAGATTACCTGTGTACCTTTCCGGAATCGAAAATCTCGTTTTTCGAGTTTCGGGTCAAAATGACCAAAACGCCCCTGCGGTGTTTTACCTATTTGCAAGTGCCGGATGAACCCGAAACTTCTCTAGATGGTTTTAAAAGGCATTTTTATGTATTCTACGACCTCAGTTTTAATTATGGAGGTCCCGGGCAAAATTAGTACAAAATTACGATTTTACCCCTAGTTTCGTGTTTTTACGCTTAATCGCGTGATTAAGCAAACCTAAGCAATATTAGGCTCTAATCGAAGATTAATTAATTTCCATAATTAATCTTGAGTCAAAATAATTTATTAAAGTTGATTAGAACTTAAAAGTGTTTAATTACAACTTAAAATCTTATTTTAAATTCAAGATTTCTAGTCATGGAATCTTGAATAGTGTTTTCTCTCTCCAATTCCTTAAATTATGGAATTTTGTCTACATTGTTTTATTCATAAAATGAATTTAAAATCTCCTAAATATGTATGAGTACTCCTTAATCATGTCATAAAGGTTCTTAATCACATTCTTAGTCACCTAAACTTATGCTTAATGACTCCTAACCTTACACCTAAGCTAATACACCCCTAAACACATCACTAACACACTATTACATGACCAAAACTCCCTCCTCCCTTGCTGCATCAGACCTGCACGAAATTCATCATCCATTTTATCACAATTTAATTTTATTTCACACTCCAAAGACTATAGTTGAAGCCATGTCATCAAAGTGCAATTCTCTCACCTCATGTTCCATGAGGATTCATTCTCCTCCACTCATTCACTCTTATTATTCTCTATAAATACAATGCCTAGATGAACCTTTGCTACACTTTGTTCATTTGCTAAGTTTAGTTTTGTAGTTTTTCTCTAAGTTCTTCCTTTTTCTCTCAAATCTCAAGAGCATTCTTCTTCTTCATCTTCTTCTTTTTCCTTTTGAAACATCATCACACAACCTTGAAACACCACCCCACCACCTTGGATCATCATACAAACACCTAAACTTCCATTCTCAAACACAAGCTCACCAAGAACACATTTCCTTCCTTTTTCTTTCATCAAGGCCGAATCATCATCACCATCCTAGGAGGTGTTGCTCGTATCATTTTCATCTTCAAGTCCAAGCTTTTTGTCTTCACTCTAGGTAGGAGTGTTTTCTAAACTTTGTCTTCTTGAAAATGAGTTCTTTCTAGCTTTCTCTTGGGTTTTCTTTTTGAAACTTTCTTTGGTTTCCCTTTCTTGTATTTTCGGCCTCTTGGCCTTGATGAGTACATGATAGCTCAATGATGAGGACTCCTAGATAATGACTATGTGTTCATCTCAAAGGAAACTCTAGAGCTTGAGGTTTTATTTTCTTTGAGTTCCAACTTTATTTTCTAACTCAAAAATGATTTTTACTCAAGAATACCTTTACTTTTCTTGCTATTATGATTTTGGTTTCTTTGTTCCTTTCTTTAACATTTCGGTTACCATTTTCCTTTTTTATCTTTGAAGTTTTATTTGTTCAAAAAGTTTTGCTTTCTTTGAGTTTGATGATGATGTTCAAGAACCTCATAATTCCTTTGAGAACTTGGTTCAAGAACTCTAAAGCTCTCTTTGTAATGAGATATGTGTTGGGTTATTATGTTGTTAAAGTCTTGGATGAGCTTTAGATCACCTTAAAATGAACCTTGCATCATGTTTATTTTATGCTTTGCACATCATGTTTACTTTCTTTGCTATCACTAAGTACCAAGGTAATAAAGGAACTTGCATTATCATGTTTATATTTCAAGTTCTCACCTAAATATCAAAGATAATAATATAATGCATACCATATTTATTTTATGCTTTGCACATCATGTTTACTTTCTTTGTTATCACTAAGTACCAAGGTAATAAAGGAGCTTGCATTATCATGTTTATATTTCAAGCTATGCATTATCATGTTTATGTTTCAAGCTCTCACCTAAATATCAAAGATAATAATATAATGCATCACATATTTATTTTATGCTCTCACTTTACTTTCTAGCAAAAACTAAAACAAGTGCATGAGCATGTTTTATTCTAAACCAAAAACGTGCCAGTTACCCTTACTTGTCATTCTGAGTCCTGAATTTCGTTAAGTCTAGACCCTACATATCCTTGGAGGGCCACTTTTTTATAATCAAAAGTCCTAATAATTGTTCCTAAGATGAAAATAAGTTAAAGGAAAAATTTTAACAAATTTTAGAAAACCTTTAAGCCTTTTGTCTTTAGCCCACAAGTTTATAAAATCTTAATTCTCGAATTTTAAAGAAAACCTAAAATTTGGATTTTGAATTGTTGGAATTTTAATTTTTATGATATTTTATTTGAATCCCATAGGAGGATACTTCCTTATTTACATTTATGTTTTAAAATTATTATCCTCCATTAAATTAAAGTTCAAAAATGTAAATAAGTGAGCATTGAAATAAACCAGTCCAATACATACAAACACACCCACTGTTTCATTTTCTTTCCTTCTCTGTTTTCGAAAAATAGGACAGAGGCCACAACCCTCCCTTCATTCAAGCTCTCCCTCTCCATTTCGGCCAAGCACCAACCATACCTCTTTCCTTCACCATCAACCACCACCACGCCACTACCAGTGAGACCTCTACCTGCTGTGACTTAAAAAGCAGTATTTCCTCCATCTCCTTGGTGGTTTGAGTAGTTGAACTCGAAGCTCCCAAGAAGCCAGTCATACCCACTCCTTCCTCTTCCTTCCATTAACTATCAAAGGTATAATAGGGCTTAATCTTACTTCCAATTTCATGGGTTAGCTAGGTTATATTATGGGTATAGGATTAGAGCTCTAATGTGTAACCCTAGGGTTTCAATTTGGGAGTTTTAATTATTTGAAATTAATAGGCGTAATTTCTTATGCTAATGATGATTGATGTTTATGCTATTAAAGACTTCAGAGAGGCATCCCACCGACTCCACCACGACCTAGGCCAAATCATCATACTTCTGGAATCACATTGTGAGCAAATAATGTGTTCATGGTTATTTGGTATTTAGTTCTTTACATTTTAAATGTTCATTTGCTAATTATTTTGATTTATGGACTAAACCAATGCTTTATGTGCATTTGTGTTCCTAAAGCCTATGAATACTGATTTAAAGGTTTCCTAATGCTATGATATTCTTTTAAGGATGAATGTTTGATGGTTATGTTTAATTCATGAAGCTATAGAATGCTTGAGAAAGTTTTGTAAGAATGTATTAGTTTTGGAATGAGAAGGTGCCATGATATGTTTTGCTTATGCTAGACTTGAATTATAAAATGAATATATTTTATGCTTATCCCCCATTGCTTTCTTTTTAAGGATCTGAATGAAGTGGATTTTCAACTGTATGATACAATTATAATTTAATGTTCCATTAGAAAGGAAAATGCATTTATATTCTGAGTTATGTAAGAAGAAACTTGATTTTTATAAGAGGTATCTTTGATAGAAACCGTAGCTAATGGTGGTGGCTTTAGCCTTGGTGAACCTTGGCTGGAACCCCAACTAGCAGGGGGTTGCTAGCCCGATATGATTGGCCAGCATACTAGAATTCTTGGGCACTGGGGACGAGTGTAAGGGCCGCCCAAATGCTAGTAACAAGCTACGGACGGGTGTAAGCGCCACCTAGTTGTGTTATAACCACACTAGGGAGGAGTGTGAGGGCTGCCCAGTTATGTAATCAATTGTTCAAACTTAGAGGCCTCTTCAAACCTTCCTCTATGCATTATTTATAAATTTCTATTTAACTCAATTAAAGAGATTTCCATATTACATATCGTTATATTTAGTTTGCTCTATGACCCATAGCATATAGTCTTTACAAATTTTCTTATTCAGATGTTTCCCTCTATTTCAAATTTAGGTGTAGACCCAAGTCTAGCTCCTCCCGATTTGTAGGATTTGAGTCGTGACTATTTTAGTGAGCCCAACATTGGCATATGGGCCTTTCTTTTTGTGTACCCCTGTTGATAAACTCATGTTGCATCTTATGAGATTAGGTGCTCTGTTATATCACAAACAAGAATCCACCAGTTATGATTATGTTTATGATTATGTCTCTCGCGTATGTAATCAAATATGGATGATGGATATATGTGTACTCTCGAGCCATGTATATATATATATATATGGAATGTGTTCCCTACGCATTGGTGATAGTCATGATTAGGTCATGACAAATGACATTGCTCCATATTATATTTTATGACTGACTCATGGAGGAGGATCCTCTCGTCAAATTTTGACATGATGTGACATTTTGGTCCTCACCGTTAAGATAAAAAGAATATTAATCACATCAAAAGAAAACCTCATTAAAGGTGAGAATTTAACATGACAAAATCATGTTGAAAATGCAATTAAAAGGATCCAAACCCGTCAACTTATAAACTCCAATAGACCCATGAAAATGATTACCTTTGATAGGTTAACATTTGATGAAATAAAAATTATCCAGAAAAGGGAGATGGTGGTGGCTAAGGGACTTTGGGTGGGGCATCTTGTGGATAGTGGGAATGCTTGGAGATCTCAGCCAGAATATGGAGTAAGACAAAACTTGGAACAAGATAATGAGGCTAGTGGCGGAGCCTCGAGGAGATGGGAGTCCAAGGGTAGAGGGCCAGGAAAGGAGGAGAAATAGAGGCTAAAGATGAGGTAAAATATGTTTTATCTGTAATCCTAAATTTATAATTTCATCCCAAAATTATCTTTTATTTATAAAAACTATATGATCCCAAACTCACCGAAGGCCACCTAAGAACTCTCCTCTCCAAGTTCATGACAACTTTTAAGAGAGAGCATGAGAACGATTTGCACTTAAAGGCAACTATGCTGCACCCTTTAAAATTTACCATGATACAATGAACTAAGTTTCATAAGCCAAGGGATAACAAGAAGAAAAGAGGAAATAAGCCACGAAAAGTATCTCCGGAATAAGCCATTAGACACGTATATGATAAAGCATAATTGAAGTGTCCAGCAACAACCACCATGGCACGTCTGGAATAGTGATATCACATTTTTAGCCACTTCGGTTTAACAAGTTTTTTCTCGGAAGGTTTACGCTCTTCAACAGCAGGAGGTTGTGTTGCCACTACAGGCTGTGGTTCAGATTGCACTTGCTGTGATTGCTGACCTTGGTCGGTAGATCCATCCAGATCCTTCAAGGACATGACCTCGTCACGCAGGTAAGGACCAATTTGGCCAACAACAGCGCCATCACCTATGTATAACATCGGATTATAACTAAAAGGTTAATAAATCAGAGAGTTGATCATTTCTAAATCCCAAACCAATTTGAGAAAACAAAAAAACAAAAAATTGCTATAACAGGAGAAAACATACTCCTGTAAAATCTGAATTTTAAGCAGCCCATATTTACAAGGAACAAATAGAAAGTATCTCATAGGAAGCCTCATATATATATATATATGTGTGTGTGTGTGTGTGCATGTGTGTGTGTGTGTGTGTGTTTAAGCTAGCAATTCCCAGATTCTAAAAAAAGCAAAAGCATAAACGGTTTTTAATAAAATTACCTTCCAAAACAATTCGTTACTATTATTTACAATTACAACCCTATCCCTTGTAAAACCCTCTAGAAGACTTCCTTCTCATTCTCACTTCCACAACCTCCACCTAACAACACAACTGAGCCTCATTGCTAATTCTATCAGAGGGCTGTGTGTGTGTTGCATTTTATGGCAAGCTACTATGCGTGATTGATGGATATCAACAGCTTATGTATTGTAATTCCACAAATAGGATTAATTATGCCACTTTTTCATTTGTGATTATTCATCACAATTACATAACTTTTTGAGATTGTAATTTTTTATGGGAAAATATAGAATGTCTCCAAAATTAATTCCTAGAAGAGCCACACAAGAAAATCAAATTGGAAGGCTAGTGCCAGAAAAGACAAAATGGATTGAGTTTATTATGAAATTTTTCTTACCGTGTATGTTGGAGGAACTTGTAGCTGAAAATAGGCCTCATGTTCACTTCAATAAACAAGGTTGGAAGAATATAATAACCAATTTTGATTTAAAAAAAAAAAAGGTCATAATTATGCCCTTTTATGTAATTTGGTTTTAAAAAAAATGTGCTTTTATTCCTTTTTATCCAAACATATTTATAAGTACTTCTAGTAATTATAAGCATTGGTCAGATTGTCCATTTAAATGTAAAACTTTTTTCTTAAAAAAAAAGATCTCCTAAAAACTGTTAAGTAAAAATTGCACTGATAAGTCAACAACACATCCTCTCACCAAAATTGATAAGGAACTGCCGACATCACAGAGGCGTCATTGAATTATATAGATATCAAGGGGTACAGTTCACATGCATATTGCGATTTCAGCATTTTCATTTGAACATACAGCATATGCACAAGCCATGGTAAGACTCAAACATACATGGTAGCAAACAAGGTAAGTCAACAGCCATACAATGGCACAAAAAGACAAACATGTAGTTTACCAAAATACCTGTGCTACCTAGTCAGCCAAAGTGGGCCAAATGCAAGAACATATAGAACATAGGTAATAACTACTTGGTAAAGTCAGAGAGTACAACATGTTAAGAAAGATGATTCTTCTGGCAACATGAACTCACCTTTTGGAACATCATATGAAAAGTACACAATAGCACCGGGACAAAAGCCAGCAGTATAGAAGTCCTGAGACATTTCTTTGATCACCTTCTTGGGCGGTGTGGTATCTACATCATTAAAGTACAAATGATTGTTTCAGTTCAGTCATTTCTGATGTAAAGTTGACAAACTTTAAAATTGGGCTATTGATAACTACAAACTGTGAGCTCAACTAGCATAAATAATTCAAAAATTAATTGTACATATGATATCAATTTCCTATTGCTTACAGAAATAAAATGGCTGCCCTGGTTGGGCAATCACTTTAGTGACGAGATCAGCTAAACTCTGGATTGTTTCTGATGGGTGAAAGGTGGCCTCCAATGTGTGATTATCAGGGAAGCGAACTCGAATGACAGCCTACAAACAAGATCAAACACAACTGAAAATGATAACTTCACCCCTTATTTGCCTGATTTATTTTGATTTTTACTATTTGTGAACATTTTATGATTCTTCCGGAAAATAAGAAAGTCTATATGAACAACTGACCAAAACGTGAACGATAATAATAAAATAAAATAAATGAAGGTAAACATTACTTTGGTTATTCTTGACCTACGTGCTGCCTCTTCTGCTTCTCTAATTTTACGAGTCTTCAAGAATTTATCTGTAAATCATTAAATTATTTAAACAACAATATCATGAAGGGGAAATTGCAGTGCACATTCCTTATAAAGTATTTAGCTTATTATTGTTTCATATCTCCCTTTCATTTATCATTATTGATCATCAACTGCAAACAGAAACAGTATGACTGGATACAGACACATAGTTCCAAAAAGTGGGAGAAGATAATTCAGCTTAATAGTGTTTTGGAATTTAAATAGAATATAGATATGGTACTTATGACCAGTTAATGGTGCCTAAAATGGAATATCAATCATAACTAAATAATCATTTATTTGTCAATGTTAATTTGTCAACCCTATGTTAGCTAAGGTCTTCATCAATTGGAGAAGTTTAAACAAATGCAGTGTTGTTAAATAGCAGCCATTGCAGGATTTTTGGCGTACCGCCATAAGCAGCCATCTGCTATTGACGACAATGAATCAATAAAAATGCATATCTTCTCTATATTCCCTATTGTATTCAATTTGAAACTCGGGCTTAGCCCTGAGGTTAGGCTTATATTGAAACAGTGCATGAACAAGGCCACAGCTTGTGATCAATACAGTGTCACTTCTTTGCTCACAAATGGAATAATTTTTGTCATTGTTACCTTCCTTTTTAGAAGCCAGAAGTCGGTAATAATCTTCTGGGGTGAATTCATAGAAGTCATCAGTCTCCTCTACTTCTGTAATAGCCACAAGTAGCATAAGCTTTAATCAGGATACTAGATGCAAATATTAATAAGTGAAACTTTAAAAGCACACTTGTAGTTGTTATTAGTTAAAGTTATGGTGCCCCTACCGTTGTTTGCTGCAGCATTTGGAGATAGAGAAACTGGTGATGTTTCAAAAACACGAATCTGTCGCCCAAACCTTTCATTCATATCAAGATTGGCCTGTTGCCATATACGTGATTATGAAAGAACAACAAAACCAGTAGACTGAATAAGAAATCATGCACTAAAATAGTACACTAAGATGTCAGCACAGCCAATTGAACTGGGAAAAGATAGTGGCAACACACATAACCAAAGACAAGTATACATGTGCATTGGAACAGTAATTATGATATAATGCACTGGAGAAGACCAATGATACAAATTATTTTAGAGAGGAGGGGATGTGGAATCGTGGACACTTGTTCATATTTCACTTTTACAAGGTCAATTATAATACACAATAATACATGGTGGTCTGCATTAAGAAACCTAGAAATAGCCATTCTTTTACAAATGAAAAAAATTTCATATTACAGGCGTCACAGACCTAGCAACCAAACTAGAGTGCATAATGTCAGTTACAGGTACCAGAAAGGAAAAATTCAATTGGAATCTTAGCATCACAAGATGAATCAGAGAAACATATTAGGTTATGAGGTGACAAAAAGTATTGGGTCAAGAGGTGACAAAGACATTGGAAAATATCTCTAGGGGATTCAGGAATTCCAAGAAAACAAGGCCAATGAAAGAAGCTAGAAAGGGCTTGTGAATTAATTCGTGAAAGAACTCCAAAAGAGGTGCATTGGTGAGATGTGAAAGGCAACTCTTCATAAGCCATAACTGATATTTCTCAAGTTTAGACTTTAGACACCTTAACCTTATTGGTATGATTTGACACCCCTTGCATTGCACCAACGTTATTAACAAAGGATGGGTATCTGTGGGAAGCTATTTAATTATCAAGATAGAATGAACAAGAAAAAAAACCCAAGCAGATCACCGCAAGATTAAAAACCTTACAACTTGGTACCAACTTATCCATATTTTCTTCTACAATTTTTGCACTCTTAGCATTGCACATATTAATTGTTTTCCCCATAATTTTTTTTGCATGATTAAATCCCACTATGTATTAGAAAAACCATTTGTAAACAAACACATAAAAGGCAATCTCAAAATAATCAGCAGATAAAGCCAAAAAATAATGGCTGAAATAAACCTAGACCGTAAAATAGGATGATTAAATTAGCAAAACAAGGAATACTAAAAGTTGATTTATATATATATATATATATATATCTATATATATCACCCAAACAGAAATAAGTAGAAGAAAGGAATCTTTAGGAGGATGAGAGTACCATGGAATAAACGTTGGTGAGCCTTCTCCGTTTCGAATTCAGTGGAGAGGAGGCATCAACGACCATCAGAGATTTCAGTGAGTGAAGTGGCGAATGAAACACAATTGTTTTGTTCCTCAGATTTGTTGTCTTGTTCTACACCCACTGTGTTATTGTGTTTTTTGAGTTTCTATTTCAATACAAGGCCAATTATAACAAACAATAATACATGAGAAGGGAAACTAGAAACAACCATTATTTTACAGTGAACAAATTTCATATTACAGGCATCACAGACCTAACAACCACCAAACTAGAGTGCATAATGTTATTTGCAGGCACCGCTAAGGAAAAATTCAATTTGAATCTTACCATTACAAGATGAATTAGAGAAACATATTAGGTCATGAGGTGACAAAAACATTGGAAAACATCTAGGGGATTCAGAAATTCCAAGAAAACAAAGCCAATGGAAGAAGCTAGAAAGGGGTTGTGAACATCAATTCATGAAAGAACTACAAAAGAGGTGCATCGGTGAAACATGGAAGGCAGTCTCTTTTTTAGTGGGATTTTTCAAATTACAAATTACAAATTCTTTCAAATAACCTGTACTACATGTGCATTTTTACACTTCAGTCAAACAAATATAAATGATCCTCTATTGTTTTCCTCATCAATATAGGTAGCTAAAAAATCAAAATATTGAGAAAACGAAAATTAAATAGAACAGTAAAGATTGCATAGAAACTGGAGAAATTATTAAGCTAGTCAATCACTATTTGGCTTTACAAAATATCGAAAAAATGCAAACAAAAAGAACAAACGATTTGAAATCTGCATATTCAAATTAGAATTGTCATTATCTGAAGGCAAGATAAAAATCCCCAGCTTACACATATGAATCCCCCATCACGATGAGCCCTCACTTGGAATCAAATGAACATATTGTTAACAGAAATTCGAGAAAAGACAAAATTTGAAAATAAGAGAAGTGTTGGCCGAAGAAATTAATTACCAAGTGGTATTGAAGGTACTAACTTCCTCTTAGAAAATTGAAAGCAAAGCAACAAATCATACGGGTTGAATTAGAATGGTTTCATCTGAAAATGTGAGGATAGGAAATTTAGGATTAGTGTTCACCTTGTTGGGCTTAGGTATTTCTGAATCAAGGAGTGAGAGAATGCTGAGGAATGAGGAAAAATAGAGAATACTGGTGTGCAATCCAAAGAACGTGTGCAAACTGTGTCTCCAACTCAGCGAGCTTGCAATGCGAAGTGCAATAAACTAAGCTGAATTAGTGTATTAGATAGTCAAGGTGGGCAAGCTCACAGGTAAACTCAGTCAGCCCCAGCCCACTAACAGGGCCTTTGTGGGTTGGGGGCAAACATAGCCCCTCATCAAGGTGGGCCAACAAATAGGGAGACTTGAAAGGTGGGACTTGAGGGCCAGCCCATTGAAGTGGGGCTGTTTTGACAGCTCTACTGGTTCTGTTCGATGAGAGTCTTCATTTGAAACATGATATCACAAAGCTGGTTCAACAGCATTCCAGCCAGGTTCGCTGTTGAAAACCCCTAACTGCCCACCTGTTTTCCAGCCATACCTCAACCCCACCCTTCATTGATGAATGATGATGATCCTACAAAGCACAAACGCAAACTTTGTCTCAATACCATCACTATCGACTGGGACTTTCGAGCTGTCAAAGTGCACCAATCCGGCTCAACTGAGTTGGCCCACCATGGGTCACAAGTCAAAATGAGAAACCTAGGCTGGCTCACTTTAGTAGTGAGCCGAAAAAATGTCAACCCGGCTCAACCCATTTGAGCTGGTGGGTTAATGGGTTAGCTCACCAAAAAAATTTAAAAAAATAAAAACCTATCAAGCCTACTAATTAATTTGAAAATAAAAAATTGCATAAAATAGACAAAAATACATACACCTGTACATGATACAATGCAGGAAAAATACACAGACAAGGCTATATTAAAACCAATCCAAGGCTCCAAGCCTTCATCATTCACACCAACAGAACAATGCACACTGCTTGAGGCTTTAAATTCCTACTGTTGCTGTCCTTGCTAGGGGCGGGCATGCTTAGGTTCATGGAAGATCTAAACCTAAACTTCGAACTGGTATTTTTTGTCCATAAACCAAACCGAACCAGTTTAGAACTAGCATAATCAGGTGCATAAATTTTAACAGTTAACTGGTTCAAAAAACTAAACTGGATTTAAACTGTTTGAAAATTGGTTAAAAACTAGTTCAGAACAGTAAACTGGTTTTAAATCGGCTTGAAACCCACAAAGCAGTTTTTAATATCTTTAAATTGTTTTTTTAATGAATAATCAGTTTTCGAACTGTTTTTTTAGACCTGAGGCACCATTCTTAAGCAACAGAGAGCAAGAGCATGAATCATCAATTAGACAGAAAGTATCCTTTTGTATAAATAGCTATTTTTTCCAGTACAACTTGCTGAATAAGCTCATGATAACATTACTTAAAATTTCAAATTAAAAAAACAGCAAAATCAAATTATTGAACATAGATGGATCACCTATCAGAATAAGAATTCAGTGCCTTGCTCTCACCAACTTATGAGTGTAAACAGTTCTAACTTAAGCAATGCCGTATGCATATTGCAGATAATAGAGATTAATGGCATCCCATTTTTTTAAGCCAATGATTATAGAAATCAGAGAAAAAGGAAGCAATTTTCAGCAAAAAAGATTCATGACTCTTTAATGTGAGGCACTGAAGCCTGTAAGGATATAAGCACGCATCTGTTAATCCACGGAACAAAATAGAAATTGCAAACATGATCTTCTAACTCGAAAAAACAATGACTTCAGTTGATATTCTAAAAGCATGGTAACATAGCATCACATGTCCTCGAATGCAAGGTAAGAAAATAAGACCATTCATTCCATGTTTAAGAACAAGAACTCTGCACCTAACTGCCATAACCTGTGGCCAACTAACGATCAAAAGCAAAGTTATAGCCACGGCCAATTTGAGATCAAATAAGGAAAACTTGACTCCAACTACAAAGTCTAATAGCCAGCAATGGGACATTTTCATCCATTCTTATATGAAATTAAGCTGATCTAGTACAACAGAACTATCAAAAGATTAAGAATAATGACTGCAGTTCATATCTAGAAGCAGATTAAAGTATTACTGTTCAAACACAGTTGCAAAGTCACAACAGGATTTCCTTCCACATTTTCAGAATCAACAACAGTCCAATCTATATTCTTAAAGTAATACAAACCAATGTAAACTGACAATGCCTCACATAAGCGAAAATCAATATTTCAATCCCAGAAAAAACAAATTATGACTAGACTATAGATTGCTTAAACAACAAAAACCACACCAAGACTATAGCAAGTTACCAACAGTGATTCAATTCTCAAATCAAACTAATAAATGAATAAAACTCCAGGCACTAAAACATAGAAGATGATTCAAGGCAAGGAAATATCACTTAATGATCCCAAATCCCGAGAGCTACTTGCTCAATTGCTCCTAATTTCTTGAAAGTAACAAACAATTCACATTGAAGTTACTGTGTATTCATGCTTCCAAAATCTTCATTTCACGTGTGTACCAAAATTATTACACCATTTATTAAAGAATAGTTCCAAACTGAAACACACATGGTATCCATGCAGAAGACTGTTCGAGACACAGCTGGTCTGCAATTAAAATAAGAATATGGATTATCACTCAAAAAATAAAAATAAGATGAATCAACAATACTTTACCCTGAAGAAGAAGAAGAAGAAGGAAGCAAGAACCTCGATCTCAGAGACGAGACCTTGGTAGTCGCGGGTCGGACAAAGATTTCGGCAAAATTGGGAATTAGGGTTCTGAAGTCACGTCTCAGTGGGAGCGACCGAGGAAAGGAAAGGACAGGGATATGTCTGGTTCATCATAAATAGGCTCAACAAGAATCGGAGCAAACAATTCTTTTTTTAACCTGATAAATTGGAAGGAAAGACCTCAACCAAAGGCAAGGCCAGAGCAAGTTCTTGCAACCCCAAACCAGAACACAGATGCAAACATCATAAAAGGGTAAAATACACACCAAATTCTAAAAAGCGATTAATAACAGTTCAAACAGAATAATGAGTCTACGAAAACTGCTTCATGATGTTTCAATGAAATGAATAGGATAAAAAAAAAAAAAAAACCAATCTCGGATAGTTAAGGATCAACTGCATAGGGGAAATAAGAAGAAAAGCAGAGGGAGAAAGACGAGCTTAACACTGCACAAACGTGACCTGAGCACGCGACGGCCGACAACAACAATTGAGCGGCGACGAACGGCCGGCAGCACGGCGTTGCGGGCGGTGTCGTCCTCTGGCGATGGGCGCCAACGAAGGAATGGAGGAGGAGGAGGAGGAGAAGAAACCACAAGATGCAACAACCCTAGGCTGCTTCATGCACGATTCTTGTTTTTCAATCCTAGGCCGCAACACGGCAGCGTTTTAGGCAAAAATAAATAAATAAATAAATAATGAGAACTGCTAGACTCCTTGACCGAAGGAACTGACCCGGTTCGCCGGTTTTTCTAATTTTGACCGGTTGAGCTGTATAAGAGACATGAATGGATCAGCTTGGTCTCTAGTTCTTGGTCGAACTAGTCTGACTAGCAGTCCGGTCCACTTTTCTCTCTTATGGTTTAAGCCATAATTGGGAATTTTATACGTGATGAGAGGGAGTGGCTAATAATTTAATGGACAAGAAAAGTAAGGAACAGAGTGAAAGAGACTATATTACTCTCTTTCATTCTTTCATTGACCTATAATTTGGAAGGTAAAAAAAGCTTAGTTTTGAATAGTAAGGAAGGGACATTGTCCCTTACTAGCCATACCACTCCCCCTCCTAAAATTAATTCTAAACAATAATCATTTAACTTTAGCCTTATCATTCCTTACATTCCCTTCATTTTCATTCTCTCAATTATAGTCTAAGCCTCTTTTTGAAAAAAATAGTTCTTTTAACGGATGGTTTAGTTTGAAATTGGGTTTTGTGTTTTGGTTAATTTGAATAGGCCTACTATGTGACTCTATCACTTGTATTTGTTCTTTCACACTGTCAAACATATACAACATTGATTCTATTTATAACCAAATGATCCTTAATATCCAAGATTGATTTTTTTAAAATCCTAACAAATTTTCAAATTTTAACATATTTGAAATATCCTAACATACTTCATGTAGTAGAATTTAAATGTACTTAATTTAAATATTCCAAAATTTAATGATAGACATATGTTTGCGTCTTGAAAATGCAGTCTAGAGAAGTAGCTTGACTATTTGTCAAATCTGTTGCAGAAACTGTTGTAAAGTTGAGGTCTCTGATGACCCTTTAGAAACTACTTTTTACTTTTTGAACGTGATTTTTGAACTCTTCCTTCTAGAATCCGAGGTAGTTGACCAGGTTGCAAAAGAGATGACATGCCAGTCTATAAATGGGTTTAATTTTAAATTTGAATTTCAAATTTCCCTCCTTTCTTATTGAGTGCACTGTTTCATTGTCAAGTGAGTTTTCTGAGGTGCGAAATCAGTTCTATGATGAACGAATGATCTTCTAGTCTTTAATCAGAGTGTGCATATGATTAAATTGATTGTGATGATGATGATTAAAGGTTGTAGAACATCCTTGCTTCAGAGCTGGTATGATATCTTCATTTTATGAGCACTTTCTGAAGTCACATTCTACTTTCTGAAGATTCCAGCCTTAGTTTCTTGTTCACGATTTGATTTTCTTCAATCCATTAAGCATGTATGTGTACTTTGCACTATATAATTTTCATTTCGTTTATTAAGTTTCTATCACTTTGAATGAGATACAATATGTTTGCACATGTCTGGAGCTAACAATCCCTCTCTTTTTTATAATAACAAACCAAATTGAAGAAAATCTTTTGAAGAGATTTTGAAAGAAACATAATAAAGAATATAGATGAAACACATTTCTTTCAAAACATCATATGATGTGAGTTTCAAAAGGTTCACTCCATGAGGTGAGGCAAGGAGTATATAAAAACATTTTATCGCCTAAAGTGACCTAAATCAAAGCAGTTTTTATTTCTCTTGAGATTTATGATGTTACTCAAAGGATTTTTTTTAGCAGTATCAAAGAAAAAGAAAATCCAGAGACAAGACAGTGCTAATTTAGGCTTTTTGGATACAACTTGATTTTTGGTCATTCTGATCTTTCTAAAAAGAACATCTGTTTTGAATAAAGAGAGCATAACATGTGATTTTTATTCTTGATTAATTTTCTTATTCAGCATCTTTAACCAAACTCATTTTTGAAACAAATGCTCATATTTATATGGAAAACATATCAAAGCATGCATGAAAAACAAACTGATATAGATGTAGTTTATGATGCTCAACGAAACCTTAATTTAATTTTATCAACATATGGGATAAAAGGTTTCTAAAGCTCAATAGGGATCAATCCCAAATGTATTAGAGCAAAGCACAAATGAGCTTTTTGTTATGAGTTAAGAAGCTCTTCACATAAGTATCAAAGCATGAAATTTTGTAAAGCAAAACTTAAAACATATGACATGCCTTTCATGTAAGCTCGCACACGCGCACACACACATATACACACATATATAGTAGATGAAATGAGCAAAGATAAATATATTAGAGCTATAACTCGAAATAAATGTATCAGAGCATAAATAAAATGTGTCAGAGTAGTTGAAATAAAAAAATGTATCAGAGTTAAAAAAAACTGTCTTCACATGAAAAATAGAGAAAAAAAAAATGCAGATGCTGAAAAGAGTCTCTAAGCAGCTCCCCCTCAATGTACTCCCTCTGTCTTTCTCAGCACAAGATTTTCTTCTCTTCTTCTTGACATCAACAAAAAGGAGATGTGCTGGAAGCCAAGAATATCATCATCAGCCCCGGCCCCTTATCTCTTAGAGAAGATCTTGAGAGTTCTGAAGAATCTGAAGCTGTAATTCTTTATGATGTTTGAGTAGGGCACCATGCTTTATGATTGTCGCTTCGAGTCTTTCCTGTCTAGAGGCAATCTCTCTTAGATGCCACAAGATGAGATGATTGAACTCAAAGCTTGCTGGAAGCTCGATTGAGAACAGAGGAGTTAAATCAATAGGTGCCGATGTTGATAGAGCAGCTTTTAAAGAAGGCTCGGGTATGTCTAGGAGTACAGTTTCCCTAGACTTAAGCAATTTGGCCTCAGCATCAGCATGAATATTAGTAAGTGGTGGAGAAGATGGAACAACAGCAACAATAGGCACAGAACCAAGAATCGAGGCAGAAGCAGCAGCTTCCTCAGCATGAGAAGTATTGGTTTCTAATGCTTTATCGTCTTCTTCTTCCATAGAAGTAATACGAATAGAATAAGCAAGTTAAGGCACCATAAGAATGATAGCAGATTCTAGTTCGTAGGCTTCCTCAGTTGGTTCCTTAATGACAGGCTCCACAGATGGCTCTTTGTGAATTGCCTCTAGAGTGGAAAAGAGTTCATTGACTAAGAAATTTAGTCCATCCACTCCATCTTCCTCAGACTGTGACTCTGACGCGGTGGACTTTGACATGGATTCTAACAGTTGATTGGTTGCCATGAAGTCATCATTGTCCCATGAGAAGTCATCTCTGTAATAGGCCATGCTGCTTTATAGATTGACAATTGTCCCTAGAAACCAACACGGGTCTTTTCAGCATACTTTGTTGGTATAGGTTGTCCAAATCAATTCATATAAGTCATCCTCAACTGTATAGTCCCAAACCTAAATAGTCTTAGGATCCCTCTTATTCAAGTGTGTAATCAGTTCATTCATGTACCTCTCCGCTTAGAAGGCCTTATGATGAGCCGTTCCTTGTTTGTGCCTTATTTGCACCAGCAATCATTGCTCGTCCTCATCCCTGAGCATTACAATCTCAACCTCATTGGTTGTTGTCTTTGTGGGAGTAATGGCTGATTCAGTGGTGGAACTCATTTCAGAAACCATTGTCCTTTGAGAAGGTCCACCAGAGATAGGAAAGGGGGTAAACCCAAACTACTGAGTCATGGCCCTTGTTAACTGTTACTCAATTATAACAAAAAGTTCAGGTACAGTAGGTCTTCTTCTTTGTCTGCTGGACCTTTGAATCCCTTTAGCCTTTTGTAATTTTTATTCTTCTTCTAGCTTCCTCTTTTCTTGAAGAATTTTCTATTCTTTGAGAATTCATTCTTCCTCTTCTTCATCCTCAGAAGATTCAATGACTTTGGCAGTAGCCTCTATTTGTTCAGCATCATAATATCTCTCAGAATGAGTGCTACTTTGTTTACTCCCTTGGGTAGATTTTTGTATTTGGGCTCAGTGACTTTTCTCTTAATAGGAAGTTTGTCAGGTCTACCTTGTGGTAGCTCACTTTCTGAGTACTTGGCCCTAGTTTCAGATAGTTCAGAAGATTTTGGGATTTCTGCTTGCTTCTGTTTCTTATTTTGCCTTATTTTGTCCCTTTTCTTCGTCCTGATCGGAGCTTATTTAGAGATGGTTCTCTCAGAAGTTTCTTCCACTACCTCAAAGCTCTCATAACTGCTTTCAGGAAGAATAATCTTCTTCTTTGTCACTCCCTTTTCTGCTCATTTTTCTTTCTCTTGTCCTCAGTAGTAGATTCTTTAGCATCCCTGATCAGGAAGCTTTTCTTTCTGGAGCTTGTTTTCACAGGTATAGATTGAGTCTTCTTCATTGTTCTGAATGAGTTTATGGAATATTCTATGCTAGTGAGATATTCAAACCACTCTTCAGCAAGAGGGCATCTAACATGCTAAAAGATTTTTGTTAGCAACATCCCATACGAAACTCCAGCAATTCTTCTTTTCTCCTTAGTAATGGAACTAAGCATGTAGTCCATTATCATTTTGGGCAGATTTACATTTCTTTTGGATAATAAGTAGAAAAGTAGCATACAATTCTTGCCTAGTAGAACATCTGTACTTCCTCACCTTGGAAGAATGGTGAATTGGACAATAGTGAAAACTTTTCTCACCCATGAACAGAGCATAAAAGTTGTAATATCATTAGGTTGGTGCTTTGTTGAATATGTAAGACACTTGATATTTCCTCAGCACTCAACCTAAGTTACTTGAACCATTCTTCTTGTACCAAGCAATTGACTCCAGTTGCGAGAGCCCTAATTACTATAGACAGGTCGAACAACCCAATCTCCATATAGGTGTCCCAAATGGAGGTCTTAAGAGTAGTTTGGTTATTTGCCCTAAGAAAAGTGTAGAAAGTAGTTACCATTCCTGGAAGCACCATGTCTGAGATGTGTAGAAAGTGCTCCCATCCTTGAAAAGTAAACATTTCCCTAAGTGCCTGGACCTGGTTTAGCATGGAGTTGTTTAGCCTTTTTCCAGAAGCTATCATTCTTTGAGAAAAGCTCTCTTCGTAAATCTCCTACATATGGGTTCATTAAACATGATGAAAGGTCCCCTTTTGTGGATGAATGATTGAGTTCTTTTCCTTCAGCCATGACAGGAAATGTGTGTGAGGTAGGAGCAGAAAGGACTGAAGCTAGAAAGGGTTTGGAATGTGAGGGTTTGAGAGAGATGGCAAGCGGTTTAGGTGACAGGAAAGAGGGTTTGTGGGGAAGATAATACGAAACCATTGAGGAAGCATGTGATAGAAGATGAAAGCAAATGTATGACGTGTAAGGAGTGAGGGGTTATTCAAGTGATGGGACATGACTGACTAAAGGTGAACTGACATGGGAGAGAGAAACTCAAAAGAGTGGGAATTATCCCACCTTTTTTCATTCTTCTTTAGAAAGAGTGGTTTCTGACTCTTGAAATCACTTTCTAAAGATGTTACTTTCTGAGCTTCGCTTTTTCACTTTTTGACCCATCGGAGTCTCACCATGTTTTCTCCATAAATTTATCTTCATATTATGAACTTCATGAGACCACATATTCCTATTTTCTAATCCTTAACTCTTCTTTCTGATCATTCCTCATTCTTGTTAAGCTTGCAAACGGAAAATCTAATCTTCAATTTGGGCTTGCAAACTGATTTCTTCATTTGGGCTTTAGTTTGGAGTTATGAAGAGAGAATGCCCAGAGATGTTTGTGCATGAATACTTATGCAAATTTAAAAACCTTTAAGTTTAAAAGCCTTTTCAAAACACAAAAGCAATCTTTAGCTAATAGTTTTGTGAATATATCTGACATTTGGTCTTCAGCATTCACAAACATTAACTCAACATCTTGAACATGATCCTGAATAAACTGATGTTTTACATTAATTTGCTTGGATCTAGAGTGCTGGATAAAATTCTTAGCAAGATTAATAGCACTAGTAATATCACAGAAGAAAAGGATTTTGGAATACCTAAGGTGATAATCTTCTAGCTAGTTCCTTATCCACAGCATCTAGGTGCATCAGTTTGCAACAGCTATATATTTAGCTTTGGCAGTAGGGAGTGTAATGGTATTATGCTTATTGTATGACCAAGTAATTAAGCTTTTTCCAAAGAAACAGTAGCAACCACTGGTGCTTTGTCTTTTCACTCTATCTCCGGTGAAATTAGCATTATAGTAACCTACAATCTTACAAGATGTACCTTTCTCATACCACAAGCCAAGATTAGTAGTACCTAATAAATATATGAAAATTCTCTTAACAGCATTTAAGTGTGATTGCTTTGTGTTAGATTGAAATCTAGCACAAATTCCCACATCTAATTGAATGTTTGGTCTACTAGTTGTAAGATACAAAAGTGAACCAATTATTCCTCTATAATTACTCTCTGATACCTTTTTGCCATTTTCATCAGCATCATGATTTAAGATGGATGTAATGGGGTACTCATGGGTTTGGGTTGATCCATATTAAACTTCTTCAAAAGCTCTTTTGTATATTTTTCTTGATGGATCAAGGTTCCATCTTTTGGTTGTTTTATTTGCCAATCAAGGAAAAACTTGAGCTCACCTATCATGCTCATCTCAAATTCACTCAACATTAATTTAGAAAACTTTTCACAAAGAGAATGATCAGATGCGGCAAATATAATGTCATCTACATATATTTGAACTATCAAAAAGTGATTATCTTGTTCAAGAGTAAAAAATAATAGTATCAACTTTACCTCTCTTGAACCCATTCTTTAGTAAGAAAGTGCTCAGTCTTTCATACCAAGCTCGAGGAGCTTCTGTTAGACCATAGAGAGCCTTTGTTAGCATAAAGACATGGTTGGGAAGGTCTTCACTCTCAAAACCAGGAGACTGCTTCACATATACTTCCTCAAAGAAGAATCCATTTAAAGATGCAAACTTAACATGCGCTTGGTAAAAAGTGAATCCCTTGATGGTAGTAAAAGCAAGTAGCATTCTGATGGCTTTAAACTTAGCTACTGGTGCAAAGGTTTAGTCATAGTCAATTCTCTCTTGTTGATTATAACATTGTACAACCAGTCTTGCTTTGTTCTTGGTGACTTTGCTTGCTTTTTTGTGCTTGTTTCTAAACACCCATTTTTGTCCCCGATGATGGTTTTCCTTTTAGGTTTTTCAACAAGTGTCTAGACTTTGCTTTTCTCAAACTGGTCTAGTTCCTCTTACATAGCATCCACCTAACTTTGATCAATCAAAGCTTCTTCAATGCATTTAGTTTCGATGGAGGAAAGGAAAGCACAGTTTGATATATTTTTAAGGGATGACCTAGTTCTCACACCATTGGAAATGTCTCCACAAACTCTGTTATGAGAAACTGCCTTTAAATCAGAAACTCCCTTACAGTTTCTATAGCTTTGTGGTTCTTTAGCTTTTCCTTCATCTTCAGATTACTCTTCTTCATGTTCAAAAATACTACTTCTAATTGCTTTAGAGTTTTGAGAAAGCTTTCTGAAGTGCTTTCATTCTAGAGCTGACATGCTGAAGGTTTCACTTTCATCTGCTTGCTTTCTAAGGTTCCCTTGGGACTCATTTTCTCAAGGTTTTCTTCTAGTTCTTCAAAATCATCAGCCAAGTTTTTCTTGAGCTCCGTGAACTTGATATGAATTGTCTCTTCAATGCATAGTGTTCTCTTATTGTAACTCTGCAAGCTTCTGTTTCTCCCTTCAGCATTGTGTTTTCTCTTCGTGAAAGATGCCATGTAATCACAAAACTTTTTGAAAATATGATTTTCAAATTCTCCTTCATGATTAGATATGATAAATATAATTTTAGAATTCTTTTCAATACAAATATATTTTGCAAAAATTTTGAATCTTTCGACCACCTCATGCTTATAAGCTAGGAAGATAACTCATGTAAATCTAGAGTAGTCATCCACTATGATAAGACAATATCTTTTTCTGACAAGACTTGTAGTCTTGGTTGGTCCAAAGAGATCCATATGTAAAAGCTCAAGTGGTTTAGTGGTTGAAACCACATGTTTATTATGGAGAGAAGCTTTGGTTTACTTACCTTTCTCACAGAAATCACAAGTAGGCCTTTAACTAGCTCTTTTTGAGATAGCTCAAAAAAAAGCTTCATATGAGGATGCCTAAGCTTCTTATGCCATAACCACTTTTCATCCATGAAGGATGCGAGATATTTTATATTTTGATCTCGTAGGTCATCCAAGAATAACACTACGTGTTATCATGCCTTGGTCACATAACTAGCTAATACTTAACAAGAATAAGAAGAATAACAAGATGACTTGTCCTGAGGTGGGACTTACTATCTTGCATGCATGTGCATTAAAAACAACATTAAAGCCTTGGTCACAAAACTGACTGATACTTAACAAGTTGTGAACCAGACGATTAACAAACAACACATAAGAAATTTGGTGGGAATCATCCTTACCAATGTTTCCTATGCCTATTACCTTGGCCTTATCTCCATCGAAAAACTTTACTAATCCAGAATTTTTGGGCCACAGATTTCTGAACCATCTTCTATATTTGAACATGTGCCTAGAGCAGCCACTATCCATGTACCACTTATTGTCAGGTTCCACATTCGTTCTCAAGCCAACCTGTAACAAACACATTTTTCAATTTAGGTACCCAGACTTTGTTATCTCATCTTAGGTTAGTCTTGTAAGAAGAAAGTTTCCCAACCTTTTTGACAGACTTCTTTCTCATGAATCCCTTGTCAAGTGGATGTCCCTTCTTGTGACAGAAAGTATAAGAAATCTTGTTCTTTACTTTCTTAAACTAAGTTGGCTTTCCTTTCTCAGTTATTTTCTCTTCTTATCCCAACCTGATTTTTTGAAAAAATGGCAGTTGACCTCCAAGCATCAGATCAAGGTTCTTTGATCCATTCACCATTTTTTCAAAGTTAGATTTGAGAAACTTTTAAGTTTTCTCTACTCAAAAAAGACTTTCCAAGTGTTTTTACTTTTATTTGAGACTTCAGATTCTAAGGGATTGGATTTTACATTTAAAACTTTGTTTTCTCCTTTTAGTCCTTCTTTTTCAAGCCTTAGACTCTTAACTTCTATTATGGCCATTTCAAGTTGTAAAACAATTTTTTGATGCTTCCTTTTTAGGTTGAGATAGTGAGAGGAAAGAGTTTGAGCGTCCTCAAGCAACTCTTCATATAAAGCCAAAAGTTCATCATAAGAAAGATCAGAGTTAGAGCTATTTCCTTTATATTCACTTTTTGATGAATAGCCTGCCATGAGGCATAGGTTTGCAATATCTAGCTTATCCTAATCCTCTGATCCTTCCTTCTCTTCTTTTGATTCACTCTAGGTAGCTAGCATGCCTTTCTTTTTAGGCATGAACTTCTTCTGTGGACCCTTCAGTTTAGGACATTTTGGTTTAAAGTGTTCCTTCTCCCCATAATTGTAGTAGGTGACACTTCTAGCTTTACTTTGCCTTTTCTGTCCTTCATGAGGTTGATGGCTCTTATATCTTTGTCTTGCCTTTCCAGGCTTTGGACATTTTCCTCACTAGCATGGAGAGCTTATCTCTATCTTCTTCTTCTGTCTCATCATCAGACTCTTCCTTTTCATCATAGGTTTTAGCAACTTTCATTGCCTTAGCTTTATACAACTTCTGATGAAATGATTTCAAGGCCATAAACTTGCTCTTCTTGATAGATTCACCATGCATTTCAAAGAACACAACCTCATGAGTTTTAAGTGATCCAATAAGTGCATTTAGACCGAGAGTTTAAAGATCTTTAGCCTCAGTAATGGCTGTGACCTTAGGCACCCACTTGGCATGAAAGCTTCTCAAGATTTTTGTAACAAATTTAGAGTTAGAATATCTTTTGCCTAAACCCTTTAGTTGGTTTATGATGTGCATAAACCTTGTGATCATTTCACCAGTATTTTCTTGATCTATCATTTTAAACATCTCATATTGATGAACTAGCATACTGATCTTAGTTTCTTTAACTTGATCAATTTCTTTAGAAACTACTTTTTACTTTCTGAACGTGGTTTCTGATGTCTTCCTTTTCTAGAAGCTGGGGTAGTTGACTAGGTTAGAGAAGAGATGATAGGCCAGCCTGTAACTGGGTTTGACTTTAAACTTGAATTTCAAATTTCCCTTATTTTCTTGTAGAGCGCATTGTTTCATTATCAAGTGAGCTTTCTGATATGGGAAATCAGTTCTATGATGAACGAACGATCTTCTAGTCTTCAATCACATCATGTATATGATTAAATTGATTGAGATGATGATGATTGAAGGTTGTTGAACTTTCTTGCTTGAGAGCTAGTTTGATATCTTCATTTTATGAGCACTTTCTGAAGTCACATTCTACTTTATGAAGATCTCAGCTTTGGTTTCTTGTTCACGATTTGATTTTCTTCAATCCGTTAAGCATGTATACATACTTTGCACGATACAATTTTCACTTGTATTAAATTCCTATCTCTTTACATGCAATACAACATGTTTGCACATGTAAAGCGAATTTATTTTCGATTCAAGATGTGTTATGCAATCCAGAAGGACCTATTTGCTATCTCGAGAAACTCAAGGGAAATCATTAGTCATTCTTCAAAATATTTTCTTAAAATTTGTTATGTCATTATTCAAAACATGTTTGCTTAGCGCTTATGAAGGGTTCTGGAGCTAACAACATAAGCTTACACCACATGCACTATATTGACATGCTTAGCATTGACTTTATTTTGTATTGCAAGCTTGGTGGATTCACTGTGTTGTTTAGATTAGGCACATGCACTTTTACCTGTGAGATTTTGAGCCTCTTTAATTGGACTATCATATGCCATCCTTGTTTGTTCATGTGTATTTTCCTCTTTGGATTTATATTCTATAACTTGCTTAAAGTTTTGTGCATGCTTGAATATGATTAAGGCATTTTTTTTTCTTGTTTTAGCCACTTGCCTATATAGCCACCTTTTGTATGTTACCATTGTTTAGCCCATTTAAGCCTTATTGCCTATTCTTTTGTTTCAACACATCCTGAGTTAAAAGTGAAAAACCATGAAAATTCCTAACTTTTTAGGCTCAAGAGAGCACTTGTGATTTCTTATATGTGCTTGAGCATAAGTATAAAGGAGAGCATGAGGGCATGCCCCAATTTAAGTATGGGAGAGGGAGAATGTGTATCTATGTGCAACCAAAAAGAAATTCATCAAGTAAGTGGCACACCAAGAAAAAAAAAAAAGAAAGAGCAAAGTTGAAAATTAAAAAATTCTATAAATGTTTGTTTGAAGGTGTGCCACATTGCAAAATAAAGGCTTGACATTGTGATTAAGTTCGACAAAGTGTACCCTTAGGCACTTATCCTCTTAGTGTATGAATTTTCTCTTTTTGACTAGAGGTTTAGCTTTATTGGCCTATATACTTACCCACATTCACCTAAGCTCCATTATAACCAAAGATAAGTCCTCTTGATTCAGTATACATGTATGCATAACAAAATAGAGAATAAGGCCCGTAGCAAGCTTGTGGTAATGCATTTTCATTTGAGGTGATTGAATGTGCATCATAACCCCAAACACTTGAGTGAATGAGTGGCAAACACTGACCTTGGGAGGATTTTTGTACTTAATCCATGCATCACATGTCAATTATACTTTGTGTGCTATTTTCATGTTCATGCCTTGCTTGATGTTTATTGGTGTGAAAGTTGTGCATTGATGTTCGTTGGATTGGTGTATTGTCGTTTCTTCTCATGCATCATACATTTTTAGAGTTAGGAGTCTACTCTAGTCCTTGTATACTACTTCTCATCCATGCCCAAGTCTAATTAGATTTTTGGATGAGGACATGTGAAAGCTAAGTGTGGAGGAGTTTGATAAAGGGAATTTATGACACTTATCTTGCTTTTAATTCTTAGCTTTTTGCATGAGTTTAATTGAATTATTAATGTAATTAATTAGGATTTTGACTTATGCCTCATTGTGCATTTTTTTTATAGAATCATTGACTATTACACTGATTTTTGGAATAATTTGTAATTACACCCTTTTTGCATTTGACTTGTCTTTTTGAGTATGATTTTGTGCACAAAAGCTTTGGATCAAGTGTAAAATGACAAGAACAAGGTTGGAAACTCTTTGGAAGAAGCTTGGAGCAAAAAAGGAATAAAAGCCATAGAAGCTCGCTCTTTGGTGGGCACTGCAGTATTCGGCATGGACACTTCCAGGATTATTTTAGTTGGATGTTCTATTGAGCATTATAGTGCTCATTTTAGTACCGTAGCACTTATGCGATAGTGGATTGACAGATCATTAATATGTTTTTGGGCACCAATTTAGGTTATTTTAGAGTAGGATTTAAGGGATTGTTATATAATTTTTACCCTAAATTTGGTTGCATACTATAGGTTGCTATTTTTCTCTCTCTACATCTCTCTCTATAACTTTCTTCTCTACTTTTCTCTCTTTTATGGATTCCATAGGTGAATTGCTTTGTCCTTTTGGATTGTAGCAAAGATTATTGCTATTATTTCCAAGTACTCTTTTAGATTCATTGATTATAATCCTCCAGAGATGGAGGAGTAGATTATCGTACTAGTGTAGGGATTTCCAAATAGATTGGGATGAAATTTGTAACCCTTTGTTTATATCGAACGCGTTAGTTTTCTCAATGTTCTTTAGTTTCTATTCTTATAATTATTGTGGTAATTGCTATAATTTGTACTGGAATAACTAAATTGAGGATTGTTGTTTGGGAAAACCCTTTGGGCATCAATTGATAGACTTATTAGTTTATGTTTGGGGGAAGACATTAGAATTAACCTTCCGATTAGCAGTTAGGCTATAGCAATTGGTGTCTTAAATCACTATAGTTTCTAAATAAACTGAGATCTCATTTATTGGTTATTTACATTGGTCAAATTCTAGGGATCGATTGATTCATCACTAGTAGAATTACCTGTAATTAATTACTAATAGCTACTAATGGATTCAATATTTGATCAATGATAACTAGTTCCAGTCCTAAGAATAGCTTGCACTAGTACCTTCTTCACTGTTGCTATTATCTTTTAATTTAAATTGCTTTAATCTTAATTCTTCAAAACCCCCAATTTTCCCAACTAAGTGTTGCATCCTCCTTGAGAGACGAGTTAGGTTGTGCCTTTTACTATATTTTTTTGTGAAACTTAGCATTAAAATAAATTGCTAATTGGAGGATTTAGGTGACAACCTCCTTCTGGAGGTCAGTTAAGTCGATGAGAGATCAAGGAGCCTGAAAAGTATTGTGGACTTGGACTTTAGATAGAGGATGCCCAACTTTCTAGAGATTGCTCCTTGTTATCTTATTAAGACATTTTATTTTGTTTCTACCATTTTAGTTTATGCACTTATTATTATGATGGATTTTATTTTCATTCAATTTATATTTGGATGTTTTGTAACAACCCTTGTTTGTGGTCATGTAGAACAATTTTGTATGGGATATTAAGTATTATTATGCTAAGTTATTTATATTCTATCTTGTTTGTTGATGGTACCACGTGATTATTATACGAAGCTAGAATCTATTAACGATAACCTCTACGCTATATGTATGATTCATCTCTTTCTTGGGAATAGGCTTATGTTTTTAGACAAATGTTTTTTGTTTTTGGTTTTTAAAAACAAGTTACTTGCTAATTTCATTAAAGTAATTTCAAATCCATTTTTTTTTCCAAAATGCAAAAGGTAACAACTAATAGAATCTAAATACGACTTAAGCATATGTAGGGAGTTATAGATTTAACCATAACCTAAATTCCTATGCATAACCAATGACCTATATTAAGGAACATGCGAGTAAATCAAATTGTTTGAGAACAAATTGTGTGATCACATTTTTGTTACCATTTTGCAATTTTTTTATGTCGATGAATTTTGTTTTAAACAAAAATAATTTATTTCATTTGTAATAGAAAAAATATGGTGAAAATTGCTTCATTCAATTGTTTCTAAAAGTAATTAAAATTGATAAAGCTATTTAACTAATTATGATATTTAATTGCATTTGAGAAAAAAGAAATAAGTAAAGATAATTAATTCATTCAATTTCTTTGCATTGATTATGCCAGGGGACGGAATAAGAGAATCAGCTCATTATCAAAATAATTATAAGACGATTTTTTTAGTTAAAAATAAAAGCTTATGTGACAGATAATTAGCTTTGTCTACAATAGAAAGAATTGTATGAAAACTAATTCTGCTTCACATGTTTCTAATAATAATTATATTCATTGGTTTATTCAAATTCTATTTTCAATAAAAAGAACAAATTAAAAGTGATTCATTAATTCAATTTCTCTATATTAATTATATTTTGGATGAAAGAGAAATATCATTTTTAATTTTAAGTTCATATATAAAAATAATAAATGTAAAATATTAAGTATTGAAGGGAAGCTTTCAAGTGAAAAACACTAAAATCATTGACATGAGGCTCTGTCAAATATTTTTAGAAGAAATTTTTATATATAAGGAATTTCAAATCCTTTAATTTATTAGACATAGCAACAACTAATTCAAGTGACAATAATATGCAAAAACTAACATAGAAGCTCCCAAGGATTTGAGGAGTACACATATTAGTGCCTTGTATGCCCACCTTGTGTAGCAATTTGCCTGAATAAATTTGAAGTGGAAATGTTTTCTCTTATTCCTTGAGGAAGAGTAAAAAATAACAGAGACAAAAGTAATTAAACTACGGCAATTGTATTACGAGCCTAAAATCCTGCCCTAAATCTCCTGAATCTAAGTTTTTAGCCTAATTTTTTTATGTGAAAGAAGCCAAGACACTTGGTATGAATGCTGTAGATGCATTTGGCTCAAGAATTCGGATTTTGAAAGTCTAAACTTTCAGGGGCATTTGGGCCCTCCCTCTTTGGTCTTCCAGTCATTATAGCAAGGGCAGACTTCCTTGTTGCCATAAGTTCCTGGGGGCACACACAAACATTTGGCACAACACTTTTTGCAGTAGAATAAGCACGGTTTCTTGTGATGCGTCTTTGAGCATCTTTCTTCACAATGCGGGGCACAATCTGAAATTTAACAATGAATTCACCAACAACAACCATTTTAATTTCGTCATCAATATTTAAAATCGGGATTGTAAGTGATATAGTCTTTTTCTTAATGATTGGTTAAGATAATTAATAATTAATTACAACATATGTGATTAGGCATTTGGTAGATATAAGTAGTACCATCAGATTTATGACTCACTTCTTTCATTAATTGTAAAATTTTCCTTTTGAATTCTCTCACAATTCTTTCTATGTTTTCTTCCTTGTTCCGCTTTATCATGAATTTCAATAGTAAATAAACGAAATTGTATAATGCGATTATTCACTTGTTATTAATCAATATCCTTCCAATCCAAGGTCTAATTGTTTTACAATTTTTTTTAAAAATATCATTTTATATATATATATATATATATATATATATATATTGTTTAAGTAAAGCTACTCAAACTAGGTAACATGTCCTTAATTAATACCTTGTGGTTGAAGACTGCCTTCAGTGATGCCATCCTAAAACTCAAGAAAATCAAGATGAAATTAGTACTCTGCAATAGTTAAATGAAATGCAGGTTGTAGTAGTCATGTCCAGGATTGTTTTAAATTGTAATGTATTACATAATTAACTTGATGCATGGAAAAAAATAGTGATTATCTTTACGTAAAATTGCCCAAATAAGAAACAAAATGCATACAAAGCCTCACCATGCTGCTAGGTGTTGTTGGAGTTAGTGCTGGAGCTGGAGCCTCGGTTGGAATCAAATCAATTTCAGCCTGAAAGAATCATTGTTTTGGTAAGCTATGTAAATAGAATCATCTAGACAAAATCTAAATAATTTCTTCAAATAAGGCTTTGAAATTTAGATTATAAAAAAGCAAACAACTATTCTTCTGATTCACATTAAAGGAAGAAAGTTTGCACACAAAAAAAATATATAAAATAAAGGGAAAATAAATAGATAAAGTATTCGAGATGAGTGTAGTGGTAAGTGAACAAAACCAAAGAAGTAGTATTTATATTATGGAAAAGGATCTTCTTGTTATGAAAATTGCATATCACCTAACGAACTATTTCAATTGCTTGAGAAATACTTAGGTGCACCAAGAACAAGAAAAAACACTTGCTCTGATCCATTTATTAATTGACACATAAGTTTTGTGGGGTCATTATTGTCTCCTACTTTATCTGTATTTTTAATGTAATAGCTAATTTTTCAATCAATAAATAGAGTAAAGTAAATGTTTTGTCTTACTTTAAAAGCACCTAAGAAATTCTCATTAAATGATGTAAAGATTAATTAAGCAAAATGATCTTTTATGTCAAAGTAACTCTAGTGAAATTAGAGCAATGCAGAGCATACAAAATAAAGATATGAACTAGAACTTGAAGTCACTAGAAAATATGGGTCTCCAATGTGTCTGAGTAAGAAAGACACAAAAAGAGAACTATAATAAAAATATTTTTGCAAGAAAGACACAAAAAGAGAATTATAATAAATATATTTTTGCTTACATGGCTGTCTACAAGAAGGAGCACTACAAATAGGTAGAGCAAAACAATCGTCATTAGTTTCCTGGCCATTGCTTACAATTGTAAATTGATTAATTACAATTGTATGCAGAAACAGAGAGATTATGTGAATTGTGGTTTTCAAGAATGGGAGTATGCCGAGTTATATAGGTGGTCATAGAAAGCTCTAGTCTACGTTCTACATGAAAGGTGGCACTTTGTTCGTAATGACAACCTTTTCAATTCCAATGTGATAATTGCAGATTTCAACCATTCCTATATTCTTTCCCTGTTGAAATGCCCAATTTGATGACCTTTATTTTTCTACAAAAACTATTTTCCTCCCTTACCTTCCTATAACAGTTGCTACACAAATTTTTATGAGTGACCAAATGAGTGATATTTTGCTGCTTCTTAACAGTAAAAAAGTGTGACCATCCAAATGAGTATTGCATAGAATTGTCTATTACGAATAAGATGTTAAGAATTTAAATAAGCATTCTATTATTTTTTTTTAAAGGAGATGATCACATATCAATATAATACAAGATAGTTATATTATAATCTAAGCTTCAAATTAAATAAGAAAAAATAACATGTGAGGGCATGAGATTAACAAGAATAAGAAAAAAAAATTCAGTGCTACATTAGTGTAAATCCATTTCTAATTATCTTATAATTTGTGGTGTCCATATACTAATATGAAAATAGGGTGCTAATAACACTTTTGTATTGCTATTTGCTAGTTTAAATGAAAGTGAGATTCTTATCTTCTTGTATTAATCAAACATATTCTATGTAGATTAGCTAATTGAGCATTTTTTTATATAATGAAAGGAATTTCGTTGGAAAGTTACAAATCAATAGTGTTTGGTTGAATTTTATTTTATCCCACTAATTAAAAAAGAAAAATAAAATACGAAAATATAAAGAGGGGTTCAAATCATATGTAAAAGAGGTTGCAAGCTTGATTTTCGAGCCATTAGCTATTTTCGTAGCGAATCAATCACTTTTTATCATTGTTTTTTTCTTTTTTGTTGTTATCATATAGATGAGCCATTGTTATTAAATTATGCAGTAGTGACTATAAAACCTATAATTAGCTAATCATACTATTTGTTATATTACTAGTAGACTCGAGGATATAATTTAGGACATTCCATTTGTTGGCATTTCCCTTTTCATATGATGTGATTTTATTTTATTTTATGTTAATGATGAAAATTATTAAAGTGAAAGAGTTACTATCCATCTCAACCACTGAGAGAAAAGGAGGGTTAGCTATTTTGTTTGTTCTTCTAGATTCTCCATTGACCTACCATTTTTTTGTATTCAGCTAGCAGGATTTGGGTGGTCTTAATAAAATGGCTAAAACATAGGATTTCTTTGACGAGTATTACACTTCTAACATGGACTCACAGCTCAGGATTATTATAAGTGACAAGTAATTTTAACTCAAAAAATGCTAATCGTATGAATGAAAATTTGTAAAACGATGTACAAATAAGAGATGTAATGCGTGTAGTTTGTTACTTACTAGTCGGAAACCCATGCATCATACAAAAAGAAATTACTTAACAATTCATGATCATATTTCTTAAAACTGCTACTTGTTGCAATAAGAATGCATTGACATGAGTATTACACAAAGTCGAAGGTTTTAACACAAACTATACATATTCTAAGATGGTTATAGTACTTCACGAACTACATATAATACAATCTAATAATCCACTTAACAACAATGAACACAAATGTTAATTAGATTATGAACTGGACTAGAAATATGAGCTCCACATTTCGGTCCAATCTTAGAAGACTTTCCCAAAGGGTCCCATAACTTGCCCACACGACATAGCATCCCCTACAGATTTACCCTATATTTAGTTAAGGATATCTCAGAAATCCCATATAGTATCTCTATATATTTCATTATATCTTGTCATTATCATATCTTATCTTTACTACTAAATCGCAGGAATATCTCCTACATTTAAGGGAGATTATAAAAATAATTATCACGGGGTTACCTCACACTATATAAAGGGATCAACACCCCTAGATATCACAAGCTAATTTCATGCTATTCTTTTACCATTCTATGCCTCATTCATTCACTGACTTTAGCGTCGGAGTGTCTTTGTAGGTACCTTACCCTTCGTTTCCATGGACGTTGGAGCTCTTTGCACTCTTGTAGCATTTCTAGGCAAGAACATCACCGTGGGGCCGGTAAACAAGCCTACCCCATCAAGGTTTGCAGAGTGAGCCAAATCACAAAACAATTACGATCAACAGGAACAAATCCTTATCGGAGTATCTCTTTATTGCCAATTAATTCAAAATTCTAGGTGATATCTAACCACTATTCTTTTATATTCATAGCACTGAATTATATTAATCAACACTTGTACATTGGTTTCTTATGTGAGATTCACACTTTCTCATCAAAATGCATAGATGCCTTTTGCACATCAACAATTCTGTTTGCAAAACCACTTTTCAAGACATTGAATTTTGCACAATTCAATCTTATCAAACAATATACAATAAAAAAGGGGGCTGAGCATATAACATAATATTTATCAAATACTTACACTGATTCCCAACTTCCAGAGAAAATGGTGTTCCAGGGAAAGACATAAAAATTTTGCGCTTCCAAATGCAGGACCAAAAAGGAGTAACCTACCATTTCGCCACCTCGTTCTCCAACAAATTAGCAATGCAAATCTCTAAAACCTAACCATCAGGTGACCTTGTTCCTAATTTTTGTCTCCAATATATTAACTTATAGGACTTCTTCTGATTTAAATCATAAAAATCAACATGAATTGTGTCCTCACATGATTTAAATCTCACTTTCTTACACACAACCATATTAAACAAAAATAAAAAAAATAAGAAAAAGAGCAAGGACACATGCCATGATATCTGTCGTCATGAACAAGAATCAAACAACTATATTACTGGAATTTGTAATCTCCATTATCTTGAGCAACACACATACATTAGTGCATCATTGTAAAGAAATTTTTTTTCATGAAACACCACCAAACTTTTTCCATTACACATATGTGATTTTCATCATACAAACTCTCTTTACCTATTAGAAATTATGTCACAGGAAAACAGGCGTAGGTACTATCGCCGGTGCCATTATTGAGCAGCAGCGAAAAGAGGACCAGAAATCACCGAGTTATACTACACGACAAACAGAAAAGGAGAAAGCACCACCGCCATAGATACGAGCAGTAGCCGGTCACATTTCAGTGGCATAGTCTCCTTCGCTGACAACCCACATTGAGAACGGCTTCCCTTCCCTGGTTTGTGCTTTGGTCACGACCCCCACCAATGGTGTTACTTCTTCATAGCCTTCATCTTGGCCTTATCGCCGCCATCAGCACTGCTCCCCTTCTTTGGCCCCGTCATATGTCCCTCCCCTAGGACGAGCTCTGGTGCGCGGTGCCTGCCACTACTCCTTCAGTACCCCTGCATCGCGCCTTCCACAGAACTTATAAGAAGTAAGATCTTTGCAAGAAGTGGCACGCTCCATTGCTACTGCCTCATGAAATAGGAAAAGCTAGGGCTTCCCAAGTTGTTGGACCAGCAACCCACTTCAAAAAAAAGAAAAAAAAGAGGATGAAAAAAGGAAAATAAAAATGGCAAAAACATTGGCAATAGGGCTCAAACCTGAGCTTTTCAACTTGAGGATAAAAGCACGCCACCACTGCAGCATAGTTTGGTTTGGCCATTCGCTACTACATGTATATACATATATATTATTTCTTTATTATAGGGAGTAATATTCAAATGCTAGCTTGGCCCACTTGCTAGACTTGATCATTTTTTATTATATGACCGAGCTTATCTCAAATCTCAATTGATAGCAAGTGAGCAATTTTTCAAATATTACATTTATGCTACTTTTTCATAGAGAATGATTATCTTGTTTTCATGATCAACTAAGAATGATATAAGTATTCATGGATGTCAAGTATTGTCTTTGATAGGACGAGCTTTGGCACCTCTTCTGGACAAGCTCCACCCTCCTCTTGGCCCATCTTCACCACTATCTCTGGTTGACCTCATTACCTCACAACCAAGCTTTGGATTCTATCTCCCATTATCAAAGCGAATTTCCAGGTTATATGTATCCATTCTTTTCCTTTTTCAAGGGCTAGACATATAATCATATTTTGCACATTAACTTGGGCAGTTATACCTGGAATTCAAAATCATGCATTCTTTTCAAATTGGACGATATACTGCCTTCAATACAATTATGGAAAATTGCTTTTTCACATAATTAAATTGTCAGTCTCTTTTCTTTATTGAAAAAACACAGTAAATCACCATGAGTTTACAAAAGCAAAAATTTTGAGACAAGAACCCATTCAATCATACTTGATTACAAATCATATGCTTCTTCTTTTTGATTTCCGGGAAACATGAATGCTGGAAGGAGTAAAAGGGAAATAGCCCCAACAAGAAATTAATCTCCTCTTGCAAGCTAGCTAAGCTCCATTGTCGCCTCTGACCGAGCTCTACTTCCTCTCTGACGAGCTTCGCCTTTTCCTAGTCGAGCTCCCTTCTCATCTCTGTCGCCCCAGTCGAGTCTTGACACATCAATTGACCTCTACTGCTTCTCAGCTAGGCACATCATATAAATAGAAAGATTACACAACCATTATACGACAGGTTTGGTATGGTTAATTAATGCCACATATCTATATGTATCATCTCTTTCTTGATAGGAATTGCATATGACCTTGGCCTAACAACCACAATTAAGCCATCTGCACTCATGACTCAAGCTCATCTCAATTGTCAATCACTAATGATGTGAAAATATTTTCAAGTGCTAGATACAAGTTATCATCATATGCACAACTTTGATATCAATTAATTATTATTATTTTGATCAACTAACCTTAATTCTTGGATGTTGAGCATTATCTTTGAACAAGAAAAGCTCCAACACCTCCTTCGACAAAGCTCCACTATCACCTTGGGTCAAGCTACATTGCCACCCTCTGGCTGAGTTGTATCATCGTCTCCCTGACGAAATCTGACAAGATATATCTTCAGTATTTTCATAAACTATCTATTATACATCTTAATTATTTTAATTTACACATTGAGCATATTCTTATCTCGGAATTAAAGTCATTTGCAAATCTCTTAGATTCCTGAGAATACTATCATTTTCTTGGAATTAATTTATCTGGAGAATTTTATTTGGTGTTAGGATACTATGCTGATACAATTGTTATATCCTTAAGAAGAAAAACACAGATTATAGGGGAATTCTCTATAAACTTTAAGTATTTCTTCAATGCATAATCCTCTGATCTCTTATCATAAGTATATCATTGTACTAACTTACTTTTCAAGCACTTGGCTTCCTCAGGCCAAATTCTCAGTAAAGCCCTGGCCTCACTAGGCACTCAGCTTCCTCAGGCTGAGATATCATCAAAGCCTTGGTCCCACCAGGCCAAACTCCCAGCAAAGCCCTGGTCCCAGGCACTATGCCTTCTTAGGCCGTGTTTTCAACAAAGCCCTGGTTAGCATCCCCACCAGGCACTCCGCCTTTTCATGCCAAGCTATGCTATCATCTACCTAGATATGTTTCTACCACTCTTATAATAATTTTCTTTATAATTTGAATATTTTTATATGTAGGACACACCTTCTTTCATATCATAAAGATTTCCTTTTATGCAAGACAAGTCATTTCATCTGAGATATCAACTTATTTATGATCTAACCATTCATGTGCTAGACATATGTGTTTCCTTTTTTATGTGCCAGGTATCAAGATTGCTCCAGCACTCATTACTATAAAAGCCGCCACACTCACAGTGAACCTCAGCACCAGTCGAGTTGTGAAGGCGCACCAAAGCCACCATACTCATAGTAAACCTTGGTACTAGTTGAGTTGTGAAGGCGCACGAAGTCGCCATACTCATAGTAAACCTCGGCACCAACTGAGTTGTGAATGCACACCAATGGACGACTCACATAAACCTCGGCACCAGTTGAGTTATGAAGGTCCACAAGCGACCAACTCACAATAAACCTCGACACCAGCTGAGTTGTGATGGTCCATTAACCGATGACTCACGTAAACCTCGGCACCAACCGAGTTGTGAAAGTCCAAAGTTGCCATACTCACAGTAAACCTTAGCACCAGTCGAGTTGTGAAGGCGCACTAAAGCCGTCATACTCACAAAAAACCTTGGCACCAACCAAGTTGTGAAGATGCACCAAAGCTGCCATACTTACATCAACCTCAGCACCAGTCGATTTGTGAAGGCGTAACGAAGACACCTTAGTAATGGCCAACTCGCGTAAACCTCGGCACTAGCTGAGTTGCGATGACACCTTCGTGCTACCAGCAGAGCAGATCTGAACCACTTGAAGATCAAGACTGATCCCTTCAGTTACTCTGCCTTCTCAGGTTGAGTTTTTAGCAAAGCCTTGATCCTACTAGACACTCCCTGATATCTATGTCATGTTTTATGTGCCAGATAATAGGTCTTTGCCTTTGAAAAACCTACTTTTCCTAAAAAACACACAAGATCATAGATATAAAATCATATATCATAGATCGAGCATCTAGAAAAGCCTTGGTCTCACCAAGCACTTCGCCTTTCCAGACCGAGTTCCTAGACAAACCCTGATCGCATCCCTACTAAACATCCGCCTTCTCAGGTTGAGTCTTCAATAAACCCTTGGTATCAAGCTTGCTCCGGCACTCATTCCTACTCAAGGAGTCTCACTTCTGACGTGTAAGTAGGATAGCCTCAACCTCGGTTGAGTAGTCACTAAAGCACTTAAAAGAGAAAAAGAACTACAAGACTAAAGTCCAAAATCCATAGAAAATAGTTGAATTCATTAGAAAGGAAATATGAACTAAATATACTACATCTACCAATCTTGGAATAACCTTGGCACCAGTCGAGCACATCCAATCACTCTCCAATAAGAAAAATACAAGATCTAAGCATACTCGGACAAGCACTGAGCACTCCCAGAATAGTTCAACGATGAGATGTCTTTATACCTCCGAGCACCTTATTCGATAAATGAGGGCCATGTCAGACCGTCCTTGGTCCATCCGAGCTAGCCCCAGAACACAATCAAGATTGAACCACCCTAGATGTCTAATTTTCAACATTAAAATAAGACATCCATAAATGAACCACCCTAGACATCTAATCTTCACCCTCCACAAACCTCAGAACGTCTTCAGACTAGCACCTTGTGCCACGAAGGGGTGTCCTCATGCCCCCAAGAACGTTCTAGTGCAAGATAACAACGGGATGTCCCTATGCTCCCAAATACTTCATGTGACAACAAGATATCTACACATCTTGGAGCATGTTAGTACAACAACAAAAAGTTCCTTAAACTCGATCATAAACCATAGACTCACGAAGTCCAACTTATAATATGACAACCTTGACACTAGCACCAACCGAGCATATCCGAGCACTCTTTGACAAAAGAATTACAAGATCAAAATATGCTTGGCCAATCGCCGAGCACTTTCCAGAATAATACAATGACAAGGTATCTTCACACCTTAAAACCTAGTATGACAAAGATATCCACACCTGACCATCCTTGGATCCCATCCGAGTTGTCCCTATAGTATTATTAAGACTAAACTACCCTTGGCACTCCAAAAGTAAAGTAGAACAATCTACCTTTCGTAAGAACCTTGGCTCACCTTCATTGCAGCCAAGTTCAAACTCACATGACTTTAATACGCCTTCATACTGGCAAGACAAAGTATAATATTCCCTAAGGACAATCAGCTAAACATTATGCAAAAATCTTAAGTCAGAAGATCAACTAAATGCTCTGTCATTTCTAACCATCCCTTAAATTGGACGAAAGGTCAATAAGCCAATCGATGCTCCGCAGCATCTAAATGAACTCAAGATAGGGATCCTAACTTCACATATAACTAGGCAGCTTAAGTTTCATAAAACCTAAGTTAATATCTTGACCAAACCCTTTACCTTTTTAGAATTGAGTGTCTAAACAAGTCCTGACAGGCTCTACACTAGGCACCCCACTTTTTTCGCACACACCAAATCTACCGAACAAAGATATAACCCTACTTTGGGCTAGCAACAAAACAAATTGAACATAAGACATCTTGAATCAAGTTTTAAGCCACCAACTCAACTAAGAACTCTATCGTTTCCGGCAAACCCCTAAAGACTTAAGCTGGTAGCCCAGCTAGGCATCTCATATATCCAAGAAGACTTATCTGACTCCTAAGTCGGCATCTCGGCTCATAACTCCACAGGTCCTCGTCGAAGTCCTAAGCCAACTAGACGATTCACCTGAAGATCGGGTAGTCAACTAACTTAACATAAACATTAAAACTGCATTATTGCTAAACCCAACAATAAGACCTCATTTCTAAAAGGATCGACCATTCCACTCCTGGCGTCATCAAAAGATTGGTAGACATGAAAGTAACCTCTCTCCTCTCGTGGCATAATCCCATATATCTCCACAAAGATGAACTAGCAAATCTTCAAGCATACAAGCTGAAGAAATGTAAGAGACTCCAGCAAAGGGCTCAAAGCTAAACTCGGAATAGAAAGCCTCATCTTGGCAACTCGACCAAGCACTCTATTATTCTCAGCCGAGCTTTGATGAAGCAAAGTTGACATCATCCCGTCTAAACTCAACAATAGGGAATTGGTTTCAAACTCTAAATGGGTAGATCTTGTCAACAAAGAAAACCATGACAAAATATTCAAACTCACTAGGGAAGACAAAAGGAACATAAGTCTCTGCTCTCAACCCACACATTACCAAAACAAGTCGTTGGAATAATCAGGGGCTTTAATCGCCCATTGACACAAGGAGAAATGTACCACGTCACCCAACATTTCCCTTATGAACATCTATGATTAATGCCATTTCAAAGGCCAACAACTCGTCCTAACAGTACAAGCTCGGACCTTGAATTATTTAGGTCACCCTCAAGCAACAGCAAGACCATTCAAAATGGACCAAGAAATCACTTTTAGCAACGAGAGTAATACAAACACTATTGCAAAATAGACACCCCAATTAATCAAAGATTGAGGACTCATCACTTAAATTTAAATCACTCACAATAGCCCATAAGACACACTATGAACCATGCTTGCATAATTAGGCAATTGAAGCTCACCCAAAGTCTTCAACACTCATCGCTCGACCTATCACCAAAACCAAGTGATCCAAACCACGCACCTCATCAAACTGCTAGGGGCTAGTCAATTTAAATCCAATGATCTACATATAAGAAATTATTGTCACTTAAATATCAAGATGATCATCCTTCAGAGTACATCATGTGTCTTAATACAATCCACTATAAACTGTCACTATAATCACTGTAACACCCTAATTTTTAACCCAACTTTCTAGAACACATTAGGTTAAACATTAGGCTATTACTTCATAGTCTCATCCTTTTCTTAAAATACTAAAGGAAAATTATGAGTAAATTTTTTTTTTATTTTTTTTAAAACACACAACAAAGTGAGAGCCACGTTCTTAGTCTAATTGAATAATAGGAATATAAAGCACGCTTAACACTCATAGAGAAACACAGAAATGGAAACATATAACAGCTGAGCATAAATCATCACAACAAGAGAAACGTTTCATTAATAACATAACTTAGAATACATAAGTAGTCATACCCTCATTGGGACGGGCAGAGCTTGTAATACAGCAGAAAGGAAGTACAATAGAAACAGAGAAACGTAAAGTAACATAAAGTAAACCATCACTACCCGAGTGCACCTATAGTGAATAACCTCAAAACAAAAGCAGGTTTATCCAGTCTACATGTGAGTGTGTGCACTAAGGCTCCCCTAAAACATCTGCTACTAGAACCCGGGGAAATGGAGTGTAATCGATCCAAGAACGCAAGGCGAGGAGTGGGCATACGTGTAGATCGAGCGTGAGCTCCTCGTTAGGGGCGCCTCTCGGACGGATGTGACAATGAAGATCGCGAATGTCGCCATCAGTCTCTCAAGATGTGACTAAGCGAGAAAAAGAAGAGAAAAGAGTGAGAATCTTACTAAAGAATCTCAAGAGGGAATATCCTATTCTAGGGTTACATCGTTCACATCCTCAGAACCTTGGGTTTATTTATAAAAGGTGTTCATGCATATGAGATTCATTATTAGGGTTTATGAAACTATTTATCCAAGGTCCATTTCTTTTAGTATGCATCTTGATGTCATGAATGCAACATGTTTAAGCATGAATGTATGGCAATACTTGAGCACATAAATCAACAAATCACAACAATCTAGATTCATGCAAGTGGCATAAGGGCATATTACAACTCTTACTTTTCTCATACTTATGTGACTTAAAAGCATCATATCTCTTTTGTTCTTTTTCTCAAAAACCACCCTCTTAAAACATATCCACCTATTTCCAACCGATACACCGCTCAAGCGATTTTTATCATAACCTCCTATCTCCGTCTCACCTAATCGCCTAGGAATGAGCTCAATCCTACCTAGACGTTACTAGATTTAATATGGGGTAAAATGAGGGGTAACATAAACATATTTCATTCTTTGAAAGCTTCTATCGGCCTCGAGTGCACAAATAATTGTCCGCTTTGGTAAGGTCAAGATCTGCACATACCCTCACGGATTTGCCTCCTCCTCACCGTAGCAGAGAAGTACGCCTCAATGCTTGTCATATAAAAATATCCTGGGGTGCTCGGCTAACCAAAGTGTCACCCAGGGTTTTCAACTCATATGGTACTTTAAAACATTTTTCAACTCTTTTAGGTTTGATAGAAATTGGCAGCATAACGGCTGTTAAACTGAATTTCCTTCAAACCAAAATTCATGCCACAAGCTAATCACACAACTTAACATCTCAATAATCATTTCCTCACGTATCATCAATAAAACATTTTAGGTTCATGCATCATCAAGCATATTCTTCTAATACATCATTCTCACATAGATAAACATCATAACATATATTTCAAACTCATCATTCTTACATAGATTATAGCATATATTCCAAACTCATCATAGCATATATTTTAAACACATCATACTCACATAGATAAAGCTCATGTATCATATATCATACTTGCATAAAATTAAGCATCATAAAAACTCAAGACTTCTTAATATCTTATGCATCGACCCTTAAGGTCCTTAACTCACAATCTAAGTTATAAATCATCAAAACCTAGTCTCTTGGGAACCTATGAGGTTATAACTAAGTATTTCTCTCCTCACACTATGGTCAAGAACATCTCTAGACCTCAAGGATGCAGAATTTAAAATCCCAACTTTACGGGTACCTAGGAGTCACAACAATGACTCTTTCTAAGTCCAATTTGTTCCTAAAGCATCAAGATTAAGCCCTAAACCAATTATGAGTCATTCCTACACATTTAAACTAATTTAGAACCATGATTATCATTTCTAAACCTTGCTGGACAGAATCCAGAAAATTCCATCATTAAGCGATCTAAAACTCTCAAATTAATTCTTTTCTAGTTCCTAACTTATCCTATCTTTCACATATGAGTCTTAACATTATTTTTACTCAAACATAAGCATCTTATCATTATTAACACAGCTCATACAGTGGCCAAACATAGCAAGGCAGAACCGAAACAAACATCTCCATAAAAGACATGAAACACAATTTCTAAAGCACATACAATACTAGTTTCTCTTGGAACCTTTTTCAACTTTCAAAACTCATTTATGGACACTTTTATCACCTAAAATCATAAAAATACTTAAGAGGGTAATAGCTAAATCATTTTTATCTCAAGAGGTCCTAAATTCATAAAACTTAGTTCTACATATTTCTTATACTTACATAAGCTTAGAAAAATTATAAAACATAGTTTTCAATACTTGGAAACACCAAAGCCTCTTAGGGCCGAAATAGGGACCAAAAGCAATAAATATTTTTAGACCTTTGTTGAGACAACAATGGGCAAGTCTTTGAGCTCTAGGTTCATTAAAGTGATGACATAAATTTTTTAGTCTTCTTATTTAAAACTAAGGTATTATATTCTCCCCCCATAATAAATTCAGTCCTCGAATTGACAAGTGTAACACCCTAATAGAACCCCACTGTGCTTAAGTTCACATTTGGATTCTATTAGTTGTCACTTATGCCTTGTATTAATTTTCTTTTGAAATTAACTTAGAAAAATAATGGAAGTTTTTTTTTTCTTTAAATAAATTAATTTTTTTTTGAAAACTTAAGCCTGTAACGAGAAGTGAAATACATAGCGCTTTTATAGATAATAATCAAGTTACGTTGCGCACTTAATTAAATAAGCGGAATAAAAGACTAAGTGTAGAACAATTATCACATAAACTGGAATATAATCGCTTAATACATAAGTCACAACAGGGCATATATCATACTGATAAGTTATTACAAATAACAATATAAGTTTTACTATTACTAATTGTTTCTCACAAACTATAATGTAACTAAAGCTCGGAATGCTCCTACTTGAACGGTTTGAAATCTTCACGTGCTACCTCCTTCCTCAGCTACGGCCTCGTTGCTTTAGGTGGACACGCCTGCCTCTCGTAACGACAACGGAAAATAAACATAGGAGTGAGAAATACATGATTTCTCAAGAGGAGTTCCTACTTGTACTAAAAGTGTCATCGTTGTCGTCCCAGTCACTTCGGGTTTATTATAAAAGGTGAACAGTAAGGATTCAATTATCAAATTTTCACAAACGTGATTAGTCAAGTGCGCTACTTTTAAACTAATCTTGAACATTAGCGTAAATATTCATTCAAGATTTCATCAAGCATACATATAAGCATATCATGTAAAACCACTAATAAGCAAGAATCATTTAGGAGTCGTGCATGCATTTCATGACTACTCATCCTCAACATTCACTTGTTTAGTGATCATCATCTTTCATTTATTTCATCAACATATTTCTTGATTACTCACGGGATGAATGCATCAATGCCTTAGACCACCCTAAAAGGGTAATGAGCTCATACCATGGCCGTCGCCATAACCTTTTTGGTTTTCATTCCGTTGCCGTGATCTCAACGGTTTAGGGGGTTAAGCCGCGAGTTTAGCTCAAGTCCACTTTTCCAGACTTTCATTGCTACTTTTTCAAACTTTACTTTTATTATTTCTTTTGGAAAATGAATGTATGCATATTATCATGTAATCACAATAAACCGTGGGCAATCAATCATTCATCCTCATCATTTCATAATTCATCACCATACATTCACATTACTATAAATCACTTCATAAAACATGGACAATATCATGTAAATCTCATAGTAAACACTTTCATAGATAATTCATATTAACTAACCAAAGTTATCAAGTTGAGTTCCTAGTGTTAGTAAGAGGTAATGGATGTCTTAGTATTATCTTTTTCCTCTTAGTGTTCTTTGTACTCTTAGCATTCCATTACTACATTAATGCACTTCAAAATATTATTATAGGTTCCTTATATATTTTTATTATGACTTTCATATAACTCTTGAAGATTATTATTCTACTTAAATTCTTAAAATTCTCTCTTTACAAGACTTGATTCTTTTATTTATAGTTTTGACATCTTTTAGAAGAAAGTTTATAATTCTCTGTATACTTGTTATCTCAGCTTAGTAAAGGTAGTTCCAAATTCCTAACTCATCAAATTTTAGCATTTACATCTTTGGAATAGTGTAAATCAACTGTAAACCATGCATAGGAGGGTTCCCAGGAAAGAGAGGTGGGTCACAATGGACATGCTTAAATACCAAGTCTTTCCTTAGCCAGAACCTTTCCAAACTGCACTTTCATAATACACTATCCCGAAATTTATTTCTCATTCTGTATTTACGTGGTACAAAGCTTTATATATAACATACATGGGTGTATTCCTATATGTGTTAGCTCTCCAACAAAGTTGAAATCAGTCCATTTGCATTTTTCTAGAGTGAGTTACATCTATTTTACTACTACAAGGTCAGATTTAAAGTTTCAGTCTTAGGCTCTACTTTAAAAATTTATATCTTGAGCTAGAAAACTCCGTTTTAGGTGATTCTTTTTGGAGAGTGTTCTCTAATGAGTCTAGTTTATAGTAAAATTATTTTAATTTCGAGATACTTAATATTTTATGAACAGTATCTTTCGAAGTACCTGCTGCCAGAAACAACTAGAATTTCCAGCACCTACCATTTTCATGTCTTAAGTTACCTTTATTAAATCAGGTTTCACATACAATCTTTTCAAGTTATATTTGAGTTTGATAACATCATAAAGGTACTCATAACAAAATAGAACATGTCATATTTCTAAAAATATATTTTTCAAATAATCATTTAAAACTTTTGACAATAACTCAAACTTGAGGCATTCTATCAAGGTTAGAAGCCAACAATGCTTAAACAATTAAAGATGAAGCTCCTACCTCTTGTGTAGGGTCTAAAAAGGGTCCTTCTCTACTTCCTTAAGCTTCGAACAAGAGTTTTTGGAGTGGATGACCCTCCTTGAATCTTGGCTCTAGAACTTGAATGCTTAAGAAAATATTTCTCACTAGAGTTAAAGATTGTAACTCTTGTGAGGGCTAGTGAAAGTTTAGACTTAGGATTGAAGTGTTTGGATGAAGTTTAGAGGATCAAGAGAAGTTTTTGAAGAACATAAGAAGAATGATAGAATAAGAAAGAAAGAACACTTAGGGAGTTTCTGAATTGAAGAGAGTTTGAGGAGTATTTATAGTGGAAAGATTAGAGAAAAAAGCCAGAAGATGGAAAGCACTTGGAGCATGATTTATGGAAACATGTTGGCTGAATTTTGGGATGAAAATGCTCCTTGTTTTGTGCAAACACGTTTCCATGTTTTGTGCAAACATGTTGGATGAAAATTCTCCATGTTTTATGCAAACATGTTTCCATGTTTTATGCAAACACGTTTCCATGTTTTGTGCAAAGATGTTAGTGGATATTCTTGTAATTCCATTCATAGAGTAAGGGTATCTTTGTCATTTAATAAGGCAATGGTAGTTTGGTAATTTCCTTTACATAGCAAGGGCATTTTCGTAATTTCCACTAAGTGATGGCATTTTCGTAATTCTTTGCATTTTTCTCTAGACATACTTAAGTAGTCTATTTGTTGTGTTTCATAACATTTGTCCAGATTCTCTTGGTTTTGCTATCGATAATTAAGATTCTTAGTTATAAATTCGGGGATGTTACAACAAGAGTGCTGGAAATTACCTTATAGTTCAAACAAGTGAGGGTATTTGGCCCTTACAGCATCCTCTACTTCCAAAGTCACTTCTTTGCCAAAGTGGTTCCTCCATATTTCTTTAATAAAGGCTACCTCTTTAGAATGGAGTTTCTTTGCTTGGTGATCCATAATGGCAATTGGTTCCTCTTCATAAGTTAGATTGTCATCTAACTGAACCTTTTGCGAAGACAAAATAAGAGAAAGATCAAGTATATACTTTTGAAGCATAGACATATGGAACACAAGATGAACCATGGATAGATCTAAGGGTAATGCTAGCCTGTTAGCTACTGCACTAACCTTGTCTAGGATTTCAAAGGATCCAATATATCTCGAGCTAAGTTTCCCTTTCTTACCAGACTTCATTAGCCCTGTCATTGGAGAAACTCCAAGAAATTCTTATCACCGATCATAAACTCTAGATCTCGCATCTAATGATCTGTATATGCCTTCGGCTTACTCTAAGTAGCCAACAATGTTTCTTTGATCAGTGGAACCCTGCTTATTGATCTTGCACCAAATTTGGTCCTAGAAGCTCGGGTTCACCAATCTCAAACCATCCGATAGGAGGTCGGCAATGCCTCCCACACATGGCCTCAAAAGGTTCCATTTGAATGTTGGTTTGGTAGCTATCATTATATGAAAATTCCACCAATGACAAGTAGCTGTTCCAATTCCCACCAAAATCTAGGACATAAGATCTGAACATATCTTCTAAGACTTGGATAGTCCTCTCTGACTAACCATCGATTTGAATGTCAAATGCTGCCAAGGCTTCTTAAAATGCTCACAAAAAGTAGGTGAACCGGGATCCTCTATTCAATATAATAGATACTAGAATTTCATGGAGTCTGACAATCTCATCGAGGTATAGCTGTGCAAAATGAGATATGCTATTGGTAGTCTTAATTAGGAGGAAGTGCACCGACTTGGTCATTCAGTCTACTATTACCCAGATAGCATCAAATCCTTGAACCATACGTGGTAGCTTAGTTGCAAAGTCCATGGTAATTCTATCTCATTTCCATTTTGGAATCTTTATTTGTTGAAGTAAACTAGCAGGCCTTTGATGTTCTGTTTCCACCTATTGGTAGTTTAGACACCATGACACATAATCTCCAATATCTTTTTTCATACCTTCCCAATAGTATACTTGTTTCAGATCATGGTGCATTTTGGTGGAACCAAGATAAACGAAATATCGGGAGTTATGAGCCTCTTCAAGAATGGTCTTCCATAATCACCAAATTCAGGCACACATAATTAGTTTCTATAGGTAGAAAAATGCACGAGAAAAGGGGTTGAATTGTACTCTGCTTCTCTTTTTCTCCTTTTGCTATTGAAAGCTTAAACATAGTACTATCAAGTATGGAGCTTGTAGTGCAGAGGAAATACAGTTAGGTTTGTCAGAAAGTGACTTTCTAAACTATAGTGTCAGTAACAGAATAATAATAGAATAGTTATAGAAGAACACAAAAAACACAGACTTTAAGCAGATATTAAAAATAAACTTATAGCAATGAAAGTAAGAGAGATCGAGAAGAAAAGAATCCTGGACAAATATTTTTATATTGGTTTAACCAACCTGCCTACATCTAGTTCTCAACCACCATTGAGTTTCACAAAATCTTTCTCAACCTGAGAAAGAAAAATAGGATAGTCTTTATAATAGCCTACCCAAGTTCTTACCCGTGACTAGTAGACGACCTCTACTATCACAAACCAAGTAGTTATTCACCAACCTCTCCAAGCTGAACTGGGTGGTATTGTACTAGCCTCTCTAAGCTAACCTGAATAGTCTTGTACTAGCCTCTCTAAGCTAAACCGTGACTAGCAAGAACACCTTACTGTTGCATTGCAAGTAGTTTTACCTTAGCCTCTCCAAGCTATCTCACATCGATCACTTCTGGATTGAGGTTACAAGAGGTTTGTGTTTGGGTTTTCCACTCAAAGTAACCTATACTCAAGTTTCTTGAAGATATACAATAAAAGGATTTGGGAAAACTAGAATGACTTCTTTCTAATAATTCTTCCTAGGAAGAACATAAGATCTGTTAAGGATGTAGAAAGAAGATGTTTCCAAACAAGGAAACTGATTAAAAGAAGTAATGAACTTCATAGAAAAGAACATGAGAAAAACTTGCAGCGTTTCAGCGCTGTAAAACATTTCAGCACTTGTTCATTTTGAGGCTCAACATCACTATTTATAGATGATTTGCCTTTGTGATTGTTGCTGTTGATCAGCTTTCCAAGTGACACATGTTGATCATTTGTTTGTATCTTTAAAAGCAGTCTAGAAGTGTAGCTTATTTTTATCAGATCTGTTGTAGAAGCCATTATAAGATAGAGGTTTCTAAGACTACCTTCGAAAGCTACTTTTTACTTTCTGAATATGATTTCTGAACATTTCCTTTTACAAGTTAGAGTGGTTGATCAAGTTGGTAGAAGAGATGACGTGCCAGCTTGTAGCTGGATTTGATTTCAAATTTTCCCTTTTTTTTTCAATAGAGTGCAGCGTCTTACTGATAAGTGCACTTTCTGAGGTATGGTAATAGTTCCTTGATATGTCTTTTGTAACGTCCCAAATTTTTACTGCTATATAAAATTACCAAAATGCCCCTAGGTAAATTTTGCATGAGAATTGAGGTCGAGCAATCCTTACTAAGGAATTTTAACATTAGGACAACATTATATGAGGCTTGAGTAGCAATCCGTGCGAAAATCATAAATCCCGATTTTTCTGTGCGCAAATGACCAAATTGCCCCTGAGGTTATTTTGCCCCGAAAATCAAAGATAACCAATCCCGATTATCCTCAAAGGGTTTATTTTATAATTTGAAGGGGATTATTTGTGTTATAATGATATTATGGTAAAAATCTCAATTCCCGAGTTTTACTTTACGTAAAATTACCGAATTACCTCTGCGGTAATTTAGTGTGAAATTAAGCAATCCTTGAACCCAGTTATCACCGAGAAGTTCAAAAAATGTTTATTTCAAGTATGACTTGATATCTAGAAATGTTCAGGTAATTCTAGAAAGCTTTTATGTGAAATTACCTTTTTACCCCTAGTTGTGCTAAATAAGTTCACTTATGTAATTAAGGAAATGTTAAAGCTCTAATTGAACTCAAATTGATTTCATTCATTAACCTTGAGTTAAAAATTAATTACCTAAGGTTAAAAATAATTACTTGAGGTTAAGAAATAATTACCTAGGATAATTGGAGTTTAAGAAATTTTTAGGGAAGTTAATTTCCTTTGTTGATTTCTAGAGCTCATAAAATTAGTGATGCTAAGATCAAAGTTAAAAATTATGGTTTAGGTAAAATTTAGTATAGAACTTATGTTACAAACTGATTTTTAACTCATTTGAAACTAACTTCATTTACTAGTGTATGATTATTCTTTTACTTCATTTTAATTTGTCCTAAATACTTAACCTTTTACCATTTTTACTAATCTATGAATTCCAAATCTTTTACCTAAGTAATTACACATCTAATACATGTTTTACCACTCATAAAAGAACACAAATCTGATCATACAGAGACCAGAAACCAGCGGCCATGATGCTCCATGTGCATCATATTTTATTGCTTTTCCAACATAAAAACATATACAACAAAGACACCACACCTTAAGCTTTCTTTTGCATTGTTTTTGGTTATGTTTAATCAAAAGAAAACTTGCATGTAACGCCCCGATTTTTCTGTTAGAGTAAAAATGACCAAAATGCCCCTGAGGTCATTTTCAGCCCGGAATTCAAGGAAAGCCAATGCGGCAGTACTCGAAGGGCAAACTCAATGTTGGAAGGGGATTAGAAAACTTATGTACCTTCCCGGGATCGAAAATCTTATTTTTCGAGTTTTCGGGTCAAAATGACCAAAACGCTCCTACGGTGTTTTACCCGTTTGCAAGTGTCGGATGAACCCGAAACTTCTCCAGATGGTTTTAAAAGGCGTTTTTATGTATTCTATGACCTCAGTTTTAATTTTTGAAGTCCCGGGCAAAATTAGTGCAAAATTACGGTTTTGCCCCTAGTTTCGTATTTTTACGCTTAATCACGCGATCAAGCAAACCTAAGCAATATTAGGCTCTAATCGAAGGTTAATTAATATCCTTAATTAATCTTGAGTCAAAATAATTTATTAAAGTTGATTAGAACCAAAAAGTACTTAATTACAACCTAAAATCATATTTTAATTTTAAGACACTTAGTCATAGAATCTTGAATAGTGTTTTCTCTTTCCAATTCCTTAAATCATGGAATTGTGTTACACATTGTTTATTCATAAATGAGTTTTAAATTCTTTAATGATGTATGAGCACTCCTAAACTTGTCATAAACTCCCTAAATCACATTCTTAGTTACCTAAACTTAAGCTTAATTATTCCTAACCTTGTACCTAAGCTAATACACATCTAAACCTACCATTAACACACAATTAAATGGTCAAACTCACCTCCTCCCTTGCTGAACCAGACCAGGCCGTGAACCTTCTCCCCCATTATGCATCACATGTTCAATTTTTCAACACTCCAAGACCATACCTCAAGTCACATACACTATACCTTGTCATAACTTTCAATCAAGCTTGAATTTCCACATGAATAAGTAATTAAAGCAACCCATTTTTCCCATTTAATTGTGGCTGGAAAAGTTCCAGCCATGCATTGTTTCTAGAAGACTAATTTCATAAAAATGTGATAGGAAATTAACTCACATCAAGTCATGCTTTGTAGCATAGCTTCCATACTTCAAACCATGCTTGAATGACCTTGTGTAAGAGATATTTTCTCTTCCTTCCTCCCTCAAAAGCTATGGCCAAGCCCTCCCCATTCACTCCTCCATGGTTTTGTTTTTCTATAAATAGGATGCTTGTGTTAGCCTTGTTGCACTTTGAAGCATTTGCAAAGTTTAGAGTTTTAGAGTTGTCTTGCTAGTCTTTCCTTTTTCTCTCAAAGTTCCAAGAGTGTTCTTCCTTTCTTTTCATCTTTATCTTCTTCATCTCTTCATCTCATCATCACCTCTCAACCATCAAACACCACCCCAAAACCTTGAACCATCATCAAACCTCTCAAACACCACACCTCAAACACAACTCCACTTGAAACACATTTTCTTTATTTTTCTGTCATCAAGGCCGAATCATCATCACCATCCTAGGAGGTGTTGCTCATCTCATTTCCATCTTCAAGATCAAGCTTTTATCTTCATCAATAGGTAGGGATTTGGTTTCAAACTTTGTTTTGTTCAAGAAAGTGTTTTTCTCTAGTTTCCTCTTGGAATCTTTTTGAACTTTCCTTTGTTTTTCCTTTCTTTTCATTTTCGGCCATGAGGCCTTGATTTTGAGCATGATAGCTTGATGATGAGAGTTTCTAGATGATGGCATTGTGTTCATCTCAAAGAAATCTCTAAAGCTTGAGTTTTCCTTTTCTTATGACTTCATCTATATGATATCTAACTCACATGGTTTTTCAACTTAAGAAAATTAATCTAAGGATTTTTAAAAGCCCAAGCCTACCCTTGTCAACCTTAAAGTTGGCCGGCACGTTCTAGAGATTTTTCTCTAGATAGGGGTTTTGGGTATTTAATAAAGAACTTGATGTAGTTTCACTTTTTTTCTCTTTTATATGACTTTCGGTTTGTGTATTGAGATCTTTGAGACATTGTGTTGGGTTGCTATCTTGTTAAAGTCTTGAATGAGCTCTAGTTAACCATAAAATGAATCTTGCATCATGTTTATTTTATGCTATGCATGTCATGTTTACTTCCTTGCTATCACTAAATATCAAGATAATGAGTGAACCTTGCATTATCATGTTTATATTTCAAGCTATGCATTATCATGTTTATATTTCAAGTCCTCACTTAATACCAAGATAATAATGAGTTGCATTCATATTTACTTTGAGCTATCACTTTACTTTCTAATGGAATCTAAAATAAGTGCATGAGCATGTTTATTTTTATGTCATCACCTAAATGAATCTAGAGCTCAAAGACTTGCCCATTGATATCTCAAACAAAGGTCTAAAACATTTATTTCCTTTGGTTGATATTTCGGCCCTATGAGGACTTAGTGTTCCCAAGTATTGAAAACTATGTTTTATAATTTTTCTAAACTTATATGAGTATAAGGAATATGTAGAACTAAGTTTTATGAATTTAGGACCTCTTGAGATGAAAATAATGTAGCCACTGCCCTCTTAAGTATTTTCATAAGTTTAGATGATAAAAGTGCTCATAAACGAGTTTTGAAAGTTTTAACAAGGTCCCAAGAGAAACTAGTATTTTATGTGCTTTAGAAACTATGTTCAATGCCTTTAAATGGAGTTTCTGTTTCGGTTCTGCCTTGCTATGTTTGGCCACTGTATGAGCTGTGTTAATGATGTTAATATGCTTATGTTTGAGTAATAATTATGTTAAGACTCATATGTGAAAGATAGGATAAGTTAGGAACTAGAAAAGAATTAATTTGAGAGTTCTAGATCCCTTAAAGATTTATTTTTCTGGATTCTGTCCAGCAAGGATTAGATTCAATAATCATGGTTTTAAATTGGTTTATATGTGTAGAAATGACTCATAATTGGTTTAGGACTTAATCTTGAAACCTTAGGAGCAAACCGAACTTAGAAAGGGTCATTATTGTGACTTCTAGGTACCGTAAAGTTAGGATTTTGATTTCTGCACTCTTGAGGTTTAGAGATGTTCTTGACCATAGTGTGAGGTGAGAAATACTTAGTTATAACCTTATAGGTTCCCAAGAAACTAGGCGTTCATGATCAATAACTTAGAACGTGAGATAAAGATCTAAACCGTAATTTTTAGAACCCCGTAATCACATAAACATAAAGCTGTCCAAATTCCGCTTAGTGCTGTTTGGATTAGTTCTTGAGCATAAAAATTTGTATAACTCATTAGTTGTGAAACTATAGGTGTATAAGAAGCTAAGGATAATGTTAGAACAATTAATTTGCAAGTTTAAGACTCATAAGAATCAAGTTTAAAACACTATGGGTTATAACATATCAAGTCTATGAGCTTATGGGGATAATTGTTAGATATGACTATGTGATGATGTTTATGTTATGTGGAAGTGTTATGAGTCGATGCATATGTTATGAGAAAGTTTCATGTGATGATATATATGTTATGAAAAAGCTATATGAGGATGCATGATAAAAATGAATATGATAAATGATGAGGTACTTATGATTTAATGCTTATGAGAACTTAAATGTGACACAACACTGAGACGCGCTTCTCCTGGGTGACACCGGTTCGGCCCACCCTGTGAGGAGACAAATCCGTGATGGTATGTGTAGATGCAGCTGCCAAAGCGGACAAATTAAGTAGGCCCGCGTGGCTAGCAAAGCGTTTGAAAGAGGAAATGATCCTAGAAAGGAGATCCTTAATTTGCCCCCTTGCCCGTACTTTAAGTCGGGATTATGTTACGCTTATCATAGGATAAGTAAGAACTAGTGACGACTAGTTAAGGTATGAGCTCATAACCTAGAGAAGTTTTAGGGCGGCCCCATGAGATGAAAGTTAAAGTTAACAATGTCACATATACTATACTTATGCCAATGTTATAATGTTTCCTAGTTATTCTATTGTTTGGTTTACCTTTATGATGCACTCATATCATTAGGTTATTTTAGGCTTAGCTATAAGACGCATTGTAAAATATGATGGGCCTTGGATAAATAAACACTTGGAAAGATAACTTAAAAGGAATTTATATACATGCACACCTTTTTAGAAATAAACCCAAGGTTCCTGAGGATGTGACGATGTCACCTAGGTAGGGATAACCCTACTGAGAATTCTTTTAGAAAGATTCTCATTCCCTCTCTCTTTTCTTCCGTCATATCTTCATATGGCGACATTCGTACTCTTCATCGATACCCCGGTATGGGAGCTGCACCATGACCCGGCACTCGGGTCATACCATTTTGAGGGTCGCTGCACTGTCAGAGTATTCATGTTCATGGGACGACCCTTCGCGCACCCCGTCCCGAGCTACCGCTTCACCCCGACTGCTCCTTACCGTCATAATAGGATTTTTGAGCGAGCGAGACCACGCGATGAGCAGATCCTCAGCATGGAGCCCGAGACATCAGCAGTACGCGAGTACCCCGAGTATGTGTCGCGCCCCCAAGATTTCCTGAGACTGACTCCATCCGAGGACCCGCCATCCCACATGTACGCTTGGAGCTCGATCCGCCTCCTCCACCGATGAGGGCTGGGAGTGAGGAGACGGTAGTCCAGCCGAGGTTAGCTCGTCGACCATCTATGCGTCCTCGCCACGGTGGACATGCCCCGATGATGCGCTCGACCACTCCCGCCGAGATTCGCCAGTGGATCGACTCGACCCCACAGTACTCGGACCAGCAGGGGTAGTCATAGGAGGGGTAGTAGTTAGTGCACACACACGCCACATAGTAGAGGACAAACCTTCTTTTGTATATGAGGTTGTCTACTTTAGGTGCACATGGGTATGGGTGTAGTTTCTCTTGTATTTGCTTTTTATGATTTCCTTGTATTGCATTTCAGTTGTATTTTGTTTCATGATGTATCAAATAGTCCTGCCTCTTTGGGTAGGCACGTTATATATATATATATCTATGATTCAGTTGATGTTCCCATGACATGATGTGTTTCTTATGCTTTGCTTATATGTTTCGCTATGCTTCCTCTTAAAGATTCGTGCGTGGCTCTCACTTTGATTTTAAATTCCAAAAAGAAAAATTTTACCCATATTTCCGCTAAGTATTTTCTAAGTAAAAGATGAGACCAAGAGGTAATATTCTAAAGATTAACCTAAGTATATACTAGTAGTCTTGGGTTAAGATTTAGGGTGTTACATTGCACATTCAGCCATGATATGATCAGCCATAATGACTCTCACAAGCATCATATTTTAGCATTTCCATCCATTATACATGGGCAAAATTATTACAACACCATATGCTTTCTTTTTCTAAAGTTTTCTTTAACGAAAAAATGAAATAAAACCCTCCATTTCCAGCCCATATGTCACGGCCAAACAACCTCCATGGGGCTATAAATACATGCTCATCCATTGCTAAAATGTTCACACAAACACTCTTAGCCTTAGCATTTTCTTACTTGATAGTTTTCTTATTCAAAGTTTGCTCAAAGTTCTCTAATTTTCTCAAGAATTCCAGCTTTCTTTTTCTTCCTCATTCCCACTCAAGAGACTCCATTTCCAACCTCTAACCAAGCTCTAAACCTCAAGCATACATATTCCAATCATAAACCAACTCATAAACACCTAAACTTTCCATTTTCTAAGCTTTAGAACACAAGAAAAATCCTTCCTCAACACCAACCTTCTTGGCTGAAATATCACAAGCAATAGGATCATATTTTTGGTTCTTGATTAATCATAGAAGATCAAGCTTTCTTTAAGAAACAAGAAACAACTTGGTAGGGACTTTATTTCATATTCTTTCTCATGTTCTTCTTCTTTAATTCTTTGAATTTTTATGATGACCATGGCTTGATAATAAATTTAAGAAATAAGGTTCTTGGAACCTTGGTAATAAAGGACTCTAATGCTTACTAATGTTTAAGATCTATTAGGGACAAGAATTTAATCTTGTGAAGTTTTTGAGCTTTAAGTGAGCAAGATATAAAATGGACTTGCACTCATGTTTAAATTTCAAGCTCTTATATCTCATGTTTATGTTTCAATGCCTTGCATATCATATTTATTTTTCAAGCCATCACCTTAAATCTAGAAGATTAAAGAAATGGATTTGCATTATCATGTTTAATTTTCAAGTCTTGCATATCATATTTATTTCAGGTCATCACTAAATTTTAAAGACTTAATAATGAATGTGCATCTCATGTTTATAATTCAAGCCTTGCACATTATATTTATATTTTCAAGTCATCACCTTATAATGTTAAAGATTAAAAGATGAGGTTGCATAGCATGTTTACTTTTGGTTATCACCTAAGATCTTAAAGCTCAAAAATTGTCCTTGGATCTTAAATAAAAATTTTATTTCTTGGCTATGCTAATCGATATGTATTTTCGGCCATGATATGATGGTGAGGTTGAGATAACTTTTATTTCATTTTATAGTTCAAATCTTGTGTTTTGGAATTTTAGTAAGATGTGCTTTAGAAGTTTTACAAGTCTTGAAACTTAAAAGATAGTAAAAATAGCATTTTCATGAGCAAAAGGATTTATTATTATTTGGTATTAATATTTGGTCATGCTAAGTGGTAAAAATAATTTTTAAGTGTTTCCTAAGTCTTAAATCAAGTAACAAGGAAAAATAGTATCTAGAAAGGATCAAAATTGTAATTTTAGAAAGATTTAGAAAAATAATTTTCTGGTACTTTTCATTACTGTCTCGAAACTGTTCATCACTGTAGGGTACTGTTCATAGGCATAATAATCATTAATAATTGTTGTAAAAATTATTTTTGGTATCTTAGATGTATAAAAGAATAATTACAAGTTCTAGTTTGGGCCATTTTGCAAAATATAGAAAGTTGTGTTTTGAACTATCAATTATGTGATTTCAACCAAATGACTTTAATTCGAGTTACTAATGATGTTAAATGTATCCATGTATTCAAAATACCATTTACGATGTTTAGAAAAATTTTTAGAAGTTTTGGTAATTGTTAAGGGTAAAAAAAAAATAAGTGATTTTGTACTTTGACCCCTAAAGTATAACAAAATTTGGTTTATGACCATAGATGGTTTTTACGATGAACTGAAATGAGTTCTAGTTGTTATGGATCTTATAAAAGTATAGAGAAGTTTTGAGGATCATTGGTTTGAGAAAATATGTTAAAAAGAAAAATTACGTTTTGACCGCAATCTTTGAGAAATTGCAGTTTAGATCCTCTTTTGGGCTTAAGTGTAAATATTGATAACTTGAGGAGGTTAGCATAAATCGATATCTTATGGAAGCCATATTCATGTGTTTTAGTCGAAATTTATATGACTTATGATATTTGTGTTGTTACTAATTAAGGATTATGCATGCTTAATTCTTGTTTTATGCAATTGGCAATAATTAATATATGGCATTTATCCTGTTAAGTACGTTCACTTTCATGAGATATTTGATAATAGCATGCTTATATAAATGTATATATGTATACTTATATGATCAATTACTTGATGAATTGTAGCATGCTATGTGTATGATTGATTAATTGAGATGCATATTTAAGAGTTCTATAAGCATGATATATTAAAGGATAAGCTATGATTATATGTTCGTGCTTGCATCTATGAATAACATACTAAGATGAAAAGGTGACATAAGACATATGGAAATGATTCTCTGGACTTCCCGAATTAAAGGTTATGAGAGGTGATCCAATGGGGTAATCCTCTAGACTCCCTGAATTAAAGGTTATAAGAGGAGATTCAATAAGGACCCTTTAGACTCCAGAAATTAATGGTTATGAAAGGTGTTCCTAAACCCCCTAACCTGCACTCTGGGAGTCGGGAATTAACTTATCGAGAGGATAAATGTATACTAGTGACGACTAGTGAGGTATGAGCTCATAACCTAGAACTCTCAAGAGGAGAGAAATTATAGGGTGGTTTCCCCAAGGAAAAAGATTGAGAAATTTAAGTCACCTAAAAGCATATTAAGGAAAAGTTATATCAAAGGAATTTATGTTCTTTATGTCATGATGCATTTATATATGAACTCTTATGTTATAATGTATGTGGCATTGACATGCATTCATGATAATAGTATGATGCATACATGACATCAAGACTCATGTTAAAAGATACGGGCCTTGGCTAATGGTATTTGAAACTTAATAAATAAACTTTATGTATGCCCACATTTTCATAATGAAACTCGAGGTTCCTGGGGACGATGATGATGACACTCATATTAGGAGGCGGAGACGCTACTGAGATTCTTTTATAAGATTCTCACTCCCTCTTTATTTCTTTCCATCTCGTCTTCAGAGGTAGATGACGACATTCGTGATTTATGTTGATGCCCCCTCATGGGAAATGCATTTCGACCCGGCTAACCGATCATACTATTTTATGGGTCGCTGTGCCATTGGTTTGTATGTGTTCATGGATCGTCCTTTTGCATTCTCTGTTTCTAGTATGTGGTTTTCTCCTACCGCCCCTTTTTCGGATGACTTTCCATTCGAGCATGCACAACCGTGTCCTCGCCAGTTTTCTTGACCTTCTGTATCGGCAGTTTGAGATTTCCCTGACTATACACCAAGGTCACCACCTCGCTCTACTGGTTCGTGGTCGGACCCATCCGAGGATACACCTTCTGATCACTTTTCAGGTGAATTTGCCCCTGCTGCCTCTATGGAACAGGAGTACGATAGCAATGGAGAAGCTACAGTCACACAACCAGTGAGAGGAGCCACCCGTCCACGTCGAGGTGCTCATGTTCTACTTATGAGATGTCTTGCCTCTCGTGATGAGCCGACTCGTAGAATCCATTCTAGGCACTCCGAGTAGGAAACGTGGGAGAAATATCTTATGCTAGTTTGTTATGTTTTTATTTGCATGATAATTTTTGTTCGACTAATGTATTTGTCTTGATCTATGTCAGTGATGTGCTACTTTGTTTCCTGTAAGTTTTGGGTATTCAGTAAGGAACGATCATTATTTATAATGGTGTCGTTATATTAATTGAGTGAGGTATTTCATATTTATTTGTGAATCGATGTTATCTTTTTACTTTTATAGGTAAGGTGGTTGATACAAATTAGTTAGTATGCGCGGCTCACGTTTTGTATTTTAAAAAAAAAAATTTACCATATTTTTGCTAAAGTATTTTCAAAGGTTTAAGTTAAAGACTGGAACAAAAGAGTAATAACTAATAATTAACTTAAATGCGTCCTAGGCGTGTTGAGTTAAATATTAGGGTGTTACATCTTTGATCTTTTGGTTTTCAATCCGAGCTTGTTGATGATAAGCTGATTACAATCATGATGATTGAAGATAGTAGAACACGTTGGCTTCAGGGATGGATAGATATCTTCAAATAAGTCTACTTTCTGAAGTCCAGTGCTTCTAATTGAAGACCTATGCCTTGGTTTCTTGTACTGGTTGATTTTCTTCAACTCATTTGGCATTTGCATGCTCGTTTCAAGATATAATTATCACTTTCATTTTAGTTCCATCTCTTCAAACGAGATAAATCATATTTGCACATGTAAAGTGAAATTATCTTCACTATTGGAGCTGTATTATGCTAATGGTATGACTTGTTTGCTATTTCAAGAAACTCAAGGCAGACATTAATTCTTCTTCAAAATATTTTCCTCAAATTAGTTTTGTTGTCATTCAAAACATACTGCATTAGTGCTGTCTAAAGGGTTCTAGAGCTTATACTTCCCATACTGCAACACACCTTCATCCAAAACAAATTCAGAAATTTCCCCACTTGTCACACCTTGCATTAATTTTACTAGGTTTGGGTATTTCTTCTGTAAGCCCTTACATGGGCTAAAAATACACCAGACCCTTCAATCTTAAACTATACTCCTTTAAATTCAAGCCTATGCACTTCCTCTATTAGAGGTCTCTTTACTTCATGTGGGCTAGACTGCCTATTGATTTCCCACTTAACGCATTTGTTACCACATTGGACTTACTTCGATGGTATAAGATGGTGCGGTCATAATCTTTGAGCAACTGCATCTATCTCCATTGCCTAAAGTTAAGATCTTTTTGCTGGAAAATGTATTTGAGGCTTTTACGATCTGTACAAAATTTCAACTGTCTCCCCATAAAGATAGTTCCTCTAGATTTTTAGTGCAAAGACCATAACTACCATCTCCAAGTCATTAGTGGGGTAATTTTGTTCATGCTTCTTGAGTTGTTTAGAAGCATATGCAATGACTTGCCCATGTTGCATAAGAACACAATGGAGTCCCACTCGAGATACATCACAATACACCGAGTACCCTCCAAAACATGAGGATAAGACAAGCGCTGGAGCAGTAGTTAAACAAGCCATGAGTTTTTGAAAGCTCTCCTTACATCAAATGACCATTGTTGTAACGCCCCGATTTTTCTGTTAGAGTAAAAATGACCAAAATGCCCCTGAGGTCATTTTCAGCCCGGAATTCGAGGAAAGCCGGTTCGGCAGTACTCGAAGGGCAAACTCAATGTTGGAAGGGGATTAGATAACTTGTGTACCTTCCCGGGATCGAAAAACTCATTTTTCGAGTTTTCGGGTCAAAATGACCAAAACGCCCCTGCGGCGTTTTACCCGTTTGCAAGTGCCGGATGAACCCGAAACTTCTCCAGATGGTTTTAAAAGGTGTTTTTATGTATTCTATGACCTCAGTTTTAATTTTAGAAGTCCCGGGCAAAATTAGTGCAAAATTACGGTTTTGTCCCTAGTTTCGTATTTTTACGCTTAATCGCGTGATTAAGCAAACCTAAGCAATATTAGGCTCTAATCGAAGGTTAATTAATTTCTTTAATTAATCGAGTCAAAATAATTTATTAAAGTTGATTAGAATCAAAAAGTACTTAATTACAACCTAAAATCATATTTTAATTTCAAGACACCTAGTCATAGAATCTTAAATAGTGTTTTTTCTTTCCAATTCCTTAAATCATGGAATTGTGTTACACATTGTTTATTCATAAATGAGTTTAAAATTCTCTAATGATGTATGAGCACTCCTAAACTTGTCATAAACTCCCTAAATCACATTCTTAGTTACCTAAACTTAAGCTTAATCGTTCCTAACCTTGTACCTAAGCTAATACACATCTAAACCCACCATTAACACCCAATTACATGATCAAATCATCCTCCCCACTCTGCTGTGTCCGGCCAAGCCTCACCTCCTCTATATGCATCACATGTTCAATTTTTCAACACTCCAAGGCCATACCTCAAGTCACATACACTATACCTTGTCATAACTTTCAATCAAGCTTGAATTTCCACATGAATAAATAATTAAAACAACCCATTTTCCCCATTTATTTGTGGCTGGAAAAGTTCCAGCCATGTCAAGTTTCTAGAAGCCTAATATCATAAAAATTTGATAGGAAATTAACTCACATCAAGCCATACTTTGTAGCATAGCTTCCATACTTCAAACCATGCTTGAATGACCTTGTGTAAGAGATATTTTCTTTTCCTTCCTCCATCAAACCACACGGCCAGCACCCTCCCTTTGATGAGCTCCATGGTTTTGTTTTTCTATAAATAGGATGCTTGTGATAGCCTTGTTGCACCTTGAAGCATTTAATAAGTTTAGAGTTTTAGAGTTGTCTTGCTAGTCTTTCTTTTTCTCTCAAAATTTCAAGAGTATTCTTCCTTTCTTCTCATCTTTATCTTCTTCATCTCTTCATCTCATCATCACCTCTCAACCATCAAACACCACCCCAAAGCCTTGAACCATCATCAAACACCACACCTCAAGCACAACTTCACCCAAAACACATTTCCTTCCTTTTCCTTCCTCTTGACCGAATCATCACCACCATCCTAGGAGGTGTTGCTCATCTCATTTCCATCTTCAAGTCCAAGCTTTTACCTTCATCACAAGGTAGGGATTTGTTTTCAAACTTTGTTTTGCTCAAGAAAGTGTTTTTCTCTAGTTTCCTCTTGGATTCTTTTTGAACTTTCCTTTGTTTTTCCTTTTCTTTTCATTTCGGCCTCTAGGCCCTATTTTGAGCATGATAGCTTGATGATGAGAGTTTCTAGATGATGACATTGTGTTCATCTCAAAGAAACCTCTAAAGCTTGAGTTTTCCTTTTCTTGTAACTTCATTTATATGTTATCTAGCTCACATGGTTTTCCAACTTAAGAAAATTAATCTAAGGATTTCTAAAAGCCCAAGCCTACCCTTGTCAACCTTAAAGTTGGCCAGCACGTTCTAGAGATTTTTCTCTAGATAGGGGTTTTGGGTATTTAATAAGGAACTTGACGTAGTTTCACTTTTTTTCTCTTTTGTATGACTTTCGGTTTTTGTGTTGTGATCTTTGAGATATTGTATTGGGTTGCTATCTTGTTAACGTCTTGAATGAGCTCTAGTTAATCATAAAATGAACCTTGCATCATGTTTACTTTATGCTTTGCATATCATGTTTACTTCCTTGCTATCACTAAATACCAAGATAATGAATGAACTTGCATTATCATGTTTATATTTCAAGCTATGCATTATCATGTTTATATTTCAAGTTCTCACTTAATACTAAGATAATAATGAGTTGCATTCATATTTACTTTGTGCTATCACTTTACTTTCTAATGGAACCTAAAATAAGTGCATAAGCATATTTATTTTTATGTCATCACCTAAATGAACCTAGAGCTCAAAGACTTGCCCATTGTTGTCTCAACAAAGGTCTAACAATATGTATTTTCCTTGGTTCATATTTCGGCCCCAAGAGGTCTTGAAGTTTCTAAGTATTTGAGATTATGTTTCATATTTTCCAAGCTAATATGAGTTTAAAGAATACATAGAACTAAGTTTTATGAATTTAGGACCTCTTGAGATAAGAATGGATTGGTCACTGCCCTCTTAAATATTCTTATGACTTTAGATGTTAAAATTGTTTATAAATGAGTTTTGAAAGTTTAAAAAGAGTTCCAAGAGAAACTAGTATTTTATGTGCTTTAGAAATGATGTTTTATGCCTTTTATGGAGAAGTATATTTTCGGTTCTTCCTTGCTCTTTGCTGCCACTGTATGTGCTGTTTTGATGATGATAATGTGCCTATGTTTGAGTAAAAATAATGTTAAGACTCACAAGTGAAAGATAGGATAAGTTAGGAACTAGAAAAGAATTAATTTGAGAATTCTAGATCCTTTAATTATGTAATTTTCTGGATTCTGTCCAGCAAGGTTTAGATTTAATAATCATGGTTTTAAATTAGTTTAAATGTGTAGGAATGACTCATAATTGGTTTAGGACTTAATCTTGAAGCCTTAGGAGCAAACTAAACTTAGAAAGGGTCATTGTTGTGACTTCTAGGTACCCGTAAAGTTAGGATTTCAAATTCTGCATCCTTGAGGTTTAGAGATGTTCTTGACCATAGTGTGAGGTGAGAAATACTTAGTTATAACCTCATAGGTTCCCAAGAGGCTAGGTTTTGATGATCGATAACTTAGAATGTGAGTTAAGGACTTTAAGGGTCTAAACCGTAATTTCTAGAACCCCGTAATCACACAAATATAAAGTTGTCTAAAATCTGCATAGTGCTATTTGGATAGGTCCTTGAGCATAAAAATTAGTAAAACTTATTGGTTGTGAACCTATAGGTGTGTAAGAGGTTAAGAATAATACTAGAACAATTAGTTTACAAGTCAAAAGAACCAAAGCATAACATACTATAGGTTTATAACATAATGAGCTTGGAAGTTTGTATGAATGATTGTCTAAGGTGTGATTATGTGAGAATGTATATGCTATGGTTTTATGTATACACTATGAAGAAGTTTCTTGTGATGATGTATATGCTATGAAAAAGATTTATGTAATGAATAGTGATGCATCTATGAATTAACACTTTATGAGAACTTAAATGTGACACAACACTGAGACGCCTTCTTGGGTGACACCGGTTTAGCCGAGCACCCCCAAGAAAACAAATCCGTGAGGGTATTGACATAGAGCTTGCCAAAGCGGACAATACTACGATGCACTAGTTGCTAGTAGAGCGTTTCAAAGAGGAAATGACCCTAAGAGAGGTGATCCTTAATTGCCCCTAAGCCCGCACTATTAAGTCGGGATTGGGTATATGTTACGCTTATCATAGGATAAGTAAGAACTAGTGACGACTAGTTAAGGTATGAGCTCATAACCTAGAGATGTTTTAGGGCGGCCCCATGAGAGGAAAGTTAAAGTTCACAATGTCACATATACTATACTTATGCCAAATGTTATAATGTTTCTTAGCTATTCTATTGTTTGGTTTACCTTTATGATGCATTTATATCATTAGTATATTTTCTGCTCAAAGACGCATATAAAATATAACGGACCTTGGATAAATAACACTTTAGAAAACTAACTTAAAAGGAATTTATATGCATGCACACCTTTTAGAAATAAACCCAAGGTTCCTGAGGATATGATGATGTCACCTAGGTAGGGATAACCCTACTGAGAATTCTTTTAGAAAGATTCTCATTCCCTCTCTCTTTTCTTCCGTCATATCTTCAGATGGCGACATTTGTACTCTTCATCGACACCCCGGTATGGGAGCTGCACCATGACCCGGCACTCGGGTCATACCATTTTGAGGGTCGCTGCACGGTTAGAGTGTTCATGTTTATGGGACAACCCTTCGCACACCCAGTCCCGAGTTACCGTCTTACCCCGACTGCTCCTTACCGTCATAACGGGATTTTTGAGCGAGCTAGACCACGCGATGAGCAGATTTTCCGTATGGAGCCCGAGACATCAGCAGTACGCGATTACCCCGAGTATGTGCCGCTGCACTCCGGTACTGAGACGGACCCATCCGAGGACCCGCCATCCCACATGTACAGTTGGAGCTCCAGTCCCGCTCCCCCACCGATAAGGGCTGGGAGTGAGGAGACGGTAGTCCAGCCGAGGTTGGCTCGTCGGCCATCTATGCGCCCTCGCCGTGGTGGACATGCCCCGATGATGCGCTCGACCACTCCCGCCGAGATTCGTCAGTGGATCGACTGAACTCCACAAAGACTCGGACCACAAATAGGAGTAGACATAGGAAGGATAGTAGTTAGTGCACACATGCCACATAGTCGAGGACAAACCTTCTTTTGTATATGAGGTTGTCTACTCTAGGTGCACATGGGTATGGGTGTTGTTCCTCTTGTATTTACTTTTTATGATTTCCTTGTATTGCATTTCAGTTGTATTCCGCTTCCCGATGTATTGAATAGTCCTGCCCTTTGGGTAGGCACAGTATATATATATATCTATGTTTCAGTTGATGTCTCCATGATATGATGTGCTTCTTTATGCTTTGCTTATATGTTTCGCTATGCTTCCTCTTAAAGATTCGTGCGTGGCTCTCACTTTGATTTTAAATTCCAAAAAGAAAAATTTTACCCATATTTCCGCTAAGTATTTTCTAAGTAAAAGATGAGACCAAGAGGTAATATTCTAAAGATTAACCTAAGTATATACTAGTAGTCTTGGGTTAAGATTTAGGGTGTTACAATTGTAATGAAACATTTTTCTAGGACTTTGAAAAGTCCTTTACAAATCACCTATAATATCTACCATTCGGAACTCTATCATTGTAGTTGGCTTTAGCCACTATTGAATTGCCTTAACTTTCTTAGGGTCCACCATAATGCCTTCTTTAGGTATAATATGCCCAAGGAATGCTACTTATTCCAACCAAAATTCGCATTTCGAGAAGTTTAATTACAAGTGGTGATCCTTTAGAGTTTGTAGAAAAATTCTATGGTGGCATTCATGTTCCTTTTAAGTCTTGGAATATACCAAAATATCATCTATGAAAACTATCACAAAATGATCAAGAAAAGGTTTGAACAATCAATTCATAAGGTCCATAAAGGTAGCTGGAGCATTCGTTAGCCTAAAGGACATTACCAAAAACACATAATGTCTATAACAAATGGGCACATCTTAAATCTTCAATTGGTGATAATCAGAGTGAAGATCTATCTTGGAAAAAAAAGAAGCCTCTTGAAGTTGGTCAAATATATTGTCAATTCGAGGCAAAAGGTATTCATTATGTGTAACGCCCTGATTTTCTATTAGAGTGAAAATGACCAAAATGCCCCTGAGGCCATTTTCGGCCCAGAATTTGAGGAAAACCGGTCCGGCAATACTCGAAGGGCAAGCTCAATGTTGGAAGGGGATTAGATGACTTGTGTTTTTTTCCGGGATCGAAAATCTCATTTTTCGAGTTTTCGGGTCAAAATGACCAAAAATGCCCCTGCGGTGTTTTACCTGTTTGCAAGTGCCGGATGAACTTGAAACTTCTCCAGATAGTTTTAAAAGGCGTTTTTATGTAGACTATGACTTTATTTTTGGTCCCGGAGGTCCTGGGCGAAATTAGTGCAAAATTACGGTTTTGCCCCTAGTTTCGTGTTTTTGCGCTTAATCGCGTGATTAAGCAAACCTAAGAAATATTAGGCTCTAATCGAAGGTTAATTAATTTCCATAATTAATCTTGGGTCAAAATAATTTATTAAAGTTGATTAGAACCTAAAAGTGCTTAATTACAACTTAAAATCCTATTTTAATTTCAAGACTCCTAGTCATGGAATCTTGAATAGTATTTTCTCTTTCCAATTCCTTAAATCATGGAATTGTGTTACACATTGTTTATTCACAAATGATTTTGTAATTCTCTAATGATGTATGAGCACTCCTAATCTTGTCATAAAATCCTTAAATCACATACTTAGATACCTAAACTTAAGCTTAATTATTCCTAACCTTGTACCTAAGCTAATACACATCTAAACCTACCATTAACACCCAATTAGATGATCAAACCTCACCTCTCCCTTGCTGTACCAGGTCTGGCCGAGACCTCCATGCCCCCATATGCATCACATGTTCAATTTTTCAACACTCCAAGGCCATACCTCAAGTCACATACACTATACCTTGTCATAACTTTCAATCAAGCTTGATTTTCCAAATGAATAACAAATTAAAATAACCCATTTTCCTCATTTATTTGTGGCTGGAAAAGTTCCAGCCATGCATTGTTTCTAGAAGCCTAATTTCATTCAAAAATTGATAGGAAATTCACTCACATCAAGCCATACTTTGTATCATACACTCCATACTTCAAACCATGCTTGAATGACCTTGTGTAAGAGATATTTTCTCTTCCTTTTCCCTCCAAAGCCACACAGTCACCCTCCTCCCCTTTTGAGCCTTCATTTGTTTTCATTCTCTATAAATACCTTGCCTAGAAACACATGCAAACACTTTAGTTCATTTGCACACTTTTAGTTTTCCTAATGAGTTCTTTCTTTTTCTCTCAAGTTTCAAGAGAGTTCTTCCTTTCTTTTCATCTTCATCTTCTTCATCCTTTCATCACATAATCATCACATAACCTTGAAGCACCACCCCACCACCTTAGATCATCATACAAACACCTAAACTTCCATTCTCAGACACAAGCCCGCCAAGAACACATTTCCTTTCTTTTCCTCCCCACAAGGCTGAAGCCATCTAGCCCAAAGGAGGAGCTCATCATCTTGTTTTCCTTTTCAAAGAGTTCAAGTTTTTATTTTCAATCTAGGTAGGAGTGTTTTCTAAACTTTGTTTTCTTGAAAATGAGTTATTTCTAGCTTTCTCTTGGATTTTCTTTTTGGAACTTCCTTTGTTGTTCTTTCTTTGAGATTTCGGCCATGAGGCCTTGATGAGCACATGATAGCTCAATGATGAGGACTCCTAGATGATGACTATGTGTTCATCTCAAAGGAACCTCTAGAGCTTGAGGTTTTACTTCCTTGAGTTTCAACTTCATTTTCTAACTCAAACATGATTTTTACTCAAGAACATCTTTTCTTTTCTTGCTATTTTGGAGTTCGGTTTCTTGTTTCCTTTTCTTTAACATTTCGATTTTCCATTTCCTTTTTGATCTTTGAGGTTTTGTTTGTTTAGAAACTTTGTTTTCTTTGAGCTTGATGATGATGTTCAAGAACCTCATAGTTCCTTTGAGAACTTGGTTCAAGAACTCTAGAGCTCTCTTTGTAATGAGATATATGTTGGGTTGTTATTTTGTTAAAGTCTTGGATGAGCTCTAGCTAACCATAAAATGAACCTTGCATCATGTTTATTTTTTGCTTTGCACATCATGTTTACTTCCTTTGCTATCACTAAGTATCAAGATAATAAAGGAACTTGCATTATCATGTTTATATTTCAATCTTTGCATTATCATGTTTATATTTCAAGTCCTCACTTAAATCTTAAAGATAATAATGATGTGCATCTCATATTTATTGTATGCTCACACTTTACTTTGTAATGAAATCTAAAACAAGTGCATAAGCATGTTTATCTTCATGTCATCACTTAAATGAACCTAGAGCTCAAAGAATTGCCCATTGTTGTCTCAAACAAAGGTCTAAAAATATTTATTTCCTTTGGTTCATATTTCGGCCCTAAGAGGTCTTGATGTTTCTAAGTATGGAAAACTATGTTTTATAAATTTTCTAAGCTTTTATGAGTACAAGGAATATGTAGAACTAAGTTTTATGAATTTAGGACCTCTTGAGACAAGTTTTATTTAGCTACTGCCCTCTCAAGTATTTGGATGATTTTGGATGTTAAAAATGTTTATAAATGAGTTTTGAAAGTTTTAAAAAGGTTCCAAGAGCAACTAGCATTTTATGTGCTTCGGAAATTGTGTTTTATGCCTTTATGGAGAATGGTTGTTTCGGTTCTGCCTTGCTATTATTTACCACTGTATGAACTATTTTAATGGTAATAATATGCCTATGTTTAAGTATAATTAATGGTAAAGCTCATATGTGAAAAATAAGGGAACTTAGAAACTAGAAAAGAATTAATTTGAGAGTTTTAGATCCCTTAATATTTGATTTTTCTGGATTTTGTCCAACAAGGTTTAATAATAATAATCATGGTCCTAAATTAGTTTAAATGTGTAGGAATGACTCATAATTGGTTTAGGACTTGATCCTGATGCCTTAGGAACAAACTGGACTAAGAAAGGGTCATTGTTGTGACTTCTAGGTACCCGTAAAGTTAGGATTATGAATTCTGCATCCTTGAGATTTAGAGATGTTCTTGACCATAGTGTGAGGCAAGAAATACTTAGTTATAATGTAACACCCTAATAGAACCCCACTGTGCTTAAGTTCACATTTGGATTCTATTAGTTGTCACTTATGCCTTGTATTTATTTTCTTTTGAAATTAACTTTGAAAAATAGTGGAAGTTTTTTTTTCTTTAAATAAATTAATTTTTTGAAAACTTAAGCCTGTAACGAGAAGTGAAATACATAGCGCTTTTATAGATAATAATCAAGTTACATTGTGCACTTAATTAAATAAGCGGAATAAGAGACTAAGTGTAGAACTATTATCACATAAACTGGAATATAATCACTTAATACATAAGTTACAACAGGGCATATATCATACTGATAAGTTATTATAAATAGCAATATAAGTTCTACTATTACTAATTGTTTCTCACAAACTATAATGTAACTAAAGCTCGGAATGCTCCTACTTGAAAGGTTTGAAATCTTCACGCGCTACCTCCTTCCTCAGCTATAGCTTCGTTGCTTTAGGTGGACACGTCTGTCTCTGGTAACGATAGCGGAAAATAAACATAGGAGTGAGAAATACATGATTTCTCAGTAGGAGTTCCTACTTGTACTAAAAGTGTCATCGTTGTCGTCCCAGTCACTTCGGGTTTATTATAAAAAGGTGAATAGGTAAGGATTCAATTATCAAACTTTCACAAACGTGATTAGCCGAAGTGCAGTTACTTTTAAACTAATCTTGAACATTAGCAAAAATATCCACTCAGTATTTCATCAAGCATACATATAAGCATATCATGTAAAATCACTAATAAGCAATAATCATTTAGGAGCTGCATGCATTTCATGATTACTCATCCTCAACATTCACTTGTTTAGTGATCATCATCTTTCATTTATTTCATCAACATATTTCTTAATTACTCACGGGATGAATGCATCAATGCCTTAGACCACCCTAAAAGGGTAATGAGCTCATACCGTGGCCGTCGCCATAACCTTTTAGTTTTCTTTTCGTTGCCATGATCTCAACGGTTTAGGGGGTTAAGCCGTGAGTTTAGCTCAAGTCCACTTTTCCAGACTATCATTGCTACTTTTTCAGGTTTTACTTTTATTCTCACGGAGTGAAATCATCAATACCTTAATCCTCAAAGAGGATTAAGTAGTGAGTTGGTTTATTTATTATTTCATTTGAAACATGAATGTATGCACATTAATAAATCATGACACAGTCAATCATTTTATCATTATCATTTCATATCTCATCAATACATTCACATTTCTGTATATCACTTCATGTAACATAGACAATATCATGTAAATCTCATAGTAAACATTCTCATAGATAATTCATATTAAGCAACCTAAGTTATCAAGTTAGGTCTCTAGTGTTCCTAATAGGTTATGAATATCTTGGTATTATCTTTTTCTCTTAGTCTTCTTTGTACTCTTAGTATTTCCATTAATACATTAATACCCTTTAAGATATTTTTAGAGGTTCTTTATATATTTTTATTATGACTTTTATATATATCTCTTGAAGATTATTATTCTACTTAAATCCTTAAAATTATCTCTTTACAAGACTTGAATATTTTATTTAGAGTTCTGACATCTTTTAGAATAAAATTTGTAGCACTATCATCTTAGATTAGTGTAAATCAACTGTAAATTGTGCATAGTAGGATTCCCAGGAAAGAGAGGTGGGTCACAATGGACACGCTTAAATACCAAGTCTTTCCTTAGCGTAACCTTTCCAAATTGCACTCTCATAGTATCACGCTACCTTCAAGACTTTCTCAGCACACTGTCCCGAAATTATATCTCTCATTCTGTATTTTCGTGGTGTACAAATTTATGCATAGCATACATAAGTGTGTTTGTAGATGTATTAGCTTTTCAACAAAGTTGAAATCAGTCCATTTGCATTTTTCTAGAGTGAGTTACACCTATTTTACTACTACAAGGTCAGATTAAGAGTTTCAGTCTAATGCTCTACTTTAAAAATTTATATCTTGGGCTAGGAAACTCCGTTTTAGGTGATTCTTTTTGGAGAGTGTTCTACAATGAGTCTAGTTTATAATAAAAATATTTTCATTTCGAGATCCTTCATATTTTATGAACAATAATTTTCGAAGTAACTACTGCCAGAAATAACTAGAAATTCCAGCACCTGCCATGTTCATGTCTTAAGTTATCTTTATTAACTCAAGTTTCACATACAATCTTTTAAGTTATATTTGAGTTTGATAACATCATAAAAGTACTCATAGCAGAATAGAACATGTTGTGTTTTCTAAAAATATAATTATTCAAAACTTTTGACAATAACTCAAGTTTGAGGCATTCTATCCATGAGCAAAGTTAGAAGACAACAATACTTGAACAAATAAAAAAGAAACTCCTACCTCTTGTGTAGGGTCTAAAAAGGGTCATTCTCTTCTTCCTTAAGCTTTGAACAAGAGTCTTTGGAGTGTATCACCCTCCTTGAATCTTGGCTCTAGAACTTGAGTGCTTAAGAAAATATTTCTCACTAGAGTTAAAGATTGTAACTCTTGTGAGGGCTAGTGAAAGTTTGGACTTAGGATTTAAGTGTTTGGATGAAGTTTAGAGGATCAAGAGAAGTCTTTGAAGAACATAAGAAGAATGATAGAATAAGAAAGAAAGAACACTTAGGGAGTTTCTGAATTGAAGAGAGTTTGAGGAGTATTTATAGTGGAAAGATTAGAGAAAAAAACAGAAGAAGGAAAGCACTTGGAGCATGATTTATTGAAACATGTTGGCTGAATTTTGGGATGAAAATGCTCCTTGTTTTGTGCAAACATGTTTCCATGTTTTATGCAAACATGTTGGATGAAAATGCTCCATGTTTTGTGCAAAGATGTTAGTGGAGATTTTCTAACCTTTAGTGCATGTATGTGATTCAGAAATGTGTATGATGTATGTGGTTAAATTATTGTGTTATCATCTTAATCCAATGGCTTAGATTCATTCTTGTCTAAAGACAAGTTTAGGGATTTGTGCAAATGGCATTGTAGTAATTTCTTTAACTAAGACAAGGATATTTTTGTAATTAGACAATGATAGTGGTATTCTTGTAATTCCATTCATAGAGTAAGGGTATCTTTGTCATTTAATAAGGCAAGGGTAGTTTGGTAATTTCCTTTACATAGCAAGGGCATTTTCATAATTTCCACTAAGTGATGGCATTTTCGTAATTCTTTGCATTTTTCTCTAGACATACTTAAGTAGTCTATTTGTTGTGTTTCATAACATTTGTCCAGATTCTCTTGGTTTTTGCTATCGCTAATTAATATTTATCTTAGTTATAAATTTGGGGATGTTACATATAACCTTATAAGTTCCCGAGAGATTAGGTTTGATGATTTACAACTTAAAATGTGAGTTAAGGACCTTAAGGGTCAATGCATAAGACACTAAGGAAGTTGTTAATGCTATGTTATATGATGCAATGATATGATGAGATGTGCTTGATGCATAAGAAAATGATTGATGAAAATGTTAAGGTTTATTATAGCATGAGATTTCATGAGAACATGTTGTGTGAATTAGCTTGTGGCAGTTTGAAGGAAATTCGGTTTAACAGCTGTTATGCTGCCGAATTTCCATCAAACCTTAAAGGGTTAAAAGAAATGTTTGAGTACCATATGAGTTGAAAACCCTGGGTGACACCAGTTCAGCCGAGCAACCCCAGGAGATTTTTATGTGACAAAGCACTGGGACGCGCTTGCCTGGGTGACACCAGTTCGGCCGAGCACCCCCAGGGGAGACAAATCCGTGAGGGTATGAGTAGATGGAGCCTACCAAAGTAGACAAATTGCTGTGGCTTAATGCCCGCAAAATGTTTCAAAGAGGGTATATCCTAAGAGAGGTGATCCCTGCCCCCTACCCGTACTTGCGAGTCGGGATTATTTTATTATGTTTCGCTTATTCAGATAATAAGCAAGAGCTAGTGACAACTAGATGAGGTATGAGCTCATAACCTAGTTATTTTTAGGGTGGCTTATTATGCTAAGGTACCATGATTGATATCACAAAGTTGAGGAATGATCCAATTGAAAGTTATATGCCCTTATGCCACATGGTTTATGTTTATGTGCTTTGATGTGTTGTCTGATATGCTCAAGTATTGACATTCATCCATGATATAATATGTTGCATTCATGACATCTAGATGCATGCTAAAAGGAATGGACCTTGGATAATTAGTTTTGGAAAACCCTAAATTGAATCTTATATGGATGATCACTGTTTTATAATTAAACCCAAGGTTCCTGAGGATGTGAACGATGTAACCCTAGGGTAGGAGACTCCTACTGAGATTCTTTAGCAAGAATTCTCACTCCTCTCTCTTTCTTCTTTCGTCACATCTTCAGAGAGCGATGACGATGATCATAGTCTTCATTGACACACCTACTTGGGAGGTTCACTATGACCCGGACCACGGGTCATATCATTTTGAGGGACAGTGTACCATGAGAGTCTTCATGTTCCTTGGACGCCTCTTTGCACATCCTGTACAGAGCTACCGTTTCTCCCCGATGTCACCTTACGATGACGCGATGGTTTTTGAGCACGCCCGGATGCGAGACGAGAGGATTTTGCGGACGTACACTGGTGGTTCGATGCCTCGAGACTTCCAGGACTACGTGCCTTGATCCCCGAGTTCAGAGGACGACCCATTCGAGGACCCGCCGACGCACATGTATAGTGAGAGTTCTGCTCCTACACCTCAGTTCGTGCGAGACGTGAGCGAGGAGATTGTTACACAGCCGAGACTAGCTAGGCGAGCCGAGAGGCGCCCCTATCGAGGAGCTCATGCTCAGTCTTCACGTGTCCCTACTCCTGCTGCTTCACGTCCATGAATCAATTATACTCCACCTTTCCCCAGATTTCAGTAGCTGACGTCGTAGGGGAGGTCTAGTGCACACACCCACTCGTAGAGAGGATAAACCTTCTTTTGTTTTGAGGTTATCCAACCTAGGTGCACTCGGGCAGTCATGGCTTATTTATGTTTATTTGCTTTCTGTTGTATTTTCTTTCCTGCTGTATTACAAGCTTTGCCTGTCTGTATGAGGTTACGACTACTTATGTACCTTAATTATGATATTAATGAAATGCTTCCTTTGTTATCATGATTTATTGTTCCTTGGTTATACGCCTTACTTCATGATTTTAATGATTGACACGCATGCTTTATATTCCTGTTGGTCGATTAGTTAAGCTCGCGGCTCTCACTTTGTTTGATGTTTTCAAAAAGAAAAATTTACCCGTAATTTCCGCTAAGTACTTTAATAAAGTGATGAGACTAAGAAGTAATAACCTAATGATTAGTCTAATATGTTCTAGAGTATTAGGTTAAAAATTAGGGTGTTACATTATAGATGACTACTTTATTCAGTTGTCTGTAGTCATTGCATAGCCTCATAGACCCATATTTCTTCTTTATGAAGATCACGTGACCACCCCATGGAGAAGTGCCAGGGCGAATAAAACCCTTGTGTAACAAGTCTTGTAGTTGATCTTTTGATTCCCTAAATTCCATGGGGGCCATACAGTATGGGGGAATGGATATGGGTTGTAGACATAGCACCAAATCACTACCAAAGTTAACATCCCTTTCTGGGGGCATCCCAGGCAACTATTCTAGGAATACATCTGAATACTCCCTTACTATCGAAACTTGATCAACTGTAAGTACTTCGGCTTTGACATCTCTAACTAAAGCTAGAAACACTTCATTCCCTTTACTTAACATATTAAGAGCATCTAAGCACGAAACTAGATTGGCCAGGGTCACTAAGTTATCACCTTGAAACACAAAAGTCAGCCTATCAAGAACTTCAAATCTAGCTGCCTTCAAGTGGGATTCAACCATGGCATGATAGGAGTAAGCCAATCCATACCAAGGATGACATCAAAATCAACCATATTAAGCAACATTAAATCGACCAAGGTGTTAATGCCATTCACACTAACTAAGCAAGATCAGACCACAAGCTGAACCACCAACTGCTCCACCAAAAGTACGCTAACACAAAAAGGTTGGTCTAGAACCTTTGGTTGCTCCTCAAATCGAGATGTAAAGAATAGGGAGACATATGAATGCGTGTATCCCAGATCGAATAATACTTGTGCATCAAAGGTGTTAACTCGAAGAGTAACTGCTACCTTAGCATTTGATACCTGAGCATCTTATCTAGTCAATGCAAATAAATGTGCATGTTCGCTACTTGGTTTGCTAGATCCTCTACAACCTGCTCTCCTACGACTAGTAGCTTTTCTTGAAGGATCTGATGTTCCTCTATGGCTTTTAGTTGAAAAGGATGATGATAGTGTGACTGGATGTACAAAAACTCTGGCTCAATCCTCCTTGTAACTATAGACAATCTTTCTTGAAATGTCCAACATGGCCACACACATGACACGCTTCTGTCCCCCTCTAACATGTATCAGAATGTTGTTTACTGCATGCCTAACAAGCCTGTTTAGAATAGTCATAGTTGTACGTTGAAAAGTACATGAGAAGGGGGGTTGAATCGTGTTTTACTTATCTTTTACTCTTTTTAGAAATTGAAGTTTTAAAAAATATATTATCAAGCATTGAGCTTGAAGGGCAACGAAGACAAGGTTAGATGTTTCAAAAAGTAAGTTTATAAAGTATAACATCAATAACAAAATAGCTAAAAAGAATTTCCAATAGATATTGAATAATAAAGCAGAACAATGAAAATAAAAGGATATTAAGGAGAAGAAGATACAACAAAGACATTTTATATTAGTTCGACCAATTCTGCCTACATTCAATACTCAACTTCTGTTGAAGTTTACTAAAAAAATCGGATATTCTTTACAATAATAGTCTTCCCAAGCTGAAATGTGATAAGTAGACAACCTCTGCTGTCATGTTGCAAGTAGTTATTCACCAGCCTTTCTAAGATGAACTGTGACCAGTAGATAACCCCTACTGCCACATTGCAAGTAGTTATTCACCAGCATCTACAAGTTGAACCTTGAGTAGTCTTGTACTAGCCTTTCCAAGCTAACACTTGTGACCAGTAGACAACCCTTACTGCCATAAACCGAGTAGTTATTCACCAGCTTCTCCAAGCTGAACCCTAAGTAGTATTTGACTAGTCTCTCTAAGCTAAACTGTGACTAGCAAGAACACCTTACTGTCACATTGCAAGTAGTTTTATGTTAGCTTCTCCAAGCTATCTCATGCCGATCACTACTGGATTGAGGATACAAAGGTTTGTATTTGGGTTGTCACTCAAACTAACCTATACTCAATTTTCCTTAAACTATACATGAATAACCTGGGATAACTTGAATGACTTCTTTTTAGCATTTTTTCCTTGGAAGAACATATAACTATTCAAGAATGTAGAATGAAGATTTTACAAGTAAGAAAACTGATTACATAATGTGATGAACCTTACAGGATGTGAGGAGAGATATTCACAGAGTTTCCACTCTTGTGCAACGTCAATCTCGATCTTTGTTTGAGCACATCATCTCTAATTAGAGAGGTATTCCTTTATGACTGTTGGTCTTGATCAATTCTCCAAGTGACACGTGTTGATCATCTGTTTGTGTCTTAGAAAAGCAGTCTAGAAAAGTAGGTTGATAGTTTGTCAGATTTATTGCAGAAGCCATTGTAAAGTTGCGGTTTCTAATGTCCTTTCAGAAACAACCTTTTTACTTTCTGAACATGGTTTCTAAACTCTTCCTTCTAGAAGCTGAGGTACCAAGTAGGTAGAAGAGATGACAAACCAGTTTGAAATTAGGTTTGACTTGAAATTTAAATTTCAAAAATTCAAATTTCCTTCCTTTACTAGTAAGGTTCAACGGTCTACAATAAAGTGAGTTTTCTAATATGTGATATCAGTTCCTTGATAATTCTTCGGTCTTCTAGTCTTAAATCCGAGATTTATGATGATGAAAAAATTTGTAATCATGAGGATAGAAGATTGTGTAACACGTTGTTATCAGAGTTGGTTTGATATCTTCATTTTAAGCATACTTTCTGATGCTCAGTGCTACTTTCTGAAAACCCGTGCCTTGGTTTCTTGCTCTCAATTTGATTTTATTTAACCCGTAGGGCATGTATACGTACTTTGCAGGATATCATGTTCACTTTCTATGAGGTTCAATCTCTTTATAAGAGATAAATCATGTTTTTACATGCAAAGTGAAATTATTCTTACTTCAAGTTTGTGTCATGCAATCCAGAGATACCTATATGTTATGTCAAGAAACTTAAGGTTGACATTATTCATTTTTCACAATATTTTCTTTAAATTGGTTTTGTTGTCATTGAAAACATATTGCTTTAAAACTTGCTGAAAAGTTCTGGAACTTAAAATCTCCCCCTTTTTTATGATGAGAAACCAATTTGAAGAAAATCTTTTGAAGAGACATTGAAAGAAATAGAATTGAATATGTCATGATAATAACTATTCTTTCAAAAACATCATAGACTGTAACTTTTAGGAATTCTTTTTCTTAAGGCATGATATGGATAGGATCAAAAACATTTTCTAGCCTTAAGTAACTTAGATCAAATCTATTTTGGTTGTTTATGAAATGTCTGAATTTACTCAGCGTACTTTCTGAGATGTATTAGAGTAGTATTGAAACTGATGTCATCGTTTGATTCCTTTTTACACAACTAGTTTGATTTTCTGTTATTTAAAGAAACTTTCTGAAAGAAACGTGCTTGAATAGAAAACAAGTAATACTTGTGATATGTCATCTTGATTAATTTTCATATTTAGTACAACTCTATCCGAACAAATTTTTTGAAAATGAATGCTCAAATATATATATATGATAAACGTAACAAAGCATGCATGATTGAGCTAGAAAAACATGCTGATGCTTATGTAGTTTCTGATGCTCAAAGAAACCTTAATACATATTTTATCAACATATTACTATGCAAGGTTTCTGAAGCTCATCAGGGATCAATGCCAATTTTATCAAAGCAAAGCACAAGTAAGCTTTTTGTTATGAGCTATGGAACTTTTCTCATAAGTATCAAAGCATGAAAGGAAATTTTTATACAACAAAACTTGAAACATATGCTCATGCTTTTCAAGTAAGCTTGCTCACTGATACATATGAAACAAACCTAGCACATTATATGCATATAAGCGCCACATACTAGAGAGAGTTTCAAGGCTCACAACCTGATCTTAGTTGTATCAAAGCATGTACGAACAAGTTTCTGAAGATTGTCAGAGACTATACACAATTGTATTTTGATTAAGTTATTCAGAGTTTTTGACAGCATCTCATATGTGTGCCAGAGAGTATGTGTTTTATAAAAAGAAACATTTCAGTGTGACATACATATCAAAGCACATCAGTTAGATACAAGTATCAGAGCAACAATAGAGAGATTTTGTGCTTCAACTGATACTTGCCAGTGCTAATCGCATATATAGATGTGAGTTGAATATTGTAGTGTGCTAATGAATAAGTAAATTGGAGCAGATGCTTAAGAGATAAGAAACACACACCAACAAGCATGATATATGATTAGCTAAGCATGACAAACAGGCATCGATATGTATCAAGGCTTAAAACATATATGTATCAAGGCTTAAATAGATATGTGTAAGAGCTAACAGATAACACGAACGTGATTTGTAAACAAATATAACAGATATAATGAATTAGATAATTCATGGAAAAGTATCTATTAGAGCCTAAAAAAATGATAGTTCAAAACAATAAAATAATATGCATGCTGAAGAACAAAAGAATCTTTGAGCTCCTCCTCAGCATAGGCTCCCCCTGAATTTCATAGCATCACTCCCCCTGAATGATATAGCATGGCTCCCCCTGAGTTCCATAGCACTTGATTTTCTTCATGTCTTTTTGTAACACCCTAAATCTTAACCCAAGACTACTAGTATGTTCTTAGGTTAATCTTTAGAATATTACCTCTTGGTTTCATCTTTTACTTAGAAAATACTTAGCGGAAATATGGGTAAAATTTTTCTTTTGGGAATTTAAAATCAAAGTGAGAGCCACGCACGAATCCATAAGAAAAGCATAGAGAAATATATAAGCAAAGCATAAGAAACACATCATGTCATGGGAACATCAACTGAATCATAGATATATATATATATATATATATATATATATATATATATATAACGTGCCTACCCAAACAAAGTGTGACTATTTGATACATCATGAATCAAAATACAACTGAAATGCAATACAAGGAAATCATAAAAAGCAAATACAAGAGAAACTACACCCATACCCATGTGCACCTAAAGGAGACAACCTCATATACAAAAGAAGGTTTGTCCTCTACTATGTGGCGTGTGTGTGCACTAACTACTACCCTCCTATGACTACTCCTGGTCCGAATCAGGTCGAGTCGATCCATCGACGAATCTCACGGGAGTGGTCGAGCGCATCATCGGGCATGTCCCCCATGGCGGCGCATAGATGGCCGTCGAGCCAACCTCGCCGACCACTGCCTCTCACTCCCAGCCCTCATCGGTGGAGGAGCGGGGACTGAGCTCCAACCGTACATGTGGGATGGCGGGTCCTCGGATGGGTCCGCCTCCAGAAATCCGGCGCGGCACATACTCGGGGTACTCGCGTACCGCTGATGTCTCGGGCTCCATGCGGAGGATCTGCTCATTGCGTGGTCTCGCTCGCTCAAAAATCCCGTTATGACGGTAAGGAGCAGTCGGGGTGAAGCGGTAGCTCGGGACGGGGTGAGCGAAGGGTCGTCCCATGAACATGAATACTCTCGACAAAGCGACCCTCAAAATGGTATGACCGAGTGCCGGGTCATGGTGCAGCTCCCATACCGGTGTCGATGAAGAGTACGAATGTCGCCATCTCAAGATATGACGGAAGATAAGAGAGAGGGAATGAGAATCTTTCTAAAAGAATTCTCAGTAGGGTTATCCCTACCTAGGTGACATCGTCACATCCTCAGGAACCTTGGGTATATTTCTAAAAGGTTTGCATACATATAAATTCCTTTTAAGTTGGTTTTCCAAAGAGGTATTTTATCCAAGGTCCGTCATATTTTATAATGCGTCTTTATAACTTAAGCAGAAATATACTAATGTTATGAATGCATCATAAGGTAAACCAAACAATAGAATAACTAGGAAACATTATAACATTGGCATAAGTATAGTTTATGTGACATTGTTAACTTTAACTTTCATCTCTTGGGGCCGCCCTAAAACTTTTCTAGGTTATGAGCTCATACCTTAACTAGTCGTCATTAGTTCTTACTTATCCTATGATAAGCGTAACATAATCCCGACTTAAAGTACGGGCTAGGGGGCAAATTAAGGATCTCCTTTCTAGGATCATTTCCTCTTTGAAACGCTTTGCTAGCCACGTGGGCCTCGCAATTTGTCCGCTTTGGCAGGCTGCATCTACACATACCCTCACGGATTTGTCTCCTCCTGGGGGTGCTCAGCCGAACCGGTGTCACCCAGGAGAAGCGCGTCTCAGTGTTGTGTCACATTTATATTCTCATAAGTATTAAATCACAATTACCTCATCATTTTTCATATTCATTTTTATCATGCATTCTCATATGGCTTTTTCATAACATATATATCATCACATGAAACTTTCTCATAACATTCGTCACATAAAACTTTCACACAAACATCATCACATAGTTATATCTAACAATCATCCCCATAAGCTTATAGGCATGATATGTTATAACTCATAGTGTTTTAAACTTCGATTCTTATGAGTCTTAAACTTACAAATTAATTGTTCTAACATTATCTTTAACTTCTTTATACACCTATAGTTTGACAATTAATGGGTTATACAAATTTTATGCTCAAGGATTAATCCAAATAGCACTAAGCAGAATTTGGACAGCTTTATGTTTATGTGATTACGGAGTTCTAGAAATTACGGTTTAGATCTTTATCTCACATTCTAAGTTATTGATCATCAACACCTAGTCTCTTGGGAACCTATAAGGTTATAACTAAGTATTTCTCACCTCACCCTATGGTCAAGAACATCTCTAAACCTCAAGAGTGCAGAAATCAAAATACTAACTTTACGGGTACCTAGAAGTCACAATAATGACCCTTTCTAAGTTCGGTTTGCTCCTAAGGCTTCAAGATTAAGTCCTTAACAAATTATGAATCATTCCTACACATATAAACTAATTTAAAACCATGATTATTGAATCTAAACCTTGCTGGACAGAATCCAGAAAAATAAATCTTTAAGGGATCTAGAACTCTCAAATAAATTCTTTTCTAGTTCCTAACTTATCCTATCTTTCACATATGAGTCTTAACATAATTATTATCCAAACATAAGCATATTAACATCATTAACACAGCTCATACAGTGGCCAAACATAGCAAGGCAGAACCGAAACAGAAACTCCATTTAAAGGCATTGAATCATAGTTTCTAAAGCACATAAAATACTAGTTTCTCTTGGAACCTTATTAAAACCTTCAAAACTCTTTTATGAACACTTTTATCATCTAAACTCATGAAAATACTTAATAGGGCAGTGGCTATATTATTTTCATCTCAAGAGGTCCTAAATTCATAACACTTAGTTCTACACATTCCTTATACTCATATAAGTTTAGAAAAATTATAAAACATAGTTTTCAATACTTGAAAACATTAAGGCCTCATAGGGCCGAAATATGAACCATAGGAAATAAATGTTTTAGACCTTTGTTTGAGATATCCTTGGGCAAGTCTTTGAGCTCTAGAATCATTAAAGTGATGACATAAAAATAAACATGCTCATGCACTTATTTTAGTTATTGCTAGAAAGTAAAGTGAGAGCATAAAATAAATATGTGGTGCAATATATTATTATCTTTGATATTTAGGTGAGGACTTGAAATATAAATATGATAATGCAAAGCTTGAAACATAAACATGATAATGCAAGTTCATTCATTATCTTGGGATTTAGTGATAGCAAAGAAATAAACATGATATGCAAAGCTTAAAGTAAACATGATGCAAGTTTCATTTTTATGTTTAACTAGAGCTCATTTAAGGCTTTAACAAGATAATAACCCCATACAACATCTCAAAGATCACAACACAAGAATCGAAAATCATATAAAAGAGAAAGAAAGTGAAGCTACATCAAGTTCTTTATTAAGTACCCAAAACCCCTATCTAGAGACAAATCTCTAGAACGTGCCGGCCAACTTTAAGGTTGACAAGGGTAGGCTTGGGCTTTTAGAAATCCTTAGATTAATTTTTCTTAAGTTGGAAAACCATGTGAGCTAGATAACATATAGATGAAGTTGTAAGAAAAGGAAAACTCAAGCTTTAGAGGTTTCTTTGAGATTAACACAATGTCATCATCTAGAAACTCTCATCATCAAGCTATCATGCTCAAATCAAGGCCTCATGGCCGAAAATGAAAGGAAAGGAAAGACAAAGGAAAGTTCAAAAAGAATCCAAGAGAAAACTAGAGAAAAACACTTTCTTGAGCAAAATAAAGTTTGAAAACAAATCCCTACCTAGTGATGAAGATAAAAGCTTGATCTTGAAGATGGAAATGAGATGAGCAACACCTCCTAGGATGGTGATGATGATTCGGCCTTGATGAGAGAAAAAGAAAGAAAATGTGTTTCAAGTGGAGTTGTGTTTGAGGTGTGGTGTTTGAGAGGTTTGATGATGGTTCAAGGTTTTGGGGTGGTGTTTGATGGTGGAGAGGTGATGATGAGATAAAGAGATGAAGAAGATAAAGATGAAAAGAAAGGAAGAACACTCTTGGAACTTTGAGAGAAAAAGGAAAGACTAGCAAGACAACTCTAAAACTCTAAACTTTGCAAATGTTTCAAAGTGCAACAAGGCTAACACAAGCATCCTATTTATAGAAAAACAAAACCATGGAGCTTGCAAATGGAGGGAGTGGCCGTGTGGTTTGGAGGGAAAAGGAAGAGAAAATATCTCTTACACAAGGTCATTCAAGCATGGTTTGAAGTATGGAAGCTATGCTACAAAGTATGGCTTGATGTGAGTTAATTTCCTATCAAATTTTTATGAAATTAGGCTTCTAGAAATAATGCATGGCTGGAACTTTTCCAGCCACAATTAAATGGGAGAAATGAGTTGTTTTAATTATTTATTCATGTGGAAATTCAAGCTTGATTGAAAGTTGTGACAAGGTATAGTGTATGTGACTTGAGGTATGGCCTTGGAGTGTTGAAAAATTGAACATGTGATGCATAATGGGGGAGAAGGTTCACGGCCTGGTCTGGTTCAGCAAGGGAGGAGGTGAGTTTGACCATTTAATTGTGTGTTAATGGTAGGTTTAGATGTGTATTAGCTTAGGTACAAGGTTAGGAATGATTAAGCTTAAGTTTAGGTAACTAAGAATGTGATTTAGGGAGTTTATGACAAGTTTAGGAGTGCTCATACATCATTAAAGAATTTAAAACTCATTTATGAATAAACAATGTGTAACACAATTCCATGATTTAAGGAATTGGAAAGAGAAAACACTATTCAAGATTCTATGACTAGGTGTCATAAAATTAAAATATGATTTTAGGTTGTAATTAAGTACTTTTTGGTTTTAATCAACTTTAATAAATTATTTTGACTCAAGATTAATTAAGTAAATTAATTAACCTTCGATTAGAGCCTAATATTGCTTAGGTTCGCTTAATCACGCGATTAAGCGTAAAAATACGAAACTAGGGGCAAAACCGTAATTTCACACTAATTTTGCCCGGGACTTCAAAAATTAAAACTGAGGTCATAGAATACATAAAAACGCCTTTTAAAACCATCTGGAGAAGTTTCGGGTTCATCCGACACTTGCAAACGGGTAAAACACCACAGGGGCGTTTTGGTCATTTTGACCCGAAAACTCGAAAAACGAGATTTTCGATCCCGGGAAGGTACATAAGTTTTCTAATCCCCTTCCAATATTGAGTTTGCCCTTCGAGTACTACATGCGCTTTCCTCGGAATTTAAAAATGACCTCAGGGGCATTTTGGTCATTTTCACTCTAACAGAAAATCGGGGCGTTACACTTTTCTTCTCCCTTTTTTGTCATCAGCCAAAAAGAGATGCGCTAGGAATAAAAAACACCATCTTCAACCTCGATGCCTTAACTTTTAATACATCTCCTAAGTATTTTGGACAATGTGAAGCAATAAGTTGTCATGATTTGCAGGACCTACTTTTCCAGTCTGTTAAAGATATGCTGTTGATTCTGAAGGAGCACATTTACCCTAGGGTGATTTGATGGTAGTATAGGTTGATGATGGTTGATTTAAGGTTGATTAGCATCCTGAGCCAAAGGCAGTTCAGGGATAGGTGGCAGAGTTAAAATGAAAGGGTGCTTTTTAGGAGCCACACTTGCTTTGCATTGTTAGAGGATTTTTTCTTAGAATATGAAGATTTTTGCTCTGAGGAGAAAGGTACTTCTTTCTTTGATTTAATGCTGTTCCCTTGACCATCTTTAGGCTCACCTGAGTCAGAGGATTTTGGAGAGGATTCTTCCTTGAAGTTTGAGGGTGTGAATGAGGAAGTGGGTGACCCTCCATATTTGATGATGACTTCAGGATTTTTAGATTCATCAGAACTATCATCCAGAACGATTATTCTCATTTTTCTTTCTGTTTCCATCATGTCACCCTTTGCTACTTTTTAAAGACTGATATTTCTCATTATCTTGGTACCAGAGGAAGGGCCAGTAGTAGTTATTCTTTTTGGACCTAAATGAAGATACGGTAAATTCAATCCTAGCCATATACTCATACCATTCTAGAAAGGATATGATTGGAGATGGTAAGAAATTTTTCTCATCCTTGGAAGGAAATGACTTATATTAGAATCATGACTTGAGTCATCAGTTCCTTGCTAAGCCTTTTTCCATGCACAATTAGCCACTGAGTGAAACTGTCAGCATAGTATTGCTAATGAAATGATTCATCATACATTTTTAGTATTCTTAGATCAGCAATGTTCCCATCAATTTCTTCCTTTTAGCCATTCTAGATTTATGTACGTGAGACTTAAGAAGAAATGTGATAGCTTGCAAAGTGTAACATCCTAATTTTTAACCCAATACTATGGAACACATTAGGTTAATCATTAGGTTTATTACTTCGTAGTCTCATTCTTTAATGAAAATACTTAACGGAAATACGGGTAAATTTTTTTTTGAAAATATAAATCAAAGTGAGAGCCACGTATGACGTAATAAAGACTAACATATAGAAAAGAGATCTCATATCATTCATGGTCACAAAACACAAAGGTTGTTTATTACATCACAATAGGATCATATTATCATAGGTACATAATTTACGACTATCATAGTGCTATTATCGCTTCAACAGAAATACACTTAAATAATTTATAAAACTAAAGTGGCATCTGTGCGTGTCCATTGCATCCCACCAACTCGACTCATAGGGTATACTTCATGCCCACACTTTAGTAGAAATCACGAATCGCGTCACGAGATACACCATCATCTTCGTCTGGAGACAACACGGAAGAAAAAGAGAGAGGGATGAGAAACTTATTCAAGATTCTCAGTAGGGAATTCTGACTCCAACACACGTGTCATCGTCGTCGTCCCCAGCCACTTTGATTTTAATTATGAAAGAGGTGTTCATACATAAGGTTTGGTTTTAAACTTTCCAAAGCTATTTATCCGAAGTGGGTGTCTTTTAGTATGGATCTTAATGATATGAATTCCGCAGATATTGGATGAATGCATGGCAATACATTATGCGAGCAAATCAATAAATCATAACATCAAGTAACAGATAAGCGGCATAAAAAGTACAGAACTTTCCTCTATTCTTTTCTTATACTTGAACTTTTAAGTTCTTCTCCTCAAGAACCACCTTCTTTTCTCATCACCAAAAATCCAACCTTAAACACCTGTGCCCGGCAATATTTATACGCATCACCAAAACCAACCAAATACACCCTATCACCTAGGATTGAGCTCAACCAAACGAGCTCAAACCTAACTAGTCATCACTAGATTTCTAAGAGGGCAAAGAAGGGGTAACTTAGGATTAGTTCTTTCTTTACTCATGACTATGTGACTTGAGAGGAGACATCGTATCTCTTTTCTCACATCTGAACTCTTGAGTTCTTTCTCTCAAAGACCACCTTCTTTTCTCATCACCAAATCCAACCATAAACACCAATGCCCGGTGATATTCATACTCATCACCAAATCCAACCAAACACACCCTATCGCCTAGGAATGAGCTCAACTATGTTTATACTCATCACCAAATTATTCTCATTATCAAGTCCAACCAAATACACCCAAATCCAACCGTAAACACCCATATTGCCTTATTGAGCTCAAACCTAACTAGTTTTCACTAGATTTTTAAGAGGGCAAAAGAAGGGGTACATACTCTTTCTCATTCAATTCTCACAAACATGGTAGACATAACATCTCAAAAATCCATACAATTCATCATAACATGCCACACCAACTCACAATGCATGTACTTACACATTCAATTCCACCATTCATAATCAATTTCTACATCATCATAAAAGATCACATCATCATAACTCATATAGATAACACTTGTGTATCACACATCACACCTCATACATCATCACATCATGCATATCAACATATCATACTTGCATTACCAAACTAAAAGCGATAAAATCTCTTAATGTCTTATGCAATGACCCTTAAGGTCCTTAACTCACAATCTAAGTTATAAATCATCACAACTTAATCTCTCGGGTACCTGTAGGCTTATATCTAAGTATTCCTCACTCAACACTATGATCATAAACATCTCTAAACCTCAAGAGTGCAAAATCTAAAATTCTAACTTTACGGGTACCTAGGAGTCACAACAATGACTATTTCTAAGTCCGGTTTGCTCCTAAGGCATCAAGATCAAGTCCTAAACCAATTATGAGTCATTCCTACACATTTAAACTAATTCAAAATCATGATTGTCAATTCTAAACCATATTGGACAGAATCCAGAAAAATCAATTACTAAGGGATCTAAAACTCTCAAATTAATTCTTTTTTAGTTGCTAACTTCACTTATCTTTCACATATAAATTTTAACATTAATTATACACAAACATAGTCATATTATCATCATCAAAATAGTACAAACAGTGAGCACATCAAGGCAGGGCAGAACCAAATTCTTCTCCAAACAAACAAGGCATAAACTTGATTTCTAGAACACATAAAATGCTAGTTTCTCTTGGGACCTTTTAAAAACTTGCAAAACTCCTTTGTAAACATTTTTATCATCTAAAATCATCAAAATACTTGTAAGGGCAGTAGCTATTCTAAATTAAACTCAAGAGGTTCCAAATTCATAAAACCTTGTTTTAAACATTTCTTGAACTCATATAAGCTTAGAAAAATTATGAAACATAGATTTTAGTGCTTATAACAAAGTAAACCTCCTAAGGCCGAAATCATAAGCTAAAGAACACATATTTTTCAAGCCTTTGTTTGAGGAAATAAAGGGTAAGCCTATGAGCTCTAAATCTCTTAAGATGTGACATAAAAGTAAATATGCAATGCACTTTATTTTTAGTCTTTATTTAGAGGTGAGGACATAAAATAAATATGCTATGCAACTCCTTATTATCTTAGAAATTTAGTGAGAACATAAACATAAATATGGAGATGCAAGTTCATTCTTTAATCTTAAACATTTAGTGATGACATAAAATGTAAACATGGATGCAAAGTCCTTTATCTTAACTTAGAGCTCATATGAGACTTTTAAAGAGAAAAACAAGTCTCAACCCAACACTTATCTCATCACAAAGAAAAGGAATATAAAGGAAAGCTCAAAAAGAAACCAAGAGAAAACTAGAGGAAATACATTTTTTGAGGAAAACAAAGTTTGAAAAGAAACTCCCAACCAAGTGTGAAGACAAAGGCTTGATCTTTGAGGTGAGAATGGAAAGGAAAGCTCCTCCTAAAGTGATGATAGTGCTTCGGCCTTGTAGAGAGAAAAGGAAAGGAAATGTGTTCTTGGTGAGCTTGTGTTTGAGAATGGAAGTTTAGATGTTTGTATGATGATCTAAGGTGGTGGGCTGGTGTTTCAAGGTTGTGAGATGATGATTCAAAAGGAAAAAGAAGAAGAATGCTCTTGAAACTTGAGAGAAAATGAGAGAACTAACAAGAATGCTTAGAAATCAAAACTTAGCAAATGAACAAAAGTGTAGCAAAGTTCATCTAGGCATGGTATTTATAGAGAAGGATAAGGGTGAGTGTGTGGAGGAGAATGAATCCTCATGGAACATGAGGTAATGCATGTGTGGAGGAGAATGAATCCTCATGAAACATGAGGTGAGAGAATTGCATTTTGATGGCATGGTGAAGTATGGTGGTGAGTATAGCTTCAAGCATGGTCTTTGGAGTGTGAAATAAAATTAAATTGTGATAAAATGGAGTGTGAATTTCGGCCAGGTCTGATGCAGCAAGGGAGGAGGGAGTTTTGGTCATGTAATTGTGTGTTAGTGATGTGTTTAGGGGTGTATTAGCTTAGGTGCAAGGTTAGGAGTCATTAAGCATAAGTTTAGGTGACTAAGAATGTGATTAGGAACCTTTATGACATGAATAAGGAGTACTCATACATATTTAGGAGATTTTAAATTCATTTTATGAATAAAACAATGTAGACAAAATTCCATGATTTAAGGAATTGGAGAGAGAAAACACTATTCAAGATTCCATGACTAGAAGTCTTGAATTTAAAATAGGATTTTAAGTTGTAATTAAGCACTTTTAGGTTCTAATCAACTTTAATAAATTATTTTGACCCAAGATTAATTATGGAAATTAATTAACCTTCGATTAGAGCCTAATATTGCTTAGGTTTGCTTAATTACGCAATTAAGCGTAAAAACACGAAACTAGGGGTAAAACCGTAATTTTGCACTAATTTCGCCCGGGACCTCCAAGACCAAAACTAAAATCATAGTCTACATAAAAACACCTTTTAAAACCATATGGAGAAGTTTTGAGGTTCATCCGGCACTTACAAACGGGCAAAACACCGCAGGGGCGTTTTGGTCATTTTGACCTGAAAACTCGAAAAACGAGATTTTCGATCCCGGAAAGATACACAAGTCATCTAATCCCCTTCCAACATTGAGTTTGCCCTTCGAGTACTACCGGACCGGCTTTCCTAGAATTCCGGGCTGAAAATGACCCCAGGGGCATTTTGGTCATTTTCACTCTAGTAGAAAATCGGGGCGTTACACAAAGGGTTAAGGGAGTAAGGATTTGAGAGGGTTTGTGTGAGATGGTGATAGAGGCTTTTGGTTTTGCAGAAAAGAGAAAGGTTTGAGAGAGAAGTAGCTAGCATTTACATGGAAGGTTTGAGAATGAAGGAATAGAAAATGGGTGAGGAGGCATGTGATGGAAGATGATGGCTAAGTTATGACGTGTACGGAGTAGTGGAAGGATATTTAAGTAATGGGATGTGGTTGACTGAAGGTAAAGTGATGTGTGAGAGAGAAACTCAAAAGAGTAGGAATTATCCCACTTTTTTCATCTTGTTTTAGAAAAAGAGGTTTCTGATTCTTGAGAGTACTTTCTGAAGAGGTTACCTTATCAATTTTCACTTTCTGACTTGAAGGGATCTTACCACATTTTTGCAATAGATTCATCTTTAAGTTCTAAACCTCAAAAGATTATTTGTATTTCATTCTTTGACCTCTTTTCTCTTTTTTTTTATTACCTTATCTAAGATTTCAGACTAATTTTCTGATCTTCCAACTGATTTGCTAATCTTTTAGATTAACATCTTCTAAACTTATGAACTGGTGACTTTGCTGGGGCTTCAGTTTAGAGCTATGAAGGAAATATGCCCAGAGATGGTTGTGCATGAATGCTTATGCAGATTTTATAAAAACTTTAAGTTCAAAAGCTTTTTCAAGACTCAAAGGAGATTTTTAACTAATGGTTTTGTGAACATATCTGACACTAAGTCTTCAATATTCATAGTCATTGCCTCAACATCCCCTTTTGGATCATGATCCTAAATGAGAAGATGTTTTACAACTAGTGCTTGGATTTGAGTGTTGGATAGGATTCTTAACAAGATCAATAGTGTAAATGTCAGAACCCTTCAAAAAGTATAAGCTTAAATGTTTTGATTGACAACAAAGCCAGTTTAAAGAAAATACTTTGTAGAATGACTAATGGTTACCTTGAGTTTCTTGACAAAGCATAATAGGTTAATCCGGTTTATATCACACGGACTTAAAGCAAGATTAATATTTCACTTTACATGTGTAAGCATGTTTTATCTCATGGAAAGAGATTAAGCCAAATAGAAGGTGAATATTATGTCAAGCAAAGAACGTGTATACAGATTATGACATAATACAGACTTAAAGTAGGAATAATATTTCACTTTGCATGCACAAGCATGATTCATTTCATGGGAAGAGATTAAGTTAAAAGAAAGTTAATATTATCTCATGCAAAGCACGTATTCATGATTATGGACCAAAGGGATAGAAGTATACTTGAATCGGGAATAATTTCACTACACATGAGAAATCATGTTTATCTCAAGGAAGGAGATCAAGCTTAAAAATGTGACTATGATCTCATGCAAAGAAAGTGTGAATGCCTAAGGATTGAAGCAAAATAAGCCAAAGATCAAGAAACTAAGAAAATGATCTTCAGAAAGTAGCACGGGACATCAAAAAGTACACTCAAGATGAAGAAATCAACTCATGTCCAAGAGCAACATGTTACTCAATCATCAATCACTACAATCACAAAGAAATTATCATCAAATAACCAAGACTGAAGACTGGAAGTTTGAAGAAAAATTAAAGAGATTGATTACACCGTCAAAAAACTTACTTAACTATGGAGCACGAAACGCTAAGGGAAATGAAGGAAAAATTCAAATTTCAAAATTCAAATCTTGAATCAAACCTAGTGTTTTAAACTGGTACGTCATCTTTTCTGCCTAATTGATTCATAATCATATCTTCTAGAAGGAGGAGTTTAGAAACCATGGTCAGAAAGTAAAAGGAAAATGAGGACATCAGAAACCTCTAAAATACAACGGTTTCTGCAACCGATGTGACAAGTCTATCAGCCTACCTCTCTAGAGTAACATTCCAAGACAAAACTGATGATCTACATGTGTCACTTGGAGATATGATTAAAGGCAACGATCATAAAAAAGGACTGTATAAGTGGAGATGCCACACATGAATGTAGATGAGAGAGTTGAAAATATAAAAGATGAAATGTTGGAAAAATCTCTCCACACTTCCTAAGCTATTCATCATAATATGTAATGAATAATCTTGAACTGTAAAAATCTTCTTTCTTTACTCTGTAACAATTTGTATGATCTTATCATGAAAAGATATGAAAAAGAAGTTGCTCATGTTTCCTAGGTCTGTATTAGCAAATATTTTTAAGGAAACATGGGTATAGGTTAGTTTGAGTGGTAACCTAAACACATAACCTTTGTAACCTTGATCCGTTAGTGATCAGTGTGAGACATAGCTTGGAGAGACTAAGGTAAAACTACTTGACACGTGATGGCTAAGGTATTTGCTAATCACGGTTCAGCTTGGAAAGGCTGGTTCAAGACTACTTACAACATGACAGTAGAAGTTGTCTACAAGTCATGGTTTTAGCTTGGAGAGGCTGGTACAGAACTACTCAGTTAAGTCGCAGTTAGGGTTGGCCACTGTACAATGCGAGAGCTTAGGAAGGCTATTGTAAAGACTATCTGTTACTTTCTTAGGTTGAGAAAGTTGTTGTTAATGAAATCTCAACATGCGTTGAGTATTGGATTACGTAGGTTGCCCAAATCAGTATAAAAATACTTATGTTCATTCTCTCTTCCATAGCCTTTTATTTTTATGTTATGCACTTCATATTGATTATTAATCAAGCATCATTAAAATGCATAATCATTATTAAGCATCAGAAACCTTCCTTTTGAAATATCTAACCACTATTTCGCTACACTTCAAGTTTCATGCTTGATAGTATGTTTTATGTTTAATGTTTTAGACTGAAAAACAAGACTTCACAAAGCATGATTCAATCCCCCCCTATTACTTTCCTTCACGCTCTTGTTGATGATGCCAAAAGGGGGGAGAATGTAAAAGTTGAAGAAAATTTGTGTAGACATTCAAGGGAAGTCATGCTGAGGGGGAGACCAAAATTTTTTTTCATACTACATGTTTTTGTTTTCCTGTTTCTCTTGAACTTGACCATTATCTTTAATGCAGTACTCATTATCTGTTATGTTTTGTGACTATGTTGAGTCTTTTACACTCTGATACATAGATGATTATCTTATGCTCTGATACTCATCAATGCCTAATCCATCATGCTTATGCTTATGTCTACTCACTTACACATCTATCTCTAACACAAAGTTATATCTTTTTAAGCCTTAATACATAATCAATGCCTATATCATTATGCTTAGCTAATCATATAGAATGACTGAAAATGTGTGGCTCTAATGCATATTCTCTATTTTGTCTAATCTACGACATGCAAAAATAGTCAGTGCACACACATATCCATGATTGGTTATAGCTTGATTTCATCTGAGTGTCTTTGATATGTATAATGTGCTTCACATGGTATTAACACATCATGATCTACTACTGACTTGAGATGTGCTTAATGTGCTCTGCTTAAATTGTTCAAAATTGGTTATGTATAGCTTATTTTTGATGACCTTCAAAAACCTATCCTCACCAAGCCTTAACATAACTAAGATCAGTTAGGAAGAATAAAATCTTTCTCAAGTATGCTACACTTATATTGCAAATGATGTGTTATAGTGTGATCAAACTTGTATCAGTATGCGAGCTGACATAAAAAAACATAACCAATATGTCTTTAAGTAAATATGTATCAGTAAGAAAAAAATTTTTAAGAAAATTTTTTCCAAAAATCATTTCATTCTTTGATACTCAATGTTTGCTAGCTTATGAAAATAAGCTCACAAAATATAATGCTTGATAAAGCTGAAATGAATTCCTGTTTGAGCTTCAAAAACCTCATATTGAAATTCTCCAATATCGTTAGATATCAAGGTTCTCTGAGCATCAGAAACTTCATTTGTATCATGCTCAAAAGTGTTTTCATTCATACGTATATATATCCTTGAGCATCAATCTCTTTGTTAAAAAAAAAAAGCATAGGAAAAGAAAGTGCTGAATGTAACATCCTAAATTTTTTCAGAAAATAATTGAGGCTTTAGTATTAAGAATATCAAAATTTTGGTGTACACAAAAATGATGAGAACAATGTAACGAACGTAAAAAAAAAAAAAAAAACGTGAATAGTATTTTGCAGGCCCCGTAGACCCACCGGAACAGCTGAAACCTTATATTCAAGACCTGAAGGTGCCCGAAATTTGGAAATTATAGGATTAAGGTTAGAAATAGGTAGGAATAAATATTTTATACTTAGAATTAATTTTCAAGCAATAGTGGATTACCCGGGTACACTGTTTTACCCGTTTAGTAAAATTACGGTGTGTAGTTTTTATACCGGATGAAGCTACCAGTGCAAGCTTGCCACCTAGGGTGACAAGTGTATGGTCTAGAGCAATACATATCTTTTCCTTTTTCAAGAGCCAATGAGAATGCTACAAAATTTCAAAGAAGATAATTCATAATTGCTAAATTATATACATTATCTTAATATAAATAAAATCAAAATCCTCATAATTATCATCTTCATTCTCGGCCAGCAATCATAAGTGCAGAAACTCCATTGTTGTCTCCACAAAAACCTTGAGAACTTGATTTCCAACCTCAAAATCATAAGCCTAAACTTGTCAAAACCAAAATCTTCCTTCACAAAACTTGTTCCACTCCTCAATATCTACCAAACTAACCGATTAGAATTTGAATCTATCAACTTTTGATACCTTAAGAGCCCATTATCAGCTGTTCAAGGAAGGGTTTGGTGTGGGTTTGAAGGCTTGGAAGTGAAGGGAATCAATCTTGGAGCCAAGATCTTGAAAGCTTCAAAGTGTAGGGTTTTCTTTGGCCTTTTTCTTTCCAAATTATTCTGTAAAAATTTTTGGGTTTTATTCCTAAATTTATGGTTATATTTGATGATAATATATTGATATTGATGTGTTAATTTTGGTGGAGTGTTTGGATGAGGTTAAATAATGATTTTTGTCAAAATAAGTTTTGGCTAGGCTGCTGAATTTTCGGATTTCAGCAGGACAAGATTTGTTCATGAATTTTCTGGTTCAATTCTAGTCGTTTTTATGAGCTATAAAAATTATATGTTGAATCTAACATCGTAAGGAAACTCTGATAATTTTCATGGTGCATAATAAAGAGTTTTACTGCCTGAGAAAAATCAAGAACCAAGAGTATATCTATGCTGGCTGAAATCTTGAGTGCTGGAGCTGTGAATTTGTATAAATTTTTATTCATAGCAAATGATGGAGTTATCCTTTGAAATTTTTACAGAGTTTTGTAGACATCTTTAAGTATAATTGTGATTTTTATTTTAAGTTGTTTCTATCATTTTCTAAATTTAAAAATTGTGTGAATCCTATTCTGAGCTGTGAAAAGTGGCCTCTGACCACTAAAATTGTAGAATTTATTTGACATGGTTCTAGTATTCTGTTTGCTATGAAATTTTTACAGGGACTTTTAGACACATTGAGGTGTCATAGAGAATTTTTATGGCCAGTAAATTGCCCATTGGATATGTGAATTAAATGTTGTCACCATAATGGTAAATCTGTCAAGAAGCTGGAATGGTGAAGATGTATTAAGTTAATGATAGAAATCTATTTAATCCAAGTATATATCATATGAATGTATGTTAATTGTTTGAAAGGCTTGTTTATAAAGTATGAATGAGACTCCAATAATACTGAATGCCTATATCTGGGATACAAACCTGACTTTGAAATAGAAAGGTCCATGACATGGTTGTATGACAAAAGAGAATATGTGAAATTTAATGGTGCATGTTTTTAACATACGGGAAAATAGAAACAAGGCTTATGTGTGATAGAGAGGGAAGGCAAAAATAAGAACTTCCCAAGAAATTTTATGAGTCATTAGACTTATCGACTAGGAAATAGAACTGTGTGATTCAGAAATGGAAAAAAATGAAGTCCGATGATCACAAATAGGAATGAGCTCATGTCCTAGCACTATGGTCCTCTCGAGGAGTTATCCACTACATATGTTACCCTGATGTGAATCTAAGCCTTCCTATGTTAATAAAAAGAACTACTACACTAAGTTGAATTCCATGTGATATAAGAGAAACACTTATGATTAATACCATTTTGCATATAATTTTCTTTTTGACTCATGTATACTAATATTGATATATGTGATCTAACATGATGTTTTTCTTTATTATTATAAATGCATTTACTGTTTATATTAAATATGTATGTAAGGGGTTACCCTCTTGAGAATTTTATAATATTCTCACCCTATTTGTGTATATGCTGTATTATACTCAGACTCATGGATGCCTCTGTGGGTGAGAGAGGCCATCATACCGATGGCCAATGGTTTCATGGGGAGGACATGAGACTTACGTGGGCTTTTGACTTGTATGTAGTGTAGTATAGTGCCAGGAACTTACCAGCTTGTAGACTAATTGGTGTTAGATGTCTTAGGTCCATTTCTGTGTGTTTAGTATTTTGTTGGACCTTGATATTTGAGCAGGCTTGGTAGATCTTTTGATAGTAGTTCCTGTGTTGTATTATAAGTGAAGTGACTTAACTTCAAATATGGTATGTATTATAGAAAGCGGCATGTGAAGTAATAATATATGTACATTTTATAGTAGTTTTCTTTATAACTCTAGAGTTTGATTTATTTCATTTCATTTCATACGTCTAGTGGATATTATAGAAAGGAAGTGATACTCTTCTAATTACAATGTTAATACTCAAGTAATACATGGTAGTTAGGAGGGTGTTACACTGAATAAGATTTTCTATCAGGAAACAATATCGCAAGTATTACTTGTTTATTTATTCAAGCACACTTAAATGTTAGAAAGTCATTTTATGACTAAAATCAAGCTGATTGGAAAATTGGATTAAAATGATGATATTTGCTTAAATATCTTTGTGATACAAATTAAACAAGTTCTGTGATTAAATTAGAGCATATCATCATGAACCAAACAGCTTTGATTTAAATCAACTTAAGGCTGCAAAATTTTCTTGAGCATAACTATTCATGCCTTAAGAAAAGGACTTACTAAGATTTAGGAATTATGATGTGTTGAAAAAGATTATAATTCTTTATTTATATTTCGCCTTATTTCTTTCAACCTTTCTTGAAAAGATTTTCTTCAAATTGGTTTGTCATCATCAAAAAGAGGGAGATTGTAAACTCCAGAACTCTTTAGAAAGTATGAACTTAAATGTTTTGATTGACAACAAAGCTAGTTTAAAGAAAATATTTTGAAGAATGACTAATGGCTACCTTGAGTTTCTTAGCAAAGCATAACAGGTTAATTTGGTTTGTATTACACGGATTTAAAGCAAGATTAATTTTTCACTTTGCATGTGTAAGCATGTTTTATCTCAAGGGAAGAGATTAAGCCAAATAGAAGGTGAATATTATGTCAAGCAAAGAATGTGTATATAGATTAAGACATAATACAGACTTAAGCAGGAATAATATTTCACTTTGCATGCGCAAGCATGATTTATCTCATGGGAAGAGATTAAGTTAAAAGAAAAGTGAATGTTATCTCATGCAAAACAGGCATTCATGTTTACGAACCAAAGGCATAGAAGCATACTTGAATTGGGAATAATTTCACTACACATGAGAAATCATGTTTATCTCAAGGAAGGAGATCAAACTTAAAAAGGTGAATATTATCTCGTGCAAAGAAAGTGTAAATGTCTGAAGGCTGAAGCAGAACAAGCCAAAGATAAAAAAAACAATGAAAGGAGCTTCAGAAAGTAGCATGGGACATCAGAAAGTACATTCAAGATGAAGAAATCAACTCATGTCCAAGAGCAACGTGTTACTCAGTCATCAATCATTACAATCACAAAGAAATCATCATTAAATAACCAAGGTTGAAGATTGGAAGATTGAAGAAAATTTAAAGAGATTGATTACGTCGTCAAAAAGCTTACTTAACTACGGAGCATATAATGCTAAGGAAAATGGAGGGAAAATTCAAATTTCAAAATTCAAATCTTGAATCAGACCCAGTGTTTTAAATTGGTACGTCATCTCTTTTGGCTAATTGATTCGTGATTATATCTTCTAGAAGAAGGGTTTCAGAAACCATGGTAAAAAAGTAAAAGGAAAATAAGGACATCAGAAACCTATAAAATACAACGGCTTCTGCAACCGATGTCACAAACCTGTCAGCCTACCTCTCTAGAGTAATGTTCCAAGACATAAATGATGATCTACATGTGTCACTTAGAGATCTGGTCAAAGGCAACAACCATATAGAATGACTTGTATAAATGGAGATGCCATACATGAATGCAGATGAGAGAGTTGAAGACATAAAAGCTGAAATGCTAGAAAAATTTCTCCATACTTCCCAAGTTGTTCATCATAATTGTAACACCCTAAGTCTTAACCTAATACTACTAGTATGTATTTAGGTTAATCCTTAGAACATTACCTCTTGGTCTCATTCTTTACTTGAAAATACTTAGCAGAAATATGGGTAAAATTTTTCTTTTTGGATTTAAAACCAAAGTGAGAGCCACGCATGATTCTTTGATCGGGAATTCATACAAGTCATATGAGCAAATCATAATAAAACACATAAATAACATGGATGCATCAACTGATTATATATATAGATAATGTGCCTACCAAAAGGCAGGACTATTCAATACATAAAAGAATGAAATACAACTAAAAAGCAAATACAAGGAAATCATAAAAGCAAGTACAAGGAAACTATGAAAGCAACACCCATACCCGTGTGCACCTAGAGTAGACAACCTCATATACAAAAGAAGGTTTGTCCTCAACTATGTGGCGTGTGTGCACTAGCTACTACCCATCCTATGCACCTACTCCTGCTGGTCAGAGTACTGAGGGGTGGAATCGATCCACTGGCGGATCTTGGCGGGAGTGGTTGTGCGAATCATCGGAGCATGTCCACCACGGCAAGGGCGCATGGATGGCCTACGAGCCAACCTCGGTTGAACCACCGTCTCCTCACTCCCGGCTCTCATCGGTGGGGGAGCGGGGCTAGAGCTCCAACTGTACATGTGCGAGGGCATGTCTTCTGATGGATCCGTTTCCGAATACTGAGTCCGGGGCACGTACTCTGGGTAGTCCCGTACGGCTGACACCTCGGGCTGCATGCGGAGGATCTGCTCGTCGCGTGATCTGGCTCGCTCAAAAATCGTGTTATGATGGTAGGGAGCAGTCAGGGTGAAGCGGTAGCTCCATACTGGCTGAGCGAAGGGTCGTCCCATAAACATAAATACTCTGACAGTGCAGCGACCCTCAAAATGATATGACCCGAGTGCTGGGTCATGGTGCAGCTCCCACGTCGGGGTGTCGATGAAGAGTACGAAAGTCGCCATCTGAAGATGTGATGGAAGAAAAGAGAGAGCGAATGAGAATGTTCTAAAAGAATTCTCAGTAGGGTAATCCCTAACTAAGTGACATCATCACATCCTCAGGAACATTGGGTTTCATTTCTAGAAAGGTGCGCATGTATGTAAACTTCTTTTAAGTTAGTTTTCTAAAGTATTAATTATCCAAGATCCGTCATATTTTACAATGCGTCTTATGACTAAGCATCGGATAAACTAATGATATGAATGCATCATAAAGATAAGCTAATCAACAAAGTCACAAAACGTTATAATAGTGGCATAAGTTGATAGGTATAAATCTCATAATGACTTCCTTGGTTTTTCATAGCATATGTGACATTTCAACTCTAACTTTATCTCATGGGGCCACCCTAAAACATCTCATAGGTTATGAGCTCATACCTTAACTAGTTGTCACTAGCTCTTACTTATCCTATGATAATCGTAACATAATCCCAACTTAAAGTACAGGCTAGGGGGCAAATTAAGGATCACCTCTTAAGGTCATTTCCTCTTTGAAATGCTCTACTAGCAACTAGTGCATAGTAGTATTGTCCGCTTTGGCAAGCTCTATGTCAATACCCTCACGGATTTGTTTTCTTGGGGGTGCTCGGGTAAACCGGTGTCACCCAAGAAGGCGTCTCAGTGTTGTGTCACATTTAAGTTCTCATGATTTTCAAAAAGACCTTTTTCTAAGTTCCTTAAATTTGATGGAAATTCGGCAGCATGACGGCTGTAGACCGAATTTCCTCAAATTTGCTTATGCCATGAAAACATATAGGACATACACAAACATTTCTTATGGGGTATAGCATATCATTATGTAAAACTTCTTTATAGCACATATCAACTTATCATAGATAAAGCTCATGTATATATCATAAATTAAGCATCATAAAAACTCAAGACTTTTTAATATCTTATGCATTGACCCTTAAGGTCCTTAACTCATGTTCTAAGTTATTAATCATCAAACCTAATCTCTTGGGTACCTATGAGGTTATAACTAAATATTTCTCACCTCACTCTATGATCAAGAATATCTCTAAAGCACAAGGATGCAGAATTTACAATCCTAGCTTTACGGGTCCCTAGGAATCACAACAGTGACCCTTTCTAAGTCTGGTTTGTTCCTAAGACTTCAAGATCAAGTCCTAAACCATTTATGAGGCATTCCTACACATTTAAACTAATTTAGGTCCATGATTAGCATTACTAAACCTTCCTGGACAGAATCCAAAAAATTCAAACATTAAAGGATCTAGAACTCTTAAATTAATTCTTTTCTAGTTTCTAACTTCTCTTATCTTTCACATATGAGCTTTACCATTAATTATAATCAAACTCAAGCATATTATCATCATTAACACAGCTCATACAGTGGAAAAATAATGGCAAGGTAGAACCGAAACAAACACTCTCCATAAAGGCATAAAACACAATTTCTAAAACACATAAAATACTAGTTTCTCTTGGAACCTTTTTAAAACTTTCAAAACTCATTTATAAACAATTTTAACATCTAAAATCATAAGAATATTTAAGAGGCCAGTGACCAATTCATCTTTGTCCCAAGAGGTCCTAAATTCATAAAACTTAGTTCTACATATTCCTTGTACTCATAAAAGCTTAGAAAAAGTATGAAACATAATTTTCAATATTTAGAAACATCAAAGCCTCTTGGGGCTGAAATATGAACCAAAGGAAATAAATATTTTTAGACCTTTGTTTGAGACAACAATGGGCAAGTTCTTGAGCTCTAGGTTCATTAAAGTGATGGCATAAAGATAAACATGCTTATGCACTTGTTTTAGTTTTTTTTAGAAAGTAAAGTGAGAGCATAAAATAAATATGAGATGCATCATATTATTATCTTTGATATTTAGGTGAGAACTTGAAATGTAAACATGATAATGCATAGCTTGAAATATAAACATGATAATGCAAGTTCCTTTAATATCTTGATACTTAGTGATAGCAAGGAAAATAAACATGATATGCAAGGCATAAAAATAAACATGATGCAAGGTTCATTTTATGGTTAGCTAGAGCTCATTCAAGACTTTAGCAAGATAACAATCCAACACATATCTTATTACAAAGAGGGCTTTAGAGTTCTTGAACCAAGTCCTCAAAGGAACTATGAGGTTTTTGAACAACATCATCAAGCCCAAGTAAACAAAGTTCCAAAGCAAAACCAAACAAAATCTCAAGGATCAAAATACCAAAACCGAAAAACCTTACAAAAGAAAAACAAAGTGAAACTAAGTCAAGTTCTTTATTAAATACCCAAAACCCCTATTTAGAGAAAAATCTCTAGAACGTGCCGGCCAACTTTAAAGTTGACAAGGGTAGGCTTGGGCTTTTAGAAATCCTTAGATTAATTTTCTTAAGTTGAAAAACCATGTGAGCTAAGTATAGTATAGATGAAGTTAAAGAAAAAGAAAAACTCAAGCTCTAGAGGTTCCTTTGAGATGAACACATAGTCATCCTCTAGGAGTCATCATCATTGAACTATCATGTGCTCATCAAGGCCTCATGGTCGAAATGCAAAAGAAAAGGAAAACAAAGGAAAGTTCAAAAGAATCCAAGAGGAAACTAGAGAAAAACATATTCTTGAGCAAAACAAGTTTGAAAAGTAAATCCCTACCAAGTGATGAAGATGAAAGCTTGAACTTGAAAAGGAAAATGAGAAGAGCAACTCCTCCTAAGGTGGTGTGATGGCTTCGGCCAAAGAGGAAGAAAAGGAAAGGAGATGTGTTTTGAGGAAGCTTGTGTTTGAGGTTTGGTGTTTAAGAGATTTGATGATGATCTAAGGTTAGGATATTGAAGTGGTGAGGTGACAATGTGAAGAGAGGATGAAGATGAAAAGAAAGAACTCTTGGAACTTTGAGAGAAAAGAAAAGAACTAGCAAGACAACTCTAGAATTCTAAACTTAGCAAATGCTTCAAGGTGCAACTAAGCTATCACAAGCATCCTATTTATAGAAAAACAAAACCATGGGCTCACCAAGGGGGGAGTGGCCGTAGCATTGGAGGAAAAAGGGAGAGGAAAATATCTCTTTGATTGTGTCATAGAAGCATGGTTTGAAGTATGGAAGCTATGCTACAAAGTATAGCTTGGTGTGAGTTAATTTCCTATCAATTTTTGATGAAATTAGGCTTCTAGAAACAATGCATGGCTGGAACTTTTCCAGCCACAAATAAATGGGGAAAATGGGCTATTTTAATTAGTTATTTACTTGGAAAATCAAGCTTGATTGAAAGTTATGACAAGGTATAGTGTATGTGACTTGAGGTATGGCCTTGGGGTGTTGAAAAATTGAACATGTGATGCATATGGGGGAGAAGGGTACACGGCCAGGTCTGGTACAGCAAGGGGGAGGTGAGGTTTGATCATTTAATTGGGTGTTAATGGTAGGTTTAGACGTGTATTAGCTTAGGTACAAGGTTAGGAGTAATTAAGCTTAAGTTTAGGTAACTAAGAATGAGGTTTAGGGGTTTTATGACAAGATTAGGAGTACTCATATATCATTAAAGAATTTTAAACTCATTTATGAATAAACAATGTGTAACACAATTCCATGATTTAAGGAATTGGAGAGAGGAAACACTATTCAAGATTCCATGACTAGAAATCTTGAAATTAAAATATGATTTTAAGTTGTAACTAAGCACTTTTAGGTTCCAATAAACTTTAATAAATTATTTTGACTCAAAATTAATTAAGGAAATTCATTAACCTTCGATTAGAGCCTAATATTGCTTAGGTTTGCTTAATCACGCGATTAAGCGTAAAAACACGAAATTAGGGGCAAAACCGTAATTTTGCACTAATTTCGCCCGAGACCTCCGGGACCAAAACTAAAGTCACAGTCGACATAAAAACGCCTTTTAAAATCATCTGGAGAAGTTTCGGGTTCATCCGGCACTTGCAAACGGGTAAAACACCGCAGGGGTGTTTTGGTCATTTTGACCCGAAAACTCAAAAAACGAGATTTTCGATCCCGGGAAGGTACACAAGTCATCCAATCCCCTTCCAACATTGAGTTTTCCCTTCAAGTACTGCCAGACCTGCTTTCCTCGAATTCCGGGCCGAAAAATGACCTCAGGGGCATTTTGGTCATTTTCACTTTAACAGAAAATCGGGGCATTACAATAATACGTAATCAATCATCTTGAAGTGTAAAGATCTTCTTTCCTTACTCTGTAATGATTTGTTTGCTCTTCTCATGAAGAGATATGAGAAAGAAGTCACTCATGTTTCCCAGGTCTGAATTAGCAAATATTTTTAAGGAAATATGGGTGTAGGTTAGTTTAAGTGGCGACCCAAACACATAACCTTTTTAACCTTGATCTGTTAGTGATCAATGTGAGACATAACTTGGAAAGGCTAACGTAAAATTACTTGCAACATGATAGCTAAGGTATTTTACTCATCATGGTTCATCTTAGAGAGGTTGGTTCAAGACTACTTACAACATGGCAGTAGAAGTTCTCTGCAAGTCATGGTTTCAGCTTGGAGAGGCTGGTCTAGAACTACTCGGTTGAGTTGCAATTGGGGTTGGCCACTATGCAGTGTGTGAGCTTGGGAAGGCTATTGTAAAGACTATCTGTTTACTTTCTCAGGTTAAGAAAGTTGTTGTTAATGAAATCTTAACATGTGTTGAGTACTGGATGTACGTAGGTTGGCCAAACCAGTATAAAAATACTTGTATTCATTCTCCCTTCCCTAACATTTTATTTTTATGTTGTGCGCTTTATATTGATTATTAATCAAGCATCACTAAAATGCATAATAATTATTAAATCTTAGAAACCTTCCTTCTGAAACATCTAACCACTCTTCCGTTACATTTCAAGCTTCATGCTTGACAGTATGTTTTATGTTTAATGTTTCAAATTGAAAAACAAGACTTTAGAAAGCACGATTCAACCCCCATTCTTGTGCACTCTTTTACTAACAAATAGCACTAGTATTATCACAAAGGATAGGGATTTTGGCATACCTCAATTGGTTATCATCCAGCTAGTTCCTTATCTGCAACATCTGGGTATAGTAGTTTGCAATAGCTACATGTTCTACTTCTTGTGCAACTAAACTCGCTTTGTTCCTGACCACCCACTTTGTACTAATGATAGTCTTTCCTTTCAGTCTTTCAACTAGCATTCAGACTTTGCTTTTCTTGAACTAGTTCAGTTCTTCTTGCATAGCTTCCACCTAACTTTGATCCCTCAAAGCTTCCTTGGAAATGTCTCCAAGAACTTTATCATAAGAAACTATCTTTAAATAAGAAATTCCCTTGTAATTTCTATACCCTTGAGATTCCTCAGTTTTTCTTTCGTCTTCAAATTGCTCTTTGTTATGTCCAAAAGTGTTACTTCTTGATTACTTTGGAGTTCTGAGCATTCTTTTTGAAGTATCTATAATCTGAGTTTGCTTTCTGAGGTTCTGGCTTTCATTTATTTGCTTTCAAATATTTTCATTTTCTTAAGACTTTCTTCCAGTTCTTTGAGATCATTAGCAAAGTCCTTCTCGAGCTCTTTTATCATCGTACTTGAAACATTTTGGGTTCTTATGCTTTAAGCTCTTGATCCACTCTCTGGTTTAGGAAAGGTGTTTGGAGTAGTCATTATCTGTTTGTTCATTGGTATTCTAACTAGTGGACCTTTTTCGAGACACTTGTAATAAGAATAATTTTTATTTTGGTCCCTGGACTTACTTTGGTCCTTTTTGGTTAGTTTTTAAGGGAAAGGTTTCCCATCCTTTCTAATGTATTTCTTTCTCAATAACCATTTGTTAGGTGAGTGTCCCTTCTTCTGATAGGGAGTGTAAAAAACTATGTTTATAGCTCTTTGAATAAGGCTGCATTTCTTTTTCTCATTTATTTCCTCTTCATATCTCAAACATGTTTTATGAAACTATTGCCTATGACATCCAAGCATAAGTCAAAGGTTTTTGACCCATTTACCATTTGAAAATTTTGTACTCTCCTTATAATGTTTCTTTATCAAGCTTAACCTTTTTAACTTCAGGCTTGATGCCCTCAAGTTTCAAAGCATCTTTCTGATGTTTTTCTTTTTAGGTAGAGATATTTGGAAGGAAGGAGTTTGAGATTTTTACGGCAACTCATTATATAATACCATAAATAAAGAATATGAAAGATCAGGTTCAGATACTCTTACCTTATATTCTTCTGTTGAAGCACACTTATGCCATGAAACATAGAATTTTAGCACTTCTATCTCATCATGACTCTCTAAACCATTCTTCCATTCTTACCACAGTTACCAGGTTGCTCTTTCAAGATTTTCTTTGCCCATTTTTTCTCTCTTAAGATTGATGTCTCCTCCTTTCTTGGCTTTGCCTCCTCAGGCTTTTGACATTTTTCTCACAAGCAAAGAGATCTCTTATCCATTTTCAATCTCAAATTCTTCATCAGATTCTTCCTCTTCATCAGAGCTTTCAACAACTTCCATTGCTTTAGCTTTTCACTGCTTTTGATGTTATGACTTTAGAGTCAAAGTCTTGCTCCTTTTTATGGATTTATCATGCATTTTAGAGAGCATGACTTCCTACAACATGTGCTGTTTGTCCCATGTTTTCTATGCAGTGTCACAAGTATTAATTTTGTCATGTTAAGCCCTGCTTAATGCACATATGAGTGGATAATTGACATTAGAATTTAATTGAATTCTGGCTTTTGTTGTTCCGTCCACCTGCTCCTTGGAACTCCTCATAACGTTGAGGGTGCCTTATCAAATCATGAAACCTCATTAGAGAAAGATGGTCAGTTGATAGAGTGATCTTCACCTATGTGGGTAATACCACTTGTAGGTTGGAAAGTGCACGAGAAGGGGGGTTGAACAATATACTATCAAGCATTGAGCTTGAAGTGCAATGGAGACAACGTTAGATGTTTCAAAAAGGAAGTTTCTAAAGTATAACATCAATAAAAAAAACAGCTAAAAGTAATTTCTAGCAGATATTGAGTAATAAAGCATAACACTGAAAATAAAAGAGATTAGGGAGAAGAAGACATGACATAGATATTCTATATTGGTTTGGCCAATTCTGCTTACAGCTAGTACTCAACTTCCATTGAGTTTCACTAATATCTTTCTCAACTTGAGAAAGAAAAATCGGATAGTCTTTACAATAGCTTTCCCAAGCTAAACCATGACAAGTAGACAACCCTTACTGTCACGTTGCAAGTAGTTATTCACCAGCCTCTCCAAGCTGAACTATGACTAGTAGATAGCCCCTGCTGCAACGTTGCAAGTAGTTATTCACCAGCCTCACTAGCCTCTTCAAGCTAACACCTGTGATCAGTAGACAACCCCTACTGCCATAAACTGAGTAGTTATTCATCAGCCTCTCCAACTTGAACCTTGACTAGCTTTTGACTAGCTTCTCCAAGCTAAATCGTGATAAGTAAGAACATCTTACTGTCAAGTTGAAGTAGTTTTACTTTAGCATCTCCAAGCTATCTCATGCCGATAACTACTGGATCGAGGATACAAAGGTTTGTGTTTGGGTTGCTACTCAAACTAACCTACACTCAAGTTTCCTTAAAATATACATGAATAACCTGTGATAACTTGAATGACTTCCTTCTAACATTTCTTCCTTGGAAGAACATATAACTAATCAACAACATAAAAAGAAGATTTTTATGTGTATATGATGAACCTTACAGGATGTGAGGAGAGATTTTCATAGGATTTCCACTCTTGTGTAATGTCAATCTCAATCTTCGTTTAAGCACAATATCTCTATTTATAGAGGCCTTCTTTTATGATCGTTGCCCTTGATCAGTTCTCCAAGTGACACGTGTTGATTATCCATTTGTGTATTGGAAAATCAATCTAGAAGAGTAGGTTGACAGCTTGTCAGATCTATTGTAGAAGCCATTGTAAAGTTGAGGTTTCTGATGTCCTTTCAGAAACTACCTTTTATTTTCTGAACATGGTTTCTGAACTATTCCTTCTAGAAGCTGGGATAGTTGACCAAGCAGGCAGAAGATGTAACATTCTCCTAAGTCATGATATTATACTTGAGAGTTGTTACTTATAATTTAGTGGACCTATCTTAAATATCTAGAACAAGGGTCGGCTAAATTGTATAGTAACTAATGCGAGGTTCTATCAAAATATATATCAAATACAAAAAGTAGTTATTTAAATACAAAGTTGAATATACAAGGAAGCTTTTCGAAGAGCTTTACAGTACGTCCGATTATCTTTACAGGTACAAACATATATATATATATATATATATATATATATATATATATATATCTAATAAACTAACTACAACAAATACAAGTCTTCTCTACTAAACTACTATAGAGTAGATTTCTTTCGTGCAACAACCTCTTTATCCTTTGAATCAACCTGGAGACAACACGAGAACACATAAACATAGGGGTGAGAATTATAAAATTCTCAGAGGGAACTCTCGAATTACACAATCATAATGTCATCGTCATTGTTCCAACCACTTTGGTTTATTAAGAGAGAGTAATCATGCATTTCATAACAATGGTTCAATTTTAGAGTTTCAAATCATACTTCCAAAGTGGGTAGCTTTTAATGATCAATCACTTATTGCATATATATAATAAAGCTCGAACACATAGTAAATCATTCTAGTCAAACTTTTAAATATAACGTGATCATGCATATGCTAAATGTAGTGAACTTATTTGTAATTACCCCTAATAGATCGAAGAGAACCTCATATTTCTTTATTTGCCCTTGACAAGTCAAAAGGATCTCATCTATATTTAGTTGCCCTCAACAAGTCAAAAGGATCTTATGTCACTCTATTTGCCCTCGACAAAATCGAAAGGATCATTTACCACTTTAGTTGCCCTCAATTAGTTGAAAGGATCTGTCAAATCCTGTCTTGTTGAAATCGAAAAATCTAGCAGCATGTGTCAAACTCTCTTTTGACAAAAATTATTCTTCACAATATCCAAACACATAACACATCAATATCAATATATAATCACCCATATAACCAGAAATGTTGGACATAACTCATTCAGAAATGTTCAAGATAAATTTTGTAAGAAAATACCATAGAAATCCCTACTTGTGATGCTTCAAGACTTCTAACTCCAAAAGTCCTTCCAAGAATGGTTTTTTCCTCACTTCAAGCCTTCCAAACAGCCCTTAGCCCTTCCCTAATTAGTGAGGTATGAGGTATCAATGTGAGGAATTGAAATTTTAATCGTTTAGATCTGTAGATATTGATGTGTAGAATAAGTTAGTTGGAGGAAGTTAGAAGTTCTATCAACTCTAGGTTAAGGATTTGAGGTTTAACTTCAAGTTTTCATGGTGTTTATGAAGAAAACATGGAGGTTCTGCACTCATCCTTTGCTGGCCGAGAATGCTTCTAAAGAAAAAGGTAAGTTGTTGTCTTGTGCATTTATAACAACATACAAGTTAATCTTACATTAATAAATGGTTTTTCTCAAAGATAATTTCATGAAATTTTGTAACATTTTCATTGGCTCTTGAAAAAGGAAAGGATATGTATTGCTTTAGACCATACACTTGTCACATTAGGTGGCAAGCTTGCACTGATAGCTTTATACGGTGTAAAAACTACACATCATAATTTAACCAAACGGGTAAAACAGTATACTTGGGTAATTAACTATTGCCCAAAAATTAATTATAGGTATATAATATTTATTCCTACCCATTTCTAATCTTGATCCTAAATTTTCCCAATTTTGGGCATCTTCGGGCCCTAATTCTAGAGTTTCGGCTATCCCGGCAAAGCTTGCGGGGCCCACAAGGATACTATTCACTTCTTTTTTTGTACAGATCCGTTGGATCGTCCTCATTATTTCTATGTCTTTCAGATTTTTGAAATTATGACTAGATAAGCTGAAATTAATTTTTATATAATTTTTAGGGTGTTACATTACCACCCACCTTAGAAAGAATTTTGTCCTCAAAATTCATTTGAAAGCAATTTTCAAAAGACAAATTTTATATATCAAACAAACAATTCACACACAATTCAAGTCAAATCATAAATGTTCCTACCTTATATTGAATTTTTGGGTGGTGACGTCCCTTCAGTACTTATGGTGAAGACCCTACTTTGGTATTGTGGCTTTCTAGTAGGTTTTGGATATCTCTCTGGACACTCCCAAATCTTATGTCTAGGTTTTCCACAGTGGTAGCATACGTTTTGTCTAGCCCTGCAAGGTCTAGCTTCATGGTTTTTCCCATATTTTAGGCAACATTGCCACACAATTGACTTCTGTAGCTGTTTGTCCTCGAAAGGAATTGATCGAAACAGCTTCTTTTAGGGTGAAGCCTCTTCATAGGCTCGGTCTTCAGGTGTCAGTCTTTATTAAAATTTTCTTTAGATGATTGAGTGATTGCTAACTTCTTGTTGGAGTCCTCTGTGCACCTACACTTGTTTACTAGAGTTGCATAATCCCTAATCTCCAAAAAACTCACAGCTGCCTTGATATCTCCACATATCCCTCCTTCGCACTTCATGCACTTCCAAGGTTCATCAGGATTACACTGACAGATAGTGGAAAATTTGTAGAGCTCTTTCAACTTTGCTATGTACTCTGCTACACTCATGGACCCTTGCTTGAGTGCCATGAACTCCAACTCCTTTACATTTCTTACCGAAGAAAGGAAGTACCTGTGGTAGAAAGCTTGCTTGAAGATCTCCCAGGTGACTTCAATCTGAGAAGTTTCAAACAACCCCTTAGTGCCAACCCGCCAAAAGTCTGTATCCACCTCCACCATGTAAGTAGCAAAAGCCACTTTCTGGGTCTCGGTGAAGGAAGAACAGAGAAAATCTTCTCCATAGCCTTGATCCATTCTTCTGCTTTATTTGGAAGGCTCCTCGAATTAGCGGGCGATTTGCCTTCCTAAACAAGGCAAACTTTTGGTATTCATTGTCCACTTCTACTTCTCCAAGGTTCCCAACTGGATTGCCTTTGGTATATCAGTCCAAGCTATTGCCCGAAAATTAATTCTAGGTATAAAATATTTATTCCTACCCATTTCTTTTTTTAATCCTAAAATTTCCCAATTTTGGGCATCTTTGGGCCCTAATTCCAGGGTTTCGGCTGTCCCGGTGAGGCCTGTAGGGCCCGCAAAGGTACTATTCATTTTTTTTAATTTTTTATTTTTACAGATCTGTTGGATCGTCCTCATCATTTCTATGTCTATCAGATTTTTGAAATTATGACTAGAAAAGCTCAAATTAATTTTTATATAATTTTTAGGGTGTTACAAAAGAGATGACACGCTAGTTTAAAACTGGGTTTGACTTAAAATTTGAATTTCAAAAATTCAAATGTCCTTCCTTTTCCAGTAAGGTTCAGCGCTCTATAGTAAAGTGAGCTTTTTGATGTGCAGTATCAGTTCCTTGATAATTCTTTAGTCTTCTAGTCTTTAGTCCGAGCTTTTTTATGATGAAAGAATTTGCAATCATGAGTATTGAAGATTGTGTAATACATTGTTATCAAAGTTAGCTTGATATCTTCATTTTAAGTGTACTTTATGATGTCTAGTGTTACTTTTTGAAGACCCATGCCTTGGTTTCTTGCTCTTGATTTGATTTTGTTTTATCTGTATACATACTTTGCATGATATAATGTTCACTTTCTATTAGGTTCAATCTCTTTATAAGAGATAAGTCATGTTTGCACATGCAATCTAGAGATATCTATATGCTATGTCAAGAAACTCAAGGTAGACATTAGTCGTTCTTCAAAATATTTTCTTTAAATTGGTTTTATTGTCATTCAAAACATATTTCCTTAAAGCTTTCTAAAGGGTTCTAGAGCTTACAATAGTGTCCAGAACTTGACTTACTCCCCTCTGACACCCTATATGAGACCTTGATGATGAGGTACTCATTGGGAAAAGGCCAGAAGATGCTATCCAATGAAGTAGGGGATATTGCTACCCCTAATGTCTATGTCCTCTACTCGAGCCAAAACCACTCAAGAAGAAATTGAGTCTTAGGGTTCTTGCCTACTTCTTTAACATGTTTCTTTTCTATCTGCGCTATTTCAATTCTCAATGCCACATCTTAAGCCTCAGCATATGTGACTTTCTCCACATGGAATGACTATGACTCGAACATGGGGTTTGCTAGCCCTTTAATGAATCTCTCTATCCTCAAAGCCATAGTGGGTACTAAATGTGGTGTATAATGGGAAAGCTTGCTAAATAGTGGGAAAGCTTGGTAAACCCTTTAAATTTGAAGTGCCATGATCTCCTATTCCTTGACCACGGTTACATTTTCTAGTTGGCATCTTCACCTATAAAACAGATTGGCATGATTTAGTATAACAACAAAATCTATTCACAATAGGGAATTCATTGGAGAAAAATAAGAGACATGACTCAGAGAAGAACTACTAAGGTCTTTGGTAGCATCATGTTTGTAAGAATGGGATGGTTTTCATTCCAACAATCATGACACCACTAAAAGATACTTGCTCCATTAATCACAAGATAACCTGGCTCTAATATTAACTTTGTCATGACCTCATCCTAGCATAATTGACGCATAAGGAACACATTCCCCGCAAGCCTAAACATGCAAAATTTTATAGAAAGGTGGGCAGAGTTTCCTCTAATTTTCGTATATTTCCCAAATTATTAAATGGGACAAGTTTCGAGTAAGAAAAAATTTGTAAAGACTATATGATATAAGTCATAGAGCAAACTAAATATAATGATATGCAATGTGGAAATCTTTTTAATTGAGTTAAATAGAAATTTATAAATAATGCATAGGGGAAGGTTTTAAGAGGCCTTCAAGTCAGAACAATTAATTCCACAACTGGGCAACCCTCACACTCATGCCTAGTGTTGTTATAACATAACTAGGCGGCCCTTACACTCATCCCTAGCTTGTTTACAAGCATCTGGGTGGCCTTCACACCTGTTCCTAGTGCCTAAGAATTTTGGCATGTTGGCCTAATGTACTGAACTAGCAAACCTCTGATAGTTGAGGTTCCAGTCAAGGGAACTAAGACTAATGTCACCATTGTTAACTACGGTTTTTTTTTTTTTTTTTTATCAAAGATACCTCTTATAAAAATCATGTTTCATTCTTAGATAATTGATCATGGAATATAAATACATTTCCCTCTCAATGGAACATTAAATTATAATTGTATAATAAAATTGAAAATCCATTTCATTTAGATCATTAAAAAGAAAGCAATGGGGGATAAGTGTTGACGTGTGTGTAAAAGACACACATCTAGTGCTTTGACATGATTTTGTGTGATTTATTTGGTAAATTAGCCATTTATGAGTTGAATTGTAAGAAATTGGGTGACTCCTTTTGTTTGTGTTTATGCAATAAGTTTTAGGTGCTAAATAAGGATTCAAGGTCATATTTGCATCATTTTGACATATGGATAATTGGAGAGCAAAATTTAAGAAGTATGGGTCCTGTGTTTGCATGAAATCAAAATAGTCTATGAAGAAATTCCATAACTTTCATTCCAGAGCTTTGAATTTAGTTATTCAATATTCTTTTGAAATAAAATCGAAAGATCTGCAACTTCACTGTTGTATGTTTTTCCTATTTCCTAAGTTTTCAGGGAGAAAAAGGGGAAGAAAGACAGAAAGTGCAATTTGCTCATGATACTGTTAATCCTAACCTTTTTTGAACCAACTTATTTATATCTTGAGCTATAGGAATCCAATTGAGATGATTTCAAAGGCATTCGAAAGTTGAGACATAGATTTACAACTTTTATGAAGACCTCGAAGGTTTAATCCTTGTAGAAAGCTGCACAAACTCAACAAGTAAATCATGATGCTGAAAAGAGCATAACACGGCCCCATGGCATTCAAAATGGCCTCGAGCTATTGGCCTCGTGGTTTTAATGAAATTTTGGGGTTATAGCCTATTTTGACACGATTAAGTCATATCTTGGGTTGTTTTGGTAAAAAAAAAAAAAAAAGCCTTTAGAGGTCAAACAATTCAAGAGGGGTTAAGTGAACACCACATGTATGGCATGGATCATCTTTTACACTTGGAACCAATTTGGGATAATTGGAGATTCAAGGAAGCCCTGCTAGGATTTGGAGACAATCTCAAGAAGAGAAAGCTTATGTTACACCTCTTGTTCTTCTTCTCATTTCTCTTGTAATTTGATGTCATTAATGTTCATTGCCTCATTGATTATGGTGATGATGTAACCTATGTTGGGATTATGAGTTGTTGAATTCTTTTTAATCTAATGCATGTTCCTTATTTCAATTGAGTTTCTATCTTTGTTCTTAATGCTTTTGTGGCTTGATCACCCATAAATTGATGTTGTGAGTTGTGTAGGCAATTAGAAAATTGGTGCATAACTTAGACCTAGGGATAGAACCCATAATTATTAATTATCTAGGGATATATATTAATTGAGTTGATTGAGTATTATTAGGTTGGGAATTTAACAGTCATATGAATAACTAGGTGAAATCAGATCCCTAATACCTTAATCTTGATTGAATTCTCTCTTTGTTTATTGATTCATTGCTTTCCTTAAATTAGATTAGAGTAGTTTTATTTTAAGTTAAAATTTGAATTCTTGAAATCTCGAGTTAGTTAGCCTAAATAGTATTTGGACAGGTGAAGTGGTACTTGGTTACACAATCCTTGTGTGACAATAATCTTTCTCACTCTTTATTACCTGTATGGCCTAGTACACTTAGTAGAGCAACATCAAGTGTAAAACATATTCATTCTATAATTCAAGTCTAGCATAAGCAAAATATATCATGGCACCTTCTGATTCCAAAACTAATACATCCTTACAAAAATTTCTCAATCATTCTATAACTTCAAGAATTAAACATAACCATCTAACATTATTCCTTAAAAGAATATAGTAGCAGTAGGAAACCTATAATTCAGTATTTGTAGGCTTTAAGAACACGAATGCACATAAAGTATTGGTTTAGTCCATAAATCAAAATGATTAGCAAATGAACATTTAAAATATAAGAAACTAAAAACCAAATAACCATGAACACATTATTCACTCATAACATGATTCTAGAAGTGTGATGATTTGGGGTAGGTCACAATATAGTTAGCAAGACACCTCTCTAGAATATCTAATGCCATAAACATTATCACATAATCATCAATCATCATTTAGCATAAGAAAGTATACCTATTAACTTCAGATAATCAAAACTCCTGAACTAGAACCCTAAGGTTACATATTAGAGCTTTAATCCTATGCCCATAACATAACCTAGCTAAGCCATGAAATTGCAAGTAAGATTAAGCTCTATTATACCTTTGATAGCTAATGGAAAGAAAAGGAAAGAGTGGGTATGGCTAGCACAGATGTTACAGATGGTATCAGAGCTGGTCCCGAAATTGATGTGCCAACCAACGAGGACACTGGGCCCCTACTAGTAGCAGTGAAGCTAGTCCCAGATCAATTACAGAGGAGAACAAAGCATGCATTATAAGGGTGTGGATACCTCTCCTATGCAGACTTGTTTTCCCCTTGAGAGAGAGGAAGAGTAAATTCATGAAGGGAACGCAGTTAGGCCCCAAAGCAGATAATATCTGCATGTTGAGTGTTACACTTACACTGGGGACAGTGATATGTAGTGCCCCCAGATGTGACAGATGTTACATTCTTCGCTTAGGAGCTTGAAGTTCAACTACTCAAACCACCAAGGAGATAGAGGAAATGTTGTTGTCTGCATTATAGCAGGTAGAGGTTGCACCAACATGGCTAGTGGCAAAAGAAGGATAAGTGGTTGGTGCTGGGCCAAAATGGAGAGAGAACTTGAATGGAGGGAGGGTGGCGTTCCCTGTTCTATTTTTCACAAATAGAGAAGGAAAGGAAAAGAATCATGGGTGTGTTGGTTTGTATTGGATCGGGTTGTCTCAATGCTTACTTATTTATATTTCTTAACTTTAAATTAATGGAGGGCATTAACTTTAAAACATAAATATAAATAAGCAAGTGCCCCCATTTGGATTTAAATAAAATATCATAAAAATTAAAATCCCAACAATTCAAAATCCAAATTTTGAGTTTTAGTTCAAATTTTTAGAATTTTATAAACTTGTGAGGTAAAGACAAAAGGCTTCAAGGTTTCCTAAAATTTGCTAAAAATAGTCATTTAGCTTATTTTCATCTTTGGGAACAATTACTAGGACTTTTGATTTCAATAAGATGGTTCTATCATATCTCCTTCAAATAATGTGTAGAATCTAGAATAAGCGAAATTCAGGACCCGAAATGATAGGAAAGGGTAATTGGCACCCTTCTTGTGATAACCAATAAAAAGGGGGGAGGAACACGCATGCACTTAAGTGGTGAACCACCATAGTATCTCCCTTCCTTCCTTCTTTTCTTTTTTTTCCCTTTCTTTCTTCCTTATTCCTATAACTTCTTCTTTTTCCTCTTTTCTTTCTTTCTCTTCTTCTATTTCTTCCTGTGACTCTATCCCTCTCGGTTTGCCGTGCCACGACCACCTCTGATGTCACCACCACCACTGCCATGCCTACCATTTCGCGACTGCCTCCTTCTTCCTTCAACTAGCCATGCCTACCAAGATCGAGACTTGGTGCATTCTCTCCCTTTTCTTTCCTTTTGATGCAATCAGTATATGCTAAAATCCTTCTATTGATCCTATTGAACTCCCTATGAGGTTGTTCATGGTAGATTTAGGGTTTTAGGAACCGTAAATGTGAAAAACAAGGGTTTTCATATTATGAGCTAAATTATATTAAATTGATAACATTGTTACCGCACAAATATTGTGTTTGTCTTTTTCCTAGAATTGTAGAGCAATCGGACACTAATTGGGGATTTTATTTTTGGGTAGATTGAGGAATGCTCTCCGGTTTCTTGGGAACCATTGTTATGTGTAGATTTAGTATCCGTGGTTAATTTCTTATACTATAAATTATTTATGAATTTTATTGAATGTCTGTTGTATCCTGTTATTTGATTTATATGCTTTTGTATTTGGAAAAATTTAATTGTTATTGTTGAGTAAAAGGTAAACATGTTTTAGTAACCACATGAGGCAAATAAATTTTTTTATACAATATTATAAAAGATTGGTTTGGATATGATGAACATGGATTTTAGAACTAGAAATTAATTCACGGGCTAAGTCCCAATTAAATTGATGGATTGACAAATGACTAGAACTTGAATAGTTCAGGAGAATGCTTATATTTAGTATCCTGTATCAGAATATTTGGAAAAAGGTATTGAGTAATAAAAATGATTGATTCTTTTATAAATTATTTTGGGAATGCCTAAGATAGGAACTGCAGCTAACAGCAGGTGGCATTAGCCAGGGTGCACCTTGACTAATGAGAGTGTTAGGTGACCATATGAGAATGATATATGATGGATGAGTGTAGGTCCACATGTTTGTGGTTCCTAATGGAAGGCGGGATCACACGAAGGAATGGTCACCCAAGTGTGTGATCATGATGGAATTTCCTGTCTGATGCCACTTTCCCATGGTTATTTATTTTGATTTATGAATATGTTTTTCCCATATTATTTATATAGCTTTCTAATATTATTGGTTTAAATTTGATATTGTCTCGTGTAGGCTATGGATGCTTTATCTACTCACTTAATTGTCAAACTCACTCTGTTATCTTCCCTCATCTTCAGATTTAGGTGCTGGTTTGAGTTTTGATCCCCCACCAACTTAATTAATCTACTGCAGATCCTCTATTTTGGTAAGCCCACCTTGATTCGTGGGCCATGTTAAGGGAAGAGTTCCCTATTTATGATAGATGTTGCTCCCTTTTGTCACAAGTAAGATTAGGGATGTGCTTTGCTTTAAAACTTATTTTAACATATATTTAATTGTGATGACAATGTATTATGTTATATTTTCCTATATATGTACTTTGATAGGATAACACCATATCTTTTTATTTCCTAAATCTAAACACTATAGATTGATAAGTTTTATGGTAGCTTATGCTTGAATTTAATATGATGTAGTTGATAAGAAAATCTTATTTTGAGACTTAAATATATGTATATATAATTATAGTACTCTGGTTGCGTTGTAGTATTGGTTATTGTAATAATATACTTTTTTTTTATAGGTTTTATATTTGGGAAATGTTTGAAAACTAGAGGAAACTCTATTCATTTTTCTGAGAAATTTTTGTATCTTAAGGCTAGCTAGGGAACAAGCTTCCTATGTGCCAGTCACAGTCTGAGTTGGGTCGTGACACTTTTGGTTCAGAATAAATTTTCTAGACATTTTATTTAAAACTATGGTATTTCATCTTCCAAGTCTCAAATTAAATGTTTTTCTTTTTCATGATAATGGTATCAACTTATAGATTTGTCTAACAAATCTCCATACTTCTTCCTAGTTGAATGTGCAAAGGGCTACCCTAATAGCAAGAAGCTAGCAGCAATTACTAGAAGTAAAACATGGGCCCAATATAGAGAAGAGGGTCCATTAGGCACTTACAGTATAAAGGTTTAATTGAAGGTGAAGGCCACTTGGAGAGAAATAAAGTGAGGACAAAGACTTAATGGCTTACTACTAGGTGCTTGCTCCTGTACCCAAGAATATTTGAGGGTACCATTACCCTTCTTGATTGGAACCATTAAAAATGAAACATGTTGATTTTAATGTCATCTTAATAGTCTATTATGAACCTAGAGAAAAAAAGATTTATCTTGGAAATGATAGAGGATGTAACTATTGTTTTGTGGGGCTTGTGAGTTATGGTTCTTTATGTTGTGGAGGTGGCAAAGCTTGTGCTTGCTCTTGGATTTGTGGTTCTGGAGTAGTTCATTTACCTCATTGGCTACCCTGGACGGGACGAAATTCCTTTGTCCCTATTTTGTATCCCATTTCCTGTCTCCAATCAAATTTTTCCATGTACAAAAATTATTGGTAGTTGAGAATATTTTAGTGGGTAAAAACTCATGGGGTGATGTTATCGTTAAACAAGTGTCAGAATTTCATTAGATGGATAAAGAGTGGGATAGATAAAAGAGATAGAAGACTTGAATCCCCCTAGATGTGTAGAAAAATGGAGAGTAAATGATGAATATTAGAGAGTGATGAAAGAGTTTTGTTTTGGGGTGAAGAAGGGAATAGTGCAAGGCAGTGAGGTTGGATGAAAGGGAAGATGGATAAAGGGTTGCAAAGGAAAATTGAATAATAAATTAAGGTTGATTTTATAATTTTAAAACTTGTTATTATTCTATAATTGATATAATTATTTCTCATAAATCCAAACTGCTAAAATAATATCTATGGATGATAATGGGTGGCCTATTACGTGGTTCGACACATGTGTGCGATGATAGTATCCAACACCAAATAACATTATTGATCGAAGGAGTGGGTTTAGTTGTTATAGAGGGATCACAGTGAGAGTGAGAAAACATGTCAAAAAAAGGAAAGAAAAAAAAAAAAGAGGTTAGGAAGAGAAAAATATTTTAAAGAGCCATATGAATCTTTTTAGTTGTTATTTAATCTCAACAAAAAAAAAAATACAAAGGATGAAAATTCTTTTCTTGTTTCTAAACAAAAATCATTACAATCTGAACAAAACAGGGATAAGAGGTGCTTAATTAGTTAATAAACATTGAATATGTTTGGTGGGTGCTAAAAGATACAAATAACAATTTTCATGTAAACCAACAAAATGCAATACAGAAAATTTTATTTAAAACCTTGTTGGCATCAAAATTCACTAAGTGTCAAATTGTCAAATTAATATTCGGCTATGACGAAATGAAAGATTAGATAAAGGCTCGATGCAAATTGGTAGTCATAAGATTGACAAACTCTTTGTTTGTCAAAATTTTGTCAGAAGAGGCCAGTTGATTAGTACCTAGTTTGGCAATTTGACGTTGACAATTCTATTATTTAATGTTTGACAAGTCGAAATGTAAGTTTGTCATCTGAGGCAAGACCGAATAATCAGAAGCTAGACAACTATCACAGCCGAAGATCGCCAAGTCGAACTTATAGTTTGTCATTCTTCTATTCAACTTTTGACAAGTCGAAGTCAAAGTTTGTCATTTGGGACTTAATGTTTCAAGGCTAATTAGAGGCTAAGAATGACCAATTTTCACTGTAGAGGTTCGACAAGTTGAAGTGGGGGTTTGTCACTATAAGACTTAGAGAAATTTTGAAGATGCTGAAGATACTGTCAGATAATTGCTTCACATGTGTTCATCAAATGGCGGTTATCGATGATTACCAGCGGTTATTGATAGAAGCGTGACAAGAATGTGGCTAAGTAGTGGCAGAGGATAAATGACAAAGCAAATAATTGTCAAAGCCACGTGGACAACATCCAAGGGTAGCAAAAAGACAAGTGTCAAAATCCTAGAGTCCTAGGCTGTCTATAGATACTAGTTCTGTACACATTGTAAAGGGTTAGAATTTTCACTCACACACTCACTCTAAAAACATCTCCTATGACTACACAGAGTCCAGAGTTCATTGAGTATTATTCTCAACCCTCTCTTTTGCTTTCCTAGGATTAGATTTCCTTTCAGTTTCTTTACATTTTATGTACTTTATTTACAATTTGTCAATCAATTTCCAGTTTGCATTCTTCTTCTTTTTCTTGTTAATTCGTCAAACATTTTACACACACACAACACACGATCATTTAACATCCCATTTTTGTTCATAAAAAAACAAGTTTGACACTCGATTCTTTTTTTGGTGGTGAACCTAAGAGGAGTAGCTTTTCGCTCCTCAAAGCAAGATCTTGAAAAGGAAAGGTTGTCATCCAAACTCCTGAAGTTTGTCAATATACGCCTGGTTTAGTGCAATTCGGCCTCCTGCACAAGGAAATTGTCAATTATTTGTTATTGACAATATAAGTGCCAAAATATGCAATAAACAAATTGGCATGCCCGGTGGGACACACTTTTTAAAAAGAAATAAAATTGTGTCAAACAAAATATATGCACTTGCATAGTGGCACTATAGTGTCAAATATGTCAAGAGCATCATCCTCATCAGAAGACAGGCGAAATGAAGGAGAAAATAATCCCCCTAATACTTTAGAGCCTGTCTTGACTCCAGTCAGTCAGACAAGTGAAAGTATGCCTCAAACAAATGTGGCTAATACCACTATAATGTGGCCTCCATATGGCCTTCCTTCGGGATATGTACCCCCAGGATATATGCCTTCCATATTGTCAAACATGGGAAATCCACCAAACACAAGGAATTCATCAAATGTTGGTAATAGTGGTGTATTTAATAATGTGTACTCACATAATCCTTTGTTTTAGAATCAAACTATGCCAATCATGTCTAGTTTGCCACAATTTAGTACACATTTGCCACAGTTTGGTTTTGTCAGCCCTCCATTGATGGGCCCTTCTGTGGTTGGAATGGGGAATATGTCTTTGACAAACCCAACCATTACAAGACAACCAAACATAGGTCCAATCTTCCCTAATATACCTAGAGCATGTGTGACAGGGACTCCCACAAACACAGTCGACTCTATGGCTGTGTTTAGACAACAAATTGACGAGAGTCATCACGATCTTGTCAATATGTTAACTCAACAAATGGCGATAGTATTGATGCCTTTGATTGAGACAAATAATACAAGATTTGAGCAACTGGCTCGACAAATGGAACGAATGGCCCAAGCCATTACTTTAGATGACAATCCAAAGATCCCTATGATCAAATCAATAATCAACCTCCAAATGAAAATGATCATGTCGACCCAATTGTCAATCTAGTCCGTCAAGGATAAGATGCTGACAACGAAGTTCAAAGGGTTAGACAACAAAATTTAGGGGGCCATCATTAGCATCAACAGCATAATGCACGTCAAATCCAAAATATTCAACAAAATCAAAACATCACACGCGCGGTCGAAAATGTTCTGAACAGATTCGGCTTCAATGTTGGCTTTGCCAATTAACATCTGTTTGTGTCTACATTCCCATATTACATTCAACAGGCCGAAGTGCCTAGAGGTTGGAAGCTTTCCAAATCCTTGACAATATTCTCTAGTGAGAATAGGGAGTCAACTGTCGAGCACATCGCTCGCTACACCATTGAGATAGGGGAAATGACATCAAACAAACGCTTAAAAATGCGTTTCTTCCCCTCATCTTTGACAATAAATGCTTTCACATGGTTTTCAAATTTGAGAACCAACTCTATTTTGGCATGGGCTCAACTAGAAAGTAGTTTTCACAGTCAGTTCTTTCAAGGTGAAACCAAAGTAAGCTTAACCGATTTATTTTCTATTCGACGTTTCATGGTAGAAATTGTCAATGATTATTTAGTCAGATTCAGGAGTGCTAGAAATAGATGTTATACTCTTGTTGTAACACTTGGATTTTCTACTAGAGTGAAAATGATCAAAATGCCCCTAAGGTCATTTTCAGCCCGGAATTCGAGGAAAGCCGATCCGACAGTACTCGAAGGGCAAACTCAATGTTGGAAGGGGATTAGATGACTCGTGTACCTTTCTGAGATCAAAAATCTCGTTTTTCGAGTTTTCGAGTCAAAATGACCAAAACGCCCCTACAGTGTTTTACCCGTTTGCAAGTGCCGGATGAACCCGAAACTTCTCCAGATGGTTTTAAAAGGCATTTTTATGTATTCTGTGGCTTTAGTTTTAAAATTATGATTTTACCCCTAGTTTCGTGTTTTTACGCTTAATCGCGTGATTAAGCAAACCTAAGCAATATTAGGCTCTAATCGAAGGTTAATTAATTTCCATAATTAATCTTGAGTCAAAATAATTTATTAAAGTTGATTAGAACCTAAAATTGCTTAATTACAACTTGAAATCCTATTTTAAATTCAAGATTCTTAGTCATGGAATCTTGAATAGTGTTTTCTCTCTCCAATTCCTTAAATCATGGAATTGTGTTTCCAATTGTTTATTCCTAAATGAGTTTTAAACTCTCTAATGATGTATGAGCACTCCTAATCTCGTCATAAAATCCCTAAACCTCATTCTTAGTTACCTAAACTTAAGCTTAATTATTCCTAACCTTGTACCTAAGCTAACCTACACTTAAACCTATCATTAACACCCAATTACATGGAAGATTTTTCTCTCCCCATGGCTGCTGCAATCTGGCCGAAGCCACTCCTCCCCATTTCCATCACATGTGCAAAATTTTGACACACCAAGACCGTGCTTCCAACTCATATACACCATACCTTGTCATATTTTCAATCAAGCTTGATTTTCCAAATGAATAACTAAATGTAATAAACCATTTTCCTCATTTATTTGTGGCTGAAAAACTTCCAACCATGTCTAGCTTCTAGAAGACTAATTTCATTCAAAATTAAAAGAAAAGCTCACTCAAATCACCTTACTTGAAGCCATACTTTGTATCATAACCTCCATACTTCAAACCATGCTTGAATGACAAGTTATAAGAGATATTTTCTCTTCCTTTTCCCTCCAATTGCTACGGCCAGCCTTCCCCCTCCATGAGCTCTCGTTTGTTTTCATTTTCTATAAATACCTTGCTTAGAAACACATGCCAACACTTTAGCTCATTTGCACACTTTTAGTTTTCTAAGCTTTCTTTGTGTTCTCTCCTTTTCTCTCTAAGTTCCATGAGAGTTCTCTCTTGTTCTTCATCTCCATCTTCATCATCTCTTCATCTTATCATCACCTCACAACCTTCAAACACCACCCCATAGCCTTGAAACACTTCCTAAGCTCTCAAACACTTCATCTCAAACACAACCTCACTCAAAACACACCTCATTACCTTCTTCACCCCCTTGGCCGAATCATCATCAACATCCTTGGAGGAGTTGTTCATCTCTTTTTCTTTCAAAAGTTCAAGTTTTCATCTTCACTCTAGGTAGGAGTGTTTTTCTAAACCTTGTTTTTCTTGAAAATGAGTCTTCCTAGCTTTCTCTTGGATTTTCTTTTTGAAACTTTCTTGTTTTCTCTTCCTTTGAGTTTCGGCCTCTTGACCTTGATGAGTACATGATGGCTCAATGATGAGAGCTGCTAGATGATGACTATGTGTTCATCTCAAAGGAACTCCTAGAGCTTGATTTTTTTTTCTCTAAGTTCCATCTTGATTTACTAACCCAAAATTATTTTAGCTCAAGAGCACCTTTACTTTTTCTTGTTTTTCATTTTGGTTTCCTTATTTCCTTTCCTCTAATATTTTGATTTTGGTTTCCTTTCTTTTGAGATTTTGTGTTCTTGAAAGTTTGTTTCTTTTGAGCTTGATGATGATGTTCAAGAACCTCATAGTTCCTTTGAGAACTTGGTTCAAGAACTCTAAAGCTCTCTTTGTGATGAGATGAGTGTTGGGTTGAGTTTGATTCTCTAAAGTCTTGTAAGAGCTCTAGATTATATTAAAATGAATCTTGCATCCATGTTTATTTTCCTTGCTATCACTATGTATCAAGAATAACAAATGAACTTGCATTATCATGTTTATATTTCGAGTCCTCACATAAATATCAAAAATAATAACAAGTTGCATCTCATGTTTATTTTATGCTCTCACTTTACTTTCTAATGGAATCTAAAAATAAGTGCATGGGCATGTTTATTTTTATGTCACCACTTAAATCAACCTAGAGCTCAAAAACTTGCCCATTATGGTCTCAAACAAAGGCTTGAAAATATTTATTTCTTTAGCTTGAGATTTCGGCCCCTAAGTAGTTTTATGTGTTACAAGTATTGAAAACTATGTTTTATAATTTTTGTAAGCTTATACGATTTCAAGGAATGTATAGAACCAAGTTTTATTAATTTAGGACCTTTTGAGATGAAATTGATTTAGCTACTGCCCTCACAAGTATTTTGTTAATTTTAGATGATAAAATTTTTTTAAATGAGTTTTGAAAGTTTGAAAAAGGTTCCAAGAGAAACTAGTATTTTATGTGCCTTAGAAATTATGTTTTATCTTTTTATGGAGATATATGTTTCGGTTCTGCCTTGCTGTGTTTGGCCACTGTATATGCTGTTTTGATGATGATAATATGATTATGTTTGAGTATAATTAATGTTAGAACTCATATGTGAAGGATAAGAGAAGTTAGTAACTAGAAAAGAATTAATTTGAGAGTTTTAGATCCCTTAAAGTTTGAAATTTCTGGATTATGTCCAGTAAGGTTTAGAATTGATAATTATGCTTTTAAATTAGTTTAAATGTGTAGGAATGACTCATAATTGGTTTAGGACTTGATCTTGGTGCCTTAGGAGCAAACCGAACTTAGAAAGGGTCATTGTTGTGACTCCTAGGTACCCGTCAAGTTAGGATTTTAGATTCTGCATCCTTGAGGTTTAGAGATGTTCTTGACCATAGTGTGAGGTAAGGAATATTTAGATATGAGCCTATAGGTACCCGAGAGTTTAAGTTTTGATGATTTATAACTTAGACTGTGAGTTAAAGACCTTAAGGGTCAATGCATAATACTTTAAGAATTTGTTAATGCTAGATGTGTATATGATGAAATGCTATGTTGAGATGTGTATAATGCATGAGGAATTGATTGATTGAGATATGAGTTTATCATAGTAGGAAAGTGAAATGAGACATGTGTTGTGTGATTAGCTTGTGGCATAAGTTTCGGTTTGAAGGAAATTCGGTTTAATAGCCGTTATGCTGCCGAATTTCCATCAAATCTAAAAGGGTTGAAAAATGTTTTGAGGTACCATATGAGCTGAAAACCCTAGGTGACACCGGTTTGACCGAGCACCCCCAGAGATTTTTATGTGACAAGCACTGGGATGTACTTCTCCTACTATGGTGAGGAAGAGGCAAATTCGTGAGGGTACTGACATGAGCTTTACCAAAGCGGACAATTCGCTATGCACTCGAGGCCAGTAGAGCATTCCAAAAAGGGTATGTCCTAAGAAAGGAATCCCCTAGCCCCCTAGCCCGTATCATTAAGTGGTCAGATATGTTATTTGATTTTTATTTGGTTATTCAGATAATAAACAAGAGTTAGTGACGACTAGCTGAGGTATGAGCTCATAGCCTAGGTTTTTATTTATTGGGGTGGCCTCAACCTTGCTAAAGATTACATGAATGATGTCACACATATACTGATGAAAGTTCTAGTTGGAAGTTATTGCCCTTATGCCACATGGTTTATGTTTATATGATTTGATGTGTTGATTTATATGCCTAAGTATTGCCATGCATCCATGTCTTAACATGTTGCATTCATAACATTAAGATGCATGCTAAAAGGAATGAACCTTGGATAATTAGTTTTATAAACCCTAAATTGAATCTTATATGCATGCACACTCTTTTATAATTAAACCCAAGGTTCCTGAGGATGTGAACAATGTAACCCTAGGATTGGAGACTCCTACTGAGATTCTTTAGTAAGAATTCTCACTCCTTTCTCTTCCTTTTCTTTCTTCCGTCACATCTTCAGAGACCGATGGTGACGTTCATGGTCTTCATTGATACGCCCATCTGGGAGGTGCACTACGACCCGGAGCATCATTCCTATCACTTTGAGGGTCGCTGTGCTGTTTGTGTTTTTGTGTACATGGGTCGGCCTTTTGCTTATCCAGTGTCCAGCTACCAGTTCACTCCTACCGCTCCTTTTGGTGGCGACGACTTGATCTTCGAGCGCACCCACCCTCATGACGAGCAGTTGCGTCATGCCTGCTTGTCCGCCTCAGCTGTTCGTGACTACTAGGAGTACGTGCCTCGCTCGAGGAGGTCGGAGACCGATTCATCCGAGGACTCGCTGATGCATGTCTATTCGGAGAGTTCTATTCTCTTTCCCCCGTTTAAACAAGAGGGCAGCGAGGATACCGTGATGCAGCCATGTTTGGTGAAGAGAGTCAAGATGCGCCCACGCCGAGGGGCTCACGTCCAGCTGACACGCGTTCCCTTCTCACTCCACTGGCCCACTCAGGAGGAGATCGAGCATTTTCCCGGTTATCTACCTCCATCACCCGAGGGTCCCCATCATTGCTAGACCTCATCAGAGATCTATTCGAGTGCCCGAGCAGTCACGAGGATTTTTCCCTTCGGTAGTATCTTTTGGGTTAGGGTTTTAGCCTAGTACTCATAGCTTGGTAGGAGGATAGTGTAGTTGGTTTTTATTTCACCGTCGCACCGTGTACTTTACTACTTTCTTGTTTCTGTTGTATTCTCTTTCTTATGTACTACAAGCTCAGCCCGTTTCTACAAGGGCGTGACTATCTGTGTATCTTAACTAAATTATTAATGGAATGTTTCCTTTGTTGCTATGATCAATGTTCTATTATTACTTGTTTTAGTTTTTGTTTTCCTTATGATTGATGTTTATGCCTCTCGTTTAGATAAGAGTGTGGCTCTCACTTTGGTTTATGTTTTCAAAAAAAAAAAAATTTCCCGTAATTTTCGCTAAGTATTTTAATAAAATGATGAAACTAAGAAGTAATAACCTAATAATTAACCTAATGTATCTAGAAAGTTGGGTTAAGAATTAGAGTGTTACACCTGTACCAGAGTTTGAGATTATCAAAATGGCTATCAATGGTCTAGATTTTGATATTAGGAAGAAACTCATCAATCTTCAATTCATAGACCTAGGCCAATTGGCAAAGAAAGTTCATCAAATTGAACAATTAAAAAGAGAAAAGGAAAGAATGAGAAAGAAAACACTTCATCGTGAAAAGGTAGCCTATGTCGAGGTCGACCAATCTGATGATGAGGTCGAGGGTAGTGGTGATGAAGTTAATGTGGCCGAACTAAAATCAGGGCTGACTTATGTTTGTCAGTCTTTGAGACCTACTAGAAATAAAGATAAGATGCCATCATCTAAAATTTATTCTTTCGACATTACTAAGGTTGACCAAATATTTGACGTACGTTTGAAAGATAAACAAATAATTCTTCCTGAAGGAAAGAAAATCCCTTCAATTTTAGAATTGAAGGACAAAAATTTTGTAAATTTCATCATTCGACTGGACATGCTACTAACAGTTGTGTTCATTTCAAGGATTTGATCCAGAAAGCAATTGACGAAAGACGTTTGACATTCGAAGGGAAAGAAAAAACCATGAGAGTGGATACTGACCCTTTTCAAGTCGATTCAAGCTTCGTCGAGCCAGCTTTTCTCAACATCAATGTTGCTGGATTAGGGATGTCAAACCTCAAAGCCAAAAAGAAGTTTCAACGTGACTATGAGCTCGACTTTTTCAAAGCCGTCGAACAAATAATCTACCCAAAGGCGGGGGAAGATCTTTTGACATTCCTGATTAAACAAAAGAATAGCAATCGAGATGTTTCTCTCTGTCTAAGGTGCAGGGCTATATTTAACCCAACTGCAGCTGCGACATATGAGAAGCAAAAGATTGAAACAATGATTGCCAAAAAGGAAAAAGAGAATATGGAGCTGAAGAGAAAAGTAGCAGGTAAGTCGAAATTTGATTTTGGTCCTTTCGACCGTAAGTTTTTAAAACTTGGAATATGACAAGTTAATCAAAAGATGAAGACTGTCGTGATGATGGATGGAAAGCCTAATAACATGTCAAGTCAAACCCGCATTCCTCCAGCTAGGGTTGTTCAAAACTAATGGATCAAGAACGTCCACCCTGAAGATGAGGCCACGTCTTCAAGAAAGAAAAGGAGACCAAGAAGGAAGTATAATCAAGGGCGAAGGATAGATTCTAATCCTTATGTTTGGAGGAGGGTTGACAAAAGGAAAAGTGATAGTCGAACTACTTCCTAAGTGAGCAAACCGAAGCCCCCTAAGGGTAAAGGTTTCGTTCCTTTAAAAGATATGGTACTAGATAAAAGGTCCAAATCATCAAATTTTCTAAATCAGTTATCCAAGGTTACTGAAAAGCCTTTGACACAGGAAGTGCCAACTACAAATTTTGAAACTGGTCAGAATGACAAGATGGTCCCTGAATATCATCCCTTGTCAAAAGTTGAGCAAAAGGGTAAAGTGGTGCCAGAATACCACTCACTCACTGAAGAAGACTTGTTGACAAATAATTTTGAAACTGGTTTTGATGATGACTTACATACCATTTTTAACACATTTGGTCAGAGTTGTTTCTGTTTTACTTGCAGAGTATGCTACCGAAAGGGGAATATGCCAAGATGGAAGACGATTGTGAAGATATTATCGTCAAAGATGAATGTGTCTTTGTCTGTGAAGATTTCTGTGGTGATGGAGTCTTGAGAAACCCGACGAAATGACTAAAGCTCAATTAAGGCCTTTGCACATTAAGGCAGTGATCGAAGGAAAGATGATCAATCTAGTGTTGATTGATGGAGGGGTAGCTATTAGTTTGATGCTAGAATGCATGTTGGTTAAATTTGACAAAAGCACCAAAGATCTGGTGAAAACTAATGTGGCCATGACTGATTATAATGGGAAGTTTTCTACTGCCAAATGCGTTGTGATGCTAGATGCTAAGGTGGGAAGTATTAGTCGAAAGACAATGTTTGTCGTTGTCCCATCAAGAGCAAGTTACAATGTTTTGCTCAGATGTGACTAGATTCATGGGGTAGGAGCTGTTCCATTGACGCTATACCAGAAGCTCATACTTTGGAATCCAGAAGGAAGGATCGAAGAGATTGGAGCTGATAATAGTTTTTGCTACGTTGAGCAACTGCATATGGACTTTAAGATCTACAATAAGAAGATCAAGCCTTTGGAGGTCGAAGCTGAGTTTGATCCAGAGAAAATTGACAAGTGCATTCTTGGAAATGAAGGCTTGAAATTGATACCCAAGACTGGGGTCGAAGTGGTCCCAGATTTGGATTAATTTATGGATTTGTTGAGCCAGATGGCTCATTTGTCGGCTGATATGGTCGAACAATTTACATGCACTTATGATAGTGCATTATTAGATTGTATTTATGACTTTGAACCTCTAGGATTTGAAAATACTTTTGTTTTATCTGACAATCTTAGGAGTAGGAATAGGAATTGTGAAGTGCAGGATGCTTTTGAAGAAATCAACCTAGGTAAAGAGGGCGAAGCAAGACCAACATACATAAGCCAATTGCTGCCACAAGATTTCAAAGAAGAATTGGTCGAACTACTTAAAGAATTCAAGGTTTGTTTTGCATGGGAATATGATAAAATGCCTGGACTTAGTCATCGACTAATCGAGCATAGATTGCCTCTGAAACCTAACAGCCGACCTGTCAAATAAGCACCTCGACGATTTGCTCTTGAGGTAATGACCGAAATTAAAGAAGAAATCGAGAAGTTGCTCAAAGCCAAATTTATTCGTACAGCCAAGTATGTTGATTGGGTTTCTAATATTGATCCTGTGATGAAAAAGAATGGCAAACTAAGGGTATGTATAGATTTTAGAGATCTAAATAATGCAACCCTAACATATGAGTATCATATGCCCATAGTAGACATGCTAATTGATGTTACAATAGGTAATGAGATACTTAGCTTTATGGATGGTTATTCTGGCTATAACTAGATTTTCATTGCTAAAAATGATGTGTCAAAAACAGCATTCAGATGCCTTGGTGCTTTGGGCACTTATGAATGGGTGGTCATGCCTTTTGGGCTTAAGAATGCTGGAGCGATATATCAAAGAGCCATGAATACCATCTTTCATGAATTCATTGGCAATTTTATGGAGGTTTATATAGATGATGTGGTTGTCAAATCTGACAAACAAAAAAAACACATCTTGAACACTTAAGGAAAGCCTTTGATAGAATGAGAAGGAATGGTTTAAAAATGAACCCCTTAAAATGTGCTTTTGGTGTGACTGCAGGAAATTTCTTAGGTTTTTTGGTCCAAAAAAGAGGAATTGCCATTGACCAAAATAAAGCTAAGGCAATATTAGAAGCTTCACCCCCAAGAAACAATAAACAGTTACAATCTTTTCTAGGAAAGGTGAATTTTATTCGATGCTTTATTGCTAATTTGTCTGGCAAAATAAGGGTTTTCGCACCTTTGGTTAAGCTAAAAAAAGAAGAGGATTTCGTTTGGCCCAAAGACCATCAGGAGGCATTCGACATCATCAAACAATACTTGACAAATGCTCCTGTGATGACGTCGCCAAAGGATGGTAGACCTGTTAAACTCTACATTGCCGCTTCTCAAGCAACCATTGGAAGTATGCTGGCACAAGATGATGATAGTGACAATGAACAAGTTATATACTTTCTTAGTAGAGTTTTGATAGATGTCGAATCTAGGTATAGTCCTCTAAAAAAATTATGTTTGTCTTTGTATTTTGCTTCCACAAAACTCAAATGCTACTTGATTTCCAGAGAGATTCATGTAATTTCCAAAGCCAACGTAATAAAGTGTATGTTGTGATATCCAATTTTGCATGGTCGAATTGGTAAATGGATGCTTGCTTTGACTGAATTCACAATTAAATACATACCAGCCAAGACTGTCATAGGACAAATATTGGTTGATTTTTTGGTCGATCATCCTTGTGATGAATTAGACAAATTAGTTGTGAATTAGGTTGGTATAACCACTTGGAAATTATACTTCGATGGTTCAAAACATTGTCGAGGTTCAGGGGTTGGTGTAATGTTGGTTTCTCCAGATCATATTCCTACCAAGTTTATGTTTGAGCTGAAGTTCCCATGTTCGAACAATGAGGTGGAATATCAAGCTTTAATTATTGCTCTCGACATGTTGTTAGCCAAAGGAGTAAAAGATGTCGAAGTTATCGGTGACTCACAGTTAGTCATTAAACAATTGTCAAGAGAATTCAGATGCATTAGTTGAAGTCTATTCAAGTATTTTGCAACAGCTGCAAGATTGTTGTATGAATTTGACACTGTTATACTTCGACATGTGTCTTGAGACTTGAATTCTAAAGCGAATGAACTTGCCCAGATAGCTTCTAGATACAAAATAAGGTCGTCGACTATGGAGCCATTTATCACAATTGAGCAAATCCTAGTCCATTTTGACGAACAAGAAGTGTTTGTCATTGATTCTTTAGATGATAATGACTGGAGAAAGCCAATTGTCAACTACTTAAAAAACCCAAATCAAATTGTTGATCGAAAATTAAAATATCAATCCTTGAATTATGTTATTCTTGGTGACACTTTGTTTAAGAAAGGTGTCAAAGGAGATTTATTGTCTTGTTTAGGAGAATCTGAAGCTTATATTGCTTTGGCAGAAATCCATGAAGGCCTTTGTGGTGCCCATCAAGCAGGACAAAAGATGAGATGGTCCCTTTGATGACAAAGGTTATTTTGGCCAACAATGGCCAAAGATTGCATGCAATATGCTAAATCTTGCCAAGATTGTCAAAAACATGGCAATGTACAACATGTTCCAACTTCAGAACTGCATGCCATTGTCAAACCATGGCCATTTAGAGGATGGGCATTAGATCTTATTAGTCAGATTTACCCTCCTTTATCAAAAGGGCATAAATTCATTTTGGTAGCTGTCGACTATTTTACTAAATGGTTGAGGCAATTGCAATTCGTTTTAGAATTCCTAAAACTTTGACCACAAACCAAGGAACTATGTTCACAGGTCAAAGAGTGCTTGAATATGCAAATACGAGGTCAATTAAAATAGTCACTTTGACTCCTTATTATGCGCAAGCTAATGGTCAAGTCGAAGTTGTAAATAAAAGTATTATTGCTTTGATTAAAAAGCACATTGGTCGACAACCTCATAATTGGCATAATACACTTAAGCAAGTTGTATGGACATATTGTAATTCACCCAAAGGTTCGACAGGTACAAGTCCTTATAAACTTGTCTATGGGCATGATATAGTTTTTCCTGTCGAAATTAATTTATAGTCCGTAAGGGTGTTGAGGCAAGATGAATTGCCCAGTGACGATTATTGGAGTTCTATGTTCGATAAGTTAAATAACTTAGAATAAGAACGAATTGTTGCATTAGAAAACATGATGCGATAAAAAGTGGCAATGGCCGAATTTTATAATCGTCATGTAAAAATTAAATGCTTTGACATCGGTGATTTAGTTTGGAAAGCTATATTGCCATTTGAAAAGAAATCAAGAACATTTGGCAAATGGTCCCCAAGTTGGGAAGGACCTTTTCGAGTTGACAACATATTTTCTGGTAATGCTTATAGCTTAGTTGATGTTGACACTGGACAAAGAATAGCATCGATCAATGTCAAATATTTAAAAGTATACAGACCAGTAATGTATCATGCCAAAATAAACAATTGACAATGTGCATTTGTTGACAGCTGGTGTGTGTTCGATCAAGCGTTTGTCAAATAAAGCAAAATTGATTGAGCAAGTATTGTAATAAGCAAATTAAGATAAGACTTAGTCAAACTGTCAAGAATAAACCAGAAGTAATAAAACTCGACCAGGCGAGTAATTGTCAAATCTTGAACAAAATATAAAGCTTGACGCAACAAGCAAACTTAGTTCGAAGATTATGGAAAAAGACTGTGAAGTTTTAGCTTCAAATCCTCTTGAAGCTGAAGAGCTGTTTCTTTACTCAATGTTGCTTTCTCCAAAGCCAAATTGGTTTTTGAGAGCTTCTAGTTGGCAGCTTTTTCTTCTTTTGTCAATTTCTCCAACCTCTTGTGAAATTTCCCCAGATGTTGTTTACCTTCTGCCACAAGTTTGACGAGATTGTCCTTCTTAGTTGACAACTCCTGAATTTGAGACCGAAGACTTTGAATTTCTTCCAATAGAGCATTTTCACGATTCTCTCCTTGTTGTAGACTGTCAACAATCTTTTCCTTTTGACTGCTAATTTTCTTAATCTTCTTATGGATTAAGTCGACATTTTCTGAGTCTTTTTGCTTTTGTTCAAAAATGCTTTGTATCATAGTAAAGGCATCAAAAGATTGGGTGACAAAGTTCTTGAGAGAGCTTACCAAGTGTTGGTGATGGTCAGGAAGAGCAGTCTAGGAGAGAGAATATATGGCTTCGACTAGTCTATGCTTGAGATCGCCATCACTGACCAAAGAGTTGAGAGAATAATTAAGGAGGTTCATGATATTGGAGAGAAGCTCGAATAGCAAATCAGTGGTCAATGCGATGTTCAAGGTTGGAGTAGGACTCTTCAGAGTCTCAACAGCAGCAGTCTTGACATTTTGAGCTTCAGAGATAGAAAGGGTATTTTTGAAAATGATAGAATCTGACAAAGCTTGGTCTAATGTATTGAGAAGTTCCATGTCAAATTCCTCATCGTCATCTTCATTATCTTCATCTTTTTTTTGAGATGGTGGTGGTAAGATGGTTGTGAGAGGCACAGTAGCCTGAATAATAGTCATTAGAGCAAAAGGATTGATGGGAGCAGGTACTGGTATTGGGTCATGACTGGCTTGGTGTTCGACATGAGGAGTGCCGATGACATCATCGATAGTATAGTCATCAAATGACAGATCCCCGTTATTCATTATGGCTTCACCCATAACCTCTTCAGGATCAATTGTTGTATCCTGATTTGGGTGGACACGCTGTAAAAAAAGAATGGTATTTGACAATGATCACAATGATATTTAATGATTAATAAATAGAGAACGAGGTGATTAAGATTGACTTCTGAATAGGGGAATTTGATGAGTCACCTTCTTCATCATCCTCAATGTCGACTAAGTTGTGAATTCGATCTTTGACCGAAGGAGATTCCCTAGGTTGATCACCAGCAGACTAAATGTTTGACAGAAAAAGAGGGGGGTCAAAATTAGAGACCATGTATACATGCATTTATAGATATAGAGATGTTACTTGCCCTGTCAGACCATGTAAGCGAAGGAGTCGACGATTTGGATAGAAGCGTTGACCTAGTTACCCTGGAAGATTTGGAAGCTTTGTTCGCTTACCCTTTCTTGGTCGAATGACTAACCTTAGTAGATGTTTCAATCATTTTGGGCTTTCTGGGTTTGGAAATAGGTGCTTTACGCTTCCGACCTTGGATGCCTGTGTCATCATTGCCTTCTAAAAAAAATAATAATAATAAAAAAGGAACTTAATTAGTCAGAAGTTCATATAAATAGGTCGACATGTATGACAAGCATGAAAATATTACCTTGTTCTACTTCATCTTCTTGGCCAGTCCACAAGACACCAGAAGAATGTGTCAAAAAATGTTGTTTGACGGTTTCTAAATCAACGTGGAAGGCATCATAATATTCACGCCACTAGTTGACAAATGATACACTTGGATAAGTGCTAGGTTCTATGGCCATGGGAGAATAGATGTCCCTTCTTGATTCATCATCTGATAACCAGTAGTTCGAGGGAGGAGACTTCTGAATGACAAAGTTGCTCTTCGGGATCAAGTGTCAATGGTGCAATAATTGCTTGGGAAAAGCCGAATTGTCGCACCATGAGATTAGGAGCGTGTAAGACAACCCCTAAAGCATTTGATCCTGGCAGTCCTAAAGGAACAACTTGTGTACAAAGGAAATTTGACCAAATGTCATCGCTTCAGTTTTGTCCTACCTCAGTATCTCGAATTATGGAATGGGTAAACCATGGCGGACCAAGGTGGCAATTGACGATAGGAGTTAAATTTATTTGATTAGAACCAGAAAAAGAACCTTCATGCAAATGTTTGAAAAAATGCCAAAACTCATCAAAGGGTTTGGAACTTTTAGGTTTGGCACGGAGTAAAAAATAGAGTTGAGGTCTTTCACAACCTCGATGGATGATGGCTGTAACACCCAAAATCTTAACCTAATACTACTAGTATGTATTTAGGTTAATCCTTAGAACATTACCTCTTGGTTTCATCTTTTACTTTGAAAATACTTAGCGGAAATATGGGTAAAATTTTTTTTTGAATTAAACCAAAGTGAGAGCCACGCATGATTCTTTGAACGGGAATTCATACAAGTCATATGAGCAAATCATAATAAAACACATAAATAACATGGATACATCAACTGAATATATATATATATATATAGATAATGTGCCTACCAAAAGGCAACTAAATAGAAGAACGGAATACAACTGAAAAGCAAATACAAGGGAAGCAAATACAAGGAAATCATAAAAGCAAGTACAAGGAAACCATGAAAGCAACACTCATACCCGTGTGCACCTAGAGTAGACAACCTCATATACAAAAGAAGGTTTGTCCTCAACTATGTGGCATGTGTGTACTAGCTACTACCCATCCTATGTGCCGAGTACTGAGGGGTAGAATCGATCCATTGGCGGATCTCGGCGGGAGTGGTCGTGCAGATCATCGGAGCGTGTCCACCGCAGCGAGGGCGCATGGATGGCCTACGAGCCAACCTTGGCTGAACCACCGTCTCCTCACTCCCGGCTCTCATCAGTGGGGGAGTGGGGCTGGAGCTCCAACTGTACATGTGTAAGGGCGGGTCCTCTGATGGATCCGTCTCCGAATACTGAGTCCGAGGCACGTACTCCGGGTAGTCACGTACGGCTGACGCCTCGGGCTACATGCGAAGGATCTGCTCGTCGCGTGGTCTAGCTCGCTCGAAAATCATGTTATGATGGTAGGGGGCAGTCGGGGTGAAGCAGTAGCTCCGTACTGGGTGTGCGAAGGGTCGTCCCATAAACATGAATACTCTGACTGTGCAGCGACCCTCAAAATGGTATGACCCGAAAGTCTTTGGGTCATGGTGCAGCTCCCACGTCGGGGTGTCGATGAAGAGTATGAAAGTCGCCATCTGAAGATATGACGGAAGAAAAGAGAGAGGGAATGAGAATCTTCTAAAAGAATTCTCAGCAGGGCAATCCCTAACTAAGTGACATCATCACATCCTCAGGAACCTTGGGTTTTGTTTCTAAAAAGGTGTGTATGCATATAAACTCCTTTTAAGTTAGTTTTCTAAAGCATTAGTTATCCAAGGTCTGTCACATTTTACAATGCATCTTATGACTAAGCATGGAATATACTAAGACATGAATGCATCATAAGGATAAACTAATCAACAAAATCACAAAAACATTATAATAGTGGCATAAGTTGACAGGTATAAATCTCATAATAACTTTCTTGGTTTTTCATAGCATATGTGACATTTTAACTTTAACTTTATCTCATGGGGCCACCCTAAAACATCTCTAGGTTATGAGCTCATACCTTAACTAGTCGTCACTAGCTTTTACTTATCCTATGATAAGCGTAACATACATAATCCCAACTTAAAGTACGGGCTAGGGGGCAAATTAAAGATCACCTCTTAGGGTCATTTCCTCTTTGAAACGCTCTACTAGCAACTAGTGCATAGTAGTATTGTCTGCTTTGGCAAGCTCTGTGTCAATACCCTCACGGATTTGTTTTCTTGGGGGTACTCAGCTAAACCGGTGTCACCCAAGAAGGCGTCTCAGTGTTGTGTCACATTTAAGTTCTCATGATTTTCAAAAAAGACCTTTTTCTAAGTTCTTCAAATTTGATGGAAATTCAGTAGCATGACGGCTGTAGACCGAATTTCCTCAAATTTGCTTATGCCATGAAAACATATAGGACATACAAACATTTCTTATGAGGTATAGCATATCATCATATAAAACTTCTTCATAGCACATACATCATCACATAATCATTCTAATCATGTAAAAACTTCTTCATAGCATATACATCAAACTCATCATAGATAAAGCTCATGTATCATATATCATACTTACATAAATTAAGCATCATAAAAGCTCAAAACTTTTTAATGTCTTATGCATTGACTCTTAAGGTCCTTAACTCACGTTCTAAGTTATTAATCATCAAACCTAATCTCTTGGGTACCTATGAGGTTATAACTAAGTATTTCTCACCTCATACTATGATCAAGAACATCTCTAAACCTCAAGGATGCAGAATTTATAATCCTAACTTTACGGGTTCCTAGGAGTCACAACAATGACCCTTTCTAAGTCTAGCTTGCTCCTAAGGCATCAAGATCAAGTCCTAAACCAATTATGAGTCATTCTTACACATTTAAACTAATTTAAAACCATGATTATCAAATCTAATCCTTGCTGGACAGAATCCAGAAAATTCAATAATTAAGGGATCTAAAACTCTCAAATTAATTCTTTTCTAGTCTCTAACCTATCCTATTTTTCACATATGAGTCTTAGCATTATTTTTACTCAAACATAAGCATATTATCATCATTAAAACAGCACATATAGTGGCAATAAGTGGCAAGGCAGAACCGAAATGTGCATCTCCATAAAAGGCATAGAACACAATTTTTTAAGCATATAGAATACTAGTTTCTCTTGGAACCTTTTTAGAACTTTCAAAACTCATTTATAAACACTTTTATCCTTTAAAATCATAAAAATACTTGAGAGGACAGTAGCTAAATCATTTTCATCTCAAGAGGTTCTAAATTCATAAAACTTAGTTCTACATATTCCTTATACTCATATAAACTTAGAAAATTTATGAAACATATTTTTAACACTTGGAAAACTTAAAACCTCTTAGGGCCGAAATCTCAACTATGGAAAATAATTATTTTAGACCTTTGTTTGAGACAACAATGGGCAAGTCTTTGAGCTCTAGGTTCATTAAAGTGATGGCATAAAGATAAACATGCTTATGCACTTGTTTTAGCTTTTATTAGAAAGTAAAGTGAGAGCATAAAATAAATATGAGATGCATCATATTATTATCTTTGATATTTAGGTGAGAACTTGAAATGTAAACATGATAATGCATAGCTTGAAATATAAACATGATAATGCAAGTTCCTTTATTATCTTGGTACTTAGTGATAGCAAGGAAAATAAACATGATGTGCAAGGCATAAAAGTAAACATGATGCAAGGTTCATTTTATGGTTAGCTAGAGCACATTCAAGACTTTAACAGGATAACAACCCAACACATATCTCATTACAAAGGGAGCTTTAGAGTTCTTGAACAAAGTTCTCAAAGGAACTATGAGGTTCTTGAACCTCATCATCAAGCTCAAAATAAATAAACTTTCAAAACAAAACAAAGCCTCATAGATCAAAGAACCAAAACCGAAATATTGAAGCAATGGAATAAAGAAACCGAAATCATAATAGCAAGAAAAGTAAAGGTGTTCTTGAGTAAAAACCATTTTTTTTTTTTGAGTTAGAAGATAAAGTTGAAACTCAAAGAAAGTAAAACTTCAAGCTCTAGAGTTTCCTTTGAGATGAACACATAGTCAACATCTAGGAGTCCTCATCATTGAGCTATCATGTGCTCATCAAGGCCTCATGGCCGAAATGCAAAAGAAAAGGAAAACAAAGGAAAGTTCAAAAGAATCCAAGAGAAAACTAGAGAAAAACACATTCTTGAGCAAAACAATTTTGAAAGGCAAATCCCTACCAAGTGATGAAGATGAAAGCTTGAACTTGAAAAGGAAAATGAGAAGAGCAACTCCTCCTAAGGTGGTGTGATGGCTTCGGCCAAAGAGAAAGAAAAGGAAAGGAGATGTATTTTGAGGAAGCTTGTGTTTGAGGTTTAGTGTATAAGAGATTTGATGATGATCTAAGGTTATGATATAGTGGATTGAAGTGGTGAGGTGATAATGTGAAGAGAGGATGAAGATGAAAAGAAAGAACTCTTGGAACTTTGAGAGAAAAGAAAAGAACTAGCAAGATAACTCTAGAATTCTAAACTTAGCAAATGCTTCAAGGTGCAACTAAGCTATCACAAGTATCCTATTTATAGAAAAACAAAACCATGGGCTCACCAAGAGGAAACCTTGGCCGTAGCAATGAGGGGGAGAAAGGAAGAGAAAAATATCTCTTACATGGTGTCATTCAAGCATGGTTTGAGGTATGGAGTTCATGACACAAAGTAAGGCTTTAAGCATGGGTTTTTGAGTAAGCTTTCATTTTAATTTTGCAAGAAATTGTTCTTCTAGAAACTCAACATGGCTGGAACATTTTCAGCCACAAATAAATGTGGGAAATGATTTATTTCAATTGGTTATTTACTTGGAAAGTCAAGTGTGATGGAAAATATGACAAGGTATGGTGTATGTGACTTGAGGTATGGCTTTGGAGTGTTAGAAAATTGAACATGTGATGCATATGGAGGGGGGAGGCTTCGGCCAGACCTGGCAGCAGAGAGGGAGGGAGATTTGATCATCTAATTGGGTGCTAATGGTGGGTTTAAGTGTAGGTTAGCTTAGGTACAAGGTTAGGAGTAATTAAGCTTAAGTTTAGGTAACTAAGAATGAGGTTTAGGGGTTTTATGACAAGATTAGGAGTGTTCATACATCATTAAAGAATTTTAAACTCATTTATGAATAAACAATGTGTAACACAATTCCATGATTTAAGGAATTGGAGAGAGGAAACACTATTCAAGATTCTATGACTAGGAATCTTGAAATTAAAATAAGATTTCAAGGTGTAATCAAGCATTATTAGGTTCTAATCAACTTTAATAACTTATTTTGACTCTAGATTAATTATGAAAATTAATTAATCTTTGATTAGAGCCTAATATTGCTTAGGTTTGCTTAATCACGCGATTAAGCGTAAAAACACGAATCTAGGGACAAAATCATAATTTTGCACTACTTTTGCCCGAGACCTCTATAATTAAAACTGAGGTCATAGAATACATAAAAATGCCTTTTAAAACCATTTAGAGAAGTTTCAGGTTCATCTGGCACTTGCAAACAGGTAAAACACCGTAGGGGTGTTTTGGTCATTTTGACCCAAAAACTCGAAAAATGAGATTTTCGATCCCAAAAAGGTACACAGGTCGTCTAATCCCCTTTCAACATTGAGTTTACCCTTTGAGTACTGTCGAATCGGCTTTCCTTGAATTCCGGGCCAAAAATGACCTCAAGGGCATTTTGGTCATTTTTACTCTTAACAGAAAAATCAGGGCGTTACAATGGCTGAGGGAGAATAGTTTAATTGGGGCTCAAAGACAGCATTTAGCCAAAGTTGGAGTAACTAGATTGGACCTCTAGGATTAAGGAATTCATTGTTCCCAATTCTTGAGACAAAGTAATGAAGTTCATCATAGAGATTAGCCAAAAGTAATTTGGCAAGACAAAGCTTGTTACCTTGATGTAACAATATTGCCAATAGAAGATACATTGCTTGCATCTTCAAACTTCGAGAACCAAAGACAATAGAGTTTAGCCAATAATAAAGGAAAGCGACATGCTCACTGTCACTCACAGAACCAGTCCCTCTATTATTCTCAATAAAGGCTGTGTATGACATGTCAGACATATTTATGGTATATTTGGAAGGTTCTCGAGGTTCCATATTAGGGAGAATGTCAACTCCCATAGGTCGAAGGCCTGCGATAGCAGCCACGTCAAAAAGAGTCGGACCAACCATACCATAGGGAAGTTGGAAAGAGTTGGTAGTCGAATTCCAGAAATAAACTACAGAACCTAACATGCTGTTGTTGAATTTAACAGGATACTTAAATAGCTGGAAAAAGTCATAAATGCCTAAACTTCTCTAGAAAGAAGTTTTCGTTGGTTCTATTCTTTGAAGCCATTCAAGAAAAGGTTTAGAATTCTTGGGTTGATTTCTAAATAACCTCGCATTAGAGCTAAAGTACTTGCAGTAAACTTGGGGGCGACTAGCTAGAATTTCTTGTGGCTTGGAAGAAAGGTAATGGGTCCCTATTTTGGTTGCTTGCCTAGAGGTTAAAACAGGACCTATATAGGCATGAATATCATAACCTATAAAGAAAGGGAGAAGTACCTGGGAAGCCAAATTGGGGGAATTCTTTGGATCAGGGCTCATTGCGAAACCTCATATTGATTAATCACTAGTTCTTGGGCGGAAACCACTAGCTGAAGGTTCTTGGGATCATTAGGAGATGATCCAGCCAGAATGCCTTTGGAAGAGACAGATTTAGATGGAGAAGCCATAGATGAAAAGTGGAAGGACTGAAGAAAGCACGAGTAGAAAATTTTCGGGAGCTCTAGCAAAGAAGAGAGGTTCTGGAAAGATGAACAGTTGCAAATACAAGAAACAAGCGCGAAAGCTTGTAACTTTGAGATATTTATAGTTCTCCTAATGGGCTAAGAAATGAAACTGATGGGCCTAAGAACTCGGGGCCATTATGAGACGTGATGGGATTGGTGTGATGGTTCTGATTGATGTGCCACATTTGTGATAGTTGGGGGTTATCATTTATCTTTTATCAGAAATATTTCAAAATTTTAAAAATTACAACTCCTCAACTTCTCATCGACAAAGTTGCTCTTCGAAGTGAGAGTTGTAGGGGGCATCATGTTGGCATCAAAATTCACTAAGTGTCAAATTGTCGAATTAATATTCGACTATGACGAGATGACAGATTAGATAAAGGCCCGATGCAGATTGGTAGTCATGAGATTGACAAATTCTTTATTTGTCAAAATTTTGTTAGAAGAGGCCAGTTGATTAGTACCTAGTTTGGCAATTTGACTTTGACAAATCTATTATTTAATGTTTGACAAGTCAAAATGTAAGTTTGTCATCTGAGGCAAGATCGAATAATCGGAAGCTAGACAACTATCATAGCCAAAGATCAACAAGTTGAACTTATAGTTTGTCATTCTTCTATTCGACTTTGACAAGTCAAAGTCAAAGTTTGTCATTTAGCACTTAATATTTCAAGGCTAATTAGAGGCTAAAAATGACCAATTTTCACTGTAGAGATTCGACAAGTCGAAGTGGGGGTTTGTCACAAAAAGACTTAGAGAAATTTTGAAGATGTTGAAGATACTGTCAGATAATTGCTTCACATGTGTTCGTCAAATGGCGGTTATCGATGGTTACCAGCGGTTATTGACAGAAGCGTGACAAGAACGTGGGTAAGTAGTGGCAGAGGACAAATGACAAAGAAAATAGTTGTTAAAGCCACATGGACAACATCCAAGGGCAACCAGAAGACAAGTGTCAAAATCCTAGAGTCCTAGGCTGTCTATAAATACTAGTTCTGTACACATTGTAAAGGGTTGGAATTTTCACTCACACACTCACTCTAAAAATGTCTCCAATGACTACACAGAGTCCAGAGTTCACTGAGTATTGTTCTCAACCCTCTCTTTTGCTTTCCTAGGATTAGATTTCCTTTCAGTTTCTTTACATTTTATGTACTTTATTTCCAGTTTGTTAATCAATTTGCATTCTACACTTCTTCTTCTCCTTTAATCTTTCAAAACATCTCATTTACACTGTCACAACACAAATCACGTTACAATCATTTTACATTCCACCTTCATTCATAACAAAAACAAGTTTGACACTCGATTCTTCTTTTGGTGAAGAACCTAAGAGGAGTAGCTTTTTGCTCCCCAAATCGAGATCTTGAAAAGCAAAAGCTGTCATCCAAACTCCTGAAGTTTGTCGATATACGCTTGGTTTAGCACAATTTGGCCTCCTGCACAAGGAAATTATCAATTATTTGTTATTGACAATATAAGTGCCAAAATCTGCAATAAACAAACCTATTTTTAGATAGCACCATAGCCACATCATGAATTGTGACACCATTAGTAATGGGTAATAAGTTTACATTATTATGGGACTCCATTTTTTCTTATTCTAATCAAACCCACGCCCACATACTATTTTGTTAAAAAAAAAAAACAATTGAAGCTTAAATAATAATATATCTATAGATGTTGAAATTTAATTATCTATTAAAAGAATAGTAATAATAATACACTTGCTCATATCAAGTCAAACAGTATATTAGTAACGGACAATTCAGCACAACATTCGTTTGGATGGTCACATTTTCTTAGTGCTAGGAAGTAGCAAAATATCGCTCGCTTGGCAACTCATAAAATATTCCTTTGTTGCAAATTTTATAGATAGGTAAGGAAAAGAAAATAATTTTATAGGAAGCTAAGGATTAGATTGGGCATTTCAATAGTGAAGCAATATAGGACTGGTTAGAATTTGTAATTGTCACGTTGGAATTGAAAAGGTTGTCATTGCGATCATAGTACCACCTTTCATGTACAACGCAGGCCGAAACCTTATATAACCAGCTATATAACTCGGAATACTACTCCATAGTTCTTGAAAATCACACTTCGCACAATCTTTCTTTTTGTGTGCAATTGTAATTTGTAACCGTGAGCAATGGCCAAGAAAGTAAGCATTGTTCTGCTCTGCCTAATCTCAATGCTTCTTGTGGAGAGCCATGTAAGCTAATATGTATCTATCATAGCTCTCTCTCTCTCTCTCTTACATACACACGATCACACAGAGACACGCATTTTCCAGTAACTATAGCTCTTGGTCGTAGCTTTAATTTGTTTGCTCTACACTACTCTGATTTAGCTAGAATTTATTTGACATGAGAAATCGTTTGCTGGTTTCAAATTGAAGTTATATGATTGTCAGCAGTAACAATGAAATGATCATTTTGAATTTTTAACTAAATGGAGTTGAAACAGTGATTAATTAATTAGCTTTATAAAATAAGCCCGTATGTGGAATTTAGAGAACAATTTTTCTACAAATTTAATACTCCATTCCTGCTTTTGTTCGGTTGCCATTATGCTTCTTTTTTTCCTTTGCATTTATTTATTTATTTATCTTTTGCAAACTCCACCCTCTTATAGTGCAAACTTTCTCTCTTTACATATGTGAATCAAAAGAATGATTACTCTAACAATGTCATTTGGATATCCAAAACAATGATGTCCTATTTGACATCCATTTTATCATAATTGGATGAGTTTGTTGGATTGAATAATTGGGAACCACAAACTCATCCAATAGTAAAAACATAGATGTCACATGGGATGATGGGACATCCACTTTTTAGATGTAAAAATATCATTTTCCTTTTTATATTTGATATTAGCTACATTTGAATAAATTATTCATTGATTATATTTATGTAGCTTAGCACAACAATGATTAGCATGATTACTCTAATATTTATGTAGCTTACCACAATGATGACGCTTTCAGGCTCGAATAGATTACTATAATCAATGCTCCAGCTCCAACGCCTAGTAGCACGGTGAGGTTTTTACATACTTTGCGTTATATTTGGGCAACTTTGAAACAATCTAATCACTTAATAATAATTTACCATACTAATTTAATCTTTGTTTTCTTGAGTTTTAGAATGGCACCACTAAAGGCAGTCTTAAACCACAAGGTATCAAGGACGTTTTACCTTATCCAAGCAGCATTACCCTTAAACCCAAAAAAAAAAAAAACAAACAAAAATTATGTTTTTAAATAAACTGTACAAGAATTAGACCTTCCAAAGGTATAAAAAGATTAAGATATTGAGTAACGACAAGTCGCAAGTGAATAATCACCTTACACCTACAATTTCTTTTAAATCGAACATATTTATTTGACTTTTCAACAATTATTTTTATCTTTACTTGCAATTTATTTTTCAAATCTTGATGATGATCAAATTGGAATGGTTGTTGTTGATGCACACATCAAACTTCAGATTGCGTCCCACGTTGTAAAGAAAGATGCTCAAAGACACATCGCAAGAAGCCATGCTTATTCTTCTACGAAAAGTGTTGTGCCAAATGCTTATGTGTGCCTCCTGGAACTTATGGCAAGAAGGAGACTTGCCCTTGCTATAATAACTGGAAGACCAAAGAAGGAGGGCCCAAATGCCCCTAAAAGTCTCAAGCCAAACGCATTGCTTCCGTCATATAACTACACAACATACAAATCAAGTGCTCTGACTTTTTCTCTCACATAATAAATTTAGATTCAAGCAAGAAAGTTCGGTTCAGGAGAATCTAGAGATTTAGGACATGTTTTTAGGCTCATAGGACAGCTGCATTAAGTTAATTATTTTTGTCTTTGTTCTTTTTTATTCTTAATCAAGGAATAAAAGAAAAAATATTTACTTCAAATACAAATCGATAAACAAGGCTGGCAGGTAGGGCACGAGTATGTGTTTTAGTTGTACCACACATCATTAGATCCAAGCATGCAGGGATTAATCAAGAAAGAAATTCTATATTGCAAGCTTTTGGAACATGATGCAGAAATTCCTACATCATGTAACACCCCCCGATTTTTCTTTCTCGTACAAAATTATCAAAATACCCCGAAGATAAATTTGTGTGAAATTGAAGATGACCAATCCTGACCATCACCACATGTTAGCATGGTTAATTAAAGGGGATTATGTGATGTTTTGATTATGTATGTAAAGTAATTCAGCTTAAAAGGCTAATTAGCTCTTAATTAGCACTACTATGACTTAATCAAGATTAATTAAGAATAATTAAATTTAATTAAGATTTAATTATCTTAATTAATTGATCTTCAGATAACTTAAATATCATGGATTAATTGTGACCTCTTAATAATTAACTAGGCATAATTTCATCCTTAATCATGATTAGTGAATTAAAAGGACAAAAAACACTTTATAAGACCAAATAGTAAAAAGTAGGAGACAAGGTGCTTTCTATACATGTTGTTCTCCTAACTTTTAGGAGATTTGTTCCTCCTTGAATTAAATAATAATAATAATAATAGAGTGAGATATTTTAATTTTCCGAACCCTTTTATATTTAGTTTAAATCCTGTTCACCCAAACTCTAAATCTAATATTTTAAAAATTCCTAGGGCTACCCTTATGAAACCTAAATCAGCTCCCCTAGCACCCATACGTGCATGCGCGTGGCAACACACACTCAGTCACTTGATTTTTATTTCAACACACCCATACAAATTCATTCACAATTGTAAAGATCAAGTATTACTTGGTCCCCAAGTTATACACCTTCAAACTTTCTCATTTCCTTTCATTTTCCTCTTCAATATCTCTTAAACACAAATCCTTCATCAACCCTTCACACGATGATTCTTATTCTCATCACATTGTTGAGAATTTGAAGTCTTGCATGCTAAGATAAGAACAAAAAAACAAATAATGTTAAGCCTCAGGTATGCATACTTACACTACGCATAAAGATTAATGTGTCAATGCAGAGATCCCAAAGGTCCAGCTGGCTCTTCTAACATGGCTAGGAGCTCAAGATCTGTACGAGGGTATGGTGTTTGGTTTAAGCCTTTTCCATTTTCATTTCTAGTGAAAACCTGTGTGAAAATGTGTTTGGTGTGACTTCATTGAAAATGTTTTCAGGAAATATTTCATAAAACCATTGAAAATTTGAAAACATCTTTTCTTGTTTTCATCGTTTTCAACTACTGTTTTCACACATTACTGAAAACATTTCCAAGTGAAAATGCAATGGCAACATTGCAATTATAATAAACTTTATGTGTCTCAAGACACACCAACCCATTGCTTCCAACTTTCCATCATTTCTTGCCCAACAGTGTCATCCCTTCTTCCTCATTTCACAGCATTGCCATAGACTGTTGCCCAGCATCGCCAACTGTTTGGCTTGCTCACTCCATCACAGGTCTACAATGTGTTGCTCACGTGACAGGCCTGTTAGCCGCTGCCGGTGACTATACCAACACCAACCACTACGCATCCATTTCTAGGTTCCTCTTACGGTTTCAAATTTATAGATCATGATGGTGGATACTGTTTAGGTTCCCTCAGATCTCTTTATTCAACTCACCATCATTGCAACCATCAATGATGTTTTGTTCTGTACCCACCCTTTGATGGCATGTTGACTAGCCTTCTCTATTACCAAGCAAACCCACAAACGCGAACACCCCTGAAAATTTCACTCATTCATTTGACTAGAAATTCATTTCATTTACCGGGCTTTGTCTTTTTTCTTTTATTATTTATTATAATTATTATTGTAAACATAAATATCAAGTTACAACAATGGGACTTTGACAAAAGAAAAAAAAAGAAAAGAAAAGAGTGGGTCTTGAATAAATATAACTTTGATTTTGAAAAATATATTTTGAAATTAGACAAACCAAACATATTTTCATTGTTTTCACTTTCTCAAAATAGGATATGCTTTTATAAACCAAACACATTTCCTGATTTTGAAAGTCTAAAAATGAAAATACTTTTTTAGAAAATAAAAACAGGAAATGAAAATAGAAAATATTTTCATATACCAAATGCCCCTTAAGCTTTTTAAAGTATAACCCTTAACCCAGGTAAAAAAGAAAAGATAGCATATTAGAAAAATGAGGATGGTTTCAAAGGCAATAATTATGTACATTCATGTGCAAGCCCCAAAAATAATTTCTTAATAATATATAAATTAAAGAGTAATAAAAAAAAAAGTAGATAGTAATAATGGTAGAGTGATTTTGATTCCATTGTAGATATTTAATTGTAATAGCTAAAAACAGTAAAAAATAATTAAACACAAAAACATATACATATATGTGCCTTAAAAAACCATTTGAAATATAACTTAAACTCTAAAAAATAGAACAATCTTGCGATAAAAATTTTGAAACACTTCAAAAAACGATTCTGGGTTACATAGGGGTGTAAACGCATTGAATCTGTTGTATTTTGGACTATGAACAAGATCTAGATAGATACAACCTTAAATTACAATGTATTTGTGATGTTATAACTTCTATTAACCAAACATTTTTTTGCATAACTTTGAATCTTCTTTCATCATATTTATACTCCCACTTATTCCTTATGTTAATGTTGTGTTTTGTTGTGTTAACCAAATAGTCCTAGTTATTCATAACTACTCTAGAGACTTAGCCACAATCTCAAAGGAGTGACCCTGTAACACCATCCTAACTATTGCCTGTTACTAGAGATTTAACACAATAATTAGAAGTGTGTTACTTTCATTTTTCTAACTTATACTAGTCATAAAGCACAAAAATAAAGTGAAATAAAACTATCATGGACTGTTTAAAGTACTAATACGGCCTTCAATAGCCCATCAATACACACACACACATACATATATGTCAACAAGTATGTACAATCATTTCTAATATCTCCTAAATTCTCTAAAGAATATCCTTTACTCAACCAAACACTAACATTGCCTTCATGCTGATGATACCTGTAACACCCTAATTTTTAACCTAACTTTGTATAACACATTAGGTTAAACATTAGGCTATTACCTCATAGTCTCATCCTTTTCTTAAAATACTTAGTGAAAATTATGGGTAAAATTTTCTTTTTAAAACATAAAACAAAGTGAGAGCCGCGTTCTTAGTCTAATCGAATGACAGAAACATAAAACACGCGTAACAGACATAGAGCAACACAGAAAATAAGAACAAACAACAGCAAGACATAAATCATCATAATAACAGAAACATTCCATTAATAGTAGAGTAGTTTAAGTACAACTAGTCATACCCTTATAGAAGCGGGCAGAGCTTGAAATACAGCAGAAAAGAAATACAACGGAAAGCAAGAAAAGATAGGGTACATGGTACAACGTGAAGATAAAACCCAAAATGCTACCCTTCTACTATGCTACGAGTACTAAACTACATCCCCTCCCAAAAGGTACAGCTGAGGGAAGGATCCTGGCGAAGCTCGGGTACTCGAAAGCTCTCCGACGAAGTCTAGTGACGACGGGGATCCTCGGGTGATGGAGGCAGGTAACCGAGGAAACGCTCTAGCTCCTCCTGAGTGGGCCAATGAAACGTGAACGGCACACATGGTGGCTCGACGTGGGCTCCTCGATGTGGATGCATCTTGGCTCTCCTTGCCAGGCGCAACTGCATCACGGTCTCCTCACTCCCCACATGCCGGGATCGGGGAAGAGGGGCAGAACCCTTTGAAGGAATATGCGTCGGTGAATCCTCGGATGGGTTAGTCTCGGATCTCCTCGAACGAGGTACATACTCCGGGAAGTCTCGGACAGCTGAGGCGGAGGTACGGGCACGTCGCAACTGTTCATCATGCGGGCGGGTGCGCTCAAAGATCATATTGTCACTACCAAAGGGTGCAGTAGGAGTGAACTGGTAGCTTGAAACCGGATAAGCGAAGGGTCGTTCCACGTACACAAAAACGTGAAAGGCACAACGACCCTCAAAATGATACAAATGGTGGTCTGGGTCGTAGTGCATCTCCCATACTGGCGTGTCAATGAAAAGCACGAACGTCGCCATCACTCTCTAAAGATGTGATGAAAGAAAAGAGAGAGAGGAGTGAGAATTCTTACTAAAGAAATCTCAGTAGAAGTCTCCTATCCTAGGGTTACATCGTACACATCCTCAAGAACCTTGGGTTTATTTATAAAATAGTGAGCATGCATATAAGGTTCTATTTAGGGTTTCAAAACTACTTAGCCAAAGTTCGTTCCTTTTAGCATGCATCTTGATGCTATGAATGCAACAGGTTATATCATGAATACATGACAATATTTGAGCATATAATTCAGCACATCAATTCATATAAACATAAATCTTGTGGCATAAGGTACTGAATCTCGATATACAAATGTCCACTCATGTCTGGGCATTACGTATTGCCGTCCCCAGCATGGTAATAAATCTCGGAGATATCTCAATAACTCTGGTCACATCTAGGCGTTACGTATCGCCATCCCTAGTATGCCAATAATAACTTTGATCATATCTAGGCGTTACGTATCGCCGTCCCCAGTATGTCAATGAATTCCTTTTTCCAAAAGACCATCCTTATAGGTTTGACAGAAATTCGGCAGCATAACAGCTGTTAAACCGAATTTCTTTCAAACCGCCACAAGCTAATTTACAAAACCAGGTTCTCCAAAATCTCATGCTCATAATAAATTCATCAACCATTATCTCATGCATCAGACATATCTCATCATTTCATGGCATCATATCAACATCATAACATTAACACTTCTCATCATGTTCTATGCATTGACCCTTAAGGTCCTTAGCTCATATTCTAAGTTATGAATCATTGAAACCTAATCTCTTGGGAACCTATGAGGTTATAACTAAGTATTTCTCACCTCACACTATGGTCAAGAACATCTCTAAACCTCAAGGATGCGGAATTCATAATCCTAACTTTACGGGTACTTAGGAGTCACAACAATGACCCTTTCTAAGTCCAGTTTGTTCCTAAGGCTTCAAGATCAAGTCCTAAACTATTTATGAGTCATTCCTACACATTTAAACTAATTTAAAACCATGATAATCATTACTAAACCTTTCTGGACAGAATCCAGAAAATTCAAACATCAAGGGATCTAAAACTCTCAAATTAATTCTTTTCTAGTTCCTAACTTCTCTTATCTTTCACATATGAGTTTTACCATTAATTATACTTGAACATAAGCATATTCCCATCATTAAAACAGCTCATACAGTGATCATACCAAGCAAGGCAGAACCGAAATCAATGTCTCCATTTAAAGGCATAAAATACAATTTCTAAAGCACATAAAATACTAGTTTCTCTTGGAACCTTTTTAGAACTTTCAAAACTCATTTATAAACATTTTTATCATCTAAAATCATAAAAATACTTAAGAGGGCAGTTAGCTAAATCAACTTTGTCTCAAGAGGTTCTAAATTCATAAAACTTAGTTCTATGCATCTCTTTAACTCATATAAGCTTAGAAAAATTATGAAACATAGTTTCTAATACTTGGAAACAAATAAACTCAAAGAGACCGAAACATAAACTAAGGAAAATACACATTTTCAAGCCTTTGTGTGAGACCACAATAGGCAAGTTTTTGAGCTCTAGGTTCAGTTAAGTGATGACATAAAAATAAACATGCTCATGCACTTATTTTAGGTTCCATTAGAAAGTAAAGTGATGGCATAAAATAAACATGAGATGCAACTCATTATTATCTTGATATTAAGTGAGAACTTGAATCATAAACATGATAATGCAAAGCTTGAAACATAAATATGATAATGCAAGTTCATTCATTATCTTGATACTTAGTGATAGCAAGGAAAATAAATATGATGTGCAAAGCATAAAAGTAAACATGGATGCAATATTTATTTTAATCTCATCTAGAGCTCTTACAAGACTTTAAAGACACAACCCAATACTTATCTCATCACAAAGAGAGCTTTAGAGTTCTTGAACCAAGTTCTCAAAGGAACTATGAGGTTCTTGAACATCATCATCAAGCTCAAAGAAAACAAAACTTTCTAAACAAACAAAACCTCAAAGATCAAAGAATCAAAACCGAAATATTTAAGGAAAGAGAGCAAGAAAACTGAACCAAAATAGCAAGGAAAGTAAAGGTGTTCTTGAGTAAAAATCATTTTGAGTTAGTAAGTCAAGATGAAACTTAGAGACAATGAAAACTCAAGCTCTAGAGGTTCCTTTGAGATGAACACATAGTCATCATCTAGGAGTCCTCATCATTGAGCCATCATGTGCTCATCAAGGCCTCATGGCCGAAAGCTTCAAGAAAGAAAAGCAAAGAAAGTTTCAAAAAGAAAACCCAAGAGAAAGCTAGAAAGAACTCATTTTCAAGAAAACCAAGTTTAGAAAACACTCCTACCTAAAGTGAAACACAAAGCTTGAACTTTTGAAAAGAAAAACAAGATGATGAGCTCCTCCTTGGGGCTTGATGGTTTCGGCCTTGTGGAGAGAAAAAGAAAGGAAATGTGTTCTTGGTGAGCTTGTGTTTGAGAATGGAAGTTTAGGTGTTTGTATGATGATCTAAGGTGGTGAGATGGTGTTTCAAGGAAGATTATGTGATGAGAGGAGGAAGAAGATGAAGATGAAGAACAAGAGAAAACTCTCTTGAAACTTAGAGAGAAAAAGAAAGAATGCAAAGAAAGCTTAGGAAACTAAAAGTGTGCAAATGAACTAAAGTATTTGCATGTGTTTCTAGGCAAGGTATTTATAGAGAAAGCAACACATAGGGGCTGTAAAGGGGAGAGGTCTGGGTGAAGCTTTCTTGGCCTTGGGAGGAAGAGAAAATATCTTCTAATGTTGTCATACAAAGCATGGTTTGAAAGTATGAGAGGTATGGCTTCAAGTATGGTGATTTGAGTGAGCTTTTCTTTTAATTTTGCAAGAAATAAACCTTCTAGAAACTAAACATGGCTGGAAGTTTTTCAGCCACACATAAATGAAGGAATTAATTTATTTCACTTGGTTATTCATTAGGAAAAGTAAGCTTGATTGAAATTGTGACAAGGTATGACAAGTATGGTGATTTGAGGTGATTTTCCTTCAAATTTTGAAATGAAATAATTCATGAAAATGGGGGAGGAAGCTGGCGCAAAACTAACCAGAAAAATGGGGAGGAGAAAGGCTTCTAGATGTTGTCCTTGGAAGCATGGATGAAAGGATAGTTTGTATGACTCAAAGTATGGTTTATGTAAGGTCAAAGCATGGCTCTTTATGTGTGAAAAATTCACACATGTGATGCATATGGGAGGCCATGGCTTCGGCCATTTTTCAGACAGCATGGGGGGGTGAGGTTTGATCATCTAATTGTGTGCTAATGCTAGGATTAAGTGTAGGTTGTAACATCCCCTACTGCTTTATGGATTGACGACTGTCCCCACAAACCAACACGGGTCTTTTCAGCATGCTTTGTCCTCACTCACACGCTTCCTAGGAAAACTGCCCAGGAGGTCACCCATCCCAAAATTACCCCAAGTCAAGCACGCTTAACTGTGGAGTTCTTTCAGTTTAGGCTACCGAAAAGAAGATGCATCTTGTTGGTATAGGTAGTGCAAATCAATTCATATATGCCCTCCTCAACTGTATAGTCCCATACCTATACAATCTTAGGATCCCTCTCATTCGGGTGTGTAATCGTTTCATTCAAGTACCCCTCCGCTTAGAGGACCTTGCGAGGAGCCGCTCCTTGTCCGTGCCCTCTTTGCACCGGCGATCACTCCTCGTCCTCGTCCCCGGGCGTTACATAGGTTAGCTTAGGTACAAGGTTAGGAATAATTAAGCTTAAGTTTAGGTGGCTAAGAATGTGATTTAAGGATTTTATGACAAGATTAAGAGTGCTCATACATCATTAGGGAATTAAAAACTCATTTGTGAATAAATAATGTGTAACACAATTCCATGATTTAAGGAATTGGAAAGAGAAAACACTATTCAAGATTCCATGACTAGGAGTCTTGAATTTAAAATATGATTTTAAGTTGTAATTAAGCACTTTTAGGTTCTAATCAATTTTAATAAATTATTTTGACTCAAGATTAATTATGGAAATTAATTAACCTTTGATTAGAGCATAATATTGCTTAGGTTTTCTTAATCACGCGATTAAGAGCAAAAGCACGAAACTAGGGGCAAAACTGTAATTTTGCACTAATTTCGCCCGGGACCTCCGGGACCAAAACTAAAGTCACAGTCTACATAAAAACGCCTTTTAAAACTATCTGGAGAAGTTTTGGGTTCATCCGGCACTTGCAAATAGGTAAAACACTGCAAAGGCGTTTTGGTCATTTTGACCCGAAAACTCAAAAAACGAGATTTTCGATCCTGGAAAGGTACACAAGTCATCTAATCCCCTTCCAACATTGAGTTTGCCCTTTGAGTACTGCTGGACCGGCTCTCCTCGAATTCCGGGCCGAAAATGACCTCAGGGGCATTTTGGTCATTTTCACTCTAATAGAAAATCGGGGCGTTACAATACCGAAGTCAGACGATAATGACTGAGCTGTTGCACCACCATATAGAGATTCGAGATCGTAAAGAAGCACTGGAAACAACTGGGAAAATGAACGGTTGTATTCCTATTGCTTCCCCTACTATAACAAATCAATGAAGGTCCATAGAGATGACATCTAGAAAATTCTAACGATAACACAAAGTACAAACATGGAACATAAGGATGAGAATATTATAAAATTCTTAGTAGGGCACTCCCTCATCCATAAACATATCATCATAATCATTTAGAGTATATATAGTGAACTTGAAACTTTAACATACTGGTCTCAATATAAACAACAAAGTCATCCACTTAGCACATAACATAAAGAATAATTTAGGACAACTGCTACTTTAACTTGTCTTGGCCCTTGATCTATAATGGCTTATTTCACTCCTGGGTAATAGATTGCTTTTTAGGACTGAGTTCATTCCTATACATGAACATTGATTTACTTTCTCTAACTCTCACACAAATCTATTCCTAGCCAAGTTTACTTTCTCCGATTCAATTCAAGGGTACTCAGATTTACTTTCTCTTACTTAACCAGATTTACTTTCTTCACCCTAAAAAGTATAATCTTTATCTTTCTCTCATGTAGAGGCAATTATTGTAAGTATGCATAGTTACTTGCGCATAGCATCATCAACAAACTTACATAGTATACACGATGTCAAGTCATTGACATAAACTCATAATTCCAGCATTCCAGCATTCTGTTCAGAATTTCTGCTTTAAAGAAAATTGTAATTAAATTATAAACATCATAAATGTCAATAATTATATTGTAGGTTTTGATGACACCAAAAAGCAAATGAAAAAAAGATGGAAACATAATAGTATGGAGTTTCTTAAAGTGAACAAGTCAAATGATTAGAAAAATTAGGACTTAGATCACTTTGTTAAAAGGTTTTCATTTAGTGAGTTTATTTGGCCATGGTTAAGTTAATCACAGTTTTAATCTAAGAAATGAGTTTGGATCTAAGGAAATTTTGATTCAAAAGAATTTAATTGTTTTTAATGAAGAATTTGTTTTGATTTGTGAAAATATGAGTATGATTTGAAAGGCAATGTTTGAATAATGTTTTTAAATGGTTTTAGAGTGAAAGAGCGACTTAAAGTGTGTTAAAACTTAATTTTTCAATTTCTAGAATTATTGTAATCAATTATCATGCTGTTCATGTGCCAAGAATGTGATTTTTGACTCTTGTAATCGATTACACACACCTTGTAATCGATTACCAGAAACTGACCGTTACCAATTTTCAAAATTTGAATTGTGTAATCAATTACCAGTTCATATAATTGATTACTAGGCCCCAAAAATGTGCAAATGGGTGTGTTTTTAAGAGACACATCTTTTGGGACTAATACCCAATGGTTTACATGAATTTTTGTTTATAAATACCCATCATTTAACATTTTTTTAACAGAAAAACATATTGCAAAGATCTTTTCAACAATCATTCTCATTCATTAATCATTTTTGTTCAATACTTGGCCAAATACACTTATTCTTGAGAAACTTCTAGTGCTTTAATTTGTAATATTTTACGCTAGTTAGCGAGTAAATTTTTATATTCTTTTATTTGAGATTATTAAAAGGGTGAGGCATACCTTGTTAGAACAAGAGTGTGGCATAAACGCTACAAGAATAGTAATTGCCTTATCAAACTCTTTCTTCCCTAAAAGGAAACTCTATTAATAGGCCTACTACATTTAATGGTGATGGTTACCATTATTGGAAAACTCGCATACAAATCTTTATAGAAGCCATAGATTTTGCAATATGGATGCGGTAGAAAATGGTCCTTTAATACCCACAAAAATAGCAGGAGATAAGAAAATTGAAAACATAGAAATTAGTGGAGTGGTGAAGATAAAAAGAAAGTTAACTTGAAAACTAAGAACATAATTACTTCCGCTTTAGGGATTGATGATTACTTTTTGAGTGTCAAACTGTAAAAGTGCAAAAGAAATATAGGACACCTTAGAAGTCACTCATGAAGGTACTAGTGAAGTCAGGAGATCTTAGAATAAACATTCTCACACACGAATATGAACTCTTTAGAATGAATCATAATGAAAGCATTCAAGACATGCAAAAGAGATTTACTCATATTATTAATCATCTTGCCTCATTGGGAAAAATATTTCCAAATGAGAATCTTATTAACAAAGTGTTGAGATGTTTGGACAAGTAATGGCAACCAAAAGTGACGGCTATTACAAAATCAAAGGATTTGGCCTTTGTCTCTTACCATTCTCTTTGGAAAACTTCAAGAACATGAGTTAGAACTTACAAGACTCAATCTGTAACACCCTAAATCTTAACCCAAGACTACTAGTATGTCCTTAGGTTAATTTTTAGAATATTACCTCTTGGTCTCATCCTTTGGAAAATACTTAGTGGAAATACGGGTAAAATTTTTCTTTTAAAAATCAAAGTGAGAGCCACGCGCGAAACTTTAAGGGGCAACATAGCGAAACATATAAGCAAAGCATAAGAAACACATCATGTCATGGAAACATCAACTGAAACATAGATATATATATATATAACGTGCCTACCCAAAGAGGCAGGACTATTTGATACATCATGAAGCAAAATACAACTGAAATGCAATACAAGGAAATCATAAAAAGCGAATACAAGAGAAACTACCCCCATACCCATGTGCACCTAAAGGAGACAACCTCATATACAAAAGAAGGTTTGTCCTCTACTATGTGGCGTGTGTGTGCACTAACTACTACCCCTCCTATGACTACTCCTGCGGTCCGAGCATCTGGGTCGAGTCGATCCATCGCGAATCTCGGCGGGAGTGGTCGAGTGCATCATCGGGCATGTCCACCGCGGCGAGGGCGCATAGATGGCCGTCGAGCCAACCTCGGCTGGACTACTGTCTCCTCACTCCCGGCCCTCATCGGTGGAGGAGCGGGACCGAGCTCCAACCGTACATGTGGGATGGCGGGTCCTCGGATGGAGTCCGTCTCCAGTCTTGAGGGCCAGCGGTACATACCTGAGTACTCGCGTCTGGTGGCGTCTCGGGCTCCATGCGGAGGATCTGTTCATCGCGTGGCCTCGCCGCTCAAAATTCCCGTTATGATGGTAAGGAGCGCCGGGTGAAGCGGTAGCTCAGACGGGTGCGCGAAGGGTCGCCCCATGAACATGAATACTCGACCGCAGCGACCCTCAAAATGATATGACCCAGTGCCGGGTCATGGTGCAGCTCCCATACCGGGTGTCGACGAAGAGTACAAACGTCGCCATCTCAAGATATGACGGAAGAAAAGAGAGAGGGAATGAGAATCTTTCTAAAAGAATTCTCAAGAGGGTTATCCCTACCTAGGTGTCATCGTCACATCCTCAGAACCTTGAGTTTATTTCTAAAAGGTGTGCATGCATATAAGTTCCTTTTAAGTGGGTTTCCCAAAGAGGTATTTTATCCAAGGTCCATCATATTTTATAATGCGTCTTTATAACTTAAGCGAGAAATATACTAATGATATGAATGCATCATAAGGTAAACCAAACAATAGAATAACTAGGAAACATTATAACATTGACATAAGTAAAGTTTATGTGACATTGTCAACTTTAACTTTCATCTCATGGGGCCGCCTAAAGCTTCTCTAGGTTATGAGCTCATACCTTAACTAGTCGTCACTAGCTCTTACTTATCCTATGATAAGCGTAACATAATCCCGACTTAAAGTACGGGCTAGGGGGCAAATTAAGGATCTCCTTTCTAGGATCATTTCCTCTTTGAAACGCTTTGCTAGCCACGTGGGCCTCGCAATTTGTCCGCTTTGGCAGGCTGCATCTACACATACCCTCACGGGATTTGTCTCCTCCTGGGGTGCTCGGCCGAACCGGTGTCACCCAGAGAAGCGCCTCAGTGTTGTGTCACATTTATATTTTCATAAGTATTACATCACAATTACCTCATCATTTATCATATTCATTTTTATCATGCATTCTCATGTAGCTTTTTCATAACATATATATCATCACATGAAACTTTCTCATAACATTCGTCACATAAAACTTTCACACAAACATCATCACATAGTCATATTTAACAATCATCCCCATAGGCTCATAGACATGTTATGTTATATCTCATAGTGCTTTAAACTTCGATTATTATGAGTCTTAAACTTGCAAATTAATTATTCTTAACTTCTTTATACACCTATAGTTTGACAATTTATGAGTTATACAAATCTCATGCTTAAGAACTAATCCAAATAGCACTAAGCGGAATTTGGACAACTTTATGTTTAAGTGATTACGGAGTTCTAGAAATTACGGTTTAGATCTTTATCTCACTTTCTAAGTTATTGATCATCAACACCTAGTCTCTAGGGAACCTACAAGGTTATAACTAAGTATTTCTCACCTCACCCTATGGTCAAGAACATCTCTAAACCTCAAGAGTGCAGAAATCAAAATACTAACTTTACGGTACCTAGAAGTCACAATAATGACCCTTTCTAAGTTCGGTTTGCTCCTAAGGTTTCAAGATTAAGTCCTAAACCAATTATGAGTCATTCCTACACATATAAACTAATTTAAAACCATGATTATTGAATCTAAACCTTGCTGGACAGAATCCAGAAAAATAAATCTTTAAGGGATCTAGAACTCTCAAATTAATTCTTTTCTAGTTCCTAACTTATCCTATCTTTCACATATGAGTCTTAACATAATTATTACCCAAACATAAGCATATTAACATCATTAACACAGCTCATACAGTGGCCAAACATAGCAAGGCAGAACCGAAACAACAACTCCATTTAAAGGCATTGAATCATAGTTTCTAAAGCACATAAAATACTAGTTTCTCTTGGAACCTTATTAAAACCTTCAAAACTCTTTTATGAACACTTTTATCATCTAAACTCATGAAAATACTTAATAGGGCAGTGGCTATATTATTTTCATCTCAAGAGGTCCTAAATTCATACTACTTAGTTCTACACATTCCTTATACTCATATAAGTTTAGAAAAAGTATAAAACATAGTTTTCAATACTTGAAAACATTAAGGCCTCATAGGGCCGAAATATGGACCATAGGAAATAAATGTTGTAGACCTTTGTTTGAGATATCATTGGGCAAGTCTTTGAGCTCTAGAATCATTAAAGTGATGACATAAAAATAAACATGCTCATGCACTTATTTTAGTTATTGCTAGAAAGTAAAGTGAGAGCATAAAATAAATATGTGGTGCAATATATTATTATCTTTGATATTTAGGTGAGGACTTGAAATATAAATATGATAATGCAAAGCTTGAAACATAAACATGATAATGCAAGTTTATTCATTATCTTGGGATTTAGTGATAGCAAAGAAATAAACATGATATGCAAAGCTTAAAGTAAACATGATGCAAGTTTCATTTTTATGTTTAACTAGAGCTCATTTAAGACTTTAACAAGATAATAACCCCATACAACATCTCAAAGATCACAACACAAGAATCGAAAATCATATAAAAGAGAAAGAAAGTGAAGCTATATCAAGTTCTTTATTAAGTACCCAAAACCCCTATCTAGAGACAAATCTCTAGAACGTGCCGGCCAACTTTAAGGTTGACAAGGGTAGGCTTGGGCTTTTAGAAATCCTTAGATTAATTTTCTTAAGTTGGAAAATCATGTGAGCTAGATAACATATAGATGAAGTTGTAAGAAAAGGAAAACTCAAGCTTTAGAGGTTTCTTTGAGATGAACACAATGTCATCATCTAGAAACTCTCATCATCAAGCTATCATGCTCAAATCAAGGCCTCATGGCCGAAAATGAAAGGAAAGTAAAGACAAAGGAAAGTTCAAAAGGAATCCAAGAGAAAACTAGAGAAAAACACTTTCTTGATCAAAATAAAGTTTGAAAACAAATCCCTACCTTTTGATGAAGATAAAAGCTTGAACTTGAAGATGGAAATGAGATGAGCAACACCTCCTAGGATGGTGATGATGATTCGGCCTTGATGAGAGAAAAAGAAAGAAAATGTGTTTCAAGTGGAGTTGTGTTTGAGGTGTGGTGTTTGAGAGGTTTGATGATGGTTCAAGGTTTTGGGGTGGTGTTTGATGGTTGAGAGGTGATGATGAGATGAAGAGATGAAGAAGATAAAGATGAAAAGAAAGGAAGAACACTCTTGGAACTTTGAGAGAAAAAGGAAAGGCTAGCAAGACAACTCTAAAACTCTAAACTTTGCAAATGCTTCAAGGTGTAACAAAGCTATCACAAGCATCCTATTTATAGAAAAACAAAACCATGGAGGAGTGAATGGGGAGGGTGCTGGCCGTAGCTTTGAAGGGCAAAGGGAGAGAAAAATATCTCTTACACAAGGTCATTCAAGCATGGTTTGAAGTATGGAAGCTATGCTACAAAGCATGACTTGATGTGAGTTAATTTCCTATCACATTTTTATGAATTTAGGCTTCTAGAAATAATGCATGGCTGGAACTTTTCCAGCCACAATTAAATGGGAGAAATGGGTTGTTTTAATTATTTATTCATGTGGAAATTCAAGCTTGATTGAAAGTTATGACAAGGTATAGTGTATGTGACTTGAGGTATGGCCTTGGAGTGTTGAAAAATTGAACATGTGATGCATATGGAGGGAGGGCAGCTTGACCAAGGCTGGACAGCAGAGTGGGAGGATGATTTGACCATTTAATTGTGTGTTAATGGTAGGTTTAGATGTGTATTAGCTTAGGTACAAGGTTAGGAATGATTAAGCTTAAGTTTAGGTAACTAAGAATGTGATTTAGGGAGTTTATGACAAGTTTAGGAGTGCTCATACATCATTAAAGAATTTAAAACTCATTTATGAATAAACAATGTGTAACACAATTCCATGATTTAAGGAATTGGAAAGAGAAAACACTATTCAAGATTCTATGACTAGGTGTCATAAAATTAAAATATGATTTTAGGTTGTAATTAAGTACTTTTGGTTCTAATCAACTTTAATAAATTATTTTGACTCTAGATTAATTAAGGAAATTAATTAACCTTCGATTAGAGCCTAATATTGCTTAGGTTTGCTTAATCGCGTGATTAAGCGTAAAAATACGAAACTAGGGGCAAAACCGTAATTTTGCACTAATTTTGCCCGGGACTTCAAAAATTAAAACTGAGGTCATAGAATACATAAAAACGCCATTTAAAACCATCCGAGAAGTTTCGGTTCATCAGGCACTTGTAAACGGGTAAAACACCACGTAGGCGTTTTGGTCATTTTGACCAAAACTCAAAAACGAGATTTTCGATCCCGGAAGGTACATAAGTTTTCTAATCCCTTCCAACATTGAGTTTGCCCTTCGAGTCTTGCCAGACTTGGCTTTCCTCGAATTCCGGGCTGAAAATGACCTCAGGGGCATTTTGGTCATTTTCACTCTAACAGAAAATCTGGGCGTTACACAATCAACATGAAGAGAATGACAAAAGAAAGAAAGGAATTTCACTCAAAGTCTCATCTTCCACACATGAAGAAAGTGATGAAGAAGACAATGATGAACAAGAAGGTATAGATGAAAATGATGAAAGTTTCAGTCTTTTTGTAAAAAGGTTTAGCAATTTTTTAAAGAAAAAAAGGAATAAAAGAAAACCAAATTTCATTCCTAAGAAAAATTTCAAAAAAGGTGAAGAATCCTCTCTAATTCCAAGATGTTATGAATGTAATCAACTAGGATATATGAAAATGGAATGCCCTACTACAAAAAGAAAATGGAAAAACTTGGGAAGAAATTATTCAAAGATAAGAAAGGAAAGAAGGCAAACATAACACAGGAAGAGAATGATGTAGACTCATAAAAAATGAATTTCAAATCTAAGTCTCATGGCTAAAGATTGTGAAAGTGATGAAGAGGTAATGTCTTCTAAACTTGAATTATCTCCTTCATTTGATGAACTTCAAGATTCATTTAATGATTTACATAAAGAATGTAATGACTTGTATTTTAGTATTGCAAGGAAGTAAACATGATATGTGTAGGTTAGTACTTCACCAGCTATCACTTCCATTCTCATGACAAACGTTATGTGTAGGTTAGTACTTCACCAGCTAATTGGAGTTGGCCCATAGTCAAATACATGTACACACATAGCTGTAGCTATATGCAGATTAGCACCTTACTCGTTAACTGGAGTTTCTTATGGTGTATTGAGACTAACGCCACTGTTGTTAACTACAGGCTCTAATAATGGAATTTTCGCCTAAATTAAATCACCATTACGCACATTCCAATTCCATGATATTTTCACAATATAAAATTCATCCTCAAGTTATATGAGATAAAGTGGACATAAGATAAACTCAAATTTAAAAATTAACATAAAATGTTCTAAAATTCAACAGATGTTACGGTTCAACTAAAAAAAGTTAAATAAGCATAATAATTTAGTTCTAGCCTCCGAATGAAAGCTTCCATTTAAAACATAAAGCCTCCCTTATGAAAAATAAATTATTTTCTCCTATATCAACATACATTCAAATCTTGGTATAATTTTATATTTAAAATTAAAATGTATCATGCAAAAAATTAATTATAGATGCACTATCTACTCACAACTAATGGTTCCAAGAACTAAAGAACAACTCCAATTATGCCACCAATTCAAGTGTTGATGCCCAATTGCTCTAGGAACAAGACAATAACAATATCACCAATTTACATAAATTAGCCCTAAATCACCAAAACCCCCCAATTTATAGTGTTCAAAGAGACACTAATATTAATCCTAAATTAACTATAAGCTTTAATAATTTAAATGGAGTAGTTTAGAAATTTTCTTATCACTTGGGTAGTATAAATATTAAAGAAAACACTCCAACACCCTCCTAAAATATTCAATCTTTCTAATGGAGGTTAGAGAAAGAAAATAGAGGTAGAGGAAAGGAAGCAAGAGAAAATGGTTATGATAATGAAAAAGTGGAGGAGGAGATGATGATAGAGATGGTGGTGATGATTGATGAAGGTGAGAGCAAAGAAGATGAAGAAGAAAAACGAGAATTGAAGATAAGAGGGAAAGAACAAGAAGAGAAAGAGAAGATGGAGAAGCTAAGGTTATGGGAGAATGGGGAAAAGAAGGAGAAAGAAGAAAGAAAAAGAAAAAAAGAGGACTAGAGTGGTCTATACACTTAAGGTGCATGGGTGGTCTACACTTTTTTTTTTTTGTCTAGATTTCACAGAATGGACATAAGTAATTGAAAGATTCAAGAAGTACTAACATTGGTAGGATCAATAAGTCATTTCATGGGTTGCTCCATCATAAGCAATCTAATCGTGGATGGTTCCCTCATGAGTGTGCTACCTTGGGATTTTCTTTAGGGTTCTCCTTGGGTTGCCCACTAAAGGAATAGAAATAGTGCCCCATTGGCTTTCCTGAGCAAGCTCTTCAGGAATTTGTTCGTCAAACATGTGCATAGAAGGCTCAGTTGATTGAAAAAAAGTAAGAAATAGAATAAGGCAAGGAGAAACCTAGAAAATAACAATGCAAGCAAAAGAAAATAATAATTACCTCGAATGGGTTATTTGGTAAGACAGGACCTCTATTAAACATCTCATGTGTAGCCTTATCACCAAAAGCCTCTTATCAAGAAGTATCTGGAGTAGGAGCAAAGTCTAGAAATATAAGTGGTTTTAAGTAAAGGACTTGTTAAAAGCAAGAAAATAAGAGATAAGTAAGATGTTACCTTGGAGAAAGGTTTCCCAAATGCCCTGGAAGAGGTCCTTTGACCTTTGTTGGTTTTGAAGGGTAAGTCTAAAACTTTTCTTTTGCTTCTTCTCCTTGCTTGTGTTTCCTCAACCATTTCTTCTAAAGTTTGTTCTTGAGGTTAAGATGTAGGATTTTCTTTTGGGATTTCCTCTTCATGTTTAGGAATTTCCCCCTTTTCAACACTAAATCCTTTCTCGATAATGGTGGTTTTCTTACCGATCAAGAAAATAAGAGAGGATTAGTAGATATGGCAAGTAATCATAAAAAAATAAAGTAAGAATAGGGTGTGCTCGCCTTTCCTTCTCTTCGCCTCTATATATGAACAAACTTATTAGTCAACATTGTTTTGATGGCATCCCACAACACATGAATATTGTTGTAATAGTTAGACCACCATCCAACAAAAGCAACAATTGCATTGGTGGAAGAAGAATAGTCAAAGGGCTGTAAAGGCTGTGCATTTTGATGTTATGGGAACAAGCCAAATTAGCAACAAATTCATTAACAATGGCTGCCTCTCTATCACAATGCCTAGGCTTATCTACAATTGGAGTAAAAAGGTCTTGAGCAAACCCTCTTTGTTAAGAAAGAGTGTTGCAATCATGAATGGTGAGCTTCTAGGGCATCTTGATGTTGATGAGAAAAACTTTTGGGGATACAAGATGTCCCCAAAATGAATCTCAATGAGCTTGCCCTTGTGCGCTGAAACCAAAAAAGCATTGAACATAGCTCTTTTTGATGAGAGGAGAAAATGAGGAGGTTTGTAACAACTCATATTTCAATAGTATTATTTAGGGAAAATAGATTAAATGTGAACTAACTATAGTGATTTTTCAATTTTTGACAAACTTATTCATGATCAAAATAGTCTGAGGATTTAGTAAAAAAAAATAATTAAATATTAATAAAAATTTAAAATAATAATACTTTAACCAGGGATTTAGTATGAAACCCTATTAACCGTATAAGGATAAAGATAAAAATAAAGAAAAAGTTAAATGATGTTTTTAACCTAGTAACCTTTTTTAGGTATTAATCGGGTACTAAAAAGGCAATAACCAGTGTACTGAAACACCAAAATTGGTCTAATTAAAGGACATTATCAATCCTCAAATAATTTTAACTTAGAACAAGAAAATAAATATAGACATTTCCAAAACAGATACAACACAAATTGATCCTAAACTATTTGAAGTTATCCACTTATTACTTTTTCATCAAGTTGTGCTCTATTATATAAACGAAAATAATTAGAAGAAAATTTTCATTTTCCTTCCTTTTCGAGCAACAATTCATGCCACTTTCTCTTTCCTCTTGATTATCTTCATTTTCCAATTCCAAAACACCACTAACTCACCATAACCTTAAAGACTACTCTAATCTTTACATGAAAATTAGTTGAAAATTAGTTCAACAACAACTCCTTTACATAAAACTCAAGTCAAAACCTTCTTTTCCTCTTCAAACCTGTTCATCTAGTAGCTTATTTAGGGGCTAGAATTTGAGTTTTGTTACTCTAATTAAGAAGGAAAAGTTATAGAAAGAATCAACAAAAAAACCTGGGGAAAGGTAAGAAAAACAGTCTCAAGCTTGGTGATTATTTGGCTCTTCTTGTTAATACAAACTCTTTGAGATATGTTTATAATATGTTTATGAATCCTGAATTTAAATCCTAGATGTATACATATAAGCTTAATAGTTGTTAAAGAACTCATAGATAAAAGCCTTCTAAACTATTTGAATTAATGTAAGAAACTTAACTAAGTAAATGAAGTATAATTATTGGAAAATTAGAAAGGGCATTTCAATTATGTGTCGTAGAAGAAAAAGGCTATATTTTGGTTCACAAAGTTTATGTTACAAGCTTGGTAAGGTAGCATATAAACATTAAGTAAGTAAACAAACTTTTGGTTTGAAAACTTTAAGGATTGGTAAATCACATAAATCAAGTAAAAATAATATATGATGAAACTAAAGTTTTGGTAAATTAAAAAAGGGCCTTATGACCATGATGGATAAAAAAGAGGGGAAAAATAAATTGTGAAGTGTTAATCTAATATTTGTTGTCTATGTATTAGTTAAGAGACAACATCATAGATTAAGTTAAACACTACATTTAAGCACCAAAGAAGCAATTTTGGTTCATTGAAAAGAATCAGACACATAGGAATTATACAAGAATATAATATCAAAGAATTTTAGAAATTCTTAAAAATTAGTACCTTTGAAATATGCTAGTAAAGTTCCATACACAAGAATGAGAATTTTTATCTATAGAAGAAGATGCTTTTAAGTCCAATTAAGACAATTGGTTTAATTCCTTGAAAATTATAAGAATCATCAAGTAAGGAGTTCTAGGAAATTTTGAAGAGAAAAATCTCATAAAAATTTAGGAGATTGTAAGAAAATCTCATAACAAAAGTATGAGAAATAGAACTATCAAAAATGAAACTCTAAATTATAATCATAAGATTTCTAAAAACTTATTAAAGATTCATATGAAGAAGGAAGACTTAAGAAGTAATAGATAAATAAGCTTTATGTAGCATTAATTTCTTGATTGCATGCTCATGGATTCAAATTGTGATAAAAGTCATGTATTGAGAATAGCACGTATATGATTTGTGAACTATATCAGTTGATCTATATAAGGTTGTAGCATGGCGTGTAACATCATTGGTAATATATCATATGGGAAGTATATCAAAAATTCTATGAGTTCTATTCTCAAGCATAAATTTATTCATAAGGCTACATTAAATTAGATTTAGAACAAACAAACTAATTATTACAAAGACAATCGAAAATACATTAACCACTTAACATTAAGAAGATGTCACTAGGCAGTGGACTAGTGTTTTGAACTGAGAATCTTTGATTCTCACTCCTTGTAATACCTGGCCTACACGTGTCAGTAAATAAGTTCTATACGGCTTCAAGGTCCCCTGGGACCCACCCATGTTGCCGGGTCCGGGATTTCGCTAAGTCCATAGCCTATACCTCCTTAGAGGGCTATATGATAGAACTACACTCTTGGGATCAAAATTCCCCATAATTGTTCCTAAAAGAAAAAGAATTTAAAGAGTGATTTTTAATGAATTTTATGAAATCATTAAACGTTTCATTTTTAGCCCACAAGATTGTAAAATTGCAAAGTTTTCTAAATTTAAACTAGAACTCAAATTTAGATTTTGATTGGTTAGAATTTTTATTTTTTTGATATTTTATTTGAATTCAAATTGGAGGTAGTCCCCTATTTACATTTATGTTTTAAAGTTAATATCATCTACATTAACTTAAAATTAAGAAATGTAAATAATGATGTTAGGTGTTGTTGCTGTATAATTCTACAGAACAGCCTCACGAGTTATGTTCACTGCAGTGAGTTGTTGTTTCTCTAGCTTAACTGCAGTGAGATTTACTCACTATAGCGAGCACCCCAATGTCAGAACAGTAGCAAAACGACGCAGTTTCATTAAAAGGAAACCTCACCTCTTTCTAAACCCTTCCTTGCCAGTTTCAAGACAAAAACTGAAGCCAAACCTCCATAAACCCTTATTCCCTCTTTTTTCTCCATATCTCACTCCAATCCATCATCCCTAAGCTTCAAGGTAAGTATATATTGTTAGATTATGCATTCATTCTCTCTATTCTTCCAAGATATAAGGTTAGGCTTTGTTATTTCTCTCATTTTTATCAAGTGGATGGTGCTCCCTCAATGCTGTTAGAGTTAGTTTAGAGTATTCTAAAGCTACCCATAGATCTTTGATGAGTTTTATGGTTGTAATGGTAGACATTGGTGCCAACCCTCCTCCCCAGAGTACCCATTGGTGTTCACACCATCACTTCCTCCCCTCTAGGTGAGTGGGTTTGATCTTATAGTCTTAATTTCCTTATTATGAGTATATTTCTTGCATTATGGTTGTTAGATATGAAGTTTGAGATAAGAAAAAGTATATGGAATAATTTTACATGATTATGTCAAGCTAGAAAAATTATGAATTTATGATCATAGCATGAAAGAATAAGTTTTCAAAAACCATGGGACCATGATTGCTATGTGGTGTGTTATAGAAGATGTTTTATGTGTTCGAGAAATGATTTATTAAGAAAATACGTATTGTAGCAAGATGACTATTTTATCGAAATTGTTTTTATGAATTTCCTTGATATCACTAAAATTTCAAGTTTTAAGATTTCAAGCTATGTTTTAAAATACTCAGTTACCATATTTATATATGTTGAAGAAATATGAAATAAGAGTACAACTAAGTTTTACGAATACATATATTACATGATTTCCAAGCTATGAGATTTTGAACCCCAATTATTTGAGCCATGATTTTAGATTTATCAAGTATATGCGAATATGTTAGCTTAAGATATGGATTTAGAACTTCAGTTTATGGTACAAAGAAGTATGGAATTTAGTATGATTTATAGCAACTACTAGATACATATTCTATAGGCTTGAAATCAGAATGCCTACAATCAAGTGATCCTTTGGGCATGATTTTCATAGCTACAGTTATGTTAAAGTCAGATTATTAGAGTTATATGAATCTATAACTCTCAAAGTAGTAAGATTTTAGGGGTTCTTGTTCACATGGGACTGAACACCTACCCTTTAGTTTTGGTTTTGATAAACTAGTTTAGCTAATAGAGATAAGGAAATAGATACTTAGTTAACGACTGTGAAGAGATCGTTAAGCTTAGTACCAAGTTTTCCTTTAGAAGACAATTTCATCCCCAGCAGTTACAGAAAATAGGACCTAGTTAGGTGCCCACAGCTTGTCCGACAAGGACTATTATGATTACAGCAAATGCTCTTGTTCGCCAGGGATTGAGTACCGCCTTACAATTTATGATTTTATAGCTTTTATTATTATATATGTATTTATTATATTCAACATACTATTTCCTGATGCTCTGCCACACCCACAGTTAAAATGATTTCACGTTTGATTATGAGTTAAAAATGGTTGTTGTAAATTTATAGAATGAAGGGTGTTTTCTTAGCTAGCTATGTATGTAAATATCAAATGGTTTATGATTTTTGCATGTATATCGTATTACCTTAATTGTCCCATGTAGGTGATGTGTGAGAGCTCATTCACTGAGTCTGTTGACTCACCCCTCTCCTTTCCTCTCATAGTTGCAGATACAGACGTCATTCAGTCACTGGTCCAGTAGCCGCAGTTATCCCTTGGTGAGCTTTACATTGTTATAAGCTTAGTTTAGGATTTTATTAGTTTTAAAGTGCTTCAGTAGTTTTGCAAGCAGGATCCAAGCCACACATGTAGTTTAAAATACTATAGTTATTTTTAAAGTTTATGTAATTCCCTATATGCTTCCAGAGTCTAAGTATGGATTTTAACTACTGATTTTGATTTGATTATGTATTTGATTAGTTATATAGTTATGAATCAGTTTTCAAGTGTTAAGCAAGTTTTCAGATTTATATCATGTGATGGATTAGTTTATGATTTCATGATTAGCAAAATTAATTGAAAGTGATTTTCAGAGTTTGAATATTAAATATTTCCAGCTTTATAAAATTAAATGTTATGCTTTAAATAGAGAAAATTCATGTTTTAAGAATAATATTATACTATTATATGCATTTAGAGAGACACATTACTCAGAAAGCTTATGTGGAGATGGGATTCTTTACGTACCAGTCATATTCCCAAATTGGGTCATGACAAAGTGGTATCAGAGCATTAGGTTTCCTTGTATAGTACTAGAGCAAGTGTCAACAAATTGCGTAATGTTTATGTGAATGGAATCGCAGCCATTTGCACTAACGTGATGTTATTTGAGGCCTATAGGAACAGTTAGTCATGTCTAGGTTTAGTTAGAATCTGTCATTTCTTGGAACTCTTAATCCGTTCCTAAATTTTCCCTTCTCCTTAGGTGAGCTATGCTACCTGTGAACCATCACCACCATCGTCGTTACCATCGCTGCGGCACCACATCGGTTAGCACCAATAGTATCTAGCATCTTGACCGAGCCATTTTAAATATAGCGGAGGTGGTCAGTGAACATATTAGAGCTGAAGCGAGTCAACAGGAAGCATAGCCAGGCAGGGCTGGCTTAAATGAAGTTCAGCAATGGGCATTATCGATCAAGGCCATCCATTTAGTGCCTTCTTCGATGTGTCCTAGCATCACCTAACCATGGAGTCAAGAAAGCAACTAGCCAGAAGGGCAGAGTTCAATATAGGCCAGTTGGCCACCCCTATCTGGTCAAAATTGCATAATACACCACCAGGGCCAGTGCTTAAGAGGTTCATCCACATGCTACAGATGTGGTCAAGAGGGGCACTTGAAAAAGGATTTGCCCACTATTTTAGTGAACATCTAGTCAATGGCCAAAGCAGTCTAGCACCCTAGCACAGCCTTTCAACCTTGTAGTTACGAGTGAGGTAGCCGCCCTAGCTGATGGAGGTTCCTAGGTGAGTGATTCAGTGCCAGCAGGTAGAATCATGTTGAACTATGAATCGCACATGTAGGCATCCAGTAAGGTTAATGGTGGACATTGATGTGTTTAATTTCCTTAAGTTATTTTAATGTCATGACTCACTTGCATGTCTTATTTTAAAGATGCAATACTTCATGGATTATGTTTAGGATTGTGATTTTAGCCTAATATGAGATATATGTTTTGAATGTCCATTGCGATGCTGCATGATATGAGTATAGTATGCATGCCCATTATGTGAACGACATGCTATGAAATGCTAGCATAGTTTTGGGCATTTGTTCGAATCATTATGCTTATTAGTTGTATCGATTGTCTTGGTTGCTGCTCATGATTTCTCTTTTAATCATATGCATAAACTGAAGTGCATGAATGATATATCTATGTTAGTTAAGCCTATGGGTTCATGCATGTGCATGCTCATTTTATCATGCCTCATAGCACAAAGAGTGTAATAACTTCCTTTTATGCATCTTTAACTTTAGAAGCTCATGTTGCCTAGTGTCAAGTTTCCCTAAAGTGCTATTATGTTGCTATATTTGTATGCCTAACATGAGAGTGGGTGATGGTGTTGTACCTTTTCACCAAAAAAGGGGGGGTTTATGAATGCTTAAGTTTTTCTTTTGGAAAATGTTTTTTAAAGATTCTAAACGGAAAGTTTTTCTCAAAAAGTTTCACTAATATCACCTCACCATGTCTAGTTCTTAAAATGGAATAGAGGAATTTAGAAACATGTTTTACTTGTGTAAGATTTAAGATATTCAGATTCAAGCATCCTAGAAAGTTTGTTTCATGCTCATAGAAAATGACTTGATTCAAGGTTGAATGTTTTAACAAGTTGTGCCTATTTTGGGCATGTTTCCTTTTTATGTTATGTGTGCAAAAGTGATATTACCTTAAGGTTATGTGACATGAATTAGAGTACTATATGCATGTGTGATAGTTTTACTTGAGTTGGCATTGCAGAGACATGATTAGAGTAATTTGAGGAGCTCGTATGTGTAGGGTTCATGTTCTTTTCCCCTAGACCCATGCATGTAAGCTAGATGAAAGGAATTGAAATGAAATTTTCAAGTTTAAGTTATGGCTTCGTAACCCAATAATAAGGAGTTGATAGGCGAGAAGCATGTTGTTTGCCTCTATTGCATGAACTTATACTCTACACAAATATAATTAGATGTTTTGATTGCATGTTTTTACACTTGAAGAAGTTTGGTTAAGGATTAGAAAGTCTTGAGATAAGAAGAATGGTTCACGGGAACCGATAGTGCATGTTATCATGATAGGATGTTTCAAAGATCTTAGAGCAAGTCATGTTGTTTTTGCTTGATTTGTATGTATGCCATATTTGTTTTTGCATTTTTCTACATGAACAAATAAAACAATTTAATTTCACGCATGACACAGGCATAGAGAGTGAGAAAGTTCAAGAATCAGGACTGGAAGTCCCTGTAGTATCAGTTGATGTTATATACAAGAGAAAGAGAAATAGAGCAAGAACAAAAATGACATTTAGCCCCTTAATCTTTGATAGCTCTCATGTGCACGAGGCAACAGAGAGTAGTTTTCCCCCTAGGACTTGCACTGTGGAAAGGGCTACCATTAAAGGTGGAGCCACCTGGTGTGTCATGGTGAGAGCCATTGTTACCGCGAAGGGAAAGGGCTGCCTTTGGTGGTGGAGCTGCCCAGATGTGACAATTGGCATCCTCAACTAGAGTAATGGAACAATGGACATTAGGATAACCTGTCTCCTAGAGTATCAACTAATATAGCTAGAGTATCATGTCAGAGTGTTTCAAGCATGCATGCCTATTCTTGAAACCCTACATAGGTTAAGTATTCCAACTCTTTGAACTTCCAGTTAAAATTTGGGGACCAAATTTTTTAAGGGGGAAGATTGTAATACCTGGTGTACACTTGTCAGTAGACAAGTTTTGTACAGCCTCAAGTCCCCCAGGACTCACCCATGTTGTCGGGTTCGGGATTTCGCTAAGTTTAGAGCTTATTCCTCCTCGGAGGACTATATGATAAAACTACATTCTTGAGATCAAAAGTCCTTATAATTATTCTCAAGAAAAAGTGACTTTTTGCTAATTTTATAAAACCATTAAACGTTTCATTTTTAGCCCATAAGATTGTAAAATCACAAAGTTTTCCGAATTTGAACTAGAACTCAAATTTTGGATTTTGATTGGTTGGGATTTTTATTTTTTATTTTTTTATATTTTATTTCAATCTAAATAGGGGGTATTCCCTTATTTTCATTAATGTAAATATTATTGTTGGGTGCTGTTGCTGCATAATTCTGCAAAACAGCCTCATTGCAACGAGTTGTCTTCGTTACAGTGAGCAGACAGGCCAGGAGGCTCGCTGTAGTGAGATATGTTTGCTATAGCAAGTTGTTTCTCCAGGTTCACTGCAGCAAGATTTACTCACTATAGCAAGCACCACGATGTCAGAATAGTAGCAAAAGGACATAGTTTTATTAAAAGGGAACCTCACCACCTTTTTAGACCCTTCCCTTCGGGTTTCAAGGCAGAAACCGAAGCCAAACCTCCCCAAACCCTCATTCCCTCTTTTCTCTCCCTATCTCATTCCTATCCATTATCCCAAGCTTCAAGGTAAGTATATATTGTTAGAATATGCCTCAATTGTCTCTATTCTTCCAAGGTCTAGGGTTGGGCTTTGTTATTTCTCTCATTTTTGTCAAGTGAGGGTGCTCCTCTAATGTTGTTGGAGTTAGTTTAGAGTAATCTAGAGCTACCCATAGATCTTTGATGAGTTTTATCATTGTAATGGTAGACATTGGTGCCAACACTCCTCCCCAGAGTCCCTGTTGGTGTTAACATCATCACTTCCTCCCATACAGGTGAGTGGGTTTGATATCATAGCCTTAGTTTCCTCATTATGAGTAAATTTCTTGGATTATGTTGTTAAATATGAAGTTTGAGATAAGAAAAAGTATATGGAATGGTTTTACATAATTATGTCAAACTAAAAAATTTATGAATTTATGATCATAGCATGAAAGAATGAGTTTTCAAAAACCATGGGACCATAATTGCTATGTTGTGTGTTATAGAAGATGTTTTATATGTTTGAGAAATAATTTATTAAGAAAATACATATTGTAGCAAGATGACTATTTTATCGAAATTGTTTTTGTGGATTTCCTTGGTATCACTATGATTTCAAGTTTTAAGATTTCAAGCTATGTTTTAGAATATTTAGTTAATATATTTATATATGTTGAAGAAATATGAAACAAGAGTATGACTCAGCTTTACGAACACATATGTTACATGATTTCCAAGTTATGAGATTTTGAACCCCAATGATTTGAGCCGTGATTTTAGATTTATCAAGTATATGGGAATATGTTAGCTTAAGATATGAATTTAGAACTTCAGCTTATGGTACAAAGAAGTTTGGAATTCAGTATGATTCATAGTAACTGTCAGATACATATTATGTAGGCTTGAAATCGGAATGCCTATAAGCGAGTGATCCCTTGGGCATGATTTTCACAGCCACGGTCATGCTAAAGTCATATTGTTAGAGTTATATGAATCTAGAACTCTCAGAGTACTAAGATTTTAAAGACTCTTGTTCATCAATGGCTAAGCACCCACCCTTCAGTTTTTATTTTGATAAACTAGTTTAGCCAGTGGAGACAAAGAAATAGACAGTTAGTTAATGACTATGAAGAAATCATTAACCTTGGTACCAAGTTGTCCATTAGAGGATAGTTTCATCCCCAGTAGTTATAGAAAATGGGACCTAGTTAGGTGCCCACAACTTATCTGACAGGGACTATTATGATTATTGCAGGTGCTCTTGTCTGCCAGGGACTAAGTACTACCTCACAGTTTATGATTTTACACTACTAGAAAAAAACACTATTACCGACAGATTTTACCGATGGAAAATTTAATTTGCAACATATTTTGTCCACTAGTAATAATGTTGTCAGAATCATTATAGATGAAAAAATCCATCGATAACTGTTACTGACGGATCTTTTCTTCAAAAATTCTTCGGTAATTAGTTGTCTAATTCGTTAGGAATGAATGATTACCAATTGATTTTTCCATCGGTAATCATTGAATCTTTTTATTTTTTTATTTTATCGACGGAAAAATCCATTGGTAATCATTAAATTTTTTTTATTTTTTATTTTTATTGACAGAAAAATCCATTGGCAATTATTTTTGTAAAAATAAATATTATGTAATTTGTGTGTTACCTAATCATTTAAGAGTTTGTTTTTTATTTAAAGCTAATTATAAATATACAAATATATTTAATAATGAAAAATGATAAAAAAATTCATAATAAATAATAAGCACAACAAATTTAAATTCAAAATGTAAAATATATAAAAATGTCATAAAGTGTATAGACACAAATATAAAAAGTTCCATATATAAAGCAAAAAAAAAAAGAAACTCAAATCATGAGAAATCAGCAGCATCACCATCGCCATCGCCATCACTTTCATCATCATCATCATCATCATCATCATCATCATCATCGGTGTCAGGTGGTGCTTCTAAATGACCCCATGCCATAGATGTGATTCTTGTAAGGACCACCAATTGCCTTTTGCCACAACTGGTCCTCATCAATCGGTGGGCACTCCTCACCAGTTGTAATCCTCTGTTCCCGATAGGTTGTAGCCTCTTGATTGCACTGAACATAAGCATGCTAAAACAAAATAAAATTAAACCTCTATCAAATATATGAAATAATAAATTATATATATCTATATATACAAACATAAACCTCATAGAAATGATCTATCATATCTCCATGAACCTATCTTCATGATAAAATCAACCATAAACCATTAGTCTTTTATTACAAAATTTTTTGGGTTATAAATATTTCAACAAAATGGTGAAATTTTTCACAAGGAGAGCACATGAGGATTCTATATGCTTGTAATATGACAAACTATACATGAGATTTTGTGTATCTAGGCACTATTTCTTTCTATGATTACACATGTAAAAGCATTCAATGTGAATCATCTGAACCTTGCTGGTTGAGATCTATGCTTAGTTACTCAATCTCATTGTTATATTTCTCCTAGAATGTCAGCCAACTAAGTTATCACACTTGTAACTTGTTTTAAGTTTTTTCCTTCCATGAAATATAGACATCTCCGTTTCCTGAGTAATGTATTGCTAAAATCTCCCATAGTCAACTCAAGCAATAAATTTTCTTCTTTTTCTTAAAATGCTTGATTATATAACTCAACCTACTAACTAACAGCTTGTAAACATTTGAAATTGCAATTCTTCAACAAAATGGATGCCATTCTTTCATAGTGACCTAAACTATTCATTATGTGGAAGTTGAAGTACAAATCAGGTTGTTTTGGACATCAATGTCAAATTCAATTCACACCAATAATGATTCAATGCACAGGCAGTTGGTTTTCACAGTATTTGCGAGTGAATTTCTCAGTACAGTGATTCCTAGAATTCTGAAACATAAAAGTTGCATCCTATCAATATTTTTTGGAGAAAGGAGAACTAAGAAGAAGTAAACAAGTTTTTCACAAAAAAGGGACCCAAAGGTTCCTAATTGCATAATTACCAATTGTCTAGTTAAATTTCAACAAGAAGTCAAGGAAAATTCAGCCAACAGAGAACAGACTCAAATCTCCCAAAAATATTCAATTGGATAGCATTATGACCTTTCCAACCTAAGTAGTTATCACAATAACTAACCCAAAATTTTCCAATTAGACACGTCATAACCCTCAATATTTTTTCCTATTTAGGTGATGTGTGTCCAAAAATGAATGAATACTGAAAAAAAGAAAAGAAAAAGGCAACTTCTAAAAAGAAGAGCAAGTAAAATACACAAGAGAGAGAGGGGGACTTACAATAGGCGGCGGTGTGGTGAAGCAAAGTGCGGTGTTGTGGTTCGACATTCATAGCATGTGGGGCCTTGGGCAGGGGTGTGTTTGGAAGTGATGGGGTGGCGTTGGTGTCGGAAGGCCGCAACGTTGGGACAGCTGGGTCACAGCGATGGCGATGGGCTGGGCCACAACGTGCTTTAGGAGGAAGGTCCATGACACGAAGAGAGAGAGAGAGATAGAGACCAAAAGAGAGAGAAGGTCAAGAAAACAATGAGGGGGGAAGAAGCAAGTTATCCTTATTGCTGGTGGATTTTTAAATTTCAAATGGAATCAATCTGCTAGTAATGACAAGATTCGTGGTTTCCTAAATTTTTTTTCTCTTACACTTACTGACAGATTTTTCCGTAGGTAATTAAATTTTAAAAAATTAATCTTACTAGCAGATTTTTTTGTCGATAAAAAATTCATTAGTAAAATTAATTCTACACAAAAGATAAATTCATAATAGTTACCAATGGATTAATATTGGCGTGAATTAAACTGATGGATTTACTGATGGAAAAATCTATCGGTAATGACTGAAACCCAAAATGCTTGAATTTCTTGCTTTCCATCAGTAAATTCATTGAAAATACTGATAGAATATGTATTTATTATACGACCGAAATTCCATCGGTAATGACTGAAACCCAAGAAATATTCACATGTTTCTTGTAGTGTTACAGCTTTTATTGTTATAAATGTATTTATTATATTAAGCATAATGTTTCCTGATGCTCTGTCGCACCCCCAATTGAAATGATTCCATGTTCAATTATGAGTTAAAAATGGTTGTTGTGAATTTATAGAATGAAAGGTATTTTCCTAGCTAGCTATGTATGAAAATATCAAATGGTTTATGATTATTGCATGTATATTGTATTACATTCCTTAGTTGTCCCATGTGGGTGATGGGTGAGAGCTCATTCACTGAGTTTGTTGACTCACCCCTCTCCCTTCCTCTCATAGTTGCACATACAGACATTGTTTAGTCATCGGTCCAGTAGCCGCAGTAATCCCTTGGTGAGCTTTACATTGTTGTGAGGCTTAGTTTAGGATTTTGTTAGTTTTAGAGGGCTCTAGTAGTTTTGTAGGCAGGATCCGAGCCACGTATGTATTTTGAAATACTATAGTTATTTTTAAAGTTTATTTAATTCCCTATATGCTTCCAGAGTCTAAGTATGGATTTCAACTACTGATTTTGATTTGATTAGTTATATAGTTTGAATCAGTTTTCAAGTATTAAGCAAGGTTTTAGATTTAAGATTTATATCATGTGATGGATTAGTTTATGATTTCATGACTAGCATACTGAATTGAAAGGGTTTTCAGAGCTTGAATATTAAATATTTCCAGCTTTTTGAAATTAAATGCTATGCTTTAAATAGAGAAAAATCATATTTTAAGGATAATATTATACTATTATATGCATTTAGAGAGACAAGTTACTCAAAAGGCTTACATGGGGATGAGATTCCTCACGTGTCGGTCACGTCCCAAATCTGGTTGTGACACTCCTACCATATGATATATTTTTACATAGATGGCCACAATTATGTGCTTCCTCGAGATCCCTCGAGATGCCTAATTCGTCCCGTATCCATGTTTATTTTTTCGTTCATTCACTACTATATTTATGAGTCTTACTTTTGATTCGGAGTCCCCTTTTCTTGTTTTTCCATTGTACATGACTCATCAACCAGCTATTACACCAGCAGCTCAATAAGCACCACTGCCACCTATGCCCGCACAACCATCATAGCCTGTCATTATCATTGAGTCGGATACTTTGGAGGAGACTTCTTCTAGTTCCTTAGTTTCCTCAAGAGGTAGTGGGGACTGGTAGGAATACTTAGCTAATATGCCCAACAGGCACTATTCTCCTTTTGTTTGATTGATTGTGTGGTGTATCCAGCATCTATATAGGCATAGGATGACTTAGCTTCCCTTACCTTGAATCACTATTCTTGGCTTTCAGGTATGATCTTTTGATGAGCAACTCATCAAGGGAGTTAGGATTTTCTACTTATTGTTGGTTGTATTTTGATATAATATAACCCAAACTAGGAAGTCAGTGTAAGGTCTAGGGTAGGATCATTTATGCATGATACAAATGTACTTATGTCTGGTTGTTCATAGTAAAACTGTATTACTTAACCACCTATATATATAACGTGAATTATGGTGTGCTTTTAATATGTGTATCATGCCGCCGACTACTCATAATGTTCATTTTATTTCGCTATTTCTATGTGTTAATTATTATGTTGTAAAATTTCAAAAAGCAAAAACTTAGTATGACTTTTAGTGCAAGACTCCTATTTATTACCTGTATATACTTTATATGATCAAGCAATAAAAAAAAAAATCTCATGGTAACAACTACTTATTGTAATGTTATGACTGGAGCATAGCAATATAGTACAAAGGGTGTTACAAGCTTGACTTGTGACATGTCAAGGGAAAGGTTATAGAGAAACTCAAGAAAATAGAGAAAGTTTTCTTTTTAGGCACAAGTGGAAGGAAAGAATTTGCAAGCAAGAAAGATGCCTTCATGGGTTTGTGAAATTTTTCATGGACAAGGCAGATCTGTGTCAGAAGTTAGGGTTCCAACACTGCGTTGAGCCAAAGTTGAAGAAGCCACAGAGGCCTTTCAAGGTTGGTAATATGCTCTCTGTGTTTGAAGTGCAGAACCCCCACATACATGGAATAGTATAAATTGGCAACAATGAGTTTTGCTCAAGCAAAAGTCATAGGCTTCATTGGTGAGAGTAGCTAATGAAAGAAATTCTTTTTAAGTTGAAGGGATTTCGTACAAAAAATTAGGCATTTAGCCAAAAAAGATTAAGGTGTAGTGTTCTTCAACAAAAACCTTGTGGCTATCCTCATGGCTATTAGGTATAAATTCATTGTAAGAAAGCACACTCATAACAATCCTTTAATAAGAAAGATGCTATTTACGGTTGGCATAGAAAATGTCTAGGTTGAGAGTCATCTTGGACAAAATGTAAAGAACGTATAGAGAGTGACCAACCATCCCATATTGAAAACGAAAATTAATTGTTGGTTGTTTCATTCCAGAAGTGAAAAGAAGCCCAGAAGATAGCGGCGTTGCACTTAATGCGCACACAACTTAGTTGAATTAGGTCAAGAATGCTTCTAGCTTTCTAGAAAATGGCATGAGAAGGTTCAACCATGTCTAACCAAGCAATGTACTTAGTGGTTGGGTCAAAAGGATATGCCCTATGTAGTCTATTGAGGTAAGATAATTGACTAGAATGGATTCCCAAAAAATGACAAGGTTTTCTATGTTAGGGTAAGATAATTGGCATAATTGACACAAAGGTAGTTTAGGAAAGTAGACTCAAATTGTTTACACCTATTTATAGAGCAAACAAGGCCTAAGCAGCGAACAGTCTGAGTGTGAAGTTGAAAGGGAATTAGTACCTTGTTGATAATGCCAATATTCGGAGTGGAATCTAGTTCAGTAGAAAGAGGAAGCATGGTTGGGATGCTAGAAGAAATGGAATCAGTTTGGAATTGGCTTTCCATTCTAGAAATGAGAAAGTAAAAATAGAGGTAGATATGGAAATTATGAAGAAGGAAAAGAAGAATATATCTGAGTGAGTTAGAAAGCCAAAGGAAAAGTTGAAGCACATAGGTTTGGTGTGAGGGAAAACCAAAAAATCTCTAACCATTTAAATTTATGTTGGTAAGATCAACCAATTGAGGGAGTTTTGGAGGAAAACTTAAATGTTTTTTCAAGTTTTGAAAACTGAAATTAGTAATGATGATGGAAATTGAATAGATATGAGGGGCATTAAATCTTGGATGACACAGCAAATGAGTAAGCGCGTGTTGAAAAGATATGTCAAAAATGGAAGGAAAAAAAAAACAACTCTTGCTAATCTCCAATAAAGAAATCTGAATAGAAGCAATAGTTTGGGGGCATCTATTAGGTGTCAAAATAAATTTTAATACATGTGTCTAATAGTAATGAAGAGACTGGGACACAAGAAAAAAAGCATAACGATGAAGGATAAGAAGGGGATAATGAGAAAAGGGGCCCACTTATTAGACAACTAGCAACGTCAAAATAATGTTGTGTTATGCAATGAAGTATTCAAGATTATGATAAAACACCCTTGGAAAATAGGAAGTGCAGTTAACAAGATCATGGGTCCATGAGTCCTTGGGGAGCAACCAAACAAAGGAGAGAAGCAAGCATGTTGGACTAATCAAAGTGAGAATTTGCAGGTTGTGAGCAAGATTTTAGGAAAGAATTTGCCTATAAATAAAAGCCTTGGGCTTAGTTATAAGAGATATAATTTGACACTCACACACTAAGTTTTAGTCTCTAAGTCATTTAGCACATATGGAGCAACAAACTATGGTTCGTGATTGTTTCAATTTAGTTTATTTAATGCATTATATTCTTTCTTGTCGAAATCTGCATTTAAGTTACTTGTTTTCAATTTATCTATTTGCTTTTATTTTGTTCACAATTTGTTTTGAAACTTTGATGACATTTTTCCACTTCTAACTTTTTAAACACTACACACAAAATGTCTTGATTCTTTGAGAGGAAGTGATTCACTTCCCCAAATTGAGATTTGGAATCAAAAGTATCGCACCTGTCACATTGTGATAGAGGTCATTAAAAACACCACAAACACTTTGTATACTTTTTCACAACAAACTAAACATAATATAAATCTTTAAAATAAATAAGAAAGTCTTATAAATAGAAACATACAGTTGGACGATAATGTAAAACCTACAACGTCAATATATTATCAGTAAGCTCTTTGATTGAAAACGATATATTCATGCAAGAATAATAATATTTTATTGACAGTGTAGAAATAATGAATGGCGAATAATTTTTCCATATCAATTTTTTCAAATTATCACTTATTTATGTTTTTCATTTTATTTTTTAAAAAAATGAAGTAGTTTTTCTATCACATATCCATTCCTCGCTATTTTCGTAATTTTACTCTCATATTACTACGAATACTTACATGAAATAATTCTATAAATTTTTGTGATGTTTTCTGGCAACAAATTATATTCTCGGCCTAATTTTCACAAACTATTCAAATTGTAAACACAAGCGTGTTAAACTCTATTTATTTTTTGAATTTAAATTTTAAATTATCTAATTTTGTAATTGAATATATAAAGAGATTTCTTAAAAAAATAATTAATTACTAAAACAATACACATGACATAATATTTATTATTTCAAGCTCCAAAATCTTGTATATATGGATATAGATTAATGATTTTGACGAAAAAAAATTGTATATGCACATAATAATAATAATAATAATAATAATAATAATAATAAAGTTATTAGGCAACAAATTATATCCCACAAATGTTAAATTTCTTTTATTAAATGTGTAAAATAAACTTTCTATGTGACTGTTCTTACCTAGAAATGTGACTAAAGTGCAAGTAGCTCCAACATTTGTGCAATAGGTGGGGTACTTGTAAAGATACTCCGATGCTCAAGTCAGTGGATGAATGAGGCATAGAATGGTAAAATAATAGCATGTTAGCTTTGTGATACCTGAAGGTGTTGAGCCCTTTATATAGTGTAAGGTGACCACGTGATAAGTTAGGAGGTGATCTTCCCTATATAAGGGAGATATTCCTAGGATTTAGTAGATATTAGATATTTTCCATACTTGCACGAGATATGATATAATATATAAGATATAATGTAATAATAATAGAAGATAAGGAGAGATATAGAGAGATCCTATATATGATTTATGAGATATCTTCAATTAAATCTAAGGTAAATATTTTGGGTTTTATGTGTGTGTGTGTGTATGTATGTATGTATATTCCTTTGTTTCTTTTCTTGTCTCAAGACACTTATCCATTTGTTTCCATCCATATCCCTGTTTTCATTGGCTCCCACCCAATGGCATGTACAATTTCCAAGCATAAACATCTTAATAGATACTTGATGTTTCATGGTGAATATCCAGTAAAATCAACTCTAATTTTGATGTTACTATGTTTAAGGACACAAATAAACCATCCGTTACGAAGTATTTATATTAAATTGAAAATTTGAGCCTACTTACATCTCACTCACACTGTTTTGTCTGATTTTTACTTTCCTAGACTACTAAAAAAAAAAAAGAAACAAAAAAAGTACTATAAAGTTGTGATCATACGAAGGTTAACAAGGTACACATTTTGTTTTGGATAACATAGCCATTGCTTTTATGTTTTAGGTAATAGTGTTTTGGTTAATTGTGTCATTTTCTCTTGTATACATTAATTATTTTTTTAACTATTTCTCTCAGTTCATAAATTTTCTTTTCTTTTCTATTTCTTTCTTATCTTACTTAGGTCTATTTTACCAGATTTTTTTTTATTATTTTCTATTGCATAAATTAAATGAATTATTATTTATTTTGGTGGAGAATAAATCTTTTCGGTGAACTAATTTGTTTATCTTTCCTGAAAAAGCCTCCATCATTTGATCGTAAAGGACAATTCATCCAGTCGATGGGATAGTGGGATCAATGATGTTAAGAATGAAAGCACTGAAAATGGCTCAACTTTTATTTCTACTTTTTAGTTTTAATTTTTTTTTAACTTTCTCTCTTTCCTTTATTTTAGTTATAGAATTGCACTATATTTGTTGAAAGAGTGTCTTACAATTCTAGAAAAGCAATTGAGTAAATAAAATAGGGAGAGATATTTATGAAGGGAGAGAAAGAGTTAAAAGAGTATTTAATGTGTATAAGAGAAAAAGATATAATTAACCAAAGCTTTAAGTTGACTATGAAAAAAAGTATTAGTATTTTGTTCGAGGCAAAGTATGAACCTTAACTCTCTCTCAATTCATAAATATTTTCTTTTCTATTTCTCTCTCATCTTAATTAGTTACCATTTTGCCAAATTTTTTTATTATTTTTTGTTGCATAAATTAAATGAATTTTTTTTTTTGTGGACAGTGAATCCTTTCGGTGAACTAATTTGTGTGATTTTACTACCAAATTTTGAAGTTATTCTTTGAAATAACTTGAAGTTTATCTTTCCCAGAAAAAGCCTGCATCATTGGATAGTAAAGGACAATTCATCTAATAGATTGGAAGATGTGATCAATAACGTTAAGAACACTGAAAATGAATCAACTTTTATTTCTACTTTTTAGTTTTAAATTTTTTTTAACTTTCTTAGTTTCATTTATTTTAGTTATAGAACTGTATTATATTCATTGGACAGAGTATCTTACAAATCTAGGAAAGCAATCAAGTACAAAAAATGGGGAGAGATATTTATGAAAGAGAGAAAAAGTTAAAAGAGTACTTAATGTGTATAAGAAAAAATGACACAATTAACCAAACCATTAAGTTTACTACGAAAGCAAGTACTAGGTATTTTCTCCGAAGCAAAATGAGTACCTTATCTCTTTTTCTCAATTCAAAAATTTTTTCTTTTCTATTTCTTTCTCATCTTAATAGGTACTATTTTTCCAGATTTTTAATTATTTTCTATTGTAAAAATTAAATGAATTATTATTATTATTATTTGTGGATAATGAATCTTTTTTATGAGCTTATTTGTGTAATTTTACTATCAAATTTTGAAGTTATTCCTTAAAAGTATTTTAAGTCTATCTTTTCTAGAAAAATCCTCCATAATTTGATCGTAACAGGCAATTCATCTAGTAGCTGGGATAATGGGATGAATAACGTTAAGAATGAAAACACTGAAAATGGCTTAACTTTTATTTCTACTTTTTAGTTTTTAATTTTTTTAACTTTCTCACTTTCACTTGTTCTAGTTATAGAATTGTATTATATTCATCGGAAAAGAGTGTCTTCCAATTCTAGGAAAGTAATCGAGTAAATAAAATGGGGAGAGATATTTATGAAGGGAAAGAAAGAGTCAAAAGAGTATTTAATGTGTATAAAAGAAAATGACAGAATTAACCAAAGCTTTAAGTTCACTAGAAAAGAAAATATTGGGTATTTTGTCCAAAGAAAAATGTGTACCTTAACTCTTTTTCTCAATTCACAAAGCTTTTCTTTTCTATTTCTCTCTCATCTTAATAGGGTACTATTTTGCCATTTTTTTTAATATTTTCTATTGCATAAATTAAATGAATTATTATTTTGTTTTGTGGTGAATGAATCCTTTCGGTAAGCTTATTTGTGTGATTTTATTATCAAATGTTGAAGTTTTTCCTTGAAAGTATTTGAAGTCTATCTTTTCCAGAAAAAGCCTCCATCATTTGATTGTAAAGGACAATTCATCCAGCAATTGGGATAGTGGGATCAATGATGTTAAGAAAACAAGCATTGAAAATGGCTCAACTTTTATTTCTACTTTTTAGTTTTTAATTTTTTTTAACTTCCTCACTTTCATTTATTTTAGTTATAGAATTGTATTATATTCATTGAAAATAATGTCTTACAATTCTAGGAAAGCAACTACGTAAATAAGATGGGGAGAGATATTTATGAAGGGAGAGAAAGAGTTAAAAGAGAATTTAATGTGTATAAGAGAAAATGATGCAATTAATCAAAACTTTAAGTTGACTAAAAAAGAAAGTATTGGGTATTTTGTTCAAAGCAAAATGTGTACCTTAACTCTTTCTCTTAGTTCATAAATTTTTTTTCTCAATTTCTCTCTCATCTTAATTAGGTACTATTTTGCCAGATTTTTAGATTATTTTCTATTGTGTAAATTAAATGAATTTTTATTTATTTTTTGGTGGAGAATGAATCTTTTCGATAAGCTTATTTGTGTGATTTTACTATCAAATTTGTATTTATTCCTTGAAAGTATTTGAAGTTTATCTTTGCCCAAAAAAAAGCCTCCATCATTTGATCGTTAAGCACAATTCATCCAGCAGCTAGGATAGTGGGATCTATGACATTAAGAATGAAAGCCCTAAAAATGGCTCAACTTTGATTTCTACCTTTTAGTTTTTATTTTTTTTTACATTCTCACTTTTCATTTAATTTTGTGATAGAATTATATTATATTCATCGGAAAAAATCTCTTACAATTCTAGGCAAGCAACCTAGTAAATAAGATGGGAAGAGATATTTATGAAGGGAGAGAAAGATTTAAAAGAGTATTTAATGTGTATAAGAGAAAATGACACAATTAACCAAGCCTTTAAGTTGACTACAAAAGAAACTATTGGGTATTTTGTCCAAAGCAAAATGTGTACCTTAACTCTTTCTTACAGTTCATATATTTTTTCTATTCTATTTCTCTCTCGTCTTAATTAGGTACTATTTTGGCTTTTTTTTATTATTTTGTATTGTGACAATTAAATGAATTTTTATTTTTTTTGGTAGAGAATGAATCTTTTCGGTGAACTGTTTTGTTTGATTTTACTCTCAAATTTTGAAGTATTCTTTGAAATTATTTGAAGTTTATCTTTCCAGAAAAAGCCTCCATCAATATAATTAATTGTAAAGGACAATTCATCCAGTAGATGGGATAGTAGGATCAATGATGTTAAGAATGAAACCACTGAAAATGGCTCAACTTTTATTTCAACTTTTTAGTTTTTAATTTTTTTTAACTTTCTCATTTTCATTTATTTAGTTATAGAATTGTATTATATTCATTGGAAAATGGGGAGACATATTTGTAACGTCCCGATTTTTTGTTAGAGTAAAAATGACTAAAATGACCCTGAGGTCATTTTCGACCTGGAACTCGAGGATAGCCAACCCGGCAGTCCTCGAGGGGCTAACTCAATGTTTGACTGGGATTAGTTGACTTGTGTATCCTTTCGGGATCGAAAATCTCATTCTCTGATATTTCAAGTCAAAATGATCAAAATACACTTGTGGTGTTTAACCCGAGTGCAAGTGCCGGATGAACCCTGAAACTTCTCCAGATGGTTTTAAAAGGTGTTTTATGTATTCTGTGACCTTAGTTTTAGTCCCGGTGGTCCCGGGTAGTTTTTGTACAAAATTACGATTTTGCCTCTAGTTTTGTGTTTTTGAGCTTAATCGTGTGATTAAGTAAACGTATGCAATATTAGGCTTTAATCGAAGATTAATTAATTTCCTTAATTAATCTAGGGTCAAAATAATTTATTAGAGTTGATTAGAACCTAAGATTGCTTAATTTAAACTCAAATCTTATTTTAAATTCAAGATTCCTAGTCATGGAATATTGAATAGTGTTTTCTCTCTCGAATTCCTTAAATCATGGAAATTTGTCTACATCGTTTATTCATAAAATGAATTTAAAATGCTCTAAATATGTATGAGCACTCCTTAATCATGTCATAAAATTACTAATTACATTCTTAGTTATCTAAACTTGTGCTTAGTAATTCCTAACCTTGCACATAAACTAATACACACCTAAACATATCATTAGCAGCCAATTAGATGAACAATTTTCTCTCCCCCTTGGCTGTTCTAATCTGGCCGAACCCATACCCCCATTTTTCCATCACATGTGTAAATTCTTACACTCAAAATATCCATGCTTACACCTCATCTTCAACTATGCTTTGAGTCATAAACACCATGCTTTCATCCATGCTTTATATGACCACTTCTAAAAGACTTTTTCCCTCATTTTTGCTGTCCAAAAATTGCCAGCTCTTCATGCCTTCTAGAAGGATTATTTCATTTCAAAATTTGAAAGAAAATAACTTCAAACACCATGCTTGAAGCCATACCTCCCATGCTTTCAACCTTACTCCTCCATGCTTCAAAATTCAATCTCTCACCTCATGGAACATGACGCAACCCACATGGTTTCTTCCTTCCCTCCATGAGCTCTCATTTGTTTTGTTTTTCTATAGATACCTTGCTTACTTGATCTTAAAAACACTTTAGATCATTTGCTAAGTTTTAGTTTTTCAAGCTTTCTTTGAGTTCTTTCCTTTTCTCTCAAGAGTTCTAAGAGTTCTTCTTTTTCATCTTCATTTTCTTCCTCTACCACCTTGAGCCACCATAGCACCACCACTAAACACCACCTCACAACCTTGAATCACCTCCTAAGCACCTAAACACTCAACCTCAACCACAAGCTCACCAAGAACACCTTTCCTTCCTTTTCCTCTCTACAAGGCCAAAGCTCTATCATCCTTTTAGGAGGAGTTTTCCTTTTCATTCTCACCTCAAAGATCAAGCCTTTGTCATCACACTTGGTAGGAGTTGCTTTAAAAGTTTTGTTTTTACTCAAAAATATGATTTTCTCAAAGTTTCTCTTGGTTTCTTATTAAGCTTTTCCTTGCTCTTCATTTTCTTTTTATTTCGCCTCAAGGCCTTGATATGAGCATGATGGCTTGATGATGAGAGTTTCTAGATGATGACTTGTGTTCATCTCAAAGAAACCTCTAAAGGTTGAGTTTTTCCTTTCTTTGAGCTTTATCTATATTATCTAACTCACATGGTTTTCAACTTAAGAAAACTTAATCTAAGGTTTTCAAAAAGCCCAAGCCTACCCTTGTCAATCTTAAAGTTGGCCGGCACGTTCTAGAGATTTTCTCTAGATAGGGGTTTTGGGTACTTAATAAAGAACATGACTTAGTTTCATTCTTTTTTTCCTTCCTTGTTTGATTTCGGTTCTCATTCCTTTTCCTCTATGAATTCGGTTCTTGTTTCCTTTTCTTTATGGTTTTGTTTTCTTTGAGTTTATTTCCTTTGAGCTTGATGATGATGTTCAAGAGCTATGTAATTCCTTTGAGAACTTGGTTCAAGAACTCTAAAGCTCACCTTGTTGATGAGATAGATGTTGGGTTGAGATTTTTTGTTCTCTTTAAAAGTCTCATATGAGCTCTAAGTTAAGACAAAATGAACTTGCATCCATATTTACTTTTATGTCATCACTAAGTGCTCAAGATTAAAGAATGAGCTTGCATTTCCATATTTATGTTTATGCTCTCACTACATCTCTTAGATAATAATGGATTGCGTAACATATTTATTTTATGCTCTCACCTCTTAATAAAGACTAAAACCAAGTGCATTGCATATTTACTTTTATGCCAAACACTTAAGAGATTTAGAGCTCATGGACTTACAGATTATTATCTCAAACAAAGTTTGAAAACATAAATCTTTTGCCCTTTTGATTTCGGCCTTGTGATGATGTTGAGTTTTAGAAGGAGATTCATCTAGTTACAAGTGCTAAAACTTGTGTTCCATGATTTTCCTAAGCTTAGATGGTTTTAAGAAATGCTTTGAGCAAGGTTTTATGATTTTAAAACCTCTTGAGATTTATTTGAAATGGCTACTACCCTCATGAGTTTTATAATGGTTTTGATGAAATAAATTATTTCTAAGTGAGTTTTGAAAGTTTTAAAAAGGTTCCAAGAGAAACTAGCAATTTATGTGTTTTAGAAATGAAGTTTTATACATTGTTTGATGGAGATGATTTCGGTTCTGCCTTGCCTGAGTTCTCACTATTTTATGCTATTTTAATGATGATAATATGAGTATGCTCATGTATATTTGATGCTAAAATTAATATGTGAAAGTTAAGACAAGTTAGTAACTAGAAACAAATTAATTTGAGACTTTTAGATCCCTTAGAAATATAATTTTCTGGATTCTGTCCAGCAAGGTTTAAAATTAGAAATCATGGTTTATAATTAGTCTAAATATATAGGAACTACTCACAATTAGTTTAGGACTTGATCTTGATGCCTTAGGAGCAAACTGAACTTAGAAAGGGTCAAAGTTGTGACTCCTAGGTACTCGTAAAGTATGAATTATAGATTCTACACTCTTGAGGTTTAGAATTGGTTATGATCATAGATTTGAGTTAGGAATACTTAGATATGAGCCTATAGGTACCCAAGAGCTTAAGTTGTGATGTTAGACAACTTAGATATAAAGTTAAGAGACCTTAAGGGTCAAAGCATAAGACATTAAGAGACTTTACTGTTTGATAATGCAAGTGTGATCCATTGATACATATGCTTTGATGATGTATGAGCTATGATGTAGTGATTCATTGAAATGTTAAGTTATCATGAGTATGAAAGTTGAATGAGTAATGCATATGTGTAATGAGCTTGTGGCATAAAGTTGATTTGAAGGAAATTCAGTACACAGCTGTTATGCATATGTGTAACATTTTTTATATGAGATTTAAAACCCTGGGTGACACCAGTTCGGTTGAGCACCCCCAAGAGATTTTTATGTGACAAAGCACTGAGACGCGCTTTCCTGGGTGACACTGGTTCGGTCGAGCACCCCTAGGGGAGACAAATCCGTGAGGGTATGAGTTAGATACAGCCTACCAAAGCGGACAAATTGATGTGGCTAGATGCCCGTAAAGCGTTTCAAAGAGGGTATATCCTAAGATAGATGATCCCTAGCCCCCTAACCCGTACTCAAGGAGTCGGGATTATTTTATTATGTTTCGCTTATTCAGATAATAAGCAAGAGCTAGTGATGACTAGCTAAGGTATGAGCTCATAACCTAGATGTTTTAGGGTGGCCCTATAATGCTATAGTATGATGATTTATGTCACAAAGATTGAGGAAAGTTCCACGTGAAAGATTTATGCCCCTTTATGCCACTTGAATGCTTTTTGATGATTATGATTTGTTGAGTTATTTGTTTAAAGTATTGCCATGCAATCATGCTTGATTTGTTGCATTCATAACATTAAGATGCATTTCTAAAAGGAATGAACCTTGGATAATTTAGTCTATGAAACCTAACAATGAACTTCATATGCATGCTCATCTTTTATAAATAAACCTAAGGTTCCTGAGGATGTGAATGATGTAACCCTAGATAGGAGGTCCTTACTGAGATTCTTTAGTAAGATTCTCACTCCTTTCTCTTCTCTCTTTCTCTTCCGTCACATCTTCAGAGATCGATGACGACGTTCATGGTTTTCATTGACACGCCAGTCTGAGAGGTGCATTACGACCTGGACCACTGCTCCATCACTTCGAGGGTCATTGTGCTATACGTGTTTTTGTGTATATGGGACGACCTTTTGCCTACCCAATGTCCAGCTATCGTTTCACTCCTACTGCTCTTTTTAGTGACGATGACATGATCTTCTAGCGCATGTGCCCCCGTGATGAGCTGATTCGTCATGCTCATCCATCTGCCTTAACGGTATGTGACTATTCGAAGTATGTACCCCGATCGAGGAGGTCGGAGACGGATCCATCCGAGGACTAGCCTATGCACATCTACTTGGAGAGTTCTGCCCCCACTCCTCCATATGGACAAGAGAGGAATGAGGCTATCGTGACGCAGCCGCACTTGGCAAGGAGAGCCAAGATGCACCCTCGCCGTGGAGCTCATGTTCAGGCGACGCACATCCATGTTCTACTCCACTGGCCCACACAAGAGGAGCTCGAGCAATTTACCGGATACATACCTCCATCACCTGAGGGTTCCCATTGCCGGTAGACTTTGTTGGAGAGCTGTATGAGTGCTTGAATCGTCACGAGGTCTTCCCCTTCGGCAGTATCTTTTGGGAGGGGAATTTGAGTATAATACTCATAGCTTTGGTAGGAGGGTAGTGTAGCTGGTTTTTATTTCCGTCATTCCATGTACTTTACTGCTTTTGTACTTTCCTATCATTTTTTGTGTATTGTAAGCTCAACCCAATTCTATAAGGGCGTGACTCTATGTAAACCTAATTATGATATTAATGAAATGTTTCCTTTGTTGTGATATTCTCTGTTCCATTGCTATGTGTCCATTTGCTGTGTTCTTCATAACTTGTTATTTGTGTTTTACCTTTCTGTCTCACGAGAAACGCGGCTCTCACTTTGCTTTATATTTCAGAAAAAAAATTTACCCGTGTTTTCCGCTAAGTATTTTAATAAATAAATGAGACTAAGAAAGAATAGCCTAATGATTAACCTAATGTGATCTAGAGTATTGGGTTAAAAATTAGGGTATTACAATATTTATGAAGGGAGAGAAAGAGTGAAAAGAGTATTTAATGTATATAAAAGAAAATGACACCATTATTTAAAGCTTTAAGTTGACTAAAAAAGAAATTAAAGTATTGAGTATTTTGTAAAAACAAAATGTGTACCTAAACTCTTTCTCTCAGTTCATAAATTTTTTCTTTTCTAGTCCTCTCTCATCTTTATTAGGTACTATTTTGCTAGATCTTTAAATTATTTTTCTGTTGCATAAATTAAATGAATTTTTTTTGTCGAGAATGAATCTTTTTGGTGAGGTTATTTATATGATTTTACTATCAAATTTTGAAGTTATTCCTTGAAAGTATTTAAAGTTTATCTTTCTCAGAAAAAGCCTTCGTCATTTGATCGTAAAGGACAATTCATCTAGTAGCTGAGATAGTGGGATCAATGATGTTAAGAATGAAAACACTGCAAATGGCTCAACTTTTATTTCAACTATTTAGTTTTTAATTTCTTTTTAACATGCTCACTTTCATTTATGTTATTTATATTCATCAGAAAGAGTGTCTTACAATTCTAGAAAAGCAATCAAGTAAATAAGATGGGGGGAGATATTTATAAAGGGAGAGAAAGAGTTAAATGGGTATTTAATGTGTGTAAGAGAAAATGACACAATTAACCAAAGCTTTCAGCTTACTGTAAAAGAAAATATTGGATATTTTGTCCAAATGTGTACCTTAACTCTTTCGTTCAGTTGATAAATTTATTGTTTTCTATTTCTCTTTCATCTAAAGTATGTACTATTTTGCCATTTTTGTATTATTTATTATTGTGTAAATTAAATGGATTATTACTACTTTTGGTGGAGAATGAATCTTTTCAGTGAGATTATTTATGTGATTTTACTATCAAATTTTGGAGTTATTCCTTGAAAACATTTTATGTTTATCTTTCCCAAAAAAAGCCTCCATCATTTGATCATAAAGGACAATTCGTCCAGCAGCTAGGATAGTGAGATCAATGACGTCAAGAATGAAAGCACTGAAAATGGCTCAACTATTATTTCCACCTTTTAGTTTTTATTTTTTCTTAACTTACTTTCATTTATTTTAGCTATAGAATTGTATTATATTCATCGGAAAGGGTGTCTTACAATTCGAGGAAAGTAATCGAGTAAATAAGATGGGGAGAGATATTTATGAAGGGAGAGAAAGAGTTAAAAGAGTACTTAATCTGTATAAGAGAAAATGACACAAGTAACCAAAGCTTTAAGTTGACAACAAAAGAAAGTATTGAGTATTTTGTCAAAAGCAAAATGTATACCTTAATTCTTTCTCTCAGTTCATAAATTTTTTTTTCTTTTCTATTTCTCTCTTATCTTAGTTAGGTATTATTTGGCAGATTTTTTTATTATTTTCTATTGCGTAAATTAAATGAACTACTAGTATTATTTTTTTATTTTGTGGAGAATGAATCTTTTTGGTGAACTAATTTGTGTGATTTTACTATCAAAATTTCACATTATTCTTTGAAATTATTTGAAGTTTATCTTCCATAGAAAAAGCCTCCATGATTTGATTGTAAAGTATAATTCATCCAGTAGGTGAGATAGTGGTTAATGACATTAAGAATGAAAGCACTGCCGGCAGCTGAAGACTAATCCTTTCGAGGAGTGAAGATAACAGAAGCGAGTTTTGCCTCTCCCAACAAAGCCCCTTTCTATATACACGACAGGAGTCAAACCCTTGACACATGCTTAAAGGACCCAGTCACCTTACCAACTATGCCAGGCTTTGTTGATTTCTCACTTTCATTTATTTTAGTTATAGAATTGTATTATATTTATCGGAAAGAGTGTCTTAGAGTTCTAGGCAAGCAATCAAGTAAATAAAATGGGGAGCGATATTTATGAAGGGAGAGAAAGTGTTAGAAGAATATTTAATGTGTATAAGAGAAAATGACACAATTAACCAAAGTTTTAACTTGACTGCAAAAGAAAGCATTGGGTATTTTGTGCAAAGCAAAATGTGTACCCTAACTCTTTCTCACAGTTTATAAATTTCTTCATTTCTATTTCTCTCTCATCTTAATTAGGTACTATTTTGCCTAATTGTTTTATTATTTCTTATTGTGCAAATTAAATAAATTATTATTTTTTTAGCAGAGAATGAACCTTTGCAATGAACGAATTTGTTTGATTTTGCTATCAAATTTTGAAGTTATTCATTGAAATTATTTCAAGTTTATCTTTCCTAGAAAAGCCTCCATCATTTGATTGTAAAGGACAATTCATCCAGTAGGTTGGATAGAAGGATAATGAGATAAATGACGTTAAGAATGAAAGCATCGAAAATGGCTCAACTTTTACTTCTACTCTTTAGTTTTTAATTTTTTTTAACTTTCCCACTTTCATTTATTTTTGTTATACAATTGAATTATGTTAATCAGAAAGTATGTCTTACAATTCTAGGAAAGCAATCAAGTAAATAAAATGGGGATAGATATTTATGAAGGGAGAGAATGTGTAACACCCTAATAGGACCCCACTGTGCTTAAGTTCACATTTGGATTCTATTAGTTGTCACTTATGCCTTGCATTTATTTTCTTTTGAAATTAACTTAGAAAAATAGTGGAAGTTTTTTTTTAAAATAAATTAATTTTTTGAAAACTTAAGCTCAGAATTAGAAGTGAAATACATAGCACTTTTATAGATAATAATCAAGTTACATTGCACACTTAATTAAATAAGCGGAATAAGAGACTAAGTGTAGAACCATTATCACATAATCTGGAATATAATCACTTAATACATAAGTCACAACAGGACATATATCATACTGATAAGTTATTACAAATAACAATATAAGTTCTACTATTACTAATTGTTTCTCACAAACTATAATGTAACTAAAGCTAGGAATGCTCCTACTTGAAAGGTTTGAAATCTTCATGCGCTACCTCCTTCCTCAGCTACAGCTTCGTTGCTTTAGGTGGACACGTCTGTCTCTAGTAACGACAACGAAAAATAAACATAGGAGTGAGAAATACATGATTTCTCAGTAGGAGTTCCTACTCATACCAAAAGTGTCATCGTTGTCGTCCCAGTCACTTTGGGTTTATTATAAAAAGGTGAATAGGTAAGGATTCAATTATCAAACTTTCACAAACCTGATTAGCCGAAGTGCAGTTACTTTTAAACTAATCTTGAACATTAGCAGAAATATCCATTCAGTATTTCATCAAGCATACATATAAGCATATCATGTAAAACCACTAATAAGCAATAATCATTTAGGAGCTGCATGCATTTCATGATTAATCATCCTCAACATTCACTTGTTTAGTGATCATCATCTTTCATTTATTTCATCAACATATTTCTTAATTACTCACGGGATGAATGCATCAATGCCTTAGACCACCCTAAAGGATAATGAGCTCATACCGTGGCCGTTGCCACAACCTTTTTGGTTTTCATTCCATTGCCATGATCCCAACGGTTTAGGGGGTTAAGCCGTGAGTTTAGCTCAAGTCCACTTTTCTAGACTTTCATTGCTACTTTTTCAAACTTTACTTTTATTTTCTTTCCGTTGCCGTAATCTCAATGGTTAAGAGTGAGCTTAGCTCGAGTCCACTTTTCCAGACTTTCATTGCTAATTTCCCAGGCTTTTATTTTTATTATTTCCTTTGAAAATGAATGTATGGATATCATCATGTAATCACAATAAATCATGGGTAATCAATCATTCATCCTCATCATTTCATAACTCATCACCATACATTCACATTACTATAATTCACTTCATGAAACATGGATAATATCATATAAATCTCATAGTAAACATTTTCATAAATGATTCATATTAAGCAACCAAAGTTATCAAGTTGAGTTCCTAGTGTTCCTAAGAGGTAATGGATGTCTTAGTATTATCTTTTTCTCTTAGTGTTCTTTGTACTCTTAGCATTCCATTAATACATTAATGTACTTCAAAATATTATTATAGGTTCTTTATATATTATTATTATGACTTTCATATAACTCTTGAAGATTATTATTCTACTTAAATTCTTAAAATTCTCTCTTTACAAGACTTGATTCTTTTATTTATAGTTTTGACATCTTTTAGAAGAAAGTTTATAATTCTCTATATACTTGTTATCTCAGCTTAGTAAAGGTAGTTCCAAATTCCTAACTCATCAAATTTTAGCATTTACATCTTTGGAATAGTGTAAATCAACTGTAAACCATGCATAGGAGGGTTCCCAGGAAAGAGAGGTGGGTCACAATGGACATACTTAAATACCAAGTCTTTCCTTAGCTTAACCTTTCCAAACTGCACTTTCACAGTACACTATCCTGAAATTTATTTCTCATTCTGTATTAACGTGGTACAAAGCTTTATACATAACATACATGGGTGTATTCCTATATGTGTTAGCTCTCCAACAAAGTTGAAATCAGTCCATTTGCATTTTTCTAGAGTGAGTTACACCTATTTTACTTCTACAAGGTCAGATTTAAAGTTTCAGTCTTAGGCTCTACTTTAAAAATTTATATCTTGAGCTAGAAAACTCCGTTTTGGGTGATTCTTTTTGGAGAGTGTTCTATAATGAGTCTAGTTTATAGTAAAATTATTTTAATTTCGAGATACTTGATATTTTATGAACAGTAGCTTTCGAAGTACCTGCTGCCAGAAACAACTAGAAATTCCAGCACCTACCATTTTCATGTCTTAAGTTACCTTTATTAAATCAGGTTTCACATACAATCTTTTCAAGTTATATTTGAGTTTGATAACATCACAAGGGTACTCATAACAGAATAGAACATGTCATATTTCTAAAAATATATTTTTCAAATAATCATTTAAAACGTTTGACAATAACTCAAACTTGAGGCATTCTATCAAGGTTAGAAGCCAACAATGCTTGAACAATTAAAGATGAAGCTCCTACCTCTTGTGTAGGGTCTAAAAAGGGTCCTTCTCTTCTTCCTTAAGCTTTGAACAAGAGTCTTTGGAGTGGATGACCCTCCTTGAATCTTGGCTCTAGAACTTGAATGCTTAAGAAAATATTTCTCACTAGAGTTAAAGATTGTAACTCTTGTGAGGGCTAGTGAAAGTTTGGACTTAGGATTGAAGTGTTTGGATGAAGTTTAGAGGATCAAGAGAAGTCTTTGAAGAAGATAAGAAGAATGATAGAATAAGAAAGAAAGAACACTTAGGGAGTTTCTGAATTGAAGAGAGTTTGAGGAGTATTTATAGTGAAAAGATTAGAGAAAAAACAGAAGAAGGAAAGCACTTGGAGAATGATTTATGGAAACATGTTGGCTGAATTTTGGGATGAAAATGCTCCTTGTTTTGTGCAAACATGTTTCCATGTTTTGTGCAAACATGTTGGATGAAAATGCTCCATGTTTTGTGCAAAGATGTTAGTGGAGATTTTCTAACATTTAGTGCATGTATGTGATTCAGAAATGTGTATGATGTATGTGGTTAAATTATTGTGTTATCATCTTAATCCAATAGCTTAGATTCATTCTTGTCTAAAGACAAGTCTAGAGATTTGTGCAAATGGCATTGTAGTAATTTCTTTAACTAAGACAAGGATATTTTTGTAATTAGACAATGATAGTGGTATTCTTGTAATTCCATTCATAGAGTAAGGGTATCTTTGTCATTTAATAAGGCAAGGGTAGTTTGGTAATTTCCTTTAAATAGCAAGGGCATTTTCATAATTTCCACTAAGTGATGGTATTTTCGTAATTCTTTGCATTTTTCTCTAGACATACTTAAGTAGTCTATTTGTTATGTTTCATAACATTTGTCCAGATTCTCTTAGTTTTGCTATCGCTACTTAATATTTATCTTAGTTATAAATTTGGGGATGTTACAGAATGAGTGAAAATAGTATTTTATATGTATAAGAGAAAATGACACAATTAACCAAAGCTATAAGTTGACAACAAAAGAAAGTATTGGGTATTTTGTCCAAAGCAACATACGTACCTTAACTCTTTCTCTCAGTTCATAATTTTTTTTCTTTTCTATTTCTCTTTCATCTTAATCACGTACTATTTTGAATAATTTTTTATTATTTTCTAATGTGTAAATTAAATGAATTTTTGTTTTTTTTTGGTTAAGAATTAATCTTTTCAGTGAATGAATTTGTGTGATATTTACTATCAAATTTTGAAGTTATTCATTGAAATTATTTGAAGTTTATCTTTTCCTGAAAAGCCTCCATTGTTTGATTATAAAGGACAATTCATCTAGTAGGTGGGATAGTGGGATCAATGACGTTAAGAATGAAAGCACTAAATATGACTCAAGTTTTATTTCTACATTTTAGTTTTTATTTTTTTTAACATTCTCACTTTCATTTATTTTGGTTATAGAAGTGTATTATATTCATTGAAAAGTGTGTCTAACAATTCTAGGAAAGAAAACGAGTAAATAAAATGAGGAGAGATGTTTATGAAGGAGTGAAAAGAATATTTAATGTGTATAAGACAAAATGACACTATTAGCCAAAGCTGTAAGTTGACTACAAAAAAAAGTATTGGGTATTTTGTCAAAAAAGCAAAATGTGTACCTCAACTCTTTCTCTCAATTAATAAATTTTTTCTTTTCTAGTTCTCTCTCAACTTAATTAGGTACTATTTTTCCAGATTTTTAGATTATTTTCTATTGCATAAATTAAATGAATTATTTTGTTTGTGGAGAATGAATCTCTTTGATGAGCTTATTTGTGTGATATTACTATCACATTTTGAAGTTATTCCTTGAAATTATTTGATGTTTATCTTTCCCAGAAAAGCCTTCATCATTTGATCATAAAGGACAATTCATCTAGTAGATGGGACACTGGGATCAATGAGGTTAAGAATTAAAGAAATGAAAATGGCACAGCTTTTATTTCTACATTTTATTTTTTATTTTTTAATTTTCAAACTTTCATTTATTTTAGTTATAGAATTGTATTATATTCATCGGAAGGAATGTCTTACAATTCTAGGAAAGCAATCAAGTAAATAAAATGGGGAGAGATATTTATGAAGGGAGAGAAAGAGTTAAAAGAGTATTTAATATGTAAAAGAAAACAACACAATTAACCAAGGCTTTAAGTTGACTACAAAAGAAAGCATTGGGTATTTTGTCTAAAGCAAAATGTGTGCATTAACTATTTCTCTTAGTTCACAAATTTTTTCTGTTCTATTTCTCTTTCATCTTAATTATATTAGGTACTATTTTGCCATATTTTTATTATTATTTTATATTGCGTAAATAAAATGAATTATTACCTTTTTTGGTGAAGAATGAATATTTTCTGTGAGCCTATATGTTGTGAGCTTATTTGTGTTATTTTACTATCCAATTTTGGAGTTATTCCTTGAAAGTATTTGATGTTTATCTTTCCTAGAAGAAGCCATCATCATTTGATCATAAAGGACAATTCATCCAGCTGCTGGGATAGTAGGCTCAATGACAACCAGAATTAAAACATTGAAAATGACTCAATATTTATTTGTACCTTTTAGTTTTTGATTTTTTTAACTTTCTCACTTTCATTTAATTTAGTTACAGAACTATATTATATTCATTGAAAAGAGTGTCTAACAATTCTTAGAAACCAATCAAGTACATAAAATGGGGAGAGATATTTATGAAGGGAGAGAAAAAGTTAAAAGAGTATTTAATGTGTATAAGAGAAAATGACACAATTAACCAAAGTTTTAAGTTGACTATAAAGGAAAGTATTGGGTATTTTGTGCAAAACAAAATGTGTACCTTTATTATTTTTGTCAGTTCATAAATTTTTTTTGTGGAGAGTGAACCTTTTTAGTGAATGAATTTGTGTGATTTTGCTATCGAATTTTGAATTTATTCATTGAAATTATTTGAAGTTTATCTTTCCCAGAAAAGCCTCCATCATTTGATTGTAAAGGACAATTCATCCAGTAGGTGGGACAGTAGGATCAATGACGCTAAGAATTAAAGCACTGAAACTGGCTCAACTTTTATTTCTACTTTTTAGTTTTTAATTTTTTTTTTACTTTCTCACTCTCATTTATTTTAGTTATAGAATTGTATTATATTCATCGGAAAGTATGTCTCACAATTCTAGGAAAGCAAACAAAATGGCGAGAAATATTTATGAAGTGAAAGGAAGAGTGAAAAGAGTATTTAATGTGTATAAGAGAAAATGACACAATTAACCAAAGTTTTAAGTTGACTGCAAAAGAAAGTATTGGGTACTTTTTCCAAAGCAAAAATGTGTACTTTAACTCTTTCTCTCAGTTCATAAATTTTTTCTTTTCTATGTCTCTTTCATCTTAATTAGTTACTATTTTGTCAAATTTCTTCTATTATTTTCTATTGTGAAAATTAAATGATTTTTTTTTTTTGTGGAGAATGAATCTTTTCTATAAACTTATTTGTGTGATTTTACTGTCAAATTTTGAAGTTATTCCTTGAAAATTATTTGAAGTTTATGTTTCCCAGAAAAAGCATCTGTCATTTGATCATAAATGACAATTCACCCAGTAGATGGGATAGTGTGATTAATGACGTTAAGAATTAAAGATCTGAAAATGGCTCAACTTTTATTTCTACTTTTTAGTTTTTAATTTTTTTTAACTTTCTCACTTTCATTTATTTTAGTATTGTATTATTTTCATCGGAAAGAGTGTCTTACAATTCTAAGGAAAAGTAATCGAGTATTTATTATGTATAAGAGAAAATTATACAATTAACCAATGCTTTAAGCTGACTACAAAAGAAAGTATTGGGTATTTTATCGAAAGCAAAATATATGCTTGAATTCTTTCTCTCAGTTCATAAATGTTTTCTTTTATATTTATCTCTCATATTAATTATGTACTATTTTGCCCAAAAAGTTTTATTATTTTCTATTGTGTAAATTAAATGCATTGTTATTATTTTTTGGTTGAGAATAAATCTTTTCTGTGAGTTTATTTGTGTGATTTTACTATCAAATTTTGGATTTGTTCCTTGAAAGTATTTGTAGTTTATCTCTCCTAGAAAAAGCCTTCATCATTTGATCATAAAGGACAATTCATCCAAAAGCTAGGATAGTGGGATCAGTGACGATAATAATGAAAGCATTGAAAATGGCTCAACATTTATTTCTTCTTTTTAGTTTTTATTTTTTGTTTTAACTTGCTCACTTTCCTTTATTTTAGTCATAAAATTGTATTATATTGGTTGAAAAGAGTATCTTAGAATTCTAGGAAAGCAATCGAGTAAATAAAATGGGGAGAGATATTTATAAAGGGAGAGAAAGACTTAAAAGAGTATTTAATATGTACACGAGAAAATGACACAATTAACCAATGTTTTAAGTTGACTTCAATAGAAAATATTGGGTATTTTGTCCAAAGTAAAATGTGTACTTTAACTCTTTCTCTCTGTTCATAAATGTTTTCTTTTCTATTTCTCTTTCATCTTAATTAGGTGTTATTTTGCCATCAGTTCTTTTTTTTTTTTCCCATTGCATAAATTAAATGAATTATTATTATTTTTGGTGGAGTTCTATGAGCTTATTTGTTTGATTTTACTATCAAATTTTGGAGTTATTTCTTGAAAGTATTTGAAGTTTATCTTTCCTTGAAAAAGCCTACATCATTTGATCATAAAGGATGTAACACCCTAATTCTTAACCCAACTTCCTAGAGCACATTAGGTTAATCATTAGGTTATTACCTCTTAGTCTCATCATTTTATTTAAATACTTAGCAGAAATTACGGGTAAATATTTTTTTTTTGAAACATAAAGCAAAGTGAGAGCCGCGAACTTAACTAGTCGAACGACAAAAATATAAAGCACGCGTAACAGTCATTAGAAATCATGAAGTAAAGCATATAACCCAAGAACAACAATCATGATAACAAAGGAAACATTTCATTAATAACTTAATTAGAGTACATAAGTAGTCATGCCCTCATGGAGACGGGCAGAGCTTGTAATACAGCTGAAATAAAATATAACAGAAATAAGAAAATACAAGGCACATGGTACGACAAGAAGATAAACCCAAAACGCTACCCTTCTACTAATCTACGAGTACAAACTACAACCCTCCCAAAAGGTACTACCAAAGGGAAGATCCCCATAAAAGCTCGAGTACTCGCAAAGCTCTCCATCGGAGTCTAGTGACGTTGGGGGTCCTCCGATGGAGGCAGGTAACCGGGGAACCATTCTATCTCCTCCTAAGTGGGCTACTAGAGTATGAAGGGAACTTGTGGAAGCTGAATGTGAGTTCCTCGACGCGGGTGCATCTCGGTTTTCCTCGCCAAGCGCGGCTGCTTCACGGTTTCCTCACTCCCCTCACGCTGGAATTGGGGAAAGGAAGCAGAGCCCTCCAAAGGGACATGTATCGGTGAATCCTCAGATGGATCAGTCTTGGACCTCCTCGAACGAGGCACGTACTCCGGGTAGTCGCGAACAACTGAGGCAGAGGTGCGGGCACGACGTAGCTACTCATCATGCGGGCGAGTACGCTCGAAACCGGATAAACGAAAGGTCGTCCCATGTACACAAAAACACGGACGGTACAACGACCCTCAAAATGATACGAATGGTGGTTCGGGTCATAGTGCACCTCCCATATGGGCATGTCAATGAAGACTATGAATGTCGCCATCGATCTTTGAAGATGTAATGGAAGAAAGAAGAGAGAGGAGTGAGAATTCTTGCTAAAGAAGTCTCAGTAGGAGTCTCCTATCCTAGGGTTACATCATTCACATCCTCAAGAACCTTGGGTTTAATTATAAAACAGTGATCATGCATATAAGATTCAATTTAGGGTTTTCCAAAACTAATTATTCAAGGTCCATTCCTTTTAGCATGCATCTTGATGTCAGGAAGGCAACATGTTATATCATGGGTGCATGTCAATACTTGAACATATAGAACAACACATCAAAGCATATAAACATAAACCATGTGGCATAAGGGCATATGACTTTCAAGTGGATCATTCCTCAACTTCGTGGCATCAATCATGGTACTTTAGCATAATAAGGCCACCCTAAAATAACTAGGTTATGAGCTCATACCTCAGCTAGTCATCACTAGCTCTTGCTTGTTATTTGAATAAGCAAAACATAATAAAATAATCCTGACTTGCAAGTACGGGTAGGGGGCAGGGATCACCTCTCTTATGATATACCCTCTTTGAAACGCTTTGTGGGCATTAAGCGACAACAATTTGTCCGCTTTGGTAGGCTGCATCTACTCATACCCTCATGGATTTGTCTCCCTTGGGGGTGCTCGGCTGAATCAGTGTCACCCAGGGTTTTCACCTCATGTGGTACTTTAAAACATCTTTTCAACCCTTTTAGGTTTGATGGAAATTCGGCAGCATACCAGCTGTTAAACTGAATTTCCTTCAAACTGCCACAAGCTAATTCACAGCACATGTACTCATGAAATCTCATGCTATGATAAACTCATATCTCAAACAATCATTTCCTCATGCATCATAAGCATCTCAACATATTATTGCATAAATTAACCATCATAGCATTAACACATTTCTTACTGTCTTAGGCATTGACCGTTAAGGTCCTTAACTCCCATTCTATGTTATGAATCATCAAAGCCTAGTCTCTCGAGTACCTATAAGGTTATAACTAAGTATTTCTCACCTCACACTATGGTCAAGAACATCTCTAAACCTCAAGGATGCAGAATTCATAATCTTAGCTTTACAGGTGCCTAGGAGTCACAACAATGACCCTTTCTAAGTCCGGCTTGCTCCTAAGGCATCAAGATCAAGTCCTAAACCAATTATGAGTCATTCCTACACATTTAAACTAATTTAAAACCATGATTAGCATTACTAAACCTTGCTGGAGAGAATCCAGAAAATTCAAACATTAAGGGATCTAAAACTCTCAAATCAATTCTTTTCTAGTTACTACCTTCTCTTATCTTCTACATATGAGTTTTAACATTAATTATACTCAAACATAAACATATTATCATGATTAACACAGCACATACAGTGGCCAAACATAGCAAGGCAGAACTAAAACAAACATCTCCATTTAAAGGCATCAAACACAATTTCTAAAGCACATAAAATACTAGTTTCTCTTGGAACCTTTTTCAAACTTTCAAAACTCATTTACAAACATTTTTATCATCTAAAATCATAAAAATATTTAAGAGGGCAGTAGCTAAATCAAACTTGTTTCAAGAGGTCCTAAATTCATAAAACTTGGTTCTATATATTCCTTTAGCTCATATAAGCTTAGAAAAATTATGAAACATAGTTTTCAATACTTGGAAACAATTAAACTCTTAGGGGCTGAAAACAAGGAGACAAATAACATAGGTTTTCAAGCCTTTGTTTGTGACAACAATGGGCAAGTCTTTGAGCTCTAGGTTCATTTAAGTGATGATATAAAAATAAACATGCTCATGCACTTATTTTAGGTTCCATTAGAAAGTAAAGTGAGAGCATAAAATAAACATGAGATGCAACTCATTATTATCTTGATATTAAGTGAGAACTTGAAACATAAACATGATAATGAATAGCTTGAAATATAAATATGATAATGCAAGTTCATTCATTATCTTGATACTTTGTGATAGCAAGGAAAGTAAATATGATGTGCAAAGCATAAAGTAAACATGGATGTAAGGTTCATTTTATGATAGTCTAGATCTCTTTCAAGACTTTAGAGATTAACAACCCAACACTCATCTCATTACAAAGAGAGCTCTAGAGTTCTTGAACCAAGTTCTCAAAGGAACTATGAGGTTCTTGAACATCATCATTAAGCTCAAAATAAATAAACTTTCAAAACAAAACAAAATCTCAAGGTTCAAGGGACCAAAATCGAAATATTCAAGGAAAGAAAACAAGGAAACCGAAATCAAAATAGCAAGAAAAGTAAAGGTGTTCTTGAACAAAAATCCTTTTGAGCTAGATAATAAAGATGAAACTTAGAGAAAACAAAAACTCAAGCTCTAGAGGTTCCTTTGAGATGAAAACATAGTCATCATCTAGGAGCTCTCATCATTGAGCTATCATGTGCTCTTCAAAGCCAAGAGGCCGAAATCATCATGGAAAAGAAACAAAGAAAGTTTCAAAAAGAAAAATCCAAGAGAAAGCTAGAAAAACTCAAGAAAACAAAGTTTAGAAAAACACTTCTACCTAGAGTGAAGATGAAAACTTGAACTTTTTGAAAAGGAAAACAAGATGATGAACTTCTTCTTGGGGCAAGATAGCTTCGGCCTTGGAGAGGGAGAAGGAAAGGAGATGTGTTTCAAGTGAGGTTGTATTTGAGGTGAGGTGTTTGAGAGGTTTGATGGTGGTTCAAGGCTTTGGGGTGGTGTTTGAAGGTTAAGAGATGATGATGAGATGAAGAGAGGACGAAGATGAAGATGAAGAACAAGAGGAAAATCTCTTGAAACTTAGAGAGAAAATGAAAGAACTTAGAGAAAGCTAGGAAGCTTGAAACTTAGCAAATGAACTAAAGTGTTTGCAAGCACAAGTAAGCAAAGTATTTATAGAAAATGAAAACAAATGAGAGCTCAAAGGGGAGGAGGGCTGGCCATAGCTTTTGGAGGGAAACGGAAGAGAAAATATCTCTTACACATTGTCATTCAAGCATGGTTTGAAGTATGGAAGCTATGATACAAGGCATGGCTTGATTTGAGTGAATTTCCTATCAATTTTGAATGAAATAATCCTTCTAGAAGCAATGCATGGTTGGTTGTTTTTCAGCCACAAATAAATGAGGAAAATGGGTTATTTTAATTAGTTATTCATTTGGAAAATTAAGCTTGATTGAAAATATGACAAAGTATGGTGTATATGACTTGAGGTATGGCTTTGGAGTGTTGAAAATTTGAACATGTGATGCATATGGAGGGGGAGGAGTACACGGCCAGACCAGGTACAACAAGGGGGAGGAAGTGTTGATCATGTTATTGGGTACTAATAATAGGTTTAAGTGTGTATTAGCTTAGGTACAAGGTTAGGAATAATTAAACTTAAGTTTAAGTAACTAAGAATGAGGTTTAAGGATTTTATGACAAGAGTAGGACTGCTCATACATCATTAGGAGATTTAAATGCATTTTTATGAGTAAACAATTGGAAACACAATTCCATGATTTAAGGAATTGGAAAGAGAAAACACTATTCAAGATTTCATGATAGGAATCTTGAATTTAAAATAGGATTTCAAGTTGTAATTAAGCACTTTTAGGTTCTAATCAACTTTAATAAATTATTTTGACTCAAGATTAATTATGGAAATTAATTAACCTTCGATTAGAGCCTAATATTGCTTAGGTTTGCTTAATCATGCGATTAAACGTAAAAATACAAAACTAGGGGCAAAATCATAATTTTCCACTAATTTTGCCCTGGATCTCCGGGACCAAAACTAAAGTCATAGAATACATAAAAACGCCTTTTAAAACCATCTGGAGAAGTTTCGGGTTCATCCGGCACTTGCAAACGGGTAAAACACCGCAGGGGCATTTTGGTCATTTAGACTCAAAAACTCAAAAAATGAGATTTTCGATCCTGGATGTAACGCCCCGATTTTTCTGTTAGAGTGAAAATGACCAAAATACCCCTGAGGTCATTTTCGGCCCGGAATTTGAGGAAAGCCGGTCTGGCAGTACTCGAAGGGCAAACTCAATGTTGGAAGGGGATTAGATGACTTGTGTACCTTTCCGAGATCGAACATATCGTTTTTCGAGTTTTCAAGTCAAAATGACCAAAACGCCCCTGTAGTGTTTTACTAGTTTGCAAGTGCCGGATGAACCCGAAACTTCTCCAAATGATTTTAAAAGGCATTTTTATGTAGACTGTAACCTTAGTTTTGGTCCCGGATGTCCCGGGCGAAATTAGTGCAAAATTACGGTTTTGCCCCTAGTTTCGTGTTTTTGCGCTTAATCCCGTGATTAAGCAAACCTAAGCAATATTAGGCTCTAATCAAAGGTTAATTAATTTCCTTAATTAATCTTGAGTCAAAATAATTTATTAAAGTTTATTAGAACCTAAAATTGCTTAATTACAACTTAAAATCCTATTTTAAATTCAAGACTCCTAGTCATGGAATCTTGAATAGTATTTTCTCTTTCCAATTCCTTAAATCATGGAATTGTGTTACACATTGTTTATTCATAAATGAGTTTTTAATTCTTTAATGATGTATGAGCACTCCTAATCTTGTCATAAAATCCTTAAATCACATTCTTAGTCACCTAAACTTAAGCTTAATTATTCTTAACCTTGTATCTAAACTAATACACACTTAAATCTATCATTAACACACAATAACATGAAACAAATCCTCCTCCCCCTTGTTGTACCAGGTCTGGCCGTGCACTCCCTCCCTCCATATGCATCACATGTTCAATTTTTCAATACTCCAAGGCCATACCTCAAGTCACATAAACCATGCCTTGTCATATTTTCAATCAAGCTTGATTTTCCAAATGAATAACTAATTAAAATAACTCATTTTCCTCATTTATTTATGGCTGAAAAAGTTCCAGCCATGTCAAGCTTCTAGAAGCCTAATTTCATGCAAAAATTGATAGCAAATTCACTCACATCAAGCCATACTTTGTATCATAAACTCTATACCTCAAACCATGCTTGTATGACACCTTGTAAGAGATATTTTCCTTCCTTTTCCCTCCCAAACTACACGACCAGCACCTATGCCCTTTGAGCTCTCATTTGTTTTCATTTTCTATAAATACCTTGCTTACTTGAGCTTGCAAACACTTTAGTTCATTTGCTAAGTTTCAAGTTTTCTAAGCTTTCTTGAGTTTCTTTCTTTTTCTCTCAAGTTTCAAGAGAGTTCTCTCTTGTTCTTCATCTTCATTTTCATTCTCTTTTCATCTCATAATCATCTCATAACCTTGAAACACCACCCCACCACCTTAGATCATCATACAAACACCTAAACTTCCATTCTCAAACACAAGCTCACCAAGAACACATTTCCTTTCTTTTTCTCTCCACAAGGCCGAAGCCATCTAGCCCCAAGGAGGAGCTCATCATCTTGTTTTCCTTTTCAAAAGTTTAAGCTTTTTGTCTCCACTCTAGGTAGGAGTGTTTTTCTAAACTTGTTTTTCTTGTAAAGGAGTTTTTCTCTAGCTTTCTCTTGGATTTCTTTTGAAACTTTTCTTTGGTTCTTTTATTCCTTCTCATTTCGGCCATGAGGCCATGTTTATGAGCATGATGGCTTGATGATGAGAGTTTCTAGATGATGACCTTGTGTTCATCTCAAAGAAACCTCTAAAGCTTGAGTTTTTCCTTTCCTTTAACTTTATCTATATGATACTTAGCTCACATGGTTTTTCAACTTAAGAAAATTAATCTAAGGATTTCTAAAAGCCCAAGTCTACCCTTGTCAACCTTAAAGTTGGCTGGCACGTTCTAGAGATTTTTCTCTAGATAGGGGTTTTGGGTACTTAATAAAGAACTTGACTTAGTTTCATCCTCCTTTCTTTTTTCTATGAGGTTTCGATTTTATTTCCTTTTCTTTGAGGTTTTGTTTTGTTTTGAAAGTTTATTTACTTTGAGCTTGATGATGATGTTCAAGAACCTCATAGTTCCTTTGAGAACTTGGTTCAAGAACTCTAAAGCTCTCTTTGTGATGAGATATGTGGTGGGTTGTATCTCTAAAGTCTTGTAAGAGCTCTAGATGAGACTAAAATAAATATTGCATCCATGTTTACTTTTATGCTTTGCACATCATGTTTACTTTCCTTGCTATCACTAAGGAACAAGATAATGAATGAACTTGCATTATCATATTTATATTTCAAGCTATGCATTATCATGTTTATATTTCAAGTTCTCACTTAATATCAAGATAATAATAAGTTGCATCTCATGTATATTTTATGCTATCACTTTACTTTCTAATGGAACCTAAAATGAGTGCATGAGCATGTTTACTTTTATGTCATCACTTAAATTAATCTAGAGCTCAAAGACTTGCCCATTGTTGTCTCAAACAAAGGTTTAAAAATAATTACTTCCCTTAGCTTATGTTTCGGCCATTAAGGTCTTGTTGCTTTCCAAGTATTGAAAACTATGTTCCATAATTTTTCTAAGCTTTTATGAGTTTAAGGAATGCATAGAACTAAGTTTTATGAATTTAGGACCTCTTGAGACAAAGTTGATTTAGTCACTGCCCTCATAAATATTTTTTAAGATTTTGGATGATAAAAATGTTTAGAAATGAGTTTTGAAAGCTTCAAAAGGGTTCCAAGGGAAACTAGTATTTTATGTGCTTCAGAAATTGTGTTTGATGCCTTTAAATGGAGATGGTTGTTTCGGTTCTGCCTTGCTATTATTTGCCACTGTATGAGCTTTTTTAATGGTGATAATATGCCGATGTTTGAGTATAATTAATGTTAAAACTCATATGAAAAAGATAAGAGATGTTAAAAACTAGAAAGGAATTAATTTGAGAGTTTTAGATCCCTTAATGTTTGAATTTTCTGGATTCTGTCTAGAAAAGTTTAGTAATGATAATCATGGTTTTAAATTAGTTTAAATGTGTAGGAATGACTCATAAATGGTTTAGGACTTGATCTTGATGCCTTAGGAGAAAACTGGACTTAGAAAGGGTCATTGTTGTGACTCCTAGGTACCTGTAAAGGTAGGATTATGAATTCTGCATCCTTGAGGTTTAGAGATGTTCTTGACCATAGTGTGAGGTGAGAAATACTTAGTTAAGACCTTATAAGTTCCTGAGAGATTAGGTTTGATGATTTATAACTTAGAACGTGAGTTGAGGACCTTAAGGGTCAATGCATAAGACACTAAGAAAGTTGTCAAAGCTATGATGTGTTATATGATGAAATGATGTGATGAGATGTGCTAGATGCATGAGAAAATGATTGATGAAAATGTTAAAGTTTATCATAGCATGAGGTTTCATGAGAACATGTTATGTGATTTAGCTTGTCGTAGTTTGAAGGAAATTCGGTTTAACAGCTGTTATGCTGCCGAATTTCTGTCAAACCTTAAAGGGTTAAAGAAATGTTTAAAAGTACCATATGAATGGAAAACCTTGGGTGACACCGGTTCGGCCGAGCACCCCCAGGTGATTTTTATGTGACAAAGCACTGAGACGCGCTTGCCTGGGTGACACTGGTTTGGCCGAGCACCCCCAGGGGAGACAAATCCGTGAGGGTATGAGTAGATGCAGCCTACCAAAGCGGACAAATTGCTGTGGCCTAGTGCCCACAAAGCGTTTCAAATAGGGTATATCCTAAGAGAGGTGATCCCTGCCCCCTACCCGTACTTGCGAGTCGGGATTATTATTATTTATGTTTCGCTTATTCAGATAATAAGTAAGAGCTAGTGACGACTAGCTGAGGTATGAGCTCATAACCTAGTTATTTTTAGGGTGGCTTTATTTTGCTAAAGTACCATGAATGATGTCACGAAGTTGAGGAATGATCTACTTGAAAGTTACATGCCCTTATGCCACATGGTTTATGATTACATGCTTTGATGTGTTGTTTTATATGTTCAAGTATTGATATGCATCCATGATATAATATGTTGCATTCATAACATCTAGATGCATGATAAAAGGAATGGACCTTGGATAATTAGTTTGGAAAACCCTAAATTGAATCTTATATGTATGATCACTATTTTATAAATAAACCCAAGGTTCATGAGAATGTGAACGATGAAACCCTAGGATAGGAGACTCCTACTGAGATTCTTTAGTAAGAATTCTCACTCCTCTCTCTTCTTTCTTCCGTCACATCTTCAGAGACCGATGGCGACATTCGTGGTTTTCATTGACACGCCAGTGTGGGAGGTGCACTACGACCCGGACCACCGTTCATATCATTTTGAGGGTCGTTGTGTCGTCCGCATTTTTGTGTACATAGGACGACCCTTTGCTTATCCAGTTTTGAGCTACCATTTCACTCCTATTGCACCTTTTGGTGGTGACGACATGATTTTCGAGCGCACTCGCCCACATGATGAACAGCTACGGCGTGCCCGCACCTCTGCCTCAGCTCTCCATGACTACCCGGAGTATATGCCCTGCTCGAGGAGGTCCGAGACTGATCCATCCGAGGATTCACCGATGCATGTGGCTTCTGAGGGCTCTGCCCCATTTCCCTAGTTCTGATGCGGGGGGAGCGAGGAGACCGTGAGGCAGCTGCGCTTGGCAAGGAGAGCCGAGATGCGCCCACGTCGAGGAGCTCACATTCAGCCGCCACGAGTCCCCTTCACACTCCATTGGCCCACTCAGGAGGAGATAGAGCGTTTCTCCGGTTACCTGCCTCCGTCACTCGAGGACCCCCGTCGTCACTAGACTCCGATGAAGAGCTTTGCGAGTACCTGAGCTTTTATGGAGATCTTCCCCTCGGCAGTACCTTTTTGGGAGGGGTTGTAGATTGTACTCGTAGCTTAGTAGGAGGGTAGCATTTTGGATTTACCTTCTTGTCGTACCATGTGCCTTGTATTTTCTTGTTTTATGTTGTATTCTATTTTCCACTGTATTACAAGCTCTGCTTGTCTCCATGAGGGTATGACTACTTATATACTCTAATTAAGTTATTAATGAAATGCTTTCTTTGTTATCATGATTGTTGTTCTTTGGTTATATGCTTTACTTTATGATGTTTGATGATTGAGATGCATGCTTTACATTTTTGTCATTCGATTAGTTAAGCTCGCGGCTTTCACTTTGTTTTATGTTTTCAAAAAGAAAAATTTACCCGTAATTTCCGCTAAGTATTTTTATAAAATAATGAGACTAAGAAGTAATGACCTAATGATTAGCCTAATATGTTCTAGAGTATTGGGTTAAAAATTAGGGTGTTACAACAGGAGTCATGCATCTCTAGTCCTATAGCTTGTCTCTATCAAGCACTGCACATGACATAACTATCGCATCATGCTTCTAAAGCATGGTAAGTCCAATCCTCAGGCTCCCTAAGAATCGAACTACTCTGATACCAAAATGTAACACCCTAATTCTTAACCCAACTTTCTAAAACACATTAGGTTAATCATTAGGTTATTACCTTTTAGTCTCATCATTTTATTTAAATACTTAGCAGAAATTACGGATAAATTTTTTTTTTGAAAATATAAAGCAAAGTGAGAGCCGCGAACTTAACTAGTCGAATGACAGAAATATAAAGCACGCGTAACAGTCATTATAAATCATGAAGTAAAGCATATAACCCAAGAACAACAATCATGATAACAAAGGAAACATTTCATTAATAACTTAATTAGAGTACATAAGTAGTCATGCCCTCATGGAGACGGGCAGAGCTTGTAATACAGCGGAAATAAAATATAACAGAAACAAGAAAATACAAGGCACATGGTACGACAAGAAGATAAACCCAAAACGCTACCCTCCTACTGATCTACGAGTACAAACTACAACCCTCCCAAAAGGTACTGCCGAAGGGAAGATCCCCATAAAAGCTCGGGTACTCGCAAAGCTCTCCATCGGAGTCTAATGACGTTGGGGGTCCTCAGATGATGGAGGCAGGTAACTGGGGAACTGCTCTATCTCCTCCTAAGTGGGCCAATGGAGTGTGAAGGGAACTCGTGGTGGCTGAATGTGAGCTCCTCGACGCGAGCGCATCTCGGCTTTCCTCACCAAGCGTGGCTACCTCATGGTCTCCTCGCTCCCCTCGAGCCGAAAATGGGGAAAGGGAGCAGAGCCCTCCGAAGGGACATGTACCAGCGAATCCTCGGATGGATCAGTCTCGGACCTCCTCGAATGAGGCACGTACTCCGGGTAGTCACGGACAGCTAAGGCAGAGGTGTGGGCGCGACGCAGCTGCTCATCATGCGGGCGAGTACACTCGAAGATCATGTCGTCACCACCAGAATTTGCAGTAGGAGTGAACTGGTAGATCGAAACCGGATAACAAACGAAAGGTCGTCCCATGTACACAAAAACACGGATGGCACAACGACCCTCAAAATGATACGAATGGTGGTCCGGGTCGTAGTGCACCTCCCATACGGGCATGTCAATGAACACTACGAATGTCGCCATCGATCTCTGAAGATGTAATGGAAGAAAGAAGAGAGAGGAATGAGAATTCTTGCTAAAGAAGTCTCAGTAGGAGTCTCCTATCCTAGGGTTACATAGTTCACATCCTCAAGAACCTTGGGTTTAATTATAAAATAGTGATCATGCATATAAGATTCAATTTGGGGTTTTCCAAAACTAATTATCCAAGGTCCATTCTTTTTAGCATGCATCTTGATGTTAGGAATGTAACCTGTTATATCATGGGGGCATGTCAATACTTGAACATATAGAACAACACATCAAAGCATATAAACATAAACCATGTGGCATAAGGGCATATAACTTTCAAGTGGATCATTCCTCAACTTCGTGACATCAATCATGGTACTTTAGCATAATAAGGCTACCCTAAAATAACTAGGTTATGAGCTCATACCTCAGCTAGTCATCACTAGCATTTGCTTATTATCTGAATAAGTGAAACATAATAAAATAATCCCAACTCGGAAGTACGGGTAGGGGGCAGGGATCACCTCTCTGAGGATATACCCTCTTTGAAACGCTTTGTGGGCATTAAGTCACATCAATTTGTCCGCTTTGGTAGGCTGCATCTACTCATACCCTCACGGATTTGTCTCCTCTGGGGGTGCTCGGCTGAACCGGTGTCACCCAGGGTTTTCACCTCATGTGGTACTTTAAAACATCTTTTCAACCCTTTTGGGTTTGACGGAAATTCAGCAGCATAACAGCTGTTTAATCGAATTTCCTTCAAACTGCCACAAGCTAATTCACACCACATGTACTCATGAAATCTCATGCTATGATAAACTCATATCTCAAACAATCATTTCCTCATGCATCATAAGCATCTCAACATATTATTGCATAAATTAACCATCATAGCATTAACACATTTCTTACTGTTTTATGCATTGACCGTTAAGGTCCTTAACTCACATTCTAAGTTATGAATCATCAAAGCCTAGTCTCTCGGGTACCTATAAGGATATAACTAAGTATTTCTCACCTCACACTATGGTCAAGAACATCTCTAAACCTCAAGGATGCAGAATTCATAATCCTAACTTTACGGATACCTAGGAGTCACAACAATGACCCTTTCTAAGTCTGGTTTGCTCCTAAGGCATCAAGATCAAGTCCTAAACCAATTATGAGTCATTCCTACACATTTAAACTAATTTAAAACCATGATTAGCATTACTAAACCTTGCTGGACAGAATCCAGAAAATTCAAACATCAAGGGATCTAAAACTCTCAAATAAATTATTTTCTAGTTACTAATTTCTCTTATCTTCCACATATGAGTTTTAACATTAATTATACTCAAACATAAACATATTATCATGATTAACACAGCACATACAGTGGCCAAACATAGCAAGGCAGAACCGAAACAAACATCTCCATTTAAAGGCATCAAACACAATTTCTAAAGCACATAAAATACTAGTTTCTCTTAGAACCTTTTTCAAACTTTCAAAACTCATTTACAAACATTAGACTTTGAGCTCTAGGTTCATTTAAGTGATGACATAAAAATAAACATGCTCATGCACTTATTTTAGGTTCCATTAGAAAGTAAAGTAAGAGCATAAAATAAACATGAGATGCAACTCATTATTATCTTGATATTAAGTGAGAACTTGAAACATAAACATGATAATGCATAGCTTGAAATATAAATATGATAATGCAAGTTCATTCATTATCTTGATACTTAGTGATAGCAAGGAAAGTAAATATGATGTGCAAAGCATAAAAATAAACATGGATGCAAGGTTCATTTTATGATAGTCTAGAGCTCTTTCAAGACTTTAGAGATTAACAACCCAACACTCATCTCATTACAAAGAGAGCTCTAGAGTCCTTGAACCAAGTTCTCGAAGGAACTATGAGGTTCTTGAATATCATCATCAAGCTCAAAATAAATAAACTTTCAAAACAAAACAAAACCTCAAGGATCAAGGGACCAAAACCGAAATATTCAAGGAAAGAAAACAAGGAAACTGAAATCAAAATAGCAAGAAAAGTAAAGGTGTTCTTGAACAAAAATCCTTTTGAGCTAGATAATAAAGATGAAACTTAGAGAAAACAAAAACTCAAGCTCTAGAGGCTCCTTTGAGATGAACACATAGTCATCATCTAGGAGCTCTCATCATTGAGCTATCATGTGCTCCTCAAAGCCAAGAGGCCGAAATCATCATGGAAAAGAAACAAAGAAATTTTCAAAAAGAAAAATCCAAGAGAAAGCTAGAAAAACTCATTTTCAACGAAACAAAGTTTAGAAAAACACTCCTACCTAGAGTGAAGATGAAAACTTGAACTTTTTGAAACGGAAAACAAGATGATGAACTCCTCCTTGGGGCAAGATAGCTTTGGCCTTGGAGAGGGAGAAGGAAAGGAGATGTGTTTCAAGTGAGGTTGTGTTTGAGGTGAGGTGTTTGAGAGGTTTGATGGTGGTTCAAGGCTTTGGGATGGTGTTTGAAGGTTAAGAGATGATGATGAGATGAAGAGAGGACGAAAAAATGAAGATGAAGAACAAGAGGAAAATCTCTTGAAACTTTGAGAGAAAATGAAAGAACTTAGAGAAAGCTAGGAAACTTGAAACTTAGCAAATGAACTAAAGTGTGTGCAAGCTCATGTAAGCAAGGTATTTATAGAAAATGAAAACAAATGAGAGCTTAAAGGGGAGGAGGGCTGGCCGTAGCTTTTGGAGGGAAAGGGAAGAGAAAATATCTCTTACACATTGTCATTCAAGCATGGTTTGAAGTATGGAAGCTACGATACAAGGCATGGCTTGATTTGAGTGAATTTCCTATCAATTTTGAATTAAATAATCCTTCTAGAAGCAATGCATGGCTGGTTGTTTTTCAGCCACAAATAAATGAGGAAAATGGGTTATTTTAATTAGTTATTCATTTGGAAAATTAAGCTTGATTGAAAATATGACAAGGTATGGTGTATATGACTTGAGGTATGGCTTTGGAGTATTGAAAATTTTAACATGTGATGCATATGGAGGGGGAGGAGTACACGGCCAGACCAGGTACAGCAAGGGGGAGGAAGTGTTAATCATGTTATTGGGTGCTAATGATAGGTTTAAGTGTGTATTAGCTTAGGTACAAGGTTAGGAATAATTAAGCTTAAGTTTAAGTAACTAAAAATGAGGTTTAAGGATTTTATGGCAAGAGTAGGACTGCTCATACATCATTAGGAGATTTAAATGCATTTTTATGAGTAAACAATTGGAAATACAATTCCATGATTTAAGGAATTGGAAAGAGAAAATACTATTCAAGATTCCATAACTTGGAATCTTGAATTTAAAATAGGATTTCAAGTTGTAATTAAGCACTTTTAAGTTCTAATCAACTTTAATAAATTATTTTGACTGAAGATTAATTATGGAAATTAATTAACCTTCGATTAGAGCCTAATATTGCTTAGGTTTTCTTAATCACGCGATTAAGTGTAAAAACACGAAATTAGGGACAAAATCGTAATTTTGCACTAATTTTGCCCGGGACCTCCGGGACCAATACTAAAGTCACAGAATACATATTTGAAAACCATCTGGAGAAGTTTCGAGTTCATCCGGCACTTGCAAACTGGTAAAACACCACAAAGGCGTTTTAGTCATTTTGACCCGAAAACTCGAAAAATGAGATTTTCGATCCCGGAAAGGTACACAAGTCATCTAATCCCCTTCCAACATTGAGTTTGCCCTTCAAGTACAGCCGGACCGGCTTTCCTCGAATTCCGGGCTGAAAATGACCTCAGGGCATTTTGGTTATTTTCACTCTAACAGAAAATCGGGATGTTACAAAGGACAATTCATCTAGTAGCTGGGATAGTAGGATCAATGACGATCAGAATGAAAGCACTGAAAATCGCTCAATTTTTTTTTGTACTTTCTAGATTTTAATTTTCTTTAACTTTCTCACTTTCATTTATTTTAGTTATAGAATTGTGTCATATTCATCGGAAAGAGTATCTTATGATTCTAGGAAAGCAATTGAATAAATAAAATGAGGAGAGATATTTTTGAAGGGAGAGAAAGAGTTAAAATAGTATTTAATGTGTGTAAGAGAAAATGACACAATTAACCAAAGCTATAAGTTGGCTACAAAAGAAAGTATTGGTATTTTTTCTAACGCAAAATGTGTACCTTTACTCTTTCTCTCAGTTCATAAATTTTTCCTTTTCTATTTCTCTCTCATATTAATTAGGTACTATTTTTCCATTCTTTTTTATTATTTTCTATTATGTAAATTAAATGAATTATTATTATTTTTTGGTTGATAATGAATCTTTTTGATGTACTAATTTGTGTGATTTTACTATCAAATTTTGAAGTTATTCTTTGAAATTAATTGATATTTAGCTTTCCTTCAAAAAGCCTCCATCATCTGATCGTAAAGGACAATTCATCTAGTAGTTGGGATATTGGGATCAATAACATTAAGAATGAAACCACTGAAAATGGCTCAACTTTTATTTCTATTTTTTAGTTTAATTTTTTTAACTTTCCCACTTTATTTATTTTAGTTATAGAATTGTTTTATATTTGTTAGAAAGAGTGTCTTATAATTCTAGGAAAGCAATCGAATAAATAAAACGGGGAGATATTTTATGAACGAGAGAAAGAGGCAAATGAGTATTTGATGTGTATAAGAGAAAATGACACAATTAATCAAAGCTTTAAGTTGATTACAAAAGAAAATATTGAGTATTTTCTCCAAAATAAAATGTGTGCCTTTCTAACCTTCTCATGAAGCCGGGAGATTAGCAATCCCCTATATATATTGAATCAATTGAGCGTACATTACGTACATAAAAGGTCAAGTATAGCTATAAAGTCTTTGGGTAAGGGAGCTAAGAGTTCAAAGGATCATGGGATCCCAAACACAATCCCAGCTACCAGTTATAGACTTCACTAACGAAAATCTGAAGCCTGGAAGTGATGCATGGGTTTCAGCTTGTCAAGCTGTGCGTAGTGCACTTGAGGATCAAGGTGGTTTCCTTGCACTCTATGAGAAGGTTGATTCAGAGGTTTACAGCTCTGTTTACTCTGCGGTGGAAAAACTGCTTGACCTCCCAGTAGAAACCAAAAGGAGGAACACCACTGAAAAGCCTATATTTAGCTACATTGGTCAACGATATGTAATTCCGTTGTACGAATCTGTCGGCATCGTGAACCCTCAAAGGGTAGAGGATTGTCGAAAGTACACAGACATTATGTGGCCCGAAGGAAACGATCATTTCTGGTAATTAATTCCGTTCCCCATATCGGTAGCACTAGTTTAATAAAATAATGATTTTGTACCACTGATCGTGGAGGGACATTTTTATGTACATAATATGAGATATGGTGTTAATATACTTTTATCCATTATTATATGGAATGTAAACCCCACTTGATCTGAGTTGCATAATGGACATGCTATAATAAATAGGATTATGTTAGCTCGACATCACAGAAATTTTATATAAAAATAATATTTCTCTTCTCTTAAACATTAGATGAGAGGGGATCCTAAATTTTGTCTCAATGCATCCTAGTATTCCTTGAAAGTGTCTGACAAATATTACAAATAACATTTTCTTATTATATATGTTCACTGTGTTGTGCATTCTTGTGGCTTTCACTCTCTGAATAGTGAAAGTGTCAATTCCTATTCAAAGCAATTATTAGAATTGGACCATATTGTGAAGAGGATGCTGTTTGAGAGCTTTGGGCTGGAGAATAAGAAATTGCAGTCTTTGCTTGAATCAACTGAGTATGTGCTTCGATGTCTCAAGTACAGGCCACCCCAAGTGGGTGAGAGCAACGTGGGATTGGCTCCTCATTCTGACACAACCTTTCTGACCATATTGAATCAAAAGGTAGAAGGTTTGGGTGTCAAACTGAAGGATGGGGAATGGTTTGAGGTGGGCGTTTCACCCTCCCTGTATTTGGTTATGGGTGGCGAGGCAATGACGGTGAGTCACTTTTCGTTCAAACTTACTATAAAATATATACAGAATGTCAACTCCAATATTTCTCATTGAGTCTTTTGGAATGATTAAAATGAGAAAATGATTTGATTTAATTTATAAATTAAATCTTATGTTTGGAATGGTTAAATAAAATATAGATTTAATTGATCTTGAAATCAATTATTTTTTTAAGATATAATAAATTGTATTTGGAATAATTAAAATAGCAATTGATTTGATTTGATATGTATAAATTTAAAAATCAAATAATTTCCATCAGATTTTAAAAATAAAGGAAACAAATTCCAAATTTAGAAATGAAATCATTTATTATTTTTCAAAAATCCAAACAAAGATTTGATTTAAATGTCAAATCATTTACATTTTTTATAATTCTAAACCCACTCTAAGTCTCAAATACCAAAATCATATAAAACCAGAAACATAAGTTTTTATAGTAAAAGAAAAAAGGAGTAATGATATGATTTCTGATTAATTTATATAAAAGTTTATAATCAAAAGTTTTAAGAGCGAAATGTTGGGAAAAAAGAAGAAGAAGAAAACAATTGATTATAATATACTTTGCTTAGAAGAATGAAATCCAAACATGGTTAGTGTATAATAATAACGTACATTTTTCTACATTTGTTTGGCGTGAGCCGTAAGCCTAGGTAATAATATAAAACAATCATATACTATACTATTATTGAAAAATAAAATGAAAAATGTAAAAAACTCTCCGTCTTATTGGCAAAATACAAAAGTGAGTCATAGAACTCAAATGAAGATGAGATGCATTTAATTTGCAACAATTCCATTTCATTTTTGTACTAAGCAAGGATAAACTATATTTGCTTTCCTTGCCCTAATTACTATATATGTTCTCGTCTCATATATATTAAACTGTAACTTAAAATTTTATGTCACAGGTCTGGAGTAATGACAGGATACGCGCTTGTGAACACAGAGTCTTGATAAATACAAAGATAGAGAGGTACTCTATGGGGCTTCTGTCATATATTGGTAAGATAATGGAACCACAGGAGGAACTGGTTGATGAGGAACACCCTCTTCGCTATAAACCATTTGACCATTATGGATACCTCCATTTCTTTCTTACTGAAGAAGCCATAAAATCTGCTTCGCGGATCAAGGCATATTGTGGCATCTGAGCCACATGTTGTGATGATGTGATGTCAGTTTGTGTCATGTCATTTATCTATGATGTGGATGTCTTGTTATTGAAAGTTTTATTGAAACTTTTAGTTTGTGTTATATTCCATGTGGTGCTATAGGTTTGCTTCATCAATTAATCTTATTTATTTACTACCGTCTACAGTTTGTCGGTGGATGAATGTGATGGAGTCTGTTATCTTCTTTTGTAGATGAAATAATGGACATAAAAGTTTATGATTATTATTACTACCAAGCATTACAAGCAAATAAATAACGCATTTAGTTACGTTATATGTTATCCTATTAATTTTGTTTATTCCCATAGTTTCAAGATTTATATAGGACGGATTATCTGATGAAGTTTGTTACTAAGCTTCACCATGAGTCTCTCAGGTGTAACAAATGGATATACAACGCTCGGGGTTTATGGGATCCAAATTAAATAAGATAAAACTTGTGATTAATTAAAGAGCAAGACTATATGAATCGAATAATTTGGTTTAGAAAAGCGACGAAAACCATTTTTACACACTAGCAGGAATGGAAAAGCCTAAAAGTGGGAGAGAGTGAGAAATCGCAGTCAATATTCTAATGACTCAGCATTTCGCACTCGTTCTTACAACTAAGTTTTCATAACCGTGAGCATTTTCCTTAATTAGAAGAGATATGTTATGTGTACCTACAAATACAAATTAAACACGTGTGGTTTCATCGTAGTTGAAGGAAGGAAAAAGATGAAATAGATATATGAATACAAAGTGTAACTGAAAAAACAAAACCTATATTTCTCTCTCTCTCTCTCACATAGCTCGTGCTCTCTTTCTCTCTTAGCTCACACACACACACACACACACACTCTCTCTCTCTCTCTGTTCCTGCATAAGTGTCCTCTCTAGTTGTGCAAGAGAACAATGACATCATCCCCGCCATTGCGATCACCACCGCCATGTCTGCCATCAAGAAGTGTTGCTATATGACCATCTTACTGCAAGACAACAACTCTTGAGGATGATAGAAGAGGGTTAACAACAATAAACATACATATATTTTAATTTTTCTGCAACAATCTTGTTTATAAAGTATATGGGTTCCGCATTTTCACTTGTTGCATTTCCTTTGATTTGTCTGTGATGCTTCTGTTCATGATTCCTTATTTGCTTGCATGGTTTGCGCTAGAAGTGATTGTTAAAGGGATAATGAATGATTATATTGTTTAACAAAATAAACAAACTTGTAGAATAGCTTTAAAACTCATAAAGCAATGCTACAAAACGATTTACAAGCTTGTTATAATTAGTTTACAAGTTTTCAGAAATGGTTTACAAGTTTGTGCACTATGTTTGCAAGTTTTAAGGATGGATTTAAAAGTCTTATAAATGAAGTACAAATAATTTGTAAAAATGAGCATTGATTAAACCAGTAAACCAAGTGTAAAAAACTTGTAAACTAAGGGAGCTATTGAATTAAGTAATCATTCAGGGGGGAGGATCACCAAGACATTCCAAACTCTTGTGCAAGAATGTGGAGGATATGAGAATTCAGCATTTGATGAACGGGATATGAGGAACTACATCCACAAAGAAAGGCGGGCAATTGGAAAGGAAGATGATGCCAAGGCTTTGTTAGAGTAGTCTTCCAAGATGAAGACACAGAACAAAGAGTTTTGGTATTAGATAGATTTAGATGATGAATTATTTGTCAAGAATATATTTTGGGTAGATGCTAGGAGTAGAGCTGCTTATGAAAGTTTTGGGGATGTTGTGACCTTTGACACAACATATGTAACAAATAAGTTTGTGATGCCATTTGCTACCTTCGTGCGATGTAATCACCACGGCCGATCTATTCTCCTTGGTTATGGCTTGTTATTAGCTGAAGACACCAAGTCATTTGCATGGCTATTTGATAGCTAGGTTAGATACATGCAAGGGAAGCCACCAAGTGGAATTGTCAATGACCAATGTACAACAATGCAAAAGGCATTGGAGATTGTTATGCTAGATACATGACATAGGTGGTGTTTGTGGTATATCATGAAGAAGATCCCCTGAAAAGCTCAAAGGATATGCAGAATATGGCAAGATTAAGACATACTTGAAAGAAGTTGTGTATGAAAGCATGGCAGAAGATGAGCTAGATATGAAGTGGGAAAAATTTGTGAAAGAGAATGAGCTTGAGCAGAATGATTGGCTGGTTGGCCTCTACAATGAGCGACATAAATGGGTGTCAATTTATCATAAGAAGGAGTTTTAGGCAAGGCTATCAACCATGCAAAGAAGTGAAAGTATACACTATTTTTTTTATGGGTATGTATGAGATCTTGACCACTAGCTTGCAACAATTTGTGAAACACAGTTTACAAGGTTTTTGTTCTCAATTTACAAGTTTTTAGAGGCTATTTTACAAATTATTTAAAACTTCTCTACTAGTTTTGTGAACCTAGTTTAGAGGTGTTATGTATCACAGGGTTACAAGTTTTTCTATAGTGGTTTATAGGTTTTTCTAGTATGGTTTACATCTTTTATATTATGGTTTACAAGTTTTCAGGGGCTATTTTACAAGTTATTTGAAACTTCTTTATAGGTTTTCTGAACTTGGTGTAGAGGTATTATGTGTCACAGGTTTACAACTTTTTCTATAATGGTTTACAAGTTTTTCCAGCATGGTTTACACATATTTTGTATCATTGGTTCTACAAGTATTTTGATCTAGGTTTACAAGTCGTCAAGCGTTAGTTTACATGTCATTTAAAGCTTTTTTACAAGTTTTGTGAACTGAGATTACAGGTTATGTGTCACAATGTAAAACCTGGAGCAAGATATGATACAATATATAATATATATTTTAGCTATGTGTAGTAGAAGAAAAATGCTATATTTTGGTAGGGTAGCATAGAGATATTAAGTAAGCAAAGAAACTCTTAGTTTGAAAACTTCAAGGATTCGTAAATCATATAAATCAAGTAAAAATAATACATGATGAAACTAAGGGCCTATTTGGAAGTGTTTAGTGTTTTTAGATTTTAAAAGTTGTTTTAAAAACTAAATTTAAATGTTTTTAAAAAGAAAAAAATAAAAGAATTTGTTTAACGAACTAATTTTTAAAACACATTTATAACGATAACAAACAAAAAAAATCTATTTGGAAGATTTTTATTAATTAAAAATAAGTTTTTTTGAGAAATTTTTTTTTATCAAACCCCATACAAAATAGGTCATCAAACTAATTTTACTCCATTGTAGCTTGACACCCCAGGACCAACAAGCATTGAATAAAGTCAAATTGAGTTAAAACCTAGTTAATATTGCAAGTTGCTATTTATTAAGACCATTCTAGTAGTAATAGCATGTCAATGGACACTGGTTTATGGTTGGTTCGATGGTGGTCAAAATGGAAGGGCTGATTGTTGGCCATATATGGGGAAGATTCATGGAGCTGTTGTGAGTGTGAAGCCATGAACCTGCCATGGTTGAAAGTGCCGACGATATAGTGGCAAGTGGTTGAAGACGATGGTGGTCTTGATCGATGCAAGTCGAGGTGGTGAGTAAAGACGGTGGCAACTAGGTGTGTAGGTCTTGCACTATATGACTAGGTAGAAGATGAACAAAATAGTGGCTGTTTGCTTTTCATGGGATTTGAAGAGTATCTTACCAATATATTACAAAATTGCCACCACATCTTTCTTTTGTTTTTAGAATTGGAAAATAGAAAACATCTTAAACTTGTTTTTTATTTCCTATTTTTAAAACTCAAATTTTGTTTTGTGTTTTTAAAATCATTGTTACAAAAATATCTAGCCAAACATGCTTTCTTCATTTTTTATTTTTAAAAACTGAAAACAATTTTTAAAACTCATTGCCAAACAACCCCTAAAATTTTAGTAAATTAGAAAATGGCCTTGACCATGATGGATAAAAAAGAAGGGAAAAATAAATTGTGAAGTGTTAATCTAAGATTTGGGATTATGTTAGTATTTAGTTAAGAGACAAAAACTTAGATTAAGTTAAAAAATGCATTTAAGCAACAAAGAAGTAATTTTGGTTTATTGAAAAGAATTAGACACGTAGGAATTATACAAGAATATAATCTAAAAGAACTTTACAAATTCTTAAAAATTAGTGCCTTTGAAATATGCAAGTAAAGTTCCATACACAAGAATGAGATTTTTTTTATCTATAGAAGAAGAAGCTTTTAAGTCCAATTAAGACACTCAGTTTAATTCCTTGAAAATTATAGGAATTATCAAGTAAGGAGTTCTAGGAAATTTTGAAAGGAAAAATCTCATAAAAATTTAGGAGATTTTAAGGAAATCTCATAACAAAAGTATGAGAAATAGAACTATTAAAAATGAACTCTAAATAATAATCATAACATTTCTAAAAACTTATTAGTAGTTCATATGAAGAAGGAAAACTTAAGAGTTAATACATAAATAAGCTTTATGTAGCTTTAATTTCTTGATTGTATGCTCATGGATTCAAATTGTGATTAAAGTGATGTATTGAGAATAGCAAGCTGTATGATTTGTGAACTATATCAGTTGATTTATATAAGGTTGTAACAGGGGTGTTACATCGTTAGTAATATATCAGATGAGAAGTATATCAGGAATCCTATAAGTTATATTCGCAAGCATAAATTTATTCATAAGAGTATATTAAATTATATTTGGAACAAATAAACTAATTATTAGAAAAACCATAAAAAATACTTTAACTACTTAACATTAAGTCAAGTGTCACTATGTAACTTTTCTAACTGGGAATCTTTGATTCTTACTCCTGCTGTATGATATATTTTTACATAGATGACCACAATTGTGTGCTTCCTTGAGATATCGAATTGGCATACCATGAGTTAGGCTCACTATACCCGGTCACTTAGGTAATATTTGACTAGTGGGATAGTAGAGACAGAAAATACAAGGACAGTGGGACAGTAGAGATAGAGACACAAAAGAAGAGTGTCTCTGTATCATGTTTGGTAGTAGAGTACATAACACAAAAATACAAGGACAAAATACCTACTAAAAGACCTCTTTATCCTTCATTAAACCCATGCCCTTTTTTAAAGCAAAAACAGAAAAAATTAAGAAGGGTTCTTTGTCTCCTTTTCTCTGAGACGACATTGCTGCCCTTCCTCGAGCTATCGCCTCGAGCCATCACCCTCCACCGTTCACAGCGGCATCGGTTTCTTCCATTCACGGCGGTGGCGGTTTCCTCTATTCACGGTGCAACACTTCCTCCATTCATAGCTTACAGGTATGGGTCGACCTCATCTTTCCTCTTTTCTTCATTTTTGACTGGTACTCATGCCCGCTTACATTCCTTTGCGTCTTTTTCTTTCACGGCAGTGGCGGCGGCGTAACCATGGGTTTCTAGTGCAAAACGTCATCTTCGACAGTCTCCATGGGTGTTAGAAGGTGTGGCTGCGAGGACAACTTGATCCTACTCATTTCTAAGAGCGATGCCAATCCTGGGAGAAAGTTTTGGTGATGCCATAATTGGAATACAAGTTTATTCTGCCCTTAAATCTAGGAATCTTTACATCAAAGCTTAAACCATGAATTGTAGTTCAAAATAGCAGTATAAAATGAAGGAATAACCTATAGAGGGAAGGGACCAACAATGCAAATTATGTTAAACAAAAATTGGTCATGAGTGTATTTCATGCTCGCAAGCCACTTTTTATTCTCTGCTACCGTAAGAGTAAAAAGAAGATAATGGTGGTGGAATCACCATGAACTAACACAGAAGAGCTAGAAACCAATGACAAAAGACTCACATGGAATTTGTAGGGATTGTCCAAACGTTATAGAAACCAAATCCAGATTTCTTAGCTACTTTTTGGTGCTTACTCTTTTGAGTTGGTTTGTCTTAGTTGGATTCAAGTTCTCCATTTCCAAGTTGGTTCTGTGGTGGGAAGAAAGGAAAAAAAAAAAAGCAATTTTGGCATTTGGGTTATGTTGGTTTAATGTTCTCTGAATTTGGTCTAAAGCAAAGTTTCTGTTTTGATGAGATTGAAGTTGCTTTATGAGAATACCAAACAACTTCATTTGAGGGAGCACAATTTTTTTACCAAAAAAAAAATGTGTGTAAAGATTAAAGACAATGAATGTTACTCACATTATGAAAACAAGGTTCTCTGTAACATTGTCAAATGATAATAAAGAAGTCAGAAGTTTTAAGGTCCTTCCACATTTAAACCAACAAACTACAATTATATGATTCTATGATAATAAGACTTGCACATTGCTATGTCATTCACTCTTCAGTTTAATAATCATAAGATGCCAATCATTCAATATAGATAGGAACTGGGGCTAGACCTATAACTAGTGCCCCTTCATAGTTAGGAACAACAATCAGATAGTTAGGAATTACTAGTATAAAAGAGATGCAGAAGGCATCAATGGAGAAATTATTAATTAAGAGTTTAGGAAAGCCAGGGATATCTTGAATAATAACTTGTTATAGTATTCAGAACATTACTAGTATAACATCCAAATAATGCCTTGTTATATAGTATTTAGAACATTACTATTATAACATTCAAATAATACCCGGTTATAATTATTAGTATATAACTAACTCATTGTTATTCCCAACTACAAAGGCTCACTTGTAACACCTTGATTTTTCTATTAGAGTGAAGATGACCAAAATGCCCCTAAGGTCATTTTCAGCCCAAAATTCAAGGAAAGCCGATCCGGCAGTACTCAAACGGCAAACTTAATGTTGGAAGGGGATTAGTTGGCTTGTGTACCTTTCTGGGATCGAAAATCTCGTTTTTCGAGTTTTCGAGTCAAAATGACCAAAATACCCATGTGGTGTTTTACCCGTTTACAAGTGCCGAATGAACCCGAAACTTCTCCAGATGATTTTAAAAGGCGTTTTTATGTAGTCTGTGACTTTAGTTTTGGTCCCGGAGGTCCCAGGCGAAATTAGTTCAAAATTACGATTTTGCCCCTAGTTTCGTGTTTTTACGCTTAATCGCGTGATTAAGCAAACCTAAGCAATATTAGGTTCTAATCGAAGGTTACTTGATTTCCAAAATTAATCTTGAGTCAAAATAATTTATTAAAGTTGATTAGAACCTAAGAATGCTTAATTACAACTTGAAATCATATTTTAAATTCAAGATTCCTAGTCATGGAATCTTGAATAGTATTTTCTCTTTCCAATTCCTTAAATCATGGAAATTTTTCTACCTTGTTTGCTCATAAAATGAATTTTAAACTCTCTAAATGTGTATGAGCACTCCTTAACCTTGTCATAAACCTCTTAAACCTCATTCTTAGTTACCTAAACTTATGCTTAATGATTCCTAACCTTGTACCTAAACTAATACACATCTAAACCTATCATTAGCACCCAATTACATAAACAATTTTCCTCCTCCCTTGGCTGTCCCCAATCTGGCCGAAACATACCCTCTCATTTTCCATCACATGCTCAAATTTTTACACTCAAAGAACCATGCTTCCACCTCACCATAAACCATACTTTGTCATACAAACACCATGCTTTCATACATGCTTCATATGACCACTTCTAGAAGACTTTTTCTCTCATTTTGTGTGGCTCAAATTCAGCCAGCCCTCCTTGCTTCTAGAAGAGATATTTCATTTCAAATTTAAAAGAAATTTCACTCCAAATCACCTTACTTGAAGCCATGCTTTGCATCATAACTTCCATACCTCAAACTATGCTTCAATGACAAGTTGTAAGAGATATTTTTCTCTTCCTTCCCTCCCAAAAGCTACGGCCAGCACCTCCTCCCTTTGGGCTCTTATTTGTTTTCATTTTCTATAAATACCTTGCTTACTTGAGCTTGTAAACACTTTAGATCATTTGTTATGTTTCAAGGTTTCTAAGCTTTCTTTGAGTTCCTTGTTTTCTCTCAAGTTTCAAGAGAGTTTTCCTTTTCTCTTCATCTTCATCTTCTTCATCTCTTCATCTCATCATCATCTCATAACCTCTAAATACCACCTCACAACCTTGAATCATCATCAAATCTCTCAAACACTTGACCCCAAACAAAAGCTCACCAAGAACACATCTCCTTTCCTTTCTTTCTCTCAAGGCCGAAGCCACATCTCCACTTTAGGGAGAGTTACTCTTCTTATTTCCATTCTCAAGATCAAGCTTTTGTCTTCACATTTGGTAGGGAGTTGCTTTCAAACTTTGTTTTTACTCAAAAATGTGTTTTCTCTAGTTTTCTCTTGGTTTCTCTTTGAGCTTTCCTTTTCTTTTTTTCATCTCGGCCTCTTGGCCTTGTTTATGTGAACATGATAGCTTGATGATGAGAGCTCCTAGATGATGACCTTGTGTTCATCTCAAAGGAACCTCTAAAGCTTGAGTTTTGTTCTTGATCTAGTAAAGTTTTGGTTTTTCTTTCCCTTTCTTGTTCTCTATGATTTTGGCCTCCATAGTTTTTCCTTCAAAGGTTTTGTTAAAATTTTTAAAGTATCTCTATTTCTATTTTATGTCATGAAAGAATGTTGTTTTGGTTCTTACTCTCTTAAAGTTTTACTTTCCTTTAAAAACTTGTTTCTTTGAGCTTGATGATGGTGTTCAAGAACCACATAGTTCCTTTGAGAACTTGGTTTAAGGACTCTAAAGCTCTCTTTGTGATGAGATAAGTGTTGGGTTGTATCTCTAAAGTCTTGTAAGAGCTCTAGATGAGATTAAAATGAATATTGCATTCATATTTATGTTTATGCCTTGCACATCATATTTACTTTCCTTGCTACCACTAAGTACCAAGATAATGAATGAACTTGCATTATCATATTTATATTTCAAGCTTTGCATTATCATGTTTATATTTCAAGCTTTGCATTATCATATTTATATTTCAAGTCCTCACTTAAATATCAAAGATAATAATAAGTTGCATCTCATGTTTATTTTATGCTCCCTCTTTATTTTCTAAGGAAAGCTAAAACAAGTGCATAAGCATGTCTATTCTTATGTCATCACTTAACAGAACCTAGAGCTCAAAGACTTGCCCATTATTACCTCAAGAAAGGCTTGAAAAATATATGTTCTTTAGCTTCTTGATTTCGGCCCTAAGAGGTTTCATTTGTTACAAGTACTAAAATCTATGTTTTGTAATTTTTCTAAGCTTATATGAGTTCAAGAAATATCTAGAGCAAGGTTTTATGATTTTATAACCTCTTGAGACTAATTTAAATTAGCTACCACCCTTGCAAATATTTTGAGGATTTTAGATGATAAAAATGTTTATAAATGAGTTTTGAAAGCCTTGAAAAGGTTCCAAGAGAAACTAGTATTTTATGTGCTTTACAAACCAAGTTTTATGCCTTTGTATGGAGATGTATTTTCAGTTCTGCCTTGCTGTGATTAAGTGCTGTTTATGCTGTTTTGATGATGATAACATGAATATGTTTGAGTATAATTGATGCTAAAATTCATATGTGAAAGATTAGAGAAGTTAGTAACTAGAAAAGAATTAATTTGAGAGTTTTAGATCCCTTAATGTTTGAATTTTCTGGATTCTGTCCAGCAAGGTTTAGTAATGCTAATCATGGTTTTAAATTAGTTTAAATGTGTAGGAATGACTCATAATTGGTTTAGGACTTGATCTTGATGCCTTAGGAGCAAACCGGACTTAGAAAGGGTCATTGTTGTGACTCTCAGGTACCTATAAAGTTAGAATTTTAAATTCTACATTCTTGAGGTTTAGAGATGTTTATGATCATAGAATTGAGTGAGAAATACTTAGATATGAGCCTATAGGTACCCGAGAGCTTAAGTTGTGATGATTTATAACTTAGATTGTGAGTTAATGACCTTAAGGGTCAAAGCATAAGACATTAAGAGATCTTTTATTGCCTTGTGTTTGATAATGCAAGTATGATATGTTGATATGCATGATGTGATGATATATGAGTTATGATGACGTGATCTTTTTATGATGATGCTATGATGATGTGTGAATGCATGTGCTAGGGTGAAACCGTTTATATGACTTTAGAAATTAATTATGAAATGTGAAATTGAATGTGTAAGTACATGCATTATGAGTTGATATGGCATACTATGATAAAGTGCATAAATTTATGAGCATGATATACGTATTGCATGAGGTTCCATGATGATAGTTGAGAGCATGTGTTCATGATGCATTCTTGCATAACACACCAAGACGCATTTCTCCTACCTCGGTAAGGAGATAACAAAACCGTGAGGGTATGGTAGATGCAGCTTGCCAGAGTGGACAAATTTACTGTGCACTAGATGCTGTAGATGCGTTTCGAAGAAGGAAATAACCCTAACCCGCACTCTGGGAGTCGGTGTATTAGGTGATCCTTAAGTCCCTAACCCGCATTCAAGGAGTCGGTGTATTAGGTGACCCTTACGCCCCTAACCCGTACTTTAGTAGTCGGGATTCTATCTCATGGTTCGTTTATTCAGATAATGAGTTAGAAACTAGTGATGTGTTACCCTCTCTATTATTCCCCATATTAAATCTAGTGACGACTAGTTAGGATTGAGCTCATTCCTAGGCGATTAGGTGAGACGGAGTTTGGGGACCATGATAAAAATTGCCGGGGCGGTATGTCGGTTGGATTTAGGTGACCATGTTTAAGAGGGTGGTCTTTGAGAAAAAGAACTTAAGAGTTTAAGCATGAGAAAGAGATATGATGTTTTTAAAGTCACACAGTTATGAGAAAAGAAGGAGTTTCATATGTCACTTATATGTTACTGTTTATCTTGATGTTGTGTTCTATCGACTATTTCCATAAAGTATTGTCATGCAATCATCCAATATTTGTTGTATTCATACCATTAAGATCCATACTAAAAGACACCCACTTCAGATAAATAGATTTGAGAAGTTTAAAAGTTAAACCTTATGCATGACAACCTTTTTATAATTAAAACTGAAGAGGCTGGGGACGATGACGATGACACGTGTGTTAGAGTCAGAAATCCCTACTAAGAATCTTGAATAAGTTTCTCATCCCTCTCTCTCTTTTCTTCCGTGTCGTCTCTAGACGAAGATGATGGTGTATCTCGTGACCTCTACTAAGGTGTGGGCGTAGGGCATGCGCTACGAGTTGGATCAGTGGGATGGAACGGAAGCGTGGAGATGCCGTTTTAGATTTATATACCTATAGATGTGTATTTCTTTTGATGTGACAATAGGACTATGATAGTCATAAATTATGTATCTATGATAACATGTTTATGATGTGATGTAATGAACAATGTTTGTGTATTGTGACCATGAATGATATGATATCCCTTTTCTGTATGTAAGTCTCTGTTACGTCATACGCGGCTCTCACTTTGATTTTATGTTTCAAAAAAAATTTACCCGTATTTCTGCTAGGTATTTTCATAAAAGAATGAGACTAAGAAGTAATAACCTAATGTGTTCTAGAGTATTGGGTTAAAAATTAGGATGTTACATCACTAGTTATAAGCCCAGTTCGTATCATATAGCATTCATTATTTTAACACTACTTTCACAATTTCAGCCATATATCATTATAGAGCTAGTACTTATAACATCCAAATAATACCTTGTTATTTTTTGCTTAATCAATTATCTCTTCTAGCAGATCAATCTTGTATACTTGACTAGATTGGCTAATTGCTTTATTCTCACCAATCTCATCTTCAACATCACTAGTTTCACTTGCACAAAAAGCTTGCTTTGTAGAAAAACTCTCTATACTTCCATGAGCAGAAATAGCAAGGCTAATCAAGAATGTTAATTTTCAAAGAACTAAATCCTTAAAGAACTTACAAAGCCAAAATTCCAAAATAGATTTCTTTTTCTAGCTTGAATAACATTAGCATATGAAGATCTTATTATGCTAACTATGTTTGTGTTATGATCTTTTCAGACCCCAAATACTTGTAATTTCTTTAACTGGGCCGACAAGAAAGAAATATCAGAGATTGACACCACTATATAGTTGAAGCGTCTCAATCCTCCTTTGACTCAGTTCTGTTACATGAATAATGGAGATGAAAGAATACAAAGCTTAAAAAAAAACTAGGTACTGAAAGGAGGAAATCAAATTGGCTTGTAGTGGCTATTGTGGTGTCATGGACAGTGACATTTTTCTCTATTATGTATTGTATTAGTGTTAGGGGGATATGTGGTTAGATGTTTATTATTTTGCCGTCATTGACACTCTTTGTATGTGTTTGTTGAAACTGATGAATGGATGCAACTAATGATTATATTTAGTACTGAATGAATGAATGCAAAGCAAGCAATTCTCCAAGTATTGTTTAATATGATGCTTTTTATGCCATGCCATTTATTTTCCTTTAATCAAAATAATGTAAAAAATGGACTCAGATCTTTCTTGTAACGCCCCGATTTTCTGTTAGAGTGAAAATGACCAAAATGCCCCTGAGGTCATTTTCAGACCGAGGAAAGCGGTCTTGTGATACTCGAAGGGCAAACTCAATGTTGGAAGGGGATTAGAAAACTTATGTACCTTCCCGGGATCGAAAATCTCGTTTTTGAATTTTAGTCAAAATGACCAAAACGCCCCTGTGGTGTTTTACCCGTTTGCAAGTGCCGGATGAACCCGAAACTTCTCCAGATGGTTTTAAAAGGCGTTTTTATGTATTCTATGACCTCAGTTTTAATTTTTGAAGTCCCGGGCAAAATTAGTGCAAAATTACGGTTTTGCCCCTAGTTTCGTACTTTTACGCTTAATCACACGATTAAGCAAACCTAAGCAATATTAGGCTCTAATCGAAGGTTAATTAATTTCCTTAATTAATCTAGAGTCAAAATAATTTATTAAAGTTGATTAGAACCAAATAGTACTTAATTACAACCTAAAATCATATTTTAATTTTATGACACCTAGTCATAGAATCTTGAATAGTGTTTTCTCTTTCCAATTCCTTAAATCATGGAATTGTGTTACACATTGTTTATTCATAAATGAGTTTTAAACTCTTTAATGATGTATGAGCACTCCTAAACTTGTCATAAACTCTCTAAATCACATTCTTAGTTACCTAAACTTAAGCTTAATCATTCCTAACCTTGTACCTAAGCTAATACACATCTAAACCTACCATTAACACACAATTAAATGGTCAAATCATCCTCCCACTCTGCTGTCCAGCCTTGGCCGAAGCTGCCCTCCCTCCATATGCATCACATGTTCAATTTTTCAACACTCCAAGACCATACCTCAAGTCACATACACTATACCTTGTCATAACTTTCAATCAAGCTTGAATTTCCACATGAATAAATAATTAAAACAACCCATTTTCCCCATTTATTTGTGGCTGGAAAAGTTCCAGCCATGTTAAGGTTCTAGAAGCCTAATTTCATAAAAATTTGATAGGAAATTAACTCACATCAAGCCATACTTTGTAGCATAGCTTCCATACTTCAAACCATGCTTGAATGACCTTGTGTAAGAGATATTTTTCTCTCCCTTTGCCCTTCAAAGCTACGGCCAGCACCCTCCCCATTCACTCCTCCATGGTTTTGTTTTTCTATAAATAGGATGCTTGTGTTAGCCTTGTTGCACCTTGAAGCATTTGCAAAGTTTAGAGTTTTAGAGTTGTCTTGCTAGTCTTCCCTTTTTCTCTCAAAGTTCCAAGAGTGTTCTTCCTTTCTTTTCATCTTTATCTTCTTCATCTCTTCATCTCATCATCACCTCTCAACCATCAAACACCACCCCAAAACCTTGAACCATCATCAAACCTCTCAAACACCACACCTTAAACACAACTCCACTTGAAACACATTTTCTTTCTTTTTCTCTCATCAAGGCCGAATCATCATCACCATCCTAGGAGGTGTTGCTCATCTCATTTCCATCTTCAAGTTCAAGCTTTTATCTTCATCAAAAGGTAGGGATTTGTTTTCAAACTTTATTTTGCTCAAGAAAGTGTTTTTCTCTAGTTTTCTCTTGGATTCTTTTTGAACTTTCCTTTGTCTTTCCTTTCCTTTCATCTTCGGCCATGAGGCCTTGATTTGAGCATGATAGCTTGATGATGAGAGTTTCTAGATGATGACATTGTGTTCATCTCAAAGAAACCTCTAAAGCTTGAGTTTTCCTTTTTACAACTTCATCTATATGTTATCTAGCTCACATGGTTTTCCAACTTAAGAAAATTAATCTAAGGATTTCTAAAAGCCCAAGCCTACCCTTGTCAACCTTAAAGTTGGCCGGCACGTTCTAGAGATTTGTCTCTAGATAGGGGTTTTGGGTACTTAATAAAGAACTTGATGTAGTTTCACTTCCTTTCTCTTTTCTATGATTTTCGATTCTTGTGTTGTGATCCTTGAGATATTGTATAGGGTTATTATCTTGTTAAAGTCTTAAATGAGCTCTAGTTAAACATAAAAATGAAACTTGCATCATGTTTACTTTAAGCTATGCATATCATGTTTATTTCTTTGCTATCACTAAATCCCAAGATAATGAATGAACTTGCATTATCATGTTTATGTTTCAAGCTTTGCATTATCATATTTATATTTCAAGTCCTCACTTAAATATCAAAGATAATAATATATTGCACCACATATTTATTTTATGCTCTCACTTTACTTTCTAGCAATAACTAAAATAAGTGCATGAGCATGTTTATTTTTATGTCATCACTTTAATGATTCTAGAGCTCAAAGACTTGCCCAAGGATATCTCAAACAAAGGTCTAAAACATTTATTTCCTATGGTCCATATTTCGGCCCTATGAGGCCTTAATGTTTTCAAGAATTAAAAACTATGTTTTATACTTTTTCTAAACTTATATGAGTATAAGGAAGGTGTAGAACTAAGTATTATGAATTTAGGACCTCTTGAGATGAAAATAACATAGCCACTGCCCTATTAAGTATTTCCATGAGTTTAGATGATAAAAGTGTTCATAAAAAGAGTTTTGAAGGTTTTAATAAGGTTCCAAGAGAAACTAGTATTTTATGTGCTTTAGAAACTATGATTCAATGCCTTTAAATGGAGTTGTTGTTTCGGTTCTGCCTTGCTATGTTTGGCCACTGTATGAGCTGTGTTAATGATGTTAATATGCTTATGTTTGGGTAATAATTATGTTAAGACTCATATGTGAAAGATAGGATAAGTTAGGAACTAGAAAAGAATTAATTTGAGAGTTCTAGATCCCTTAAAGATTTATTTTTCTGGATTCTGTCCAGCAAGGTTTAGATTCAATAATCATGGTTTTAAATTAGTTTATATGTGTAGGAATGACTCATAATTGGTTTAGGACTTAATCTTGAAACCTTAGGAGCAAACCGAACTTAGAAAGGGTCATTATTGTGACTTCTAGGTACCCGTAAAGTTAGTATTTTGATTTCTGCACTCTTGAGGTTTAGAGATGTTCTTGACCATAGGGTGAGGTGAGAAATACTTAGTTATAACCTTGTAGGTTCCCGAGAGACTAGGTGTTGATGATCAATAACTTAGAAAGTGAGATAAAGATCTAAACCGTAATTTCTAAAACTCCGTAATCACTTAAACATAAAGTTGTCCAAATTCCGCTTAGTGCTATTTGGATTAGTTCTTAAGCATGAGATTTGTATAACTCATAAATTGTCAAACTATAGGTGTATAAAGAAGTTAAGAATAATTAATTTGCAAGTTTAAGACTCATAATAATCGAAGTTTATAGCACTATGAGATATAACATAACATGCCCATGAGCCTATGGGGATGATTGTTAAATATGACTATGTGATGATGTTTGTGTGAAAGTTTTATGTGACGAATGTTATGAGGAAGTTTCATGTGATGATATATATGTTATGAAAAAGCTACATGAGAATGCATGATAAAAATGAATATGATAAATGATGAGGTAATTGTGATGTAATACTTATGAAAATATAAATGTGACACAACACTGAGACGCGCTACTCTGGGTGACACCGGTTGGCCGAGCACCCCCAGGAGGAGACAAATCCGTGAGGGTATGTGTAGATGCAGCCTGCCAAAGCGGACAAATTGCGAGGCCCACGTGGCTAGCAAAGCGTTTCAAAGAGGAAATGATCCTAGAAAGGAGATCCTTAATTTGCCCCCTAGCCCGTACTTTAAGTCGGGATTATGTTACGCTTATCATAGGATAAGTAAGAGCTAGTGACGACTAGTTAAGGTATGAGCTCATAACCTAGAGAAGTTTTAGGGCGGCCCCATGAGATGAAAGTTCAAGTTGACAATGTCACATAAACTTTACTTATGCCAATGTTATAATGTTTCCTAGTTATTCTATTGTTTGGTTTACCTTATGATGCATTCATATCATTAGTATATTTCTGCTTAAGTTATAAAGACGCATTATAAAATATGATGGACCTTGGATAAAATACCTCTTTGGGAAACCCACTTAAAAGGAATTTATATGCATGCACGCCTTTTAGAAATAAACCCAAGGTTCCTGAGGATGTGACGATGACACCTAGGTAGGGATAACCCTACTGAGAATTCTTTTAGAAAGATTCTCATTCCCTCTCTCTTTTCTTCCGTCATATCTTCAGATGGCGGCGTTTGTACTCTTCATCGACACCCGGTATGGGAGCTGCACCATGACCCGGCACTCGGGTCATACCATTTTGAGGGTCGCCTTTGTCAGAGTATTCATGTTCATGGGACGACCCTTCGCGTACCCCGTCCCGAGCTACCGCTTCACCCCGACTGCTCTTTACCGTCATAACGGGATTTTTGAGCGAGCGAGACCACGCGATGAGCAGATCCTCCGCATGGAGCCCGAGACATCAGCAGTACGCGAGTACCCCGAGTATGTGCCGCGTCCCCAGTACTCGGAGACGGACCCATCCGAGGACCCGCCATCCCACATGTACAGTTGGAGCTCCAGTCCCACTCCTCCACCGATGAGGGTGGGAGTGAGAGACGGTGGTCCAGCCGAGGTTGGCTCGACGGCCATCTATGCGCCCTCGCCGTGGTGGACATGCCCCGATGATGCGCTCGACCACTCCCGTCGAGATTCGCCCGGTGGATCGACTCGACCCACGATTACTCGGACCCGCAGGAGTAGTCATAGGAGGGGTAGTAGCTAGTGCACACACACGCCACATAGTAGAGGTCAAACCTTCTTTTGAATATGAGGTTGTCTCCTTTAGGTGCACATGGGTATGGGGGTAGTTTCTTTTGTATTTGCTTTTTATGATTTCCTTGTATTGCATTTGAGTGTATTTTGCTTCATGATGTATCAAATAGTCCTACCTCTTTGGGTAGGCACGTTATATATATAACTATGATTCAGTTGATGTTCCCATGACATGATGTGTTTCTTATGCTTTGCTTATATGTTTAGCTATGTTTCTCCTTAACGTTTAGATGCGTGGCTCTCACTTTGATTTTAAATTCCAAAAGAAAAATTTTACCCATATTTCCGCTAAGTATTTTCTAAAAGATGAGACCAAGAGGTAATATTCTAAAGATTAACCTAAGGACATACTAGTAGTCTTGGGTTAAGATTTAGGAGTGTTACATTATGGTATCGAGGCGATTCGATTCTCATGGAGCACGAGGATTGGGTGACTATGCTTTATAAGCATAATACGATAGTTATGTCATGTATAGTGCTTGATAGAGATAAGGTGTAGGACTAGAGATGCATGATTTACATTGGTTGCAAGTGCCATGGTAACTAGCTCATTTTGCATGAATATTGAGCCTGATCAACTTGATGTTCATTGTTTCATGTGTATAGGGACCAATGGCACCGCTGACGACGGCCTAGGACTACACCCGATGTTGAACAAGATGATACAAGCTGCTGCTTCTTTGTCCGTCGCATGGCGCAAGCCATGGAGCGAATGTTCGACCGAATGGATCAACAAGCAAATCTGCTCTGTTCCCCCTCCTCCCCTGCTTTGCCGAGAGATGGTGGAACAAGTCCGCTTGGCCCGAGTTCCGCAAGGCGAACCCGCCAGTGTTCCGAGGGGTAATGGACCCGAGCAAGGCCGATGAGTGGATCAAAGACATGGAGAAGATCTACTCTGTTGTTACACCTTTCGGAGGAGCGAAGGTCACATTCTTTGCTTTCATCTTTGAAGTCCGACGCCGAGTTACGGTGGAGCGGCACGAGGCATCTGCTAGAAGCCTCTGGAACTCCCATTGGTAGGGGCTGTTCAAGACTTACTTCTATGAGAAGTACTTTCCGAGTCCGTGAGGAACGCGAAGGGCGTTGAGTTCATGCGATTGACCCAAGGAGGGTCTCGTAGCCCAATACAACTGCGAAGTTTGAGGAGCTAATCAAGTTCTCTCGGGTGTTCCAAGGTAACCCCGATGAAGTTTGGAAGTGTGTGAAGTATGAGGCCAGTCTGAAGGCAGAGATGAACTACGCTGTGGCCCATATGGAGATCAGAGACTTCCCGACTCTGGTCAACAAGTGCGGATACTTGAAGAAGGACAGAAAGATTCAAATCACAAGGGCGGAGCGAGCTAAGGGGCTCGGACCTCAAGCCCTGAAGTTCAAACCGCAGTACCCGTCGAGGAATCACTACAACCCCTACCAGTCCAACCAGTTCCGACAACAACAACCGCCAAGAGCTCCTGCTCACCAACAATCCAAACAACACCAAAGGCCGCCATTTCAACATCAAGGCCCGAGGAATTTCAATAATCAACCCCGTGGACCGGGTGGACCCCGAAACCACAATGGAGGACCAAGTGGAGCCAAGAACAAGGCACCACAAACCCCTGCTGCTTACCCCGGAGCAACATCTGCTGACGTCTGCCCACAATGCGGGAAGAACCACGGGAATCGCCCATGCTTAGCCGGTCAGAATGTATGTTTCAAGTGTGGCAAGCCTGGCCACTATGCAAAGGACTGCACCGGACAAGGGACATCGAACCAAAACCCCCGACCACAATACCGAGGAAGGGTCTTTACCCTTAACGCGGAAGACGCCAAGAAGTCCAAAGATCTCATCGAAGGTATGTGCGAAGTAAATGGTAAAGCCTTAACTGTACTATATGACTCTGGTGCTACTCATTCTTTCATTTCACTTGCTAGTGTCGAGTCCTTAAATCTAAAAGTCTCTAAACTTCCCTTCGATCTTATTGTTTCTACCCCTACAAATCGCCCTGTTAATACTTGCCGTTGTTGTTTAAACTGTCATCTTGTTGTAGAAAATAGGTCTTTTATCATAGATTTAATTTGTTTACCCTTGAAAGACATAGGCATTATCTTAGGCATGAACTGGCTTCGCCCCAATCGTGTGATGTTAGATTGTGGAACCCAAACCGTAGTTTTCCCTTCTCCTCCCGAAAACATCACTCAACCCATTAGGCTGTACCTAAATTCCGTAGAGGTCTTCTGTAGTGGGAAGAAAACTAAGGGATATGTTCTCCTAGCCGCCTGTGATGTAGACTTGGAGCAAAACCTAGGTGAGATACCTGTGGTGAGAGACTATCCCGAGGTGTTTCCAGAAGAAATACCCGAGTTCCCTCCCGAAAGAGAAGTGGAGTTCTCCATAGAGTTGGTTCTGGGGACAGACCAATCTCTATAGCCCCGTATAGGATGTCACCCTCGGAGTTAGCAGAGTTGAAAACCCACTTAGAGGAGTTGTTAGAAAAGAGTTTTATAAGGCCGAGTGCTTCACCTTGGGGCGCTCAGGTCTTATTTGTGAAGAAAAAGGGCGGAAGCATGAGGATGTGTATAGACTATAGGCGGTTGAACCAAGTAACCATAAAGAATAAATACCCATTGCCTAGGATTGATGATCTTATGGACCAATTGAAAGGAGCAGTAGTGTTTTCTAAGATTGATTTAAGGTCCGGTTACCATCAGTTAGGGTGAGAGATTCGGATATTCCTAAAACCGCCTTCGAACTCGGTATGGACACTTTGAGTTCAATGTAATGTCGTTTGGTTTGGACGAATGCTCCCAGCTTTTTATGGATTACATGAATAGGATCTTTAGACCCTATTTAGATCAGTTCGTGGTTGTGTTCATAGATGATATTCTCATCTATTCGAAAACCCACGAGGAGCATGAGCGTCATTTAAGGTTGGTTTTAGAGGTATTAAAGGAGAAGAAGTTATACGCTAAGTTGTCTAAGTGTGAATTTTGGTTAGAGGAGGTAAAGTTCTTAGGACATGTTGTGTCAAAAGGTGGCATAGCTGTCGACCCAAGTAAGATAGAGGTTGTAATGAATTGGGATAGACCAACCTCTGTAACTGAGATTAGAAGCTTTTTGGTTTAGCTGGATATTACCGTAGGTTCATTAAAGGATTTTCCCAGTTAGCCCTACCCTTAACCAAGCTCACTAGGAAGAATGCCCCGTTTGAGTGGAGCCCCAAGTGTGAAAAGAGTTTCCTAGAGCTTAAGGAAAAGCTCACCTCAACCCCGATTTTAGTTTTACGACCCCAATGTACCCTTTGAGGTATATTGCGATGCTTCTGGCAAGGGTTTAGGTTGTGTGTTGATGCAAAACAGGCAAGTGGTAGCCTATGCGTCCAGGCAACTCAAGCCTCATGAGGTAACCTACCCCACCCATGACCTTGAACTAGCGGCCATCGTGTTCGCTCTAAAGATGTGGAGACACCACTTGTATGGTGTGAGGTTTGAAGTTTTCTCCGATCATAAGAGTCTCAAGCATCTCTTTGATCAAAAGGAGTTGAATATGAGGCAAAGGAGATGGATGGAATTCCTCAAGGACTACGATTTTGGTTTAAATTACCACCCCGGCAAGGCTAATGTAGTAGCCGACGCCTTGAGCGAAACTCGTTACGTCATCCAAGTATGATGGTTAATGAAGTTGGGTTAATAGAGCAATTTAGGAATATGAATCTTGGAATGTCTATAACGGAGAATGGCATCGTGATGAGTCATCTCACGGTGACCGGTGGAGTTTAAGCAAAGGATTATGCTTGCCCAAAGAGAAAATGAGGACTTTATGGAGACAATCGAGGCGATAAAAGGCTGGAAAGTTGAAAGGTTTTGTCTGAGGCCCATTGGTTATGGAGGTTCGAGGCGAATCTGTGTGCCACAAGATGGTGACCTCGAGAGAAGATCTTGGAGGAGGCTCACAGAAGCCATTTTGCCATCCATCCTGGTACTACAAAGATGTATCAGGACTTGAAGAGGATGTTTTGGTGGCCCGGATTAAAAAAGGATGTGGTCGCCTGGGTGAGTAAGTGTTTGGTCTGCCAAAAGGTCAAGATCGAACACCAAAAACCTTCGGCATGTTGCAACCCCTGTCGATCCCCCAGAGTGGAAGTGGGAGAGTATATCAATGGACTTCGTGTGGGATTGCCAAAGACCCAAGCTGGCCACGATGCCGTATGGGTAATCGTGGATCGACTAACTAAGTCGGCTCACTTTCTACCTATTCGAGTCACGTACTCGTTGGATAAGTTGGCCCAGCTTTACATCCAAGAAATAGTAAGGTTGCATGGAGTACCATCGACGATAATCTCGGATCGAGATCCGCGGTTTACGCCACGTTTTTGGGAGCCTTTCAAAGGCGTTTGGTTCCAAGTTGTGCCTAAGCACCGCTACCACCCACAAGCGGATGGTCGATCGAGAGGACAATCCAAACCCTAGAGGATATCTTTGAGAGCTTGTGTCTTAGACCAAAAGGAAGTTGGGATAAGTACATGCCTTTGATCGAGTTTGCGTATAACAACGGTTATCACGCAAGCATCGATATGGCACCGCATTTGAGGCATTATACGGAAGGAAGTGCCAATCACCCTTGTGTTGGTACGAGCCGGAGAGCAAAGTGTCTTAGGACCTGAGGTAGTGAGGGAAACGACGAGCAAATCAAGAAGATCAAGGATAGAATCTTAAGCTGCTCCAAAGTCGACGAGAAAAGCTACAGCGGACAAAGGCGCAAGCCCTTGGAGTTCCAAGAGGGAGAACATGTATTTCTAAGAATCACCCCCACTACAGGGAATAGGGAGAGCCATGAAAGTTAAAAAGTTGAGTCCCAGATTTCTCGGTCCTTTTGAAATTCTTCAAAGAGTCGGATCCGTAGCTTACAAAATAGCCTTACCACCCAATCTGTCAAACCTTCATGATGTCTTTCACGTCTCGATTCACGTAAATATGAGTCCGACCCTAGCCATGTCCTAGAACCAGAGCATGTGCAGTTAAGGGAGGACCTCACTTTCAATGTACCGCCTACGGGAATAGTGGATCACGGAGTCAAGCAGTTAAGGAACAAGTCCGTTCCTTTGGTAAAAGTGGCGTGGGGACAAGGCAAGTCGGAAGAATACACGTGGGAACTAGAATCAGAGATGAAGTCCAAATATCCAGTGCTTTTCTAAGGTGCAATTTGAGGGCTAAATTCTTTTTAAGGAGGAGTAATGTAACGCCAGATTTTTACGTTAGAGTGAAAATGACCAAAATGCCCCTGAGGTCATTTTGACCAATCGAGGAAAGCGTCTTGGCAGTACTCGAAGGGCAAACTCAATGTTGGAAGGGGATTAGAAAACTTATGTACCTTCCGGGATCGAAAATCTCATTTTTAATTTTTAGTCAAAATGACCAAAGCACTGTGGTGTTTTACCCGTTTGCAAGTGCTTGGGATGAACCCAAACTTCTCCAGATGGTTTTAAAAGGCGTTTTTATGTATTCTATGACCTCAGTTTTAATTTTTGAAGTCCCGGGCAAAATTAGTGCAAAATTACGGTTTTGCCCTAGTTTCGTACTTTTACGCTTAATCACACGATTAAGCAAACCTAAGCAATATTAGGCTCTAATCGAAGGTTAATTAATTTCCTTAATTAATCTAGAGTCAAAATAATTTATTAAAGTTGATTAGAACCAAAAGTACTTAATTACAACCTAAAATCATATTTTAATTTTATGACACCTAGTCATAGAATCTTGAATAGTGTTTTCTCTTTCCAATTCCTTAAATCATGGAATTGTGTTACACATTGTTTATTCATAAATGAGTTTTAAACTCTTTAATGATGTATGAGCACTCCTAAACTTGTCATAAACTCTCTAAATCACATTCTTAGTTACCTAAACTTAAGCTTAATCATTCCTAACCTTGTACCTAAGCTAATACACATCTAAACCTACCATTAACACACAATTAAATGGTCAAATCATCCTCCCACTCTGCTGTCCAGCCTTGGCGAAGCTGCCCTCCCTCCATATGCATCACATGTTCAATTTTTCAACACTCCAAGACCATACCTCAAGTCACATACACTATACCTTGTCATAACTTTCAATCAAGCTTGAATTTCCACATGAATAAATAATTAAAACAACCCATTTTCCCCATTTATTTGTGGCTGGAAAAGTTCCAGCCATGTTAAGGTTCTAGAAGCCTAATTTCATAAAAATTTGATAGGAAATTAACTCACATCAAGCCATACTTTGTAGCATAGCTTCCATACTTCAAACCATGCTTGAATGACCTTGTGTAAGAGATATTTTCTCTCCCTTTGCCCTTCAAAGCTACGGCCAGCACCCTCCCCATTCACTCCTCCATGGTTTTGTTTTTCTATAAATAGGATGCTTGTGTTAGCCTTGTTGCACCTTGAAGCATTTGCAAAGTTTAGAGTTTTAGAGTTGTCTTGCTAGTCTTCCTTTTTCTCTCAAAGTTCCAAGAGTGTTCTTCCTTTCTTTTCATCTTTATCTTCTTCATCTCTTCATCTCATCATCACCTCTCAACCATCAAACACCACCCCAAAACCTTGAACCATCATCAAACCTCTCAAACACCACACCTCAAACACAACTCCACTTGAAACACATTTTCTTTCTTTTTCTCTCATCAAGGCCGAATCATCATCACCATCCTAGGAGGTGTTGCTCATCTCATTTCCATCTTCAAGTTCAAGCTTTTATCTTCATCAAAGGTAGGGATTTGTTTTCAAACTTTATTTTGCTCAAGAAAGTGTTTTTCTCTAGTTTTCTCTTGGATTCTTTTTGAACTTTCCTTTGTCTTTCCTTTCCTTTCATTTTCGGCCATGAGGCCTTGATTTGAGCATGATAGCTTGATGATGAGAGTTTCTAGATGATGACATTGTGTTCATCTCAAAGAAACCTCTAAAGCTTGAGTTTTACCTTTTTTACAACTTCATCTATATGTTATCTAGCTCACATGGTTTTCCAACTTAAGAAAATTAATCTAAGGATTTCTAAAAGCCCAAGCCTACCCTTGTCAACCTTAAAGTTGGCCGGCACGTTCTAGAGATTTGTCTCTAGATAGGGGTTTTGGGTACTTAATAAAGAACTTGATGTAGTTTCACTTCCTTTCTCTTTTCTATGATTTTCGATTCTTGTGTTGTGATCCTTGAGATATTGTATAGGGTTATTATCTTGTTAAAGTCTTAAATGAGCTCTAGTTAAACATAAAAATGAAACTTGCATCATGTTTACTTTAAGCTATGCATATCATGTTTATTTCTTTGCTATCACTAAATCCCAAGATAATGAATGAACTTGCATTATCATGTTTATGTTTCAAGCTTTGCATTATCATATTTATATTTCAAGTCCTCACTTAAATATCAAAGATAATAATATATTGCACCACATATTTATTTTATGCTCTCACTTTACTTTCTAGCAATAACTAAAATAAGTGCATGAGCATGTTTATTTTTATGTCATCACTTTAATGATTCTAGAGCTCAAAGACTTGCCCAAGGATATCTCAAACAAAGGTCTAAAACATTTATTTCCTATGGTCCATATTTAGCCCTATGAGGCCTTAATGTTTTCAAGAATTAAAAACTATGTTTTATACTTTTTCTAAACTTATATGAGTATAAGGAAGGTGTAGAACTAAGTATTATGAATTTAGGACCTCTTGAGATGAAAATAACATAGCCACTGCCCTATTAAGTATTTCCATGAGTTTAGATGATAAAAGTGTTCATAAAAGAGTTTTGAAGGTTTTAATAAGGTTCCAAGAGAAACTAGTATTTTATGTGCTTTAGAAACTATGATTCAATGCCTTTAAATGGAGTTGTTGTTTCGGTTCTGCCTTGCTATGTTTGGCCACTGTATGAGCTGTGTTAATGATGTTAATATGCTTATGTTTGGGTAATAATTATGTTAAGACTCATATGTGAAAGATAGGATAAGTTAGGAACTAGAAAAGAATTAATTTGAGAGTTCTAGATCCCTTAAAGATTTATTTTTCTGGATTCTGTCCAGCAAGGTTTAGATTCAATAATCATGGTTTTAAATTAGTTTATATGTGTAGGAATGACTCATAATTGGTTTAGGACTTAATCTTGAAACCTTAGGAGCAAACCGAACTTAGAAAGGGTCATTATTGTGACTTCTAGGTACCCGTAAAGTTAGTATTTTGATTTCTGCACTCTTGAGGTTTAGAGATGTTCTTGACCATAGGGTGAGGTGAGAAATACTTAGTTATAACCTTGTAGGTTCCCGAGAGACTAGGTGTTGATGATCAATAACTTAGAAAGTGAGATAAAGATCTAAACCGTAATTTCTAGAACTCCGTAATCACTTAAACATAAAGTTGTCCAAATTCCGCTTAGTGCTATTTGGATTAGTTCTTAAGCATGAGATTTGTATAACTCATAAATTGTCAAACTATAGGTGTATAAAGAAGTTAAGAATAATTAATTTGCAAGTTTAAGACTCATAATAATCGAAGTTTAAAGCACTATGAGATATAACATAACATGCCCATGAGCCTATGGGGATGATTGTTAAATATGACTATGTGATGATGTTTGTGTGAAAGTTTTATGTGACGAATGTTATGAGGAAGTTTCATGTGATGATATATATGTTATGAAAAAGCTACATGAGAATGCATGATAAAAATGAATATGATAAATGATGAGGTAATTGTGATGTAATACTTATGAAAATATAAATGTGACACAACACTGAGACGCGCTACTCCTGGGTGACACCGGTTGGCCGAGCACCCCCAGGAGGAGACAAATCCGTGAGGGTATGTGTAGATGCAGCCTGCCAAAGCGGACAAATTGCGAGGCCCACGTGGCTAGCAAAGCGTTTCAAAGAGGAAATGATCCTAGAAAGGAGATCCTTAATTTGCCCCCTAGCCCGTACTTTAAGTCGGGATTATGTTACGCTTATCATAGGATAAGTAAGAGCTAGTGACGACTAGTTAAGGTATGAGCTCATAACCTAGAGAAGTTTTAGGCGCCCCATGAGATGAAAGTTCAAGTTGACAATGTCACATAAACTTTACTTATGCCAATGTTATAATGTTTCCTAGTTATTCTATTGTTTGGTTTACCTTATGATGCATTCATATCATTAGTATATTTACGCTTAAGTTATAAAGACGCATTATAAAATATGATGGACCTTGGATAAAATACCTCTTTGGGAAACCCACTTAAAAGGAATTTATATGCATGCACGCCTTTTAGAAATAAACCCAAGGTTCCTGAGGATGTGACGATGACACCTAGGTAGGGATAACCCTACGAGAATTCTTTTAGAAAGATTCTCATTCCCTCTCTCTTTTCTTCCGTCATATCTTGAGATGGCGACGTTTGTACTCTTCATCGACACCCCGGTATGGGAGCTGCACCATGACCCGGCACTCGGGTCATACCATTTTGAGGGTCGCTGCACTGTCAGAGTATTCATGTTCATGGGACGACCCTTCGCGTACCCCGTCCCGAGCTACCGCTTCACCCATCGCTCCTTACCGTCATAACGGGATTTTTGAGCGAGCGAGACCACGCGATGAGCGAGATCCTCCGCATGGAGCCCGAGACATCAGCGATGCGAGTACCGAGTATGTGCCGCGTCCCCAGTACTCGGAGACGGACCCATCCGAGGACCCGCCATCCCACATGTACAGTTGGAGCTCCAGTCCCACTCCTCCACCGATGAGGGCTGGGAGTGAGGAGACAGTGGTCCAGCCGAGGTTGGCTCGACGGCCATCTATGCGCCCTCGCCGTGGTGGACATGCCCCGATGATGCGCTCGACCACTCCCGCCGAGATTCGCCAGTGGATCGACTCGACCCCACAGTACTCGGACCCGCAGGAGTAGTCATAGGAGGGGTAGTAGCTAGTGCACACACACGCCACATAGTAGAGGTCAAACCTTCTTTTGAATATGAGGTTGTCTCCTTTAGGTGCACATGGGTATGGGGGTAGTTTCTTTTGTATTTGCTTTTTATGATTTCCTTGTATTGCTTTTCAGTTGTATTTTGCTTCATGATGTATCAAATAGTCCTACCTCTTTGGGTAGGCACGTTATATATATAACTATGATTCAGTTGATGTTCCCATGACATGATGTGTTTCTTATGCTTTGCTTATATGTTTCGCTATGTTTCTCCTTAACGTTTCGTGCGTGGCTCTCACTTTGATTTTAAATTCCAAAAAGAAAAATTTTACCCATATTTCCGCTAAGTATTTTCTAAAAGATGAGACCAAGAGGTAATATTCTAAAGATTAACCTAAGGACATACTAGTAGTCTTGGGTTAAGATTTAGGGTGTTACATTTCTTCCTTACCTTGCTATTTTTTCATAAAAATAAAATGCTTTTAAAACTCAAATATTCAGTAACAAGCAATTCTACTGGATAAATAATCCACTGCTGCATTAATTTCAATGTCTATTAAAATCATTTCCCACTAAGTAATTCTCCATATTGTTTACAAACTGAAGTCTTACCATTCAAATTCCCAAGTTATAAGTCACCAAAACTGAACTTTTGCATGTAAGTAGAACCTATCCAGTCATTTTGTGTCAGTTAACTGTTTGGTAAGAAAACTTCAATCAATAACAAAACCAAGCAATTTCTTTTGTTTTAAAAATAAAAAAAGGCTAATGGAAATTTCTAATTCAGGCATAGATATAATAGTAATTAAAAGATTGTATCAATACCCTGCTATGTGCAACCATAATTAAATTGAACCATTTTAAACATTTAGCTAATCAAGGTTAAACAACCCGTCTCATAACCTGAATAATAGCAACAAGGAGAAGCAACCAATAAAAAAACACCATAAGGTTTACATAATTTGTTCCAAATATTGAACATGTCATATCCAAAATAACATTACAATACATTACAATTATGAAAGTAACAATCCACAATGACTGAAAGAAAAAATCCAAAAGATAACACTAATCCACATGACTAACTATGGATAATAGCTCTGGCCAATGCACGCCTTTGGTCCTCATTCAAACTCCAAAGGGTTAGCTGCAGTTGACACTTCTTCGAGAACTTGAGCACCACTAGAACAACTTCATCATCAGTGAAGCCAAGATCTTTTAGTATTTCACCATGCTTCACCTCCTCATTGGCCCCTGCCACAGCTTTGGCTAGAACTTGGACATGCTTTCCTTGCTGCTCCACTGTAAATCTTACAGAGTGAGCCAACTCTTGCAAGATCTCAACTTTTTCCCCCTTTTTTGTTGGAGCATTCTTCCCTTGCACTTTGCCACTAGATGAAGCTATTGAATCATTTGTTTGGAGTGGAGAGTCACTTTTGAACATGTCAACATCATTGATACCCATTTGTTCTTCCTTTTCTATTACCAGTTGCTCATCAGCATTATTGCCACTTGTAGTATAACTTCCAATTGCTCTATCCTTTCCAAATATAGTATCCAAAAGGGGAAAAAGTGGAAATGGTTTCCCTGGAGTGTAGAATCTAAGAGGGTGTTGTTGAAAAAAATTTGAGAAATCAAAAGTGAGAAAGTGTAATCTAATATGCATGTATCTATATAATAACACAATTTAGTTAAACTGTCATAATAGTGTAACAAACCTTAATCCATAGCTCTAGTAGTTGTTTGCTATCCACTTCTACAGTTTTTTTTTATCATTATTCCATCCAAACCCACTACATGCAACCATGTCTGCAGTGGATTGATATTTCTCTTTCAGCCTTTTTTACTTGTTGTTGCAATGTTTAGCGATGAAACCACACCTAGGGATTTTTTCATTCATTTTCACAACAAGTTTTGGAAAAACACCTAGTTTGAATTGTCAGCATCAGCTCTTTTCCCTTCTATCACTAGGTCCTCCATGAAACCAACAAAAGCATGCATTTCTTCATCAGTCTAGCTCCGTTTGTTGTTAATTTCCTGGTATTCTTTGTATGAAGATATCACAAAGACCAATGCAATAAGAAATGTAAACAACTAGAATCTAGTCAATGTTATAAGAAAGATCAACAATTAAATAAATCCAATTACACTAAAAAATGTTACAAAATTACTACAAACATAAACTCTAGAATGTTAAATTTCAACAAAATATAACATTTATGCAGCACGATTCCTTTTCCACTCTTCAAACATTTCAATTGTTGGGTTGTCTCATCTTTGAATCTATTCATTGCTACTTTCCACACTTTCAATCATCTCAATATTATTGGGAGGATCCTCTCCTATAAGCATATGCTCAGGTTCAATGGCTGTGTTTTCTTCAAGATCATTATCCATATTCATACGGATAAAATTTTGCAGAAGACAATAAGCAATTATGATTCGATTTTGTGTCTTAATTGGATAGAATGAAACACTTCTTAGAATAAACCATTTCTTCTTAAGCAACCTAGAACAACATTCAATTATATTCCTAGCTAAGGAGTGCTTCTTATTAAAATACTCTTAATAGTTTCGAGGTGGATCTGAATCTTGAGCCCATTCTTGCATGTGATATCAAGTACCTCTATACGGTGTTAGGAACCTTTGGCCATTCATGTAACCAACATCAATTAAATAATAACTAGCTATGAATCAAAAGAGAAATATTATATACAGTAGGTAAATGTAAGTAATCTAATTTTTTAAAGTCTTTTTTTTAGACATACCAAGTAGTATTTTGAGGCTATTACGATGTGTAATAGTATCATATAGTATTCTCGAATCAAATGATGATCCTTCCTAACCACTAAGCACATACACAAAATTCATGTCTCGATTACACACTCCTATGACATTTGTAGAAATTCTACCCTTTCTTGTTCAGAATCTTGGTTTATTAGCTTTAGGGACAATAACATCTATGTAAGTGCCATCTAATGCTCTTAGACAACCCTATAATAAGAGAAATAAAAGTTTCAAGCTGAATTGTTTGCATATTTAGTAAGTATTGTAAAACATCAAATATTTCTATATATTGAAGTTACCTTAAACCATTTCCATCTGGGATCTACACAATCCTCTGGGACAGGTTTAGCCTTGGCAAACAAAAGGCTTTGCATACATATGACCAAGCACAACACTTTCTTAAAATACCTACTAATAGTTTCCCCGACCTATAGAACCTAACTTGTGTGATGCGATTTTTTATTATGATGACCTAATATGATTAAAAATGTTACATTTTGCTCATCTATGCTTACTTAACCATCTTCAGTTAACCCACCCTAAACTTGAGGTTTTGTTTGTTTAGAAAGTTTGTTTTCTTTGAGCTTGATGATGATGTTCAAGAAACTCATAGTTCCTTTGAGAACTTGGTTCAAGAACTCTAGAGCTCTCTTTGTAATAAGATATATGTTGGGTTGTTATTTTGTTAAAGTCTTGGATGAGCTCTAGCTAACCATAAAATGAACCTTACATCATGTTTATTTTATGCTTTGCACATCATGTTTACTTCCTTTGCTATCACTAAGTACCAAGATAATAAAGGAACTTGCATTATCATGTTTATATTTCAAGCTTTGCATTATCATGTTTATATTTCAAGTCCTCACTTAAATCTTAAAGATAATAATAATGTGCATCTCATATTTATTTTATGCTATCACTTTACTTTCTAATGGAACCTAAAATGAGTGAACGAGCATGTTTATTTTTATGTCATCACCTAAAGGAACCTAGAGCTCAAAGATTGCCCATTGTTGTCTCAAACAAAGGCTTAAAAATATTCATTCCCTTGGCTTGAGCATTCGGCCTCCAAGGGTTTGTTTGGTTACAAGTATTGAAAACTATGTTTTATAATTTTTCTAAGCTTTGATGAGTTTAAGGAATGCATAGAACTAAGTTTTATGAATTTAGGACCTCTTGAGAGAAAGTTGATTTAGTCACTGCCCTCATAAATATTTTTAAGATTTTAGATGATAAAATTGTTTAGAAATGAGTTTTTGAAAGTTTTAAAAAGGTTCCAAGAGAAACTAGTATTTTTTGTGCTTTAGAAATTGTGTTTTATGCCTTTATGGAGAATGGTTGTTTTGGTTCTTCCTTGCTATTATTTGCCACTGTATGAACTGTTTTAATGGTGATAATATGCCTATGTTTAAGTATAATTAATGGTTAAGCTCATATGTGAAAGATAAGAGGAGTTAGAAACTAGAAAAGAATTAATTTGAGAGTTCTAGATCCCTTAATGTTTGAATTTTCTAGATTCTATCCAGCAAGGTTTAGTAATAATAATGATGCTTTTAAATTAGTTTAAATGTGTAGGAATGCCTCATAATTGGTTTAGGACTTGATCTTGATGCCTTAGGAACAAACTGGACTTAGAAAGGGTCATTGTTGTGACTTCTAGGTTCCCGAGAGATTAGGTTTGATGATTTATAACTTAGAATGTGAGTTAAGGACCTTAAGGGTCAATGCATAAGATACTAAGAAGTTGTTAATGCTATGATGTGTTGTATGATGCAATGATATGATGAGATGTGCTTGATGCATGAGAAAATGATTGATGAAAATGTTAAAGTTTATCATAGTATGAGATTTCATGAGAACATGGTGTGTGAATTAGCTTGTGGCAGTTTGAAGGAAATTCAGTTTAACAGCTGTTATGCTGCCAAATTTCTGTCAAACCTTAAAGGGTTAAAAGAAATGTTACTGGTACCATATGAATTGAAAACCCTGGGTGACACCGGTTCGGCCAAGCACCCCAGGAGATTTTTATGCGACAAAGCACTGAGACGCGCTCGCCTAGGTGACACCGGTTCGGCAGAGCACCCCCAGGGGAGACAAATCCGTGAGGGTACGGGTAGATGCAGCCTACCAAAGCGGACAAATTGCTGTGGCTTAACTCCCGCAAAGCGTTTCAAAGAGGGTAATCCTAGAGAGAGATGATCCCTGCCTCCTACCCGTACTTGCGAGTCAGAATTATTATTTATGTTTCGTTTATTCAAGATAATAAGCAAGAGCTAGTGACGACTAGCTGAGGTATGAGCTCATAACCTAGTTATTTTTAGGGTGGCTTATATTCTAATGTACCATGATTGATGTTACGAGGTTGAGGAATGATCTCATTTGAAAGTTATATGCCCTTATGCCACATGATTTATGTTTATGTGCTTTGATGTGTTGTTTATATGCTCAAGTATTGACATGCATCCATGATATAATATGTTGCATTCATAACATCAAGATGCATGTTAAAAGGAATAGACCTTGGATAATTAGTTTGGAAAACCCTAAATTAAACCTTATATGCATGATCACTATTTTATAATTAAACCTGAGGTTCCTGAGGATGTGTACGATGTAACCCTAGGATAGGAGACTCCTACTGAGATTCTTTAGCAAGAATTCTCACTCCTCTCTCCTCTTTCTCCCGTCACATCTTCAGAGACCGATGGCGACGTTCGTGGTTTTCATTGACACGTCTACTTGGGAGGTCTACTATGACCCGGACCACGGGTCATATCATTTTAAGGACCAATGTACCGTGTGAGTCTTCATGTTCATTGGACGCTCCTTCGCACATCCTGTACAGAGCTACCGTTTCTCCCTGATGTTACCTTACGACGATGCGATGGTTTTTGAATATGCTCGGATGCGAGACGAGAGGATTTTGTGGATGTATACTGGTGGTTCGATGCCTCGAGACTTCTAGCACTACGTGCCTCGATCCCTGAGTTCGGAGGACGACCCATCCGAGGACCCGCCGACGCATATGTATAGCGAGAGTTCTGATCCTATGCCTCAGTTCGTGCGCGATGTGAGCGAGGAGACCGTTACGCAGCCGAGGCTGGCTAGGCGAGCCGAGAGGCGCCTCTACCGAGGAGCCCACGCTCAATCTTCATGTGTTCCCACTCCTGTTGCTCTGCATCCATGGATTGGATACACTCCACCGTTTTCCAGATTCCAGTAGTTGATGTCGTAGGGGAGGCTTAGTGCACACACACCACATGTAGAGTGGATAAACCTTCTTTTGTTTTTGAGGTTATTCACTATAGGTACACTCAGGTAGTTATGGTTTATTTCTGCTTTCTTGTTTTCTATTGTATTTCCTTTGCCGCTGTATTACAAGCTCTGCCCATTCTTAGGGTATGACTAGTTATGTACCTCAACTATGCTATTATTAATTAAATGTTTCTTTGTTTACCTTGATCATTGTTTCTTGATTATATGCTTTAGTCTATGATTTATAATGGTTGTTGCGCGGCTTTACATTTCTGTTATTCGATTAGCTAAGCTCACGGTTCTCACTTTGCTTTATGTTTTCAAAAAAAAAATTTTACTCGTAATTTTCCGCTAAGTATTTTATTAAAATGATGACACTAAGAAGTAATAGCCTAATGATTAGCCTAATATGTTTTAGAGTATTGGGTTAAAAATTAGGGTGTTACATTTTGGTATCAGAGCAGTTCGATTCTCACGGAGCCTGAAGATTGGACTGACCATGCTTTAGAAGCATGATACGATAGTTATGTCATGTGTAGTGCTTGATGGAGACAAGCTATAGGACTAGAAATGCATGACCTCTGTTGCTTGCAAGTGCCATGGTAACTAGCCCATTTTGCATGAATATTGAGCCTGATCAACTTGATGTTCATTGTTTCATGTGCTTAGGAACCAATGGCATCGCGACGACAGCCTAGGACTACGCCCGATGCTGACCAGGACAATGCGACTGCTGCTGATATCCGTAGAATGGCATAAGCCATGGAGTGGATGTTTGACCGTATGGATCAACGCGAGAATGCTGCACCTGCTCCCCCTGCTGCTGAGGTGGTTGAGCAAGCCCGTTTCAGCGAGTTCTGCAAGGCAAACCCATCGCTGTTCCGAGGGGTAATGGACCCCGACAAAGCTAATGAGTGGATCAAAGACATGGAGAAGATCTACTCTGTAGTTACCTGCTTGGAGGGGCAGAAGGTCACATTTGCTGCTTTCATGATGAAGTCCGACGCCGAGTTTTGGTGGAATGGAATGAAGCGCTGCTAGAAGCTTCCGGAACTCTCATTAACTGGGAGTTGTTCAAGACTTACTTCTATGAGAAGTACTTCCCCAAGTCTGTGAGGAACGCAAAGGACATCAAGTTCATGCAGTTGACCCAGGGAGGGTCAACTGTAGCCCAATACACCGCCAAGTTTGAGGAGCTGATCAAGTTCTCTTGGGTGTTTCAAGGAAACCCCGATAAGGTCTGGAAGTGTGTCAAGTATGAAGTCGGTTTGAAGGCGGAGATGAACTACGCCGTGGCCCATATGGAGATAAGAGACTTCCCGACTCTGGTCAACAAGTGCCGGATCCTTGAAGAAGGACAGAAAAAGGTGCAAGCCACGAGGGCGGAGCGAGCTAAGGGGCTCGGACCTCAAGCCCCGAAGTTCAAACCGCAATACCCATCAAGAAATCACTACAATCCCTATCAAACCAACCAATTCTGACCACAACAACAACAACAACTGAGAGCTCCTGCATACTAACAATCCAAGCAACACCAAAGGCCGCCGTTTCAACATTAAGGCCCGAGGAATTTCAACAACAACTAACCCCGTGGACCGGGTGGACCCCGGAACCACAATGGAGGATCCAGTGGGGCTAAGAACAAGGTACCACAAGGAACCCCTGCTGCTTACCCCGGAGCAGCATCTACGGATGTCTGTCCCTAGTGTAGGAAGAATCATGGGAACCGCCCCTGCCTCATAGGGCAAAGGGTCTACTTCAAGTGTGGCAAGCCTGGCCACTACGCCAACTACTGCACGAGTGGAGGACCATCAAATCAAAATCCCTGACCACAACACCAAGGACGGGTTTTAACCCTCAACGCGGAAGACGCGCAAACGTCCAATGATCTCATTCAAGGTAAGTGCGAGCTTAATGGTAGGACCTTAATTGTACTTTTCAATTCTGGCACTACTCATTTTTTCATTTCACTTGCTAGTGTCGAGTCTTTGAATTTGCGAGTCTCTAAGCTTCCCTATGATCTTATTGTTTCTACTCCTACAAATCTCCCTATTAATACCTGCAAATGTTGTTTAAACTGTCATCTTGTTGTAGAAAATAGATCTTTCATCATAGATTTGATTTGCTTACCCCTTAAAGACATAGGCATTATTCTAGGCATGGATTGGCTTCATGCCAAATGTGTACTGTTAGATTGTGGAACCCAAATTGTTATTTTTCCTTCTTCTCCCAAACCCATTATTCAACCCATGAGATTGTACCTAAACTCCGTATAAGTCTTCTGTAGTGGAGAGAAAACTAAGGGATATGTTCTCCTAGCCTCCTGCGATGTGGACCTTGAGCAAAACCTAGGTGAGATACCTGTGGTGAGAGACTATCCCGAGGTGTTTCCGGATGAAATACCTGAGTTCCCTCCCGAAAGAGAAGTAGAGTTTTCCATAGAGCTAGTTCCTGGAACAGGACCTATCTCTATAGCCTTGTATAGAATGTCACCTTTGGAGTTGGCAGAATTAAAAACCCAGTTAGAGGAGCTGTTGGAGAAGAGTTTTATAAGGCCGAGTCCTTCGCCTTGGGGCGCTCCGGTTTTATTTGTGAAGAAAAATGGCGTAAGTATGAGAATGTGTATAGACTATAGGCAGTTGAACCGAGTGACTGTGAAAAACAAGTACCCATTGCCTAGGATTGATTTGAGGTCTGGTTACCATCAGATTAGGGTTAGAGACTCAGACATTCCTAAAACCGCCTTTCAAACTCGGTATGGACACTTTGAGTTCAATGTGATGTTGTTTGGTTTGACGAATGCTCCCGTAGTTTTTATGGATTACATGAATAGGATCTTTAGACCCTACTCTGATCAATTCGTGGTTGTGTTCATAGATGATATTCTCATCTATTCGAAAACCCACGAGGAGCATGAGCGTCATTTAAGGCTGGTTTTAGAGGTATTAAAGGAGAAGAAGTTATACGCTAAGTTGTCTAAGTGTGAATTTTGGCTGGACAAGGTGAAATTCTTAGGACATGTTGTGTCAAAAGGTGGCATAGCTGTCGACCCGAGTAAGATTGAAGCCGTGATGAATTGGGATAGACCAACCTTGGTGACCGAGATTAGAAGCTTTTTGGGTGTAGCTGGCTATTACCGTAGGTTCATTAAAGGATTTTCCCAGTTAGCCCTACCTCTAACCAAGCTCACTAGGAAGAATGCCCTGTTTGAGTGGAGCCCCGAGTGTGAAAAGAGTTTCCTAGAGCTTAAGGAAAAGCTCACATCAACCCCTGTTTTGGTTTTACCTGACCCCAATATACCTTTTGAGGTATATTGTGATGCATCTGGCAAAGGTTTAGGATGTGTGTTCATCCAAAATAAGCAAGTGGTAGCCTATGCATCCCGATAACTCAAGCCTCACGAGGTAACCTACCCCACCCATGACCTAGAGTTAGCAGCCATCGTGTTTGCCCTTAACATGTGGAGACACCATTTGTATGGTGTAAAGTTTGAAGTTTTCTCCGATCATAAGAGTCTCAAGCATCTCTTTGATCAAAAGAAGTTAAATATGAGGCAAAGAAGATGGATGGATTTCCTCAAAGATTACGATTTTGGCTTAAGTTACCACCCCAGCAAGGCTAACGTAGTCGCCGATGCCTTAAGTCGAAAGTCATTGCGTCTATCTTGTATGATGGTTAACGAAGTTGGGTTAATAGAGTAGTTTAGAGATATGAATTTGGGGATGTCGGCATCTGAGAATGGTATCGTAATGAGTCATCTCACGGTGACCAGTGGGTTTAAGCAAAGGATTATGCTTGCCCAAAGAGAAAATGAGGACTTTATGGAGACAATAGAGGCAGTTAAGGCTGGAAAGTTGAAAGGTTTTGAGCAAGGCCCCGATTGGTTATGGAGATTTGAGGGGCGAATCTGTGTGCCACAAGATGGCGACCTTCGAGAAAAGATCTTGGAGGAGGCTCACTAGAGCCACTTTGCCATTCATCCTGGTACCATGAAGATGTACCAAGATTTGAAGAAGATGTTTTGGTGGCCCGAATTGAAAAAGGATGTGGTCACCTGGGTGAGTAAGCGTTTGGTCTGCCAAAAGGTCAAGATCGAACACCAAAAACCTTCTGGCATGTTGCAACCCCTGTCAATCCCCGAGTGGAAGTGGGAGAGTATATCGATGGATTTCGTGACAGGACTGCCAAGGACCCAAGCTGGCCATGATGCCGTATGGGTAATCGTGGATCGATTGACAAAGTCGGCTCACTTTCTACCTATTCGAGTCACGTACTCGTTGGATAAATTGGCTCAGCTTTACATCCAAGAGATAGTAAGGTTGCATGGAGTGCCGTCGACGATAATCTCAGATCGAGATCCGTGGTTTACGTCACGCTTTTGGGGAGCCTTTCAAAAGGTGTTTGGTTCCAAGTTGTGCTTAAGCACTGCTTACCACCCACAAACGGATGGCCAATCTGAGAGGACAATCCAAACGCTAGAGGACATGTTAAGAGCCTGTGTCTTAGACCAAAAACGAAGTTGGGATTGGTACATGCCTTTGATCGAGTTTGCGTATAACAACAGTTATCACACAAGCATCGGTATGGCACCGTACGAAGCATTGTATGGAAGGAAGTGCCAATCACCCTTGTGTTGGTACGAGCCGGGAGAGCAAAGTGTCTTAGGACCTGATGTAGTGAGGGAAACGACAGAGCAAATAAAAAAGATTAAGGATAGAATTTTTAACCGCTCAAAGTCAACAGAAAAGCTACGCGGACAAAAGGCGCAAGCCCTTGGAATTCCAAGAAGGCGAACATGTATTTCTAAGAATTACTCCCACTATAGGAATAGGTAGAGCCATGAAAGTCAAAAAGTTTAGTCCCTGATTTCTTGGTCCTTCTGAAATTCTTCAGAGAATCGGATCTATAGCCTATAAAATAGCCCTACCGCCCAACCTGTCAAATCTTCATAACGTCTTTCACGTCTCTCAGTTACGTAAATACTAGTCCGACCCTAGCCATGTCTTAGAGCCCAAACACGTACAGTTAAGGGAGGACCTAACGTTCAATCTACCGCCAACAAGAATCGTGGACTAAGGCGTCAAGCAGTTGAGGAACAAGTCTGTTCCTTTGGTAAAGGTCACGTGGGGACGTGGCAACACCGAGGAGTTCACGTGGGAACTTGAGTCCAAGATGAGGTTGAAGTACCCCAAGTTATCCTAAGGTAAGAATTTTGAGGGCGAAATTCTTTTTAAGGAGGGGACTAATGTAACGCCCCGATTTTCTGTTAGAGTAAAAATGACCAAAATGCCCCTCAGGTCATTTTCGGCCTGAAATTTGAGGAAAGCTGGTCCGGCAGTACTCGAAGGCAAACTCAATGTTGGAAGGGGATTAGATGACTTGTGTTTCTTTCCAGGATCGAAAATCTCGTTTTTCGAGTTTTCGGGTCAAAATGACCAAAACGCCCCTATGGTGTTTTACCCATTTGCAAGTTCCAGATGAACCCGAAACTTCTCCAGATGGTTTTAAAAGGTGTTTTTATGTAGACTGTAACTTTAGTTTTGGTCCCGGAGGTCCCGGGCGAAATTAGTGCAAAATTACGGTTTTGCCCCTAGTTTCGTGTTTTTACGCTTAATCGTGTGATTAAGCAAACCTAAGCAATATTAGGCTCTAATCGAAGGTTAATTAATTTCCATAATTAATCTTAAGTCAAAATGATTTATTAAATTTGATTAGAATCTAAAAGTGCTTAATTACAACTTAAAATCATATTTTAAATTCAACACTCCTAGTTATGGAATCTTGAATAGTGTTTTCTCTTTCCAATTCCTTAAATCATGGAATTGTGTTACACATTGTTTATTCACAAATGAGTTTTTAATTCTCTAATGATGTATGAGCACTCCTAATCTTGTCATAAAATCCTTAAATCACATACTTACTCACCTAAACTTAAGCTTAATTATTCCCAACCTTGTACCTAAGCTAATACACATCTAAACCTACCATTAACACCCAATTAGATGATCAAATCTCAGCTCCTCTTTGCTGTCCCTGGTCTAGCCGAACACTCCATGCCCCCATATGCATCACATGTTCAATTTTTCAACACTCCAAGGCCATACCTCAAGTCACATACATTATACCTTGTCATAACTTTCAATCAAGCTTGATTTTCCAAATGAATAACTAATTAAAATAACCCATTTTCCTCATTTATTTGTGGCTGGAAAAGTTCCAGCCATGCATTGTTTCTAGAAGCCTAATTTCATTCAAAATTGATAGGAAATTCACTCACATCAAGCCATACTTTGTATCATAGCTTCCATACTTCAAACCATGCTTGAATGACCTTGTGTAAGAGATATTTTCTCTTCCTTTCCCTCCAAAGCCACACGGTTACCCCCCTCCCCTTTTGAGCCTTCATTTATTTTCATTCTCTATAAATACCTTGCCTAGAAATACATGCAAACACTTTAGTTCATTTGCACACTTTTAGTTTTCCTAAGCTTTCTTGAGTTCTTTCTTTTTCTCTCAAGTTTCAAGAGAGTTCTTCCTTTCTTTTCATCTTCATCTTCTTCATCCTCTCATCACATAATCATCTCATAACTTTGAAACACCACCCCACCACCTTAGATCATCATACAAACACCTAAACTTCCATTCTCAAACACAAGCTCACCAAGAACACATTTCCTTTCTTTTCCTCTGCACAAGGCCGAAGCTATCTTGCCTCTTGGAGGAGCTCATCATCTTTCTAGCTTTCTCTTGGATTTCCTTTTTGGAACTTCCTTTGTTGTTCTTTCTTTGAGATTTCGGCCATGAGGCCTTCATGAGCACATGATAGCTCAATGATGAGGACTCCTAGATGATGATTATGTGTTCATCTCAAAGGAACCTCTAGAGCTTGAGGTTTTCCTTTCCTTGAGTTTCAACTTCATTTTCTAACTCAAACATGATTTTTACTCAAGAACACCTTTTCTTTTCTTGCTATTTTGGAGTTTGGTTTCCTTGTTTTCTTTTCTTTAACATTTTGGTTTTCCATTTCCTTTTTGATCTTGAGGTTTTGTTTGTTTAGAAAGTTTGTTTTCTTTGAGCTTGATGATGATATTCAAGAACCTCATAGTTCCTTTGAGAACTTGGTTCAAGAACTCTAGAGCTCTCTTTGTAATGAGATATATTTTAGGTTGTTATTTTGTTAAAGTCTTGGATGAGCTCTAGCTAACCATAAAATGAACCTTACATCATGTTTATTTTATGCTTTGCACATCATATTTACTTCCTTTGCTATCGCTAAGTACTAAGATAATAAAGGAACTTGCATTATCATGTTTATATTTCAAGCTTTGCATTATCATGTTTATATTTCAAGTCCTCACTTAAATCTTAAAGATAATAATAATGTGCATTTCATATTTATTTTATGCTATCACTTTACTTTCTAATGGAACCTAAAATGAGTGCATGAGCATGTTTATTTTTATGTCATCACCTAACGGAGCCTAGAGCTCAAAGACTTGCCCATTGTTGTCTCAAACAAAGGCTTAAAAATATTCATTCCCTTGGCTTGACCATTCAGCCTCCAAGGGTTTATTTGGTTACAAGTATTGAAAACTATGTTTTATAATTTTTCTAAGCTTTGATGAGTTTAAGGAATGCATAGAACTAAGTTTTATGAATTTAGGACCTCTTGAGACAAAGTTGATTTAGTCATTTCCCTCATAAATATTTTTAAGATTTTAGATGATAAAATTGTTTAGAAATGAGTTTTTGAAAGTTTTAAAAAGGTTCCAAGAGAAACTAGTATTTTATGTGCTTTAGAAATTGTGTTTTATGCCTTTATGGAGAATGGTTGTTTCGGTTCTGCCTTGCTATTATTTGCCACTATATGAGCTGTTTTAATGGTGATAATATGCCTATGTTTAAGTATAATTAATGGTTAAGCTCATATGTGAAGGATAAGAGGAGTTAGAAACTAGAAAAAAATTAATTTGAGAGTTCTAGATCGCTTAATGTTTGAATTTTCTGGATTCTGTCCAGCAAGGTTTAGTAATAATAATGATGGTTTTAAATTAGTTTAAATGTGTGGGAATGACTCATAATTGGTTTAGGACTTGATCTTGATGCCTTAGGGACAAACTGGACTTAGAAAGGGTCATTGTTGTGACTTCTACATACCCGTAAAGTTAGGATTATGAATTCTGCATCCTTGAGGTTTAAAGATGTTCTTGATCATAGTATGGAGTAAGGAAGACTTAGTTATAACCTTATAGGTTCCCGAGAGATTAGGTTTGATGATTTATAACTTAGAATGTGAGTTAAGGACCTTAAGGGTCAATGCATAAGACACTAAGAAGTTGTTAATGCTATGATGTGTTGTATGATGCAATGATATGATGAGATATGCTTGATGCATGAGAAAATGATTGATGAAAATGTTAAAGTTTATCATAGCATGAGATTTCATGAGAACATGATGTGTGAATTAGCTTGTGACAGTTTGAAGGAAATTCGGTTTAACAGCTATTATGCTGCCAAATTTCCGTCAAACCTTAAAGGGTTAAAAGAAATGTTTATGGGTACCATATGAATTGAAAACCCTGGGTGACACTGGTTCGGCCAAGCACCCCCAGGAGATTTTTATGTGACAAAGCACTGAGACGCGCTCGCTTGGGTGACACCGGTTCGGCCGAGCACCCCCAGGGGAGACAAATCCGTTAGGGTATGGGTAGATGTAGCCTACCAAAGCGGACAAATTGCTGTGGCTTAACGCCCGCAAAGCATTTCAAAGAAGGTAATCCTAGAGAAAGATGATCCCTACCCCCTGCCCCATACCCGTACTTGCGAGTCAGGATTATTATTTATGTTTCGCTTATTCAAGATAATAAGCAAGAGCTAGTGACGACTAGCTGAGGTATGAGCTCATAACCTAGTTATTTTTAGGGTGGCTTATATGCTAATGTACCATGATTGATGTCACGAGATTGAGGAATGATCTCATTTGAAAGTTATATGCCCTTATGCCACATGATTTATGTTTATGTGCTTTGATGTGTTGTTTATATGCTCAAGTATTGACATGTATCCATGATATAATATGTTGCATTCATAACATCAAGATGCATGCTAAAAGGAATGGACCTTGGATAATTAGTTTGGAAAACCCTAAATTGAACCTTATATGCATGATCACTATTTTATAATTAAACCCGAGGTTCCTGAGGATGTGTATGATGTAACCCTAGGATAGGAGACTCCTACTGAGATTCTTTAGCAAGAATTCTCACTCCTCTCTCTTCTTTCTCCCGTCACATCTTCAGAGATCGATGGCGACGTTCGTGGTTTTCATTGACAAGCCTACTTGGGAGGTCCACTATGACCCGGACCACAGGTCATATCATTTTGAAGGGCAGTGTACCGTGCGAGTCTTCATGTTCATTAGATGCCCCTTCGCACATCCTATACAGAGCTACCGTTTCTCCCAGATGTCACCTTACGACGATGCGATGGTTTTTGAATGCGCCCGGACGCGAGACGAGAGGATTTTGCGGACGTATACTGGTGGTTCGATGCCTTGAGACTTTCAGGACTACATGCCTCGATCCTCGAGTTCGGAGGACGACCCATCCGAGGACCCACTGACGCACATGTATAGCTAGAGTTTTGCTCCTACACCTCAGTTCATGTGCGATGTGAGCGAGGAGACCGGTACGCAGCCGAGGCTGGCTAGGTGAGCCGAGAGGTGCCCCTACCGAGAAGCCCACGCTCAGTCTTCACGTGTTCCCACTCCTGCTGCTCTGCGTCCATGGATTGGTTACACTCCACCATTTTCCGGATTCCAGTAGTTGATGTCGTAGGGGAGGCTTAGTGCACACGCACCACATGTAGAGTGGATAAACCTTCTTTTGTTTTTGAGGTTATTCACCATAGGTATACTCGGGTAGTTATGGTTTATTTCTGCTTTCTTGTTTTCTGTTGTATTTCCTTTGCCACTGTATTACAAGCTCTGCCCGTTCTTAGGGTATGACTAGCTATGTACCTCAACTATGCTATTATTAATGAAATGTTTCTTTGTTTACCTTGATCATTGTTTCTTGATTATATGCTTTACTCTATGATTTATAATGGTTGTTGCGTGTGCTTTACATTTCTATTATTCGATTAGCTAAGCTCGCGGCTCTCATTTTGCTTTATGTTTTCAAAAAAAAAATTTTACCTGTAATTTTCCGCTAAGTATTTTATTAAAATGATGAGACTAAGAAGTAATATCCTAATGATTAGCCTAATATGTTCTAGAGTATTGGATTAAAAATTAGGGTGTTACATGTCCTGCCCCAGTTTCCAAACACAACCTTAGTCTGGTATCTATGTTTATTTTTTGTCAATTAGCTACTACAATTATGAGTCCTGTTTTTGATCTAGAGAACTTTTTTCTTGTTTTTCCATTGTACATGATTCATCCACTAGCTGTTGCACCAGTAGCTCAATATGCACGACCGCCACTTATGCCTACATAGCCACCACAACCTGTCATTATCATTGAGTCGGATACTTCGAAGGAGATTTCTTCTGGTTCCTCAACTTCTTCAAGAGATAGTGGGGACTGGTAGGGATACTTAGCTGATATGCCCAATGGGCACAACTCTTCTCTTATTTGACTAACTATGTAGTGTATCCAGTATCTATATAGGCATACGATTGATAGCGAGAAAATGCACGAAAAGGGGGTTGAATTGTGCTTCTTTTCTTAATATTCAAACTAAAAACTTTTTAAATAAAACTCTACCAAGCTTAGAGCATGAAGTGCAGAAGATAGGTTAGTTTATTCAAAAAGCAACTTTCTGAATCAAGTAATTTTAGTAAGTAGATAATATAACGCCCCAATTTTCTGTTTGAGTGAAAATGACCGAAATGTCTCTAAGGTCATTTTTTGCCCGGAATTCGAGGATAGCCAACCCAGCAGTCCTCGAAGGGCTAACTCAATGTTTAAAGGGGATTAGATGGCCTTTGAATAGTTCTGGGGTTGAAAATCTCGTTTTCTGAGGTTTCAGGTCAAAATGACCAAAATACCCCTGTTGTGTTTTACACAGGTATGAGTGCTGGATGAGCCCGAAACTCCTCCAGATGGTTTTAAACAGTGTTTTTATGTATTTCGTGACATTAGTTTAAGTCCTGGTGGTCCCGGGCAGGTTTTGTACAAAATTACGATTTTGCCCCTAAGCATAGTGTTTTTGAGCTTAATCGAGTGATTAAGCAAACCTAAGCAATATTAGGCCTTAATCGAAGATTAATTAATTTCCATAATTAATCTAGAGTCAAAATAATTTATCAAAGTTAATTAGAACCTAAAATTGCTTAGATTAAACTTAAATCTCTTTTAAATTCAAGATTCCTAGTCATGGAATCTTGAATAGTGTTTTCTCTCTCCAATTCCTTAAATTAAGGAATTGTGTCTATAATTGTTTATGAATAAAATGAGTGTTAAATCCTCTAATTGTGTATGAGCACTCCCTAATTATGTCATAAAATTTCTAATCACCTTCTTATTAGCTAAACACTTGCTTAGTAATTCCTAATCATAAACCTAACCTAAGATACACTTAATTACACCCCTAAACCACAAATTAAACAAAAGAAACCTCTCCTCCCTCTCTCCTAAACCTATGGCCACTCCTCCCCTCCATGCTCAAATATTTGAAATTTAAATGAAGCTTCAAGTCCATGCCAAGCCATGCTTGAGCCATACCTCCAACCATCACTACAAAAAAAGTGGTAAATTACGGTGATTTTTTTGGTAAATTACGACGGTTATAATCGCCATTATTCGCAGCAAGTGGCGGTTCAAGGAACCGCCGTAATTACCAACGTCATTCGGTAATTTACGGTGGTTCTAAAAAAACCACCACAATCACCCTATATAACCGCCATAATTCACATGAATTATGGCGGTTTTAAACCGACACAATCAGTGAAATATTTTTAATAATAAATCAAACCGCCGCAATTTGTGGTAATGTTTTAAAAAAAATATTAATCATGGCGGTTTGAAACCGCCACAATTTGTGATGAAATATTTTAAAAAAATTTTAGAACTATTTATTACAACAATTTTAAACCACCATAATTCTAACACCAATTTCTAAAAAAATATGTTCCAATAATCATGCAAAATAAAAGAAAGAACAAATAAAAGGATGATAAGTTAGTAATAAAAGTCTACTGTATGTTATAATTTCAGAATTGACAAACTTGCACAATGCTTAGGAAATGGTAACATAATTTGGAAACTGCTAAAATATTCGAAGGAGGCAGAACTGATCATAGGAATATGCTAAGATGTTCCATAAAACTTAGGAAAAGATCAAAACAATGCTACTATTGAAAACTCGTATCCAAAATTGAAGACAAAAAATGATAATCAAGATCTCATGATTCACCTCACTAAATTTCAGCTATAATCCCCATTTTTATATAAGTTGAGCTGTCTAATTGTAATGGCTATAGTAATTTGACAGAAAACATATCAACAACCAATTAGAGAGCAATAGAAGAATAAGACTAAATTTAAACCATATTCAATGATTCAGCACAACAAAACACTTTTTGTTCCCTCTCGCTGCAAAAAATATATATTTTCAATTATATACTGTAATACCCTAAATCTTAACCCAAGACTACTGGTATATACTTAGGTTAATCTTTAGAATATTAACTCTTGGTCTCATCTTTTACTTAGAAAATACTTAGCAGAAATATGGGTAAAATTTTTCTTTTTGGAATTTAAAATCAAAGTGAGAGCCACGCACGAATCTTTAAGAGGAAGCATAGCGAAACATATAAGCAAAGCATAAAGAAGCACATCATATCATGGAGACATCAACTGAAACATAGATATATATATATATACTGTGCCTACCCAAAGGGCAGGACTATTCAATACATCGGGAAGTGAAATACAACTGAAATGCAATACAAGGAAATCATAAAAAGTAAATACAAGAGGAACAACACCCATACCCATGTGCACCTAGAGTAGACAACCTTATATACAAAAGAAGGTTTGTCCTCGACTATGTGGCGTGTATGCACTACCTACTACCCCTCCTATGTCTACTCCTGCTGGTCCGAGTACTATGGGGTCGAGTCGATCCACTGACGAATCTCGGCGGGAGTGGTCGAGCGCATCATCGGGGCATGTCCACCGCGGCGAGGGCGCATAGATGGCCGACGAGCCAACCTCGGCTGGACTACCGTCTCCTCACTCCTAGCCCTCATCGGTGGGGGAGCGGGACTGGAGCTCCAACTGTACATGTGGGATGGCGGGTCCTCGGATGGGTCCATCTCCGAGTACTGGGTACGCGGTACATACTCGGGGTAGTCGCGTACTGCTGATGTCTCGGGCTCCATACGGAGAATCTGCTGATCGCGCGGTCTAGCTCGCTCAAAAATCCCATTATGACGGTAAGGAGCAGTCGGGGTAAAACGGTAACTCGGGACTGGGTGTGCGAAGGGTCGTCTCATAAACATGAACACTCTAACCATGCAGCGACCCTCAAAATGGTATGACCCGAGTGCCGGGTCATGGTGCAGCTCCCATACCGGGGTGTCGATGAAGAGTACAAATGTCGCCATCTGAAGATATGACGGAAGAAAAGAGAGAGGGAATGAGAATCTTTCTAAAAGAATTCTCAGTAGGGTTATCCCTACCTAGGTGACATCATCATATCCTCAGGAACCTTGGGTTTATTTCTAAAAGGTGTGCATGCATATAAATTCCTTTTAAGTTAGTTTTCTAAAGTGTTATTTATCCAATGTCCGTTATATTTTATAATGCGTCTTTGAGCAGAAAATATACTAATGATATAAATGCATCATAAAGGTAAACCAAACAATAGAATAGCTAAGAAACATTATAACATTTGGTATAAGTATAGTATATGTGACATTGTGAACTTTAACTTTCCTCTCATGGGGCCGCCCTAAAACATCTCTAGGTTATGAGCTCATACCTTAACTAGTCGTCACTAGTTCTTACTTATCCTATGATAAGCGTAACATATACATAATCCCAACTTAATAGTGCGGGCTAGGGGGCAATTAAGGATCACCTCTCTTAGGGTCATTTCCTCTTTGAAACGCTCTACTAGCAACTAGTGCATCGTAGTATTGTCCGCTTTGGCAAGCTCTATGTCAATACCCTCACGGATTTGTTTTCTTGGGGGTGCTCGGCTAAACCGATGTCACCCAAGAAGGCGTCTCAGTGTTGTGTCACATTTAAGTTCTCATAAAGTGTTAATTCACAGATACATCATTATTCATTTCATAAATCTTTTTCATAGCATATATATCATCACAAGAAACTTCTTCATAGTGTATGCATAAAACCATAGCATATACATTATCATATAATCACACCTTAGACAATCATTCATATGAACTCCCAAGCTCATTATGTTATAAACCTATAGTATGTTATGCTTTGGTTCTTTTGAGTCTTAAACTTGTAAACTAATTATTCTAGTATTATTCTTAACCTCTTACACACCTATAGGTTCACAACTAATAAGTGTTACTAATTTTTATGCTCATCCAAACAGCACTATGCAGATTTGGACAGCTTTATGTTTGTGTGATTACGGGGTTCTAGAAATTACGGTTTAGACCCTTAAAGTCCTTAACTCACATTCTAAGTTATCGATCATCAAAACCTAATCTCTTGGGAACCTATGAGGTTATAACTAAGTATTTCTCACCTCACACTATGGTCAAGAACATCTCTAAACCTCAAGGATGCAGAATTTGAAATCCTAATTTTACGGGTACCTAGAAGTCACAACAATGACCCTTTCTAAGTTTAGTTTGCTCCTAAGGCTTCAAGATTAAGTCCTAAACCAATTATGAGTCATTCCTACATATTTAAACTAATTTAAAACCATGATTATCAAGTCTAAACCTTGCTGGACAGAATCCAGAAAATTACATAATTAAAGGATCTAGAATTCCCAAATTAATTCTTTTCTAGTTCCTAACTTATCCTATCTTTCACATATGAGTCTTAACATTATTTTTACTCAAACATAGGCACATTATCAACATCCAAACAGCACATACAGTGGCAGCAAAGAGCAAGGAAGAATCGAAAATATACTTCTCCATAAAAGGCATAAAACATAATTTCTAAAGCACATAAAATACTAGTTTCTCTTGGAACTCTTTTTAAATTTTCAAAACTTCATTTATAAATATTTTTAACATCTAAAATCATCAAAATATTTATGAGGGCAATAGCTAAATCAAACTTGTCTCAAGAGGTTCTAAATTCATAAAACTTAGTTCTATGCATTCCTTAAACTCACTTAAGCTTGGAAAAATTATAAGACATAGTCTCAAATACTTGGAAACCTCAAGACCTCTTAGGGCCGAAACATGAACCCAAGGTAGCACATATTGTTAGACCTTTGTTGAGACAACAATGGGCAAGTCCTTGAGCTCTAGGTTCATTTAGGTGATGACATAAAAATAAACATGCTCATGCACTTATTTTAGGTTCCATTAGAAAGTAAAGTGATAGCAGAAAGTAAACATGGATGCAACTTATTATTATCTTGGTATTAGGTGAGAACTTGAAATATAAACATGATAATGCATAGCTTGAAACATAAACATGATAATGCAAGTCTATTCATTATCTTGCTATTTAGTGATAGCAAGGAAGTAAACATGATGTGCAAAGCATAAAGTAAACATGATGCAAGGTTCATTTTACGATTAACTAGAGCTCATTCAAGACTTTAACAAGATAACAACCCAATACAATATCTCAAAGATCACAACACAAACACCGAAAGTCATATAAAAGAGAAAGAAAGTGAAACTACATCAAGTTCTTTATTAAATACCCAAAACCCCTATCTAGAGAAAAATCTCTAGAACGTGCCAGCCAACTTTAAGGTTGACAAGGGTAGGCTTGGGCTTTTAGAAATCCTTAGATTAATTTTCTTAAGTTGAAAAACCATGTGAGTTAGATATCATATAGATGAAGTCATAAGAAAAGGAAAACTCAAGCTTTAGAGGTTTCTTTGAGATGAACACAATGTCATCATCTAGAAACTCTCATCATCAAGCTATCATGCTCAAAATCAAGGCCTCATGGCCGAAAATGAAAAGAAAGGAAAGACAAAGGAAAGTTCAAAAAGAATCCAAGAGGAAACTAGAGAAAAACACTTTCTTGAGCAAAACAAAGTTTGAAAACAAATCCCTACCTAGTGATGAAGGAAAAAGCTTGGACTTGAAGATGGAAATGAGATGAGCAACACCTCCTAGGATGGTGATGATGATTCGGCCTTGATGAACGAAAAAGGAAGGAAATGTGTTTCAAGTGAAGTTGTGTTTGAGGGGTGATGTTTGATGATGGTTCAAGGCTTTGGGGTGGTGTTTGATGGTTGAGAGGTGATGATGAGATGAAGAGATGAAGAAGATAAATATGAAAAGAAAGGAAGAGCACTCTTGAAACTTTGAGAGAAAAAGAAAGAACTAGCAAGATAACTCTAAAACTCTAAACTTAGCAAATGCTTCAAGGTGCAACAAGGCTATCACAAGCATCCTATTTATAGAAAAACAAAGCCATGGAGCTCACAAAGGGAGAGTGCTAGCCGTAGCATTGAAGGACAAAGGGAGAGGAAAATATCTCTTTGATTGTGTCATAGAAGCATGGTTTGAAGTATGGAAGCTATGCTACAAAGTATGGCTTGATGTGAGTTAATTTCCTATCAAATTTTTATGAAATTAGGCTTCTAGAAACTTGACATGGCTGGAACTTTTCCAGCCACAAATAAATGGGGAAAATGGGTTGTTTTAATTATTTGTTCATGTGGAAATTCAAGCTTGATTGAAAGTTATGACAAGGTATAGTGTATGTGACTTGAGGTATGGCCTTGGAGTGTTGAAAAATTGAACATGTGATGCATAATGGGGGGAAGGGTACACGGCCAGGTTCAAGACAGCAGAGAGGAGGTGAGCTTTGACCATTTAATTGTGTGTTAATGGTAGGTTTAGATGTGTATTAGCTTAGGTACAAGGTTAGGAATGATTAAGCTTAAGTTTAGGTAACTAAGACTGTGATTTAGGGAGTTTATGAGAAGTTTAGGAGTGCTCATACATCATTAGAGAATTTTAAACTCATTTATGAATAAACAATGTGTAACACAATTCCATGATTTAAGGTGTCTTGAAATTAAAATATGATTTTAGGTTGTAATTAAGTACTTTTTGGTTCTAATCAACTTTAATAAATTATTTTGACTCAAGATTAATTAAGGAAATTAATTAACCTTCGATTAGAGCCTAATATTGTTTAGGTTTGCTTAATCACGCGATTAAGCGTAAAAATACGAAACTAGGGGCAAAACCATAATTTTGCACTAATTTTGCCCGGGACATCTAAAATTAAAACTGAGGTCATAGAATACATAAAAACGCCTTTTAAAACCATCTGGAGAAGTCTCGGGTTCATCCGGCACTTGCAAACGGGTAAAACACCGCAGGGGCATTTTGGTCATTTTGACCCGAAAACTCGAAAAACGAGATTTTCGATCCCGGAAAGGTACACAAGTTATCTAATCCCCTTCCAACATTGAGTTTGCCCTTCGAGTACTGCCGAACCGGCTTTCCTCGAATTCCGGGCTGAAAATGACCTCAGGGGCATTTTGGTCATTTTCACTCTAACAGAAAAATCGGGGCGTTACATATACAATATCATGTTCATTCATAAGGACACAGGGGTAACATTCACGAAATTATAGTTTCTTGAAGATAAAATTACTTTGTCTTGTCAGAATCAATCAACACAACTACAATAGGATGTTTGTATAAGGAATCAAATGGTCCTGCTTCTAAACTTCGATTCCACTTGAAGAGTTCATCACATAATATGCTACTTTTGGGGCTGACTACCCAACGGCTGAAACTCAATCATGTCCCAAACTCACCATAATTTCAACCGATGAACTTAATTTTTGACCTAGTTAAAGTTTCCTCTTTACTATTAATCAATAATTTAGCATGTTTTGAGAGAGGAAGAAAGGGAGAGTTACAAGCAATGATGACATACCCGGTTGCTGCCAAAAATCCAAGAGGTATCATGGATTCCCAGCCAAAAATAGTAACACTGCCAAGTAAAAGTAAAATTCAATAGAATGATATAAATGGAAAGATGCAATCAAAGATATGGCTATAATTAAATAACAAAAGAAAGAAATACGAATTTACCAAACAGAAAGAGCATCCATGGCAATCTCAGAAACATTAACTTGTTATTCTCTTTTATAAATTCCACTCATAATTTAGTTTCCTTAATTTCCATTTAGAAAAATGGGATGACTTATATATCACTAAATTTCCTTTTGAAATTTAGTTTACTTAATTTCCATTTAGAAAAAAGTTTAGTGATATATAAGTCATCTCTTCCATCATTTTCCACATTATATATAAGACATCTTTACTTAAGAAAGAAGAAAGTTGGTGTGGCTTTGATGTCCCAGGAAGTACTGAAGTCCTGCAATGTACAAAACAATGTTCAATACATTGTTGTTGGACATGATCATACAAGACAATTTCCAAATGAAGCTTGTCCAGAGGCCTAGTGCATGTTGAAGCAATATATTGATTTTAGAAGGAACTTGAAAATGTTTTATGCTCATAGCTAAGGGGAAAAATAGTTAAATTGATATATTTTATTGAGATTTAATCACAAAATAATCATATGAAACGATAATAATATTTGTAGCTTCACAACTTATAGTTAGTTCATCCACATCAATTAATAAGAACAAAATTGGTGGGTATTTCTCTGAAAACTCACAAAAATATGGTGCAATGATCTTACAAGGACCACACCAAGTAGCACTGAAATTTGCAATCACTTGTTGAACATGAAGCTTCTAGTATTAATTATTAGACCTAAGGAAATTAAGTGTACACAAGGAAAGATGCTAACAGGCTTTCAAAGAGCATTAAATACTAATGTGCTACAAATTAAAAAAGTGGGAAAACTCACAATTCTTCCATCCTTCCTTGCTTGTTACAACTTTTGATCCCAAGATTCTTTGATGGTAATAAGTTGCACATTCCCAGAAACAAACTCCACATTCTTATCAGAATCATCATCTTTAGCTTGAGGCTATAATCATTGAAAAAATAAACTTCTCAGTCAATTCAATTATTAACAAATGACTTGAAAAGAGACATTAGAAAGTTTACTGCACTGAGGTCCCACAAAGCTTGTAGAGCCATCAGATATCTGAACTCTTTTTCCTTTTAACCTTGTCAAAGAAAGGCAAAGAATAGGCGTAAAGAAAAGTCAGGAGGCTAGTAACTACTAAGCTCTAAGCTTATAGAAGATCAAACTTTGGTTATGGTTGGACTACTATCTAAGTTTAAATTTGAACTTCATAATCTTCCATGTAATCCTGCAATTATATTGTAAGAATTAAGAAACATTTCACCATCAATCTGCATTCTATGCAAACAATAAGGGTTTGTTTGGCTTCTGTTTTCAAATTTGTTAATCATTTTTTAGAATTTTGTGAAGAAAATAGTGAAAATAAGGGCTAAAAATCAAGATTTCCTTGTTTTCATTTATTCATCTGCAAAAATTTGAAAAATGAAAACAAGCTACTCTATCTTTCAAAGTTCTAGTACTCATACAACTAGTACATATATCCAGTATTTACCAATACATGATTTTCAACTGTAAGAAACATGGAAAACAGGTGAACCTACCCCACAAAGAAGCAGGATCTTTTCATTGGCACTAGTTATGGTTCCTTCCATTGCCTTAACCAAATGATCAATACACTCCGAATTAGCTACATAAGAAACAGCAGAACTGACATTGCCATCCACCACCAATGATCCTAAGTTTTCAGGTTCAATCCAATGAGCACCGGCAGCGATTAGTGTGGGAGCAATAGGTCTTTACCCCTTATCCCCTATTCGAATAACGTTGAATTTCATCAACAATAAAATTAGCCAATTATTTGGAAAGCATTTGGAAAGGCCTTACCCAATTAAAGTTGAATTTCATCAAAAGTTCTCTTACAAGTATTTGGAAAGAAATATCTATATAAATTACCACCCTAAAACAAATTCGAATGCAATTTATAATAGAAAGCTAAAAAAACATGTACTAAAAGTGGAAAAGTGGAACTGAAAGCATAGGGCGATCCATCATGCATCCTAAATATATGATTCAAAAATAAGATAGGAGAACATTGATTCATACATTTCATCAAACACATTGCAAGCTCAATCTCATAGACCAATTTGAAACAAGGCCAGCAAAAATTTCAACCAACCTCATCAAATTTTTCAGAGAAACCATCAGCTCCGACAGCCTCACCATCGCTGCCCTCGACTGCTTCCTGATCTTGTTTGACCTCAAACCACCATCATCTCCTTCTTCATCCTCCTTCTCTGTCGCCGCCACTAACGCCATGAGCCGAAATAGTAAAGAGGGAACGAGTCGTGAATGTCATTGAAACAGAAGACCATCATCATCAGCTAAATCAAACATAAGACAAACTCAGCCAAGCTCAACCAAACCTTTCAAAAACTCAAGAAAAACCAAGATCACAAAAATGAAAGAGAGAGAAGAGGAGAGCTCGTGCTACCCTCTCACCGTCATGCATTGCCCTCGATCTGGCCGGCCTAATTGCTGTGAACCTTGGCCTCCTCCTCGCGAAGCCGATCGGCGGTCTTCACTGCCATCACTCGCCAAAACCGTGAGTTTCCTTCCTCTCCCCCTGCTTAGTGAAAACCATTTAAGATCTGTCGTGCATCAGACTCGCGCGGCCCTGATCACTGCACAGAGGATGTGACTGTAATTACGGGGAGTACCGCGGAGGAAGGGGATATGGCAGTGAGGGCAGAGGAGTGGGATAGAAGGGGATGAAGAGATTAGCGCAATGCTCATCTTACTGTTTGGTCTGGAAAATGCGCGAGAAAAAGAGAGAAGGTCACAGAGGGCTAGGGCTTGGGCTTGGGTTTAAGTGTACCGCCATTCTTTTAACTACAATTGTGGCGGGTAAGAAAACCGCCCTAATTCACTAATATTATGGCGGTTTCAAAGAACCGCCATAATTTAAGTGCCACAATATACATAATCTTTTGTAGTGCATACTCTCCATACTTTCAACTATACTCCTCCATACCTCAAAAATTCAATCTCTCACCTCATGGAACATGAGGCAAGCTACACGGCCAACCCTCCCCTTTATGCATCCTCATTGTTTTGATTTTCTATAAATAGCTACCTTGGATGAACTTGTGTCACTTTTGTTCATTTGCCAAGTTTAGAATTTCTAAGCATTCTTGTGTGTTCTTTCTTTTTCTTTCAGGTTTCAAGAAGCTTTCTTCTTCATTTTCATCCTCTTCATCCCCTCTTTGAATCACAACCTCAAACCACCATACCACAACCTTGAATCATCTCCTGAACACTTAATCCTTCATCCTCAAACACAAGCTTACCCAAAAACACATTCCTTTCCTTTTTCCTCTTAGTGGCCGAATCATCACCCTCACTCTAGAAGGAGTTGTTCTTCTTATCTTCACCCAAAGAATCAAGTTTTCTTCCTTTCCTCAAGATCTCATTAGTAGGGAGTTACTTTAAAGTTTTTATTTTACTCAAAAGTGTTTTGTTCTTGAAAGAAAATGCTATTTCTCTTGGTTCTCTTTTCAGTTTCCTCTTCATCCTTTCTTTTTATTTTTAGCCTCAAGACCTTGTTATTCTTCACGATGGCTTGATGATGAGTGCCTCTAGATGATGACCATGTGTTCATCTCAAAGAGACCTCTAAAGCTTGAGGTTTTCTTTCTTTAAAGTTCTATCTATACTACTTAGCTCACTAATGTTTCCAACTTAAGAAAATAACCAAGGATTTCAATAAACCCAAGGCCTACCCTTGTCAACCTTAAAGTTGATCGGCACGTTCTAGAGTTCGCTCTAGATAGGGGTTTTGGGTACATAATAAAGAACATGGTGTATATTCCTTTTCTTTGTGATTTCGGTTTCTTGTTTCCTTTCCTTTATGCTTTCGGCCTTGTTCTTATTTCCTTTATGGTTTTGTTTTCTTTAAGTTCATTTCCTTGAAGCTTGATGATGATGTTCAAGAACCATGTGGTTTCCTTGAAACATTGGTCCAAGAACTCTAAAACTTACTTTGTTTGTTGGAGATAAATGTTGGGTTGACATTATGTTTCTCTAAAAGTCTTGTATGAGCTCTAAGTTAAGATAAAAAGAACTTGCATCCATATTTACCTTTATGTCATCACTAAATGCTCAAGATTAAAGAATGAACTTGCATCCTCATGTTTATGTTTATGTCCTCACTAAATTTCTAAGATAATAATGGATATGCATAGCATATTTATTTTAAGCTCTTACCTCCTAGTAAAGAGTAAAACAAAGTGCATTGCATATTTATGTTTATGACATCACTTAAGAAATTTAGAGCTCAAAGACTTGCTCATTATTATCTCAAACAAAGTTTGGAAATATATGTGTTTTCTCACTTGATTTTGGCCTTGTGATGATAATGAATCTTAGAGTAAGATTCATCTAGTCACAAGTGCTACAGCCCTTGTTTCATAATTTTCCTAAGTTTAGATGATCTCAAGAAATGTTTTGAGCAAGGTTTTATGATTTGAATCTCTCTTGAGTTCATTTTGAAATAGCCACTGTACTTATGTGTTTTATGATGATTCTAATTAAATAAATTGTTTTCAAAGGAGTTTTTGAGGTCCTAAAATGGTTCCATGAGAAACTAGCAATTTATGTGTTTTAGAAATCAAGTTCTATGGATTATATGATGACTTTGAATTCGGTTCTGCCTTGCTTGGTTGCCCACTGTATGACAATGTTTTAATTATGTCAGAATGTGTATTTTCATGTATATTTGATGTTGGAATTAATTTGAGAAAGCTAAGACAAGTTAGAAACTAGAAAAGAATAAAAAGCAAGTTCTAGATCCCTTAGAAATAAGAATTTTCTGGATTCTGTCCAGCAAGGGTAATATTAGTAAATAATGGTTTATAATTAGTTTAAATGTGTAGGAAGTACTCATAATTGGTTTAGGACTTGATCCTACTACCTTAGGAAAAGACCGAACTTAGAAAGGGTAAAAAACGTGACTCCTAGGTATCCGTAATTAGTGAAATATGGATTCTGCATTCCTGAGGTTTAGAATTACTTATGATCACAGAATTGAGCGAGGACTACTTAGATAAGATCCTATAGGTATTCGAAAGGTTAAGTTATGATGATACACAACCTAGATTTCAAGTTAAAGGACCCTAAGGGTTAAAGCATTAGACATTAAGAGATTTTGATGCTCTGAGTTGTTAATTCAAGTATGTTGAGATGATGCATGTACCTTGATGAACGTGATTTTGTGAATTCAAGTTTGCTATGATGTTGGAGGTTGAATATGATAGTATATGTATCATGAAGTTTTTGTGGCATAAAGTAGATTTGAAAGAAATTCGGTATACAGTTGTTATGCTGCTGAATTTTCGTCAAATCAATACTTGAGAATGTTTTTGAAAAAGTATACGGGATAAGGTCCTGGGTGACACTAGTTTGGTGGAGCACTCCAAGGAACTGAATCCTTATATTGTAACGCCCCGATTTTTTGTTAGAGTGAAAATGACCAAAGTGCCCCTGAGGTCATTTTCGGCCCGGAATTCAAGGAAAGCCAATCCGACAATACTCGAAGGGCAAACTCAATGTTGGAAAGGGATTAGTTGACTTGTGTGCCTTTCCGGGATCGAAAATCTCATTTTTTGAGTTTCGGGTCAAAATGACCAAAATACCTTGTGGTGTTTTACCCGTTTACAATTGCCGGATGAACCCAAAACTTCTCCAGATGGTTTTAAAAGGCATTTTTATGTATTATATGACTTCAGTTTTAGTCCCGATGGTCTCGGGCAAAATTAGTACAAAATTACGATTTTGCCCCTAGTTGTGTTTTTAAGAATAATCGTGTGATTAAACAAACCTAAGCGATATTAGGCTCTAATTGAAGATTAATTAATTTTCATAATTAATCTTGAGTCAAAATAATTTAATTAAGTTTATTAGAACCTAAGAATGCTTAATTTCAACTCAAAATCTTATTTTAAATTCAAGATTCCTAGTCATGGAATCTTGAATAGTGTTTTCTCTCTCCAATTGCTTAAATTATGGAATTGTGTTTTCAATTGTTTATTCACAAATGAATTTTAAATTCTCTAATGTTGTATGAGCACTCCTAATCTTGTCATAAAATTCCTAAACTTTATTCTTATTTACCTAAACTTATGCTTAATGATTCCTAACGTTGTACCTAAACTAATTTACACTTAAACATATCATTAACACCCAATTACATGAACAAAATCTCTCCCCCTTGGCTGTACAAATCTGGCTGAAAACCCATACCCCTCATTTCCATCACATGTGTGAATTTTTGCACTCAAAGAACCATGCTTCCACCTCACCTCAAACCATACTTTGAGTCATAACCTCCATGCCTTCATCCATGCTTCATAGGACAACTTCTAGAAGACTTTTTCTCTCATTTTTGTGACTCAAAAATAGCTAGCCCTCCTTGCCTTCTAGATGATTTATTTCAACTTCAAACAAAGAGAAATCACCATACTTTGAGCCATACCTTGCACCATGTCTTCCATACCTCAAACCATGCTTGAATGACAAGTTGTAAGAGATATTTTCCTCCCTCAAAGCTCCAAAATTTTGTGCACCTTTTCCTCCTCAATGAGCCTCCATTGTTTTTGTTTTCTATAAATACATGTGTTGAAGAACTTGTGTGAACCTTTAGATCATTTGCTAAGTTTTAGTTTTCAAGATTTTCTTTGAGTTCTTTCCTTTTTTCTCTCAAAAGTTCTAAGTGTTCTTCCTCTTCATCTTCATCTTCATCTTCTCTTTACATCACCACCTTACAACCTCAAACCACAACCTCTAATCATCCTTTAAACACTCAAACACTTAACCTCAAACACAAGCTCACCAAGAACACATCTCCTTTCCTTTCTTTCTCTCAAGGCCGAAGCTACCTCACCTCTCTAGGAGGAGTTGATCTTCTCATTTCCACTTTCAAGATCAAGCCTTGTCTTCACATTTGGTAAGGAGTTGCTTTCATGTTTTGTTTTTACTCAAAAATATGATTTTCTCAAGGTTTCTCTTAGTTTCTTTTTAAGCTTTCTTTTGTTTCTTCTTTTCTTTCTATTTCGGCCTCAAGGCCTTGTTTATGACTGTGATGGCTTGATGATGAGTGTTCATGGATGATGACCTTGTGTTCATCTCAAAGGAACCTCTAAAGCTTGAATCTTGTTCTTTATCTAGTGCAGTTTTGGTTTTTCTTTCTTTTTCCTTTTCCTTTACATTTCGGCCTCCATATCTCTTCCTAAAAGGTTTTTGTTAAAATTTTTAAAGTATTTCTATTTCTATTTTATGCCATGAAAGGATGTTGTTTTGGTTCTTACTTCCTTATAGTTTTGTTTTCTTTTAAAAGTTTGTTTCTTTTGAGCTTGATGATGATGTTCAAGAACCACTTAGTTCCTTTGAGAACTTGGTTCAAGAACTCTAAAGCTCTCTTTGTGATGAGATAAGTGTTGGGTTATATTGATCCCTAAAGTCTTGTAAGAGCTCTAGCTAAGATTAAAATGAACCTTGCATTCATATTTATGTTTATGCATTGCACATCATGTTTACTTTCCTTGCTATCACTAAATATCAAGAATAATAAATGAACTTGCATTATCATATTTATATTTCAAGCTTTGCAGTATTATGTTTACATATCAAGTCCTCACTTAAATATCAAAGATAATAATGAGTTGCATCTCATGTTTATTTTATGCTCTCACTTTATTTTCTAATGGAAATTAAAATAAGTGCATGAGCATGTTTAAAACAAAGGCTTGAAAAATATGTGTTCTTAGCTTTTGATTTCGGCCTCAAGAGATTTTGTTTGTTACAAGTATTAAAATCTATATTTTATAATTTTTCTAAACTTTTATGAGTTCAAGAAATGTCCAAAACAAAGTTTTATGATTTTAAAACCTCTTGAGATCAATTTGGATTAGCTACTACCCATGAGAATATTTTGATGATACAAATGTTTACAAATGAGTTTTGAAAATTTTAAAAAGGTTCTAAGAGAAACTAGTATTTTATGTGCTTTAGAAATTAAGTTCTATGCCCTTTTATGGAGATGGATTTTCGGTTCTGCCTTGCTATGATTGATCACTGTTTATGCTGTTTGGATGATGATAATATGAGTATGTTTGTGTACTTTTAATGTTAAAAATCATATGTGAAAGATAAGAGAAGTTAGTAACTGGAAAAGAATTAATTTGAGAGTTCTAGATCCCTTAGTAATTGATTTTTCTGGATTCTGTCCAGCAAGATTTAGAATTGATAATCATGGTTTATAATTAGTCTAAATGTGTAGGAATGACTCATAATTGGTTTAGGACTTGATCTTTATGTCTTAGGAGCAAACCGAACTTAGAAAGGGTCAATGTTGTGACTCCCAGGTACCCGTAAAGTAAGGATTTTAGATTCTGCATTCTTGAGGTTTAGAAATGTTTTTGATCAAAGTTTTGAGGGAGGAATACTTAGATATGATCATATAGGTACCCGAGAGCTTGAGTTATGATGATTTACAACTTAGACTTGAGTTGAAGGACCTAAGGGTCGATGCATAAGACATTAAGAGTTTTTACTGCTTTGAGTTAGATATTTATTTATGCAAGTATGAAATGTTGATATGCATGAGCTTTATCTATGTTAGTATGATGTTGTGATGCATGAGCTTTATTTATGTGAGTATGATGTTGTGATGCATGAGCTTTATCTATGTGAGTATGATGTTATGAAGCATGAGCTTTATCTATGTAAATATGATGCTGTGATGAATGAGCTATGATGAAGTGAATTATTGAGATGTTATATCTATTATGTTTATGAGAAATTGAATGAGAGAGGATATGTACCCCTTCTTTTGCCCTCTTAAAAATCTAGTGAAAACTAGTTAGGTTTGAGCTCATTTTAGGCAATAAGGGGGTGTATGGTTGGATTATATAAGGGTGTGTTTGGTTGGAATTTTTTATGATGCGAATAATTTTGATGATGCGTATAAATATAGTTGAGCTCATTCCTAGGCGATAGGGTGTGTTTGGTTGGATTTGATGATGCTTATAAATATCACCAGGCACGGGCGTTTACGGTTGGATTTGATTATGCGAAAAGAAGGTGGTCTTTGAGAGAAAGAACTCAAGAGTTCGGACATGAGAAAAGAGATGTGATGTCTCTTTTCAAGTCATCCAGTCACGAGTAAAGAAAAGAATATTCCTAAGATACCCCTTCTCTGCCCTCTTAAAAATCTAGTGAAAGCTAGTTAGGTTTGAGCTCATTTGAATTGAGCTCATTCCTAGGCGATAGGGTGTGTGTGGTTGGATATGATGATGCGTTTAATATCGCCGGGCACTGGTGTTTATGGTTGGATTTGGTGGCTACAAAAAGAAGGTGGTTCTTGAGGAGAAGAACTTAAAAGTTTAAGTATGAGAAAAGAATAGATGAAAGTTCTATACTTTTTATGCCACTTATCTGTTACTTGATGTTATGATTTATTGAATTGCTTGCATAATGTATTGCCATGCATTCATCTAATATCTGCTGCATTCATATCATTAAGACTCATATTAAAAGACACTCACTTCGGATAAATAGATTTGAGAAGTTTAAAACCAAACCCTATGCATGAACACCTCTTTCATAATTAAAACCGAAGTGGCTGGGGACGATGACGATGACACGTGTGTTAAAGTCAGAAAACCTTATTGAGAATCTTGAATAAGTTTCTCATCCCTCTCTCTCTTTTCTTCTGTGTCGTCTCCAGACAAAGATGATGATGTATCTCGTGGCGCAGTTTGTGATTTCTACTAAAGCATGGGCATGGGGCATACGCTGTGAGTCGGATTGGTGGGATGCAACGGATGCGCATAGATGCTGCTTGGGTTTTATATTTATAGGAGTGTACTTCTTTTGATGTGATAATAGGATTATGATAGTCGTAGAATATGTACCTATGATAATATGATTATGTTGTGATGTAATGAACAATGTTTGTGCTTTGGGACCATGAATTATATGAGTTCTCTTTTCTGTATGTTAGTCTCCGTTACGTCATACGCGGCTCTCACTTTGATTTAGTTTTAAAAAAAAAAAAATTTACCCGTATTTCCACTAAGTATTTTCATAAAAGAATGAGACTAAGAAGTAATAACCTAATGATTAACCTAATGTGTTCTAGAGTATTGGATTAAAATTTAGGATGTTGCATATGTGACATAGCACTGAGACATACTTCTCTCGCTCTGGTGGGGAGGAGGCAAAACCGTGAGGGTATGAGTGGATTCAGCTTACCAAAGCAGATAATTTGCTGTGCACTAGATTCCAGTTGATGCGGAACCCCGTGGATATTAAAACCCATAAACCCCAACACACAATTGATAAAGATGATAGGATTGAAAACCAAATAAAAATACTACAAAGGAATCACTCTACCTTATAATCCTTATTCAGCTTCCTGATGCAACAAGCCAAAGGAATCACTCTACCTCACTTGTACGCACAAAGTTTCTTAAAAGAAACCAAGAAATTTCATTCAATCAAAAAGCTAAAAACCCTGTGTCTGCCAAGTTTGGAGGTATTTATACCTCTTATTTAGGTTAAACCTATTTCCTTACCTATCAAACTAGGCCCAAATTACTACACTACTAATTGGGCTTAACAAACATAAAATAAAACAAGTTTTAAAACATTTTAAAATAAAAACTGATAAAATAAAGTAAATAAACCAGACTTGGCCCAACATGGCCAGAATATTTTTTCAATGTAAATTCACTAATAATATTTTGGGTTGCCCATAATTGCCAATAGTAGTCTTGGCTAATTCTTGATGCATTTCTTCAACAAATGATTTAGCCAAGTTTCCAAAATTATTTTGAATCCTTTTAGTTGATGCTCTTGTGATAGGTCCCACAGGCATGCTATAATTCTCATATGCTCTTCCAGTGCTAAAATGTCCCATTTGCCCTTCTGAACACGTATCGTTCCCTCCCTCCTCAAAAAGATTCGTCCTTGAATCTGCATCCATATGAAACGGAGAAAGGTCAGAAACATTAAAAGTAGCAGACACATTGTACTCACCAGGAAGGTCAATCTTATAAGCATTGTCATTGATCCTCTCAAGCACTTGAAAAGGACCATCTCCTCTTGGACCAAGTTTAGATTTCCTTTGACAAGGAAACCTCTCCTTTCTCAAATGAACCCAAACCCAATCACTAGGTTGAAAGACAACTTGTGTCCGTCCCTTGTTAACTCTTACAGTTGTCACCTGGTTCTTGCTTTCAACATCTAAGCTAACAAGATCATTGAAGGGCAAAGGCAATAAATCCAAAACAGTTAAAGGATTAAAACCATACACAAGCTCAAAAGGAGAAAACCCTGTAGAAGAATGAATAGTCTTGTTATAAGCAAACTCAATAAAAGGCAAACAATCCTCCCAAGTCTTCAAATTCTTACCAACAACAGTACGCAATAAGGTCCCCAATGTTCTATTTACCACTTCAATTTGACCATCAGTTTGCGGTTAACAAGTAGTAGAATATAACAATTTAGTTCCCAACTTACCCCACAACACTTTCCAAAAATGACTCAAAAATTTGACATCACGGTCAGAAACAATGGTCCTAGGGATACCATGCAAACGCACAACTTCCCTAAAGAACAAATCAGCAATGGTTGTGGCATCATCAGTTTTATGGCATGCAACAAAGTGAGCCATCTTACTAAATCTATCCACCACAACAAAAATGCTATCTTTGCCTTTCCTAGTTCTAGGTAAACCAAGAACAAAATCCATAGATATATCAACCCACGGATGTGTAGGAACAGGCAATGGTATGTACAACCCATGTGGCATAGACTTAGATTTAGCCTGCTTACATGCAATACATTTAGCATAAATCTTTTCAACATATTTACGCATGTGTGGCCAATAAAAATGCTCAGATAACATATCCAAAGTCTTATGCATACCAAAATGACCCATTAAACCACCACAATGTGACTCATTCACAAGCAATTCCCTAATAGAACAAACAGGCACACAAATCCTATTGCCACGAAATAGAAATCCTTCATGCCTATATTATTTGTTAAATGCACTATGCTCACATAAGGCATAAATACCAGAAAAATCAAAATCAGTGGCATACAATTCCTTCAAATGCTCAAATCCTAATACCTTAGATGTAAGAGTAGTGATCAAAGAATACCTGGGAGACAAAGCATCAGTGACCACATTCTCTTTACCTTGCTTATAGGCAATCACATATGGAAAAGTCTCAATGAATTCCACCCACTTAGCATGTCTTTTATTCAACTTACCTTGCCCCTTCAGGTGCTTCAAAGATTCATGATCTGTGTGAATCACAAACTCTTTATGAAGCAAGCAATGGTGCCAGACCTCCAAAGCTCGAACCAACGCATACAACTCCTTGTCATAGGTAGAATACTTGAGGCAAGCTTCAATTAACTTTTCACTGAAGAAAGCAATATGTTGTTTTTCCTGCATCAAAACAGCACCTATACCAATCCCAAAAGCATCACATTTAATCTCAAAAGTCTTATCAAAATTAGGCAAAATAAGAATAGGAGCAGAGCACAAATAATCTTTTAAAGTATTAAATGCAAGTTCTTGTTCCTCTTCCCATTTAAATCCAACATTTTTTTTAATGACTTCTTGTATGCAAAGTTCTCTAAGTGTGAATTTTGGTTAGATGAGGTGAAATTTTTAGGGCATCTAGTGTCAAAAGGAGGTATATCTGTTGACCCTAGTAAGATAGAAGCTGTGATGAATTGGGAAAGACCGACCACCGTAATGGACATACGGAGCTTTTTGGGTTTAGGTAGCTACTACCGTAGGTTCATTAAGGGATTTTCCCAGATCACCCTACCTCTAAACAAACTCACTAGGAAGAAAGCCCTGTTTGTGTGGAACCCCGAGTGTGAGAAGAGTTTCCTAGAGCTAAAAGAGAAGCTAACCTCGACCTCAGTTTTAGTTTTACCCGACCCCAATATACCTTTCGAGGTGTATTGTGATGCTTCAGGCAAAGGTTTAGGTTGTGTGTTGATACAAAACAGGCAAGTGGTAGCCTATGCGTCTAGACAACTCAAACCTCACAAAGTGAGTTACCCCACCCATGACCTAGAGTTAGCAGCCATAGGTGTTAGGTTTGAAGCATTCTCCGATCATAAGAGTCTCAAACATCTCTTTGATCAGAAGGAGTTAAATATGAGGCAGAGAATATGGATGGAGTTCTTAAAAGATTATGATTTTGGCTTAAGTTACCATCTCGGCAAGGCTAACATAGTCGCCAATGCCTTAAGTCAAAAGTTATTACACTTGTCTCATATGATGGTCAAAGAAGTTGGGTTAATAGAGAAGTTTAGAGATATGAATATAGGGTTGTCTGTGACCGATGAAAGTATAAAGATGTGTCACCTTAGTGTGATGAGTAGGTTCAAGTAGATAGTGATGCTAGCACAAAGGGAGAATGAGGAGTTTATGGACACCCTAGAAGTAGTTAAGGCCAATAAGTTGAAGGGTTTTGAGCAAGGCCCCGATGGTTTGAGGAAGTTTAAGGGACGGATCTATGTGCCACAAGATGGTGACCTCCGAGAGAAGATCTTAGAGGAGGCTCACAAGAGCCACTTCGCCATTTATCCTGGTACTACCAAGATGTATCAGGACTTGAAGAAGATGTTTTGGTGGCCCGGATTAAAGAAGGATGTAGTCGCCTGGGTGAGTAAGTGTTTGGTCTGCCAAAAGGTTAAGATGGAGCACCAAAAACCTTCAGGTATGTTGCAACCTCTGTCAATCCCCGAGTGGAAGTGGGAGAGTATATCGATGGATTTCGTGACAGGATTGCCTAGGACCTAAGCTGGCCATGATGCCGTATGGGTAATCGTGGATTGACTAACCAAGTCAACCCACTTTCTGCCTATTAGAGTTACATACTCTTTGGATAAATTGGCACAGCTATACATCCAAGAGATTGTGAGATTGCATGGTGTGCCATCGATGATAATCTCAGATAGGGATCCGCGGTTTACGCCATGTTTTTAGGGAGCCTTTCAAAAGGTGTTTGGTTCCAAGTTGTGCTTAAGCACCGCTTACTACCCTCAAACAGATGGCCAATCAGAGAGAAAGATCCAAACCCTAGAAGATATGCTAAGAGCCTGTGTCTTGGACCAAAAAGGAAGTTGGGATAAGTATATGCCACTGATTGAGTTTGCGTATAACAACAGTTACTATGCGAACATCAGTATGGCACCGTACGAGGCGCTGTATGGAAGGAAGTGCCAATCACCCTTGTGTTGGTATGAACCTGAAGAACAAAGTATGTTGGGACTCGAAGTAGTGAGGGAAACAACGGAACAAATCAAGGATAGAATATTCACCGCTCAAAGTGGACAGAAAAGCTATGCGGATAAAAGGCAAAAGCCCTTGGAATTCCAAGAAGGCAAGCATGTATTTCTAAGGATTACCCCCACTACAGGCATAGGGAGAGCTATGAGAGTCAAAAAGTTGAGTCCCCGATTTCTCGAACCTTTTGAAATGCTTAAGAGAGTCGGGATAGTAGCCTAGAAAATAGCTTTGCCCCCAAACCTTTCCAATCTCCATGATGTCTTTCATGTCTCTCAGTTAAGAAAGTATGAGTCCAACCCTAGCCATATCTTAGAGCCAAAACATGTACAGTTAAGGGAGGACCTAACATTCAATCTGCCACCTATGAGGATCGTGGACCACGGTGTCAAGCAGCTGAGGAATAAGTCTATTCCTTTGGTGAAAGTTGTGTGGGGACGAGGCAAGACTGAAGAGTTTACGTAGGAGCTAGAGTCTGAGATGAGGTCAAAGTACCCCGAGCTATTCTAAGGTAACGAATTTCGAGGAGGAAATTCTTTTTAAGGAAGGGAGTAATGTAACGCCCTGATTTTCTGTTTGAGTAAAAATAACCGAAATACCCCTGAGGTCATTTTCAGTCCGAAATTCAAGGATAGCCTACTTGGCAGTCCTCAAAGGGCTAACTCAATGTTTAAAGGGGATTAGATGGCCTTTGAATAGTTTTGGGGCTGAAAATCTCATTTTCTGAGGTTTCGGGTCAAAATGACCATAATATCCCTGTTATGTTTTACACGGGTATGCCTGCCGGATGAGCCCGAAACTCCTCCAGATGGTTTTAAACAGTGTTTTTATGTATTTTGTGACATCAGTTTAAGTCCTAGTGGTGCTGGGCAGTTTTAGTGCAAAATTACAATTTTGCCCCTAAGCATAGTATTTTTGAGCTTAATCGCGTGATTAAAGCAAACCTAAGCAATATTAGGCTCTAATCGAAGATTAATTAATTTCCATAATTAATCTAGAGTCAAAATAATTTATCAAAGTTAATTAGAATCTAAAATTGCTTAGATTAAACTTAAATCTCTTTTAAATTCAAGATTCCTAGTCATGGAATCTTGAATAGTGTTTTCTCTCTCCATTTCCTTAATTAAGGAATTATGTCTACAATTGTGTTATGCATAAAATGAGTGTTAAATCCTCTAATTGTGTATGACCACTCCCTAATCATGTCATAAAATTTCTAATCACCTTCTTAGTACCTAAACACTTGCTTAGTAATTCCTAATCATAAACCTAACCTAAGATACAGTTAATTACACCTCTAAACCACAAATTAAACAAAAGAAACCTCTCCTCCCCCTCTCCTAAACCTACGGCCACTCCTCCCCTCCATGCTCAAATATTTGAAATTTAAATGAAGCTTCAAGTCCATGCCAAGCCATGCTTGAGCCATACCTTCAACCATAATCTCCATACTTTCAACCATACTCCTCCATGCCTCAAAAATTCCATCTCTCACCTCATGGAACATAAGGCAAGCTACACGGCCAGCCCTCCCCTTTGTTCACCCTCATTGTTTTGATTTTCTATAAATAGCTACCTTGGATGAACTTGTGTCACTTTTGTTCATTTGCCAAGTTTAGAATTTCTAAGCATTCTTGTGTGTTCTTTCTTTTTTTCTCAGGTTTCAAGAAGCTTTCTTCTTCATCTTCATCCTTTTCATCTCCTCTTTGAATAACAACCTCAAATGACCATATCATAACCTTGAATCATCTCCTGAACACTTAAACCTTCATCCTCAAACACAAGCTTATCCAAAAACACATTCCTTTCCTTTTTCCTCTTAGTGGCCGAATCATCACCTTCACTCTAAAAGGAGTTGTTCTTCTCATCTTCATCCTAAGAATCAAGTTTTCTTCCTTTCCTCAGGATCTCATTGGTAGGGAGTTGCTTTAAAGTTTTTGTTTTACTCAAAAGTCTTTTGTTCTTGAAAGAAAATGCTATTTCTCTTGGTTCTCTTTTTGGTTTCCTCTTCATCTTTTATTTTTATTTTCGGCCTCAAGGCCTTGTTATTCTTCATGATGGCTTGATGATGAGTGCCTCTAGATGATGACCTTGTGTTCATCTCAAAGAGACCTCTAAAGCTTGAGGTTTTCTTTCTTTAAAGTTCTATCTATACTACTTAGCTCACTAATGTTTCCAACTTATGAAAATAACCAAGGATTTCAATAAACCCAAGGCCTACCCTTGTCAACCTTAAATTTGGTCGGCACGTTCTAGAGTTCGCTCTAGATATGGGTTTTGGGTACATAATAAAGAACATGGTGTATATTCCTTCTCTTTATGATTTCAGTTTCTTGTTTCCTTTCCTTTATGCTTTCGGCCTTGTTCTTATTTCCTTTATGGTTTTATTTTCTTTAAGTTCATTTCCTTGAAGCTTGATGATGATGTTCAAGAGCCATGTGGTTTCCTTGAGACCTTGGTCTAAGAACTCTAAAGCTTACTTTGTTTGTTGGAGGTAAATATTGGGTTGACATTATGTTTCTCTAAAAGTCTTGTATGAGCTCTAAGTTAAGATAAAAAGAACTTGCATCCATATGTACCTCTATGTCATCACTAAATGCTCATGATTAAAGAATGAACTTGCATCCTCATGTTTATGTTTATGTCCTCATTAAATTTCTAAGATAATAATGGATGTGCATAGCATATTTATTTTAAGCTCTCATTTCCTAATAAAAAGTAAAACAAAGTGCATTGCATATTTATGTTTATGACATCACTTAAGAAATTTAGAGCTCAAAGACTTGCTCATTATTATCTCAAACAAAGTTTGGAAATATATGTGTTTACTTACTTGATTTCGGCCTTGTGATGATAATGAATCTTAGAGTAAGATTCATCTAGTCACAAGTGCTAAAACCCTTGTTTCATAATTTTCCTAAGTTTAGATGATCTCAAGAAATGTTTTGAGCAAAGTTTTATGATTTGAATCTCTCTTGAGTTCATTTTGAAATAGCCACTATGCTTATGTGTTTTATGATGATTCTAATGAAATAAATTGTTTTCAAAGGAGTTTTTTAGGTCCTAAAAAGATTCCAAGAGAAACTAGCAATTTACGTGTTTTAGAAATAAAGTTCTCTGCATTATATCATGACTTTGAATTTGGTTCTGCCTTGCTTAGTTGCCCACTATATGATGATGTTTTAATTATGTTAGAATGTGTATTTTCATGTATATTTGATGTTGGAATTAATTTAAGAAAGCTAAGACAAGTTAGAAACTAGAAAAGAAGAAAAAGCAAGTTCTAGATCCCTTAGAAATAAGAATTTTCTGGATTCTGTCCAGCAAGGGTAATATTAGTAAATAATGGTTTATAATTAGTTTAAATGTGTAGGAAGTACTCATGATTGGTTTAGGACTTGATCCTTACCTTAGGAAAAGACCGAACTTAGAAAGGGTAAAAAATGTGACTCCTAGGTACCCATAATTAGTGAAATATGAATTCTGCATTCTTGGGGTTTAGAATTACTTATGATCACAGAATTGAGTGAGGACTACTTAGACAAGATCCTATAGGTACTCGAGAGGTTAAGTTGTGATGATAGACAACCTAGATTTCAAGTTAAAGGACCTTAAGGGTCAAAGCATAAAACATCAAGAGATTTTGATGCTCTGAGTTGTTAATTCAAGTATGTTGAGATGATGCATGTACCTTGATGAATGTGATTATGTGAATTCAAGTTTGCTATGATGTTAGAGGTTGAATATGATAGTATATGTATCATGAAGTTTTTGTAGCATAAAGTAGATTTGAAAGAAATTCGGTATACAGCTATTATGCTACCAAATTTCCATCAAATCAATACTTGAGAATGCTTTTGAAAAAGTATACGGGATAAGGTCCTGGGTGACACCGGTTCGGCCGATCACCCCTAGGAACTAAATCCTTATGTAACGTAGCACTGAAACAATCTTCTCCCGCTTCGGTGAGGAGGAGGCAAAACCGTGAGGGTATGAGTGGATTTAACTTACCAAAGCAGACAATTTGCTGCACTATATGCCAATAGAGTATTTTAAAGAAGGAAATAATCCTAAGAGAGGTGATCCTTAAGCCCCTTAGCCCGTACTCTAGTAGTTGGGATTATATTGATTTCGTTTATCAACAGGATAAGTAAGAATTAGTGACGACTAGTTGAGGTATGAGCTCATAACCTAGATGTTTTAGGGTGGCCCATGATGCTTAAGCATGAGTTCTTAAGTCACGAGTTGAGAAAAGAGAAAATTTTACTTGAAGAATTTATCTGCCACTATATGCCACTTACAAGTTGTTTATAATGTTATGTTGATTGTTTGTTGCATAATGTATATTCATGTATCCATAAGTTGCTATGTTGCATTCATGCATTAAGATTCATGTTAAAAGTAACGAACCTTGGATAATTACACTTATAAACTAAATAATGAACCTTATATGCATGCTCACTTCTTTATAATAAACCCAAGGTTCCTGAGGATGTGAACGATGAAACCCAAGATAGGAGATACCCTACCGAGATTCTTTAGCAAGATTCTCACTCCTTTTTCTTTCTCTCTTTCTCTCCTGTCACATCTTCAGAGCATGGCAACATTCGTGGTTTTCATCGACATTACCAAATGGGAGGTGCACTTTGATCTGGAGCACGTATCGTACTATTTTGAGGGACGATGTGCCGTTCGAGTCTTCATGTACATTGGACGACCCTTCACGCACCCTGTCCATAGCTACCGCTTCTCTTCTACATCTCCTTATGGCGATGACATGGTCTTCAAGCGCAAGCGGACGCATGATGAACGGGTTATGCGTATCTACATTGCTGGATCAGCTGCTCGTGATCACCCGGACTACGTGCTTCGCTTGCAGCATTCGAAGTATGATGCCTCGGAGGATCCGCCGATGCATATGTATAGTGAGAGTTCTGTCCCCATTCCCCAATTTGTACGAGAGGGGAGTGAGGCTACAGTGATGCAGCTAACATTGGGGAAAAGAGCGGAGCTGCGACCCCACCTTGGAGCTCACGTTTAGCCATCACGCATTCGTTCTCCACTCCGCTGGCATATGCAGGAGGAGCTCGAGCAGTTTGCTGGGTACATACCCTCACCGTCCGAGGATCGCCGCCACCGTCAATAAGGTCTTTTGGGGAGAGTTAGTGCACACACACCACACATAGCAGGGATAAACCTTCTTTTGTTATGAGGTTATCCACCATAGGTCCACTAAGGTAAGGGTGTTTTATTTTCACGCTTTCCTTGTATTTCAGTTTCTGTTGTATTTCCTTTTCTATTGTATTTGCATTTGCATGTACTAAACTAAGTCCTACCTTCGGGTGGGTATATTATGATATTAATGAAGTACTATCTTGGTGTGTTATTCTCTACCGTGGTGAAATTATTCGATGTCCATGCTTGTGCTTCCCTTCATATTTGAGTGATGCTTTATTTTCAACGGTTGTCTAAGTTTCACGCAGCTCTCACTTTGTTTTATATTTCAAAAAAAAAATTACCCATATTTTCTGCTAAGTAATTTAAAAAGAAAGAATGAGACTAAGAAGTAATAACCTAATGGCTAACCTAATTATGTTATAGGAATATTGGGTTAAAAATCAGGATGTTACAGATAAAAAGCAAGAGATAATGATAAGGCGTTTTTCTGAATTCAAAGACTATAAAATAAAAGAGATTAAGGATGAGAAGATACTAAATCAAGAGATTTATAATAGTTCGGCCAACACGTGCCTACATTCAGTTATTAGAAACCATTGAGTTTCACTAAACTTCCTCAGCCCGAGGAAATAGCAATACAAGATAGTTTTTACCATAGCTTTCCCAAGCTCTTACCAACGTTAGTAAATCACAGTTACTAACTTAATAACAATAAATAGTTTTGCAGTAGACTCTTCAAGCTTTCAACTTCTGATTACTACTATATCAATGATACACTAGATTCTCGATTGATGTTTACTTTGAATAATATTACACTCAAGCTTCTCCTTTTCTGATTGTAAAGTGATGAATCTGAACCAGCTTGAGTGACTTCTTTCTACTAATTCTTCTTTGGAAGAACGTATGAACAATCTAGTATGTAGAAAGAAGATTTTAATATGCAAGGAATCCAGCAAATAATTCTTGTCGAGAGATTTGGAAAGATTTTACAGCGCTTTTGCACTATTTTTTGTCTTATGTCTTTTGAAGCTCGGTCATCTCTATTTATAAATTATTCTCCTTTGTTAGCATTGCCCATTATCTTCTATTCAACCAGCACGTGTCAAACATCAATTGAGTATCGGGAATATCATCTAGAGGAGTAGCCCATCTAGTGTCAAGAATTCTTTTCAGAAGCCGTTGGTGAGTTGAAGTTTCTGAAGTCTATCAGAAACTATTCTTCTACTTTCTACACGTGGTTTCTGAACTTCTTAACAAGTCTTTCTTTGTTGATCGAGGGTACTGAAGAGATGATGTTCTAGGTAAAAGAGACTAATTTGAATTTTGAATTTGAATTTCAAATATGATTGCTTTCCCTCTCTTTTTAAGATGCGAATTTTTTGAAGAGTCTTGCTAGTTTCTTGCTGATTTATTTGTCTTTTGATCTTCAATCTTTGACTTTATAATGATGAATAGTCCATGATTATGATGATTGACGATTGAGTAACACATTGCTTCTAGCTTTTGAATGTTATCATTATTGAATCCCTTCTTTTTGAAGTTCAGTGTTACTTTCTGACGACCATATCCTTGTTCCTTGATTTTGTTACAGTGAACTTGCTTCTTTGATGCACATGAACGCATTTTGCTTGATAAATTTTGCTTCATTTGAATCTTCTCTCTTTTGATGAGAGAAAACATGTTTGCATATGCATAGTGAAATCATCTCAACTTAATTCTGATAAAGCATCTCGAAGTCACCTGATAAGCTTAATCAAGAAACTCAAGGTAGTCATTAGTCATTCTTCAAAGTATTTTCTTTAAATTGGCTTTGTTGTCAATCAAAACAATTACACTCATACTTTCTGAAGGGTTCTGGAGTTTACAAGGATATCTTAAATTCCCTCACCTTGACTCACTAGTCTTGGTTTGATCTTTTGATGACTGATTGACCGGGGGAGTTAGGATTTTCTACTTAGTGTTGGAGTATTTTGATAGACTCTAGCCTAAACTAAGAAGTCACTATAACGGGTAGGGTAGCATCATTTATGCATGATACAAATATACTTATGTCAGGTTATTCATCTTACAAATGTATGACTTAACCATCTATATATATATTTATATATAACATAAATTATGGTATGCTTTTAATATGTGTATTGTGTGGCCAACTAGTCATAATGTTCATTTTATTCTGCTATTTCTATATGTTAATTATTATGTTTTAAAATTTGAAAAAGAAAAAAATTAGTATGACTTTTAGTGCAAGGCTCCTATTCATTACTTGTATATACTTTATATGATCAAGTAATAAAAAGAATAAAAAAATTTCATGGTAACAACTACTTACTGTAATGTTATGACTCAAGCTTAGCACTATAGTAAGAAGGATGTTACAAGCTTGACTTGTGACATGTCAAGGGAAAGGTTGTAGAGAAATTCAAGAAAATGGAGAAAGTTTTCTTGTTGGGAACTAGTGGAAGTAAAAATTTATAGGCAAGACGGATGCCTTCATAGGTTTATGAAATTTCTCATAGACAAGGCAGATTTATGTTTGAAGCTAGGTTTCCAACACTATGTTGAGCCAAAGTTGAAGGATCCACAAAGGTTCTTCAAGGTTGGTAGTATGCTCTATGTGTTTGAAGTGCCGAAACCCTAACATATATGGAATTGTAGAAATTGGTAATAATGAGTTTTGCTCAAGTGGTAGTCATAGGCTTCATAGGTGAGAGCAACCAATGTTAGCTCCAGAAGCCTTCTAATGCACTAAAGAAATATGTAATGAGTGATAACATAATAAATTTTAAGAAAGTATTTTGAAGAATGACTAATGGTTTTCTTGCGTTTCTTGATATAGCAAACATGGTACTCCATATGCATAATACGTTCTTAAAGCATAAATAATTTCACTCCACATGTGTAAACATGATTGTATCTCATGAAAAGAGATAAAGACTAAATTGAAGTGAATATTATAACATGAAATAAACATATGCGTGCCTAATGGATTGAAGAAATCTATCGTATACAAGAAACCAAGGTTGGGATCTTCAGAAAGTAGAATGAGACTTTAGAAAGCACCCATGAAATGAAGATATCAAGCAAACTCTAAAGCAAGGATGTTCTGCAACCTTCAATCATCATCATCATAAATATTTTAATCATATAATACTCTAATTGAAGACTAGAAAATCATTTATTCATCAAGGAACTGAAACCATACTTCAGAAGTGCACTTCATAGTAAAACGTTGCACTTTACTTAAAAAAAAGGAGGGAAAATTTGAAATTAAAATTTGAAGTCAAAACCAATTACAAAGTAGCATTTTATCTCTTCTGCCAACTTGGTCAACCAATCTAGCTTCTATAAGGAAAAGTTCAGAAACCATGTTGAAAAAGTGAAACGTAGTTTTGGAAAGATCATTAGAAACTTCAACTTCACAACTACTGTAAACTCTAGAGCCCTTCAGAAAGTATAAGTTTTATGGTTTTGAATGACGATAAAGCCAATTTAAAGAAAAAACTTTAAAGAATGACTAATGGCCACCTTGAGTTTTTTTTACTAAGCTTAACAAGTGTTTTCAAGATACACTATCAGAATTAAGCGGAAATGATTTCACTTCGCATGTACAAGCATTTTTTTTTTCTCGTGAGAAGAGGGTAAACTTAGAGGAAGTGAAAATTATATCAAGTAAAAAATAATCCTGTGTGTAAAAGAAGCAAGCTCATCAAAATAGAATCAAGGAACCAAAAATATGGTCGTTAGAAAGAATGGCTACAATGAAGATAACATTCAAAAGTTGGAAGCAACGTGCTACTCAATCTTCAATCATCATAATCATGGAGTTTTCATGATCAAAAAGCCAAGATTGAATATCAAACGACAAAGAAATCAATAAGGAATTAGCAGCACTCTTCAGAAATTCGCTTCATAAAAAGGGAGGGAAAGTGGTTAAATTTGAAATTTAAAAATCAAAAGTCAAACTAGTCTCTTTTAACTAGGAAATCATCTCTTTAGCACCTTCGATCAACTGAGAAAGACTTATTAAGGAGTTTAGAAACTATGCTTAGAAAACAGAAAAGCAGTTTCTGATAGACTTCAAAAACCTCAACTCATCAACAACTTATGAAAATGAACTCTGACACACGGATGAGCTACTCCTATAGATTATGTTTCCAATACTCAATTTGATGCTTGACATGTGCTGGTTGGATAGAAGATCAGGGGCAATAGTAACAAAGGGTAATCATCTATAAATAGAGATGACTGGGCTTCCTAAGAGATTGGGACAAAGCGAGCAACAACGCTGAAAAAATCTTTCCAAATCCCTCTGTGAAAAACAACCGCTAAATTCCTTTATACATTAAAATAATCTTTCTAAATTCCAGATTGTTCATACGTTCTTCTAAGGAAGAATTAGTAGAAAGAAGTCACTCAAGTCGTTTCAGATTCGTCATTCTATATTCATTTGAAAAGCAGCTTGAGTACAAGATTGTTCAAACTAAACATCAATCTTGAATCAATTGTATCCTCAATCCAATAGTGATCGGAAGTTGAATAGCTTGAAGAGGCTACTACAAGACTACTTGTTGTTGTTGTTGTGTTAGTAAGTGTTATTTACTAACATTGGTAAGAGCTTGGTAAGGCTACTATAAAGACTATCCAGTATTTTTATCTCCTCGGTTTAAGGAAGATTAGTGAAACTCAGTGGTGAATAAGAACTGGATGTAGGCAAGTGTTAGCCAAACCAGTATAAAACTCCTAATTCAGTATTTTCTCATCCTTGACTTCTTTATTTTTAGCATTTGACTCTAGATAAATATTTTGATTATTATCTCTTATTGTCAATATATTTACTCGAACAGCTTGATTCAGAAAGTTACTTTCTGAATAATCTAACATATCTTCTGCTGCACTTCAAGCTCAATGCTTGATAGATTTTTGCTGTAAAATTTTAATTTTGAAAGTTTGAAAAAGTAGCATGATTAAACCTCCCCTTCTCGTGCATTTTTTCACCAACAAGTGGCATTAGAGCTTGCCCTCTAAGGGGCTGAGCATTCTAACAACTGCAAAGGAAAGAAGATCTAAAGATAAATGTCACAAAGCATTCTTATAACAAAAGGGAACTCGATCAACAGACCACCTTTCTTCGATGATAGAGACCATGCCTATTGGAGAGATCGCATGGAATTGTTCATAAATATACAAGTCTTGACTTGTAGGAAATAATCCAAGAAGGCGGCTACATTCCAACTGAAAAGGTCCTTGCAATAGATGGTGCACCCCCCACATCAAGAGAAGTTCCCAGAAGCATATGGCAGAGCAACATAAAGTTAGGATTCAATTAAATTCCAAAGCTAAGTATATGCTCACTTGTGCACTAAGTAAAGATGAATATGATAAAGTTATTACCTATGACTAGCGAAAGAAATATAGGATAGATTGCTCATGCAATATAGGATAGATTGCTCATGCTGCACAAACGAATTGATCAAGTCAAGGAGACAAAGATTAGCATGCTGGTCCACCAGTATCAAATATTTAAAATGACTGATTAGGAAAGCATCAACAATATGACTACAAGATTTATACATATCATAGATCAACTGAAAGGTCTTGGCAAAAGATATTCTAATACTGAGCTTGTTAGAGAAATCCTAAGAAGCCTCCTTGCAAAATGGCTGCCTAAAATAATAGCTATTACTGAAGCCAAAGATCTTCAAACTCTAGGTTTAGTTTGAATGCACTTATTGGATCTTTTAAAACTCTTGAGGTAGTGTTGGCAGAGATGGCTAGTGAATCCATGAGAAAAAAACAAGTCTATTACCTTAAAATTTTCTCATCTTAAGTCGAGCAAAGGGAATGCAATGAAAACCACTGAAACCTCTGATGGAGAGGATAAATCTGATGATGACACTGATGGAGATGAGATCTCCAGGCTAGTAATAAAGATGTCAAGAGCCTAGAAAGGCAAGTTCTGTAACGCCCCAATTTTTCTGTCTGAGCATAAATGACCGAAATGCCCTTGAGGTCATTGTTACCCAGAATTTGAGGATGGCCGACCCAGTGGTCCTTGGAGGGTTAACTCAATGTTTGAAGGGGATTGAAAGTGTTGTGATTGATAACAGAGATGAAAATCTCATTTTCTGAACTTTCGGCTCAAAATGACCAAAGTACCCCTATTGTGTTTTACGCGAGTATTTGTGCCATTTGAGCTCGAAGTCTTTCCCGGGGATTCGAAATGCTAATAATGTAACACCCTAATTTTTAACCCAATACTCTAGAACACATTAGGTTAATCATTAGGTTATTACCTCTTAGTCTCATCCTTTTAATAAAATACTTGGTGGAAATTACGGGTAAATTTTTTTTTGAAAACATGAAACCAAAGTGAGAGCCGCGTTCATCATGAGACAGAAATGTAAAGCACAAGTAACAAACATAAAGAACGTAGTAAGTAAGGCATATAACAATGAAACAAAGATTAACACAACAAAGGATACACTTCATTAATATCATAATTAGGATACATATATAGTCACGCATTTATAGAACCGGGCTGAGCATGCAATACACAAAAAAGGAAATACGACGAAAATATAAATGCAACATAAATAAACCACAACTACCCGAGTGCACCTAAGGTGGATAACCTCAAGACAAAAGGAGGTTCATCCTAACTATGAGTGAGTGTGTGCACTAATCCTCCCCTATGACGTCTACTACTAGAACCCGAGATATGGCGGAGTATAACCGATCCACTGACACAGTGCGGCAGGAGTAGGCACGCAAGGTGGCAGAACATGAGCTCCTCGGCTGGGGCGCATCTCGGCTCGCCTAGCTAACATCGACTGCATAACGGTCTACTCGCTCCCTCCTCTCACGAACTGAGGAGTGGGGGTGGAGCTCTCATTGTACATGTGCATCGGTTGATCCTCAGAAGGGTCGTCCTTCGGACCAGGAGACCGGGACACGTAGTCCTGGAAGTCATGGGGCATCGATCCTCGGGTGTACGTCCGAAGAATCCTCTCATCATGCGTCCAGGCACGCTCAAAAACCATAGCATTGTCGTAGGGGGACATTGGGGAGAAGCGATAACTCTGTACAGGGTGAGCGAAGGGACGTCCAACAAACATGAAAACTCAAATCGTGCACTATCCCTCAAAATGATAACATCCGTGGTCCGGATCAAAGTGCACCTCTCACGTCGGAGTGTGGATAAAGACCACGAACGTCGCCATCGAACTCTGAAGATGTGACGGAAGAAAGAGGAAGAAGAGAAAGGAGTGAGAATCTTACTAAAGAATCTCAGTAGGGACCTCCTATCTAAGGTTACATCGTTCACATCCTCAGGAACCTTGGGTTTCTTTAAAAAGGTGTGCATGCATATAAGATTCATTATTTGGGTTTATAAAACTAGGTTATCCAAGGTTCATTCCTTTTAGTATACATCTTAATGTCTGAATGCAACATATTAGAACATGAATGCATGGCAGTGCTTCAAGCAAATAACTCAACAAATTACAACATCAAGAAGCATACAAGTGGCATAAAGGACATAAAACTTTCAAGTGGAACTTTCTCCACTTTGTGACATCAATCATGGTACTTTTAGCATAAAAGGCCACCCTAAAACATCTAGGCTATGAGCTCATACCTCAGCTAGTTGTCACTAGCTCTTGCTTATTATCTGAATAAGCGACACATAATAAAAATAATCCCGACACCTTGAGTACGGGCTAGAGGGCTAGGGTTCACCTCTCTTAGGATATACCCTCTTTGAAATGCTTTGCGGGCATCTAACCATAGCAATTTGTTTACTTTGGTAGGCTGCATCTACTCATACCCTCATGGACTTGTCTCCCCTGGGGGTGCTCTTACTAACTTGTCACTCAGAAAGCGCTGCCTCGTTGCTTTGTCACATAAAAATCTCCTAGGGGTGCTCGGCCAAATCGGTGTCACCCAGAGTTTTAAATATTCACATCATGCTTCAGAAACATTCTCAAGTCCTTTAGGTTTGACGAAAATTCGACAGCGTAACGGCTGTAAAACCGAACTTCCTTCAAACCGTCTTTATGCCACAAGCTTACATCACATACATATTTCTCATTTAACTTTCATGCTTATGATAAACTTTTCATCTTAATAAATCATATCATCATAGCTCAATTATCATCCAAACATGTGCATCAAACAATCATACATGCATCATTGAACTCATAGCATAAAAGATCTCTTAATGTCTTATGCATTGACCCTTAAGACCTTTAACTTGTACTCTAAGTTGTATATCATCACAACCTAAGTTCTCAGGTACCTATAGGCTCATATCTAAGTATTCCTCACTCAATTCTATGATTATAAACAATTCTAAACCTCAAGAGTGCATAATCCATAATCCATGTTTCACGGGTACCTAGGAGTCACAACATTAACCCTTTCTAAGTTCGGTTTGCTCCTACGGCATCAGGATCAAGTCCTAAACCAATTATAAGTAGTTCCTACACAATTAAACTAATTATAAACCATGATTTCTAATTATTAACCTTGCTGGACAGAATCCAGAAAAATCCATTACTAAGGGATCTAAAAGTCTCAAATTAATTCTTTTCTAGTTACTAACTTATCTTATTTTTCACATATGAATTTTTGCATCAACTATATATGAACATACCCATATTATCATCATTAAAACAGCACAAAACAGTGAGCATAGTAAGCAAGGCAGAACCAAAATTATCTCCATCAAACAAGGCATCAAACTTGATTTCTAAAACACATAAATTGCTAGTTTCTCTTAGAACCTTTTTAAAACTTTCAAAACTCATTAGTAAACATTTTTATCTCATTAAAATCATCAAAATGTTTCCTAAGACAGTAGCTATTTTCGAATGAGTCTCAAAGGATTTAAAATCATAAGACTTTGTTCAAAGCTTCTCTTAAGCTTACATAAACTTAGAAAAATTATGAAACATAGATTTTAATATTTGAAACTACTCAAACCACTTAAGGCCGAAATCATAGGAGCTAAGAAACATGTTATTTCAAGCCTTCATTTGAGATATTAATAGGCAAGTCTTTGAGCTCTAGGTTTTCTTAGGTGATGACATAAACTTAAACATGCTTATGCACTTATTTTATCTTTCATTAGAAAATAAAGTGAGAGCACAAAAATAAATATGAAATGTAATCTTGTTATTATCTTTAGTGTTTACGTGAGGACTTGAAAATATAAACATGATAATGCAAGTTCATTTATTAATCTTGATATTTAGTGATAGCAAGGAAAATAAACATGATGTGCAAAGCATACAGATAAACATGAATGAAAGATTCATTTTAATCTTAGCTAGAGCTCTTACAAGGCTTTAAAATCCATCATAACCTAACACTTATCTCATCAACAAGGAGAGCTTTAGAGTTCTAGAACCAAGTTCTCAAAGGAACTACTTTGTTCTTGAACAATCATCATCAAGCTCAAAAAGGAAGTAAACCTTAAAAGAAAACAAAACTTTACGAAAGCAAGAACCAAAACAACATTCTTTCATGATATAAAAAAAGTATAGAGTTACTTTAAAATTTTTAACAAAAACCCTTGAAGGAAAACTATGGAGGCCGAAACATATAGGAGAAGGAAAAAGAAAGAAAAAAAAAACAAATCTTCACTAGATTAAGAACAAAACTCGAGCTTTAGAGGTCTTTTGGAGATGAACACATGGTCATTCTCTAGAGGCACTCATCATCAAGCCATCATGCTAACATCAAGGCCTCATGGCCAAAATAAGGAAAAGAGAAACCAAAGGAAAGTTCAAAAAGAAACCAAGAGAAAACTAAAGAAAACACATTTTCAAGCAAACCAAAGTTTTGAAAGCAACTCCTACCAAGGGATGAAGATGAAAGCTTAAACTTTTGAAAAGAAATGAGAAGAGCAACTCCTCTAAGAATGGTGATGTAGCTTCAGCCTTGAGAGAGAGAAAGGAAAGGAGATGTGTTCTTGGTGGTTTAGTGTTTGAAGTTAAGTGTTTGAGTGTTTAGGAGGTGATTTGAGGTTATAGGGTGGTGGTTTGAGATTATGTGATGATGATATGAAGAGAGGATGAAGAAGATGAAGATGAACAAGAAGAACTCTAAGAACTCTTTGAGAGAAAAGAAAATGACTCAAGAAAGCTTGGAAACTAAAACTTTGCAAATGATCTAAAGTGTTTGCAAGCTCAAGTAAGCAAGGTATTTATAGAAAAATGAAACAAATGAAGTCTCATTGAAGGGAGGAAGGAACCGTGTGGTTCTTAGAGGCTTGGGGGAGAAAATATCTCTTACAAGGTGGTCATTCAAGCGTAGTTTGAAGCATGGGAGGTATGGGCTAAGTTATGGCTCAAAGTATAGTGATTTCTCTTTGTTTGAAATTGAAATAATTCTTCTAGAATGGCATGGGAGGGCTGATGGTTTGGGCAGCAAAAATGAGAAGGAAAAATCTTCTAGAAGTTGTCCTATGAAGCATGGATGAAAGCATGGAGGCTATGACTCAAAGTATGGCTTATGGTGAGGTGGAAGCATGGTTCTTTGAGTGTAAAAATTTACACATGTGATGGAAATGAGGGGGGTATGGGTTCGGCCATATTACAATTAGCCAAAGGGGAGAGAGATTTGTCCATGTAATTATGTGTTAATGATAGGTTTAGATGTGTATCAGTTTAGGTACAAAGTTAGGAATCATTAAGCACAAGTTTAGGTAACTAAGAATGAGGTTTAGGAATTTTATGACAAGGTTAAGGAGTGCTCATACATCATTAGAGAGTTTAAAATTCATTTATGAATAAACAATTGAAAACACAATTCCATGATTTAAGGAATTTGAGAGAGAAAATACTATTCAAGATTCCATGACTAGGAATCTTGAATTTAAAATAAGATTTTAGTTTAAATTAAGCATTATTAGGTTCTAATCAACTTTAATAAATTATTTTGACTTTAGATTAATTATGAAAATTAATTAATCTTCGATTACAGCCTAATATTACTTAGGTTTGTTTAGTCACACGATTAAGCTCGAAAACACAAAGCTAGGGGGCAAAATCGTAATTTTGCGCAAATTTCGCACGGGACCACCGAGACTAAAACTGAGGTCACAGAGTACATACAAACGCCTTTTAAAACCATCAGGAGAAGTTTCGGGTTCATCCGGCACTTGTAAATGGGCCAAACCCCACAGGGGTATTTTGGTCGTTTTGACCCGAAAACTCGAGAAACGAGATTTTCGATCCCGGAAAGGTACACGAGTCATCTAATCCCCATCCAACATTGAGTTTACCCTTCGTGGACTGCCAGATCGGCCTTCCTCAAATTCCGGGCCGAAAATGACCTCAGGGGCATTTTGGTCATTTTTACTCTAACAGAAAATCAGGGCGTTACATTACTCCCCTCCTTAAAAAGAATTTCGCCCTCAAAATTCGTACCTCAGAACAGCTCGGGGTACTTCAACCTCATCTCAGACTCAAGCTCCCATGTGAACTCCTCGGTGTTGCCACGTCCCCACACGACCTTCACCAAAGGAACAGACTTGTTCCTCAACTGCTTGACGCCTTGATCCACGATCCTCGTAGGCGGTAGATTAAACGTCAGGTCCTCCCTTAACTATACATGTTTTGGCCTTAACACATGGCTAGGGTGGGACTCATATTTACATAACTGAGAGATGTGAAAGACGTCATGAAGATTTGAAAGGTTGGGTGGCAGGGCAATTTTGTAAGCTACAGATCCGATTCTCTGAAGAATTTCAAAAGGACCGAGATATCAGGGACCCAACTTTTTGACTTTCATGGCTCTTCCTGTTCTTGTAGTGGGAATGATTCTGAGAAATACATGTTCGCCTTCTTGGAATTCTAAGGGCTTGCTCCTTTTGTCCGCGTAGCTTTTCAGTCTACTTTGAGTGGTTAAGATTCTATCCTTAATTCTCTTGATTTGCTCCATCGTTTCCCTCACTACATCGGGTCCCAAAGCACTTTGTTCTCTGGGCTCTTACCAACACAAAGGTAATTGGCACTTTCTTCCATACAGCGCTTCGTACGGTGCCATATCGATGCTTGCATGATAACTGTTGTTATACGCAAACTTGATCAACGGCATGTACTTATCCCAACTCTCTTTCTGGTCCAAGACACAGGCTCTCAACATAACTTCTAGGGTTTGGATTGTTCTCTCAGATTGGCCATCTATTTGAGGGTGGTAAGCGGTGCTTAAGCACAACTTTGAACCAAACGCCTTTTGAAAGGCTCCCCAAAAACGCGACATAAACCGCAGATCTCTATCCAAGATTATCATCGACGGCACTCCATGCAACCTTACAATCTCTTGGATGTAAAGCTGAGCCAATCTATCCAACGAGTACGTGACTCGAATAGGCAAAAAGTAGGCCGACTTGGTCAGTTGATCCATGATTACCCATACGACATCATGGCCAACTTGGGTCCTTGGCAATCTTGTCACAAAATCCATCGATATACTCTCCCACTTCCACTCGAGGATTGACAGGGGTTGCAACATGCCTGAAGGTTTTTGGTGTTTGATCTTAACCTTTTGGTAGACCAAACACTTACTCACCCAGGCGACCACATCCTTCTTTAATCCGAGCCACCAGAACATCTTCTTCAAATCTTGGTACATCTTAGTAGTACCACGATGAATGGCGAAGTGGCTTTTGTGAGCCTCTTCCAAGATCTTCTCTGAAAGGCCACTATCTCATGGCACACAGATTCGCCTCTCAAACCTCCACAACCAATCAGGGCCTTGTACAAAACCCATCAACTTTCTAGCCTTAACTGCCTCTATGGTCTCCATAAACTCCTCATTCTCTCTTTGTGCTAGCATGATCCTTTACTTAAACCCACTGGTCACCGTAAGGTGACACATCAGTATTCCACTATCAATTGCTGACATCCCCAAATTCATATCTCTAAACTTCTCTATTAACCCAACTTCATTAACCATCATACAGGACAGACACAATGACTTTCGACTCAAGGCATCGGCGACTACATTAGCCTTGCCGGGGTGGTAACTTAAGCCAAAATCATAGTCTTTGAGGAATTCCATCCATCTCCTCTACCTCATATTCAACTCCTTTTGATCAAAGAGATGCTTAAGACTCTTATGATCGGAGAAAACTTCAAACTTAACACCGTATAAATGGTGTCTCGATATTCAACTCCTTACAAAAGTTGGCCTATCCCAATTCATCATGCTTCTATCTTACTAGGGTCGACAGCTATGCCACCTTTTGACACAACGTGTCCTAAAAATTTCACCTCATCCAACCAAAATTCACACTTAGAGAGCTTAGCGTACAACTTCTTCTCTTTTAATATTTATAAAACCAACCTTAAATGACGCTCATGCTCCTCGTGGGTTTTCGAATAGATGATAAGGTCATCTATGAACACAACCACGAACTGATCTTGTAACGCCCCGATTTTCTGTTAGAGTGAAAATGACCAAAATGCCCCTCAGGTCATTTTCGGCCCGAAATTCGAGGAAAACCGGTCTGGCAGTACTCCAAGGGCAAACTCAATGTTGGAAGGGGATTGGATGACTTGTGTACCTTCCCGGGATCGAAAATCTCGTTTCTCAAGTTTTCGGGTCAAAATGACCAAAACGTCCCTGCGGTGTTTTACCCGTTTGCAAGTGCCGGATGAACCCAAAACTTCCCCAGATGGTTTTAAAAGGCGTTTTTATGTAGACTATGACTTTAGTTTTGGTCCCGGAGGTCCCGGGCGAAATTAGTGCAAAATTACGGTTTTGCCCCTAGTTTCGTGTTTTTACGCTTCATCGTGTGATTAAGCAAACCTAAGCAATATTAGGCTCTAATCGAAAGTTAATTAATTTCCTTAATTAATCTTGAGTCAAAATAATTTATTAAAGTTGATTAGAATCTAAAAGTGCTTAATTACAACTTAAAATCATATTTTAATTTCAAGACTCCTAGTCATGGAATCTTGAATAGTGTTTTCTCTTTCCAATTCCTTAAATCATGGAATTGTGTTACACATTGTTTATTCATAAATGAGTTTTTAATTCTCTAATGATGTATGAGCACTCCTAATCTTGTCATAAAATTCTTAAAATACATTCTTAGTTACCTAAACTTAAGCTTAATTATTCCTAACCTTGTACCTAAGCTAATACACATTTAAACCTACCATTAACACCCAATTAGATGATCAAATCTCATCTCCCCCTTGCTGTACCAGGTCTGGCCATGCACTTCCCTCTTCCATATGCATCACATGTTCAATTTTTCAACACTCCAAGGCCATACCTCAAGTCACATACACTATACCTTGTCATAACTTTCAATCAAGCTTGATTTTCCAAATGAATAAATAATTAAAACAACCCATTTTTCCCATTTATTTGTGGCTGGAAAAGTTCCAGCCATGTCAAGTTTCTAGAAGCCTAATTTCATAAAAAATTGATAGGAAATTCACTTACATCAAGCCATACTTTGCATCATAGCTTCCATACTTCAAATCATGCTTGAATGATCTTGTGTAAGAGATATTTTATCTTCCTTTTCCCTCCAATAGCTACGGCCAGCACCTCCCCCTTTTGAGCCTTCATTTGCTTTCATTATCTATAAATACCTTGCCTAGAAACACATACAAACACTTTAGTTCATTTGGTAAGTTTCAAGTTTTCCTAAGCTTTCTTGAGTTCTTTCTTTTTCTCTCAAGTTTCAAGAGAGTTCTTCCTTTCTTTTCATCTTCATCTTCTTCATCTCTTCATCTCATCATCATCTCTTAACCATTAAACACCACCCCAAGGCCTTGAATCATCTCCTAACCTCTCAAACACCTCACCTCAAACACAACCTCACTCAAACACATTTTCCTCTCCATTGTTCCTCACAAGGCCGAAGCCATATCCACCTCAAGGAGGAGCTCATCATCTTGTTTTCCTTTTTAAAGTTCAAGCTTTGTGTCTTCACTCTAGGCAGGAGTGTTTTCTAAACTTTGTTTTCTTGAAAATGAGTTCTTTCTAGCTTTCTCTTGGATTTTCTTTTTGGAACTTCCTTTGTTATTCTTTCCTTGAGATTTCGGCCATGACGCCTTGATGAGCATATGATAGCTCAATGATGAGGACTCCTAGATGATGACTATGTGTTCATCTCAGAGGGCCCTCTAGAGCTTGAGGTTTAATTTTCTTTGAGTTTCAACTTCATGTTCTAACTCAAATATGATGTTTACTCAAGAACACTTTTTCTTTTCGTGCCATTTGGAGTTCGGTTCCTTTGTTTCTTTTCCTTAAAATTTCGGTTTCTATTTCCCTTTTGATCTTTGAGGTTTTGTTTGTTTAAAAAGTTTGCTTTCTTTAGCTTGATGATGATGATCAAGAACCTCATAGTTCCTTTGAGAACTTGGTTCAAGAACTCTAGAGCTCTCTTTGTAATGAGATATATGTTGGGTTGTTATTTTGTTAAAGTCTTGGATGAGCTCTAGCTAACCATAAAATGAACCTTGTATCATGTTTATTTTATGCTTTGCACATCATGTTTACTTTCCTTGCTATCACTAAGTATTCAAGATAATAAGTGAAACTTGCATTATTATATTTATATTTCAAGCTATGCATTATCATGTTTATATTTCAAGTTCTCACTAAATATTAAAGATAATAATAATAGGTTACATCTCATGTTTATTTTATGCTATCACTTTACTTTCTAATGCAAGCTAAAACAAATGCATGAGCATGTTTACTTTTATGTCATCACTTAAATGAGCCTAGAGCTCAAAGATTTGCCCATTGTTGTCTCAAACAAAGGTCTAAAATATTTATTTCCCTTGGTTCATGTTTCGGCCCTAAGAGGCTTTGATGCTTCTAAGTATTGAAAACTATGTTTCATAAATTTTCTAAGCTTTTATGAGTATAAGGAAATATGTAAAACCAAATTTTATGAATTTAGGACCTCTTGAGACAAAGTTGATTTAGTCACCGCCCTCTTAAATATTTTTATGAGTTTAGATGTTAAAAATGTTTATAAATGAGTTTTGAAAGTTTTAAAAAGGTTCCAAGAGAAACTAGTATTTTATGTGCTTTAGAAATTATGTTTTATGCCTTTATGGAGAATGGTTGTTTCAGTTCTGCCTTCCCATGTTTAGCCACTGTATGAGCTGTGTTAATGATGATAATATGCTTATGTTTAAGTATAATTAATGTTAAGACTCATATGTCAAAGATAAGAGAAGTTAGAAACTAGAAAAGAATTAATTTGAGAGTTCTAGATCCTTTAATGTTTGAATTTTCTGGATTCTGTCCAGCAAGGTTTAGGAATGCTAATCATGGATTTAAATTAGTTTAAATGTGTAGGAATGACTCATAAATGGTTTAGGACTTGATCTTGATGTCTTAAGAGCAAACCGGACTTAGAAAGGGTCATTGTTGTGACTCCTAGGTACCCGTAAAGTTAGGATTATGAATTCTGCATCCTTGAGGTTTATAGATGTTCTTGAACATAGTGTGAGGTGAGAAAGACTTAGTTATAACCTTATAAGTTCCTGAGAGATTAGGCTTGATGATTTATAACTTAGAATGTGAGTTGAGGACCGTAAGGGTCAATGCATAAGACACTAAAAAGTTGTTAATGCTATGATGTGTTGTATGATGCAATGATATGATAAGATGTGCTTGATGCATATGTTAAAGTTTATCATAGCATGAGTTTCATAAGAACATGTTGTGTGAATTAGCTTGTGGCAGTTTAAAGGAAATTTGGTTTAACAGCTGTTATGCTACCGAATTTTTGTCGAACCTTAAAAGGTTGAAAGAGATGTTTATGAGTACCATATGAGTTGAAAACCCTAGGTGACACCGGTTCGGCCGAGCACCCCCAGGAGATTTTCATGTGACAAAGCACTGAGATGCGCTCACCTGGGTGACACCGGTTCGGCCGAGCACCCCCAGGGGAGACAAATCCGTGAGGGTATGAGTAGATGCAGCCTACCAAAGCGGACAAATTGCTGTGGCGAAATGCCCACAAAGCATTTCAAAGAGGGTAATCCCAGAGAGAAATGATCCCTGCCCCCTACCCGTACTTGTGAGTCGGGATTATTATTTATGTTTCACTTATTCAAGATAATAAGCAAGAGCTAGTGACAACTAGCTGAGGTATGAGCTCATAACCTAGTTATTTTTAGGGTGGCTTATATGCTAAAGTACCATGATTGATGTCACATAGTTGAGGAATGATTCACTTGAAAGTTATATGCCCTCATGCCACATGATTTATGTTTATGTGCTTTGATGTGTTGTCTTATATGTTCGAGTATTGACATGCATCCATGATATAACATGTTGCATTTATAATATCAAGACGCATGCTAAAAGGAATGGACCTTAGATAATTAGTTTGAGAAACCCTAAATTGAACCTTATATGCATGATCACTATTTTATAATTAAACCCAAGGTTCCTGAGGATATGTACGATATAACCCTAGGATAGGAGACTCCTACTGAGATTCTTTAGCAAGAATTCTCACTCCTCTCTCTTCTTCCTTCTGTCACATCTTTAGAGACCGATAACGACGTTCGTGCCTTTCATTGACACGCCTACTTGGGAGGTCCACTATGACCCGGACCACGGGTCATATCATTTTGAGGGGCAGTGTATCGTGCGAGTCTTCATGTTCATTAGACGCCCCTTTGCACATCCTGTATAGAGCTACCGTTTCTCCCGGACGTCACCTTATGACGACGCGATGGTTTTTGAGCGTGCCCGGATGCGAGACAAGAGGATTCTATGGACGTATACTGGTGGTTTGATGCCTCGAGACTTCCAGGACTACGTGCCTCGATCCTTGAGTTCGGAGGACAACCCATCTGAGGACCCTCCGACGCACATGTATAGTGAGAGTTCTGCTCCTACACCTCAGTTCATGCGAGACGTGAGCGAGGAGACCGTTATGCAGCTGAGGCTAGCGAGGAGAGCCGAGAGGCGCCCCCACCAAGGAGCCCACGCTCATTCTTCATGTGTTTCCACTCCTGCTGCTCTGCATCCATGGATCGGTTACACTCCACCGTTTCCCGGATTCCAGTAGCTGCGTCGTAGGGGAGGCTTAGTGCACACACCACATGTAGAGTGGATAAACCTTCTTTTGTTTTTGAGGTTATTCACCATAGGTGCACTTGGGTAGTTATGGTTTATTTCTGCTTTCTTATTTTCTATTGTATTTCCTTTTCCGCTGTATTACAAGCTCTGCCCGTCCCTATGAGGGCATGACTACTTATGTACCTTAATTATGTTATTAATGGAATGTTTCTTTTATTATCATGATTGTTCTTTGGTTATATGCTCTACTTTATGACTTCTGATAATTGTTATGCATGCTTTATGTTTCTATCATTCGACTAGTTAAGTTCGTGGCTCTCACTTTATTTATGTTTTCAAAAAGAAAAAATCTACCTGTAAATTCCGCTAAGTATTTTATTAAAAAGTTGAGACTAAGAAGTAATAACCTAATGATTAGCCTAATATGTTCTAGAGTATTGGGTTAAAAGTTAGGGTGTTACATAAGCCCCCTAACCCGCACTCTGGGAGTCGAGATAACTTTATACTTATCTTAGGATAAGCTAAAACTAGTGGCGACTAGTTAGGTATAAGCTCATAACCTAGAAACTCTCAAAGGATAGAAGTTATTAGGGTGGCCCATGAGAAAACAATTGATGAAAAGATTGTCACTTAAGCAAATGAAAGGAGAATGAGTTTACATGAAAGTTATATGCTTTTTTATGATATCTGCGAGCAATATGTGCATAATGTTTTTGTCATACATCCATATTATGATATGCTACATTCATAATATCAAGATTCATCATAAAATGAACGAACCTTGGATAATTATGTTTAAAACCTAATAATGAACCTCTTGCATGCTCACCTTTTAAATAATAAACCCAAGGCTCCTGGAGACGTAGATGATTGATACTAGGATAGGAGGATTTCCCTACTGAGATTCTTTATTAAGATTCTCACCCCCTCTACCTTTCTTTCTTTCTTTTCATTACGTCTTCAGAGCACGATAGCTTCGTTCATGATCTTCATTGACACCCCAGTATGGGAAGTGCACTAAAATCCGGACCACCACTCGTACCACTTTGAGGGTCGTTGCGCTGTACGTATTTTTGCATACATGGGACGCCCTTTTGCCTACCCGATTTCCAGCTTCAGGTTCACTCCCACTTCCCCCTATGATGATAATCTGATCTTTGAGTGCACTTGACCCAGTGACGAATAGACTCGACGTGTTCGCCCCACCGCTTCGGCAGTTCGCGATTGCCCCAAGTACGTTCCCTGTACAAGGCGATCAGAGACCGACCCATCTGAGGACTCCCTCACTCATATCTACTCGGAGGCTTTTGTACCAACGGCACCCATGGACATAGGTAGAGGCAGCGAGGACACGGTGACCTAGCCTAGGCTAGCCTGACGACCGGAGATGTAACCGTGCTATGAAGGCCATGTTCATCCCCCGTTCTGCCTACATATAGCCGAGGAGCTTGCCTAGTTCATTGGGTACATACCCCTTTCGCCAGAGGATCAGCATCGCCAATAGATCTCAATGGAGGACCTGTTTGAGTGCCCAAGTTATCATGACGATCCCCTTTTTATGTTGTATCTTTTGTTAGGGGAATCTTTAGTTTTCAGCACTCGTAGGACTAGTGAGAGGTACCTGTAGATGGAATCTGGTGTTTTATATTCCATGTATTTTCTATTTCCATGTATTTCTTTTTGTTATTTACTTATGTATCGAAAGCTTAATCCACTATGTATGGGTGTGACTCTGCTTGTTATATTTCTAGTGTATTATGAACCATGCTCTATTATGATATTTAATGTATTTGTGTTTGATGTTCATGAATGCTGTGTTCTAGACATGTGCACGTATGATCTATTTTTTCCCTATTTACTTTGATGGTACTTGATGTTCGGTTTGTGTTAGTACGTGCGGCTCACGTTTTGTTTTATGTTTAAAAAAAAATTACCCATATTTTCTGCTAAGTATTTTAAAGTTAAAGAGTGAAACAAAAGAGTAATAACCAATAATTAACTTAAATATGTCCTAGGCGTGTTGGGTTAAATATTAGGGTGTTACAGCTTCTGTTGGTCCTAAATGTAACGCCCCGATTTTTCTGTTAGAGTGAAAATGACCAAAATGCCCCTCAGGTCATTTTCAGCCCGGAATTCGAGGAAAGCCGGTTCGGCAGTACTCGAAGGGCAAACTCAATGTTGGAAGGGGATTAGATAACTTGTGTACCTTCCCGGGATTGAAAATCTCATTTTTCGAGTTTTCGGGTCAAAATGACCAAAACGCCCCTGCAGTGTTTTACCCATTTGCAAGTTCCGGATGAACCCAAAACTTCTCCAGATAATTTTAAAAGGCGTTTGTATGTAGACTGTGACTTTAGTTTTGGTCCCAGAGGTCCCGGGCGAAATTAGTGCAAAATTACGGTTTTGCCCCTAGTTTCGTGTTTTTACACTTAATCACGTGATTAAGCAAACCTAAGCAATATTAGACTCTAATCGAAGGTTAATTAATTTCCATAATTAATCTTGAGTCAAAATAATTTATTAAAGTTGATTAGAACCTAAAAGTGCTTAATTACAACTTAAAATCATATTTTAATTTCAAGACTCCTAGTCATGGAATCTTGAATAGTGTTTTCTCTTTCCAATTCCTTAAATCATGGAATTGTGTTACACATTGTTTATTCATAAATGAGTTTAAAATTCTTTAATGATGTATGAGTACTCCTTAATCATGTCATAAAGGTCCCTAATCACATTCTTAGTCACCTAAACTTATGCTTAATGACTCCTAACCTTGCACCTAAGCTAATACACCCCTAAACACATCACTAACAAACAATTACATGACCAAAAGTCCCTCCTCCCTTGCTGCATCAGACCTGGCCAAAATTCACACTTCATTTTATCACAATTTAATTTTATTCCACACTCCAAAGACTATGCTTGAAGCCATACTCACCACCATACTTCACCATGTCATCAAAATGCAATTCTCTCACCTCATGTTCCATGAGGATTCATTCTCCTCCACACATGCATTACCTCATGTTCCATGAGGATTCATTCTCCTCCACACACTCACCCTTATTCTTCTCTATAAATACCATGTCTAGATTAACTTTGCTACACTTTTATTCATTTGCTAAGTTTAGTTTTCTAGCCTTTCTCTAAGTTCTTCCTTTTTCTCTCAAGCATTCCAAGAGCTCTTCCTCTTCATCTTCATCTTCTTCATTCTTCCTCACATAATCACCTCATAGTCTCACTCCACCACCTCATAACCTTAGATCATCCTCTAAGCTCTCAAACATCACACCTCAAACACAACCTCACTTGAAACACAACTCCAACCTTCTTGCTTCCTCTTGGCCAAAACCATCAAGCATCAAGGAGGAGCTCATCATCTTGTTTTTCTTTTCAAAAGTTCAAGCTTTGTGTCTTCACTATAGGTAGGAGTGTTTTTCTAAACTTTGTTTCTTGAAAAATGAGTTTCTCTAGCTTTCTCTTGGATTTCTTTTGAAACTTTTCCTTGGTTCTTTGTTTTCCTTTCATTTCGTCCATGAGGCCTTGATTATGAGCATGATAGCTTGATGATGAGAGTTTCTAGATGATGACCTTGTGTTCATCTCAAAGAAACCTCTAAAGCTTGAGTTTTCCTTTTCTTATAACTTTATCTATATGATATCTAGCTCACATGGTTTTTCAACTTAAGAAAATTAATCTAAGGATTTCTAAAAGCCCAAGCCTACCCTTGTCAACCTTAAAGTTGGCGGAACGCGTTCTAGAGATTTTTCTCTAGATAGGGTTTTGGGTATTTAATAAATAACTTGACTTAGTTTCACTTTCTTTTCTTTTGTAAGACTTTCGGTTTTGGTATTTTGATCTTTGAGATATTGTATTGGGTTGTTATCTTGTTAAAGTCTTGAATGAGCTCTAGTCAACCATAAAATGAACCTTGCATCATGTTTACTTTATGCTTTGCATATCATGTTTACTTTATGCTTTGCATATCATGTTTACTTCCTTGCTATCACTAAATATCAAGATAATAAGTGAACCTTGCATTATCATGTTTATATTTCAAGCTATGCATTATCATGTTTATATTTCAAGTCCTCACTTAATACCAAGATAATAATGAGTTGCATTCATATTTACTTTGTGCTATCACTTTACTTTCTAATGGAACCTAAAATAAGTGCATTAGCATGTTTATTTTTATGTCATCACCTAAATGAACCTAGAGCTCAAAGACTTGCCTATTGTTGTCTCAAACAAAGGTCTAAAAATATTTATTTCCTTTGGTTCATATTTCGGCCCTAAGGGGTCTTGGTGTCTCTAAGTATTGAAAACTATGTTTTATAATTTTTCCAAGCTTTTATGAGTTTAAGGAATGCATAGAACTAAGTTTTATGAATTTAGGACCTCTTGAGACAAGTTTGATCCAGCTACTGCCCTCATAAATATTTTGATAATTTTAGATGTTAAAAATATTTATAAATGAGTTTTGAAAGTTTTAAAAAGGTTCCAAGAGAAACTAGTATTTTATGTGCTTTAGAAAATGTGTTTGATGCCTTTAAATGGAGATGTTTGTTTCGGTTCTGCCTTGTCATGTTTAGCCACTGCATGAGCTGTGTTAATGATGATAATATGCTTATGTTTAAGTATAATTAATGTTAAGACTCATATGTCAAAGATAAGAGAAGTTAGAAACTAGAAAAGAATTAATTTGAGAGTTCTAGATCCTTTAATGTTTGAATTTTCTGGATTATGTCCAGCAAGGTTTAGTAATGCTAATCATGGATTTAAATTAGTTTAAATGTGTAGGAATGACTCATAAATGGTTTAGGACTTGATTTTGATGCCTTAAGAGCAAACCGGACTTAGAAATGGTCATTGTTGTGACTCCTAGGTACCCGTAAAGTTAGGAATATGAATTCTGCACTCTTGAGGTTTAGAGATGTTCTTGATCATAGTGTGAGGTGAGAAATACTTAGTTAAGACCTTATAAGTTCCCGAGAGATTAGGTTTGATGATTTATAACTTAGAATGTGAGTTAGGGACCTTAAGGGTCAATGCATAAGACACTAAAAAGTTGTTAATGCTATGATGTGTTGTTTGATGCAATGATATGATGAGATGTGCTTGATGCATGAGAAAATGATTGATGAAATGTTAAAGTTTATCATAGCATGAGATTTCATGAGAACATGATGTGTGGATTAGCTTGTGGTAGTTTGAAGGAAATTCGGTTTAATAGCTGTTATGCTGCTGAATTTCCGTCAAACCTTAAAGGGTTGAAAGAAATGATTTATGAGTACCATATGAGTTGAAAACCCTGGGTGACACCGATTCTGCCGAGCACCCCCAGGAGAGTTTTATGTGACAAAGCACTGAGACGCGCTTCCCCCGAGGAGGTGCCGGTTCGGCCGAGTACCCCCGAGAGGAGACAAATCCGTGAGGGTATGAGTAGATGCAGCCTACCAAAGCAGACAAATTGTGAGGCCATGCGTGGCTAGCAAAGCGTTTCAAAGAGGATAATCCTAGAGAGAGATGATCCCTGCCCCTACCCGCATTTCATGCAGTCGGGATTATTATTTATGTTTCGCTTATTCAAGATAATAAGCAAGAGCTAGTGACGACTAGTTAAGGTATGAGCTCATAACCTAGTTATTATTTTTAGGGTGGCCTATATGCTAAAGTACCATGATTGATGTCAGGAAGTTGAGGAATGATTCACTTCAAAGTTATATGCCCTCATGCCACATGATTTATGTTTATGTGCTTTGATGTTGTCTTATATGCTCAAGTATTACCATGCATCCATGATATAACATGTTGCATTCATAACATCAAGATGCATGCTAAAAGGAATGGACCTTGGATAATTAGTTTTGGAAAACCTTAATTAAACCTTATATGCATGATCATTATTTTATAAATAAGCCCAAGGTTCCTGAGGATGTGTACGATGTAACCCTAGGATAGGAGAATCCTACAGAGATTTCTTTAGCAAGATTTCTCACTCCTCTCTTTTTTTCCTTCCGTCACATCTTCAGAGAGCGATGGCGACGTTCGTGCTTTTCATTGACACGCCAGTATGGGAGATACACTTCGACCCGGACCACCGTTCATATCACTTTGAGGGTCGATGTGCCGTTCGTGTTTTTGTGTACATGGGATGACCTTTCTCTTATCCAGTTTCGAGCTACCAGTTCACGCCTACAGCTCCTTTTGGTAGTGACGACATGATCTTCTAGCACACCCGCCCGCGTAAGGAGCAGTTGCGATGCCCGTACCTCTGCCTCCACCGTCCGAGATTTCCCGGAGTACGTACCTCGTTTGAAGAGATCCAAGACTGACCCATCTGAGGATTGGCCGACGCATGTTCCTTCGGAGGGTTCAGCCCCTTTTCCCCGATCCCAACGTATGGGGAGTGAGGAGACTGTGGTGCAGCCGCACCTGGCAAGGAGAGCCGAGATGCATCCGCAGCAAGGAGCCCACGTTCAGCCACCTCGTGTGCCTTTCACGTTGCATTGGGCCACTCAGGAGGAGTTAGAGTGTTTCCCCGGCTACCTACCTCTATCACCCGTGGATTCCCGTCGCCACTAGACTCCATTGGAGAGCTTTTGAGTACACGAGCTTCGCAGGGATCTTTCCTTCGGCCTTACCTTTTGGGAGGGGATGTAGTTCAGTGCTCGTAGCATAGTAGAAGGATAGTATTTTGGGTTTTTATCCTTACATTGTACCATGTACTTTGCTATCTGTTGTATTTCCTTTTTCCATTGTATTCCAAGCTCTGCCCATTTCTATAAAGGTATGAATAGTTATGTACTTTAGCTACTTTATTATTAATGAAATGTTTCTATCATCTTCATGATCTATGTTCTTCTTATGTATGATTTATTTTGCAAGGTTGTTTATGATCGTTACGTGTGCTTTACGTTTCTGTCATTTGATTAGTTAAGCTCGCGGCTCTCACTTTGTTTTATGTTTTCAAAAAGAAAAATTTTCCCGTAATTTCCACTAAGTATTTTAATGAAAGAATGAGACTATGAAGTAATAGCCTAATGTTTAACCTAATGTGTTCTAGAAAGTTGGGTTAAAAATTAGGGTGTTACACTAAATTGACGTGTCATCCTCTCACATTCTGGTTGATGCATAGGATAATACTCAGGCTGAATCACCTACCTCTCAATATTCCTGAACCCTCTCCAAGAGCTAATCCAACATCAACACCCATTAACTTACCTCCTCCATCCTCAACTGTGTCTTCAATAAACTCTCATCTCAATCAAATCATGTTGAGACATCTGAGAGAAATTGCATCAGGACAAACCCTAAACCCGGCTTAAAGCTACACTCATAGAGCACGATGTCCAGCTCAGACATCATGAAGAATTACAGCTTCAAATTCTTCAGACAAATCATGAGATTCTTTAAGAGCTACGATGTTGGGCATAAAGATGGTGTTTCTTATTTACAACACACTTCCTTTTTTATGATGTAAAAAAAAGGGAGAAAGAAAGTGAAGAAAATCCTATGCTATGGAACCCAAGGGGAACTTATGCTAAGCGGAAAGTCAAAGATAAATTTTATTTAAGCATGCATTTTTTTACCTTTCTAAATTATTTATGCTCTAACAATTTCCTTTTAAAATTTGACAATCTTTTACCTTGGATTATATAATTAACTATCAGTACTCAACTATCATGACTATGCTTTTTATTTTTAATATTCTCGTATACATATATGTTTCTTTAAGCTATGATACATATCAATGCATATTTATCATGCTTAGTTGATCATATATCATGCTTATTGGTGTAAGTTCAAATCTCTTAAGCGCTTGATCTAACTTGCATATTCATTAATATGCTAGAGAAATTAGCTCACATCTATATCCATGTGTAAATACCCCCAATTTTAAATAAAGGGTTAGAAAAATCTTTCGGACTAAAATTGTGTCAGTTATCCTTGCCGATCATTCTGGGTCCTGAATTTTTTTTTCAAGTTTGGACCCTACATGCTCTTTGGAGGGCCATATGATATGATAGAGTCATATTCTTAGGACAAAAAGTCTAAGTAATTGTTCCTTGGAGAAAAATAAGTTAAAGAATGATTTTTCATAAATTTTTTGAAACCTTTAAATGCCCCGTTTCTAACATACAAGTTTATAAAATCGTGAGAATTTTCGGATTTGAACTAAAACCCAAAATTTAAATTTTGATTTATTGGGATTTTGATTTTCCTAATATTTTATTTCAGTCCAAATGGGGGGTATTCCCTTATTTACATTTATGTTTTAAAGTTGTAAATAAGTTAGATTGCCCAGGCAGTAAACAGAGAGTAAGGTGGTGCAGTAGCAGGGTAGAAGACTGCCCAGGCGGTCAACAGAGTGTTAAAAACCCCCCATTTCAGGGTCCAAAACCTTCACATAGCCAAAATACACCCTTCCACCCCCAAAAACACGAAATCCCCACCTCTCTACCCCTCTCTCTCGCTCTCTATTTCTTTCAATCTAACTCCAATCTTTGATTCCTAAGGCTTTAAGGTACATTGTTCTATTAGTTTTGTTCTCTTTTCTCGATTTCCTTCTTGTTATTAGAGTGATTCTCCATGCTTCTCAAGGAGAGAGAAGTTTTCTGCCTTGTTAGTGATGGGTTTTGAGTATTCAGAGGTTTTAGAGGTTAATTTAGAGTTCTATTGCTTCTATATTAGATAATACTGTCAGTTCTGCTTCCTAGTGTGTTGTTGGTGTTAGTTCTGCACTGTTCACCCCTCCAGGTGAGTGGGTTCACATCTGTTATCTCTATGTTCTATATTAGAATTATTTTCATGAAAATATGATTTACTGGTTGATTTTGGAGAAATACTGTATATGAATTTGAAGTTTACTGTTGGAATATATGTTTAGAATTGTGGATTTTAGAGCATGAAACCTATTTTTGAGAAAACCCATGGGGCCATGTTTGTTATATTGATTTTATGTAGAATTGGTGATTTATGTTACTGTAGAAGACTTCTGTGATTATTTTAATGGATTTTGGAATTGATTTATCTGTATGATTTAGTTTTATAATTAGATATGAAGTCTTGAGGAAAGATTAGAAGTACGATTTTAACCTTTTATTTCAAAGTATATTGTTGAGCTTTCTAGACTTTACAAAGCGTGGTAATTTGAACTATGTTTTAGAGAATGAGTCAAAAGGTTTTAAAGCTTGAACCTTCATAAGATTCAGAATAGCTGGCGGATACATATTCTGTGAGTTTATGAAATCACAAGTGTCTACAAAGGGTGATCCCTTTTCATAGCCACAGTTATGCTAAGGTCAGACTGTTGGAATCAAATGGATTTAGAGCTCATAGAGAACAAGTTTAAATGTTTTCAGACTTATATGGATTTAGTTAAATGGTTTAGACAGTAGCTATAGAGAAACAGCCAGCAAGTTAACAGCTGGTGTTAATCGTTAACCTTGGTATCAAGGCCCACGAGGGGCAATTTATTCAGAGAATAAATCAATCCATGAGGGACGTGGTTCATGAGGAACCATTATAATCTCAGTTAGAGGCTCTTGTTCATGAGGAACTGAGGACCCACATGTCAGAGCAGAGTTTACTGTTTCTCAAGTAGCTACAATATGATGAACTGATATGGTTTTAGATATGGAAGTGAATTGAGAAAATTGTATTAAATTTGGAAATGATGACTACTATATATCTATGTTTGTGGATTTGATTATGTAAGGTATTTGAATATTATTAATGTTATTATGATTTTATGCATTGTTTCCTCGATGTCCCATGAAAGGGGGTTTCAAGTGAGGCTCACTCACTGAGTTTTGGTTGCAAAATGCACCCCTCTACTTCTTCTCGTGTTTTACAGATACATAAATGGTTGTGAGTCTTTCCTAGCCACCATTGTCTCAGCAGCACTAAAGTTCTAGTGGTGAGCATCACTTATGTGAAGTGCTTACGATGTTATTCTAGAGTGCTCCAGTGTAGATGCAGGCAAGATCCCGGACCATAGTGCATGATTTATGTTTTACATATATAATGTTATGTTGGACTGTATTATATGATTTTACTATTTATAAAGGTTTTGTATCTTTCATTATGCTTGTTGACACCATGAATTCAGACTTTAGAAAAATAGATTTTGAGACCACAGTTTGGAAAATTATAGCTGGACATTTTAAAGAAAGGTGAATTGTATGTAGAAAAGATTTTATGACTTAAACTATTTTTGCGATGTACTATGCATATATAGGAATCCCGGGCACGAGGCTTACGTAGGAATGGAATTTCTCACGTGCCAGTCACGAGCCCAAGTTGGGTCGTGACACCATGATTAGCACTAGCAAGTATCTTTTGAAGCACAAAATCTATCCATTGTTGCTTGGATACTCGTATTTAATTGGTGTGCTTTGATATGTATAAAATGCCTATCTTTATCAAACACATTCTCCTTGTCACACGTATAAGATGTTTTAAAAGCTCTGTTTAATTTGATAAAACACGGTTGTGAATAGTTTCTGAGGACATTCAGAAACTTGTTTCTATATGCTTCTAATCCAACTAAGATCAATTTGTTAGCCTCAAAACCATCTCAAGTGTGTAGTGCTTGTATGTCATACAATGTGTTATATTCTAATTCATAAATGTATCAGTGAGCAAAAATACATAAATGGCATAAATATGTGTTTGTTTTTTAGAAAAGTTTTTAAAAGTATTTTCATGCTCCGATACTTATGTGAAAAGTTTCACAGCTCATAAAAATAAGCTCACTTGTGCATTACTCTAATAAAATTGGGTTTGATCCCTAATAAGCTTCAGAAACCTTAAATAGTAGTATGCTGATATCATTCATATCAAGGTTTCTTTGAGGTTTAGAAACTGCATTTGTATCATATTTCTTTTATAACATGTTCTAAATGGTTTATCATATATACATCTTTGAGTACTTATTTTTAAAGGGCACAGGAAAAGAATGTGCTGAATAAGGATTTTAATCCAGAAGAAATGTCACAAGTATTACTTGTTATTTATTCAAGCATATCTAAATTTTAGAAAGCTCCTTTATAACAAAAAGTCAACATTTTGGTACAAAAGGACTTAAACAATGACATCTGTTTTAGTATCCTTATGATACATCTCAAAAAGCAGTCTGATTTAACTCAGAAAGTATCATCATAAACCAAATAGCTCTGACTTGAGTTATTTAAGGCTTTAAAATGTTTCTGAACACATCCAATCATGCTTTAAGAAAAGGACTTCCTAAAATTTAAAGTTTGTAATGTTTTGAAAGAACATGTGCTCATCAAGATATATCCCTTTATAATCCTTTCAACATCTCTTCAAAAAATTTCTTCAAATTGGTTTATCATCATCAAAAAAGGGGAGATTGTAAGCTCCAGAACCCTTCAGAAAGTATGAGCGCTATATTGTTTTGAATGACAACAATACCAATTTAGAGAAAATATTTTAAATAACGACCAATTTCTACCTTGAGCATAACAGGTATTTCCAAAATGCATAATGCAAACTTGAGCGAAAATAATTTCACTTTACATGTGTAAACATGATTTATCTCATGTCAAGAGACTGAACTTAAATGAAGTGAACATTATATCATGTAAAGTATGTTTACATGCATCAAGGAATGAAGTAAATCAAATCAAGAACAAGAAACCAAAGCAAGGGTCTTTAGAGAATTACACGGGACATCAGAAAGCACATCAAGAATGAAGATATCATGCAAAATCTGATAGCAACGTGTTACAGAGTCTTCAATCGTCATAATCGCAAATCATTCATCAACATAAAGGCCAAATTGAAGATTGGAATACCAGAGAATCATTAAGCAACTGATAGTGCACGTCAGAAAGCTCACTTCATTGCGGAGCATTGAACGCAACAGGAAAAGGAGGGAATTTGAAATTCAAATTTCAAATCTGAAGTCTAACCTAGTTTCAAAACTGATATGTCATCTCTTTTGTCTATTCAGTCAACTATCGTAGCTTTTAGCAGAAGGAGTTCAAAAACTAAGATCAGAAAGTAAAAAAGAAGTTTCTTAGGGGACGTCAGAAACCTCAACTATACAATGACTTCTGCAACTGATATAACAAACTGTCAACCTACTCTTCTAGATTAACTTTCCAAGACACAAATAGATGATCTACACGTGTCACTTGGAGATTTGATTAAAAGTAGCAGTCATAAAGTCCGCTATAAATGGAGATGTTGTGCTCAAAAGCTAATGAGAGAATTGAATAAATAAGAGTGAAACTCTATGAAAATCTCTTCATACTTCCTGTGATGTCCATCATATCATAAAATCAGTTTCCTTGAACTGTAAAATCTTCTTTCTAGTTCCCAATTGTGTCGTATACTCTTCGCTAAAGAGATGTTAAGAAGAATTCACTCAAGTTATCTCAAGACTGTGTATTGTATATTTGTAAGGAAACTTAAGTGTAGGTTAGTTTGAGTTGCAACCCAAACACAAATCCTTTGTATCCTTGATCTGGTAATAATCAGTGAGACATAGCTTGGAGAGGCTAAGGTAAAACTACTTACAACGTGATAGTAGAGGCATTCTACTCATCATGGTTTAGCTTAGAGAGGCTGAGACGAACTACTTGCAACATGGTAGTAGATGTATTCTACTCATCATGATTCAGCTTAGAGAAGCTGGGAAGAACTACTTGCAACATGGTGGTAGAGGCGTTCTACTCATCATGATTCATCTTGGAGGGGCTGGGAAGAACTACTTGCAACGTGGCTATAGGGGTTGTCTACTAGTCACATTTCAGCTTGGAAAGCCTGGGAAGAACTACTCGGTTTGTGATAGTAGGGGTTGTCTATTGTTCGCTGTAAGAGCTTGGGAAGGCTACTGTAAAAACTATCCAGTTTTCTTTTCTCAAGTTAAGAAATATGTTTAGTGGATTCTCAACATGTGTTGAGTACTGGATGTAGGCAGATTTGGTAGAACCAGTATAAAAATATTTGTGTCATTTATTCTTCTCTGTTATCTCTTGCTTTATATTATGCCTATTAACTTAATAACAGCTGAAATATTGTTATAGCTACGTTGTTATTAATTCATGCTTCAGAATCTACTTTCTGAAACAACTAACCATAATTCCACTACACTTCAAGCTTAATGCTTGATAGTATTTTTGTTAAATATTTTAGATGTTAAAAAGGAGAAAAGCACAATTTAACCTTCCATTTCTCGTGTACTTTTATACCTACAACAATAGTTTGGGGGCATCTATTGGGTGTCAAAATAAATTTGAATACACGTGTCTAATAGTAATGAAGAGACTAGGACACAATAAAAATGCATAAAGACGAAGGATGAGAAAGGGATAATGAGAAAAGCGGCCCACATATCAGACAACCAGCAATGTCAAAATATGAATTAAAGTGTTGTGTTATGCAATAAAGTATTAAAGATTATGATAAGAGAAGTAAGTAAAGCGTCCCTAGAAAATAGGAAGTGCAATTAACAAAATCATGGGTCCATGAGTCCTTGGGGAGCAAGCAAACAAAGGAAAAAATTAAGTATGTTGGACGAATCAGAGTGAGAATTTGCAGGTTGTTAACAAGATTTTAGGATAGAATTTGCCTACAAATAAAAGCCTTGGGCTTAGCTGCAAGAGATACAATTTGACACTCACATACTAAGTTTTAGTCTCTAAGTCACTTGCCACATATGGAGCAACACACTTTGGTTTATGAGTGAAGATTGTTTCATTTTAGTTTATATAATGCATTATATTCTTTCTTGTCAAAATCCGCATTTAAGTTACTTGTTTTCTATTTATCTATTTGCTTTTGTTCTGTTGACAATTTGTTTTGAAACTTTGATTACATTTCTCCACTTCTAGCTTTTCAAACACTTCACACAAACTTTGTCTTGATTCTTTGAGAGGAAGTGATTCACTTCCCCGAATTGATATTTGAAATCGAAAGTGTTGCACTTGTACCACATTGTGATAGAGATCATTGAAAATACCACAAACATTTGGTATACTTTTTCACAACAAAATAAACATAATATAAATCTTTAAAACAAATAAGAAAGTCTCATAAATAGAAACATATAGTTTGATAATAATATTAAACCTACACTGTCAATATATTAACATTAAGCTCTTTGATTAAAAAGGATATACTCATGCAAGAATAATAATATTTTATTGACAGTATAGAAATAATGCATGGCGAAAAAGTTTTCCATATGAAAATTTTTCAAATTATCACTTATTTATGCTTTTCATTTTATTTTTCTAAAAATGAAGTAGCTTTTCTATCACGTATCCATTCTTCACTATTTTCGTAATTTTACTCTCATATTACTACCAATACTTACATGAAATAATTCTGCAAAGTTTTTGTGAAGTTGTCTGGCAACAAATTATATTCTCCCCATAATTTTCGTGAACTGTTCAAATTGTAAACAGAAGCGTGTTCAACTCTATTTATTTTTTGAATTTAAAATTTAAATTCTCTAATTTTGTTATTGATTATTTAAAACGATTTTTTCAAAAACAACAAAATACTAAAACAATGACACATGACATAATATTTATTATTTCAGGTTCCAAAATCTTGTATATATGGATATAGATTAATGATTTAGACAAAAAAAAATTGTATATGTGTAAAATAATAATAATAATAATAAAGTTATTAGACAACAAATTATATGCCACAAATGTTAAATTTTTTTTATTAAATGTGTAAAATAAACTTTCCATGTAACAAACATCCATCCATACATACCCCTAAAATTATTTTGGGTTTAATATATATATATATTTGTGTGTGTATATATGCATGTGTATATATTTCTTTGTTTCTTTCCTTGTCTCAAGACACCTACCCGTTTGTTTCCAATCCATATCTCTGTTTTCATTGGCTCCAACCCAATGGCACGTACACTTTCCAAGCAGAAACATCTTAACAGATAGTTGATATTTCATGGTGAATATCCAGTAAAATCTACTCTAATTTTGATGTTACTATGTTTAAGGACACAAATAAACCATCAGTTACAAAGTATTTATATTAAATTGAAAATTTGAGCCTGCTTACATCTCACTCACAGTGTTTTGTCTGAGTTTTACTTTCCTAGACTATTAAAAAAAAAAAAACTACTGTAAATTTATTTGAAGTACGAAATCAATATTTGATTGATTCAAGTAATTTAACACTTGCACCTTTTAAACAATATTTTGGGTTTGAATCTGTGAACAAAAATAAATGAACCATATGAAAACTTCATCCCATATAATGAATTGATTCGACTTGAACTAGATCAACCGAAGCTTATAATGAGGAGAATAATTTAATATCAGACCACTCGAACCAACTGTTGGTCTCTAACTACAAATTAAAAAATTAATTCCACTAAAAAAATAGATTTAGACTCCTATAAACTATAATTTTTTTCGAAATTTAAATAAAACAAGATATACTAGTCATTTTTTATGCAAAGCCGATTCTAGACCCTTTCAAAACAAGATCTTTGGAGGAATTGAACATTCAGAACCAAGGAAACCCATAATAATTTTAAATGATGAATACAAACGTTAGCTGGCTAAAGTTTTTTAAAATCTACGTAGTGGTCATCATCATAACACCAATATAAGCAAAAACTATAGTCAAAATGGATTTTAATGTGAAGAAAGCAAGAAATGTACATAATACATGGCTATATGAGCCACCTTCTCAACAATATATGACAATTGTAACCCGCGCCAAATCAAAGGACAGAACCAAAGCTCAAAATTTTCTAAAGTATCCCTATTATTAGAATTGAAATATAATCTTGAAAACAAATGCTGTATTATTAATATTATCATCCTCTGGCGTATTGATTCATTGTTTTGACGTTCAACAAATGAAAACAAATTATCTACACCCTTTCAGATCTTCATCGCGTCGTGGAATGGACTTTCCAACCATACGTACGCACAATCATGGATTCTAGTTTAATTTCTCATGCATGTATGGAATAAATCAATTCATTTTCGTTGAGAGCTTTTTTTATGTTGTTTCCCGTACACGGCCAAGAAAGGAGCCAAAGCTATCAGCACGCTGGTTTCGAAAGAAACAATGGATAGCATTTGGCAGACTTAAAGATTATATTGTCATGAAAGTCAATGATTTACTATAAAAGAAGGATTTTGATCATCCAAAAGATGATGGATAAAAGAAAGTGGTCTTATTTGTTGATTAATTGGAGCAATGTACCTACCAGTAGGGGACCAAATTTGTCTCTTGTAATTCAAATATTAAGAATCCTTTAGAGCAGGACCAGAAAATGACATAAACATATCATGAAGGATCAGATTGAAAATGACATATACATATATATATCCAAAAGATGATGGATAAAAGAAGGTGGTCCTATGTGTTGATTAATTGGAGCTATGTACGTAGCAGTAGGGGACCAAATTTGTCTTTTGTAATTCAAATATCAAGAATCCTTTAAAGCAGGACAAGAAAATGACATAAACATATCATGAAGGATCAGATTGAAAATCACACACACACAAATTGATAAAGTTTGATATGCCAGTTGACTTGGAAAGAAGACCGGCAAAATAAGGGCATCTGGATTATCTCAGACTTCAGTGAATTGAATTGTGGTTCTTCAATCCTCAACAAAGCGACCCAGGTTCTAACGAAAAGGTGGAAAAAATTTTAAGGACAGATTAAGTATGTCAAGACTTATTAAATAAAGTAAGAATGTCAAGACTTACTCCTACAGTAAACGGATCCCCACTCTCTATATATATGTGTGTGTGGAAGTCTTGGTACACTTACGCCATCCTCTAATAATTTATGGGATTAAAATTTCATCAATTTTAAAAAATCCTTACATAATAGATTAAATATATCAAGTTTTATCATACCACTTTATTTTGATAGATAGTATATTTTTTAAAATACTAGTAAATATCAATCATTAGAATATATGACTATTGTTATTTGATTTTTCTGAAATTTGATATATTTAATTGTCAATATAATATCATATAATTCAACCATCATATTAGTTTAATTGAATTTATACCCCAAAAAATGATTGAATAGTATAAGTGCACAAGAGTCACACTTTATATATATATATATATACCGTACGTGCATAAAAGGTCAAGTATAAAGTCTACGGGTAAGGGAGCTAAGAGTCCAGAGGATCATGGGATCCCAAACACAATCCCAACTACCAGTTATAGACTTCACTAACGAAAATCTGAAGCCTGGAACTGATGCATGGTTTTCAGCTTGTCAAGTTGTGCGTAGTGCACTTGAGGATCAAGGTGGTTTCCTTGCACTCTATAACAAGGTTGATTCAGAGGTTCACAGCTCTGTTTACTCTGCAATGGAAAAACTATTTGACCTCCCAGTAGAAACCAAAAGGAGGAACACCACTGAAAAGCCTATATTTAGCTATTCTGGTCAACGATATGGAATTCCGTTGTACGAATCTGTGGGCATCGTGAACCCTCTAAGTGTAGAGGATTGTCGAAAGTATACAGACATTATGTGGCCCGAAGGAAACGATCATTTCTGGTAATTAATTCCGTTTCCCATATCCGTAGCACTAGTTTAATTTCCATCCTTAATAATATAATAATTTTGTACCACTAATAGCGGAGGCACATTTTTATGTGCATAATTTTATAGGGTGTCGGGTTAATATACTTTTACCCATTATTATATGTAACATAGACCTCACTTTATCTAAGTTCTACGCTCATCCAATAACAAATAAGGGTGTGTTAGCATAATATTACAAAAATATTATATAAAAATAATATTTCTCATCTCTTAAACATTAGTTCAGAGGGGATCCTAATTTTTATCTCAATGCTTCCTAGTATTCCTTGAAAAGTGTCTAAAAAGTATTACAAATAACATTTTCTTATTATGTATGTTCACTGTGTTGTGTATTCTTGTGGTTTTCACTCTCTGAATAGTGAAAGTGTCAATTCCTATTCAAAGCAATTACTAGAATTGGACCATATTGTGAAGAGGATGGTGTTTGAGAGCTTTGGGCTGGAGAACAAGAAATTGCAGTCTTTACTTGATTCAACTGAGTATGTGCTTAGAGGTTACAAGTACAAGACACCCCAAGTGGGTGAGAGCAACCTGGGAGTGGCTCCACATTCTGACACAGCCTTCCTGACCATACTGAATCAAAAGGTAGAAGGCTTGGGTGTCAAACTGAAGGATGGAGAATGGTTTGAGGTGGGAGTTTCACCCTCCTTGTTTTTGGTTATGGGTGGCGATGCAATGATGGTGAGCCACTTTTTGTTCAGACTTGCAATAAAATATATATATATAAGTGAACTCCAATATTTCTTATTGGGTGTTTTGGAATGATTAAAATCAAAAAATGACTTGATTTGATTTATAAATTAAATCTTCTGTTTGGAATGGTTAAATAAAATATAGATTTAATTTATCTAGAAATTAAATATTTTACTTAAAATATAATAAATTGTATTTGAAATAATTAAAATAAGAATTGATTTGATTTGATCTGTATATATAAATTTAAAAATCAAATCATTTCCATCCTATAGATTTTAAAAACAAAGGAAACAAATTCCATAATTTAGAAATGAAAATCATTTATTATTTTTCAAAAATTCAAACAAAAGATTTGATTTATATATCAAATCATTTACATTTTTTATAATTCTAAACCCACTCTAAGTCTCAAATACCAAAATCACATAAAACCAGAAATATAAGTTTTATAATAAAAGATAAAAGGAGTAATGATATTACTTCAGATTAGTTTATATAAAAGCTTGCAGTCAAAAGTTTTAAGACCGAAATGTTGGAGAAAAAAAAGAAGAAGAAAACAATCGATTATAATATACTTTGCTTAGAAGAACCAAATCCAAACATGGTGAGGGTAATAATAATAATGTAGATTTTTCTATATTTGTAAAGTCTGATATTTGTTTGGCGTGTGCCGTGAGCCTAGGTAATATAAAACAATCATATACTATGCTATTATTGAGAAACAAAACAAACCACTTATTGGCAAAATACAAAAGTAAGTCATAGAACTCAAATAAAGATGAGATGCATTTAATTTGCAACAATTCCATTTCATTTTTGTACAAAGCAAGGATAAAATATACAACTTCCAAGTTTTAGCTTTCCTCGCCCTAATTACTATATATGTTCTCGTCTCATATATTTAACTTTAACTTAATATTTCATGTCACAGGTCTGGAGTAATGACAGGATACCCGCTTGTGAACACAGAGTCTTCATAAATACAAAGATAGAGAGGTACTCTATGGGGCTTCTTTCATATTTTGGTAAGATAATGGAACCACAGGAGGAACTAGTTGATGAGGAACACCCTCTTCGCTATAAACCATTTGACCATTATGGATACCTCCGTTTCTTTCTCACTGAAGAAGCCATAAAATCTACTTCACGGATCAAGGCATATTGTGGCATCTGAGACACGTACTATGATGATGTGATGTCAGTTTGTGTCATGTCATTTATCTATGATGAGGATGTCTTGTTATTGAAAGTTTTATTTTCGTCATTGTCCTTTGTGATGTTATGTTTAATTTGTGTATATTCCATGTGGTGCTATATTTGCTTTATCAATTAATCTTATTTACTGCCTACAGTTTCTCGGTCGATGAATGGATGGATCGTCTGTTACCTTCTTTTGTAGATGAAATAATAATGGACATAAAAGTTTATGATTATTATTACTACTGAGCATTACAAGCAAATAAATAACACATTTAGTTACGTTATACTTTTCGTCCTTTTAATTTTGTTTATTCCCATAGTTTCAATATTTATATAAGATGGATTATCTAATGAAGCTTGTTACTAAGCTTCACCATGAATCTCTCGGGTGTAACAAACGGATATACAACGCTCGGGGTTTATGGGATCCACATTGAATAAGATAAAACTTGTGATTAATCAAAGAGCAAGACTATATGACTCGAATAATTTGGTTTAGAAAAGGGACGAAAACCATTTTTACACACTACAAGGAATGGATAAGCCTAAAAGTGCGAGAGAGAGTGAAAAATCGTAATCAATATTCTAATGGCACAGCATTTCGCACTTGTTCGTACAATTAAGTTTTCGTAACAGCGAGCATTTTCCTTAATTAAAAAGTGTTAATGAATCTGATTAACATTTTCAAAGGGAGTCTATTCTTTCAATCCACTTCCAGTCTCGACCATATTCCACCACTGCCAGTAACCGTCTTGCAGCCACTCTGTCACAAGTTCTAAACACCAATATGTGTTTGTGTTGGATCTACCTCTTCTATTGTCAATGGCCTCTGTAAAGGATATAGGCTAACTGAATCCGTTGCTGCAGTTAATCTGTTATAATGAGTTAGCTTGAGTTAGTTTTATGTTAGTTAGTCTGTTATGGGATTGATCTTATCCCTTAGTGTATAACTCAAAGCAGTGGCATGTATATATAGATAGCAAGCACAGTGTAATAATCAACTTTGATCAAATAAAACAATCCTTCCTTCACAAACTATCGCATTCTGTGCACTGCACATTCTTCCATTTTTCTCTCTTCTTCATCATAGGTCTGATACCATTACATGGTATCAGAGCTTGATGATCCATGGCGAACAATGCAGAAAATGCTTCCGCACTCATAGCTCAAACGAGCACTTTCACCTTGAGAACTTTCTCAACCCCAATTTCCTTCAAATTAGATGAGGAAAATTATTACCCGTGGAAACACCAAGCCTTGGCATGCATCAAGGCCAACAAGCTGAAGAGCCACTTGGACAAGAAGAAGATCCTGATTCGGTATGCAACAGAAGAAGATCGAGTAGCTGATAATGAAACACAAGAATATCTTGAATGGGAGCAGCAAGATCAGCATCTAGTGTCATGGCTTCTGGCGTCTATGGATCTTAGCTTCACCAATAGGATGATTAAGTGTGAGTTTGCCCATGAAGTATGGAGTGAGTTAGAAGAATATTTCCTTGCTCGTACCAAGTCCAAGATCAAACAGCTGAAGACTCAGCTCAAGTCAGTAAAGAAGACCAGCACAGCCAATGAATATCTACTCAAAATCAAGAAAATAGCTGTTTGCTTAACAGCTCTTGGTGCTGCTTTGTCAAACGAAGAATATGTTGAAGCTGTTCTTGAAGGTCTCAGTGAGGATTACAGTGCTTTCATGACAATGGTAATGTCTCGATCTGACTCCATTTCTATTACTGAGCTAGAAACACTGTTAATGGCCCAAGAAGATATAATAGAGAAGTTTAGAAAAGTTGAGTTAGGATCTGTCCAAGTCAATGTGGCTCAGAAAAATGAAAATGCACCAAGAAACGATAATGGGATGCAAAGCTCACGTGGTGGCTTCAATGGTGGACGAAGAGGCAGAGGTAGAGGTCTGAGAGGTGGATGTTTTTGGAGCAACTCGTATGCCCTCAATGTCAGTTATGTGGCCGCATTGGTCACACGGTTTGGCAATGCTATCACCGCTTTGACCAAAATTTTCAAGGGCCTGTGCGTAGCTCCATTCCACCTCCTCCCTCAAGCTCGTTTCACAACCCAGCTCCTGCCTCCCACCCTCCCACGGCTTATCTTGCCACGCCAGCTACAATAACAGATGACGCCTGGTACACTGACTCAGGTGCATCCCATCATCTAACCTATGACCACCAGAATCTGCTCACTAGCACGGAATACAATGGGCCTCAGTAGGTGTTCACAGGTAATGGGCAAGGTATGAGCATCTCTCACATTGGCAAATCCCTTTTACATTCCAATACCTCCAATACTGCCTTCACACTCAACAAAGTTTTGCACGTTCCCTCAATCACAAAAAATCTCATTAGTGTTCATAGGTTTACTGATAAGAACCTTGAGAGAACCACACCACAAAAGCTAGCTATTGTGGTTGGAGAGCCCAAGGCCTTATAAACCCCACACTAGAATCCCATACTTCCAATGTGGGACTCCAAGTCCCATACCTTGCAATTGGATCCTAACATCCCACCACGCTCCGCACTCAGCGCCCACGCTGGTCGGTACACTAGCACTTTGACTAGTCCCGGGCGAACACTGCAATGCCGGCGTCACCACCCACGCCGCTCGTTTGCAGCTGGGAAGTCATGGTGAAAGGCTCTGATACCAATATGTCGTCAAAAAATACCAATACAAACCTCCTTAGAAATGGTCTTAGGATGTCATTCATCAATGCTTGAAAAGTAGATGGAGCGTTAGTCAACCCGAATGGCATTACAAGGAATTCGTAATGCCCTTCGTGTGTTCTAAATGCTGTCTTCCCAATGTCACTGTCCACCATCGTAATTTGGTGGTATCCAGATTTTAGATCAAGCTTGGAGAATATGGTAGCACCTGTTAATTCATCCAACAATTCCTCTATGACAGGAATAGGGAATTTGTCCGGAATAGTAATGCTATTGAGTGCTCTATAATCAACACAGAAACGCCAGCTGTTATCTTTCTTTTTCACCAAGAAATAGGGCTAGCAAAAGGACTTACACTTGGTCTAATTATGCCTGCTGCTAACATTTCTTGGACCAGCTTTTCAATCTCATTCTTCTGGTAATGGGGGTATCTGTATGGCCTCAGATTGGGTATGGTTGCCCTTTCTTTTAGAGTTATTGCATGATCATGATTTCGTGGTGGTGGTAACTCATAGTGGCTCAAACACCTTTGAGTTTTCGTCCCGAACTGTTGCACTAGCGATGGGATCACCGTGGTGTGTGCTAGCCGAGAAACCATCGACCCACATCATAAACCCTTGATTCTCCTGTGCTAATTCTTTCATGGCAGTCCTTAATGCTGTTCCCCCATAACAAAGCTCCGGTGCCCCTTGTAATATCGTCCACTTGTCTCCTATTTTAATTGTTAACCTTGACTTGCCAAAGTTGGTCAAGGTATCTCCCAGTTTGTCCAGCCACGCCAACCCCAGACCCTTGAATTGTCCAATGGAAAAATGTAGAAATCTTCAACTACCTCTAGGTTCGGAAATTTGATAGTAAGCTGATTACATTTGCCTTGTCCCCCTGTTTGTTGGCCCGAAGCCACTGTTACCACAAAGACTGCTTCTTGGATTGGTAGCTCTGCGTCTTTCACCAGGGAAGGACATATGAAATTATGTGAAGCTCCTGGATCTATGAGGACACGCACCTTGTGGCCTGCTACTTCTCCCCATGCTCTGATGGATCTTGGAGCGGTGTTCCCTGTCATGCTCTTGCAGGCTAGGTGAACTTGGCAAGTTGTGTCCTTAAGATTTTCCTCTGCATCATGCCACTCCACTTCATTCACTCTTTCTTGCTCCTCTTCTAAAATCATAAGTCTGAACCCCTTGTTCTTGCATACATGGTCCCTGGTGTACTTTTCCTCACATGTAAAACAGAGCCCTTTCAACCTTTTTTCTCGCATCTCTTCATCTGAGACAGGTCTGAACCCTGTTCGGCTTGGGCCTTGCCTTGTTTTTGCTATCTCGGAGCTTCCTGATGAAGAACCGCTACTGGATAGGGCAGTAGTGGTGCCCAAACTCCCCATAGTGCCTCCTTTATCTACTAACCCTCCTTTGGCCCAACTTTTTGGAACAGTGTTTGGCCCAAATCGGTCTCTGGCCCATGCTTTATTTCTTATTTCTATCAATTCGGCCATATCCATCATATCATCGAGTGTGTCCCAATGGTGCAAGTCCAGTTCTGCTCTTACCTCTGCTTGCAGACCGTTGACGAACAATCCATCCAGGAACCGTCGCTCTCTCATCTTCAACGTGCTAGCCAGCTGTTCGAATTGGTGGCGGTAGTCGCGCATCGATCCACTTTGTTTCAGCGCCATCAGCGCTGTGAATGGGTTGCGAGCCATGGACGGTTGGAACCTTCTCACCACCGCCGATCGGAAGCGTTCCCAAGAGTAGTCCGTCGTGGTGGTCTCCCACCACCTGAACCACGTCAGCGCGGGGCCTTCCATCGCTACTTTCGCCACGGTTAACCAGTCTTCCATCGGTACTCCGCGGATCTCGAAGTAGCGATCCACGCGATCGATCCAGCCATACGCGTCTTCGCCACTGAATATGGGAAGATCGATCCGCCTCCACTGCTCCGATCCTCCACCGCGCGACTTGCGGAGTAGTCATCGCCGTCACTGTTCCCGCCGTGGCCTCCGCCGCGACTGTGACGTGTGGAAGGACGGTTGCGCTCCACCTGTTCCAAGCGCGCTTCAACCTGTGTGATCTTCTCACCTATCCCCGCCATCGATTCCTCAAACCTTTCCAAGAACGCCTCAAATTTCGCTTCCATCTTGGATTTGCGCACCATACGAATCCCACGGATCACAAGACTCCGATACCAGTGATAGGACTAGTATCGATTAAGCAGTGCTGGAAGTATTATTGAACTGAGGGGAGCTTGGAAATCCCAAGAACCCTAGAAATGGATACACGAGGACAGAGGAAATGAAAACTCCCCAATTCTCTCAAGGTACAAAAATCATTCCTTCTCTAACATTTACAGCTGACAATAATGCTTACTTCAAATTCCATGCTAACCATTTCTTTGTTAAATGCCAGGCATCCAAGGAGATCCTTCTCCAAGGAGTACATAAAGCTGGCTTATACCAACTTGAAGACATCACTATAGGCACAACCCCCTCTTCCCCGGTTTCTTTCCATTCAGTGTGTAAATCTCTTGCTCCATCTGTAAAAACCTTGTTCACCCTTTAGCATAGAAGACTAGGACACCCCTCTGTAAAAATTGTCACCCAAGTGTTATCCAAATGTAATAAATCCAACAATATCAACAAAGCTTGTGTTGAAGCATCTTATCTCAATAATACTGACTCTTGTCCTTCTATTACTAATACTAACATTTGTGAAGCATGTTGCATGGGAAAATCCCACCAGTTACCTTTTGCTGAATCACACACCAACTATAACTCACCCCTTGAATTAGTGTTTTCAGACCTATGGGGACCAGCCCCCACAACAGCAAAATCAGGTGCTAGATACTACATTTGCTTTGTAGATGCATGTACAAAATATACTTGTATTTACCTACTAACTACCAAATCTCAGTCCTTTGATGCATTTCTCCAGTACAAAAACATGATGGAAACAAAAACTGGCCTTAAGCTAAAAGCATTACAAACCGATAACGGGAAGGAATACCTTTCTCACACATTCACCTCTTTCCTTAAAACCAATGGCATAACACATAGGCTCACATGTCCTTACACACACCAGCAAAATGGAAGTGTGGAAAGGAAGCATAGGCATATTACTGAGGTAGGATTAACCCTTTTAGCCCAAGCTTCACTCCCCCTCACCTACTGGGATGAAGCTTTTCTCACTGCTACATACCTTATCAATATACTACCCTCACCTACCACAACAAACCACCCGATTACTCATTCCTAAAGACTTTCAGATGTACCTGTTATCCATACCTCAGGCCTTATAACCAGCATAAGTTTGATTTCAAATCACACAAATGCATATTCCTAGGCTATGCACCCAACCAGCAAGGCTATAAATGCCTCTCACCCAATGGAAACATATTTACCTCAAGACATGTGACCTTTGATGAACTTGAATTCCCATATTCCCAACTATTTCTCCAAACTTCACACAATGTAGACAACACTGGTCATATGCACCCTACACACCCTACTGTTCCCACTCCTATACACACCCTAACACCCTCCCCCATATCTGCCAATGCTGAAAAATGCTCTACAGTGCCTGTTATTCCTGCTAACTCTTCTGAACCTATTAATTCTTTGCCTAGTGTGCAGACTGCAGGTCCAATAGTACCATCCCATACAGTATTTGAAGTTCATCCACAAACTCCAGCAGCTTCTGAGGTGCCAGCAGCACTGTCTGAGATAACTGACCCTGCCTCAGTCACAAATATCCATCCAATGCAAACCAGAAGCAAGCATGGCATATACAAGCCCAAGACATATGCTGCTGTCTTGGCCACTAATGTCAATCTGACCAACCATGAACCCACTTCAGTGCTGCAAGCATTAACTTCTCCACATTGGAAGAAGGCAATGGAAGAAGAATTCAGTGCTTTACAGAAGAATAATACCTAGAGTCTTGTCCAACCCTCTTCACACTCCAAACCAATTGGATGTAAGTGGGTTTTCAAAATAAAAAGGCACCCGGATGGTACTATATAGAAATACAAAGCCAGGTTAATTAGTTGCAAAGGGCTTTCATCAAAAAGAGGGACTTGACTATGATCAGATATTTAGCCTAGTCATCAAACCAGCAACTGTTAGAATCATGCTGTCAATTGCTCTAACAAAAGGTTGGACAATTAGACAGTTTGATTTTAATAATGCTTTTCTTAATGGAGACCTTGAAGAAGATGTGTTTATGCAACAACCTGAGGGCTTCACTAGCTCTAACACTCATCTAGTATGCAAGCTTAACAAAGCTTTGTATCGGCTCAAACAGGCCCCGAGGGCCTGGTTCACTAAACTTAGCAACACACTTCATCAGTTTGGTTTCCAGAATACAAGATCTGATTCAAGCCTCTTCACCAGATTCACCCCTAACTAAACCACTTATATTCTACTATATGTGGATGACATCCTAATTACAGGAAATAACCCACATGAGATTGCCAACCTGATCACCAAACTCAACAGCATCTTCTCACTGAAAGATCTTGGTACTATGAGTTTCTTTCTTGGACTAGAAGCCTCAACAACAACTACAGGAGCTGTGCATTTGACACAAACCAAGTATCTCAAGGATTTACTTACTCGCGCAAACATGAGTGATGCAAAACCTATGCCAACCCCAATGATTTCTAGCTCCAGACTTTCTGCACATGGAGATTCTGCCTTTGCTGATCCTTCCCTCTACAGGTCTGTAGTGGGAGCACTTCAATATGCTACCATTACAAGACCTGACCTATCTTACTCTGTCAGTAAGGTCTCTCAGTACATGCACTCTCCCTTGGACATTCACTGGAAGGCTGTAAAGAGAATACTCAGGTATATTGGTGGTACTCTCCAACATGGCCTAATTTTTAACCCCTGCACTGACTTCAGACTCCTAGCTTTCTGTGATTCAGATTAGGGGTCTGATGTGGATGATAGGAAATCCACTAGTGGTCTATGTGTCTTCTTAGGCCCCAACCTCATTTCATGGTCCAGCAAGAAACAAAATGTAGTCTCACGATCTAGCACAGAGGCTGAATTCAGAAGCATGGCAGCAGTAGTTGCTGAGTTATCCTGGCTTCAAAACTTGCTGACTGAAATGCAGGTTCCAATCCCAACTCCACCTTCAATCTACTATGACAATCAAAGTGCAGTCCTCCTAGCAGCCAATCCAATTCTTCACAACAGATCCAAACATTTTGAACTCGACCTCCACTTTGTAAAGGACAAGGTTGTTCAAAGACAAGTGTTTGTGCAGCATATACCTTCAGAAAGTCAAATTGCAGATGTGCTCACTAAGCCACTGTCTCTACTTCCCTTTCAGAAGTTTCGGGCCAAACTTCGGGAAGTAGATCCTACTCCCCTCAGTTTGAGGGGGGATGTAAAGGATATAGGCTAACTGAATCTGTTGCTACAGTTAATCTGTTATAATGAGTTAGCTTGAGTTAGTTTTATGTTAGTTAGTCTGTTATGGGATTGATCTTATCCCTTAGTGTATAACTCAAAGCAGTGGCATGTATATATAGATAGCAAGCACAGTGTAATAATCAACTTTGATCAAATAAAACAATCATTCCTTCACAAACTATTGCATTCATTCTCTCTGTAGTGCACTGCACATTCTTCCATTTTTCTCTCTTCTTCATCATAGGTCTGATACCATTACAGCCTCCTCCACCATCGATATTGTCACCATCATTCTACTGACCTGTGCGGTAGTTGGCCGTGTGGAGTGCATTTGAATTGGCTTTCTGAAATAAATCACTTATTTTTTGAAAAAAGTTCTTAAGTGTATTTTTTAGAGTGTTTGGACTGATTTTTTAGAAAAAATCACTTCAAACTAAAGAAGCAGGAGAACCACTTTTTCTAAAAGCTAGTGATACCTACCTAGCAGCAGAAGTGATTTTTATTAAAGGTGTGGAATATATTGGTTTGTGGTACTTTTAATTTGGACTATTACATGGTTGGTCATTTATTTCTATTAGATTTTATTTCAACAGTCCATATTTGAATATGAAATGATTATACAAAATAATTAAATAAAGTCATAATTTTAAAATTTAAATAATAATTTTGAAATTTCATAATTATCCTTCACTTAATTAAATCTTTCTTTCATCTTTTCATTCTTTACCCTTCTCATTCCACCTCACCAGTGACCACCACCCACTTCCGCCAGCCACCGCCTTTACTGTCGCTAGCTAGCACTTGTGCAAAATGCAACTCAGTAATCCCAGGAAGCATAATGCATTTAGAAAATGGCCACAATCCCAATCAAATGAAAGAAACGATTAAACTAGGTTATCAATTAACTTCTGCAGTAGCAAATCGATCAACAAATCAAAATCAACACTCTGAAATCATCAAATTAATGAAAGTAAGAAGTAAAAGGTTCATTCATAGGAACTCTATATATCAGATGCACCGAAACTTCTTCATGATTTAAAAACATGGCTTTCGTAACTATGGGTCCTACACATCACAAAAAAAAAAAGCATGAATTACATGGCAAAGAAAAAGTAGAAATGTTGAATCTTTCATTAGTTTATAAGGTACGAGGCTTGAAGACGTTGAAATTGGCAAGGTTGATGCCGTGATGCTTATCAATGATGAAGTTGGTGGCGTAACTAGCGTCGGTGGACTTGGTGTCGAAGGAGTGGCAGGCAGTGGTGCGGACGATGGCTATGGCGAGGATGACCTTTGTTAAGTGCTCTCCACCAATCCTTGACAGTGGCGGCATTCTCTTGGAGTGGAGGCAAATCGATCTCCATGCAGAGCTTGTCGGCTGGTTGCTGACAAGAGGGAACGTGGGTGATGCTTGTAGGGATGACATGGTGACTGAGAGAAAGGTGGGTAAAGAAAATGAGGGACAATTGGTTAGAGAAGGAATTAAAAATTTTAAAAGGGTTAATTAAGTGATTTTGATGTAACAAAGTAAGGACAATTTGAAGATCCAAAACATGTAGGGACTAAATTATCCTTCACCTGTAATGAAATTGCATTCTAAAACTATCTTTGAGTATTATTTATAATTACAACCTTAAACATTTCCAAATCCTTAAAAATACTTTTCTTTCCTACTCCTCATAGTCATACATGCCTCTTATCTCTTCATAGTTACTCACTCACACACCTCTGATAAGCCTACACTCCAACTCTGTTATCGACTTCATTGTTTTTTCAAGATACACTTATTTTCAACTATTTTATTTAGAGATATCCCTAGCCAAATTAGGGAGGAATATAATTAACCTCATTTTAAGAATTTGCATTGGAGTCATAGATAATACTCATATAACTATCCATGTAACAGTTGATGAGTAGAAACATTTCACATGTAGAAAAAGATATACAAGCACTAATGCATTGGTAGTCAATAATGAAATAATTGAGGAATAGTATAAGAAGTGAGTCACCAACAAAATGCAGTATTGGTATCTTTATATTGTTGAGCTTTTATTCTTGTCTTTTATGTAATTTGATCTTGTTTATCCAAATATATTTCATTTGTACTTTCAAAAATTAAAAGCACTTGATTGTCAGAATGTCTATCCAAATGCAAAATAACTTTTTCTGGAAAAAAAAAAAGCTTTAAAAGTTAAGTAAAAAAAGTGCTTTTTTTAAAAGCTAATCTGAATGCACTCTAGTTGTCATTACCCATTTGCACTCAATGGTCGATCTCTGACCAAGAAAGTCTCAGTCTGCAATATGCGATGGAGATGGTGTTCTAGCAGTATCTATAATTAACTTAAAGATGGGTCCCTAAGTCTATGCAACTTTACATTGAAAGCATGGTTATCAAACTTGTGAGTATAATACTCTAGTTCTAAATAAAAAGGCTAGAAATTTATTCTAAACTAGAATGGTGCTAGTTATCCTTATATGTCATTTTGATTTTTGCTAACTTTGGGCCTTACATATCCTTGGAAAACCACACCTTATTGGAATAAAAAATCTCAGTAATTGTTCCTAAAATGAAAATAAGTTGAATAATGATTTTTAACAAATTTTAGAAAATCCTTAAGACTTTCCCTTTTAGCTCACAAGTTTATAAAATCTTAAAAAATCCTAAATTTGTTCTAAAACCTAAAATTTAGATTTTGATTTGTTCAGATTTTAATTTTTATGATATTTTAATTGAATCCAAATGGGGAATACTTTCTTATGTACATTTATGTTTTAAAGTTAATGGAGAATTAACTTAAAACTAAGAAATGTAATAAATAAGTAAGCATTAAGACAATCTAGTCCAACAAAAGCCAAACACACACCCATGGTTTCTTTTTTTTTTTCCTTTTCTTTTTCTATTTGTGAAAATAGAAGCGTGAAAGCGACATCCTCCATAAAGCTCTCTCCTTCTCTATTCTTCAATAGCGACCACCACCCCTGTTTCCTTTCTCCATCACTGGCCACCACCTCGCTGCCATTGGTTCGACTCTGCTAGCTATGTTGCCACCAGTTGTGCCCTCTCTTTCTCTTTACTTGTTTGAGTGGCTAAAACTCCAAGCTTTCAAAGGAGACATCCACACCCATTTCTTCTTTCTCTTTCCATTGGTTATCTAAGGTATAATAAAGTTCAATCTTACTCCTAATTTGATAGATTGTGTCATTGGTTTAGGATTAGGATGCTAATGCATAAAAACCTAGGGTTTAAATTAGGGATTTTCAATGTTTAGATGAACTATGCAGAAATTCTAATTCCAATCACTAATTGATAGTTGTTGGGTATTTTGTGTGGTGTTAGATATGTACTCCAAAGAGACACCTTGTCAACCCTTCTATGGCATAGGCTTGAAGCGTTGCTCTCTTGACATTGAATTGTGAGTAAATGATATGTTTTTGGTCATCTGGTTTTTAATTTCATTGATTTAAATATCTATATTGCATATTCGTTATCCATTTTTGAATAGCAAAAAAAATGATTTTTCTCATTGTATCCATATCTTGATATTGCAATTATTAGTTTAAGTACTCTAAGAAAAACTATTTGTTTTATGAACATGGAGTGGGGTTTAATAGCTATTGTTGACACATTGTTATATTGAATCTAGATTTTGGAACAAATACATTTTCAGATTACTTGTAGTTTTGGACAAAGTTCTCATAATTTGACTTTCATAAGTTAAACATAATTGAGAATCAAGTATGGTTTTAGGTTATTCTTTTACACCTGAAAAAAGATCAACACTTGAGCTAATTGATGTGAAAATTTGATTTTAAAAGGAGGTATTGTTGATAGAAACCGTAGCTAACGGAGATAGCATTAGCCTTGGTGCACCTTGAGATAAACCCTAGCTAGTAAAGGGCTGCTAGCCCAATATGTTAGGCCAACATACTAGTATTGTTAGGCACTGGTGATAGGTGTGAGGCCTACCCAGATACTTTGTAACCACTTTAGGTATGAGTGTAAGGGCCACCTAGAAGTGATGTGAACACACTGGGGATGGGTGTTTGAGTTGCTTAGTTGTGGGATTGATTTTGGACTTTGTTCTGACATAGAGACCTCCATAAACTTCTTTTTATGCATTAATTACATTCCATAATTCTACTTATTATTATGAGAGGTTTGTATAAGGATCTTATGCTCACATGATTTGATTTGTGTTTCATCACTTGTAATATTTCTTATGACTATCCCATTTTAATTGGAACTCATTCTGATTAATTGTAAGCATGTTATTCCTCATTGAGTTTCATAACTCACCATGTGTGTTGTGGTTTCCTCTATTATAGATTCAAGTGTATATTCGAGTGCTGCTCTTTCCGCTTAGTAGGATTCGAGTCATTACCTTTTGGTGAGCCCATTTGTGGTGTATAGGCCAATATTTTGTGGTTTTCCTACCCCTTTTTTTCCTTGTGTGGTGAGTCATGTATGATTAGATGATCCATTCTATCACAGGTAGAGATCAAACCAATTGGGTTTAAGGCGAGTTGGATTGTGATTATTGTATGCTACTAGTCTTGCATTTGAGAGATATCCGAAAATCAGAGGAGAGCCTATCTATTTTCTTGTAAAAAGTAGTTATATATTAAGGCTTGCAAGGAAACATGTTCCATACGGGCCGATCATGGCCTAGGTTAGGTCATAATAGATTTATAACTTTAGCCATTCAAAAGTTATTGATTGTTAAAGTTTTGTGAAATTGTAGATGTAGGCAGTAAAGGGCAAATCATGTTAAAATTTATGTGTTTTATATTTGTATTTCTTTTGCTTCTTATGTGAAACACATATTGAATTGATTCGACCTGAGCTAGATTAATTGAACCTTGCAATGAGGAGAATCAATTAATATCATATCGATCACTTTAATCAACTATTGGTCTCCAACTACAGATTAAAAAAATTAATTCCAGTAAAAAAAAATGATTTAGACTCCTATAAACTATAACTTTTATTTTTCGAAATTAAATAAAGCAAGGTATACTAGTCATATTTTATGCAAAGCCCATTCTCTAGACCCTTTTAAAAACAAACCTTTGGAGGAATTGGACATTCAGAACCAACGAAACCCCATAAGTTTGAATGATGAATAGACAAATTAGTTAGCTAAAGTTTTTAAAATCTATAGTGGTCAACATAACACCACTATAAGCGAAAACAATAGTCCAAATGGGTTATAAAGTGCAAAAAGCAAGAAATACATATACATAATACATTGCTATATGTGCCACCATCTCAACAATATATGACAATTGTAAGCCGCACCAAATAAACGGACAGAACCAAAGCTCAAAATTTTCTAAAGCAAATTATCCCTATTATTAGAATTGAAATATAATCTTGAAAACAAATGCTGTATTCTTAATATTATCTTCCTCTGGCGTATTGATTCATTGTTTTGACGTTCAACAAATGAAAACAAATTATATACACCCTTTCAGATCTTCATCATGTAGTGGAATGGACTTTCCAACCATACGTACGCACAATCATGGATTCTAGTTTCTCAGGCATGGACTAAATCAATTCATTTTCATTGAGAGCTTTTTTTATGTTGTTTCCCCTATACGACCAAGAAAGGAGCCAAAGTTATCAGCACGCTGGTTTAGAAGAAACAACGGATAGCATTTGGCAGACTTAAAGGTTATATTGTCATGAAATTCAATGATTTGCTATAAAAGAAGGATTTTGATCATCCAAAAGATGATGGATCGAAAAAAGTGGTCCTATGTTCTGATTAATTGGAGCTATGTACCTAGCAGTAGGGGACCAAATTTTGTCTATTGTAAGAAAATGACATAAATATATCATGAAAGATCAGATTGAAGATGACATACATGTATCTAGCAGTAGGGGACCAAATTTGTCTATTGTAAGAAAATGACATAAATATATCAGATCCGATTGACTTGATCAATTAGTTATATTTTGCTTCTAACGAAAAGTAGGAAAAAATTTTAAGATATATATATATGTTTACATCAATTGTAAGACTTGGTATATTTATATCATTTAATGGGTATACAATTTCATCAATCTAACAGTTAAATTCAAAGTTCTTATCTAGTAGATCGAAAATTTCAAGTTTTATATAGTTTGAAAATAATTTAATATTTCATCATGTCACTTTATTTTGATGGATAATATTTTTAAAAATACAGGTAAACATAAATTATTAGATTATATATATGACTATTGTTATTCGGTATTTTCGAATTTGGCATGTTTGATCATCAAAATAATGTCATATAATTTAATGGTCAGATCAATTAAATTAAATTTATATGAATTACTATTGAAGGGTGTAACTGTATAAGACTTACATTTGTTGTAAATGGATCCCATATATATATATATATCAACCATATCATAAGGGAGACCTTTTTTTATTGTGAGAGATGAGAGGAATCTCTCATAGCCATTATTAATCTTAATCATTAGATCCTATGTAAATTGTTAAGATTAAAGCATAATTTAATTTATTCTAAAATCGTTTAGTATAGTTTTTATATATCTCAAAATCAACATAATATATCTGTTCAAAACAAATAAGAATAAGAGCTATATGATTATGTTTCTATTGGAGTTCAACTTTTTTGAAATTTAGCTTAAATAATCATCATAGTAAATATAATTCAATGGTCGACAAAGAAAAATATTTTATACAAAGTTATTGAGTAATGTAAATATATTTAAAGTTACGCTAGTGTAAACTAATTCAATAGGGACCGTATCATATGGTAGGCCTTGTTTATTGTGAGAGATGAGAGAAATCTCTCATAGCCATTAATCTTAATCATTAGATCCAATATAAATTGCCAAGATTAAAACATAATTCAATTTATTCTAAAATCATTTGGTGTAGTTTTCATATATATATATATATATACTTCAAAATCAATATAATATATATGTTTAAAATAAATAAGAATAAGAGCAATATGACTCTATTTTTATTGGTTTTCAACTTTTTTCAAATTTGGCCTAAATAATCATTATAATAATTATAATTCAATGGTCGACAAAAAAAAAATTATAAAAAGTTATTGAGTGATGTAAATATACTTAAAAGGTATGCTTGTGTAAATTGATCCTAACTAACTAACTAAGTGTGTGTGTGTGTGTGTGTGTGTGTGTGTGTATTTCAAAGACTATTTTATGAGCAATAGGATTTTTCAAGGGTTAAATTGGTATTTCTCTCAAAAATATTTATAGCTACGATGTATATGTCCCCATTAATTTTAACTTATATATAAATTCGTATATGGAGTGAACATAATCTTAGGTACGACTGGGCAAATATACAATGATTTCTCATTTCTAAAGCTTAGAACAACGTTGTTATGCTAGGTCACTTTCTGAATGAGTTTTTGTCGCCTACAAAGTAGAATACTTTTTGAATCCTTTTCTACAATTACTTGAGAACTTTTTGACCCATTCTAACCTCTCCAAATGAACCACTTCATCATTCCGAACTATGACTTGAGCTTTCTAAAAAGATTTCTAAAGCGGATGAAGTACTTTCTTACCTCAAAAAGTAGTCTCTAAACTTGTAGAGATTGTCTTCAAAGAAACACTCCAAACAAGAGTCATTTGGGAGGCTTAAGAAAGTGTAATGCATGCTATGAATGTTATATAATATGCAAGTTTTCAAAAATTCTTCAGGTTCAGAAGTTTTTCAAACAATAGAAATGATCTTCAACTAAAGATTTAATAAATATATCAGAAACTTGATCTTCTATACTCACAAACTTCAGCTCAATATTACCTTTCTGTACATGATCCCTTATAAAATGATGTTTCACATCAATGTGTTTTGATCTAGAGAGTTGAATAGGATTTTTAGCAAGGTTAATATCACTACTGTTATCACACGAGATAGGGATTTTGGTATTCCTCAAGTGATAATCTTCAAGTTAGTTTCTGATCCAAAGCATTTGAGTCCAACAATTTGCAGTAACCACATACTCGGCTTTTGCAGTTGAGAAAAGCAATTGCATTTTGCTTCTTGCATGACCAATGATTAAATAATTATGATGCCTCAAGTTAATGTATCCCTAGATAAGTCTAATACGGCCTTATGATTCCCCTTAGGATCCACATGTGTTGCCAGGAAGGCCTCAGATAAATGAAAAATACCAAAAATACAAAACTTGTATTTCTGAGACTATTGTAGCAATCAGGGACCGCTACAGCAGTGGTTGGTGCAATGGCACTATTTGAGGTCTACTGAGGACCACTATAGCGGTCATAGATAGCTATAGTGATGGCAGACGTATGGCTCAAGGGGGCTTCAGTCGCTAGAGACTGCTATAGCGGTCATGTAAACGCATGTCGTGCTGTTTTGTCCCCTATTGACTATTAAGGTGGTCACGCCCACCATACCAAAACATGTTCAAAACAATGTAATTTCATTAAAATGCCCCCAATGCTATATAAACCCATCTCTAGGCATAAGAAACACACCCTAGCCACCGCTTATCCTTCTCAAGCTTCCACTAAGTGATTTTCGTGGATTTTGCTAGTTTTCTTCCCTTTTTTTCATCAAGTTTTTGGGTTAGGGCAATGTCAAACATGGTTTTCTCATAACATTCTTCCTACCCATCTTTTCCAGTTCAATTCTTAGTAAATTTATTAGTCATTTATGATTTCTATGTACTCTTTGATAGTTAGAAATGTCGTTCCAAGCTCCTAGGATCACGTAGGCAGTGGTCAAGCACTCCTGGCAATGCATGGTGAGTGGGTAATTGTTAAGACCAGAACCCTTCATAAAGAATTAATTGAATATGTTTTGACTGACAACAAAGTAAATTTTGGTAAAATGTTTCAACGAAAGGACTAATCGTTTAGTTGAGTTTCTATAGTACTTAACAGGACTTTTCTCATAACATGTAAGTTCAAACTCGTGGCATATTTTTCATAATATTATGCTTTAACATGATTAAAGTCTCATTAAATTAATGATGAGAAAACTAGTTCAAATAATGAAATGTTACATATGAGAAACTCGAGAAAGCTTTATACATCTTCAAAAACTAAGTCTAGATCTTCAGATAATGATTTTACACACTTAGAAAGTGAGATATCCAATAGAGAAATTAATTTCTCATTAGTATATCATCATCATCATCATCATAAATCACTTTGGATAGTACTGCTAGAGAATTCTTATAAGTTTTGAAGATCATTAGCAAGCTCAAAGTTTAGCTCAGAAGATCAACACAGCTCAGAAAGCATGAAATCACTTTAGAAAGAATGTTCAGTTTAGAATCTTCCTTGAGTCAATAGAAACTAAGAAAAATTTGAATTTCAAATTTAGTCAATATTCAGAATAGTATTGACAATGACACATCATCTTTGTACTTGGACAATGCCTTGCATTCTAGAAGAAAAGGTTCAAAAACCATATTCAAAAAGTAAAAGTTGTTTCTTAAGGATTATTTAGAAACTAAATGTCAACATTTCTGCACCAACAAGGATAGTCTAACATAGCTCAGCTACTCTTCTAGAGGATAGCTCCTAGGACACAAAAAGAAGAACAACACATTTTAAGAGGAGGCAAAATCAAGAGACAACTGTCTAATTCAAAATCCAAATTTAAAAGGAAGAGATCTTCAAACGTGAAGGATCTTTTGCACAACAAGCGCTGAAAGCTTCTAATACTTTCTAAAGTTCATCATTTTCTTTGTAATCATTTTCTACATAAAAATATTTCTTTCTTGTAATCATTAGCTAATATTTTCTTCTTAGGAAGAATTTAGAAAGAAGTCTCTCAAATTCTTTGCTCAAACAATGTTTTATCTTTAGAAAGACTTGAGTGTTCTTTGTTGGAGTATAGCAACCCATATCTTCTATTTGTACCCTGATCTAGTGGTGATAAAGTGAGATTAGCTTGAAGCAGCCAGGATAAAGACTACTTATTAGTGATAATTAATAAATTGGAACTACCACTCACCAGAGATAGCTTGAGAAGGTTATTTAAAGAATATGTAACTTTCTCAAGGTTGAGAAAATTAGTGGAATTCAACAATTTGTTGAGAACTAAATGTACATATTATTTGGCCAAACCAGTATAAAATCTTTGTATAATATCTCTCTCTATCTCTTTAACTTTCAATTATTATTTAATATTTTGTTGCATGTTTTGAAAATTAGTTTATGAAGCTCATTTACATTTAAATACTTCAGAAAGTCTCTTTCTGAAGCATGTTAACATTTGTTTTCATTGCATTCAAGTGAAAATCACTTGATAGATTTTGTTTAAACTTTCAGAAATAGAAAAGAAGAAAATTTAGAAGCACAATTTAATCCTCCCTTCTCATGCTAGCTTCAACTTAATTACTGTAGTTGCTTATGGCTACATTTTAGTTATTAAAAGTATTTTGGAAAACAATTATTGTCAATGTTATCATGAAAGTCTTATTTTGGAAAATTTATGGCACTATTGTTTGTTGCATGATCGTTAGGAGGTGTCATCAGTTAGTTATATTATATTTTAGGAATATGTGATTTTATATGGCATGATATGAATCATTTCATCAAAAAATAAGTTGATAGTTATCATGGTTTCACGATTTAAAGTATTATTCGATTATTAGATATGAATAACAGGGAAGACATCATATGATCCAATTAGTTACCATAAAATAATTAAGAAGATAAAACAATTTATAATTATTTGATAGCTACCAAATAAATATCAGTCAAAATAGCAAGAACAGTTATAATGCTGTGTAAATATTAATTATAAATGGAGCTCCACCTAATATTAGAACTCAGTTATATAGCTAGCTATTATAAATGAAAAAAAAAAAAGAAGAAAAGTAAACCACCTACAGGCTTTAAGTGGTATACACCACTCAAGACCCTCCTTTTTCTTCTTTTCTTTCTTTAACTTCTCCCTTCTTCTAGAACGTTACTTCTTCTTCCTTATTTTTTTCTTCCTTTTTCCTTATCTCTTCCTCATTTCTTTCCTTCTCACACCACAACCACCTTTACACCATCTCAACCACCATCCGCACCTCCTTCTCCCCTTCATCATCATCACCATTATCAACACTGCCACCATCAAAACTGTGGCTCACTCTTTCTCCTTTCTCTCTCCAACTCTTGGTTTCTTTTTTCAAGTGGAGGAACCAGTTAAAGCAGTGAGTTTTGGATCATTCTCTACCCTTAATCCTCCTCCTAGAGTAGTGGGTAAGTGACAATCTTGATCGATTTATCTTATTGAGCTCTCTATGTAGTTATTCATAGTAGATTTGGGTTTTTAGGACCCTAAGTGTATAAATTTCGCAGTTTCTTGTATATGGGACTAATTAATTTTAATTAATGGCATTATTAGCTTACTAATATTGTATTTATCTAGTTCCTAAAGTTATAGAGCATTTGAACATCAACCATTAAATTGGTGACATTTGGGAGTTGATCTTAAATTCTTTTGAACTAGTTTGTCAGTGGGCATTATGTCTACAATTATTCTTATTTATGTCAAATTAGCTCTAACTATATTTTAGAAATTTAGAAACTGAAAAATAATTATTTGGTTGTGTTACGTAATTTTAACGAAATTACATCCTTTATGTTAGCTCCTGTTTTATCAAAAAAATTGACACATGAGATTATATGATATTTATACTGGAAAATTGTTTATTTTTTCTTTGTTATGGACTTGAGGAAATGACTTGAGAAATTATGGTTATAGCCATTTGTGAAGTTACTGAGAATTGATTTGATATGATATGTAAAATATTTATTATATGTTTTAGGGAGAATCTTTGACAGGATCTATAGTTGACGACAGTAGGCGTTAGCCTTCATGCACCTTGACTATATTTGATTAGGACCACACAATAGATCTTTCTGTTCTATGGCTACTAGCATGGGTTAGGACAGTTCTATTTTAAGATCATACAAAGGAATGACCGCCTGAGTATGAATCCTTCTATTTATCCTCAATTTGACTATTGCCTATTATTTTATATAATAGTGGTTGTTTTCAAAAAATATTTTGCATAAGGAAAAGAATTTGTTAAATTTATATGAACTATGAAGTTATTATTGTCTTAATTATGGATTACATATTGTCTCATGTAGGTTATAGATATCCTATCTACTACTAAGTTGCAACACTCATTCTGTTGTTCCTCCTCTTTTTGAGATACAAGTGCAGCTTCGATTATAATCCTGCGGCTCCTTAGTAGCAGATTGTTTGAGTTGGTGAGCATTCCTAAGAAAGACTTTTTGCATACTAGAATCTATCTTTTGAGTTTTAGCTTGTTAGAACTGTTTTAATGCTCTATATGTCACAGGCAGGGTCCTCAAGTTAGTTTTATGTTTATGTGTAGTTAAGACTTATATATATATTATGGAAAGGATTTGTAAATTAAATTTAGAATTATATTTTGAACTACATTCCTAGTTATGTTTGGACATATACTTTGTGGTTAGGAATTTACATTTGAAACTAGTTTGGAAATTAACTTGACTTCATGTTTGATTATGGGATTGGGTTTGATTTAAATTACATATTAGAACTTGAATTAGAATTTATATGTTGAGATAATTTTTTGAATTATGTTGAGTTAGTTGTTCTGTTGCTAGGGGCATATTCTGAGAATACTTGAAGCCTAATTATGTATTTCTTTTCTTTGTTTTCATATAGGTGGTATTTCTAAATTTGGGGATGTCCAGAAAGAAGAGGAAACTCTGCTCATTTTTTTATAAAAATCTATATGTTAAGGCTTGCGAGAGATTGTGTTCCCTATGTGCTGATCATGACCTAAGTTGGGTCATAACAAAGTTGATATCAAAGATTTAGGTTTCCCTATATTATATGGGGCAAGTATTCTTTAATAGAGTTACAATTGTGTAAATGGTAGCTGGCCTATTTTCACAAAGCATGACCTTACCAAAGACCTGTTAGGAATGTCACTAATGTTATTTGTTTTGTTAATTATCTTGTATGTACCCTTATGTCATGCACCTGCTTAAGGTTTCATTCTAGGAGTTATGGCTCCCTCTCAAATACAAATCTCAATTCAGAGTTAAATTTTCATTATCAACCACCTCTTTTGTTTAATAAGTTTCAGTTATCTCTCCTTCCGTTTTTGCTATTATGATCATTGTGTACTTTTGCTACCAAGTTATTGAATTAAGTTGTGAATCATAAAACTTGTTAGTGTACATAAGTTGATTGATTAATTTTGTATTTAATTATTAATGTTATTTGTACTTTTTGAGTGATTGATTACTACTTAAGATTAGAGCTCAAAATGAATTATAAAATGGAATGGCTAGAGGAACATAGGGTATATTACGACGAGTTAAAATGCGGAGAAGACCTTGCATTCCTGGTAAAAAGAAAAAGAAATAAATTATTTATAATTCTATTCCTTATAACGGTTTAATTTTTGTAGGATTTTTTAGGTTTGCCATGCTTAATATAATGTGATTGAGACAATTTTGCAGATTGCAAGACTTGTATCATTTTATGTGGTTTTGAGTATGAGAGCTCGTAGCAATGGTACTAGTGTTAGTATCACTACAAAAAAAAAAGTTAATTAGGGTGGTTCTTTTTGCAAATTGCGGCGGTTAAAACCACCATTTTTTTCCATTTATGGCAGTTCCTCGAACAACCGTAATTACCAACACCATTAGGTAAATTGCGGTGATCATAAAAAACCACTGCAATCACCCTATTTAACCACCATAATTCTGGGGTAAATTATGGCGGTGTCAAACTGCCACATCACCCTATGCAGCAGCCATAATCATGGTAAAGTAAGGCGGTTTCAAAACTGCCGTAATTTTAAGTGAAATATTTAATTGCAACGATTTCAAACCACTGCAATTTTGGTAATTTTTTTTTAAAAAAATAATAATTATGGCAATTTGAAACCGCTACAATTTGCTACAAAATATTTTAAAAGAACTATATATTACAATAATTTTAAACCCACACAACAATCACAAACATAACTTCCACTCACAGCTCACAAGCAGTTACAATTCCAATCGAGTTTCTAAAGCTCCTAAGTCCTAACAACACAAACTTGCTTACACCATTTGCATACAGAATCAATAGATACTAGTTACCAGCACTCCTTTGTCAAACTTCTCTATCCCCCCTTGCAATCCCATTCTCTGCACAACAAAGTCTAATTAATGAAGTACAAAAGGAATTGATGACAACCAATAGATACTAGTTACTAGCAAAAGAAAATACAATTACTTTTTAAGTTTTTGTATCAAGGTAAATGCATCATGGCACAGTACACACAACATGGACAATATACACTTATAAAGTCAGCCATAAACGTAATCTATGATATGGCAATATCAATAGAATAAAAAAATAGAGAATAATTATCATCAAGTTAAATTCAATACCTGTGAAATGATATAATTGGCTAGTTGCTTAGCATAATAATGCTTAGATGGATGGATTTTTCCAATTACAGGCAATAGTTCAAGATTTGACAAATACCTGCAAAGGTTGAGATGAAATCTCAAAATTGATTTATAGTACAAGGAGACTATCATAATCATTAGAAGAAAATGGACTTATAATTAACATAAGAAGGGAAAAGATTAATACCCATCATCATCTTTGTCAATTTGAGCAAACAAGGCTCTAGCTTGAGCATCCCTTGAACCCTCATAATGTTGTGTACTTTCTTCATCATATTTTCTTGCTAAATCAAAGAGCCCACGGTAAAATTCTTGGAAGCTGATCTTTCCACCTCTATCTGTATCTTTTTCCCTGTGTACATCAAGGAATATCAAGCAAGAGTCAGCTAAGGCAATGGTACAATAACATAACTGCATATAAAATGAAGATTCTAATTCACTTCAGAAAAATACATGAGTACAAAGATTTTCTACATTTCTAATATTTTCACATGGTCACTCATAGGGGAACTTATTCTCATAAGGAGATTTCCTGCAAAAGGAAACAAATGACTAAAAGAAAATTTTCATCTTCAATAAGAAAAATACCAATCAAATAGCCACCACTTAGCAATTATGATTAAATGGTTTCCTTGTTCTTCATAGTTTACCTTATTCTTCAGATTCACCAAAACTAGATGATTCTCAGTTCCACCAGAAACAAGCTCATAGCCCCTCTCACTCAAAGCCGACAACATATTAAGATTTTAGAGTTAAAACACAAGCAGTTAATAACTCTGGTCTTGCAAGGAGACCAACTCCTACGTTGTAGCAAGATCCAATATCTACTAGAAATGCCAGTTTTGTTCTCTTTTCTAAAGTACCTGTGCAAATTTTGTGCAATTACTGAGAACTTGTTGTTGATATGCTTTGTACTCTGCGTTGGAAAAAAATAAATTGAAATAACATCACAAATAAAATAAAATAAGAATAAACTAATCACTGATAATAATATTAATAAACACATGAATAATAAAATAAAGAATTAGAAATAAATAAATAAAGTTAAAGTAGCTTATTGATTTATTTGGTCGAGGCATGCTAGGCACTGAGCTTAAGAGTATTTCGCCACCACGAGTCAATCACTCGGTGCAAATCGTCTTCACAGCTAATGCTTTCTAGGATACAACAGCCACTTCTCACTAACTCTGCACATGAACTAGTGAGGCTATATAGGAACAACTTTATTAGATTTGCTCATGGGAACATTGCATTAACATTTATCTTATACTTATTTTCAAATGTTGAAAACTAGCGTATATGAAATATAATTTCTGACGTTGAAAAATCTTTCCTTGTAAGCCAAAAACTTGTGTTTATATAGCTGATTATGTAGTAGCTTTCTAAATTAATATAACCATTGCTTTGTATTCATTAAGAATGAATACTCATAATTTTAATTAATGACACCTATTAAAATTTTATTCTAATAGTCGAACAACCAAATGAACAATGGCCATATATCTTAAGATCAACTTTCAAAACGTTATCATTGAAGAAACTGTCAAGTAAATCTACATTGAATAATAATAATAATAATAACTTTGAAATAAACATAAATATAAATAAAATACAACAATCCCCCACATATTTCAAAGTTAATATTTTAATAAAATTGCTCGATGAGCGTGAGAATTCAATGCATTAGTACTAGTGCCTTTTGGACTATGAACTAGCACCTAGAGTAAATAAAATTTGAACCACAGGAATGTTGGTGAGATTAGAACCTCTATGAACCTTCATCCCAAATGTGACTCAGTGATCTTATCACTCACACTGTCTTCTTATCCAAAGTTGTTTGGTGCATTTTGGCCTTGCACCGTTACGTGGATTTCATGAGTGGCTCTAGAGAATTGCCCAAGCTCCCATAGAGGCAGCCTCACCTCCACCACTCACATAGGTGGATCTATCAAGTGTACACTACAGTCAAGTACACTACTCATTCATGAGCTATAGATTCATTAAGAGTATAAACTCACCCTTTATTTCGCTATAGTCTCGCACTATCCCTCTGATATTATTTTACACCATAAGGATGGACTAAAATGGATAGTGTTCAAATGACTGACAAGTGACTTGTTTTTACCCATATGAACCTAACCTTTGAGGAATTCTCAAATTTAGGTTGGGTTACCATCACTCTTAATATGTGAATTGGGCTTAAGCCTTATCCCTCTCAATGCATCCTCACTAGCTTTGCTTAGTGGTTTTGTCAAAGGATTCGCCAAATACATCTCTGATCTCAAACAATTTATCAAGAGAGCTCTTGAACACTTCATCTCATATACTGGTCTACTTGGATGATTTTCCAAGTGACAACACCACCATAAAAATTAAATATAGTTAACTTCAGAGTAGTCATCAACTACATCTGGATATCTCTACAATATAGACCGATCTATAAACTCAATTATTTTTAAGGATTGCCTGCATAGCAATTTCCTTTTCATCCCCCACAATTGTTGTAGGAGGCAAAACACTTTCACATATATGTTTGGTAGTCCCATAGTCTACCACTAAATTTTTTTTTCTTTTTATCACAAAATTAGTTTTAGTAGCTACTATCACAAAGTCAATTTATGTATCTATTTTGATTCTTTTATAGGTACAAAACCATTTTTTACTTCAATCACGTAAAGATGAACACGTCCACCATATGCTAATAATATTATAATCCTTCCGAAAAAATAGAGTGAGAAAATACAAGACTCAAATTCATGAAAGTCATTAATGAAATTAGTCTCTTCAACTTAATCTTAATAAATATAATAGATATCACAATTGGGACCTCTCCACTAGTGCCACTATGCCACAAGATAAAAAGAGTTCTAACAACATTTTCCTTATATTAATGCAAATAGTCATGATACACACACTCATTCTCTTCGCTTAAAGGCAATGCACACGAGATGCAAGTCATCAATTTCTCAGTATTCTATATATGTAAACTTAAAAGTATTTGGTAAGTATATTCCAATGCTCTTAAATCATCAATAAACAAACAGATAATTATATACACCTAATCAATTAATTTCACATATCTCTTTTAACCCTAGACAAAATTTTAAATATCTCATAAGCACAGATCAACATCAAATCTTATTCATATTTTGTTGGAAAGTTACCTTTTACTGACCACTATGAATTGTAGCAAAGAAGTTGCATCAAAGATTTGTATCAAAAGATGTTAAAATAATTATAATAATTATTCTAATAATCAAAACAAAATGATTCAATGACAGACATCAATATATATATAGTCTTTTTATATTTATCACAAAATTTTTTATATATATATTGTCTTTTCGGGCTTATAGCCTCGTTGATTAAAAAAAATATGAAATTAATCTCATTTATTCATGTTTCTATATTAAATAATACCTTGCTTAAATTTTCTTGGGATGCAATGCTTACATGTTATATTCATTTTTTGTCCATGAGATCTTGAACCGCCAACGAACCAAAATTCTTACCTAGCTAAGATTGCACTTCCACATGTTGAAATTGTGTTTATTATGTTATGTTTGACCAAATAGCAAACATCAACTCATCGATGCTTAGAACATCACGTGTAATTCCAATGGGTAGCTCATGAAAGATTGACATCCAATGACACATGTTACAAAAAGAGACAGTATTAGTTAAATTTTTTATATATATTGTCTTTTCGGGCTTATAGCCTCGTTGATTAAAAAATATGAAATTAATCTCATTTATTCATGTTTCTATATTAAATAATACCTTGCTTAAATTTTCTTGGGATGCAATGCTTACATGTTATATTCATTTTTTGTCCATGAGATCTTGAACCGCCAACGAACCAAAATTCTTACCTGGCTAAGATTGCACTTCCACATGTTGAAATTGTGTTTATTATGTTATGTTTGACCAAATAGCAAACATCAACTCATCGATGCTTAGAACATCACGTGTAATTCCAATGGGTAGCTCATGAAAGATTGACTCACAAATCCAATGACACATGTTACAAAATGAGACAGTATTAGTTATTCACCACTAAAATAAAAGAATCAACAAAATTCCAGCTTACATTTTTTTTTTAAGAAAAAAGCCAATTCTTGTTCTGGTATCAATGTATAAACCATTCAAAAATTACTCTTAAGATTGTTGGAAAAAAATAAATTGAAATAACATCACAAATAAAATAAAATAAGAATAAACTAATAACTGATAATAATATTAATAAACACATGAATAATAAAATAAAGAATTAGAAATAAATAAATAAATAAAGTTAAAGTAGCTTATTGATTTATTTGGCCGAGACATGCTAGGCACTGAGCTTAAGAGTATTTCGCCACCACGAGTCAATCACTCGGTGCAGATCATCTTCACAGCTAATACTCTCTAGGATACAATAGCCACTTCTCACTAACTTTGCACATGAACTAGTGAGGCTATCCAGGAACAACTTTATTGGATTTGCTCATGGGAACACTGCACTAACATTTATCTTATACTTATTTGTCAAATGTTGAAAACTAGCGTATATGAAATATAATTTCTGACGTTGAAAAATCCTTCCTTGCAAACTAAAAACTTGTGTTTATATAGCTAATTATGTAGTAGCTTTCTAAATTAATATAACCGTTGCTTTGTATTCATTAAGAATGAATACTCATAATTTTAATTGATGATACCTATTAAAATTTTATTCTAATAGTCGAACAACCAAATGAACAATGGCCGTATATCTTAAGATCAACTTTCAAAATGTTATCATTGAAGAAACTGTCAAGTAAATCTACATTGAATAATAATAATAATAATAACTTTGAAATAAACATAAATATAAATAAAATACAACACTCTGGAGTTGTAGCCTAAACCCACACAATAAAATGGAAAAAGATGTTACTATCAATATATGCAGCACACACATTATACATTCTCCCCAATTTCAACTATTTTCCAAAAAGGGAGGGAGACAAAGACAGGAAGTTATGGATTCAAATAATTTTGTTTCCAAGATAGGAAGTTATGGATTTAAATAATTTTGTTTTCAAGATGATTATTTAAAAGGAACAACTGAACAAGATAAACCATTTCAGCTACTTTTAGTTTGCTTTTAAAATGAACAAGATAATTTGCTTTTACTTTGCTCACCCCTACCATTTGGAATTTTTGAAAGTCACCTAAGCATCAAGAAAATCCAATTAGTATCACTCAAAATAGTGTCACTTCCAAATGAAACCCAAACAAACCTTCTTATAAAGCTAAAATGTAGAAAAAGCTTATTTCATATCCATTTTATTGTCTAGTTTGGTTGCAATTCATTATATATATAAAAAAAAGCACATCATAATATTCAGTCGTAGCTACAATATAGTAGGAGATGCCAAAGCTGTGATATAATGAGTTTTCTTCTTTAAAACAAAATATGGTACATGGGCTGAACATCGATCAAACTCTAATTTCCATACTATTAGTAACTGACTAGTCACTAAAAACACCAAAGAATCAAATGATATGATTTAATTTCAAAATTTGCAACTAATTTGCAGGTTAGGAAAGTGGAGATATTGAAATGGTACCCATGAAACAAGCATGGCTCATTCCGAAACAAAAACTTTTTCCAGTTACTTCAAAACAAAAACTTTGAAAAATATGCACAAGATTTGGAATTAAGATCACATAGCAACTCTAGACATTGCCTCATAAAAAATTAGAGTATGGTAGTAAAAGTAAGTAAAGCAAACCTTAATAGTCACAGATAACCTAGAATTATGCAATATAGAAGTCCAAAGAAAATATCAAGTGATTAAATATTATAATATAATAAGAATGAAAAGTTTGAGTTGAACTCTTAAGCTAATCCTAACATAACAGTTTACCGATATGTATCTATTTGTGAATACTATATACTTTAGCAGTTTTTGTAATCCAATTATAATAAGGATAATTTTATGATCCAAACTATGAATACTAAAAAAAAAAAGCAAATTAAATAGATCACTCAATACCTGACTATGACTATAAGCGCCATTGCTCCCTTAGGAATCATATCAAAAAATAATTACAAACAAAAGAGGAGGAATATTAAAATCCACAATTTAGAGACTCTTCATATCTAATCATCAGTAACAACAATAACTTCTACTCTCCGTTTCGTATGGTAGACTACTGCATTGCAAAAAAAGGGGTAAAAAAAATTCAGGTTCATTGACATCTTCAAATTCGATGTTGTATCCTTTCATTTAAATAATTTCATTATTATATGCTCAAAGGATTTGAGGAAAGTCAAATATACATTTTGATCACATTGAAAACAATGCTCCTCGAGTTTCACTTGTTACAGGAAGGGAACTATTAGCTACTATGTGTAGATGATTCAAGCTCTAATACATTTATTCCTTATGTACAACCATTAAGATAGATTGCTGTTACAATATACTTTAGCTATGTTAATGCTACTTAATTTTAGTTCATCCTCGGTACCTGAACAAAGCCGATGCCTCAACTTTCTCCAAATGCAAGAACTAAGAAATTTAATTGACCGCATCACATGATGCGCCGCAATATTATGTTAAGGCGCAGTTGGCTGCAACCGATCGCGACCGCAATCACGTGTGAACTGAAATCACCGACAAAACCGCAACGTAACGGCATTGCGGCCGCAACATAACGGCGAGCGGAACGGACGCATCACACAAAATGTCCCGCTTTTTCATGAAGCCACCTTCGTGACATCAATTTTTGTCCCCTTTATTATTTTTCAAACAAAAGATTCTTCACAGACCAGAAAAAGAAACAGAAAGATTCCCCAATCCCCATCAATCATCAATAATACACAAATGGTATACGGAGATCTAACATTTAACTTGAATACACCTATTTGTTCGTAAACTCTACCTCTCCGCTTGCTCTCTCTTCATTTTCCTCGTTGTTGTTGGCAAGAACTAAAGAAGAGAAGCTTTGCAAAGTGGGTGGTGGTGCCGTGGTGGTGGTGGCCGAAGGGAGAGGAAATACTCCATTCCCACCCAAAATCCTTGTCGCTGTGATCTCTGATCTCCACTTTCACATTTTCCATCTCCATTCAGATCATTGAAAGCCAACCGAGGAAAAAGTAAGCTCGTTTTGGCTTTGTTTTTTTCGATTTTTTCTTTTTTTGAGCAATAAGTGTAGATCTATGTACTTTGTGGCTTGAGGGAAGGAAGGTGTGGTTTTTTAATTTTGAAAAATAAAAAATGGGAAGATTGAGAAGAAGAATGATGCAGGTCGGATGAGTGGGCTCTGTCATTGTGCACGAAATGAAGAAGAAACCGTGGAAGAAGAAACCGTGCAAGAAGCAATCTTTCATTTTAATTATTAATATATAGTATATATCATTTGTAAAGAAGGTTGTAGAAGCATTTGAGGAAGCCCACGGTCCAAAGCTCCACACGGTGGCATTTTTCCTTTTTAAATTTTTTCTATATATTATATATAATATAATAATACATATAGATAGATGAGTAGAAGGCTGTAGAAGAATTGAAGACCACCACATGGTCCACGAGTCTAATGATTTGACTTTTTCCTTTTTAATTTTTTCTATATATTTTATATAATATAATAATATATATAGATAGTAGATGAGTGTGTAACTTCAAAGGCCTTTTGAAGTTTTACTTTATATATATATATATATATATATATATAACATATGCAAATTAGGCTTAGCAAATTTTTATTTTTAAATTTGGGAGGGGATAGACAACAGGCAGTGATTAGAACTTATATTAACATAAAAATAAAATATATTAAGTAAAGAGTGTTTTAAATGTATTTTTATTTATATAAAATAGGTATAGAAGGAAAAAAATGAGGATGTGAATTTTATTTTATTTTAATATTTATATATAATGTATTTTTTAGTTAAATATTTTGTGTTAAATTAATTAGCTTGGCATATTTAAATTTTTTCTTAAATGAGGATGTGAATTTTAGTTTATTTTAATATTTATATATAATGTATTTTTTGGTTAAATATTTTGTGTTAAATTAATTTGCTTGTCATATTTAAATTTTGTCTTAAATGAAGTTATTAATTACTACATATTTCTGTGAGCTATAAACTTTACAATGCCACCAAGAGAAGAGTTTCCCACAGGAGATTGAGGGTGCTCCAAGTGATGATATTGGATGGCATTTTGGAGAACCTATGACTGGCACAAATCGAAACAATATTAGATGTAAACTCTGCAATAGAGTAATAACGGGTGGCATTACTAGATTGAAGCAGCATATAGCACATTACAAAGGGCAAGTGTCTGGTTGTGCTAGAGTTACAACATTGGTCCAACAAAGCATGATGAAACTCCTTGTGGACGGAAAAGCAAAGAAAATTGACTCCAAAAAAAGAAAGGAAGAATTTGAAGCACGTTTAAGAGTCACGATTTATGAAGATGACATAGAAGATCATATTGATGAGCAAATAAGGTTGGCTACAAGAAAGTATAGCATCACAACGAGAGTGGGCTGATAGACAAATTCATTCGTGCAACAAACTGGAGGATTTAGCAACATACATGAGCCTGGTGGAAGCTCCCGTGCAAGTGCTGGTGGAGCTGCAACATCACAAGATGCCTCTTTTACTTTGAGGTCTGCTGATATAAATCTTGTGAGAAGCAAAAGCACAAAGCAGCCAAAAGTTAGTACCAACTTAATGAAAACACTAAGGAAGAAACTCGGAGAAGTCAGCAAATTTATTATTTATGAGCGCTTTGCCCATGAATTTATCTAACTCTCCTGGTGTGCATAATTTAATTGTTGTCACGAGGTAGGCCGAGGAGTTAAGTGCCCAACTCCTCTATGAAATTTCGATGTGTATCTAGAAGTCAATATAAAAATATGCGTGCATGGATAAAACTGGGCTGAAAAGCACATGGAATGAGAGAGGTAGATAATAATGTGATGGTTGGATGCATGAAGATAAACCATACACATATTATGAATCTTTTAGTGTACTGTAGTAAAGGAACAATTTTCCTGAAATCTATTGATGCTTCTAGTGTTGACAAAAGAGATACAAATTATTACTTTCAATTGCTTGATAAAGTTGTTGAGGAAATAGGAGAAGAGTATGTGGTCCAGGGTTACGATAATGAAAAAGCAATCGAAGCAAATGTAAAAATTGATGGAAAAAGGCCACATCTCTGTATTGGATCGCATGTGCAGCTTCCACTGCTTGGATCTTTGCTTGAGGATATAGGAAAGAAGAAAATGTGAAGAATATTAGATGAAGCAAAGATTGTGACATCTTTCATCTATAATCATATATGGATCAAATCTCATGAAAAATATACTGAGGAAGAGAGATTGTTCGTCTCCGAATTACTAGGTTTGCAACACAATTTTTACAACTTCAAGCAATTGTGAAGCAAAAAACAAGGGTTAAGAAATATGTTCAACTCAAGAATTTAGAAGATCTAAATTTGGTAGAGAGAAGAATGGACCAAGATCTCAAGCACGGAATATTGTTGTAAATAATGACTGACCAAGGCTAATGATATATTGAAAGTATTTGAGCCTATTGTAAAAGTTTTGAGACTGCTGATGGTGATGAGAAGCCGATAATGGGTTTTATTTATGAAGTCGCTGGATCTAGCCAAACAATCTATTCAACTAAATTCTCGTTATCACAAAGAGGGTACAATGAATTAATAGATGAACTGGAGATTCATGCATTGTGATCTTCATTCGCAGTACATCAATTTAATTACTAATTGATACTTTTTATCATATTTATAATTCATAGACGCATACACTATAATTTATTAACTTCTTTTTCAGGCTATTTTCTTAACCCTACAATTTCAATATGGAGTTGAACATGGACTGATGTATATAAAGAAACATTTGATGGAACAAACAAAGGTGATCATGAAATTGGAAAGAAATATAGATGATCAAATTAAAGCATTAAATCAAAGTTAGTAATAAATTTTACATTGCAATTTAGTACTTATAATTTAATATAATATATTTAGATATTGATATGTTATATTGTTGTATATAGTTATCACTTTTCGTGAGAGATGAAAGAAACTTTGAACACCACAAGCTCAAAGAGCTTGGAATCAAATGAATCTGTGTAAAGTGTATTGTTTTTCTTTGTTTTCCATTTTAATGCAAATAAATTTATTTTAGCTTTTATTTTTTTGGTAACTAATAATTTATTTATTTTATTTGATTAATTTAAATAGTCAATGGTGGTTGATATTTTTGCAATGTGCTCCTCAACTCAACGTGTGGCAAGAAAAGTTCTAAGTCAAACAACTTCAGCCACAAATTGTGAAAGAAATTGGAGCATATCAGTTATATCCATACCAAGGCAAGGAATAGACTCAAATATAGGAAATTGCAAAAACTTGTCTTTACATTTTATAATATGAAGCTGAAAATGAGGCATGAAATGAGGAGAAGTCAAGAAGAGATTGAAGCTAGTTATAATCCAATTAATCTTGACTACATTTTTCAAGATGATGATCCATTGTCACCATGGATTGAAGAAAGAGAAAATCCACTATTAGAGGGAGTACAAAATGCCGAGTGGTTGCCTATAGTGGATACTGATGATGAAAATGTGGAAGTTGGTGATGATGATGCAAATTCTGAAAACAGTGGTGGTTTAAGTCCACCAAGTAACAATAGTGGTAATGGTGGTGATAATGTGGAAACTGAAAATAGTGATGATGAGGGTGATGGCAATGATGATGGTGATGGTGATGAGCAAAGACGGAATGATCCATATCATGAGGTGCCATGTAATAGGCATGACAAAGGCTTAATTATAGATATGACCACTTATAATAGGCGTGATATGCCTTCTGATAGTTCCCTTGATAGTAGAAGAATTGGCTCACAATCGAAAAGAGGAAGAAGACAACAAAACATTGCAATTGAAGAATCTTCCAGCCTAATATTGAGCAAAGTTTAAGTGAATTTAGTATTGATGATTCGCCTAAAGTCATCAAGGGTATTATCCACCATATTATCAGCATCCATATCCTTACTTTGGCCAATATACAAGTGGTCAAATTCCACCATATCACCAATTATCAATGAATTACCAATATCCTTATTACCAACAAACTTATTGCTGGATTCTTTTTATGGCTTTGGCCAAGGAGATACACAAGGTGACGAAAGCAATGAAAGTGGAGGTTATGATCCACGCTGGCCATTCTACCATGTGGTAATAGACATCATGTAAGTTTTATTTGACTTATTTTCCCTTTCTTATTTTAATTATTTATTTTAATTTTAGTTTTACTAATATTTATATTTAGTTATATTTATATGTGAAGAAAAAATATCGATTCTCTTAAAATATCAATATTCTAATTATGATTTATTATTATGTTTTATTTTGTAGTGAAGTGATATCTCTAAAATTGTGGTGTGCTTTGTTCATTCCATGGGCTAATTAGTGACTTGATCACAATACAAGATGTTGAGTGATCCTCTTAGCAATTCTAATTCTATTGTATCATTTAAAAAACATGAGAAGTGTGTATTTAATATGTTAGAGACACTATTTTATGTCAAAAATGTTGGAGACTTGTTTACTTTGGTGATATAATTGTTGTACTTCTCTTCTTTTTACATTTTGTGCAAAAAAATCACGCCGCAATGGTCAGCAATCCGTGCATCGCAAAGAGCTGCAATGCTCGCGACCGCACGTCGCAGAATCGCAACCGCAAATCAACGACCGCAACCGCAATTTAGAACACTGGCAAGAACTGACAAAGATGAGATGGTCATAATAAGCAAGTTAGTGTCCAGAACTCAAACAATAGCAACCCATGTTCAAACCGACAGAACCAAATCATTAAAAAGAGAGAGAGAGAGGGAAACATAGAGAAGGAAAAGAAAGGGAAGCCATAGCCTCCATCGCGTCACTACTGCGACCCCCTCCCTTTCATCATCATCACTCAAACTACTATCACTCTTCACCCATAAGCCACCACCTCGACATTTGCACCCCATACATCGTCCCACGTTGAACTGCACTGCCATGAGCCACCTACGCCGCCGCGCCACTGCTCTCATTCTCCTTCCTCGACCGCGGTTGTGACAGTCCAGTCACAGCACCACGTCTCCCTTTTTTCATATATGCCTTTTGACCTTTATACGAGCTCAGCCACCGTTCGCTCGAGCTCCGCATTCCAACCACCCATGGTTTTGCGATGCCACTAGCACTCCACGAGAACCGCGCATAGCCACTCCCCCAACTGCGCGTGCGCTCCCTCTCTCTCGCCGGCCTTATCCAGCGTAATCACGCCAAGGTGCAAATGTCACCACCCAGCTCGTTGTGCCTGTGCCCCTCTTCCTTGGGCTCCACTGCCATGGGCCCCCTCTCCCTGTTTTCTTCTGCGATAGCTGCCTCCCTCCTCCTGACATGCAAAAACCTCTCTCAATCTCTCTCTCATCCTCTCTTTCTCTGTAGTTCACAAAACCCTACCCTATGATATTTCAAAATGTTGTTCCTAAACTCTCTGTCTCGAGAACTTTCTTTTAGTAATCCTAATTATTGTTTTTTATTTATTTAAGTTTTATTCTTTAAGTTGGTTTTGAATTGGGACGTTAGTTATTTTCTTAAATAATAAAAAAAAGACTTAGCATTTTCTTGAAAGGCTTTTTTTAGCGCACTTTTAATAGTTTGGGCTCTTAAATTTTCAGACTCCGTCATTGAAAAGACAATTTTATTTGGGTTATTGTCATTTTTTTAAAAATAAATTTCGGTAAGAAAAAAAGTCACTTTCTTAGCTTTTGGTGTGTTTAAAAAAAATATATTGTAGTCAGAACCTTGATATCTTTTAGCTTTGATCATGTTATTTGTTTATGTTTTGCTCAAATTTACTATGTGGCAGTTATCTGTTAGCTTTGCCAGTTCATGTTGGAATTAATGTAAAAAATAATTGAACATATTTCATGTTTCTTTCTTGTAAATAAATATTTTTTTGAAAAATAATTTCCTGTGTAATGATCAACAAATGGTGATTGAGTAACAAATGTTATCTTCACTGCTGTTGAATCACAAAGATTTAATGAGTAGGCAAGTGCTAACTTGAATCTTATGCAAGAGCGAGTTTTGTTTTCAAAGAAAGAAGGAAAGCTATCAGGTAGAAAAAGAAAGAAGGACCGCCAAGAATTAAAAATTATCAAAAATATCTTTAAAAAATATTACGGTGGTTATAAACACCACTATTTACTTTAATAGCCATTATTTATCAATTAGCTAAGAAAAGGTACTATCAAAGCCTACACTTGCAAAAAAGCGTGGCCAAAAGTTACTTTAATAGCCATTATTTATCCAATATTCCACTTTTGTTTCCATTTTCAAGGGAATACAACTACAATTGTGCAAGTCCCAAATTCAATTGAAATAAAAAAAGGCACAAAATATACTCTATTTACCTTAGTTAATTGTTTTTATTATAATATTAAAAAATCAAGAGATAACACATCCTCTTAAAAGAGTTGACATTTAATTTGAGCTTTCCATCCCCATTTAATGAGCATTGAATAGAAAAATTTTAGTTAATATTTTTTAATATTTTATTGATATATATTTTCACAAATATTAAATAAGGTAAATAAAAAATTTTAAAAATAAAAGAAATTTTTACATATATCAATAGATATTTTACCACATCACCTATCGACTAGCTAAATTCAAAATTGAATAAAATGACTAATTTTGAGGATTAGTATAGTTTAAACATCTAATTAGAAGATTTAGAAGTTAAAGTACCTATTCGTAACTAGCTAAAAGTTTAAAGAATAAGAATGCTCTTTTTTTTCCCCTATTTTATTAAAATATAGTAAAAAAAGGAAAAAAAAATAGGAACAGTAAATAACAGCGGTTATAAACCTCCATAATTTACCTAAAATGGCCATCTTTCATTAAAATTATGGCGGTTAATTAAACTATTGTAATCTACTATACATTGTGGTGGTTTTGAAGAACCGTTGTCATTTAACTGCCATTTTTTTCACTAAAATTATGGCGGCTAGAAAAAGTGCCGTAATTTCCCTGCTATAATTCACACTTTTTTTTATAGTGTATAATGTTGTATAGATTAAGGAAATTAAAAGAAGATTTTATTTTAAATGCGTCGCCAATTCATATTGATTCTTTCATTTATGGATACTATGTGTACCTATTTTATGCTTGGGTCTACTCCTTTTTTACTTCTTCAATGAATATACACTTATAAGACTTTGTTTCTATTATATATATACATATTAGTTGAATCTAATCCTTAGTTATATTGTGTTTGTTCATTGTTACAATACAAATAATTTCCATAGATCACAATGCATTTCACCTATTCCAATCTATTTCTTTGTTGCATGTTGGTTGTTGCTACTTATCAGGTTATAACACAAACAAAAAAGGAAGGGTTCTGCTATCTATCTTGCTTCCCTTGCTGTTTTTCTTTCTTCTTTTTTTTTTATGTTGTGATTTTTCAAGCTTTTGTTTGATGTTTGTCATTGGTTTTTGTGCTTAGTCTAGGTATGCTTAAGTTGGAACAACACAAAAAAAAAAAAAGACTTATTTGATGCTTTTTATGATGGTGTAATTTATAGATTATTGGTTGTGACTATGTAAGGGGTCACAATAAACATGGCATGTATAGGGAGGCTAGGAAATTTAACAACATATGAAGAAGGATAAGGAGCCAATATATAGTGTATTTATCTCTGAACTTAGAAACAACTCCTTTTGGATGTTAACTAGAAAAAAATCAAAACAATCATGGAAGGAACAAACTCACAAAAAGTTCAAAACACTCCGGTCTGGTGATCGCTATAACGGTCATAAGTGAAAACGCTTGGGGACGGTTAGGTCATTCGATGACTAATGACCACTATAGTGGTCATACACCGCTATAGCAGTCCCCCCCCCCTTTAAAATGCAACAACGTTAGAAACAATGTAGTATCATTTAAAGAACCCCTTTTCCCTATAAAAACCCTCTCAACTCATGAAATCACCCCCAAAAGGCCAAAACTCTCATCCCAAACTCTTTCCCTCACATTTTCTCTCAACCCTATTCAAATCTATCTTTCCTCAAGTTTCAAGGTATGTGTTTGTTAATAGATTTTGGCATCTTTTCTCCCATTTCCTTCATGTTCTTAGTATCGGTTATTATTTTCTCTCATTGTTGTCAAGTTGGGGGGTGCTCCCCCAATATTGTTAGGGTTATTTTAAAGTTATCTAGATGTTATTAGAATCTAGAGTTTTATGATTGTTATAGTCGACGTTGGTGTCCTCCCAGCTCCCTGGAGCTCAGTTGGTGTTGACACTATCTCTTCCTCCCCCTTCAGGTGAGTGGGTTTGACCCCATTGCCTTAGTTGTATCATTATGAGTAAATTTCTTGCATTATGATTATTACATATGAAAATAGAGATGAGATTATGATTTTATCCATTATGTTGCAATAGCAAAAACTATGATTTTATGATGATGGCATGAAAGAAGTATATTTTAGAAAACCATGGGACCGTGATTATTATGTTGTATGCTATGGAAAATATTTTGCAAGTTTGGGAAGATATTTATTAAAGAAATTATATGATTTAAAGAGATTTATGATAGTGTAAAGTATATGTTATAGATTTATGATTTTCCCATGCTTTAAGACTTGGTATTTTATTAATCGTTTTTATTGAAATGTTAAGTTGAGCTAAGCTAAGGAATAAATGATTTAGCAAGTTGCTATTTTATCAATTATGTTTTAAGAGTTTATGATATCACTATGATTTTAAGATTTTATTCTATACTATGTTTTAGATTACCCAGTTAAAATATATCGGGAGAATGTTGGATAGAGTATGATTTAATTTTATGAATAGAAATGTATATCTTGATTTTTAGAGTTTTTATGATTATGAATCCTTTTATTTTGAAGAATGATATCATAATTATTAAGTTATGAAAATATGTTAGCTTGATATGAATTTAGAACTTCAGTTTTATGGCACGAAGAGGTACGAAATTTAGTATGATTCCTAGCAACTGCCAGATACATATTTTGTGGGCTTGAAATCAGAATGCCTACAAGTGGTGAACCCTTGGGCTCAATTTTCACAATCACATTTATGATGAAGTCAGATTGTTAGAGTCATATGAGTCTAGAACTCTCAAAGTACTAAGATTTAAGGGCTCGCGTTCGCGAGGGACGGAGTACCCACCCTTTAAATTTAAATGATTTTATATGTATTCAACGATTTCATGATTTTTTAAGAGTAGAATAACTATATAGAGTTTTAAACCCAGAGAAGAGCCTAAAATAGAGTTTTAGAGAAATAATTAGTTTTTATGATTTAGAGATTAGACAATAGCTATAGAGAAACAAACATTGAGTTAACGGCTGGGAAAAATGATCGTTAACCTTAGTACCAAGTTGTCCTGAGGGACAATCTCACAGAGCAGAGATGGAACCTAGTTAGGTGTCCAATTCGGATCCTTGAAGGATCCTAGAGATCAGAAAATTTGCTATTCTATGGTTGACATGCATAGCTAGAGAATATATTGTTATGCAATGTATAACTAGAGATCCATGTTTTTTTATTAGAGTATTGGTATTTATGTTTTCAGGGATTATTTAAAATTTCAGAGAATATTTGATTTAAGAGCTATTATGTATATATATGGAAAATGATTTCTTGTTACACTAAGAATTTAGAGATGTTTTTCTATGAATTTATAAATACAGAGATACATTTTCTATTTATAGTTATGGATATGAATTTCAAATGGTTTGTTATTATTGCATGTATATTATATTATATTCAGTGGTTGTCCCATGTAGGTGATGGGTGAGAGCTCAGTCACTGAGTCTATTAACTCACCCTTTTCCCTTCCTCTCATAGTTGCAGGTTCAGAGATGATTCAGATTCATAGATGCAACTATCTCCAGTGGTGTGTCTTTCTTTGCAATAAGACCTAGAGTAGGACTATGTTAGAGTATGGTACTCTAGTAGATGTGCAGGCAGGATCCAACCATGCATTACTTTCAAATTATGTATTTAAATGTAGAGATTTAAATATTTATGTATATGTTCTCAGAGTCTAAGTATGAAATTGAAATGTAAAGTATGGATAAAAATTTATGTAAATAGCTAGAGATGAATTAATGATTTGGTTTTCAAGTGTTAAACAGATTTTCAGAGACTGATTAAAAGAACTATAGAGCTTGTACACTAGAGTATTTCAGATTTATTATTTGAAAAATCAGATCATGAATAGATATTTGCCTAAAGATTTAAATGAAACTAAGTTTTAATAATGAATATTTTTTATATGTTATGCACTTAGAGAGAGACATGTCACCTAGAAGGCTTACGTGAGGATGGAATTCCTCACGTCCTGGTCACATTCCCAAGTTGGGTTGTGACATTTCCCCTTACTTTCCTTCCTTTCCCAATCCTTCCTCTCTATTTCTTTTTAAACAAACACATAATCAATGTTGGGTGGCCGAGGATGGTGGGTGGTGACTGGTAAGGAGGGAGGATGGAGAGTTGATGAGAAGGATGGAGATCAGACCCGAAAAAAATTGAGATGGAATGTTATAAAAATATTCCTTTTTAATGGTTCTTAGTTTGAAGTACCCACTTGAAAAAACTATACAGTATAATGACTTGATTATGAATTTTTAAATTACAGAAACCTAATTGAAAATTTAGTAAAATTATATGGACCATTAAGACAATTAAAACTTATCAAGATTGTACTCTAAAAATATATGATACTTTTTAAAAATAATTAAAACTTATCTAAAACTAGGACTTTGTAATTTTTTTTTATTGAATTAGATTGAATTTAAAATTATTATAAGCCTAAATTACTTTGATTTTCCACGAGCTTTATTATAATTATATTCGGCACTCCCTTATTCGTAAAGTTGCCACAAAATATTTTTGAGATTTACTAAAATTACACTACTTCCTCTATAACTATTGGTTCCTTAATTTAAATTACAAAAATATAATATGTGACACATACATATGATTATTAATGACAAAATTATAACATTTGGCAATATTTGATATACAGATTAGGATCAAGAATTGGGATGGAAGTCAAACTCGCGACCTCCTGTCACTAATTGAGACATGGAAAGTCTATCATTAAATTGTAGGCTCATTTGCGAATTAAAAATTCTTTTATTATAAGTAATAATTATATGCTTCAGACTCACACATAAAAAAAGGGACATTTTTGCCTATTTATATATATCACACAAAATATTATAATTTTTTCATTAATAATAATATACAAATCATTATATGTTATATTTTTTATCACTTAAAATAATGAATTAATAATTATAGGGGAGATTAGTATAATTTTAACAAACTTCTATGACCTCTAATGACAAGTTTACAAATTGAAGTGTATCGAATGTAATCAGTAGCGGAGCTTGAATAAAAATTTTGGAGGAGCCAAAATGATTCATGAGATATAATTAAATTGTAATAATAAAATCAAATTAAAATTAATTGTATATCTATATATAAATTTTATAGCAAATAACTAATTAACATGATACATATTAATGTATATTTGGATTAATTATGATATTAAAATTATTTCAATAATTGAATGCATTTATGATCGATTATTTCAAATTCAATTTTTTATTTGGTTGTACTAGCTTAAAAGTAATTTTTAAGTGGCGTTTTTTGTTTGGATTATATGAAAATAGTGACTTTTATATGATAAATTACTAAAAAATGTACCAAATGATTTTCTATATTTATAATATTTTTCTACTTAGGATTATTTTAATAAAAGCATTAAAATGCTAAAGTAATTTATTTTTTCTTATAATAAAAAAATTGAAAATCTGTTTTCACTTATAAATGAATTTCAGACTGAAAATTAAATTTTTTTATCCCAACATGCAAAGTTATTCTAAATTTAGATGAAAAAACATTTTCTTTCTACATTATATTCCCAAATATACATATAATATTGTCAAAAAATTTATAAGCATCCTTAAGAATCAAAGTAGAGCACAAAATGAATAAATTCATTATTTGATTGAATTTGCTCTTATAATTATTTATCTAATGTAAAAAAAAAAACTAAAACAATACTTAATTATGATGTGATCTTTTTTATATTTAATTAAAAGACAAGTTGATAGATTTTAAGTTTAAAAAAATTTATTTATATAGAATAACATAATCTATATAAAATAACATATCAGATTTTTTTATTTATTATACATATTTAATTCTCATACCAATTATTTGAAAAATTATACATATACATCAAGATATAATTGGATTACATTATATAAGTTTCTTACATTCTCATTACATTTAAATTTTTTTTCTTTATATATATATATATAAAAGTTTTTGAAAAAAATTTGGGAGGGCCATGGCCCCATTGTCCATACAAAGCTCCGCCACTGAATGTAATTGCAGTGCACCTCGAATATGATCATTGTAATTTTATTTTATTTTAAGGTACCAAAATTTTTACTATTCCACAATGCAAAAACACCAGCTGACATATGACGTAAAGATTGTGGTCCTATGAAGATAAAATTAATGGATCCTTACAATCAATCAATCGAAGAACTTAAGTATATATGTATCTTTCAATTTTTAAATGAATCAAATAATTTTTATTCTGTATTGTTAATTTAATTAACTAATATGAAGCAAACCAATCCAAGACAACATAAATAATTGTGGTCCTGGATATGAATATGGGTCAACACAATCAATCAATGATCAATTAATATTAGTTTCCGTTAAATCAATCAATTAATAATGAGAATCAAACCAATAAACTAATATATAGATGGCACATTGCTTTACTAGTCAACCAATCAAAACTATTTTATAAATATCATTTACTAATTATAGAGCAAGCAATAAGTTATTTCGCTATTAAAGTGTTGACTATATTTGTTAAATATTCTGCAGTTATAGATTTATTCTCAAGTACTATTCATTAATAACTGCATAAAGTAAGGACAAAAGAAAAACGTTGAAGTATTTGACGTAAAAACCAACAAATACTGCCTTGTTTTAAGTCAACATCCGTTGTGACTTAAAAATTGGATTATTGTCGAGTCTTCATTCTTTGCTGAATAGAAATTACTCACAATTTTGGGTCAGTTAGTTATTCTTAAAGTAATGAAAAATTCTCATATCTGATACTCGATTTTTATCTTACCACGTTGGAGTCTTTTAACATTATATTTGATATAAGTAAAACTATTTTTTTTCTAACTTTTATATTATGAAATCTATCTAAAAAATATCTTTAAAATCGAGCACTGTTGTGAGTAAGAATCAAATATTCATGATTCTTTTATGACAAATTTATTAAAGTTAACTAAGTGTACTTAACCACAATCCACAAACCAATAAATATTAGCCAAATCACTCAAGGTACAAATAATTGTTTCATTCAAGTATTTATATTAGTTTTTTGGTACAATCGTTATTAATAGAACCTTTTAATAATTGTCTTAGACAGAATTTAAACTTTAATCCTCTTCTTGAGTGTAGCCTTAAAACATCCCCAATTATAATAGTGGTTAGTGTAATAATTCCGATTCCGAAAATCATAATTAAATGAATAAAAGCTACAAATTTACTTATCAAACTAAGGCAGTTATAAGATTTTAATTTTAATACAATTATGAAAAAACATTATATTTAGCGTTGAGAGCACGAGGAAAAGCTCGGGCAACCGAAAAAAAATTCCCGAGCTCCTTGTATAAATTTCAAGGGTCTAAAATTAATTTGACTTTTTTTTTCGGTTGGTTATTTGAGTTATCTTCTAAAAATACATTTAATGTCCTTTGGCCACAATAAATACAATAATTATAAGAAAATAAGTTCCCATACTACTCATAAGATAATTTCCGTATGGCATGGTCAACCTTATAAAGCCCCAAACATACCCACCAAAACCCAAATTTGACCTCCCCATCATCTTCACCATCACCATAACTTCTTTCTCTTGCATGCCTAGGAAAACATCAGCAAAACTCTCCACCACCTTCATAAGATCAATCATTCCTCTCCACCTCCTCTTCCTAAACATGACTTTATCCCTTGAATAAAAGAAAAGTTTTGTAGCCCTAGAAGCACCGCGACCAAGGAGGAGGATATTTGGCTTAGAGTTTGATCACTCACTAGGTTGAAAGCAACATCAACAAAGGTAGGTGGCGAAATCTATCTCTCCATTTAGTAAACTTTACATGGTTTTCTTATGTTCATGTCTCCCGGGGCCCTTGACGCTTGAGCTAAAAAGGAATCTATCTGATGCACGTTTTGGGAGCTAATTAAGTTAGATGTGATCAATGAGCTTGAATGCATGATTATGTGAGGAAAGAGTTAATAAGAACCCTCTTGTGTATGATGGATGATGGAAAATGTTTTTGAGGATGCTGTTTATGATTGATAATAGATTGTTAAGTGAGCTAAAATGATATTGGGTGTGAGAAATTAGTTTATGAAGTTACTATGGAAGTGTATTAACTTTCTTGGTAACTGGTAGATTAAAGGGAGTGACAAAAAGGGGAAGAGAACATGCAGTGTTTTGGATTTGGACACTAACATCTTAAAAAATAACAAATTTGATGCATTGGAAAGTGAATGAATGAGATAGGGCCAAAACAATTAGGTGACAAAATCACCCTTTAGCAAGAACCTCAGAAAATTTTTGCAAAACCCCCTTTCACATAACATACTTTGTGTTTTGACAATATATCTAAAGCTAGAAAACCCCAAAATTGATGGAATTAATTCTGTTTAAAAGTTAAGTAATAGAGTTATTATCTCGTAAACATTTAGATTAAAAGGATTTAAAATGAGGACCTTGTAAGTTTTATAAGTTGGCTGTCTTACGTAGAATCCAAAACAGAACAACTTGTCTTGTACACTGCGTAACTCAAGTTAGATAACTACAACTCAATTGGGACTAACCTTTTGAAAAAGTTGACTCAGAGGTAAAAGCCTGTGAAAAATCAAGCCTAAAGAACATAAGGTGAATTCCCAGCAAATTGTGGAACTTAGCTATCTTCGATAGAATTCTACATAAATGGGCTCTCTAATGTGTATTGTAAAATTTGAGTTAGGCCTCCTCAGATCAGCTGAAACTAATTTATAATACTAATATTTCAGCATTCTATGAGGAAAATATTATTTTTAAGAAGTATTATTTTAAAAAAAATGAAACTGCAATTATGACAAATTATTAGAATATCATTGACAGTCATCAGTATTTAATAGTAGGATTGCACTATAAAAATTAACTATATTTAAAATTTATTGGCATTTAATTAAATCTATAATACTAATATTCAACATTCCTTTGCGTTTTTTAGGTGTAGCTACTAGAGTAATTTAGAGCCCACAAATTTCACAAATTTAATAACTAATATTTTTTTTAAAAAAATTATAATCATAAATATTATATATCGTTAATTTACTATCATTGATTTATATAATTTCAATATTCATAATGATAATTCTATATTAATTTATGTAATTTATATAGCTTACTATAGTGAAAGTGCTAATATATTCCTACATATTAATTAATATATTAATTAATATAGCACACTAATATTAAAATGAAATGCTTTGAAAATATAAAATTACTTAGGAGTAGTATTTGAAGAAAAAATTACTTTATTGAAACGTGAAAATGACAGATATTTTAAAATATAAAATTGTATGAAAGTAGACAGATATTCTAAAAAAGAATGAGTATTATGCATATTTATGTTTCAGATATCAAAATACTTTTCATTTTTCTTGGAATTATTTTAATAAATTCGTAAATAAACTATACAGATTCAAATCCTTGTGAGAAATAGGGAATAAGGATCCATGATGAGGATAATGATGGGAAAATGAGACAAAATTCTAGATGGGGAGAAGGTGTACTGTGTGAGGCATATCTCATCTCTTATGGATACATATTGTCATCCATATTAATGGTATATGATAGTGCAAATATATATCCACTTATTTTATTTCATTATTTATCAATTTCAACTATCGAAACATGCAAAATTTTCATAAAATAGGTTTCTTATTGTTAGTTAAAGGTCATCTATCGATATTTTCTCAACTTTATAAATATGATATTCAAAAGAAGATAAAAAAATAGAATGATCCATCCATCATCTATAATATACAATCTATCTATAATTTATAATACTAATATTTCAACACTCATTTGGGTCTTCTAGGTGCAACAAGAGTGATTTAGGGCCCATATTTTTTAAGACGTTAATTATTAATTATTTTTTTTGAAAAAAAAAATTGCAATCATGATATATTATTAGAATATCATTGACAATCATCAATTTTTAATAGCAGGATTGCACTATAAAAATTAAATACATTTAAAATTTATCAGCATTTAATTAAATTTATAATCTACAGTACTAATATTCAACACTCATTTGGGTTTTCTAAGTATACCTTCTAGAGTAATTTAGAGCCCACAAATTTCATAACTTCAATAATTAATATTTTTTAAAAACGTATACTCATAATTATCATATATCATTAGCTTACTATCGTTGATTTATATAATTTCAATATTCATAATAATCATTATATATTAATTTATGTAATTTATATAGCTTACTATAGTGAAAGTGCTAATATATCCCTACATATTAATTAATATAGCACACTAATATTAAAATGAAATGCTTTGAAAATGTAAAATTAATTAGGAGTAGTATTTGAAGAAAAAATTACTTTATTGAAACGCAAAAATGATAGATATTTTAAAATATAAAGTTGTATGAAAGTAGACAAATATTTTAAAAAAGAATGAATATTATGCATATTTATGTTTTAGATATCAAATACTTTTCATTTTTCTTGGAATTATTTTAATAAATTCGTAAATAAACTGTACAGATTCAAATTCTTGTGAGAAATGGGGAATAGGGATCCATGATGAGGATAATGATGGGAAAATGAGACAAAATTCTAGATGGGGAGAAGGTGTACTATGTGAGGCATATCCCATCTCTTATGGATACATATTGTTATCCATATTAATGGTATATGATATTGTAAATATATATCCACTTATTTTATTTCATTATTTATCAATTTCAACTATCGAAACATATAAAATTTTCATAAAATAGGTTTCTTATTGTTAGTTAAAGGTCATCTATCGATATTTTCTCAACTTTATTAATATGATATTCAAAAGAAGATATAAAATAGAATGATTCATCCATCATCTATAATCTATAACTTATCTATAATTTATAATACTAATATTTCAACACTCATTTGGGTCTTCTAGGTGCAATGAGAGTGATTTAGGGCCCATATTTTTTAAGACATTAATTATTAATTATTTTTTTGAAAAAATAAAATTGCAATCATGATATATTATTACAATATCATTGATAATCATCAATATTTAATACAAGATTGCACTATAAAAATTAAATGCATTTAAAATTTATCAGCATTTAATTAAATTTATAATCTATAATACTTATATTCAACACTCATTCGGGTTTTCTAAGTACACCTTCTAAAGTAATTTAGAGCCCATAAATTTCATAACTTCAATAATTAATATTTTTTTAAAAAAAGGATACACATAATTATCATATATCATTAGCTTACTATCATTGATTTATATAATTTCAATATTCATAATAATCATTTTTGATATCTGGGCAATTTATGCTGAAATCTACATAGCAAAAAATGTTGTATATTTTTTTGATAACCTTATATATTGAAGTTATTTAAAATAATTAGTGATAAATAAAATAAATAAATAATCAAAAGTAATTTTAAATTCCATAGTTTATTTTTCAAGATATAGATGTTTGAAAAAAGTTTAAATTAGATAAGTTATGTTATACATTACCTATATACTCCTAATTATCAATTAATTAATTAATATATAATATTGATTAATTAATGTATAATTTTTGTACCTGTTGATAAAATGATAGCTATATATATAATAATAATAATATAATAATAATATGATCCATTATATTTAAATCAATGTATTTGTTAACATATAATATTTGTTATAAACTAGAAATTTAGCTTTGATATACTAAAATGAAGTAAATAACTCATTATATAATAAGAGTATTCACTATGGAGCCTAGATTTTGGTTGGGCCAAGCTTTATTGAAAATAGACACGTAGGAATTACTTTCTACTAAATATCGCGAAGAATGAGCACAAGTTGCATAATTAAACATTATCTTAAAGTAAGTGCACAAATGCAAAAGAATTAGCATGAATAGGATTCTAAGACCTATGGATTTGTTTGAAAGGATTGAATTAGATCTAGTTGATACGCCTCTAGATGATTATAACTTCATTATATATGTGGGCTACATCATGATGACTTGTATGCATGTATGTAAAGATATTCTTGTATATTCATAATGATATGATCTTGCACAGAGTCATGAATGATGAAATGACATGCATGGGTTGTTATTAAATGTTGCCTTGAGAAGAGAGGCCATTGAATTCCCCTTTGTACTGATCGGGAAGACAACCTTTCCCCCAGTCATCTGAGCCTCTTTGCTTGAACTCAAGCTTGAAACCGGAGGACTTGTGTTCCAATTGGAAAAGACAATCCTGTGCATACCTCCTACCTAGACCCAGCCTTGCTACAAAGACCCCCTATGACTCGATGCTCTCACATTCCCCATCGACTCATGCCTGGTTGCTTAGCCGAGGTGCCATGAGGATCACTCCCTCTATCAAGCTTGAAGATCGCACCAGCATCAAAGCCCCTAGATTCATGTCTATTAAGTTCTGTGATTTCCTCCTAATCAAAGATTTCCTCAGTAATGATCCATCATCATACATACCCCCCTAAACATAGGAAGAGGGTATCTCATTCTCTAGCCTAAACACTACTCTGCCTTTTACCCAAAGCTCAAATACAAACACCCTTCAATTAAGAAAACTCCACACAGGAATGAGTTCATGTCCTTTATGGAAACAATATTTTGGGTTCTGTAGCAAGAGTCTGAGGGTAAATAAGGAATATCAAGCTACTTCCAAGTAAAGAAAGCAGTGCTAAGTGAAAGTTTCATAAGCATGAGCATGAGAATCATGTCATCTCCTATTGAGAATTTTAAATTCTCATATTGTTGATGTGTTCCTTTGTTATTCTAGACTAGGAAAATGACAATCGTGGTTGTTTTCATTAGTCGATGACAATGTTTTAAATTGTGGTTGCGGTCATGGATACGGTCACGATTGCAGTTGCAGGAGTTATGGAAAATATGGCTGTTGCAATGCTGATTGTGTCTGATGCGGTGTGAAATTTTTGTGTGCCTTCAAATTGAAAACAAGCTCATTACGGTTTGCCGCAGCCTTTATTCAATTTATTCTGACCTTGATGTCGTTCTATGTTTCCCTAATGTGATTGCCTTATGGTTGCGTCGCTGTCAATTTATGTAAATTTGCATCACCGTAATTGCGATTCAGTGCGATTGCACTGCGGACCGCAATTGTAATATTGTTGCCACATCACGTGATGCGGTCTGCAATTTAAAACCTTGGTCTATGCCTTGATCATGAACTTAGAGCAATTGAAGGATGAAAGCTTAAACTTAGTACTCATAGCCTGTGTTTTTAATTTGTATTTCATTAGTAGATAACAAGCATAGAACTCATGAAACCTCTAAATAGTATACTGTCACTATAAAAAACTTGACCTAAACCAAACTTATTTTTTGGAACATATCAAAAGTGTTGTTTTTTGTACACATAGGCAACACATTTTTAAAATGTGTCAAAAATATTGCTTTCTCTATTCGAAAGTGTTGTTGTATACAATTGACCACGTTTGTTATAACAACTCTATGAAAAGTGATGCATTAGCTTAAAAATGCAGCCATTGTTGAAAAGGTGTTGTTTTAGATAATTGTCCACACTTGACACAACAATCCTACGAAAAATGATGCCTTGACTTAAAATATTGGAGCCTTTACTATATCAAAGACAACACATTTCACATATTCCCAAAATAATTGTTGCCTAAAGTATAAATTTCTTGTAGTGTGTTATGGGTACATGCATGGAATATGAACAACTAACTTCTCACATGTAAAATTGAAAAAATTTAGTTTGTAAATCACAAATAAAGAGAGAGAGTAATTAGCAACACAAATTTAAATGCCATAACTTAAGTAGCTAAGTAGAAAGTACAATGAACTCGTGACCTTTTCTAAATATAACGTTGTGTTTTCAACATACTGCTTATATCTAGAGGAATGTTAGACAACTCTCTTACCATTATACCCAAGTCTTATTGGTTTCTTACATATGTTTGAATGTTTGGTATACATAATGGTATCTTTAGAAAATAAACAGAATGGGATAAGATAAAATTTTAAACCATGTATTATCTAATTCAATAGAATTCTTAATAAACCAAATTTGATACAAATTACCTAAGTATCACTTGCAGGATAACACTTATGTTGGGCTCAAAGACTGATTTACAGTGCAATTAAATGACGTCAATGTGTGACAATGAGTAACAAAATAAATCTGATAGAATTAAATCCACCAATTGGCACAACCCAACAAAAATAAGTATATGTGGTGAATAGTATTTTCATGGTGGGACCCGCTTGTCATTATTCAAGGTAGGACCCATTGGTCACTATTTACAGTGGGGCTCGCTGGTCACAATTCATGGAATAGTACTATTCACATAACAATATTGTTAACACTAGATCAAGAAATTTGCACACTGAATTTTTAATGTGGAAACTCTCAAATACCGGAAGAAAAACCATGGGACAAACTCCAAAAATTTTACACTAAATTCAGGATAATTATAAAATATCCTTTTCACACTCTCTTACACAAGAGGTAAATATAGTGTATCCCGGTGAGAACCCTTTTATACAAACACTACAATTTTGCAGTATCAAGGAATAATAGAGATGATACCCAAAATATTCCTAGTATATACACCCATACCCTACACTCTCTAGGATTTAGTCATACTCTCTATTTTCTCCCCTCATTCTCAGAAAAATAATTCATTCTCCATATTTTTTCCTCTCTATGTAGCTTGTGTTCTTCGCTACTTGTTGTGTCTTTTGAACTGAATAAATGCTTCAATTTATAGAAGAAATAGGCAGTGTGAGCACTACAAAGTTAGGCACTGCAAAGGAAGGAAGTTGTATGTGTGCATCAAAATCGCTTCACGTGTGCACTTTAATTTTTACTATTCACACATGAAACTTTCTTCTCTCCCTCTTTTTCTTTAAATGTCACATGGTGGGGCCCATGGCTGGACACCCCACAATTCTCCCCCTCCTGCCGATGGGGAAATAATCTTGGAGCAATCATTTGGGATCCATGCCGATCAACTCAGCACAAATTTGAAGCTTATCTCGTGCTACAACTTTTGTTATCATATCAGGAGGGTTTTCGTTAGTGTGAATCTTCTCTAGTTTAATTGCTTTTCTTCTACTGCTTGACATAACCAATTATATCTAACATCAATATGCTTCGTTCACGAGTGATACATTGCATTCTTGTTTAAATCCAAAGTGGTTTGACTATCGCAATGAACAACAGACCTATCCTGCTTTATTCCCAATTAGTCAAGGAATCTTTTCAACCAAAGCATTTCTTTCCTAGCTTCAATCGTAGCAACATATTATGCCTCAATAGTAAACAAGGCAACATACTTCTACAGTTTTGACTGCCAAGACACAGCTCCACCTGTAAAAATAAACACAAATCCGGAAGTAGATTTCCTACTGCCAGATCACCTGTCATATCAGCATCTACATAGCTTTCCAAAATTGGTTCTGGTCCTCTAAAGCACAAGCACATTCTCAAACTACCCTTCAGATATCTCAAGATCCACTTTACAACTTCCCAATGATCTCTTCCTGGATTGGAAAAAAACTGCTAACAACTCCAACAGCATATGCAATATCTGGCTGAGTGTAGACCATGGCATACATCAAACTCCTGACTACAGAAAAGTAAGGAATATTAACCATAGCCTTATTTTCTTCATCAATAGTAGGACAACTCTTTTTGCTGAGTTTGAAATAATTGGCCAATGGTGTGCTAACTGGTTTAGCATTCTTCATATTGAATCTGCTTAGAACCTGCTCCACATATCTTTCTTGTGACAACCAAAGCTTTCTAGCCATCCGGTCTTGCAAAATCTGCATGCCCAGAATTTGCTTTACATGGCCTAGGTCTTTGATATCAAAGGACTTGGATAACTTCTTTTTCAAATCACCAATCATCTCCGCATCTTGTTTAACTATCAACATATCATCTACATACAGCGGAAGAATGATAAACTTATCAACTGAAAATGTTTTGACATATACACAGTGATTTGTATCTGTCCTGGTATATCCATGACCCACCATGAATGAGTTAAACTTCTTGTACCATTGTCTAGGAGCCTGCTTCAATCCGTACATGCTCTTTTCAATCTGCAAACCATGTTCTCCTTTCCAGCCTCCTCAAGTCTTTCTGGTTGATCCATGTAGATTTCTTCCTCTCAATCACCATGGAGAAATGCAGTCTTCACATCTAACTACTCACGCTCCAAATCCAAGCTAGCTGTCAATTTGAGTGTAACTCGAATAGAACTCATTTTCACAACTAGAGAGGAAATCTCGTCAAAATTTATCTATCGCTTTTGACCAAAACCTTTTACAACCAAGTGAGCCTTATCCTTTACTAGCTTGTTGCCATCTTTCTTCAGCTTGAACACGCATTTGTTCTTCAAGGCTTTCTTACCTTCAGGGAGTTTACCAGCTCATAAGTATTGTTCTTCTGCAAGGAATCCATATATTCTTGTATGGCTTTGATCCACTGAACTTTATTCGTATGAGTCTGAACTTCTTCAAAACTCTCTGGCTCCCTCTCATCAGTGAGAAGGACATACTCTGATATGGGTACTTGCTAGATGGTTGTCGTGGACTATTAGATCTTCTAAGCTATGGTATTTGAGATTGCTCCCCTTACTCAACACCTCCTCTGTCTCCAGCATCCTTTATTATTGGCTCATCATCAACCCTATGGTCTTGAACCTCTCCCCCTGTTGTGCCATTTTCTTTAGGAACAAAGATTGGAGTAAAATCAACCTTACCACTAGATTCATCAGTTTTCTTTGGAACAGCAGACTCCACCATAGTTTCTTACTCATGAAATACTACATCTCTACTTCTTATAATTCTCATCTTTTTTGAATGCCATAGCTTGTAGGCAAATTCCTCATCTCTGTAGCTCATAAATACGCAAGGAATGACTCTATCATCAAGCTTTTGTCTCTGCTCCTTACTTACGTGGGCAAAGGCTTTGCATCCAAACACCTTCAAATGAGAGTAACTAACATCATGTCTGGACCATACTCTTTCTGGAATGTCAAAGTTCAAAGGGATGGTTGGAGATCCATTAATCGAGTAGCACACCATTTGAAAAGCTTCACCCTAGAATGGCTTAGGCAATTTAGCCATTCTCAACTTACATCTGACTTTCTCCATAATGGTTTTGTTGATTCTTTCAGCCACACCATTATGCTGTGGGTTGCCAGGAACCGTCTTCTCATGCCTGATGCCATATTCAAAGCAATAGTTCATGAATTCATAGGAAGTGTTCTCTCCCCCATTGTCACTGCGAAGACACTTCAAATGTTTCCCAGTTTCTTTCTCCACCATGGCATGAAACCTTTTGAAGTATTGAAACACCTGGTCCTTCCTCTTTAGCAAATAAACCTATACTTTCCGTGAAGCATTATCAATAAACGACACAAAATATCTATTACCACCCAGAGTCTCCACCTCCGTGGGACTACATACATAAGAGTAAACCATATCCAAAAATATTATTCTTCAGCTTTAACTTTTTGCTGAAAGAAACTCTACGATGCTTGCCAAATAAACAATGATCACAAAGATTTAATTTTGTACCTTTAGCATAAGGAATGAGGGATCTCTTAACCAAAATCTACAATCTTTTTTCACTCATATAGGCCAGTCTTTTATGCCACAAGTTTGGTGAAGCATCATCTTTCACTGCATTCAACCCTCCAAAATGCTTAACTTGAATCTTATACAAAGTGTTATATGCTACTCCTCTAGCAATCACCATCGAACCTTTGCTGAGCTTCCACTTACCATCACCAAAGTTACTAGGTATCCGAGCAGATCCAGAGCGTTCACGAAGATCAAATTCAGGCATAAATCTAGCACATGTCGTGCATTTTTCAATGCCTGTGTACATCCTATATTTGTTTGAATGCACACATCACCAATTCCCACAATGTTAGAATTACTTTTATTACCCATATTCACTTTGCCAAAGTTTCCTTCTTTGTACATAATAAAGAATTCCTTATTGGGAGTGACATGATATGAATCTAATGAGTTAACGACCCCTTCAACACATAAATATACAACATGACATTCTTCATTGACAAAAGATAGCAACACCACTTCCTCGTTTGTCACAGGGGTTGTAGTATTTTTGTCATTAGCGGCATCCTAATTTCTCCGATTTTTACTACCTTTATTCTTCCAAGCTTTGCAATTATTTTTTATGTGCCCTTCCTTGCCGCAATGGTAACATTTAAACTTTCTTCTTGGCTAGGACTACGATTGATTCTTTGATTTTCTAGACCATGCTTTGCTCTTGCTTCTCCCCCTGTTCTTTGTGACAAAGGCCTGGGAATTATTAATTCCCACCAAGTCCTTCCTTCTGGTTTTTCATTGAACATATTGTCTTTAACTTAGACTAAAGACAATTTCCTACTTGAAGTAGAGTTGCTCAGTGACACCACCAAGGTCTCCCAGCTATTTGGCAAAGAACTCAAAAGTAATAGTGCTTGTAGCTCATCATCCAGCACTATCTTCATGGTGCTTAATTGATTCACCATATCTTGGAAGTCACTCAAGTGCTCAACAACAGACCTTCCATCTCTGTACTTGAGATTCACCAACTTCCTGATTGCAAAGCTTTACTCAGTGCAGTCTTTCTTTCATAAATATCTTGTAAAATATTCCACAAAGTATGGGCATTCATTTCTATACCCACATGGTGGAATACACTAATATCCACCCATTGTCTAATTAACCCAATGGCTTTCTGATGCATCTTTTTCCAATTCTCCACGGTGACATCTTCTGGCCTTGTATCTCCCTTCTCTATGGGATTATACAAATCCTTATAGAAAAGTATATCCTCCATTTTTGGCTTTCAAATGGAGTAATTTGTAGTTGTTAGCTTGATCATGGTACCCATATTCTCCTAATTTAATTTACATAGCACAATCCTGAGCTTAACTTGCGCTCTAATACCACTTATTGAGCTCAGAGACTGATTCACAGTGTAACTAAATAATCCCAATGTGTGGCAATGAGCACCTGATATAATTAAATCTATTAATCAGCACAGTCTAGCAAAAATAAGTATTTATGGTGAATAGTAATTTTTTAAAGCTGGGACCCACTTGTCACTATTTATGGTGGGGCCCACTTGTCACTGTTCACATAGTAGTACTATTAATACCAGATCAAGAAATTTGCACCAAATTTTTAACGTGGAAATCCCCAGATACTGGAGGAAAAACCACGGACAAACTCTGAAAAATATTCCACTAAATTTAGGGTAATTATAAAATATCCTTTCCATACGCTTTATCCCAAGAGGTAAATATAATGTATCCTGGTGAGAACCCTCCTATTCAAAACACTATAATTTTGTAATACTAAGGAGTAATAGAGATGATATCTAAAACATTCCTGGTGTATATACCTACACCCCACAGTCTCTATTTTTTTTCTCTCACTCTTAGAAAAATAATACTCTCTATGTATATTTTTATCTCAATGGAGCTTGTGTTCTTCACTGCTTGTTGTGTCTTTTGAACTGAACAAATGCTTCTATTTATAGAAGCAATAGTCAGTATGAACACTGCAAAGTTAGGCACTGCAAAGAAAGGAAGTTGCATGCATGCACCAAAATTGCTTCACGCGTGCACAGTAATTTTTACTGTTCATTTGTGGAACTTTCTTCTCTCCCCGTTTTTCTTTAAATGTCACATGGTGGGGCCCACGGCTGGACCCCACAACTTGTAGTCAAGTCATGAAATCATACGTAGCGGTAGAACTACACAATCAATTTTCACACACATAATTTCATACAGGTATTCTATATCATAATGGGATCCCAAACGCAACCCAAACTCCCTGTTGTTGACTTCACGGATGAAAACCTGAAGCTCAGTACAGATGCGCGGATTTCAGCTTGTCGTGCTGTGCGAAACGCACTTGAGGATCATGGTTGTTTCATTGCACGATACGATAAAATTGGTACAGAGCTTTGCCGCTCTGTTGTCTCTGCAATGGAACAACTATTTGCTCTGCCGTTAGAGACAAAGAAGCAAGAGACTAGTGACAAGCTTTTCCATGGTTATTATGGACAACTACCATCTCTTCCCCTATATGAATCATTTGGAATTGATGATCCATTGACTACTTATGGGTGTCAAAAGTTCACTCACATAATGTGGCCACAAGGGAATGATCGTTTCAGGTAGGTGCCCTTTTCGAATATATAATGTAACTGATGGTCATGTTGCTTAAAATACTATGATTTATATGCTATTGACCATGGTATATTTTTTAAATTTCTATTAGTGAAAGCGTCAGCGAGTATGCAAAGCTATTGGCAGAATTAGATCATGTGACAAAGAGAACAGTGTTTGAGAGCTATGGTGTGGACATGAAGCGATGCGATACTTTCATAGAATCAAGCAGTTATCTCCTTCGATGCCTCCGATATAGACCACCCCAGATGGATGAGACTGATTTAGGAATGCCACCTCACACTGATTTGACTACGCTATCAATACTGCATCAAGTGAATAACATAGAGGGCTTGGAAGTTAAACTTAAGGATGGGGAGTGGGTCATGCTTGATCCTTCTCCCTCCTTGTTTCTAGTCATGGCTGGAGATGGATTCAAGGTGAGTGTCATTCCTTTTTTTTTTTTTCCCAATAATCATATATATCATAAAGAAAAATTGATACATAACCAGAAATTTCGTCTAAACTTAGTTGTCAGAATGATCTGATAAGTTTATTTACTCTTGGATTAATAAGATGGGGTCATATCTCTTTGTTTGATTCAATGGTCATCATGAATTCAGTTATAGATTCTAGTAATATTTTTCTACCTGTGTAGCGTTTTATAATTAAGCATACATAAAAATGAGATTCTCGTGATGAGTTCAAATACTGTCATTGCTATCATCTTTTGAGAAATCCTATACAAACGTACACTAGATGCATCGAAGGTTGGTACAAAACTTGAGACTAATCGAATGTATAACTATTTCTATTTTTGCTTTTTGCATTTGTTTCGCTTGTGCAACAAGCTAATGTTCTCCCATCTCATACAGGAGAATATGTGTTTAGCTTTCTCTGGGTTTAAAACAGACTATAATATTATGTTGTATGACACAATTATTGAACAAGAAAAAAATTCTTTCACCAATTCAATCAGTTAACAAAACATGGCTTCAATGTGTAATTTTGATTGAACTTAAAAAGCAAAAGAATTATTGTGTATTGATAGTACCAAGAGACTTGAGAAAGGGGGGTTTGAATCAAGTCTCTTTCTTTTCTTCTTATTTAGAGGCTATACAAAGAATGCACATATTAAAAAATCTCAAGTAGAATAAATATAAATAACAAAAATCTACTAATAAAATATGAGATAATTTAATTTTTCTTTCTGATGAGTGCAGCGAAATGAGTAAATATAAAGAAGAGAGAGATAGAGAGACTTAGCACAAAAAGATTTATACTGATTCAACTTCCAACTCTGAAGTCTATATTTAGTTCTCAACAATAGGTGAGATTCCACTAAACTTCAAACAAAAACTATTACAACAGTTTTCTCCTATTGCTCCACATATTTTTCCAAAGCCTTCACTATATGTGAAAATTTCACTTCAAGACTATCTTACCAAATCACTCATAATACAAATACAAATAATACACCTAATACGCCAAATTGCAATCAGAGAGAGCTGTTCTATGAAATACAAGAATCTCTTTTGAATAATGGCACAATTGCTCAAGCGGATTTCAGAGTTCCCCTGTATTGCATATTAGTGCTCAGTATGTTGTACAGGAAAGCTGTCCGTTTTCTTTATAAATTGCTTGCCTTTATCTCTTGATTGAGGGATTTTTCTGATGTTCCCAATAATTGTGCCTCCTCACAGCAGTATTTCTGGTCCAGAAATAATCATCCAAATCTTCTTTTCCTTCTAAATTATGTTTTGTCATGATTTGTTCCAATGGTGCAAATTACATGCCTTCTATAGTTATTCCTGCTGAGATATGATTCTAATATAAAAGGAAATACATGCAGATTTCTTTCCTCATTTTTTTTAAATTTTTTGTTGAGCGTGTAATGATAGAGACAAGAGGGGGATCAATTATTATTATTATTATTATTATTCCCAACTCACGAGTACTTTGCTGTAATTTTCTAAAATGAATGTTTTATCCCATAAGACACATTACACTACTTTCCTTTTTATATTTTATTTGTTTGAAATACTAATCCAGAATGGGTACATAGTGTTCCTTGTAATTCGTCATCAACATTATTTAAAAATTCTTTAGTCAACATGTATGATTGTTACTTGACATAGAATTAAGAACTTAATATTAATGGCTTTTTTTCCTTAGGAACTTAATTTAGATTCATTTTCATGGCATAGGTTTGGAGCAACGGCAGGATACGCTCATGTGATCACCGAGTTATGATGAATAATACAAAGGAAATAAGGTACTCTATGGGACTATTTACTTTTAATGGTAAGGTTGTGCAGATACCAGATGAGCTAGTTGATGAACAACATCCCTTGCGTTATAAACCATTCGACCATTTTGAATACCTGCGCTTCTTTGACAAAGAGAGAATCAGCGAGTCTGATTTACGAGTCGAGGCTTATTGTGGGGTATGAAGCCTACAATTATATGTGAAGGAAACTTTCATGCTAATGATTGTGTTTGCCTCTGTATCGGAACTATACTATACTTGTTTTGTTACATTATGAATTTATCTTCAAGTGTGGAGTGTGGAGTGTGGTTTCATGTTATTTTGTGCTAAGAATGTACGTGATGTAATCCATAGAGCTACTTGTTTAATGAATCATATGGAGTCATAAACCTATGCATGAGTTACTTCAATCACTTTAATTTTAAAATTAAACTTTTCAATCCATGGAATTTCAAAACAAGAGTCATGTTAGTCCATGCATAACCTCATTTTCATTTCTATGTTGTCATGTTTTGATTGATATGCCATGTTGTATAACATACTTGGCCTTTGAGTTACCATGGTTGAAATAGGTTAAAATTGAACAAGATCAGACATTGATCACAACCCAAAACAAATAATGGTTGGAAAGCTAAACGTAGAACTTGTGAATTGATTGTGAATGTGATGGAGTTAAAACATCTTACTGTTTGCCAATTCAATTTTGGAATTACGAGTGTTTATACTATAAAATTTTTTAAATTGACTACATAAATTCCTTTCTTTGTTTCTATTTTTACTTAGAAGTAGCGGTAAGGATGCAAGTGACTCTGACATCCGTGGAAATGGGGGTGGGGTACCTGTACAGACACTCCAATGCTAAAGTTAGAGAGTGTATGAGGAGTGATAAGGTGTTTATGTGATAGAGATTGTGTCATATATCACCCCCTTATATAATGTGAGATTACCCCATGGTGGATCTTGTTAAGATCTTCCTTCAGTGTAGGAGATATTCCTGTGATTTAATTAGTACTAAAGATAATAGCCAGATATAATATAGATATGATAAGGTATATAGGGATTATATACGACATTTAGTAGATCCTTTCAACTAGATTCGAGATAAATCTGCAAGGGATGTTAGGCCATGTGGGCTGAGTTGTGGGGCCCTTTGGGGGAGTCCTTCAAATTGGGCTAAGGTCTAGGATTGGTATACGAGGTCTTGTAATTTACGTCGAGGTATAGGCCCATATTTTCTAGTCCAATACATAGCCCCCAAGCTTGGTTGAAGTCCAAACTGTTTTTATTAGGCTAAGGATTTCATGTTGAGCTTGAAAAAAGCTAAGTCGTGAGTCTTTTCAGTTGCAGTGGTGGCTGTTGTGGGAGAACATGTTATTACACCTGTTCTTTTCTTATTGGTGAACAATAATTTCTCATTAATGTGGGATTGTGGGTTCACTTAGTCACCATTGGATTAAAGTGATAAGCCCCCTATCGTTAGAGATGATAAATGTTTTAGATGTGCTGTTGAGTGGAGAGAAATGTTTTCGATCGTTGGATGAGCTTAGTTTTTAAGTAAATGGAAGAGGGGTTTCTCAGAATTCATTTCTGGAAAATTCTTCGCTTCTTCCCTATTTTCTCTTTGTTTTCTCTGCTCTTTGCTTTGTTGCTCTCAAGTGCTTCGAATCAGACGACCAAGCTTTGGGTTTTTTCATTTCTAATCGGTTAGTCTCTTCTCCTCCTTTTTCATTTAATTGGTTTGCATTTTGTTTTGGAACCCTAGGATAGGATATTTTGTTTTACTGCTTGGTGCTTGCTCTGAGGTTGTCTTCTTCTCCTGAGTTTCATTTTATCGTTTTTGCCTTTTAGGTGATTACTGATGGCTAGGGGAAAAGCTATTTTCGCTTCTGATAAAGGGAGGGATATAGTGGATGAAACTGAGGTTGATCCTTATAGCTGGGTCAGTAGTGAGGTTAAGAAAGTGGTTTCCATTTTTAGTGATAGGGAGTCAGTCTGTAGGTTTATGAGAGCTTGCTTAATGTCATCTTATGGAGAGAGTAGGGTAGAATGTCTCCCATGTAGCATTGAGGATAGGGTGTGTAAATATAGGGAATGAGATGGTGATGTTGATTTTATTTATATGTATATAGATTTTTTTTGAGAAATTAGATGTAAAGGTTCTATTTACTCGATTTGAGGAGGGGTGTTTAAACAAGGTTAATGTTGCCCCTTCCCAGCTTCATCCAAATAGCTGGGCTTTTATCCGAGCATTTGAGAATTTGTTCGATATGCTCAGTCATGAGCCTAGTGTAGATGTATTCTTTTATTATTTTCAGGTTAAAAGGGTGGATAGAGGAACTTGGATTTCTTTCAGGAATGTTCCTTGGAAGAAGTTGTTGAGCATGTTGACCTCTAATTTTAAGAGGTTTAAGGATAAGTTTATTAAGTTGAGGTTAGTTGAGTCTGAGTTCCCTTTCTTTCTAGATTCTAGTGGTATAGAGAGATTTCCTTTGTACTGGCAACATAATCCCCATCAGATTTTGAGGGTGGAGTATGGCTCTCTTTCCCGTTCGGATCAGGTGGTGGTGGACTTCCTAAAGGAATGTGTGAATCCGAGCTCTCCACTCTCCTATGGAATTTTGTAGGAGTGGGATTATGATAATGGGAGAGTCCTCAAGCATATATAGGTAGTGCTTTTGAATATTTATTCTTTTTGGTCCTCGCCCTATTTATTTTGTTCATATATGTACATGTGTTGGTTTTCTTCTTTGTAGGTGAAATGGCTCCTAAACTCGACCCCAAATAGTTGACTACCATGAAGTGCCAATGAAAGGTGGTTGTCGAGGAGAGCCGAGCTCCACTGGTTTCTCCTGGCGTTAGTTCCAGCTCTGGGACTCCAACTGATCCAAACCCTCTAAGGGAATGCAAGAGGACGAGGTTTGGGGTTGACCTTTAGGAGAGGAAAAAGATGCCTTTTCTTTCTCTTACTACTCTTGCAAGGGCTGCAGAGGAGAAAGACTTCCTCGGCTCGATCAACTCCTTGAGCCTTTGGAGTATCCAATTCCTTACCCCTGAATTCATCGACCAATAATTTGTTCACTTCGAGGATTGGGCCTTGATGGAACCAGCAGGTATCCCTAGTCTCTGTCGTCACCTGGAGATTCAGGGTCTTTGCCAGGCTGCCATTGCTTGGCACTTGGAGAGACAGTATGGGAGCTCAGTCCGTGAGCTTGAAACATTAAGGATTGTCTTGGCCGACTACAAGGCTAAGAAAGAGGAAGTTGAGTCTAAATTGGCCAATGGGAGGAGGGGCTAGCTTGAGGCTAAGAAGGCTTTCGAAGAGAAGATTGACAACCTTGTAGCTCAGGTGAAAACGGATGCAGAGGCATCCAAGCTTAAAATCCAAGAGCTTGAAGCTGAGGGGAAGATTTTTGACGCTAAGAATAGGAGGTTGGGTGAGGAAAATAAAGGCTTTCAAATTGAGGTTGACTTGTTGAGGGATGAGGTGGTCGAGCAGTACACGACTGACTTTGATTGGGCTCTTCACTAGGTTTGGTTCCTTTATAGGGTCTTGGACTTGGTTCAATGTCGCCCTTTTAAAGAGGTTATTAATGGCGTGCTGGTCGTCCATCTCGTTGTTGATTAGGGAGCTAATGTTCAGGAAAAGGATGAGGTTGCTTAGGTTCAAGCAGTTGAGCCTGTTCAAGCTGTCCCATCTACAAACATTGGAGCTCTTATTGATCCTTGAGTTTCTTATTTTTTTATAGATATATTAGGACGTTGATTTGTAATCATATGAATTGTAATGAGATTTCATTTTTCTTTCTTTTCTTTATAGCTTTTGTGATGAGTTATTTTATGTTACCTATACTGGATTAAAGGTAACTTTGGATGACCATGTGACCAATATATGGCCGGATTTTGTTTAAGATATATTTTAGAGGTAAACTCATGATATGACAGTATATGGTCAGATTTCGTCTAAGATATATTTCAAAGATAAACTCTAATGATGATATAATATGTAGTTGGATTTTGTTTAAGATATATTTCAAAAACTTGAACGATCATGATTGGGTATATTTCAAGGATAAACTTGAGTGATCATGTACTATGTATGATCGGAGTATGATGTGTTTTTAGATAAAAACCTGATTATGAAGAGTAATATTAAGAGAATATACGTGCCAAATAGTTAGTACTCGGTTTGAAATACCTTTGGTCCCCTTTGAGATTTTTTCTTCCTATGTTTGGGGTGCACCATCATGGCTGTATACAGGTATGTCTTGCTAATGTCGAGGTTTATTGTATGGCAGCTTTAGTGTGCCTTTGCAACTCGGCTTGGGCCAAGGTTTACTGTGAGTATGGTGACTTTGGAGTGCCTTCGTAACTGGGCTAGGGCCAAGGTTTACTGCGAGTGTGGCGGCTTTGGACCTTCACTACTTGGCTAGTGTCGAGGTTTATGTGAGTCATCCATTTTAGTGTGCCTTCACAACTTCGCTAGCGCCAAGTTTTACTGTGGGCATGGTGGCTTTTAGGGATCTTCACAACTCGATTGGGTTGATGATAATTGTGAGTTATCCTTTTATGAATCTGTAAAAATAATGTGAAAGGATAATGTGAGGTAAATAGTATATTGATAAATGTCAAGTTACACTTGGGAATTTATTTTGCCACTAAAATTTTCAGCTCACATCCGGTCATGCCTCATTAAAGCCTTTGATGGTAAAACCCAGTGGGATAAAACCCATCAAAGGAAAAAGAGTGCACCGATCGAATGTGATTTGAGAGGTTTTTGGCTCTAGCTATAGTATTTCCTCAGGGATGTGGCATTCAACGTCCTTAGGAGTTCTTGTCCCCAGAGTTTGGCTATCTTGTAGGCTCCTTGGCCAATGATTTTGGTTACTTGGAATGGTCCTTCCTAGTTAGCAGCTAATTTTCCTTCACCTAAAGGCTTTCTTTGTGTTCCACTTTTCGTAGGATTAAGTCTCCGGCTTGGAAGGTTTTTGGGTCGAGCTTTTTATTATAAAGTCGAGCTACCCTCTATTTAGTTGCCTATTCTTTGATGTGGGCTAGTTCTCGATTTTCATCTATGAGATCTAGTTCAGCCCTTCTATTTTCTTTATCTGTTTCTTCTGAAAAAGTCAGTCATTGGGCAATAGGCTGGGTGACCTCTACTGGAAGCATGGCTTTGCTGCCGAAGACGAGCCTGTATGGCGTCTCTTGTGTTTAAGACTAAGCAGTTGTGTGGTATCCCCAGAGCATATCAGGGAGATCTTTGGCCTAGAGGCCTTTGGCTTTGTCAAGCTTTTTCTTCAGTGCTATGAGGATGACTTTGTTGGCAGCTTCGGCTAGGCCATTGGTTTGAAGATGTTCGATAGAGATGAAAATATGTTTGATTTGAAAATTCTCACAGAGTTCTTTTAATCTTCGGTCTGTTAATTGTGTGCCATTGTCGGTGATTAGTTATTTGGAGAGTCCAAACCTGTATATGATTCTTTTCCAGATAAATTTTCTAACTTTCTCTATAGTAATTGTTGTGAGAGGATCTGCTTTGATCCACTTGGTGAAGTAGTCAATGGCTATCACCAAATATTTGAGCTGCCTTGGTGCTAGGGGGAAAGGACCAAGGAGGTTGATTCCCCATCTATGGAAAGACAGCTAGCTTCGGAGAAGTGTAGTGGTTCTAGGTGTTTTTAGGATACTTCCAAGAATCTTTGGCATTTGTCATGTTTACATACAAAGTCTGGGCAATCAACCTTCATAGTGATCCAAAAGTATCCTGCTCGAAGAATTTTGGCAGCTAGAACTCAACCTCCAATATGGTTTCCATAGACTCCTTGATGTACTTCGGTCATAACATTATTGACTTCATTAGGTTGAGGCATTTTAGGAGTGGGAGTGAATATCCTCACCTAAATAGTAGTCCTTTGCATATTGTGTAGTAACCTGCTTATCTTCGAAATTTCTTATCTGAGATTGGGCTTGGCATTTCTCATGTGGTTAGGTAGCTGAGAAAAGGAGTTCTCTAGTCTTGGCCTTCTATTTGGATTAGAGACTTGCTATTTTGTGGCTTGCTAGTGCTAACGAGTTTGGAGAGGATGTCAGCTCTAGTGTTGTGCTCCCTGGGTATGTGGACTACTTGGCATGAGTCAAAGTGTTAAATCAAGTTTTTTACCAGTGCTAGGTATTTTTTGAGAAAGGGATCTCTAGCAGTGAAAGTACTGTTTACTTGGCCGAGGATAAGCTGTGAGCCAGCTTTTATGATGAGCCTTTGGGCTCCGATTTCTTAAGCGAGCTTTAGTCCTGTTATGAGTGCTTCATATTCTGCTTAGTTGTTGCTGGCATGAAATTGGAACTGGAGTGACTATACAATCAAAATTTGCTCTTCATTTTCTAGGGTTATTCTAGCTCCGCTTCCTTTGCCATTGGATGCTCTATCCACGTGTAGAGTCCAGGAGCCAAGTTCTTGTTCAACCGTTGATGAGAGCCCGGCAAGGAAATCGGCCAAGGCTTGAGCTTTAATTAGTCTTCTAGGTTGGTATTCCAGGCTATATTCTGAGGGCTCGACTAACCATGGGATCATTCTTCTTGCTAGTTCTCATTTGATGAGTATTTGCTCGATGGGTTATTCTGTTCGAATGATGATGTGATGGCCTGGAAGTATGGTCTTATCTTCTTGGCAAAGACCACCACCGCATAGGCAAGCTTTTCAATTTTATGGTATCTTTTTCTTAGTCCTTGGAGTGTTTTGCTAACAAAATAAATAGGTTGTTGTTCCTTATTTCGTTTTGTCACGAGGACTGAGCTTATTGCATGCTCAGTTATAGATAAGTAAAGGAAAAAGGTTTCTCAGAGATTAGGCTTGGGTAGTACTGGTGACGTAGAGGGGAATACTTTGAGTTCAGTGAAAGCCTTTTCACACTCTTCAAACCATTCAAAGGATGTCTGCTTTCTTAAAGTTTTGAAAAATAGAGCTGTTCTTTCTGCTGATCTTGAAAGAAAACGTGACAGGGTTGCTAGACGACCTGTGAGTTGTTGTACTTCTTTGACTGAACTTGGGCTTATCATCTCAAGTATTGCTCGGCATTTGTCAGGGTTGGCTTCTATTCCTCAATTAGTGAGCATAAATCTGAGGAATTTCCTTCTGTGAACCCCAAATGCACATTTTTCTGGATTCAGCTTCATGTTGTATTTTCGGAGTTGTCAGAATATTTCTTTTAGATCTTCAATGTGATTTCTGGTTGGAGGGGTTTTTGCAACCATGTCATCCAGATATACTTCGACATTTCTGCCAATCTGTTCTTCAAAAACCTTGTTTGTGAGTCTCTAGTATGTCGCTCCTGCATTCTTTAGGCTGAAAGGCATGACTTTATAACAAAAGTTGGCATGCTCAGTGAGGAATACAGTTTTGTCTTCATCTTCTGGATGCATTTTGATTTGATTATAACCAGAGTATGCATCCATAAAGCTAACGTATTGGAGCCAGAGGCGTTATCGACGAGCTTGTCGATGCTAGGGAGCAAGTAGAAGTCCTTTAGGCAGGCCTTGTTAAAATCAATGAAGTCTACACACATGTGCCATTTACCTGAGCTTTAAGGAGATTTCTTTGCTTCTATGCTATTGGTCGAGCTTTTGGGTTGACCATTAGCTTGTAGCTGATTACTTCTGGATTGGTTCCTAGCATATCAGTTGGGGTCTAGGCAAAAGGATTGTCATTCCTTAAGAGTAAGGTGGAGAGTTCTGCAGATAAGCTTGAAGGGAGGTCAACTCTAATGAAGGTTACTTTTTCAGCCTTATCGCCTATCTGGATAGGCTGTAAATTGTCGGCTGGTTAGGGATGATTCTAAATTTCCCCTCTACGATCAAGCTCGGAGATCAAAGGGATTTGATCTGTGTGAAACACGTTGTGTACTTTTTCAGTCTTCAGTTTTTCTGTGGACTTTATCTTTAGACATTTGTTATAGAACATTCTGGCTTCTTTCTGGTTGGCGTGGACTACTCCTACTTTAGATTCAGATACTGGGAATTACATGACCAGATGAGGCGTTGAGACTACGGCTCCTAGGGCATTAAGTGAAGGTTGCCCTAGGATTATGTGATAAGGACTGTTGGCGTCAATGACTAGGTATTGGAGGTCGACTATTTTTGTCAGTGGTTCTGTACCAAATGTGGTCCTGAGCCATACATAGGCGAGTACTTTTACTCTGTTCCCTGCAAGTTCAACTAGTTCACCATTGTATAGGAGGAGTGAGTTTTTTAGAGAGTTGCATCCATTTGAAAATGGAATAAAAAGGATTTCGGCTAAACTCCCCTGGTCCACCAGGACTTTCCTGACCAAGAAATTGCCGGCAAGGATGGAAATTACGACATGATCATGTAAATTTTCATAATTTCCTTTGTAATAAGAATTTGAGAAAGATATTATCGGGTTTTTGTTCTTTGGCCTTGAGGGATGTGATGCTCCTTCAAGTGACATGATCGCCCGGAGTGATCTTTTCTTTGCCGAGCTTGTTTCGCCTCCTCCTGTGAATCCTCCTGCAATGTGGTCGATGACACCATGGATTTTTGTTTCATCATGAGAATGAGATCGTCTTCTTTTTTCAGACTTTTTGTGTCTTGGTGGGGATTCACTGTCTGAAGATGTTAAGGGGCAGCGTTTATCTTTTCTTTCTTAGTCTCAGCCTCTTTTCTTTTCTTCGTTTTTCTCATTGATGAATTGCTTCAAGTATCCTTGTTGGATGAGGCGCTCGATCTAGTACTTCAGACTTTTGCATTCATTTGTTGTGTGTCCCATCGAGTTGTGATACTGGCAGATTTTGTTTTTATCTATGCCTTTTGGACTTAGTCATAGATTGCCTTTTATTGTTTTCAGAAGCCGAGCACTGAATATTTCTGTTAAGATTGTACTTACCCTGGTGTTGAGTGGGGTGTAAGTGGCAAACCCTAGCTCGTTGTGCCTTTTGTGTTTGTGTTTGCCCTTTTTGTGTTTCTAACCTGAGCTTTCCTTATTTTCTTTCTGATTGTTTTTCTCAGCAGCTCGGAGTTCCTCGGCATTGATATATCCGAGGGCCCTTTCACGGAGTTCATGTATGTTTTTCGATCTATTAATTGCCAGGCTCTCCTTGAAAAGTCCAGATCACTGGCCGATTTTGATTTGGTGGAGTCCCACTGCTAGGTTAAGATCGGGAATTTGTGATGCCTCTTCCTGGAATCGAGTTAGGTAGGTTCTTAAGGACTCATCTGATCTTTGTTTAACATGTGCTAAGGAGTTCGAGGTTTTTGTGTAAATCTTGGAAGATACGAATCTATTAGTGAAGCCTTTAGCAAGGTCTTCGAACCTGTGGATAGAATTTGGAGGTAGGGTTGAAAACCAAAGTAGGGCCGATTTTTCCAGGAAGGATGGGAATGTTTGGCAAAGAATTCTATTAGTGGCTCCATTGATAAGCATCATGGATCTGAACATCGTGATCAACGATTGAGGATCTCTTGTTCTATTGTATAGGTGGAGCAATGTTGGGAGTCTGAAGTTGACAGGTAAGTTGATGGCCATGAGCTTTTCTAAGAACCGCAATCTACTGTTTTGGGTTCATCATCCAACTCGACTTGGTAGGATGGGTAATGTAAGTATAGGGGTCTACCATTGTCAAAATCACAACTGGCATGTTCAGTATTCCCTGGGTTGGTTGCTCCTTGTTTAGGATTTTTTGAGTTTTCCATCTTTAAGGATTGATTTTCTTCTTGTAGTCTGTGGAACTGCTCAGCTAGGTGGCGATTTTCTTCTTGTAACTGGTCAAGATTAGGATGGGGTTAGTTATTAGGGTGAGTGTTTTGCCTAGAAGCGTCAGCCATGGGTAAGGTAATGGTTTTTTGAGGTTGTGAGGTAGGCTTGTTTACCGGCCCCACGGTGGGCGGCAATGTTCTTACCTAAAAGTAGCGGTAAGAATGCAAGTGACTCCGACATCCGTGAAAACAAGGGTGGGGTACCTGCAAAGACACTCTGACGCCAAGTTAAAGAGTGTGTGAGGAGTGGGAAGATGTTTATGTAATAGAGATTGTGTCATACTTGGGGCCGATAGCCCCCTTATATAATGTGAGGTTACCCTATGGTGGATCTTGTTAAGATCTTCCTTCAGTGTAGAAGATATTCCTGTGATTTAGTTAATACAGAAGATAATAGCTAGATATATTATAGATATGATAAGATATATAGGGATTATATACGAGATTTAGTAGATCCTTTCAACTCGATCCAAGATAAATCTGCAGGGGATGTTAGGCCATATGGGCTGAGTTGTAGGGCCCTTTGGGAGAGTCCTTCAAAGTGGGCTAAGATTTGGGATTCGTATCCAAGGTTTTGTAATTTGAACCGAGGTATAGGCCCATATTCTCTAATCCAATACGCTTTCCTTTTTCTTCAAATGTCAAAGTCACAAACACCCCATTAAAATTTAGAGCTAAGCAAGATGCCAATTTGTTAAACAATAGGTTCAGATTCGAACAAAACATTAAATAATATTTTTTTTTGCATTTCACATGTACCAAAAAATAATGAACAATAAAGAATGATCACAAAATTATATTTAAATTGGAAACTAATTTTAGTTATGTTTTGCAGCTTGATAAACTAAAATGTTAATTTTAAAATTCAAATACTAATTAAAATGATTCATGTGTGTAATTTTAAGGACTAAAATCAGTATTTATTTTAGTCTATTTTGTTAGTTACATTGTATAAAATGTGATTAATACGATATAAGAAGAATTTTTTTTTATTAAAGATATACGAAGAATATGATAATAGACATATACATATAATTCATCAAATTTTAGCACTAATTGTTTTTACCCAAAAAAAGTACTTAATTATCAAATTTGGAAGTTGTAATGAGGCGATAGTCATAAACTCATCACAAAAACAAATGTGCGATGTTTTATTTTAACAAAAATCACAAATATTCATAGTGTATTAGACTTTATTCAATTTAACAACTGTAGGATGGGTATACTACTATATTTGTAAAACTTGAACACATCAGAAGAAAGAATAAATACCAAATCGTTTATACTAATATGATATGAATTTATGAGGGCCACAAGTTTTTTTTTTTCTTCTTGCCTTCAAGTTATAAACAAAATTAAACTTGCTGCTCCCAGCGTCCTTCATTCAATGGAATAATCCTTCGCACTCTACATGGTTTTATATAAAATAACATAACAAATAAAACGAATAAAACAGAATAGAAAACGACAGAGTAGTGTTCTTTTTGGCATTAGGTAGACGAGGCATGACTGTATGAATAATCAAAACGATCCTCCTGTACTCAGACTAGAAATATTAGCTCGAGACCTTGGCCCAATCTTAGAGAACTTAGTCAAGGGGTCCCATGACTTTTCATGTAGAAATTCTCCATCAATTTAATCTGAGATATCTCCGAGATTAACTATCAAATTATGAGATCTACTGTTAGCTCATAGAATTTCCCATTATCTTATCATATCTCCCACAAATACATAATATATCTAATCTCTATTAAATCCTAGGAATATCACCCCTATTTAAGGAATATTATTTTCTAGCTTATCACGAGATCACCTCTCACTATATAGGAGGGTTAATGCTCCCAGGTATAACAATCATAATACACTACACTTCTACCATGTTATTCTTTATTCATTCATTGACTTGAGTATTGAAGTATCTTTATAGGTACTCCTCCCCCACCCTCATGACCGATTGGAGGAGTCTGCAACCTTACCACATTTCTAGGTAAGAACATTGGCACCCATCGTGGTGTCTGTAAAACAAGCCTACCCCAAACATTTTTTTTTGGGGGGAGGGCTTGTAAAACAAGCCTACCCCACTTAGGTTGGTTGAACGAGCCAAACCGCAAACAACTACCATAACAAGAAACAAATCCTTATTAGAGACATCTCTCCATAAATTCTCAAGTGATATCTCATCATTATTCTCTCATTGTCAAAGTGAATTTCTAGGTCATGTGCCTCTATTATTCCATCTTTTCAATATTTTTATATGAATGGCATGGAACCACGTTATGTAGATAAAGTAATTACTAATAAAAACCAAATCACAATCATGTATTCACATGATTCCAACTTGGATAACGAAATGCTTGCTGAAACAAATTTTCATGAATTTAATTGTGTTTTCACATTATTCAACTTGTAGTTTTTCTCATTCATACAAGCAATGGCTGGGGGTTTGGTTATTTGAAATCCAATAACCGATACATAAGCAACTATTGCCACTCAAATGTCGAGGTAATTACCTTCTATTCAAAGTATGCCATGTCTCATAACACGATCTCCAATAGATTGTCACTACAGTAACTAAAAGGGGGCACTAAGCTGTGCACAATAGGTCGACTTATTCAACCTTGGCACATAGTCCTCAGTAGACCTCCCTAGTCATAACACCTCGGCACCAGCTACTCGGTCTACAACCAAGCTCGGGGGCTATGTACTGGACTAGAAATATGGGTTCAAAACCTTGGCCCAATCTCAGAGAACTTGACCAAGGGCTCCTATGACTCGCCTAAATGGTATAGTGACTCTTAGAGATTCTCCACCAATTTAGCCTAGGATATCTCCTAGATTGACTATAGATTATACGAGATTTTGTATTAGATCATAGAATCTCTTATTATCCTATCATATCTCCTCCAAATATGGACTATGTATAATCTTTACTAAATTCTAGGAATATCTGCCCTATTCAAGGAAGAATATCTTTTAACTTATTACGGGTCACCTTTCACTATATAAGGGGCTTAACTTTTGTAGGTATGATAATCATAATACATATTGTATTTTTACCACTCTATGCCTCATTCATTCACTGACTTAAGTGTTAAAGTGTCTTTGCAGGTACCTTCCTTTGCTCTCATAGACAATTGAAAGAGTCTGCAACCTTATCATACTTCCAGGGTAAGAACACTTCCCATCGACATCGAAATATTTGTTGTGAAACAGCGACTTTTTCTAAAATAAAAAAATACTACAAAAAAAAATTAGTGGTCCTTACTATTTGTAGCACATAAAGCTTGGACCACATCTACAAAGTAGCAATTTATATAAATTAGCCTTTAATTATTTCTGCTTTTATCAATGTACTACTATCCTTAAACCTTTTCAAGATTCCGGGGCACATAAAATTTGGACCGGCTTGTAATATGTGTATACACCAACTTGTCATCAAGTTATCTTTAATAAGTGTGTAATTATTAATTAATCGAAAAACTATTAATAAGTATCTCTGCATCCATATGCTACATCTGTATTATTTTCCGACGGTTCTCGAATAAGAACAGGAACGTAATGATAATGTGGTCCTGTGTGGCTGCGTATAAAAAGATGTGGTCCTAAAAGCAAATAAAATATATGAAATAATTCAGTCAAAGTAGTATCAATTTTAATTATGAAAATCAAGGATATCAGTATGTTTTTGAATCTAAAGATTGTAATTTAATCATAAATATTTAAAATATTAATAAATTTACTTAGTGAGACATGTGGTAAATTTTTAACCATAAATTATCTAGAAGGTATGAGTACCCATGAATTTTGTAGGGTACCAGATAAATGCCCATTTAATAAAGAGGTACTACGTACATAAAAAATAAAATTAAAAAACTAAGTAGAATTTATGTACGGGTTTATATAGATAACATTTATGAAATACAACAAAATTGATCTGAAAATCATCAAAATCCCTTTACCTCATCAAACACTCAAATTAATTTGTGAAGAGACCTGTGTAATGTTCTGACTAGGCCGTTTTATTAGCATATAAGAGGCGCCGCTCCTTTTGCAAACCTAATAACGGGCGCGTGTTGATGGGACGGGAAAAAAAAATTGTTTTCATACAATTTGAATGATTTACTATAATAAATAATCATCTTTAAACTGTACTAACAGTAAAACATTTTATAATCCGAAACAAATAAAATAAATAGATCAATAGAATAAATCCTATGTATTTGTTTAGTTCGAAGACCTTGCCTGAATACTTATTGGACCACTCTAAAAACAATAAAAGACTCTAGAAAACTAATTGGCCCCATTTCAAATGAGCACTCTATAAACAATAAAAGACTCTAGAAAAATTAACTGACCCCACTCTAAATTGCACTTGGGAAATGTTTGAAATAACAAAGGAAGCTTTGTCCTTTTTTGTTCGAAATTTTGTGTGTTAAGACTTGTTAGAGAATGTGTTTTCTATGGGCTAGTCACAGCTTGAGCCAGGTTGGGTCATGACAGATGTCCACCCTAATAGTTTTTTCAATGTACATGTACTTGTACCCAACTTAGAATCTATTAAGACAACTTCATTTAGGAATTTTTTGGAGATATCAATAAAATATGATATCCCATATTTTTTGGAAAGGGCATAGAAATAGGAAGTATAAATGAGATATGCTAGGAATGCTCCAAATTTTTTGGGAGCGGTTTAGAAAGTGATAAAATTTATAGGTATTTAATATCCATTAACATTTGAAAATATTGCAAATCTTAACTTTATATATATATATATATTAGTCTAGTGTGTCTCTATATCCATATCATGTCCCGTGCTTGTGTTAGTGTCTTTGATTCATAGTATAACAACTGAGCTAACAAATTTCATAGGTAAGACAATTGTAATATACAAATTTAATTCTATATATTCTACTAGTGTTTATGTGTAAGACCAATTTTTCTAAAAGAGTAGTTAACTTATTATAAGAAAAGGACTTAGAAGGTAAAGTAATTAAGGGAATTTTACCTTTGGATTAATGAAGGTAAAAGTGGGTCTTTTCACTCTTTTAATCTAATGGTGAAACTCCTTACTTTATTCTCTAAAATGATATCATTACTTTAGAGTATCCAAATCCATAAGAAAAATTATTCCACTTTAGAAATTTCAAGTATTAAGTGAGGTTGTAGTAGCTTATGCTAGCTTAATATTTGGACTTACCGATCATCATCTTGGAATGCACATCAATGATGAAGCGATTGGCCTTTTAGGCTCTCTTATAATTGGAATCTTGATTTGGAACTTTTGAAGGGTCACGTGTGTTTTCTATTGATTCCTTCACCTCTTGGTTACAAAGGTAAAAGAATTTCAAATAATTTCAGGATCTTCCTTAATTTTCTTGGCATCAACTGCCTTAATAATATCCTTATACATCATATCCATTGTCCTCCTCTGCAAGTCCAACATTACTTGAACTGTTTGTTTCTAGCACACCCTGTGCCCTCATTGGAACCATAATATACATAGTGAATCTTTCCTTACCCTTAATCTTGCTAACAATCTTAAGTGGAAGCTCCTTTGGGATTAGATTGAAAGCAACATACTCCATAGGCTTAATGTCATCAGCAGCCCATGCAAAATAGCTTCCAGCAAAATACTGACTCTCAATATAGATGAATTTCTTGGCACATTTAATAACATTAATATAAGCATCTTGAATGATGTGTTCATGGTAATTTGGTGACCCAAAAGCAGCTCCACCATCAATTGATCTGAATAACTGAACATGCTAAGTCTTATCACAATACCAATGGCAATGGGGACTGAGGAATAATGATACCTTTAATATTTCTCGATAGGATGCCCTTTTTACCTTGCTTGCTCTGTCTCTGCTCAAAGTTATGGAAAACATCCCAAGTAATAGGCCCTTTAACCCGAGCATGGATGTCATGCCAAGGTTCTCTAGGACCACATGTTGTGATTGCAGAACCATGGAAGTTAGGTTGACAAAAATCACCCTTGTGCACTATGCTCAATGTTATGAAAAATTGCATATTATTAAGTGTTAGGTACCCGAATTATATTGGGGCGTAAATTGTAATTGTTGAGTAAATTGTAATAGTTGAGCTTGTGACAGGAGAGAGGATGAGAGGCACATTCTATGTAACTACGTGCCGAGTCAGCAATAGGATAATAGCCAAGGGAATTACTAGGTGATTTTGTTATGAAGAGGGTTATATGTATGCAAGGGATGAGAGAAAATGGTAGGCAGAATATTGGCTTGGCATTAGGAGAGTGGACTGCTATAATGTCCAGTGGCTCTTCTCATTTCTCGCATTTCCTATACTATTTCTCTTTTATCCTCTGGCTGAAAATCACACCGATCTCAGCTCAATGGTGTGAATAATACTTCATACTTCTTTATTTCTTTGGTTTTTTTTTTTTCTGTGGGTTCTATGAATGGCATCAGAGCTCCGGTCTCCAGAGATACGGTTGAGAGACAATCTCCTCCTTATTATTGGGATGAATCTTCTAAGTAGAGAGAATGATTCTTTTGAGGTAGTAGGCGGCCTAACTCCTCTTGGAATGGTATGATATGAAAGAAGACAATAATGATCAACCATGGATAGAGGTGGTCATCAAACCATGAAAGCTCACAACAAAGAATACGATATGAGGAGGGGATGAAAAGAAGAACTTTCTTGTTATGGTCGACCACCGTGAAAGCCCCTGGATGTCAAGATCACCGCAACAATAATGGTGGAGGTTTTAGCAAAGTTGGTAGGAGCCAAAGAAGACCAATTAGTATCATTAATAGCACCAAACCTGATTCTGTGGGGGTCACCATCAAAGGCTAGTGGTTTACCACCCACAAAGAAAGAAATGAGAGTGAAGCCACTACCGCTAAACTCAGAAGCAGATTCGACATCCACTGAGATGGCAGCGGATGTGTGGGCGGGGACGAAGGTAGTGAAGTCTCGTATGGTGCTAAGAGCCACGATGGAGTTTAAGGCCGGAGAACTACCATGATGGAGAAATAAAAAGAGTAAGGGGATGAGGAGTTTTCACCACCGAAGATGAAGGGGTCAAGAGCTTTGCCAAGAACAAGGTTGCTATGCATGATGATCTAAACACCACCGCTAAAAGATTTAGACTTTGAAACTGGTACGACCTTAGTCGATGAAGAGTCATCAGAGAAGATGGTGACTGAAAAAGCTTTCTTCAACTTTTGTATGGCCGAAGAAATAAGAGGAGAGTTAAGTTGATGGTTGAGAAAAAAGAGCACATGGTTCACCGTATGATGAAGCTAACACCACCGAAACCACTGCATCCTAGGACCACAGTGATAGTCATGAAAAAAGGGTTACGGAGATGGAGACTGCAAAACACTTTCCCAACAAGTGTGGTGTGAGTGTAAAGCAAAAGAGACTAAAAGCAAAAATGAAATTCCACCAAATCAATTCATTTTATGACCTAATGGACCTAGCCTATATAAGTGAGGTTAATGTTTTTGAGCTAAATATTGCTAGTGAGGAATGCCAAGCATGTTTAGATAAAGTTTTGGACTCCAAAATAGTAAACCAAATTTTGAAAAAAATGGGCCAAGCTCGAAATAGTTTCTATCAAAAGGGGTTTTAATGGGTAATGAGGAAGAATCAAGAAGTGGGCTTGAATTCTTTGACTTAGTTTACACTCACCCTTTGATTTCTCTGTGGCCTTAGCTTTTGAAAGCAACTAGAAGATTCAGATTTTAGGGAAAGGTTTTAGAATCTAGCAACATCTTTACTAAATAGAATTTTGACTAAAATGAGCAAGTTATGCTGGCCTTGAAGTAGTCCAGCAATTCACAAGTTAAAAGGCTTAGTGAGTATAAAAAAAAAATTGCTTAAAAATGTTGCTGATATAGTTATGATAGTTAAGCACGGAACTAATAATTCAGTGGATGAGTTTGTTAAAGAATTTGCAAGTTTGAAGCATGTGCATCATAAAAGATTAGTTCATTTTGTTGAAGTAAGTACAAATTATAGGCTGGGAGAAGGTCTCTGTGATAGTCTATGGTCATTGATACCAGAGATTGTGGATGCTTAGGGTCTTACAACTTTTGGTATTAAGGGTGTTGAGACATATGGCGATGCTTTTTGTATAAATTACTTAAAGGATAGAGCAAGGCAACTTGAGATAAGGTCATGGGACCCAGGAGGACATTAGTACAATTAATGCAAGTTTACTTTCCTCTTCCCTTTTCAAGATTTGGGACCTTAGAGGGAGGAGTTTTTATTTTCAGTAATATGGTTTTGCTTCTCACATTAACAGACGCATTTATATGCCAAGTTCTTTGCAACCCTTCATTGTTCAATTTCCCACATGTGAGAGAATGAGATAGTTCATCTAGTTCTTCGAATCCTGGGATAATTACATTGCTGCATATGGATCGGTCTCACTTGTTCCTTAGGTCTTCTACTTTTGTTAGGGAGGCTCCTAAAGTTATGATAGCTGGCCTGACCGTATCCTCATTGTTAAGCCCTGCAGAATCTATGATTGAAGTAATGAGTCCCACCTTGAAAAGAAGGTGGAAGTTTAGGGGGGAAGTATTGTTAGGTACCCAAATTGTATTAGGGCCTAAATTGTAATAGTCGGGCTTGTGAGAAGAAAGAGGATGAGAGGCACACTTTGTCTAACCACATGCTGAGTCAGCAATAGGATAGTAGGAAGGGAATTACTAAGTGGTTCTGTTATGAGGGGGTCATACTTTCCACTACATAGATCAATACCCCCAAAGAAAGCCACTACTCTTCGTTGGTATGAATCTGACGCTCCACTATCCAATTCAATGTTCACCATCACAACTTTTTGATGATGACTATATTTCAAAGGCATTTCCTTATCCTTAAGAAAGCTCCACCATAGATTTGTGAGTGCATGAAACATAGTGCACTTCAGTGCCATGAAAGTACTTATGTGTTTCTTTAGAATCAATAACCATTATTGATGTTACATAATCCTAAATAAGCTTTACAACCTTAACCTCTTCCTTTGCTTTTCACTTGAGAAGCTCACCAAGTGGTGTGTCTCCTCCAAACTTTTGTTATTATTGTCCCTTACCAAGGTAATATTAGTGTGAATAGACTAGCCTGTTATGCATATTATTTTCTTTGCATTATTGATTGCATCAAAGATATCCTCCCAACATCTTTGAGGCTAATAAATATGATCTCTATCAATGGATATTATAGGAAAAAGCCATCTAGGACATGAGTATCTCGGTACATCTTTCTCATTGTGGGAAGAAAGTATTAAGAACTCTAGAAAATTCAAGACTTCCAATGCCTTTATCCCAGTTAAGGTCTTTTGTAACATCTGAGTGTTACAACTTCACATATGATTTAGTAAGATGCCAATATGAAAAGTATGTTCTTATGGATTTATAACATAATTATGTTTTCAAGATTTAGATTTCAAGCTATGCTTTTGAATATTCAGTTAATATATATTTATATATGTTAAAGAAGTGTGAAACAAGAGTATGACCCAGCTTTACGAATAAATATGTTATATGATTTTAGAACTATCATGTATATAAAACCATGTTAGCTTAAGATATGAAATTGAAAAGTTAGTTTTATGGCGCTAAGAGATATGGAATTCATTATAATTTGTAGTAACTGCCAGATACATACTCTGTGGGCTTGAAATCGGAATGCTTACAAGCAGGTGATCCCTTGGGCATGATTTTCACAACCACAGTTATGCTAAAGTCAGATTATTAGAGTTATATGAATCTAGAACTCTCAAAGTACTACGATTTTAGAGGCTCTTATTTGTTAGAGACTGAGCATCCTTTTAGTTTTTGGTTTTTGACAAACTAGTTTAGCCGATAGAGATAAGGAAACAGATAGTTAGTTAATGGTTGTAAAGAGATCATTAACCTTGGTACCAAGTTATCCTTTAAAGGAGAGTTTTTCCCCCAAAAGTTACAGAAAAGAGGACCTAGTTAGGTTCCTATAGCTTGTCTAATAGGGACTGTTATGATTACAGTAGGCGCTCTTGTCTGCCAGGGACTAAGTACCACGTCACAATTTATGATTTTATAGCTTTTATTATTATATATGTATTGTAACGCCCCGATTTTCTACTACGGTGAAAATGACTAAAATGCCTCTGAGGTCATTTTCAGCCCGGAATTTGAGGAAAGCCGATCTGGCAGTACTCAAAGGGCAAACTCAATGTTGGAAGGGGATTAGATGACTTGTATACTTTTTCGGGATCGAAAATCTCGTTTTTCAAGTTTTCGGGTCAAAATGACCAAAACACCCCTGCGGTGTTTTACCCATTTGCAAGCGCCGGATGAACCCGAAACTTCTCTAGATGGTTTTAAAAGGCATTTTTATGTATTCTATGACTTTAGTTTTGGTCCCCGGAGGTCCCGGACGAAATTAGTGCAAAATTATGATTTTGCCCCTAGTTTCGTGTTTTTACACTTAATCGCGTGATTAAGCAAACCTAAGCAATATTAGGCTCTAATCGAAGGTTAATTAATTTCCATAATTAATATTGAGTCAAAATAATTTATTAAAGTTAATTCGAACCTAAAAGTGCTTAATTACAACTTGAAATCCTATTTTAAATTCAAGACTCCTAGTCATGGAATCTTGAATAATGTTTTCTCTTTCTAATTCCTTAAATCGTGGAATTGTGTTTCCAATTGTTTACTCATAAAAATGAATTTAAATCCCCTAATGATGTATGAGCACTCCTAATCTTGTCATAAAATCCTTAAACCTTATTCTTAGTCACCTAAACTTAAGCTTAATTATTCCTAACCTTGTACCTAAACTAATACACACTTAAACCTATTATTAACACACAATTATATGAAACAATTCCTCCTCCCCCATGCTGTCCAGGTCTGGCCGAGAGCTTTCCCCCTCCATATGAATCACATGTTCAAATTTTCAACACTCCAAGGCCATACCTCAAGTCATCCTCACCATACCTTGTCATATTTTCAATCAAGCTTGATTTTCCAAATGAATAACTAAATGAAATAAACCATTTTTCCTCATTTATTTGTGGCTGAAAAAGAACCAGCCATGCATTGCTTCTAGAAGGATTATTTCATTCAAAATTGATAGGAAATTCACTCAAATCAAGCCATGCCTTGTATTATAACTTCCATACTTCAAACCATGCTTGAATGATCTTGTGTAAAAGATATTTTCTCTTCCTTTCCCTCCCAAACTACACGGCTTCTCCTTCCCCTCAATGAGCCTTTATTTTCTACAAATACCTTGCCTAGTAACATATGCAAACACTTTAGCTCATTTGCACACTTTTAGTTTTCTAAGCTTTCTTTGTGTTCTTTCTTTTTATCTCTAAGTTTCAAGAGAGTTCTCTCTTATTCTTCATCTTCATCTTCATCCTCTCTTCATATTATTATCATCTCTTAACCTTCAAATGCCACCCCAAAGCCTTGAACCACCATCAAACCCCTTAAACACCTCACCTCAAACACAACCTCACCCAAACACATTTTTCTCTTCTTTGTTCTTCACAAGGCCAAAGCCATCTTGCCCCAAGGAGGAGTTCTTCATCTTGTTTCCTTTTCAAAGATCAAAGCTTTTAACTTCACTCTAGGTAGGAGTATTTTTTTAAACCTTGTTTCTTGAAAAATGAGTTTTTTTCTAGCTTTCTCTAGGATTTTCTTTTTTAAACTTTCTTTATTTCTTTTCCTTGATGTTTCGGCCTCTTGGCCTTGATAAGCACATGATAGCTCAATGATGAGAGCTCCTAGATGGTGACTATGTGTTCATCTCAAAGGAACCTCTAGAGCTTGAGTTTTGTTTTCTCTAAGTTTCATCTTTATTATCTAGCTCAAAAGGATTTTTGTTCAAGAACACCTTTACTTTTCTTGCTATTTTGATTTTGGTTTCCTTGGTTTCTTTCCTTGAAGATTTCGGTTTTGGTTCCTTGAACCTTGAGGTTTTGTTTTGTTTTGAAAGTTTATTTATTTTGAGCTTGATGATGATGTTCAAGAACCCCATAGTTCCCTTGAGAACTTGGTTCAAGAACTCTAGAGCTCTCTTTGTAATGAGATGAGTGTTGGGTTGTTAATCTCTAAAGTCTTATAAGAGCTCTAGATAATCTTAAAATAAACCTTGCATCCATGTTTACTTTTATGGTTTGCACATCATATTTACTTTCCTTGCTATCACTAAGTATCAAGATAATAAATGAACTTGCATTATCATATTTATATTTCAAGCTATGCATTATCATGTTTATGTTTCAAGTTCTCGCTTAATATCAAGATAATAATAAGTTACATCTCATGTTTATTTTATGCTATCACTTTACTTTCTAAAGGAACCTAAAATAAGTGTATGAGCATGTTTATTTTATGTCATCACTTAAATGAACCTATAGCTCAAAGACTTGCCCATTGTTGTGTCAAACAAAGGTTTGAAAATATTTATTCCTCTAGCTTGAGATTTCGGCCCCTAAGAGTTTATTTGTTTCCAAGTATTGAAAATTATGTTTCATAATTTTTCTAAGCTTATATGAGTTAAAGGAATATATAGAACCAAGTTTTATGAATTTAGGACCTCTTGAGACAAGTTTGATTTAGCTACTGTCCTCTTAAATATTTTTATGATTTTAGATGATAAAAATATTTGTAAATGAGTTTTGAAAGTTTTAAAAAGGTTCCAAGAAAAGCTAGTATTTTATGTGCTTTAGAAATTGTGTTTGATGCCTTATATGGAGATTTTTGTTTCGGTTCTGCCTTGCTATGTTTGGCCACTGTATGTGCTGTGATAATGATGATAATATGTTTATGTTTGAGTATAATTAATGTTAAAACTCATATGTGAAAGATAAGAGAAGTTAGTAACTAGAAAGGAATTAATTTGAGAGTTTTAGATCCCTTAATGTTTGAATTTTCTGGATTCTGTCCAACAAGGCTTAGTAATGCTAATCATGGTTTTAAATTAGCTTAAATTTGTAGGAATGATTCATAATTGGTTTAGGACTTGATCTTGATGCCTTAGGAGCAAACTGGACTTAGAAAGGGTCATTGTTGTGACTCCTAGGTACCCGTAAAGTTAGGATTATGAATTCTGCATCCTTGAGGTTTAGAGATGTTCTTGATCATAGTATGGAGTGAGGAATACTTAGTTATAACCTTATAGGTACCCAAGAGATTAGGCTTTGATGATTCATAACTTAGAATGTGAGTTAAGGACCTTAACGGTCAATGCATAATACTTTAAGAAATGTGTTAATGCTATGATGTTTTTATGATGCAATAATATGTGGAGATGATTATGATTCATGTGGAATTGATTGATTTAGATATGGGTATATCATAGCATGAGATTTCATGAGAACATGTTGTGTGAATTAGCTTGTGGTAGTTTGAAGGAAATTCGGTTTAACAGCTGTTATGCTGCCAAATTTCTGTCAAACCTAAAAAGGTTGAAAGGATGTTTTAAGAGTACCATATGAGTTGAAAACCCTGGGTGACACCGGTTCGGCCGAGCACCCCCAGGGGAGACAAATTCGTGAGGGTATAAGTAGATGCAACCTACCAAAGTGGACAAATTGCTGTGGCTTAATGCCCGCAAAGCATTTCAAAGAGGGTATATCCTAAGAGAGGTGATCCCTACCCCCTACCCGTACTTGCGAGTCGGGATTATTTTATTATGTTTCACTTATTCAGATAATAAGCAAGAGCTAGTGACGACTAGCTGAGGTATGAGCTCATAACCTAGTTATTTTAGGGTGGCTTATTATGCTAAAGTACCATGACTGATGTCACGAAGATGAGGAATGATCCACTGGAAAGTTATATGCCCTTATGCCACTTGTATGCTTCCTGATGTTGTGATTCTTTGACTTATTTGATTGAGGCATTGCCATGCATTCATATTTTTAGTATGCTGCATTCATAACATCAAGATACATGCTAAAAGGAATGGACATTGGATAATTAGATTTATAAACCCTAAATCAAATATTATATGCATGCTCACTATTTTATAATTAAACCCAAGATTCCTGAGGATGTGAATGATGTAACCCCAGGATAGGAGACTCCTACTGAGATTCTTTAGTAAGAATTTTCACTCCTTTCTCTCCCTTCTCTTTCTTCCATCACATCTTCAGAGATCGATGGCGACATTCATAATCTTCATTGACACGCCCGTATGGGAGGTACACTATGACCCGGACCACCGTTCGTATCATTTTGAGGGTCATTGTGTCGTCCGTGTTTTTGTGTACATGGGACGACCCTTCACTTATCCGGTTTCAAGCTACTAGTTCACTCATACTACACCTTTTGGTGGTGACGACATGATCTTTGAGCGCACTCGCCCGCGTGATGAGCAGCTACATCGTGCGTGCACCTCTGCCTCAGCTGTCCGCGACTACCCGGAGTATGTGCCTCGTTCAAGGAGGTCCGAGACTGATCCATCTGAGGATTCGCCGATGCATGTCTCGGAGGGCTCTGCTCCCTTTCCCCAGTTCTGGCGCGAGGGGAGCGAGGAGATCGTGAGGCAGCCACGCTTAGCAAGGAGAGTTGAGATGCACCCGCATCGAGGAGCTCATATTCAGCCACCACGAGTTCCCTTCACACTCCATTGGCCCACTCAGGAGGAGATAGAGCGGTTCCCCGGTTACCTGCCTCCATCATTTGAGGACCCCCGTCATCACTAGACTCCAATGGAGAGCTTTGCGAGTACCCGAGCTTTTATGGAGATCTTCCCTTTGGTAGTACCTTTTGGGAGGGGTTGCAGATTGTACTCGTAGCTTAGTAGGAGGGTAGCGTTTTGGGTTTTTATCTTCATGTTGTACCATATACCTTGTATTTTTCTTGTTTCTGTTATATTTTATTTCCGCTGTATTACAAGCTTTGCCTATTAGGGTATGACTAGCTATGTACCTCAACTATATTATTATTAATGAAATGTTTCTTTTGTTATCCTGATCATTGTTCTTTGAGTATATGTTTTACCTTGTGATCTATAATGATTGTTACGTGTGCCTTATATTTCTGTTACTCGACTAGTTAGGTTCGCGGCTCTCACTTTGATTTATATTTTCAAAAAAAATTTACCCGTAATTTTCGCTAAGTATTTTATTAAAATGATGAGACTAAGAAGTAATAGCCTAATGTTTAACCTAATGTATTCTAGAGAGTTGGGTTAAAAATTAGGGTGTTACATGTATTTATTACATTCAACATATTATTTCTCGATGCTCTACCGTACCTTCAGTTAAAATGATATCATGTTTGATTTTGAGTTTAAAAATGCTTGTTTATGAAATTACAGAATGAAAAGTGGTTTCTTAGCTAGCTATGTATATAAATATCAAATAGTTTATGATTGTAGCATGTATAGTGTTTATGTATATTCTTGGTTGTCTCATGTAGGTGATGAGTGATAGTTCACTCATTGAGTCCATTGACTTATGCTTGTCCCTTCCTCTTATAATTGCAGGTGCAGTCATTATTCAGCCTCCAATCCAGTAGCCACATCTATCCTCTAATGAGTTGTACATTGCTATAAGGCTTAAATTAGATGGTGTTATTTTTAGAGTGCTCTAGTAGTTTTGCAGGTAAGATCCAAGTCATGCATGTATTTTGAGATATTATAATTATTTTTCAGAGATTATATATTGCACTATAGGTTTTAGAGTTCAAGAATGTATTTTGAAATATAGACTATGCTTAGAGATTTATGTGACAAGCTACTAATAATGAATTTATGATTCAATCTTCAAGTCTCAACTAGATTTCAGAGCATGACAAAAATGTTTTAGATTTATATGTATGTGTGTGTGTGTGTGTGTGTGTGTGTGTATGTATGTGTGTGTGTGTGTGTGAATACTTCAGTTTTTATGATTTCAAATTTTATGTTTAAATTAGAGGAAATGCTAAATATTTAGAAGATGTTATATTTTAAGTATTATATTATGCATTTTGAGAGCCACGTCACCCAGAAGGCTTACGTGGGGATGGGATTCCTCATGTGCCGCTCACATTTCCAAGTCGAGTCGTGACAATGACCCACTAGTTGAACCAGTGACCTAGTGGCCCAGTACCTTGACCGATTCAATCAACGGTCCGGTTCTGAAAGCTATATGTGTGTGTGTGTGTCTATATAGATATATATATATATATATATATATATAATTCTTAACTACACATACATAAGCATAGACATAAAACTAATCTGAGGACCCTGATTGTGACATATGGAGCATTACGGATAGTTTTAACTAGGTACTATTCAAAAGAAAACTAGCTTCCGATATACAAAACAGGCCTTCTTAAGAAGGCTCACTAACTTAGAGCATGGCTATTGAGGGGCCATGAGATTGGAACCTAAGGTTGCTTCCAATATACAAAACAGGCCTTCTTAAGAAGGCTTACTAACTTAGAGCTTGGCTATTGAGGAGCCATGAGATTGGAACCTAAGGTTGCATCTGTATTTGGAAAATAAGAGGAAATAATGGAGTGAGTTTTGCAACTTAATGGTAGACATGTTATCTATAACCTATATGAGATAATATGTAATCCATAAGTAAAATAATAATAACTTCATAGTTCATATAAATTCAACAAATTTTTTTATTTACAGAAAATATTTTTGTAAACAACCAGCTTTATATAAAATAATAGGGAATAATCAAATTCAAGATAAATAGAAGGATTCACACTTAGACGACCATTTCTTTGTGTGATCCTAAAATAAAATGGTTCTACCCATGCAAGTAGTTATAGAATAAAAGGATCCACTGCATGGTCCTAATCAAATATAGGCAAGGTGCATGAAGGCTAACACTTATTGTCGTTACCTACAGATCCTGTTAGAAATTCTCCCCAAAACATATAATAAATGTTTTACATGTCATTTGGAATCAATTCTTAATAAATTAACAAATAGCTATAATCATAATTTCTCAATTCATTTCCTCAAGTCCATAACAGAGAAATTTTTTTTTGTCCAAAATCAATATTTTATCATCTCATGTGTCAATTTTGATGAAACATAAGCTAACATAAAGGATCCAATTTTGTTAAAATTATGCAACACTACCAAATAATTATACATAAAAGTAATTATAGACATAATGTCTACTCATAAACTGGTTCAAAGAACTGAAGATTAACTCCCAAGTGCCATTAATCCAATGATTGATGCTTAATTGCTTTATAACTCCAAGCCAGGAACAAGGCAAATACAATATTAGTGAGCTAATAATGCCATTAATTTATACTAACCCAACATACTAAAAAACCTCAAATCTATATAATTAGGGTCCCAAAAACCCAATCTACTATAAATAACTACATAGAGAGCTCAATAAGATAAATATAACAAGATTATCACCTACCCACTACTCTAGGAGGATGGTTAGAGATAAAGAACGATCCAAAACTCACCATTCTAACCTGTTCCTCAACTTAGAGAGAGAAATTGTGAGTTAGAGAAAGAGAAGAGAGAGAAAAATAGGCATAATTTTAATTTGATAGTGATGGAATTTGAGCTAGTGTAGAGGAGGTGATGGTGTGTGAGGAAGAGATGAAGAAGAGAAGGAGATAAAGGCGAAAAGAAAAGAAGAAAAAAGCAAAAAGAAACAGAGATGAGAAGAAGAAGAGAAAAGAGAAGAAAGGGAGAAAGAAAAGAAAAAGGGAGGTGAGAGAGAATAAGAAAAAAGAAAGTGGATCCCATACAATAAATATTATACCAAATAAAATTTATCTAACTTAGCCTATGTTAAACAATGATCTCATTCATTTTATTTTCCACTGTAACAAATATTTTAGAGACACAAATAAAAATAAATTTTTGGCTTATCATAAAAAATAAGTTTATAACTAATTTCATTTGTCATATACAAAAATCTTAACCTGTTTTGAGGTTAAAATGTCATCGTGAAAAACCATAATTGTGCAATATATATGTATATATATAACATCTCTTTTCAGGTACCAACATTAATAAAAACAAATCACTAGCTAATAAAAATTCATTTTATGACTAAATTCTTTTGTCAAATAAAAAATATTAACATGATTTGGAACTAAGACCTCATTGTCAAAAAATTGATTGTGCAATGTGTAACACTCTTCTAAATATAACATCATCCTTAAGCCATGACATTAGTCTTAGGGTTGCTACTTATAATTTAGCAGACCTTACTTAAGTATCTATAGCAATTTCAATTGATTCGCATAGTAACAAATTTGTAATTTTATAGAAATATGGGGAAAAGGAAGTAATTATTCATTAATTATAAATCCAAAAACAAAAAGGCTCTGCCATAAGCTTTCATATATATATATATATATATAACAAAATAAAAGCAAAAGAGACTTAAACTATCCGGCCACTACATGTCAAATTCTTCCATGGTAGCATCTTCATATTTCCCCTAAGCAACCTGGAGATGACATGGTAACACAAAACATAAGGGTGAGAGTCCTAAAATTCTCAGTAGAGAATCCCCAAAATACATAATAAAATCTATGTCATTGTCATCGTCCCAGCTACTTCGGTTTATTAAGAAAAATGTGATCATACAATACATATCAATTGTTCATTCTGAAGTTCAAAATCATCCTGCTGAATTGGGTTCCTTTTAGTATTCAATTCTTTAAGATAGATACATCATCATATAAAGTATATACTATAACACCCTAATTTTTAACCCAATACTCTAGAACACATTAGGTTAATCATTAGGTTATTACCTCTTAGTCTCATCCTTTTAATAAAATACTTAGCGAAAATTACGGGTAAATTTTTTTTTGAAAACATAAAACCAAAGTGAGAGCCGCGTTTATTGTAAAGCAGGAATATAAAGCACAATGACAAGTCAATTAAAGCACAATAAATAAAACATATAGCAATGGAACAAGGATTAACACACCTAAAGAAATACTTTCATTAATACCATAATTTAAAGATACCACAACTACTCGAGTGCACCTAACGTGGATAACCTCAAGGCAAAAGAAGGTTTAGCTTAACTATGAGTGAGTGTGTGCACTAGACCTCCCCTAAGACCTCAGCTACTAGAATCCAGGATAAGGCGGGGTATAACCGATCCATTGACGCAGTGCAGTAGGAGTAGGTACGCGCGGTGGCAGTACATGAGCTCCTCGGTTGGGGCGCATCTCGACTCGTCTAGCTAACCTTGGCTACACAACGGTCTCCTCCCTCCCTCCTCTCACGAACTGAGGAGTGGGAGCGGAGCTCTCGTTGTACATGTACATCGGTGGGTCCTTAGAAGGATTGTCCTTCGAACCGAGAGACTGGGGTACGTAGTCCTAGAAGTCACGGGGCATCGATCCACCGGTATACGTCCGAAGAATCCTCTCATCGCGCGTTCGGGCGTGCTAAAAAACCATAGCATCGTGATAGGGAGACATCGGGGAGAAGTGGTAACTCTGTACAGGGGGTGAGCGAAGGGATGTCCGATGAACATGAAAACTCATATTGTACACTATACCTTAAAATGATAAGATCCGTGGTCCGGATCAAAATGCACCTCCCACATCAGAGTGTCGATAAAGACCACGAACGTCGCCATCGAGCTCTGAAGATGTGACGAAAGAGAGCAAAAGGAGAGGAAGGAGTGAGAATCTTACTAAAGAATCTCAGTAGGGACCTCCTATCTAAGGTTACATCGTTCACATCCTCAGGAACCTTGGGTTTATTTATAAAAGGTGTGTATGCATATAGGATTCATTATTAGGGTTTATGAAACTAGATTATCCAAGGTTCATTCCTTTTAGTATGCATCTTAATGTCATGAATGCAACATATCAGAACATGAATGCATGGCAATACTTCAAGCAAATAACTCAACAAATCACAATGTCAAGAAGCACACAAGTGGCATAAAGGGCATAAAACTTTCAATGGAACTTTCCTCAACTTTGTGACATCAATCATGGTACTTTAGCATAATAAGGCCACCCTAAAAACATCTAGGCTATGAGCTCATACCTCAGCTAGTCATCACTAGCTCTTGCTTATTATCTGAATAAGCGAAACATAATAAAAATAATCCCGACTCCTTGAGTAGGGGCTAGGGGGCTAGGGATCACCTCTCTTAGGATATACCATCTTTGAAACGCTTTGCGGGCATCAAGCCACAGTAATTTGTCCGCTTTGGTAGGGTGCATCTACTCATACCCTCACGAATTTGTCTCCCCTGGGGGTGTTCGGCCGAACTGATGTCACCCAGGGTTTTAAATCTCATATCATACTTCAAAAACATTCTCAAGTCCTTTTGGTTTTGATGGAAATTCGGCAGCATAACGGCTGTAAACCGAATTTCCTTCAAACCGTCTTTATGCCACACGCTCACATCACAGACATATTTCTCATTCAACTTTAATGCTCATGATAAACTTAATACCTCAATAAATCATTTCATTATAGCTCATGTATCATCAAAACATATACATCCAAACATCATACTTGCATAAATCAACTAATAGCATAAAAGATCTCTTAATGTTTTATGTTTTGACCTTTAAGGTCCTTTAACTTGAAATCTAAGTTGTATATCATCACAACCTAAGCTCTCGGGTACCTATAGGCTCATGTCTAAGTATTTCTCACTCAATTCTATGATCATAAACAATTCTAAACCTCAAGCGTGCAGAATCTATAATTCATACTCTACGGGTACCTAGGAGTTACAACATTGACCCTTTCTAAGTTCAGTTTGCTCCTAAGGCATCAAGATCAAGTCCTAAACCAATTATGAGTAGTTCCTACACATTTAAACTAATTATAAACCATGATTTTTAATTCTAAACCTTGCTGGACATAATCTAGAAAATTATATTTCTAAGGGATCTAAAAGTCTCAAATTAATTCTTTTATAGTTACTAACTTGTCTTATCTTTCACATATGAATTTTTTGCATCAAATATACATGAACATGCTCATATTATCATCATCGAAACAGCATAAAATAGTGAGCATAGCAAGCAAGGCAGAACCGAAATTGTCTCCATCATAAAATGCATAAAACTTCATTTTTAAAACATATAAGTTGCTAGTTTCTCTTGGGACCCTTTTAAAACTTTTCAAAACCCATTAGTAAACATTTTTATCTTATTAAAATCATCAAAATACTTCCAAGGGCAATAGCTATTTCGAATGAGACTTGAAAAGATTTTAAAATCATAAAAATTTGTTCAAAACATTTCTTAGGCTTAACTAAACTTAGAAAAATTATGAAACATAAGTTTTAGTATTTGTAATCATATAAACCTCATAAGGCTGAATTTAAAGGAGCTAAGGAACATATATTTTCAAGTCTTTGTGTGAGATAATAATGGGTAAGTCTATGAGCTCTAAATCTCTTAAGTAATGGCATAAAAATAAATATGCAATGCACTTTGTTTTAGTCTTTATTTAGAGGAGAGAACATAAAATAAATATGCTATGCAAACTCTTTATTATCTTAGAGATTTAGTGAGAGCATAAACATAAATATGGAGATGCAAGTTCATTCCTTAATCTTGAGCATTTAGTGATGAGATAAAAGTAAATATGGATGCAAGCCTTTTATCTTAAACTTAGAGCTCATATGAGACTTTTAAAGAGAACTAAAAATCTCAACCCAACATCCATCTTATCAACACAGTGAGCTTTAGAGTTCTTGAACCAAGTTCTCAAAGGAACCACATGGTTCTTGAACATCATCATCAAGCTCCAAAAAGAAGCAAACTTTAAAAGAAAACAAGACTTTAAGGAAATAGAAACCAAGCAACATTATTTTCTTGATACAAAGTAAATATAGAGACACTTTAAAAATTTTAACAAAATCTTTGAAGCGAAGACTATGGAGGCCGAAACTATGAAGGAAAAGAAAAGGAAAGAAAAACCAATACTTTGCTAGATCAAGAACAAAACTCAAGCTTTAGAAGCTCCTTTGAGATGAACACAAGGTCATGATCTAGGAACTTTCATCATCAAGCTATCATATCCATAAAGGGGCCAAGGGGCCGAAATGAAAAAGAAAAGAGAAACAAGGAAAAGCTTTAAAAGAAACTAAGAGAAACTTTGAGTAAAACACATTTTTGAGTAAAACAAAATTTGAAAGCAACTCCCTACCAAGTTAGAGGATGAAAATGCTTGATCTTGGAAGGAAATGAAAAGAGCAACTCCTCCTTGAGAGGTGATGAGGATTCGGCCACCAAGAGGAAAAAGGAAAGGAGATGTGTTTTGAGGAGGCTTGTGTTTGAAGTTGAGTGTTTCAGTGTTTAGGAGATGATTTGAGGTTGTGAGATGGTGGTTTGAAATTATGAGATGATGATGTGAAGAGAGGATGAAGAAGATGAAGATTAAAAGGAAAGCTTTTAGAACTTGAGAGGAAATGAAGAACTCACAAGAAATGCTAAAAGACTCAAACTTACCAAATGAACAAAAGTATCACAAGTTCTTCCAAGGCACCTATTTATAGAAAATAAAGCAATGAAGGCTCATCCAAGGAGAGCCTTGGCCGTAGCTTTGGAGGCAATAATCTTATGCTTTTCTTTCACATATAAGCAATTTTAGTAAGTATTCACATCTATATGAGCTTAATGTCATCAATAATTTCACATAACCTAGTATGTTGTCTGTAACACCCTAAAAATTATTTAAAAATTAATTTGAACTTTACTAGTTAGAATTTAAAAAATATGGCAGTTTTAGTGACAATGAGGATAGTCCAAGGGACGTGTTAAAAAAGAAAATGTGAATAGTGACCTTACAGGACTCATGGGCCCGTTGGGATAGTGAAACCCTAGATCCGGGACCAAGAGATGCCTGTGACTGAGAAAATATAAGGTTAAGGTTATAAATAGTTATAAATGAAGATTTATAACTGGAATTTAATTTTTGGCAATATTTGATTTCCCGAGTATGATGTTTCACCCGTTTGGTAAAATTTTGGTGTGCAAATTTTACATCAAAAAATGAATTAATCTCTAAGATTTTGATAATGTCTATCCATTTAAACTAAGCGGATGGCTAAGATTCAATCTTGATTAATAAGATTAAATCCTAGGCATTTATCTCTTCTTATTTTAGAAAGAAACTATACTTTATTTACATAAAGACTGCATTTATATAAAGATAAATACAATGTTACCAAACTTTATCAAATCACCTCATCATTCTCGGCCAAAGGAGAAAAGAAAACCAGCCTCCATTATTGCTTTTCTTAAGAGCTTCCACCTTGATTCAATCTTTCAAAAGATTAGCCCAAAATCACTAAAATCTCAAACTTCATTTATTAAGCTTCAGTTACTTATCACCATCTACAAAACTAACCGATTGAAATTCCAAGTTTTCACCTTTCCTCACTTTGAGATATCATACTCTACTATCTAAGGAAGGGCTTGGTGTGGGTTGGAACGCCTTGAAATAAGAAAAATTATTCTTGAAACACCCTTTAGAGCCAAGAACCCTAAATCTCCAAAAGTAGGGCTTTTAAACCTATTTTGCTTTCAAATCATTTTGCTATGTGCTGGTTAGTGATTTACTTGATATTTTTGGTTGTATTGATTGGTAAGATATAGGTATTGAAGTGTTTAAATTGGTAGAGTGTTTAGATGATGTAGGAAAATCCTTTTTGGCAAGACAAGTTTTAACTTAGGTTGCTAGAGTTTTCAAATTAAGTAGACAACCTAATTTGTATGATTTTATTCACATAGTTTGAGACTTTATTTTGAGCCAAAATTTTTATAGGATGAAGCTAACATAAAAAGTGTCTCCAGTAATTTTTCTAAGGTTTTTAAAGGCACTTTTACTAGGTTTAAAAATTTTGAAATTGAGAGGGTTAGGGTTTCTACTTGAATAATAAATTTTGGTACACTGAATTTATCTAATTTTGTTACTATATCAAATTATTGAATTTCAAATTTTAGATTTTACAGATGTTGAGGATATGTTGAAGTCCAACCCTAAATTTTTTTGTGAGAATTTAGGTGTTCATTTGATATAGTAATAAAATTGGGAAATCTGGTTGTTGGTTGTAATCAGAGGGTCTTTGACCTTTGAATTGGGTCTCTAACCTCTGAATTTGTATAATTTTGTTAACATAGTTAGAAAGCTTGTTTTCCTCTGAAATTTTTACAGAATCTTGGGGACACATGAAGTGTCATGGATAATTTTTGTAGCTATGGAGTTGTGTTTTTGTTATGCAAACTAAATTTTACCATATATAGGTAAGATCTACCAATGTGCTGGAATTGTACCAAATGTCTTGAATAAATTGTATAATGGAATTGTGGTTCTAGTATGACATGAATACTTGAATGTGAATATTTGAACATGTGACTTGTGATATATAAATGCATTCTATAGGAAGCAAAGATTGGTTGATGAGGTATGATTGAAATCATATTGTGAATGAATGCCTATATGTGCTTTATGCATGCATCTGGAAAAAAGAAAAGTAAATGATGCATATATGTGGTAAAAGAGAATAACTAATGGCTACCTTGAGTTTCTGTTGTAAGGATACTATATATTTCTTTAAGATGCACAATCAGAAAGCATGAGAAAATGATCTCACGTCACAAAGCTTATGGTCTTGATCATGAAAAGAAAATAAAATGAGAAGAAGCAAGAAGTGCATCAAGCAAAACTTTGTCAGAAATTGGTCCGACGAAATAGAATCAAGGAAATTGTCATTAGAAAGTAATACTGAGCTTCAGCAAGAAAGACTACAATGACAATAACGTACAAAATACTGGAGCCAAAGTATTACTCAATTTTCAATCATCATAATCATGGGGTTCTTATCATAAAAAATCAAGATTGAAGACAAAAACATCATGAAGGAACTAGCAGTGCTTATTAGAAAATCCAACTCAAAATGGGAGGCAAAAAAAGGCTATATTTGAAATTCAAATCAAATGTCAAATCAGTCTCTCAAAATCAAAGTATCACCTCTACAAGCAGCCTCGATCAAATAGCAAAACGACCTATCAAAAGATTAAGAAACCATGATCAGAAAGTAGAAAAATAGTTTCTGATAGACTTCAGAAACATCAACTCATCAACGGCTTCTAAAAAAGGAACTCTGACACTAGACGAGCTACTCACTTAGATTATATTTTTGATGCTCGATCAAATGTTCAACACGTGTTGATAAAGTGGAAGATCAAGGGGCAACAGTAAAAAAAGGAAAATCTTCTATAAATAGAGATGACTGAGCCTTCTCTAAACAAGATATACAAGAGAAAAATTTACACAAAAAACTTCCCGTTGGAAATATTCATTGCTAGAATCCTTTGTATATCAAAATCTTCTTTCTATATTTTCTGTTGATTATTTGCTCTTATAAGGAAGAATTACTAGGAAGAAGTCACTCAAGTAGAATCAGTTTCAATTGATCACATTCAAAAACTTGAGTGCTAGGCTGTACGATCATATCATCAATTTCTGTCAGATTGTAATCCTGATCCAATAGTGATCAAAAGGAAGATAGCTTAAAGAGGCTACTGTAAAACTACTTGTTGTTGTGAGTCAGTAAGGGTTGTTTACTGACTGGAGTAAGAGATTGGAAAAGCTATGGTAAAGACTATCCTGTACTGTGATTCCTCAGTAAGGAAGTTTATTAGAACTCAGTGTGTATTGAGAACTAGATGTAGGCAGGTGTTGGCTGAACCAGTATAAATCTTTTGAGTCAAGTATTCTCTTTCTTTTCTCTCTTTTGAATTTAGTTTTCAACTCTACATAAATATTTAGATCGTTGTCTTTTACTGTTAGCTTATCTACTCAAACTACTTTATTCAGAAAGTAACTTTCTGAACACACTAACCATTCTTCCACTGTTCTTCAAGTTCTAAACTTGATAAGATTTTATTATATAAAGTTTTTCAATTCGAAGTTTAAAAAGCATGATTCAACCCCCATTCTCGTGCATTTTCCTATCAACAATTGGCATAAGAGCTTGGCCTCTAAGGGGTTGAGCATTCTAACCACTGCAGAGGAAACAAAAGCATCCAAAGAACAATGGCACAAAGCTTTCATATAGCAAAAGGACATTCAATCAACAGGCCGCCATTCTTTGATGGTGGAGACTATGCTTATTGGAGAGATCGTATGGAATTATTCATAAAATATACAACTCTTGACTTGTGGGAAATAATCCAAGAAGGCGATTACATTCCAACAGAAGAAGTTCCTATAACAGATGGTTGACTTCCCACATCAAGAGAAGTTCCTAGGAGCAGATGGACAGAGCAACACAAGGCCATAATTCAATTAAATTCAAAAGCTAAGTATTTGCTAACTTGTGCTTTAAGCAAAGCTGAATATAATAAAATCATTGCCTGTAACACGACAAAAGAAATATAGGATAGATTGCTCATGCTGCATGAAGGAACTGATCAAGTCAAGGAAACCAAGATCAGTATGCTGGTCCACCAGTATGAAATGTTTAAAATGACTGATTAAGAAAGCATTGATGATATGACCATAAGATTTATGCATATCATAAATCAACTGAAAGGACTTGGCAAAAGATATTCAAATTCTGAGTTTGTTAGAAAAATCTTAAGAAGTCTTCCTACAAAATGGCTACCTAAAATAATAGCCATTACTGAAGCCAAAGATCTCCAAGCTCTTAGTTTGGATGCTCTTATTAAATCTATAAAAACTCATAAAGTAGTTCTAGCAGAGATGCATAGAGAATCCATAAAGAAACCGAAGTCTATTACTTTAAAATCCTCTCATCTTAAATGTAGCAAAGCAAAGGCAATCAAGATCACAGAAACCTCTAATGAAGAGGATGAATCTGATGATGACAGTGAAGATGATGATGGAGATGAAATCTCCATGCTGGTAAGAAAGATGTCAACGGCATGGAGAGGTAAGTTCAAAAGGATAATAGACTTGCAAAAAGACAAAAAAGGCAAGATAAAGCTAGATAGCATCATCTGTTTCAACTATGGAGAAAAAGGCCACTTTAGACTTGAATGTCCAAAACTAAAAGGACCACAAAAAAGGTTTCTAAGCAAGACAAAGGGAATGCTACCAAGATGGAGTGACTTAGATGAAGAAAAAGAGGGAACAGAAAGCCTGGAAGGACAAGAAGACATAACAGATTTATGCTTCATGGCATGCTTCAACTCAGAAGACGAGTCTGAGGTAAATAACTTTGACCAAAATCTATCCTATGATAAATTATTAGCTTTGTATCAAGAACTTCTTGAGAATACTCAAATCATTTCCTCGTATTATCGTAATCTAAAGACAAAAGCATCAGAAAGTTGTTTTAGAACTTCAAGCAGTCAAAATGGATTTTGAAAATATGGAAAATGAAAAAGAAAAATTACATGAGGAAAACAATGAACTAAATTTGGAAAAAATCAGAATCTCAAAAGATAAAGAAGACTATCAGAAAAATATATCTGAATTAGAGAGAACGGTTATTCTTTTGAAGATTGATCTTGAAAAAATGCTAAATAGTTCAAAAAATCTTGAACCAATGCTTGGAAGTCAAAGGCCTTACTTTCAAAGAACTGGGTTAGGATATAAACAAGTTGAAAAAGGAAAAGAAAACTTTTTCCAACTGAATAAAGTAAGAAAGAAGGTCTTCTGCACTATCTGTTATAAACAGAGACACCCTCCAGATAAATGCTTCATGATAAGAAGGGTCTGAAAACCCTCATTTATTGATACTAACTTAGAAGGACCTGAAAAAGTATCGGTACCTAAATTGAGAAATGTGTTTGCTGCAGGTATGCCTGAGAACACATGAAGAATCTGATAACAAGTGGTACATGGACAATGGCTGCTCTAGGCACATGTCCGGAACAAAGAAATGGTTCAAAAACCTCAAGCCAAAGAATTCTGGATCAGTCAAATTTGCTGATAGAGTTAAAGCAACAGTCACAGGTATTGAAAACATTGGTAAGGATGATTTTCACCAAATTTCTGATGTATTATTTGTGGATGGTTTGTCTCACAATCTTCTGAGCATAAGTCAATTTTGTGATCAAGGCTTCAATGTTGTTTTCAATGCTCAAAACTGCAAAATAATTAATCCTGTCTCAGGAAGAGTCATACTATTTGGAAAAAGGCATGATAACACCTATGTATTGCTGTTAGATGATCTTCAAGATGTTAAATGTCTAGCCTCCTTCACAGATGAAAAATGGTTATGGCATAAGAAGCTCAGGCATGCTCACATGAAACTTATCTCTGAGTTATCTCAGAAAGAGCTTGTTAAGGGATTGCCAAAGATCAAGTTTGACAAAGATTCAACTTGTGACTTCTGTAAAAATGGCAAACAGACCAGAGCTTCCTTTCAAAATAAACATGAAATGTCTAGCTCTAAACCTCTAGAATTACTTCATATGGATCTTTTCGGTCCAACTCAAACAACTAGTCTTGCAGGTAAGAGATATTGTTTGGTAATTGTAGATGATTTCTTAAAGTTCATCTAGGTGTTTTTCTTAACTTCCAAGGATGAGGCTTTGAAAAATTCAAACTACATGGAAAACGAGTTTGCACTGAAAAGAACTCACAAATAATCTCCATCAGATCTGATCATGGAGGAGAATTTGAAAATCATATTTTCAATGAGTTTTGTGAAAATTGTGGCATTCTTCATGAGTTTTCTGCACCTAGAACTCCCCAACAAAATGGGGTTGCTGAAAGGAAAAACAGAAGCTTACAAGAGATGGCTAGAACACTCATTTTAGAGAGTGGTTTATCAAAAGGTTTTTGGGTAGAAGCTATAAATACCTCATGTTACATTCAAAACCTAATCTTTCTTAGACCAATTCTTAAGAAAACCCCTTATCAGCTTTGGAAAGTAGAAAACCTAACATTTCATACTTCCATATATTTGGTTCATCATGTTTTATACTTAACAACAAGGACAAACTCGCGAAGTTTGGTCCAAAATTTGATGATGGTGTTTTCCTATGATATTCTTCTGTCTCTAAAGCTTTCAGGGTATATAACAAAAGGACTATTTGCATGGAAGAAACAATTCATATCAAATTCAAAGAGTTCAAGAAAGATTTTGAAGATGATGTAGTTGACTTGGAAGAAGGTTTGGAGAGACTAGATCTCAGAGAAAACTCAGAAACCAAAATGATCAAATCATTAGAAAGCAAACTCCAAGATTCATAGTCTTCAGAAAGTATGATACATTCATCAAGGACATCACAAGGAAATGATGAACAGGAGGAAGAACAGCCTGAGGATGAAAAGGAAACTGAGGAAAGCTGTAAACATGGAAATTACAAGGGAGTCTCTGATCTTAAAACTGTCTCGCAAAACAATGTTATAAGAGATATTTCTAAAAGAGTGAAGACTTGATTCTCCTTAAGGAATACCTCAAATTATGCTCTAATCTCCACCATTGAACCTACATGCATTGAAGAAGCATTAATTGACAAAAGGTGGGTGGAGGCTATGCAAGAAGAGCTGGATCTATTCGAGAAAAACAAAGTATGAACTCTCATGGAAAAGCCCAGTGAAAAGACCATCATTGGGACCAAATGGGTATTCAGAAACAAATTGGATGAAGCAGGAAAAGATATCAGAAACAAAGCGAGACTGGTTGCACAAGGCTACAATCAACATGAAGGAGTTGATTATGATGAGACCATTGCACCAATTGCTAGATTAGAAGCTATAAGAATGTTGTTTGCCTTCACTGCTTACAAAGGGTTCACTCTCTACCAAATGGATGTCAAGTCTGCCTTTTTAAATGGATTTCTCTCAGAAAAAGTGTTTGTGAAGCAACCTCCGAGGTTTGAGAATGATGATCTTCTAAATCACATCTATAAACTATCGAAAGCTCTCTATGGCTTAAAACAAGCCCCTCGAGCTTGGTATGAAAGGTTAAACAGTTTTTTTTATTACAAAACGAGTTCAAAAAAGGTAATGTCGACATAACCTTATTCACTCTTAATTCAAAGAAGCATTTTTTGATAGTACAAATATATGTTGATGAAATCATAATTAGCACATTTGATCTTTCTTTGTGTGAAAATTTTTCAAAGTTAATGCACAGTGAATTTGAGATGAGTATGATAGGAGAACTAAAATTTTTTCTCGATTTACAAACAAAACAACAAAAGAATGGAACCTTGATCCATCAAGAAAAATATGGCAAGGAGCTTTTGAAAAGATTTCACATGGATCAGGAAAAACCAATAAGTACTCCTATGCATCCATCTCAAAAAGTAGCTATAGAGGAATGATAGGATCACTACTATATCTTACAGCCAGTAGACCAGATATCCAATTAAGTGTGGGGATATGTGCTAGATTTCAATCAAATCCAAAACATCACACTTAAATGCTGTCAAAAAAATCATTAGATATTTATCAGGCACTACTAATCTTGGTCTATGGTATGAGAAAGGTACATCATGTGAGATTGCAGGTTATTGCGATGCTAACTTTGCTAGAGACAGAGTAGAAAGGAAAAGTACCAGCAGTTGTTACTATTTCTTTGGGAATAATATGATCACATGGTCCTATAAAAAGCAGAATACCATTGCTCTTTCTACTGCCAAAGCAGAATATGTAGCAATTGCAAATTGCTATACACAAATGCTTTGGATTAGAAATCAGCTAGAAGGCTATCACCTAAGGTACTCCAAAATCCCAATCTTTTGTGATAACACCACTGCAATAAATCTGGCTAAAAATCCTATTCAACACTCCAGATCAAAGCACATTGACATCAAACATCACTTTTCACTTTATTAGAGATCATGTTCAAAAAGGAGATATTGAGCTAATACTTATAAACACTGAAAGTCAAGTATCCGATGTTTTCACAAAACCTTTACCTGAATATCGTTTCTACACTTTAAAAAATCTGTTAAATTTAAAGATCTTCTAAAGGCTCATATGACTTTCATTTACTCAAATATCTCTGGAAAGTAAATATCTCCTGCCTATCTCCTCTTTGCTGATGACAAAAAGGGGAGAAGTGATATGAAAATCTCATGCCTCAATGAAGGTGGAGATAGATACTCAAACTAAGGATAAATACTCAAAAAATGAGCATCTATAATCTATCTCTAGACATCTACGAGAAAAGGGCAAAATTGAGGGGGGGATAGATACTCAAACTGAGGATAGATACTCAAAAAAATGAGCATCTATAATCTATCTCTAGACATCTCTAAAAGAGAGAGACAGAGCAAAATTAAGGGGCAGGTAAATACTCACAAATTGAGGACAAATACTAAAAAAAAATGAGCATCTATTATCTATCTCTAACCTTTTATAAGTAAAGCTCAGAACATTCTTCTTAAGGCTACAAAATGCTTTAATCATCAATATCATGCCTTAAGAAAAGAATTTACTGAAACTCATAAGTTATGATGTTTGAAAGATCAATTTGCTATGTATTTATCACTTTTATTTCATTCATCATCTCTTCAAAAGATTTTCTTCAAATTGGTTTGTCATCAGCAAAAAGGGGGAGATTGTAAATCCAAGACCCTTCAGAAAGATGAATTAAAATTGTTTTGAATGACAATAAAGCCAATTCAAAGAAAATGTTTTGAAGAATAACTAACGACCACCTTGAGTTTCTGTTGTAAGAATACCATCTATTTCTTTAAGATGCACAATCAGAAAGCATGAGAAAATGATCTCACGTCACAAAGCTTCTGGTCTTGATCGTGAAAAGAAGATAAAATGAGAAGAAGCAAGCAGTGCATCAAGCAAAACTTTGTCAGAAATTAGTCCGACGAAACAGAATCAAGGAAATGGTCATTATAAAGTAATATTGAGCTTCAGAAAGAAAGGCTACAATGATGATAACATACAAAATACTAGAGGCAAAGTATTACTCAATCTTCAATCATCATAATCATGACGTTCTTATCATCAAAAATTAAGATTGAAGAAGCGCTCATCAGAAAATCCAACTCAAAATGGGAGGAAAAAAATGGCTATATTTGAAATTCAAATCAAATGTCAAATCAGTCTCTCAAAATCAAAGTATCATTTCTACAAGCACCCTTGATTAAATGACAAAAGGACCTATCAAAAGATTCAGAAACCATGATTAGAAAGTGGAAAAATAGTTTCTAATAGACTTCAGAAACCTCAACTCATCAATGGCTTATGAAAAAGGAACTCTAACACTAGACGAGCTACTCACCTAGATTATATTTCCAATGCTCGATTAGATGTTCAACACATGTTGATAAAGTGGAAGATCAAGGGGCAACAGTAAAAAAAGGAAAATCATTTATAAATAGAGATAATTGAGCCTTCTCTGAACAAGAAATATAAGAGGAAAATTTGCGCTAAAAACTTCCTGTTGGAAATATTCATTGCTAAAATCCTTTGTATATCAAAATCTTCTTTCTATATTCTCTGCTGATTATTTGCTCTTCTAAGGAAGAATTACTAGGAAGAAGTAACTCAAGGAGAATCAATTTCAATAGATCACATTAAAAAACTTGAGTGTTCGGCTATATGATCATATCATAAATTTTTGTCAGATTGTAATCCTGATCCAATAGTGATCAAAAGGAACATAGCTTGAGGAGGCTACTGTAAAACTAGTTGTTGTGAGTTAGTAAAGGTTGTTTACTGTCTGGAGTAAGAGCTTGGGAAGGCTACGGTAAAGACTATCTTGTACTTGTGATTCCTTGGTGAGGAAGTTTATCAGAACTCAGTATGTATTGAGAACTGAATGTAGGCAAGTGTTGGCCTAACCAGTACAAATCTTCTGAGTCAAGTATTCCTTTTCCTTTCTCTTTTTTGAATTTAGTTTTCAACTCTGCATAAATATTTAGATCATTATCTTTTACTGTTAGCTTATCTATTCAAACTGCTTCATTCAGAAAGTAACCTTCTGAACACATTAACCATTTTTCCACTGTTCTTTAAGTTGTAAACTTGATAAGGTTTTATTATATAAAGTTTTTCAGTTTGAAGTTTAAAAAGCATGATTCAACCCCCTTCTCATGCGTTTTCGTATCAACACTTCAATCACACATGTTTTAACATATAGAAAAAAAAAAAGACTTATGTTGAATGAGGGGAAGGTAAAAAGAGGAACTTTCCTATAGATATTATGAGTCGATAGATGTATTGGCTAGGAATAGATTTGTATGTGATAGAAAGACAAAATGAACTCCGATGATCATGTATAGGAATAAACTCAGTTCTGATAGGCAATTTATTTCCCATGTGTGGTGTTATCCACTATAGATACCATTTGGTTGAATTAAGTCTTTCCTACATCGATGAAAAGAGAAAATTACATGGAATTGAGTTCTATGGCCACACGTAAAACTAGGATACTTAAGATAATTTCACTACATATATCATATGCATACTCATGTTATTCTGAATTTTTTGCCTAAGATGATTTAGTATGTGTTTGAATATTATGATATATGTGCAGTAATTGATTGAATGTTAAAAGGACCCACTTTGGAGATATGATTTTGAACTTTAAAAATGAATCTTTGATATGTAATGCATGATCATATTTTTCTAATAAACTGAAGTGGCTAGGATGATGACAATGACATTTATAACTGTGTATTTGGGGATACCCTACTGAAAATTTTATAATTCTCAGCCCTATGTTTGTATATTTCCATGTCGTCTCGAGATTACTCAACAGTATGATAAAGCTGCATTCATGGAAGTTTATGCTTTGTAATAGCTCAATGGCCAAAGACTACTACTATCTTTTGTTTGAATAATTCTTATGTTTGTAATATTTAAGAAGACAGATGTACAGTAAAGCTCTTAGAGGAGCTTCCTCTTGTATTGACTTTGTATTAAAGAAATACTTTGTCTCTTTTTATATATGTTAATAGAATTACGAACTAGTTACTGATCGATTCACTCCACTACGCTATAGCTACTTAAAGGGAGGTCTACTAAATTATAAGTAACGACTCTTGAGTATAATGTCATGGATTAAGGATGATGTTATACTTGGGAGGGTGCTATAATGCCAGAATTTCAGTTTTAAAGAAATTTATGGTTAAATTACTATACTTCATAAAAATAGAGCCAAAATATTTTTTGGAGTTAGTTAATATGTCTACAAGACCCTGTAAAAAGTTCAAAGGAAAATAAGTTCTCTAGCTATGTTAACAAAATTCTACAAATTCAGAGGTCAAAACACTCAATTTCAGCTGACAGCCAAAACTCCTGATTTTTATACCATATCAAATGAACAAATAAAAATTACAAAAATCTAGGGTTGGACCTTGAGATGTTCTGAACATCCTGTAAAAATTTCAGTTAAAAATTAGATCATTTGATATGGTAATAAAACTAGACAATTTCAATGCTCTATAATGGACTATGCAGGTAAAAACTCTGACCTATTCGGTTTTTTAATTTTTAAACATAGCAAAATGTTTTGTGTAACATCCCTTTAAAATAAAATAAAATAAAATAAATTGTGTTTTAATAGTCATGTATCATAGCAAAATGTTTTGTGTAACATCCCTTTAAGAAATTGTTAATCCTATGATGTTTATATGATGCAATAATATGTTGAGATGTTTATGATGCATGAGGAAATAATTGTTTGACATATGAGTTTATCATAGCATGAGGTTTAAATAAGGAATATGTTGTGTGAATAGCTTGTGGCATAAGTTTCGGTTTGAAGGAAATTCGGTTTAACAGTCGTTGTGCTGCCGAATTTCCATCAAACCTAAAAGGGGTGAAAAATGTTTCAAAGTACTACATGAGTTGAAAACCCTAGGTGACACTGGTTCGGCCGAGCACCCCCAGTGTAACACCCTAATTTTTAACCCAACTTTCTAGAACACATTAGGTTAAACATTAGGCTATTACTTCATAGTCTCATTCTTTCATTAAAATACTTAGCTGAAATTACGGGTAAATTTTTCTTTTTTGAAAGCATAAAACAAAGTGAGAGCCGCGAGCTTAACTAATTGAATGACAGAAACGTAAAGCACGCGTAACGATCATAAACAACCATGTAAAATAAATCATACATCAGAAGAACATAGATCATGAAGATGACAGAAACATTTCATTAATAATAAAGTAGCTAAAGTACATAACTAGTCATACCCTTATAGAAACGGGCAGAGCTTGTAATACAGCGGGAAAGGAAATACAACAGAAAACAAGAAAGTAGAAATAAACCATAATTACCCGAATGCACCTATGGTGAATAACCTCAAAAACAAAAGGAGGTTTATCCACTCTACATGTGGTGTGTGCACTAAGCCTCCCCTACGACGTCAACTACTGGAATCCGGGAAACGGTGGAGTGTAACCGATCCATGGACGCAGAACAGCAGGAGTGGAAACACGTGAAGACTGAGCGTGGGCTCCTTGGTGGGGGCGCCTCTCAGCTCGCCTTGCTAGCCTCGGCTGCGTAATGGTCTCCTCGCTCATGTCTAGCACGAACTGAGGTGTAGGAGCAGAACTCTCACTATATGTGTGCGTCGGCGGGTCCTCGGATGGGTCGTCCTCCGAACTCGGGGATCGAGGCACGTAGTCCTGGAAGTCTCGAGGCATCGAACCACCAGTATACGTCCATAGAATCCTCTCGTCTCGCGTCCGGGCGAGCTCAAAAACCATCACGTCGTCGTAAGGTGACGTCGGGGAGAAATGGTAGCTGCATGCGAGGGTGTGCAAAGGGGCGTCCAATGAACATGAAGACTCGCACGGTACACTGCCCCTCAAAATGATATGACCCGTGGTCCGGGTCATAGTGGACCTCCCAAGTAGGCGTTTCAATGAAAAGCACAAACGTCGCCATCGGTCTCTGAATATCCTGTAAAAATTTCAGTTAAAAATTAGATCATTTGATATGGTAATAAAACTAGACAATTTCAATGCTCTATAATGGACTATGCAGGTAAAAACTCTGACCTATTCGGTTTTTTAATTTTTAAACATAGCAAAATGTTTTGTGTAACATCCCTTTAAAATAAAATAAAATAACATAAATTGTGTTTTAATAGTCATGTATCATATTCAAATATTTTATTAGGCCTACTTAATAATTTTACATCAACATCTATTTTAAATATTAGACCAAAATTTTAAAATACAGATATTAACTTTTTAAAGTTAGGCCATAAATTGATAACAATAAACTCATAATACATTGTACTAAGTTAAGAATTAAATTTATTAATAATAATAAGTAATAATATGTTAAGTATTAATAATTAGGTGAATAATTTTTACACAATATATATATAGAATAAATAAAAAATTGGTGCTGATTTACGCACAGCAACAAACTTCTTGTTGGTTGTTCGTCTCTCTATATATATGTGTGTTGTGTGTGATATGTGTGTGTGTGTGAACGAAAAGTGAAGGAGAGAAAAAGTAGGGTAACGTGCGAGAGAGAAAAATAAGAGAAAAGAGAAAAGGAAAAAGATAAGAAGAAGGAGAGAAAGAAAAAGAAGAAAGAGAAAAAAAAAGAGATGGTAAGGTTAGTATACTAAAGATAAAACTCAACTAGTCCATACAATTTCCATCTGTCAGTCAAATTTGAGGTGGAAAATGAATTTATTTATGTAAAATAAAACCATTACAACAATTATTATTATTATTACTCATTTTATATATTGTCATTTTATATTATAAATGTTCATTGTTATTTATTATTGTTATTCTTTTATATTTATTGATAATTATGGACTTGAATATTGATTAAATAATACCAAGATGACTCTCTCCTCTCCTTACCGATCGACTGCGAACTATGGCTATTCCGGTTCCTTCTTTATTTTAACACTTAATTATAAAGATTCATTTCTCTCTTTATCGGTCCCATCGGTTTACCGTACTCCAGTTTCTTTTATCACTTAATTATAAAGATTCTCTTCTCTCTTCATCGGTCTAGTGTGGACTACTACCGCTTAGGTTTCTTTCTTTGTTTTAATGTTTCTTTACATTTACCCGATTTGTTATTTAATTCAAGTTAGTTAAATATTCCTTTTTATTTATGTTGTTATCTATTCTATATTAATTTATCAATCTTCCATTCTAAAATTTAGCATACTATTTATATAATATTATATTAATTTTAGTTGTCAATATTTATATTAATAATTAAATTGGCAACTTTATGGGTTAACAAATTTTATTAAGACATTAATTTATTTGGTTCAATTTATTTATGCATGAATTTATAAATTTTATGCATTTATGCTTCACTATTTAAATTGTTGATTAATTTATAAGTTCTTATTATGGATCAATTGTATGAATTCCTTATTATGAAATTATGCACAAAAACTATTAAATTAATTTAAAAAGAATATGATTAATTAAAATTTGCCGCTAACCATTGATAAGGCAGAGGGATACACATAAGATCCTTTTATGTTACCTGCCTCGATTAGAATGACATAAAAGTCTTGCTTTGTCATCATGATGTAAAGAATAAATAATGGAAATTCCCTAAGAGAAGACCTTCAATTATGTGTGAGACAAGCAAACAAATGAATGAGAAACTAAAGTAAAGAAATCACAAATTTGATAAGATATGTATGAGATGTTATACACGGCATATTTTATATGATAACTTATTATGGTCATATAATGTTATTGTAACTATGTGTATTTTCTGTGCAAACACGACTAAAACCAACCATAGTTCAACTGTTTTAAAACCATTCATTTTCTATTGAAAATTTTTCTTAAATTCTCATTTTTCTTTATTTTATTTTTTGTGGTTTCAAATTAGCCAAGTAACATCGAATGGAAAGCAATTGCTACAAACTTATGAACTTGTATTTAATTAATGTGTGATTTTATGTTACAAATTTTAGAAATAATCAGTTTGTACTTAATGACATAAAGTTGTCATGCTAGAACTTTATGCTTGTAATCTCTTTACATAATATTAACTGTTGTATTTCATGTGTAAATTCATATCATTAGCTTATGTATGAACAGGTGTTACAGTTTTGGTATCAGAGCACCGTTCTCTAGCTAGTATAGAAATTATATATAGCTTAAGTCTCTTTTATTTGCATATCATGATCCTAGTTTCTCTCTACATCCCTTATAGTATTTTCAATGCACTAAGTATACAATATTGAGCCTGATCAACTCAATATTGGATTGTTTATGCACTTGTTGGACAATATGGCATCAGGAGATCAAGGAATGCCAGAAAGATCAGAGTGCACCAAATGTCACTCTGTCAGGGATGATGGAAGCCATGATGAGTCTAGCTGAAGTTGTCAAAGCCTAGACAGAATCAAATAGAATGATTTTTCAACAAATGCAAGAGACTCAAAATAGGAACAACCATCATAATGGGGAAAATAGTGGAAACTTTACTGGGGGAACACTTGTAACTAATTATCAATAACTATCAGAGTTTAAGAAAGCCTTACCACCTTCATTCCATGGGGAATATGACCCAGTTCTTGTTGAAAAATAGGTTATGCAACTAGAAAAGATTTTTAGTGTTTTAGGATGTACAGGCACACAAAAAGTAGTCTTTGCTACCTATATGTTAGAAGGAGAAGTAGAACATTGGTAGAGGGGTGCTAAAAGTTTGTTAGAGTCTAACAGAACTAAAATTACTTAGGAAGTATTCTTGACCACTTTCTTTGATAAATATTTCCCTGATAATGTTAAGGATAAGAAAGAAGCTGAGTTTATACAACTTAAGCAAGAGAATATGACCATAAGTCAGTATGTGGCTAGATTCGATGAACTTTCCAAATTTTCTTCTTATCTGAAAAGTAACCCGGATGGGCATTGGAGGGCAATGAAATTTGAGTTAGGTCTAAGGCTTGAGATTAAAGACAAGGTATCCACCCTAGATATTAAAGACTATGCCACTCTAGTCAACAAATGTAGGATAGCCAAAAAGAACTGCCTAGATCTGGAATCAGAAAAAAGAATGACAAAAAAAACTCAAAAGAAAGAGGGTGATGGAGGCTCAAAAGAAAAATAATTTTAAGAGTGGAGTGAACCTAGGGAATGGGAAACAATTTCCAACCAAGGAAGAACCTTTACCTACATGCAATATGTATGGAAAATCTCGTGGATCCAAACCTTGCCATTTTGGACAAAACATTTGCTACTGGTGTGGAAAGCTAGGACACTATATTAAGGACTGGACCAATGAGAAACCATTGAACAACCTTACACCTAGACCGCAAACTAAAGGGAGATATTTACTCTTAATAGAGAAGAGGCAATTCATTCTCCTAAAATGATCAAAAGTACATGCTTCATAAAAAATTATCCTTTAATTGCATTGTTTGACTCAGGAGCTACACATTCCTTCATATCTATTGATTGCGTCAAGAAGTTAAAATTGTCTCTATCTTATTTGCCTTTTGATATGGTAATTTCTACTCCTATAGGAGAAAAAGCTTCTACCTCTTATGCCTATTTCTACTATCCCATTTTAATTAAAGGAATACCTTTTATTATTGATCTTGTTTGTTTACCTTTGTCTGGTGTTGATATCATAATTGGAATGGACTGGATGTCTTCTAATAATATCCTTCTACATTGTCCTAAAAAGCTTGCTTACTTTTACAATAACCCAATCAAAAAACAAAATTCCTTTGACACCATTTCCCTAAATGCCACTCAAGTAGAGAAGTGTCTCTTAGATGAAGTTCAACGGGCTCTCTTTTATTCTTTAAATTTTGAGGTTGAAAAACATATAAATATCATACCTTTAGTGAAAGACTTTCCAGAAGTGTTTCCTAAGGAGATAATGACCCTGCCACCTAAAAGAGAGGTTGAGTTTTCCATTGATCTAATACCTGGAACAGGACCTCTATCTTGTGCTTAAAAATTAGTGAAAATTATTGTAAAAATTAATTTTGGTCTCTTAGGTGCTTAAAAGGATAATTACAAGTGTTAGGTTGGACTGTTTTGTGAAATGTGGAAAATTGTGTCTTGAAAATTTCATTATGGGATTTTGGTCAAATAGGTTTCAAGAGAGTTCTCTCTTCATCTTCATCTTCATCTTCTTCATATCTTCATCTCATCATCATCCCATAACCTCTAAACACCACCTCACAACCTTGAACCACCATCAAACCTCTCAAACACTTGACCTCAAACATAACCTCACCCAAAACACATTTTTCTCTTCCTTTCCTTCACAAGGCCGAAGCCATCTTGCCATTCTTGGAGGAGTTCTTCATCTTGTTTTTCATTTCAAGTTCAAGCTTTTCATCTTCACTCTAGATAGCAGTGTTTTTCTAAACTTGTTTTTCTTGAAAATGAGTTTTTCTCTAGCTTTCTCTTGGATTTCTTTTTGAAACTTTTCTTTGCTTTTCTTCCTCCTAGTTTCGGCCATGAAGCCTTGTTTGGTTCATGATAGCTCAATGATGAGAGCTCCTAGATGATGACTATGTGTTCATCTCAAAGGAACCTCTAGAGCTTGAGTTTTTACTTTCTTTAAGTTTCATCTTTATTTTCTAACTCAAAATGATTTTAACTCAAGACCACCTTCACTTTTCCTTGCTATTGATTTTGGTTTCCTTACTTCATTCACCTTGAGGTTTCGGTTTTGTTTCCTTTTCTTTGAGGTTTTATTTCCTTTTACAAGCTTGTTTCTTTTGAGCTTGATGATGATGTTCAAGAACCACATAGTTCCTTTGAGAACTTAGTTCAAGAACTCTAAAGCTCTATTTGTGATGAGATAAGTGTTGGGTTGTATCTCTAAAGTCTTGTAAGAGCTCTAGATGAGATTGAAATGAATATTGCATCCATGTTTATGTTTATGCCTTGCACATCATATTTATTTTCCTTGCCATCACTAAAAATCAAGAATAATAAATGAACTTGCATTATCATGTTTATGTTTCAAGCTTTGCATTATCATGTTTATATTTCAAGTCCTCACTTAAATACCAAAGATAATAATAAGTTGCATCTCATGTTTATTTTATGCTCTCACTTTATTTTCTAATGAAAGCTAAAACAAGTGCATGGGCATGTTTATTTTTATGTCATCACTTAAGAGAACCTAGAGCTCAAGGACTTGCCCATTGTTGTCTCAAAACAAAGGCTTGAAAATATGTTTTTCCCTAGCTTGTGATTTCGGCCTTAAGAGTTTTCCTTGGTTACAATGTTTTAAAATCCATGATTCATAATTTTTCTAAGCTTATATGAGTTCAAGAAATATCTAGAACAAAGTTTTATGAATTTAGGACCTCTTAAGTTTGATCTACTTTAGCCACTGCCATTGCCAATATTTTGATGATTTTAGACGATAGAAATGTTTATTCATGAGTTTTGAAAGTTTGAAAAAGGTTCCAAGAGAAACTAGTATTTTATGTGCTTTAGAAACCAAGTTTTATGCCTTTGTATGGAGATGTATTTTCAGTTCTGCCTTGACATTTTATGATCATTGTATGTGCTGTTTGATGATGATAATATGAGTATGTTTGAGTATATTTAATGTTAAAACTCATATGTGAAAGATAAGAGAAGTTAGTAACTAGAAAAGAATTAATTTGAGAGTTCTAGATCCCTTAGTAATTGATTTTTCTGGATTCTGTCCAGCATGGTTTAGAAATGATAATCATGGATTTAAATTAGTTTAAATGTGTAGGAATAACTCATAATTGGTTTAGGACTTGATCTTGGTGCCTTAGGAGCAAACTGGACTTAGAAAGGGTCACTGTTGTGACTCCTAGGTACCCGTAAAGTTAGAGTTTTAGATTCTGCATTCTTGAGGTTTTGAGATGTTTTATAGTCATAGTGTTGAGTGAGGAATACTTAGATATGATCTTATAGGTACCCGAGAGTTTAGGTTTTGATGATTTATAACTTAGATTGTGAGTTAAGGACCTTAAGGGTCAATGCATAAGACATTAAGAAATTGTTAATCCTATGATGTTTATATGATGCAATAATATGTTGAGATGTTTATGATGCATGAGGAAATAATTGTTTGACATATGAGTTTATCATAGCATGAGGTTTAAATAAGGAATATGTTGTGTGAATAGCTTGTGGCATAAGTTTCGGTTTGAAGGAAATTCGGTTTAACTTGGATCGTTGTCTTTGAATTTCCATCAAACCTAAAAGGGGTGAAAAATGTTTCAAAGTACTACATGAGTTGAAAACCCTAGGTGACACTGGTTCGGCCGAGCACCCCCAGTGTAACACCCTAATTTTTAACCCAACTTTCTAGAACACATTAGGTTAAACATTAGGCTATTACTTCATAGTCTCATTCTTTCATTAAAATACTTAGCTGAAATTACGGGTAAATTTTTCTTTTTTGAAAGCATAAAACAAAGTGAGAGCCGCGAGCTTAACTAATTGAATGACAGAAACGTAAAGCACGCGTAACGATCATAAACAACCATGTAAAATAAATCATACATCAGAAGAACATAGATCATGAAGATGACAGAAACATTTCATTAATAATAAAGTAGCTAAAGTACATAACTAGTCATACCCTTATAGAAACGGGCAGAGCTTGTAATACAGCGGGAAAGGAAATACAACAGAAAACAAGAAAGTAGAAATAAACCATAACTACCCGAATGCACCTATGGTGAATAACCTCAAAAACAAAAGGAGGTTTATCCACTCTACATGTGGTGTGTGCACTAAGCCTCCCCTACGGCGTCAACTCTTTGGAATCAGGAAGCGGTGGAGTGTAACCGATCCATGGGCCTTGCCGGCGGAGTGGAAACACGTGAAGACTGAGCGTGGGCTCCTTGGTGGGGGCGCCTCTCAGCTCGCCTTGCTAGCCTCGGCTGCGTAATGGTCTCCTCGCTCATGTCTAGCACGAACTGAGGTGTAGGAGCAGAACTCTCACTATATGTGTGCGTCGGCGGGTCCTCGGATGGGTCGTCCTCCGAACTCGGGGATCGAGGCACGTAGTCCTGGAAGTCTCGAGGCATCGAACCACCAGTATACGTCCATAGAATCCTCTCGTCTCGCGTCCGGGCGAGCTCAAAAACCATCACGTCGTCGTAAGGTGACGTCGGGGAGAAATGGTAGCTCTGTACAGGGTGTGCAAAGGGGCGTCCAATGAACATGAAGACTCGCACGGTACACTGCCCCTCAAAATGATATGACCCGTGGTCCGGGTCATAGTGGACCTCCCAAGTAGGCGTTTCAATGAAAAGCACAAACGTCGCCATCGGTCTCTGAAGATGTGACGGAAGAAAGAGAAGAGAGAGGAGTGAGAATTCTTGCTAAAGAATCTCAGTAGGAGTCTCCTATCCTAGGGTTACATCGTACACATCCTCAGGAACCTTGGGTTTAATTATAAAACAGTGATCATGCATATAAGGTTCAATTTAGGGTTTTCCAAACTAATTATCCAAGGTCCATTCCTTTTAGCATGCATCTTGATGTTATGAATGCAACATGTTATATCATGGATGCATGTTAATACTTGAGCATATAAGACAACACATCAAAGCACATAAACATAATCCATGTGGCATAAGGGAATATAACTTCCAAGTGAATCATTCCTCAACTTCGTGACATCAATCATGGTACTTTATCATATAGGCCACCCTAAAAATAATAACTAGGTTATGAGCTCATACCTCAGCTAGTCGTCACTAGCTCTTGCTTATTATCTTGAATAAGCGAAACATAAATAATAATCCCGACTCACAAGTACAGGAAAGGGGCAGGGATCACCTTTCTTTAGGATATACCCTCTTTGAAACGCTTTGCTAGCCACGCATGGCCTCGCAATTTGTCCGCTTTGGTAGGCTGCATCTACTCATACCCTCACGGATTTGTCTCCTCCTGGGGGTACTCGGCCGAACCGGCACCTCCTCGAGGGAAGCGCGTCTCAGTGCTTTGTCACATAAAAATCTCCTGGGGGTGCTCGGCCAAACCGGTGTCACCCAGGGTTTTCAACTCATATGGTACTCATAAATAATTTCTTTCAACCCTTTAAGGTTTGACGGAAATTCGGCAGCATAACAGCTGTTAAACCGAATTTCCTTCAAACTGCTACAAGCTAATCCACACATCATGTTCTCATGAAATCTCATGCTATGCTAAACTTTAACATTTCATCAATCATTTTCTCATGCATCAAGCACATCTCATCATATCATTGCATCAAGCAACACATCATAGCATTAACAACTTTTTAGTGTCTTATGCACTGACCCTTAAGGTCCCTAACTCACATTCTAAGTTATAAATCATCAAACCTAATCTCTCGGGAACTTATAAGGTCTTAACTAAGTATTTCTCACCTCACACTATGATCAAGAACATCTCTAAACCTCAAGAGTGCAGAATTCATATTCCTAACTTTACGGGTACCTAGGAGTCACAACAATGACCCTTTCTAAGTCCGGTTTGCTCCTAAGGCATCAAGATCAAGTCATAAACCATTTATGAGTCATTCCTACACATTTAAACTAATTTAAATCCATGATTAGCATTACTAAACCTTGCTGGACAGAATCCAGAAAATTCAAACATTAAAGGATTTAGAACTCTCAAATTAATTCTTTTCTAGTTTCTAACTTCTCTTATCTTTCATATATGAGTCTTAACATTAATTATACTTAAACATAAGCATATTATCATCATTAACACAGCTCATACAGTGGCTAAACATGGCAAGGCAGAACCAAAACAAACATCTCCATTTAAAGGCATCAAACACATTTTCTAAAGCACATAACATACTAGTTTCTCTTGGAACCTTTTTAAAACTTTCAAAACTCATTTATAAATATTTTTAACATCTAAAATCATCAAAATATTTATGAGGGCAGTAGCTAGATCAAACTTGTCTCAAGAGGTCCTAAATTCATAAAACTTAGTTCTATGCATTCCTTAAACTCATAAAAGCTTGGAAAAATTATAAAACATAGTTTCAATACTTAGAAACACCAAGACCCCTTAGGGCCGAAATATGAACCAAAGGAAATAAATATTTTTAGACCTTTGTTTCAGACAACAATGGGCAAGTCTTTGAGCTCTAGATTAATTTAGGTGATGATATAAAAATAAACATGTTCATGCACTTATTTTAGGTTCCATTAGAAAGTAAAGTGATGGCACAAAATAAATATGAATGCAACTCATTATTATCTTGGTATTAAGTGAGAACTTGAAATATAAACATGATAATGCATAGCTTGAAATATAAACATGATAATGCAAGGTTCACTTATTATCTTGATATTTAGTGATAGCAAGGAAGTAAACATGATATGCAAAGCATAAAGTAAACATGATGCAAGGTTCATTTTATGGTTGACTAGAGCTCATTCAAGACTTTAACAAGATAACAACCCAATACAATATCTCAAAGATCAAAATACCAAAACCAAAAGTCTTACAAAAGAAAAAGAAAGTGAAACTAAGTCAAGTTCTTTATTAAATACCCAAAACCCCTATCTAGAGAAAAATCTCTAGAACGTGCCGGACAACTTTAAGGTTGACAAGGGTAGGCTTGGGCTTTTAGAAATCCTTAGATTAATTTTCTTAAGTTGAAAAACCATGTGAGCTAGATATCTTATACATAAAGTTATAAGAAAAGGAAAACTCAAGCTTTAGAGGTTTCTTTGAGATGAACACAAGGTCATCATCTAGAAACTCTCATCATCAAGCTATCATGCTCATAATCAAGGCCTCATGGCCGAAATGAAAGGAAAACAAAGAACCAAGGAAAAGTTTCAAAAGAAATCCAAGAGAAAGCTAGAGAAACTCATTTTTCAAGAAACAAAGTTTAGAAAAACACTCCTACCTAGAGTGAAGATGAAATCTTTGAACTTTTGAAAAGGAAAACAAGATGATGAGCTCCTCCAAGAGGCAAGACAGCTTCGGCCAAGGGAGGATGAGAAGGTTGGAGTTGTTTTTCAAGTGAGGTTGTGTTTGAGGTGTGGTGTTTGAGAGGTTTGATGATGGTTCAAGGCTATGGGGTGGTGTTTCAAGGTTGAGAGATGATGATGAGATGAAGAGAGGATGAAGATGAAGATGAAAAGAAAGGAAGAACTCTCTTGGAACTTTGAGAGAAAAGAAAAGAACTAGCAAGACAACTCTAGAATTCTAAACTTAGCAAATGCTTCAAAGTGCAACTAAGCTATCACAAGCATCCTATTTATAGAAAAACAAAACCATGGGGCTCACCAAGGGGAGATGTGGCCGTGGCTTTTGAGAGGAAAAAGGGAGAGAAAAATATCTCTTACACAAGGTCATTCAAGCATGGTTTGAAGTATGGAAGCTATGCTACAAAGTATGGCTTGATGTGAGTTAATTTCCTATCAATTTTTGATGAAATTAGGCTTCTAGAAACTTGATATGGCTGGAACTTTTCCAGCCACAAATAAATGGGAAAAATGGGTTGTTTTAATTATTTATTTATGTGGAAATTCAAGCTTGATCGAAAGTTATGACAAGGTATAGTGTATGTGACTTGAGGTATGGCCTTGGAGTGTTGAAAAATTGAACATGTGATGCATATGGGAGGAGGGAGTGCACGGCCAGGTCTAGTACAACAAGGGGGAGGTGAGGTTTGATCATCTAATTGGGTGTTAATGGTAGGTTTAAATGTGTATTAGCTTAGGTACAAGGTTAGGAATAATTAAGATTAAGTTTAGGTAACTAAGAATGTGTTTTAAGGATTTTATGACAAGATTAGGAGTGCTCATACATCATTAAAGAATTTTAAACTCATTTGTGAATAAACAATGTGTAACACAATTCCATGATTTAAGGAATTGGAAAGAGAAAACACTATTCAAGATTCCATGACTAGGAGTCTTGAAATTAAAATATGATTTTAAGTTGTAATTAAGCACTTTTAGGTTCTAATCAACTCTAATAAATTATTTTGACTCAAGATTAATTATGGAAATTAATTAACCTTCGATTAGAGCCTAATATTGCTTAGGTTTGCTTAATCATGCGATTAAGCGTAAAAACACGAAACTAGGGGCAAAACCGTAATTTCGCACAAATTTCGCCCTAGACCTCCGGGACCAAAACTAAAGTCATAGTCTACATAAAAACGCCTTTTAAAACCATCTGGAGAAGTTTCGGGTTCATCCGGCACTTACAAATGGGTAAAACACACCTTGAGGCGTTTTGGTCATTTTGACCAACTTCAACGAGATTTTCGATCCCGGAAAGATACACAAGTCATCTAATCCCCTTCCAACATTGAGTTTGCCTTTTGAGTACTGCCGGATTGGCTTTCCTCGAATTCCGGGCTGAAAATGACCTCAGGGGTATTTTGGTCATTTTCATTCTAGCAGAAAAATCGGGGCGTTACACCCAGGAGATTTTTATGTGACAAGCATTGAGACGTACTTCTCTTGCTATGGTGAGGAGAAGGCAAATCCGTGAGGGTCTGGACATGAGCCTTTCCAAAGTGGACAATTCGCTGTGCACTTGAGGCCAATAAAGTGTTTCAAAGAGGGTATGTCCTAAGAGAGGAATTCCCTAGCCCCCTAGCCAGTACTCTTAAGTAGTCGGGTATGTTATTTTATTATTCACTTATTCAAATAATAAGCAAGAGTTAGTGACGACTAGATGAGTATGAGCTCATAGCCTAGGTTTTATTATTTGGGGTGGCCTCCACATTGCTAAAGATTTCATGAATGATGTCACACATACTGATGAAAGTTCCATTTGAGAAGTTATTGCCCTTATGCCACATGGATTGTTTCTGTATGATTTGATTTGTTGATTTTTATGCTCAAGTATTGCCATGCACTCATGTTTTGGTATGTTGCATTCATGACATCAAGATGCATGCTAAAAGGAATGAACCTTGGATAATTGGTTTTATAAACCCTAATAATGAATCTTATATGCATGCACACCTTTTTGTAATTAAACCCAAGGTTCTTGAGGATGTGAACGATGTAACCCTAGGATAGGAGGCTCCTACTGAGATTCTGTAGTAAGAATTCTCACTCCTTTATCTTCCTTCTCTTTCTTCCATCACATCTTCAGAGAGTGATGGCGACGTTCGTGGTTTTTATCGACACGCCGACTTGGAAGGTTCACTTTGATCCGAATCACGGATCATACTATTTTGAGGGGCAGTGCGCCATGCGAGTCTTCATGTTCATCGGACGCCCCTTTGCACACCCTGTACAGAGCTACCGTTTCTCCCCGATGTCACCCTACGATGATGCGATGGTTTTTGAGCGCGCCCGGATGCAAGATGAGAGGATTCTGTGGACGTACACTAGTGGTTCGATGCCTTGAGACTTCCAGGACTACGTGTCTCGGTCTCCTAGTTCGGAGGATGACCTTTCCGAACCCGCCGACGCATATGTATAATGAGAGCTCTGCTCCTACACCTCAGTTCATGCGGGGCGAGAATGAGGAGACTGTTACACAGCCAAGACTGGCTAGGCGAGTCGAGAGGCGCCCCTATCGAGGAGCTCATGCTCAGTCTTCACGCATGCCCACTCCTGCCGTCCTGTGTCCATGGATCGGTTACACTCCACCTTTCCCCGGGTTCCAGTAGCAAACGTCTTAGGGGAGGCTTAGTGTACACACCTACATTTAGAGTGGATAAACCTTCTTTTGTATTGAGGTTATCCATCATAGGTGCACTCGGGTAGTTGTGGTTTGTTTATGCTTTCTTGTTTCTATTGTATTTCCTTCTGTTGTACTGCAAGCTCAGCCCGCTTCTATAAGGGTGTGACTACTATGTATCTTAACTATGCTATTAATGAGATGTTTCCCCTATTGTGATGACCATTGTTCTATTGTTACCTACTTTAGCTTTTGTATTCCTCACGATTGATATTTACGTCTCTCGTTTAGATAAGGGCACGACTCTCACTTTGGTTTATGTTTTCAAAAAAAAATTTACCCGTAATTTCCACTAAGTATTTTAACAAAATGATGAGACTAAGAAGTAATAACCTAATGATTAACCTAATGTGTTCTAAAAAGTTGGGTTAAGAATTAGGGTAAAATGTTAATAATAAGTTTTAGAAGCACTGGCACTTGCTATGTGCCAGAAATGTGAAATTTTACACTTTGACCCCTAATGTCTAACAAAATTTGGCCAATGGCCTAAAATGATTGTTATGATGAATTTAAGTAATTTCTAAGTGGTATAGGTCTCTCAGAGGTGTAAATTAATTTTGAGAATAATTAGTTTGAGAAAATTACACTTTGACCTATAAACTTCTAGAAATTACAGTTTGACCCCTTTTGGTGCTAAAGTATAATTATCCTTAACTTGGTGATACTAATATGAATGACATGTTATGAGAGCTATGTTCATATGAGTTGTTTGGGAATTACATGATTTGAAGTGATAATGTGAAATTATGAATTGATGATTATGCATGCTTGATCACTTAATTATGCAAGTAATGATTACTGCCTATATTACACATATATCCTGTTGAACATAGCATATGTATTAGATGAGTTCGGTCCTTGATTTTTGACATACTGGGTAGGAACATGTTTAGTTTTCAATGAGATATTGATGATAACATGCTTATAGATATATGCAAAGAATGTGATGCATGCTTACATGATCAATTACATTATGAATTGTTGCATGTTGTGAATATGAATGAATGATCGAGATGCATGATTGATATGTCTTATGACAAGAGGCAAATTTGAGGAAGCTCTATTCCCAACCGTTATGCTATTGGATTTCCACCAAATTTATGGACTTAGAGAAATTCTAAAGTTCATGAACATGAAATATTAAATGATAAGTCATGATGAAACCTATGATTATGTGCTCATGATTGCATCTATAAATGATGTGCTAAGATTAAAGGTGACATAACACACATGGAAATGATCCTCTAGACTCCAGAAATTAATGGTTATGAGAGGTGATGCAATAAAGGGATCCTTCAGATTCCAAGACTTAATGGTTATGAAAGGTGATCCTATGCCCCCTATCCCGCACTTTGGGAGTCGGGAATTAGCTTATTGAGAGGATAAGTATAGACTAGTGATAAATAGTTTAGGTATGAGCTCATAACCTAGAAATCTCAAAAGGAGAGAGTATTAGGGTGGCCCTTGAAGAGAATAAGAAAGTTTAAGTCACCTAAGAAAGTTAAGAGGAAAGATTATGTTATGATGGTTTATGTTCTTTATGCCATGTTGACTTTTTATGATTCCTGTAATATGTTGCACATGGTATTGACATGTATTCATGATGAGGTATGATGCCTTCATAACATTAAGAATCATGTTAAAAAACACAGACCTCGCTAATGGCTTTTAAACTTAATAAATGAACCTTATTATGCCCATTGTTTTCATAATGAAACCTGAGGTTCCTGAGGATAATGATGATGACATTTGTTTGGAGGTGAAAGCTCTACTAAGATTCTTGTACAAATTTCTTATTCCCTCTCTCTTTCTTTTCCATTTCACCTTCAGAGGTTGGTAGCCACCTTCATGATTTACGCTGACGCCCCTACGTGGGAGATGCACTATGACCCAGGCAACCAGTCATATCACTTTGTGGGTCATTGTGCCGTTCACTTGTTTGTCTTCTTGGATCGTCACTTCACATAGGTAGTTACTAGCTTTTTGTAAGCTCCAGAATGTAACGCCCCGATTTTTTTGTCTGAGTAAAAATGACCAAGATGCCCCTCAGGTCATTTTCTGCCCAGAATTCGAGGATAGCCGATTTGGCAGTCCTTGAAGGGCCAACTCAATGTTTGAAGGGGATTAGATGGCTTTTGAATGGTTTTGGGAGCAAAAATCTCATTTTCTGAAGTTTCGAGTCAAAATGACCAAAATACCCCTATAGCTTTTTTACGCGAGTATAAGTGCCGTTTGAGCTCGAAACTTCTCCAGAAGGCTTTAAATGATGTTTTTATGTATTTTGTAACATCTGTTTAAGTCCCGGTGGTCCCGGGCAGTTTTTGTGCTAAATTACGATTTTGCCCCTAAGCATAGTGTTTTTTAGCTTAATGATGTAATTAAGCAAACCTAAGCAATATTAGGCTCTAATCGAAGATTAATTAATTTTCATAATTAATCTAGAGTCAAAATAATTTATTAAAGTTAGTTAGAACCTAAAATTGCTTAAATTAAACCTAAACCTCTTTTTAAATTCAAGATTCCTAGTCATGAAATCTTGAATAGTGTTTTCTCTCTCTAATTCCTTAAATTAAGAAATTGTGTCTACAATTGTTTATACATTAAAATGAGTTTAAATCCCCCTAATAATGCATGAGCACTCCGTAATCATGTCTTGAAATCCCTAATCACTTTCTTAGTTACCTAAACACTTGCTTAGCAATTCCTAATCTTAAGCTCAACCTAAGATACACCTAAACACATCATTAACACACAATTAGAAGAACAAATCTCCTCCCTCATGACATGAAGAAACCGGCGCCACTCCCTCAACAAATATCCATCACATGTTTGAATTCTTATACTCCAATAGCCATACCTCACCATGCCTTGAGCCATGCTTTACACCATACCCACCTTACCTTCAACCATGCTTCACCATGCTTCAAGAATCAAACCTCTCACCTTATGTTCCATGAGGAACACCACACGGCTACCTTCTGCTCCATTGTTTTGATTTTCTATAAATAGCTTACTTAGATGCACTTGGATCACTTTGGTTCATTTGCTAAGCTTTGAGTTTTCAAGAGCAACTTGAGTTCTTTCCTTTTTCTCTCAAAAAGTTCTAAGAGTTTTTCTTCATCTTCTTCATCTTCCTCTTTGAATCACACATTTCAACCTCAAATCACCACACCACCAACTTGAATCATCATCTAAACACCAAAGCTTTCACCCTCAAACATAAGCTCACACAAAAACCCATCCTTTTCTTTTCTTCCTTTCTTGGCCGAACAGTCATGAGGCTTTTAGAGAAGATTTTTGTCTTCTCATTTGCAAGCAAAGATGAAGTTTTCTTCCTTCCTTCAAGATTTCATTTTGTAAGGAGTTGTTCTAAAATCTTTCTTTTACTCAAATATGCTTTGTTCTTGAAGAAAAGTGTTGATTTTATGATGCTTTCTTGAGTTTTCCTTTTCGGTTCTCCTTTATTTTTCTTTTCATTTTCTGCCTTCAAGGCCTAAATTTTCCTTTCATGATAGCTTGATGATGAGTGTCTCTAGATAATGACCTTGTGTTCATCTCAATGAGACCTCTAAAGCTTGAGTTTTTCTTTCTTCAAGTTTTATTAAAAATGTTACTTAGTCATGATATTTGGTTTTGTTTTGAAAGAAAAATCTTGAGCTTGATGATGAGGTTTCAAGATAATGATCTTGAGATTTGCATTTGAGAAACCTCTAAAGTTTGGAACTTGTTCTTGTTCTTGTAATGTTTTGGTTTTTCTTTCCTTTTCTTTTCCTTGATGGCTTCGGCCTCCTTTTCTTCCTTTTCAAAAAGGTTGTAAAAAATGTAAAGTACCTCTCTATGTATTATGTTTCAAGAAATAATATTGTTTTGATTCTTTTAGTTCATTTTCCTTGAGCTTGATGATGATGTTTGAACCATGAGGCTTCTTTGAAAACCTTGGGACAAAGAACTCTAAAGCTTACTTCATCTTGTTAAGATATGTGTTAGGTTGAGGTTTATGTTCCTTTAAAGTTTTGTATGAGCTCTAGTAAAGAATAAAATGAACTTGCATCCATGTTTAAGTTTATGCCTTGCATATCATGTTTACTTTTCTTGTCATCACTAAAAATCAAGAATAAAGAAATGAACTTGCATTATCATGTTTAAATTTCAAGCTTTGCATCTCATGTTTATTTTTCAAGTCACCACTTAAACTCTAAAGATAATAACAAGTTGCATTTCATATTTATTTTATGCTCTCACTTTTGTAACACCCTCCCAAGTACAACATTATCCTTAAGTCATGGCATCGTACTCGAGAGTTGTTACTTATAATATAATGGAACTTTCTTAAATAACTATAGCAAATTCGATTAACGCATGTGATAACTAAGCGTAATTCTATTAAAATATATAACAAAGAAGCACAACATTTATTGAGTACAAAAGGAAGCTCTTCTAAGAGCTTTATAGTATATACGTTGTGTCTTAAAAGTACAAGCATATATATTTACATAAAACTAACTATAACAAGTACAAGTCTTCTCAACTAAACTACAACAAAGTTGTTTCCTTTCATGCAGCAGTCTCTTTGTCCTTTGGTTCACCTTGGAGACGACACGGGGACACAAAGCAACAGATAAGGATGAGAATTATACAATTCTCAGTAGGGCATTTCCCCAAATACACAACAATAATATCATCGTCATCGCTTCAGCCACTTCGATTTATTAGAAAAAGAGTGATCATGCATTTCATAACAATAGTTCATTTTTAAAGTTCCAAATCGTACTTTTGAAGTGGGTTACTTTTAATGTTCAATCACTTAATTCACAGGTAATATCATGCTCAAGATCATATGAAATAATGCTAAAACAACATAACTCAATATGATATAACCATGTATAATTCAATTACAATGAAATTGTCCTCAAAGGCCTACTACTGTTTATGGCCACAAAACTTAACTCAGTGCATTTTTCACTTTTCATTGACATAGGAAAGACTTAGTTCATATCATACTATAAAACTCAATTTAGTGCATTTTTCTATTCTCATTGACATAGGAAAGACTTAGTTTATACCCAACGGGCATCTGCCGTGGACAACTCCACAATAGATAATTTATACCAAAAGGTATCTGCCATGGATAGTGTAACGCCCTGATTTTTCTGTTAGAGTGAAAATGACCAAAATGCCCCTGAGGTCATTTTCAGCCCGGAATTCGAGGAAAGCCAGTGCGGCAGTACTCGAAGGGCAAACTCAATGTTGGAAGGGGAATAGAAAACTTATGTACCCTCCCGGGATCGAAAATCTCGTTTTTCGAGTTTTCGGGTCAAAATGACCAAAACGCCCCTGCGGTGTTTTACCCGTTTGCAAGTGTCGAATGAACCCGAAACTTCTCCAGATGGTTTAAAAAGGCGTTTTTATGTGTTCTATGACCTTAGTTTTAATTTTAGAAGTCCCGGGCAAAATTAGTGCAAAATTACGATTTTGCCCCTAGTTTCGTATTTTTACGCTTAATCGCGTGATTAAGCAAACCTAAGCAATATTAGGCTCTAATCGAAGGTTAATTAATTTCATTAATTAATCTTGAGTCAAAATAATTTATTAAATTTGATTAGAACCAAAAAGTACTCAATTACAACCTAAAATCATATTTTAATTTTAAGACACCTAGTCATAGAATCTTGAATAGTGTTTTCTCTTTCCAATTCCTTAAATCATGGAATTGTGTTACACATTGTTTATTCATAAATGAGTTTAAAATTCTTTAATGATGTATGAGCACTCCTAACCTTGTCATAAAATTCCTAATACACATGCTTAGTTACCTAAACTTAAGATTAATCACTCCTAACCTTGTACCTAAGCTAACCTACACTTAAACCCACCATTAACACCCAATTACATGATCAAATCATCCTCCCACTCTGCTGTCCCAAGCTGGCGAAACCCCTCCCTCTCCATATGCATCACATGTTCAATTTTCTAACACTCCAAAGCCATACCTCAAGTCACATACACCATACCTTGTCATATTTTCCATCACACTTGATTTTCCAATGAAATAACCAAGCAAAATAAATTGTTTCCTCCATTTATTTGTGGCTGGAAATGTTCCAGCCATGTTAAGTTTCTAGAAGGGTGATTTATTGCAAAATTGAAATAAAAGCTCACTCAAAAACCCATGCCTAAACCCATACTTTGTATCATACACTCCATACTTCAAACCATGCTTCTATGACACAATCAAAGAGATATTTTTCTCTCCCTTGCCCCCTCAAAAGCTACGGCCAAGCCCTCCCCATTCACTCCTCCATGGTTTTGTTTTTCTATAAATAGGATGTTTGTGATAGCCTTGTTGCACCTTGAAGCATTTGCAAAGTTTAGAGTTTTAGAGTTGTCTTGCTAAGCTTTTTCCCTTCTCTCAAAGTTCTAAGAGCTCTTTCTCTTCATCTTCATCCTCTTCATTTTTCCCTCACATAATCACCTCATAACCTTAAACCATTCTCAAAGCTTTCAAACACTCAACCTCAAACACAACTTCACTCAAAACACATCTCCTTTCCTTTTCTTTTCCTTGGCCGAAATCATCACCACCATCCTAGGAGGTGTTGCTCATCTCATCTTCATCTTCAAGACCAAGCTTTTATCTTCATCAATAGGTAGGGACTTGGTTTCAAACTTTATTTTGTTCAAAAAGTGTTTTTCTCTAGCTTTCTCTTGGTTTCTCTTTTTAAAACTTTCTTTGTCTCCTTTTCCTTTTGTGTTTCGGCCATGAGGCCTTCATGGTTACATGATGGCTTAATGATGAGGACTCCTAGAAGATGACTATGTGTTCATCTCAAAGGAACCTCTAGTGCTTGAGTTTTTATTTTCTTTGAGTTTCAACTTTATTTACTAACTTGAAATGATCTTTTCTCAAGAACACTTTTGTTTCCTCTTATTACATGCTTTCGGTTTCTTTGTTTTCCTTTTCTTTAACATTTCGGTTTCCATTTCCTTTGATCTTTGAAGCATTGTTTGTTTAATGAACTTTTATTTTCTTGAGCTTGATGATGATGTTCAAGAACCTCATAGTTCCTTTGAGAACTTGGTTCAAGAACTCTAAAGCTCACTTTGTCATGTGATATGTGTTGGGTTATTATCTTATTAAAGTCTTGAATGAGCTCTAGCTAACCATAGAATAAACCTTGCATCATGTTTATTTTATGCTTTGCATTTCATGTTTACTTTCCTTGCTATCACTAATTATCAAGATAATAAAGGAACTTGCACTATCATGTTTATATTTCAAGCTTTGCATTATCATATTTATATTTCAAGTCCTCACCTAAATATCAAAAGATAATAATATATTGCACCACATATTTATTTTATGCTCTCACTTTACTTTCTAGCAATAACTAAAATAAGTGCATGAGCATGTTTATTTTTATGTCATCACTTTAATGATTCTAGAGCTCAAAGACTTGCCCATTGATATCTCAAACAAAGGTCTAAAACATTTATTTCCTTTGGTTCATATTTCGGCCCTGTGAGGCCTTAGTGTTTCCAAGTATTGAAAACTATGTTTTATAATTTTTCTAAACTTATATGAGTATAAGGAATATGTAGAACTAAGTTTTATGAATTTAGGACCTCTTGAGATGAAAATAATATAGCCACTGCCCTCTTAAGTATTTTCATAAGTTTAGATGATAAAAGTGTTCATAAAAGAGTTTTGAAAGTTTTAACAAGGTCCCAAGAGAAACTAGTATTTTATGTGCTTTAGAAACTATGTTCAATGCCTTTAAATGGAGTTTCTGTTTCGGTTCTGCCTTGCTATGTTTGGCCACTGTATGAGCTGTGTTAATGATGTTAATATGCTTATGTTTGAGTAATAATTATGTTAAGACTCATATGTGAAAGATAGGATAAGTTAGGAACTAGAAAAGAATTAATTTGAGAGTTCTAGATCCCTTAAAGATTTATTTTTCTGGATTCTGTCCAGCAAGGTTTAGATTCAATAATCATGGTTTTAAATTAGTTTATATGTGTAGAAATGACTCATAATTGGTTTAGGACTTAATCTTGAAACCTTAGGAGCAAACCGAACTTAGAAAGGGTCATTATTGTGACTTCTAGGTACCCGTAAAGTTAGGATTTTGATTTCTGCACTCTTGAGGTTTAGATATGTTCTTGACCATAGTGTGAGGTGAGAAATACTTAGTTATAACCTTATAGGTTCTCAAGAGACTAGGTGTTGATGATCAATAACTTAGAATGTGAGATAAAGATCTAAACCGTAATTTCTAGAACTCCATAATCACATAAACATAAAGCAGTCCAAATTCTGCTTAGTGCTGTTTGGATTAGTTCTTGAGCATAAAAATTTGTATAACTCATTAGTTGTGAAAATATAGGTGTATAAGAAGTTAAGGATAATGTTAGAACAATTAATTTGCAAGTTTAAGACTCATAAGAATCGAAGTTTAAAACACTATGGGTTATAACATATCAAGTCTATGAGCTTATAGGGATAATTGTTAGATATGACTATGTGATGATGTTTATGTTATGTGGAAGTTTTATGTGACGATGCATATGTTATGAGAAAGTTTCATGTGATGATATATATGTTAAAGCTATATGAGGATGCATGATAAAAAATGAATATGATAAATGATGAGGTATTTATGATTTAATACTTATGAGAACTTAAATGTGACACAACTTGAGGCAGCTTCTCTCGGGTGACACCGGTTCGGCCGGGCACCCCCAGGAGGAGACAAATCCGTGAGGGTATGTGTAGATGCAACCTGCCAAAGCGGACAAATTGCGAGGCCCGCGTGGCTAGCAAAGCATTTCAAAGAGGAAATGATCCTAGAAAGGAGATCCTTAGATTGCCCCCTAGCTTGTACTTTAAGTCGGGAATTATATATGTTACGCTTATCATAGGATAAGTAAGAACTAGTGACGACTAGTTAAGGTATGAGCTCATAACCTAGAGATGTTTTAGGGTGGCCCCATGAGATGAAAGTTAAAGTTAACAATGTCACATATACTATACTTATGCCAATGTTATAATGTTTCTTAGTTATTCTATTGTTTGGTTTACCTTTATGATGTATTCATATCATTAGTATATTTCTGCTTAAGTTATAAGACGCATTATAAAATATGATGGACCTTGGATAAAATACCTCTTTAGAAAACTAACTTAAAAGGAATTTATATGCATGCACACCTTTTAGAAATAAACCCAAGGTTCCTGAGGATGTGACGATGTCACCTAGGTAGGGATAACCCTACTGAGAATTCTTTTAGAAAGATTCTCATTCCCTCTCTCTTTTCTTCCGTCATATCTTTAGATGGCGACATTTGTACTCTTCATCGATACCCCGGTATGGGAGCTGCACCATGACCCGGCACTCGGGTCATACCATTTTGAGGGTCGCCTTTGTCGAGTATTCATGTTCATGGGGGCGACCCTTGGCGCACCCGTCCCGAGCTACCGCTTCACCCATTGCTCCTTACCGTCATAGCGGGATTTTGGCGAGTGAGACCACGCGATGGCGGATCCTCTGCACGCAGCCGAGACATCAGCGATGCGAGTACCAGTATGTGCGCGTCCCGGTACTCGGAGACGGACCCATCCGAGGACCCGCCATCCCACATGTACAGTTGGAGCTCTAGTCCCGCTCCCCCACCGATGAGGGCTGGGAGTGAGGAGACGGTAGTCCAGTAGGTTGGCTCGTCGGCCATCTATGCGTCCTCGCTGCGGTGGACATGCCCCGATGATGCGCTCGACCACTCCCGCCGAGATTCGTCAGTGGATCGACTCGACCCCACAGTACTCGGACCAGCAGGAGTAGACATAGAAGGGGTAGTAGCTAGTGCACACACGCCACATAGTTGAGGACAAACCTTGTTTTGTATATGAGGTTGTCTACTTTAGGTGCACATGGGAATGGGTGTAGTTTCCCTTGTATTTGCTTTTTATGATTTCCTTGTATTGCATTTCAGTTGTATTTTGTTTCATGATGTATCAAATCGTCCTGCCTCTTTAGGTAGGCACGTTATATATATATATATATATATATATCTATGATTCAGTTGATGTTCCCATGATATGATGTGTTTCTTATGCTTTGCTGATATGTTTCGCTATGCTTCCTCTTAAAGATTCGTGCGTGGCTCTCACTTTGATTTTAAATTCCAAAAAGAAAAATTTTACCCATATTTCCGCTAAATATTTTCTAAAAGATGAGACCAAGAGGTAATATTCTAAAGATTAACCTAAGTATATACTAGTAGTCTTGGGTTAAGATTTAGGGTGTTACAATACGGTATCAGAGCAGTTCGATTCTCATGGAGCCTGAGGATTGGACTGACTATGCTTTATAAGCATGATGCGATAGTTATGTCATGTGTAGTGCTTGATAGAGATAAGCTGTAGGACTAGAGATGCATGACTTCTGTTGCTTGCAAGTGCCATGGTAACTAGCTCATTTTGCATGGATATTGAGCCTGATCAACTTGATGTTCATTGTTTCACGTGTTTAGGGACCAATGGCACCGCGACGACGGCCTAGGACTACGCCTGATGTTGACCAAGATAATGCAACTGCTGCTGCTGTCCATCGCATGGCACAAGCCATGGAACGGATGTTCGACCGGATGGATCAACAAGCAAATGCTGCTCCTGTTCCCCCTCCTCCCCCTGCTGCCGAGACGGTGGAACAAGCCCGCTTTGGCGAGTTCCATAAAGGCGAACCCTTGATATTCAGGGGTAATGGACCCCAATAAGGCTGATGAGTGGATCAAAGATATGAAGAAGATCTACTCTGTCATTACCTTTCGGAGGAAGCGAAGGTCACATTTCTTGCTTTCATCTTTGAAGTCAAGCCTTGAGTTACGGTGGAGCAGACACGAGGCATCTGCTAGAAGCCTCTGGAACACCCATTGACTGGGAGTTGTTCAAGACTTACTTCTATGAGAAGTACTTCCCCGAGTCCGTAAGAAACGCGAAGGACATTGAGTTCATGCAGTTGACCCAGGAGGGTCTCTGTAGCCCAATACTGCGAAGTTCGAGGAGTGATCAAGTTCTCTGGTGTTCCAAGGAACCCGATGAGGTTTGGAAATGCGTTAAGTATGAGGCGGTCACGAGGCGGAGATGAACTATGCCGTGGCCTATATGGAGATCAGAGACTTCCCGACTCTGGTCAACAAGTGCCGGATCCTTGAAGAAGGACAGGGAAAAATTCAAATCACAAGGGCGGAGTGAGCTAAGGGGCTCAGACCTCAAGCCCCGAAGTTCAAACCACAATACCCTTCAAGGAACCACTACCATCCCTACCAGACCAACCAGTTCCGACAACAACAACAACAACCACCAAGAGCTCCTGCTCACCAACAATCCAAGCAACACCAAAGGTCGCCATTTCAACATCAAGGCCCAAGGAATTTCAACAATCAACCCCATGGACCGGGTGGACCCCGGAACCACAATGGAGGACCAAGTGGGGCCAAGAACAAGGCACCACAAACCCCTGCTACTTACCCCGGAGCAACGACTGTGGATGTCTGCCCACAAAGCGGAAAGAATCATGGGAATCGCCCATGCTTAGCCGGCCAGAACGTGTGCTTCAAGTGTGGCAAGCCCGGCCACTATGCAAAGGACTGCACCGGACAAGGGACATCAAACCAAAACCCCCGCCCACAATACCGAGGAAGGGTCTTTACCCTTAATGCGGAAGACGCCAAGAAGTCCAAAGATCTCATTGAAGGTATGTGCGAAGTAAACGGTAAACCCCTAACTGTACTATATGACTCTGGTGCTACTCATTCTTTCATTTCACTTGCTAGTGTCGAGTCCTTAAATCTAAGAGTCTGTAAACTTCCCTTTGATCTTATTGTGTCTACTCCTACAAATCGCCCTGTTAATACCTGCCGTTGTTGTTTAAACTGTCATCTTGTTGTAGAAAATAGGTCTTTTATCATAGATTTAATTTGTTTACCCTTGAAAGACATAGGCATTATCTTAGGCATGAATTGGCTTCACGCCAACCGTGTGTTGTTAGATTGTGGAACCCAAACCGTAGTTTTCCCTTCTCCTCCCAAAAACATCACTCAACCTATTAGGCTGTACCTAAATTCCGTAGAGGTCTTCTGTAGTGGGGAGAAAGCTAAGGGATATGTTCTCCTAGCCGCCTGCGATGTAGAATTTGAGCAAAACCTAGGTGAGATACCTGTGGTAAGAGACTATCCCGAGGTATTTCCAGATGAAATACTCAAGTTCCCTCTCGAAAGAGAAGTTGAATTCTCCATAGAGTTGGTTCCTGGGATAGGACCAATCTCTATAGCCCCGTATAGGATGTCACCCTCGGAGCTGGCAGAATTGAAAACCCAGTTAGAAGAGCTGTTAGAAAAGAGTTTTATAAGGCCGAGTGCTTCGCCTTGGGGCACTCCGGTCTTATTTGTGAAGAAAAAGGACGGAAGTATGAGGATGTGTATAGACTATAGGCAGTTGAACCAAGTAACCATAAAGAATAAATACCCATTGCCTAGGATTGACGATCTTATGGACCAATTAAAAGGAGCAGTAGTGTTTTCTAAGATTGATTTAAGGTCCGGTTACCATCAGATTAGGGTGAGAGATTCGGATATTCCTAAAACCGCCTTTCGAACTCGGTATGGACACTTTGAGTTCAATGTGATGTCATTTGGTTTGACGAATGCTCCCACAGTTTTTATGGATTACATGAATAGGATCTTTAGACCCTATTTAGATCAATTCGTGGTTGTGTTCATAGATGATATTCTCATCTATTCGAAAACCCACGAAGAGCATGAGCGTCATTTAAGGTTGGTTCTAGAGGTATTAAAGGAGAAGAAGTTATATGCTAAGTTGTCTAAGTGTGAATTTTGGTTAGAGGAGGTAAAGTTCTTAGGACATGTTGTGTCAAAAGGTGGCATAGCTGTCGACCCAAGTAAGATAGAAGCTGTGATGAATTGGGATAGACCAACCTCTGTAACTGAGATTAGAAGCTTTTTGGGTTTAGCTGGATATTACCGTAGGTTTATCAAAGGATTTTCCCAGTTAGCCCTACCCTTAACCAAGCTCACTAGGAAGAATGCCTCGTTTGAGTGGAGCCCCGAGTGTGAAAAGAGTTTCCTAGAGCTCAAGGAAAAGCTCACCTCAACCCCGGTTTTAGTTTTACCTGACCCCAGTGTACCCTTCGAGGTATATTGCGATGCTTCTGGAAAGGGTTTAGGTTGTGTGTTGATGCAAAACAGGCAAGTGGTAGCCTATGTGTCCAGACAACTCAAGCCTCACGAGGTAACCTACCCCACCCATGACCTAGAACTAGCAGCCATCGTGTTCGCTCTAAAAATGTGGAGACACCATTTGTATGGTGTAAGGTTTGAAGTTTTCTCCGATCATAAGAGTCTCAAGCATCTCTTTGATCAAAAGGAGTTGAATATGAGGCAAAGCAAATGGATGGAATTCCTCAAGGACTACGATTTTGGCTTAAGTTACCACCCCGGCAAGGCTAATGTAGTAGCCGACGCCTTGAGCCGAAACTCATTACGTCTATCAAGTATGATGGTTAATGAAGTTGGGTTAATAGAGCAGTTTAGGGATATGAATCTTGGGAAGTCTATAACGGAGAATGGCATCGTGATGAGTCATCTCACGGTGACCAGTGGGTTTAAGCAAAGGATTATGCTTGCCCAAAGAGAAAATGAGGACTTTATGGAGACAATCGAGGCAGTTAAGGCCGGAAAGTTGAAAGGTTTTGTACGAGGCCCAGGCGGTTGTGGAGGTTCGAGGGCGAATCTGTGTGCCACAAGATGGCGACCTCAGAGAAGATCTTGGAGGAGGCTCACAAGAGCCATTTGCCATCCATCCTGGTACTACCAAGATGTATCGAGGACTTGAAGAGGATGTTTTGGTGGCCGGATTAAAGAAGGATGTGGTCGCTGGGTGAGTAAGTGTTTGGTCTGCCAAAAGGTCAAGATCGAACACCAAAAACCTTCTGGCATGTTGCAACCCCTGTCAATCCCCGAGTGGAAGTGGGAGAGTATATCAATGGACTTCGTGACAGGATTACCAAAGACCCAAGCTGGCCACGATGCCGTGTGGGTAATCGTGGATCGACTAACTAAGTCGGCTCACTTTCTGCCTATTCGAGTCACGTACTCGTTGGATAAGTTGGCCCAGCTTTACATCTAAGAAATAGTAAGGTTGCATGGAGTACCATCGACGATAATCTCGGATCGAGATCCGCGGTTTACGTCACGTTTTGAGAGCCTTTCAAAAGGCGTTTGGTTCCAAGTTGTGCCTAAGCCTTTGCTTACCACCCACAAGCGGATGGTCGATCTGAGAGGACAATCAAACCCTGGAAGATATCTTTGAGAGCCTGTGTCTTAGACCAAAAAGGAAGTTAGGATAAGTACATGCCTTTGATCGAGTTTGCGTATAACAACAGTTATCACGTGAGCATCGGTATGGCACCGTACGAGGCGTTATATGGAAGGAAGTGCCAATCACCTTTGTGTTGGTACGAGCCCGAAGAACAAAGTGTCTTAGGACCTGAAGTAGTGAGGGAAACGACGGAACAAATCAAGAAGATCAAGGATAGAATCTTAACCGCTCAAAGTCGGCCAGAAACGCTACGCGGACAAAAGGCGCAAGCCCTTGGAGTTCCAAGAAGGAGAACACGTATTTCTAAGAATCACTCCCACTACAGGAATAGGGAGAGCCATGAAAGTTAAAAAGTTGAGTCCCCGATTTCTCGGTCCTTTTGAAATTCTTCGGAGAATCGGATCCGTAGCTTACAAAATAGCCTTACCACCCAATCTGTCAAACCTTCATGATGTCTTTCCGTCTCCCGATTCACGTAAATATGAGTCCGACCCTAGTCACGTCCTAGAACCCGAGCATGTGCAGTTGAGGAGGACCTCACTTTCAATGTACCGCCTACGAGAATAGTGGATCACGGAGTCAAGCGGTTAAGGAACAAGTGCATGCCCTTGGTAAAAGTGGCGTGGGGACAAGGCAAGTCGGAAGAATACACGTGGGAACTAGAGTCAGAGATGAAGTCCAAATATCCAGAGCTTTTCTAAGGTAAGAATTTCGAGGGCGAAATTCTTTTTAAGGAGGGGAGTAACGTAACGCCCGATTTTTACATTAGAGTGAAAATGACCAAAATGCCCCTGAGGTCATTTTATTGGAGTCGAGGAAAGCGGTCTGACAAGTACTCGAAGGGCAAACTCAATGTTGGAAGGGGATTAGAAAACTTATGTACCTTCAGGGATCGAAAATCTCATTTTGAGTTTTAGTCAAAATGACCAAAACGCCCCTGCAGTGTTTTACCCGTTTGCAAGTGCCGGATGAACCCGAAACATCTCCAGATGGTTTTAAAAGGCGTTTTTATGTGTTCTATGACCTCAGTTTTAATTTTAGAAGTCCCGGGCAAAATTAGTGCAAAATTACGGTTTTGCCCCTAGTTTCGTATTTTTACGCTTAATCGCGTCATTAAGCAAACCTAAGCAATATTAGGCTCTAATCGAAGGTTAATTAATTTCATTAATTAATCTTGAGTCAAAATAATTTATTAAAGTTGATTAGAACCAAAAAGTACTCAATTACAACCTAAAATCATATTTTAATTTTAAGACACCTAGTCATAGAATCTTGAATAGTGTTTTCTCTTTCCAATTCCTTAAATCGTGGAATTGTGTTACACATTGTTTATTCATAAATGAGTTTTAAATTCTTTAATGATGTATGAGCACTCCGAACCTTGTCATAAAATTCCTAATACACATGCTTAGTTACCTAAACTTAAGATTAATCACTCCTAACCTTGTACCTAAGTTAACCTACACTTAAACCCACCATTAACACCCAATTACATGATCAAATCATCCTCCCACTCTGCTGTCCCAAGCTGGCCGAAACCCCTCCCTCTCCATATGCATCACATGTTCAAGTTTCTAACACTCCAAAGCCATACCTCAAGTCACATACACCATACCTTGTCATATTTTCCATCACACTTGATTTTCCAATGAAATAACCAAGCAAAATAAATTGTTTCCTCCATTTATTTGTGGCTGGAAATGTTCCAGCCATGTTAAGTTTCTAGAAGGGTGATTTATTGCAAAATTGAAATAAAAGCTCACTCAAAAACCCATGCCTAAACCCATACTTTGTATCATACACTCCATACTTCAAACCATGCTTCTATGACACAATCAAAGAGATCTTTTTCTCTCCCTTGCCCCCTCAAAAGCTACGGCCAAGCCCTCCCCATTCACTCCTCCATGGTTTTGTTTTTCTATAAATAGGATGCTTGTGATAGCCTTGTTGCACCTTGAAGCATTTGCAAAGTTTAGAGTTTTAGAGTTGTCTTGCTAAGCTTCTTCCCTTCTCTCAAAGTTCTAAGAGCTCTTTCTCTTCATCTTCATCCTCTTCATTCTTCCCTCACATAATCACCTCATAACCTCAATCCATCACCTCATAACCTTAAACCATTCTCAAAGCTTTCAAACACTCAACCTCAAACACAACTTCACTCAAAACACATCTCCTTTCCTTTTCTTTTCCTTGGTCAAATCATCACCACCATCCTAGGAGGTGTTGCTCATCTCATCTTCATCTTCAAGACCAAGCTTTTATCTTCATCAATAGGTAGGGACTTGGTTTCAAACTTTATTTTGTTCAAAAAGTGTTTTCTCTAGCTTTCTCTTGGTTTCTCTTTTTAAAACTTTCTTTGTCTCCTTTTCCTTTTGTGTTTGGCCATGAGGCCTTCATGGTTACATGATGGCTCAATGATGAGGACTCCTAGAAGATGACTATGTGTTCATCTCAAAGGAACCTCTAGTGCTTGAGTTTTTATTTTCTTTGAGTTTCAACTTTATTTACTAACTTGAAATGATCTTTTCTCAAGAACACTTTTGTTTCCTCTTATTACATGCTTTCGGTTTCTTTGTTTTCCTTTTCTTTAACATTTGGTTTCCATTTCCTTTGATCTTTGAAGCATTGTTTGTTTAATGAACTTTTATTTTCTTGAGCTTGATGATGATGTTCAAGAACCTCATAGTTCCTTTGAGAACTTGGTTCAAGAACTCTAAAGCTCACTTTGTCATGTGATATGTGTTGGGTTATTATCTTATTAAAGTCTTGAATGAGCTCTAGCTAACCATAGAATAAACCTTGCATCATGTTTATTTTATGCTTTGCATTTCATGTTTACTTTCCTTGCTATCACTAATTATCAAGATAATAAAGGAACTTGCACTATCATGTTTATATTTCAAGCTTTGCATTATCATATTTATATTTCAAGTCCTCACCTAAATATCAAAAGATAATAATATATTGCACCACATATTTATTTTATGCTCTCACTTTACTTTCTAGCAATAACTTAAATAAGTGCATGAGCATGTTTATTTTTATGTCATCACTTTAATGATTCTAGAGCTCAAAGACTTGCCCATTGATATCTCAAACAAAGGTCTAAAACATTTATTTCCTTTGGTTCATATTTAGCCCTATGAGGCCTTAGTGTTTCCAAGTATTGAAAACTATGTTTTATAATTTTTCTAAACTTATATGAGTATAAGGAATATGTAGAACTAAGTTTTATGAATTTAGGACCTCTTGAGATGAAAATAATATAGCCACTGCCCTCTTAAGTATTTTCATAAGTTTAGATGATAAAAGTGTTCATAAAAGAGTTTTGAAAGTTTTAACAAGGTCCCAAGAGAAACTAGTATTTTATGTGCTTTAGAAACTATGTTCAATGCCTTTAAATGGAGTTTCTGTTTCGGTTCTGCCTTGCTATGTTTGGCCACTGTATGAGCTGTGTTAATGATGTTAATATGCTTATGTTTGAGTAATAATTATGTTAAGACTCATATGTGAAAGATAGGATAAGTTAGGAACTAGAAAAGAATTAATTTGAGAGTTCTAGATCCCTTAAAGATTTATTTTTCTGGATTCTGTCCAGCAAGGTTTAGATTCAATAATCATGGTTTTAAATTAGTTTATATGTGTAGAAATGACTCATAATTGGTTTAGGACTTAATCTTGAAACCTTAGGAGCAAACCGAACTTAGAAAGGGTCATTATTGTGACTTCTAGGTACCCGTAAAGTTAGGATTTTGATTTCTGCACTCTTGAGGTTTAGAGATGTTCTTGACCATAGTGTGAGGTGAGAAATACTTAGTTATAACCTTATAGGTTCCCAAGAGACTAGGTGTTGATGATCAATAACTTAGAATGTGAGATAAAGATCTAAACCGTAATTTCTAGAACTCCGTAATCACATAAACATAAAGCTGTCCAAATTCTGCTTAGTGCTGTTTAGATTAGTTCTTGAGCATAAAAATTTGTATAACTCATTAGTTGTGAAACTATAGGTGTATAAGAAGTTAAGGATAATGTTAGAACAATTAATTTGCAAGTTTAAGACTCATAAGAATCGAAGTTTAAAACACTATGGGTTATAACATATCAAGTCTATGAGCTTATGGGGATAATTGTTAGATATGACTATGTGATGATGTTTATGTTATGTGGAAGTTTTATGTGACGATGCATATGTTATGAGAAAGTTTCATATGATGATATATATGTTAAAGCTATATGAGGATGCATGATAAAAAATGAATATGATAAATGATGAGGTATTTATGATTTAATACTTATGAGAACTTAAATGTGACACAACACTGAGACGCGCTTCTCCTGGGTGACACCCGGTTGATAGGGCACCCCAGGAGGAGACAAATCCGTGAGGGTATGTGTAGATGCAGCCTGCCAAAGCGGACAAATTGCGAGGGTGGCTAGCAAAGCATTTCAAAGAGGAAATGATCCTAGAAAGGAGATCCTTAGATTGCCCCCTAGCCCGTACTTTAAGTTGGGAATTATATATGTTACGTTTATCATAGGATAAGTAAGAACTAGTGACGACTAGTTAAGGTATGAGCTCATAACCTAGAGATGTTTTAGGGTGGCCCCATGAGATGAAAGTTAAAGTTAACAATGTCACATATACTATACTTATGCCAATGTTATAATGTTTCTTAGTTATTCTATTGTTTGGTTTACCTTTATGATGTATTCATATCATTAGTATATTTCTGCTTAAGTTATAAGACGCATTATAAAATATGACGGACCTTGGATAAAATACCTCTTTAGAAAACTAACTTAAAAGGAATTTATATGCATGCACACCTTTTAGAAATAAACCCAAGGTTCCTGAGGATGTGACGATGTCACCTAGGTAAGGATAACCCTACTGAGAATTCTTTTAGAAAGATTCTCATTCCCTCTCTCTTTTCTTCCGTCATATTTTCAGATGGCGACATTCGTACTCTTCATCGATACCCCGGTATGGGAGCTGCACCATGACCCGGCACTCGGGTCATACCATTTTGAGGGTCGCTGCACTGTCAGAGTATTCATATTCATGGGACGACCCTTCGCGCCCGTCCCGAGCTACCGCTTCACCCCGACCGCTCCTACCGTCATAATGGGATTTTCGAGCGGCGAGACCACGCGATGAGCGAGATCCTCCGCATGGAGCCCGAGACATCAGCGATGCGAGTACCCCGAGTATGTGCCGCGTCCCGGTACTGAGACGGACCCATCCGAGGACCCGCCATCCCACATGTCCAGTTGGAGCTCTAGTCCCGCTCCCCCACCGATGAGGGCTGGGAGTGAGGAGACGGTAGTCCAGCCGAGGTTGGCTCGTCGGCCATCTATGCGTCCTCGCCGCGGTGGACATGCCCCGATGATGCGCTCGACCACTCCCACCGAGATTCGTCAGTGGATCGACTCGACCCACATACTCGGACGGCGAGGAGTAAACATAGGAGGGGTAGTAGCTAGTGCACACACGCCACATAGTTGAGGACAAACCTTCTTTTGTATATGAGGTTGTCTACTTTAGGTGCACATGGGTATGGGTGTAGTTTCCCTTGTATTTGCTTTTTATGATTTCCTTGTATTGCATTTCAGTTGTATTTTGTTTCATGATGTATCAAATCGTCCTGCCTCTTTGGGTAGGCACGTTATATATATATATATCTATGATTTAGTTGATGTTCCCATGATATGATGTGTTTCTTATGCTTTGCTTATATGTTTCGCTATGCTTCCTCTTAAAGATTCGTGCGTGGCTCTCACTTTGATTTTAAATTCCAAAAAGAAAAATTTTACCCATATTTCCGCTAAATATTTTCTAAAAGATGAGACCAAGAGGTAATATTCTAAAGATTAACCTAAGTATATACTAGTAGTCTTGGGTTAAGATTTAGGGTGTTACAGATAACACCATAATGGGAAATAGACTGCTTATCAGGACTGAGCTCATTACTATACGTGATCATAGGACTTCATTTTATTCCATTTCCGAATCACACACAGTTCTATTCTTGGCCGATACGTCTACCGACTCAATATCTAGGGGGAAGTTTGTAACACCCTAAAAATTATATAAAAATGAATTTGAGCATTTCTAGTCATAATTTCAAAAATCCGACAAACATAGCAAGATAAGGACAATCCAATGAATCTGTTAAAAAAAAAAAAGTGAATAGTATTTTGCGGGCCCCACAGGCCCGCCGGGACAGTCGAAACCCTAGAATTAGGACCCGAAGATGTCCGAAAGTGAGAAATTAGAGGATTAAGATTAGAAATAGGTAGTAATAAATATTTTATACTTAGAATTATTTTTCGGGCAATATTTGATTACCCGAGTACACTGTTTTACCCATTCGGTTAAATTACGGTGTGTAGTGTTTACACTGTATAAAGCTATCAGTGCAAGCTTGCCATCTAATATGACAAGTGTATGGTCTAGAACAATACATATCCTTTCCTTTTTCAATAGCCAATGAAAATGTTACAAAATGCATATAATTATCTTCAAAGAAAACATTAATTGATAAAGTGTGTGCATTATCTTCAAATAAGAAAAATAATCAAAAAACCTCATTTTTTCTCATCTTCATTCTCGGCCAGCAACATTTCCATGACAGCCTCCATTGTTGCTTCTTGAAGAACATCAAAACTTGATCCAAAACACTAGCCTAGAGTTGTTAAAACTCTAAACCTCCTTCACTAAACTTGTTCTACACCTCAATACCTACAAAACCAACCGATTGAAATTTCAAATCCTCACCACTTCTTACTTTGATATCACATTCTTCACTGTTGAAGGGAAGATTTAGGGGCTGTTTGGAAGGTTGAAGTGAGGAAAAACCATTCTTGGAAGTACTTTTGGAGTTAGAAGTCTCAAGCATCACAAGTAGGGCTTGTTTCATCCTATTTTCTTTCTGATTTTGCTCTGAAATACTATGATTGAATAATTCCGAAATTCTGAGTTTTATTGGATGATTGTGCATGAATATTGATGTATTAATTTTGGTGGAGTGTTTGGATGAGGTTAAATAATGATTTTTGTCAAAATAAGTTTTGGCTAGGCTGCTGGATTTTTGGATTTCAGCAGGATAGAATTTGTTCACGAATTTTCTGGCTCATTTATTGTCATTTTTATTAGTTATAAAAATTATATGTTGAATCTAACATCATAAGGAAACTCTGATAATTTTCGTGGTTCATGATAAGGAAATTTACTGCCTGAGAAAAATCATAAACTGAGGGTCTAACTATGCTGGCTGAAATCTTGGTACTGAAGCTGTAAATTTGTATAATTTGTTGACCATAGAAAATGATAGAATTATCCTTTGAAATTTTTACAGGGATTTAATAACATCTTAAAGTGTAACAGTGATTTTTATTTTGAGTTGATTCCACCATTTACTAAATTTAAAAATTGTGAGAACCCTATTCTGAGCTGTGAAAAAGTGGCCTCTGACCACTGAATTTGTATAATTTATTTAGTGTGGTTAGAGAACTTCGATTGCTATGAAAATTTTACAGGGTCTCTTAGACACATTGAGATGTCATGAGGAATTTTTATGATCCTTGAATTGGCCGTTTGATTGAGAAATTAATTGTTGTTATTGGAATGAGAAATCTGTCAATATGCTGGAAATGAGCTAAATTCTTGATTTGGAAGTAAAATGTCCTTTGATGCCACTATGATGAACTTAGATGCATGCTATGTACTTTAAAGCTTGGTTTATGAGGGATGAATGAGAATCACATGTGATTGATTGTTTATATGATTATAAATGCATGCATTGATAAAGAGAAATGTGATAAATGAATACTATATATACATATATATATATGTTTGAAGCATTATGAAGCTCAAAAATTTATGCTAATGTATGCCTGTATATGTGAGCTTGAGGATGATATATATGCTATGTAAAGAAGGAAAAGTCCCCTTTAATGTGTAAAGGGCACGGGAAAGTCCCCTTTAGCTTGTAGATGGCACGAGAAAGTCCCCTTTAGCGTGTAAAGGGCACGGGAAAGTCCCCTTTAGAGTGTAAAGGGCACGGAAAAGTCCCCTTTAATGTGTAAAGGGCACGAGCAAGTCCCCTTCAGTGGGTAAAGGGCACGACAAAAGTCCCCTTGATTAGGTCAAGGGCACGGAAAGACAGGGATAGTATTTCTAAGATTCTTTTGATGTACCAAAAGTAAGTAAAGTTGTAAATAAAGCACTATAATATTAAGTAGTATGCTATGTGTATATCAAGTGATTGAATAATAAAAGCGACCCACTTCGAAAGTATGATTTAGAAATTTAAAAATAAACCTTTGATCTAGGTTGTATGCTCACAATTTCTTAATAAACCGAAGTGGCTGGGACGATGACGATGACATTAATTTTCAGTGTATGTTTTGGGGAATGCCCTACTGAGAATTGTGTAATTCTCACCCCCTATGTGTTTTTGTGTTCCCGTGTCGTCTCCAGGTTGAACCAGAGAACTATGGGATGCTACACCAAAAGAGGTCGGATTGGCAGTAGTCCAGTGTTTGAGATTGTATTAGATGTACTTAGATGTATGTATAGGTGTGTAAACTTAACAGAGAACATATGTGTATTAGAGCTCATAGAAGAGCTTCCCTATGTAATCGACTTTATATTAAATAAATGTTTAGTATCTTGCTATATATGTTGATCGAATTACGCTAGTTAGTACATGAGCCCATCGAATTTCCTATAGTTACTTAAGAAAGGTCCGCTAAGTAAAAAGTAATAACTCTCGAGTACGATGTCATGGTTTAAGGATAATGTTGTGCTTGGGAGGGTGTTACAAAGTTCCTCTTTTTGCCTTCCCCTTAATTACACCTAAGTCTTGTTTCTGTTTTCTCCTATATCACAACATGCACACTAGGGAAGTTCCTCTTTTTGCCTTCCCTTCAATCCAACCTAAGTCTTGTTTCTGTTTTCTCCTATGTCAGAACATACACAAGTGAAATTTATACATTCTCTTTTCTCATATAGTTGCACCACATGCTTTCTCCTTTTCAAATGCATGCATAAGCCACATATAGGCATTCAATCACAAGAAATTCTTATTTGTGCCTCATAAATCAATCTTCAAATTGTCTAGCATGCATACACACTCATCATGCTTAAATCAAGAATCATTATATCACCAAATCAATACTTGAGTTCGTTCCAGCACAATTACAGCATATTGGCAGAATTCATGCCTAAGGAGTACAATTTATTGTGCATATCAAACATCCATTTCAAGGGCTATAACAATTCTCCAAGACACCTCAATGTGTCCACAAGGCCTTGTAAAAATATCAGAATAAAAAGAGTTCTCTAACCATGCTAAATAAGATACAAGTTTAGTGGTCAGAGGCCACTTTTTCATAGCTCAGAATAGGGTTCTCACAATTTTTAAATTTAGAAAATGATGGAAACAACTGAAAATAAAAATTTACACTTCAAGATGTTATTAACTTCCTCTAAAAATTTCAAACAATAATTCCATTATTTGCTATGATAACAAAATTAGACAATTTCCCCGCTTCAAATTCAACTTTCCAGGCAGCATGCTTACAATTTTGGTTCTTGAATTTTTTAAATCATTAGGAGTCAAAAACAGAACTCAAGAAAATTATTGGAACTAGCCTAGGATGTTAGCTTCAACATATAATTTTTATAGCTCATGAAAATGACTACAATTGAACCAGAAAATTCGCGAATACTCACTGCCAGTGGGAAAACCGAAAATCCAGCAAACCAATTCAAAAACTCTTTTGATAAAAAGTACTTTTCCACAACACCAAACACTCCACAAAAATTAATACATCGATATCAACATAATATCAACCAATAAAATGAGAAATTTTGGATTTAATCACATCATAAATTCTCAGAAAAATTTTGAAAGAAAAAGGCCAAAGAAAACCCTACTCTTTGGAGCTTTGTGGTCCTTAACTTCAAAGGATGTTCCAAGATTAATCTTCTTCACTCCTAGGACTCCAAACTAACATCAAACTCTTCCTTAAGGCAGTAAGGTTTCAGGTATCAAAATTAAAATAGTGAGGAATGGAAAATTCTAATCGGTTAGATTTGTAGAGTTTGAGGTGTAGAACAATTTTAATGAAGGAAGTTTAGCATTTTATGAACTTTAGACAAGGGTTTTGATGATTTGAAATGAAAACTTGAGCTCTTGGAGAAGATAGCAATGGTGGCTGCATCATGGAGACAAGAAGCTTCTAAGACAAGTTTTTGTATTTCTTTTATATATAAAAATTAGATATAATAATTATGTAGTCAAAGGAATAAAGAGAAATAAAGAGATGGATGGTTAGGATTGAATCTTGTTAGTCAAGATTAGATCTTAACCATCCACTTGGTTTAGATGGATAGATATTATCCAAACTTAAAGACAAAGCTTCCTTTCGGTGTAAAAATCGTACACCGAAATTTTATTGAATGGGTAAAACAGTGTACCCGAGTAATCAACTACTGTCCAAAAATTAATTCTAGGTATAAAATATTTATTCATACCCATTTCTAACCTTAATCTTATAATTTCTCAATTTCGGGCATTTCCGGGCCCCAATTTTAGGGTTTCAGCTGTCCCGGCGGACCTGCAGGACCTGCAAGTTACTATTCATGATTTTTTTTTTTACAGATTCGTTGGATCGTTCTCATCATTTTTATGTTCATAAGATTTTTTAAATTATGACTAGAAAAACTCAAATTAAGTTTTGAATAATTTTTAGGGTGTTACAACTTTACTTTATAATGAAGAATAAAACAAGTGCATATGATGTTTAAATTTATGTTCTCACCTAAAAGATCCTAGAGCTCAAAGACTTGCCTATTTTTTCTCAAGAGAAGTTTGGAAAATGGAGATGTTTTTATAAATGCATTTCAGCCATGTGATGAGGATGAGCTTAGCATAAGTTTCATCTAGTCACAAGTGCCAATAACCTATGCTTTATGATTTCATTAAGCTTAGATGAACTCAATGGATATTTCAAGTATGATTTTATGTTTTAAATGATAACCATGAAGGATTTGAAATAGCTACTACCTTTATTTATTTTATGATGATTTTATTGAAATAAATTGTTTTCCAATGAGTTTTAGAAGTTCTAAAAAGGTTCCAAGAGAAATTAGCAATCTATGTGTATTAGAAATGTAATTCCATGCATGATATGATGATGATGTTTTCAGTTCTGCCTTGTTTATTGTGCTCACTATATGATGATGATTTTATTATGTTAAAATGGGTGTATTCATATATATATTTGATGTTAGAATTAATTTGAGAAAGCTAAGATAAGTTAGTAACTAGAAAAGAATTAAAATGAGATTTCTAGAACCCTTAAAAATAAGAATTATGGATTCTATTTCAGCATGGTTAATATTAGTAATAATGGTTTATAATTAGTGTATATGTGTAGGAATACCTCATAATTGGTTTAGGACTTGATCTTAGTAGTTTAGGAGAAGACAGAACTTAGAAAGAATCAAAGTTGTGACTCCTAGGTACCCGTAATTGTAAAACATAGATTCTACACTAATGATGTTTAGAACAGCTTATGATCATGATAATTAGTGGGAATAATTAGTTGTGAACCTATTGGTGCATAAGAGGTTAAGATCAGATGCTAGAGAACTTAGATTTCAAGTCTAAGGCCCTAAAGGTCAAAGCATAAAACACTATAGGTTCTTTGATGCAATGATGTTTGATAATTCAAGTATGATGAGATGATGCTTGTGCTATGATGAGTATGCTTATGTGATTTAAGTTTATCATGATCATAGAAATTGAATATAAGAGTACATGCATTTTAGATTCTTGTGGCATAAAGTAAATTTGAAAGAAATTCGGTATACAACAGTTATGCTGTTGAATTTTCTTCAAATTTCAAGGACTTGAGAATGTTTTTGAAAACCACATGTGATGAGGCCTGGGTGACACCGGTTCGGCTGAGCACCCCCAAGAAATGAGTTTTTAAATGTGACGTAGCACTAAAACGTACTTCTCCCGCTCCGGTGGGGAGGAGGCAAATCCGTGAAGGTATGGTAGATGCAGCCTGCCAAAGCGAACAATTCGCTGTGCACTAGATGCCAGAAGAGCATTTCAAAGAAAGAAATATTCCTATGGACTCCCCGAATTAAAGGTTATGATAGGTAATCCTTAAGCCCCCTAGCCCGTACTCTAGAAGTCGGGATTTTTATAATTACGCTTATCATAGGATAAGTAAGAGCTAGTGACGACTAGTTAAGGTATGAGCTCATAACCTAGATGATGTTTTAAGGTGGCCCCATGATGCTAAAGTATAATGTTCTAAAGTCACAAAGTTGAGAAAAGTGGAAAGTTTTACTTGAAAAATGAAATGCTACTTTATGCCACTTATATGTTTCTTGATGTTATGTTTGATTGACTTCTTGCATAAAGTATTATCATGCATTCATGCTTTGCTATGTTGCATTCATAACATTAAGATTCATTCTAAAAGGAACAAACCTTGGATAATTATGTTTATAAACTTAATAACGAACTTTATATGTGCGCTCACCTTTTTATAATAAACCCAAGCTTCCTGAGGATGTTGACGATGTCATCTTAGATAGGAGGTTCGCTACTGAGATTCTTTAGTAAGATTCTCACTCCCTTTTCTTCCCCTCTTTCTTTTCCGTCACATCTTCATATCATGATGGCGACCTTCGTCCTATTCATCGGCACCCCTACTTGGGAGGTCCACTATGACCCGGAGCATCAGTTATATCATTTTGAGAGGCACTACATGTTGAGAGTCTTCATGCTTATGGGATGCTCATTTACACACCCTGTACATAGCTACCATTTCTCCCCGACATCTCCCTACAACGATGACATGGTTTTTGAGCTTGCCCAAACGCGCAACGAAAGGATTCTCTAGACGTACACAACTGCATCTGCCATTCACAACCACCCGGATTATGTACCTCGTTCCCAGCATTCGGAGGACGACCCCTCGGAGGATCCACCGACCCACATGTATAGCAAAAGCTCTGCCCCTACTCCCCGGTTTGTGAGAGAGGGAAGCGAGGAGACTGTGACGCAGCTGAGGCTGGCTAGAAGAGCCAAGATGCGCCCCCGTCACGGAGCACATGTTCAGCCGCAGCGAGTACCCACTCTGGCCGAGCTTCGTTAGTGGATTGGTTTCATCCCTTCTTATCCTAGGTCACAGTAGTAGAGGTCCTTGGGGAGAGTAGTGCACACACATCATATATAGTATAGGATAAACCTTCTTTTGTTGCGAGGTTATCCACTTTAGGTGCACTAGGGTAGAGAGGTTATTTCTTATGCTTTCCTTGTACCTTTTTATTTCTGTTATATTTGCATCTTGTATTCAAACCCCTACCTTTAGGTGGGCATATTATGTTATTAATGAAATATTATCTTTAGTGTGTTGTTAATTGTTGAGTGTTATAATTTGCTTTTCTATTTTGTGCTTTATTCTTACATGTATGCTGATGCTCGTTTACGTTATACGCGGCTCTCACTTTGCTTTTATATTTCAAAAAAAAAATTATTTGTAATTTCTGCTATGTATTCTAAAGAAAGATTTTTAAAGAATGAAACTAAGAAGTAACAACTAATGATTAACCTAAATACGTTCTAGGAGTATTAGGTTAAAAATTAGGATGTTACACAGAACCCTTCAGAAAGTATGAGCTTTATTGTTTTGAATGACAACAAAGTCCATTTAAAGAAAAAATTTTGAAGAACAACTAAGGGCTGCCTTGAGTTTCTTGACTAAAGCTTAACAGGTATTTTCCAAAGTGTATTACACGAACTTGAGCAAAAATAATTTCTGTTTGCATGTGTAAACATATTTTATCTCGTAGAAAGATAATTAGCTTAAATAAAATGAATATTATATCATGTAAACAATGCTTACATACATTAAGAAATGAAGCAGATTAATACAAGAACAAGAAACCTAAGGAAACCGTCTTCAGAAAGTAACATGGGACGTTAGAAAGTACACTAAAGAATGAGGAAATCACGCAAACTCTGATAATAACGTGTTACTCAGTCAAAAATAATCATAATCACAAATTCTTCACCATTAAAAAGCCAAGATTGAAGACTGGAAGACTGAAGAATGATTAAGGAACCGATTATGCATGTCAGAAAGTTCACTTAACTGCGGAGCATAGAACGCTACAAGAAATGGAGGGAAATTTAAAATTCAAATTTCAAATCTCAAATCAAACCCAGTTTTATAACTGGTATGTTATCTCTTCTGCCTGATTGGTCAACCATCCTAACTTCTAGAAAGAGGAGTTCACAAACTACGATTAGAAAGTAAAAAGAAAGAGGGACATTAGAAACCTCTACAATACAATGGCTTTTGCAACCGATGTGACACGTTTGTCAGCCTACTTTTCTAGACTAATGTTCCAAGACACAATAGATGATCTATACATGTCAATTGGAGATCTGATCAAAGGCAACGATCATGAATAATGACCATTATAAATGGAGATGCTATGCTTGAAAGATTATGAGAGAGTTGAAGACAAAAGAGTGGAAAATATTATTTGTATGGATCGTAATGTTTTGTATACTCTTCTTTTCCATGTTAGAAAGAAGTCGCTCTTGTTTTGTAAGTCTATATTATTGAATATTTGTAAGAAAACTTAAGCGTAGGTTAGTTTGAGTGGCAACCTAAGCACATAACCTTTGTAATGTTGATCCAGTAGTGATTAAAGTGATACATAGCTTGGAGAGGCTAGGGCAAAACTATTTGCAATGCGATGACAGAGGCATTCTGGTCATCTCAGTCCAACTTGAAGAGGCTATGCAAGTACTACTCGCAACTTGATGATAGAGGCATTCCAATCATCATGGTTCAACTTGAAAAGGCTGGGAAGAACTACTTGCAACATGGCAGTAGGGGTTGTCTACTAGTCATGGTTTAGGTTGAAAAGGCTGGTTCAAGACTACTCAGTTCAGCTTGAAGAGGCTGGTACAGAACTACTCGGTTTGTGATAGTAGGGTTTGTCTATTGTTCATTATGAGAGCTTGGGAAAGCTAATGTAAATACTATCCAATTTACTTTCTCAGGTTGAAAAAGTTATTTAGTGGAATCTCAACATATGTTGAGTACTGGATGTAGGCAGATTTGACTGAACCAGTATCAAAATATTCATGTCATTTCTCTCTTCCCTAGTCTCTTATTTTTTGTGTTACGTGTTTAAATTTAATAACCACTAAAGTTCTAGTAAAGTTGCATTATTAATAAAAGGCTTCAGAGATCTACTTTCTGAAACAATTAACCATGATTCTGCTGCACTCAAGCTTATAATGCTTGATCGTATTTTCATTAAATGTTTCAGATTTGAAGTAAGAACAAAAGCACGATTCAACCCCCTTCTCGTGTATTATTTTACCTACAAGTGGTATCAGAGCTAGGCCTCTGAAGGGTTGAATAATCCAATGATTTTAGAGGACAAAAATCAAAGGGACAAAATGAAGCAAAAGATCACTCTGTCAACTGACCATCCTTTCTCTGATAATGCTCCTGGATCTAACTATACTCTCTCAACAATTTGAGGAATCTCAAAGGAGAAAATCTTTGACTCTAAAAGTCATCATATCAAAAGCAGCAAGAAGCTAAAACAATAGAAGTTGTTGATACCTCTGTTGAAAAGGAAGAATTTGATGGAAAAATCTGAGATTGAAAGTAGATATGAGATCTTCTTGCTAATGGAGAAAATGTCAAAAGCCTGATGAGACTAAGCCAAGAATAGTAGAAGCATCAATCTCAAGAGAAAGATAAAAGAAGCAAAGAAAATCATAAAAAGAATAACTCTAAAGATGAAGGGAATGGGTCGATAAGGTTAAAAGAGCAATATTTCTATATCTTGTGACATGAGTGTGATTTTATTGAAGAATACAAGGTAAGAATACTCAAAATCATTCCTTTATTTTCCTTACAATCATATGATGAGGTGCCATATAATATGCATACTTTTTCTCCAAAACATCTCAGGTAAAATAAGCCTAAGTTTGATAAAGAAACTGATAAGGAAAATACAAATTCTATTTTCAAACTCTAGGCATTAGAAGCTAAAGTCTCAGAATTGAATCAGAAAGATCTCAGAATAGTTTCTCTTTTGCTATCCATCACAAGAAGGAACACCCATCTAACAAATGATTCTCAAAGAAGAAATCTATTAAGTAAGATGAGAAACTTCTCCCCGAACGACTAACCAAGGTGGACTCAAGAAAGTTAAGTTGAGTTCCAAAATCAGAATTCTTTTATTGCAGGTACATCTGAACATTACAACTATAAAAGGTTCCTTAGAGATTGAAAGGCAGTAACTATCTTAAACATATTCCCTAACTCCGAAGGAAAATCAGGAGTAAGATACTCAAGATCTCCAAATGGCTTAAATTCACTGATGAAAAGTATTCAAGAAAAACTTTGCTAACTGTCATTTAGGATTGGAGAAAAGCCTTGAGGAATAAAGACTTCAGATAGCAAATAGATGGAAGCCAGACCTTCAAAAAGTAAACTCTAGAACTCAAATACTTTATAAAGTATACCACAAACTCCAAAGCAAAATAAAAAAATCATTTCTGAATAAGAAGAAAAGCAATCTAAAAGTTCTGGGAAACATATCATTCCTAAGAAATATGTCAAACTATGGTTCCATCTCCATTTTGTGCCTGAATATATGGAAAAAGTGTTGAGCAATCAAAGTTAGGTGGATACTTTAATACAAGAATTGAACCAAATCAAGAAAATGCAAAGCGTGAATACTTGAAGAAAAAGGTGTAAACTCCAGAACCCTTCAGAAAGTATGAGCTTCATTGTTTTGAATGACAAGAAAACCAATTTAAACAAAATACTTTGAGGAATGACTAATGGCTACCTTGAGTTTCTTGACAAAGCATAACAGATTAATCCAGTTTGTATCACACGGACTTATAGCAAGATTAATATTTCACTTTGTTTGAATATGTAAACATGTTTTATCTTATGGGAAGAGATTAAGCTAAATAGAAGTGAATATTATGTCAAACAAAGAATGTGTATACAGATTAAGACATAATACAAACTTAAAGCAAGAATAATATTTCACTTTGCATGCGCAAGCATGATTTATCTCATGGGAAGAGATTAAGTTAAAAAGAAAGTGAATGTTATTTCAAGCAAAGCATGTATTCATGTTTACAGACCAAAGGCATAGAAGCATACTTGAATCAGGAATAATTTCACTACACATGAGAAATCATGTTTATCTCAAGGGAAAAGAGTAAGCTTAAAAAGGTGAATATTATCTCAATCAAAGAAAATGTAAATGTCTAAGGGCTAAAGTAGATCAAGTCAAAGATCAAGAAACCAAGGAAATGATCTTCAAAAAGTAGCAAGGGACATCAAAAAGTACACCCAAGATGAAGAAATCAACTCTTGTCTAAGATCAACGTGTTACTCAGTCATCAATCACTACAATCGCAAAGAAATCATCATCAAATAGCCAAGATTGAAGACTGGAAGATCAAAGAAATATTAAAGAGATTGATTACGTTGTCAAAAAGCTGACTTAATTGTTAAACACAGAACGCTAAGTGAAATGAAGGGAAAATTCGAATTTCAAAATTCAAATCTTGAATCAAATCTAGTGTTATAACTGGTACGTCATCTCTTCTACCTAATTGATTCATGATCCTAGCTTCTAGAAGGAGGAGTTCAGAATCCATGGTCAGAAAGTAAAAGGAAAATGAGGACATCAAAAACCTCTAAAATACAACGGCTTTTGCAATCGATATGACAAGTCTGTCAACCTACCTCTCTAGAGTAATGTTCCAAGACATAATTGATGATCTACATGTATCACTTGGAGATCTGATCAAAGGCAACAGTCATGAAAAAGGACCTGTATAAATGGAGATGACATACATGAATGCCGATGAGAGGGTTGAAGACATAATAGAATAAACTCTAGAAAAATCTCTCCACACTTCCTATGTTGTTCATTATAATATGTAATCAATCATCTTGAAGTGTAAAAATCTTCTTTCCTTATTCAGTAATGATTTGTATACTCTTCTCATGAAGAGATATGAGAAAGAAGTCGCTCATGTTTCCCAGGTGTGTATTAGCAAATATTATTAAGTAAACATGGGTGTAGGTTAGTTTGAGTGGCAACCCAAACACATAACCTTTATGACCTTGATCCGTTAGTGATCAGTGAGAGACATAGCTTAGAAAGGCTAAGGTAAAACTATTTGCAACATGATGGTAAAGCTATTTGCTTGTCACGGTTAAGCTTGGAGAGGCTGGTTCAAGACTACTTACAATGTAGTAGTAGAAGTTGTCTGCAAGTTACAGTTTCAGCTTGGAAAGGCTAGTATAGAACTACTCGATTTAGCTTGGAGAGGTTGGTACAGAACTACTTAGTTAAGTTGCAGTTTGGGTTAGCCACTATGCAATATGAGAGCTTGGAAAGGCTGTTGTGAAGACTATCTATTTTACTTTCTCAGGTTGAGAAAGTTGTTGTTGGTGAAATCTCAACATTTGTTGAGTACTGGATGTAGGTAGGTTATCTGAACTAGTATAAAAATTCTTGCATTCATTCTCTCTTCCCTGATCTTTTATTTTTATGTTATGCTCTTTATGAAAATTTTGATTATTTCTCATTGAAGTTGCATGATAATTATTACCTTTAAGAAATCTACTTTCTGAAACATCTAACCGCTATTCCGCTGCACTCCAAGCCACATGTTTGTTAGTATATTTCATTAAATGTTTTAGATTGTCAAGAATGTAACATTGTAATTTTTAACCCAATACTCCTGTAACACCCTAAGTCTTAACCTAATACTACTAGTATGTATTTAGGTTAATCTTTAGAATATTACCTTTTGGTCTCATTCTTTACTTGAAAATACTTAGCGGAAATATGGGTAAAATTTTTCTTTTTGGAATTAAAACCAAAGTGAGAGCCACGCATGATTCTTTGAACGGGAATTCATATAAGTCATATGAGTAAATCATAATGAAACACATAAATAACATGGATGCATCAACTGATTATATATAGATAATGTGCCTACCAAAAGGCAGGACTATTCGGTACATGGAAGAACGAAATACAACTGAAAGCAAATACAAGGAAATCATGAAAGCAAGTACAAGGAAACTATGAAAGCAACACCCATACCCGTGTGCACGTAGAGTAGACAACCTCATATACAAAAGAAGGTTTGTCCTCAACTATGTGGCGTGTGTGCACTAGCTACTACCCATCCTATGCACCTACTCCTGCTGGACCGAGTACTGAGGGGTGGAATCGATCCACTGGCAGATCTCGGCGGGAGTGGTCGTGCAGATCATCGGAGCGTGTCCACCGCGGCGAGGGCGCATGGATGGCCTATGAGCCAACCTCGGCTGAACCATCGTCTCCTTACTCCCAGCTCTCATCGGTGGGGGAATGGGACTAGAGCTCCAACTGTACATGTGCGAGGGCGGGTCCTCTGATGGATCCGTCTTCGAATACTGAGTCCGAGGCACGTACTCTGGATAGTCACGTACGGCTGACGCCTCGTCGCGTGGTCTAGCTCGCTCAAAAATCGTGTTATGATGGTAGGGAGCAGTCGGGGCGAAGCGGTAGCTCCGTACTGGGTGTGCGAAGGGTCATCCCATAAACATGAACACTCTGACAGTGCAGCGACCCTCAAAATGGTATGACCCGAGTGCTGGGTCATGGTGCAGCTCCCACGTCAGGGTGTCGATGAAAAGTACGAAGGTTGCCATTAGAAGATGTGACGGAAGAAAAGAGAGAGGGAATGAGAATCTTCTAAAAGAATTCTCAGTAGGATAATCCCTACCTAAGTGACATCATCACATCCTCAGGAACCTTGGGTTTTATTACTAAAAAGGTGTGCATGCATACAAACTCCTTTTAAGTTAGTTTTCTAAAGTATTAAATATCCAAGGTCCGTCATATTTTATAATGCATCTTATAACTAAGCATGGAATATACTAATGACATGAATGCATCATAAAGGTAAGCCAATCAATGGAATAACTAAGAAACATTATAACATTGGCATAAGGTGATAGGTATAGCACATGTGACATTTTAAACTTTAATTTTCATCTCATGGGGTCACCCTAAAACATCTCTAGGTTATGAGCTCATACCTTAACTAGTCGTCACTAGTTCTTACTTATCCTATGATAAGCGTAACATACATAATCCCGACTTAAAGTACGGGCTAGGGGGCAAATTAAGGATCGCCTCTTAGGGTCATTTCCTCTTTGAAACGCTCTACTAGCAACTAGTGCATCGTAGTATTGTCCGCTTTGGCAAGCTCTATGTCAATACCCTCACGGATTTGTTTTCTTGGGGTGCTCGGCTAAACCGGTGTCACCCAAGAAGGCGTCTCAGTGTTGTGTCACATTTAAGTTCTCATGATTTTCAAAAAGACCATTTTCTAAGTTCCTCAAATTTGATGGAAATTAGCAAAGATGACTATTTGTGGGCAATTTCCTCAAATTTGCTTATGCCAAGAAAACATATAGGACATACACAAACATTTCTTATGGGGTATAGCATATCATCATGTAAAACTTCTTTATAGCACATATCAACTTATCATAGACAAAACTCATGTATCATATATCATAAATTAGCATCATAAAAACTCAAGACGTTTTAATGTCTTATGCATTGACCCTTAAGGTCCTTAACTCACGTTCTAAGTTATTAATCATCAAACCTAATCTCTTGGGTACCTATGAGATTATAACTAAGTATTTCTTACCTCACACTATGACCAAGAACCTCAAGGATGCAGAATTTATAATCCTAACTTTACGGGTACCTAGGAGTCACAACAGTGACCCTTTCTAAGTCCGGTTTGTTCCTAAGGCTTCAAGATCAAGTCCTAAACCAATTATGAGTCATTCCTACACATTTAAACTAATTTAAAACCATGATTATCAAATCTAAACTTTGTTGGACAGAATCCAGAAAATTCAATAATTAAGGGATCTAGAACTCTCAAATTAATTCTTTTCTAGTTTCTAACTTATCTTATCTTTCACATATGAGTCTTAACATTATTTTTACTCAAACATAAACATATTATCATCATTAAAACAACACATATAGTGGCAAATAAATAGCAAGGCAGAACCGAAATGTTCATCTCCATAAAAGGCATAGAACATAGTTTTTCAAGCACATAGAATACTAGTTTCTCTTGGGACCTTTTTAGAACTTTCAAAACTCATTTATAAATACTTTTATCTTTCAAAATCATAAGAATACTTAAGAGGGCAGTGGCTAAATCATTCTCATCTCAAGAGGTCCTAAATTCATAAAACTTAGTTCTACATATTTCTTATACTCATATAAGCTTAGAAAAGTCATAAAACATAATTTTCAATACTTGGAAACTCCAAAACCCCTTAGGGCCGAAATGTGAACCAAAAGAAATAAATATTTTAAACCTTTGTTTGAGACAACAATGGGCAAGTCTTTGAGCTCTAGGTTCATTTAAGTGATGACATAAAAGTAAACATGCTCATGCACTCATTTTAGGTTCCATTAGAAAGTAAAGTGATAGCATAAAATAAATATGAGGTGCAACATATTATTATCTTTGATATTTAGTGAGAACTTGAAATATAAACTTGGTAATGCATAGCTTGAAATATAAACATGATAATGCAAGTTCATTCATTATCTTGGTATTTAGTGATAGCAAGGAAGTAAACATGATATGCAAAGCATAAAGTAAACATGATGCAAGGTTCATTTTAAGGTTAGCTAGAGCTCATTCAAGACTTTAACAAAGTAACAACCCAACACATATCTCATTTCAAAGAAAGCTCTAGAGTTCTTGAACCATGTTCTCATAGGAACTATGAGGTTCTTGAACATCATCATCAAGCTCAAAGAAAACAAGCTTTCTAAACAAAACCAAACAAAATCTCAAGGATCAAAATACCACAACCGAAAACCTTACTAAAGGACAAGAAAGTGAAACTAAGCCAAGTTCTTTATTAAATACCCAAAACCCCTATCTAGAGAAAAATCTCTAGAACGTGCCGGCCAACTTTAAGGTTGACAAGGGTAGGCTTGGGCTTTTAGAAATCCTTAGATTAATTTTCTTAAGTTGAAAAACTATGTGAGCTAAGTATAGTATAGATGAAGTTAAAGAAAAAGAAAAACTCAAGCTCTAGAGGTTCCTTTGAGATGAACACATAGTCATTCTGTAGGAGTCCTCATCATTGAGCTATCATATGCTCCTCAAGGCCTCATGGCCGAAATCACAAGGAAAGAAAAACAAGAAAGTTTCAAAAGAAAATCCAAGAGAAAGCTAGAAAGAACTCATTTTCAAGAAAAAAAAGTTTAGAAAACACCCCTACCTAGAGTGAAGACACAAAGCTTGAACTTTTGAAAAGAAAAACAAGATGATGAGCTCCTCCTTGGTGCTTGATGGTTTCGGCCAAGAGGAAGCAAGAAGGTTGGAGTTGTGTTTCAAGTGAGATTGTGTTTGAGGTGTGGTGTTTGAGAGGTTTGATGATGGTTCAAGACTATGGGGTGGTGTTTCAAGGTTGAGAGATGATGATGAGATGAAGAGAGGATGAAGATGAAGATGAAAAGAAAGGAAGAACTCTCTTGGAACTTGAGAGAAAAAGAAAGAACTAGCAAGACAACTCTAGAATTCTAAACTTAGCAAATGCTTCAAAGTGCAACTAAGCTATCACAAGCATCCTATTTATAGAAAAACAAAACCATGGGCCTTACCAAAGGAAGCCTTGGCCATAGCTTTGAGAGGGAAAAAGGGAGAGAAAAATATCTCTTACACAAGGTCATTCAAGCATGGTTTGAAGTATGGAAGCTATGCTACAAAGTATGGTTTGATGTGAGTTAATTTCCTATCAATTTTTGATGAAATTAAGCTTCTAGAAACAATGCATGGCTGGAACTTTTCCAGCCACAAATAAATGGAGAAAATGGGCTATTTTAATTAGTTATTTACTTGGAAAATCAAACTTGATTGAAAGTTATGACAAGGTATAGTATATGTGACTTGAGGTATAACCTTGGAGTGTTGAAAAATTGAACATGTGATGCATATGGGGAGGGAGAAGCTTCGGCCAACCAGACAGCATGGAGGGAGAGAGGTTTTTGATCATCTAATTGTGTGTTAATGGTAGGTTTAAATGTGTATTAGCTTAGGTACAAGGTTAGTAATAATTAAGCTTAAGTTTAGGTAACTAAGAATGTGATTTAAGGATTTTATGACAAGATTAGGAGTGCTCATACATCATTAAAGAATTTTAAACTCATTTATGAATAAACAATGTGTAACACAATTCCATGATTTAAGGAATTGGAAAGAGAAAACACTATTCAAGATTCCATGACTAGGAGTCTTGAAATTAAAATATGATTTTAAATTGTAATTAAGAACTTTTAGGTTCTAATCAACTTTAATAAATTATTTTGACTCAAGATTAATTAAGGGAATTAATTAACCTTCGATTAGAGCCTAATATTGCTTAGGTTTGCTTAATCACTCGATTAAGCGTAAAAACACGAAACTACGGGCAAAACCGTAATTTCGCACTAATTTCGTCCGGGACCTCCGGAACCAAAACTAAAGTCATAGTCTACATAAAAATGCTTTTTAAAATCATTTGGAGAAGTTTCAGGTTCATCTGGCACTTGCAAACGTGTAAAACACCGCAGGGGCGTTTTGGTCATTTTGACCCGAAAACTCGAAAAACGAGATTTTCGATCTCGGGAAGGTACACAAGTCATCTCATCCCCTTCCAACATTGAGTTTGCCCTTCGAGTACTACCGAACTGGCTTTCTTAGAATTCCGAGCCAAAAATGACCTCAGGGGCATTTTGGTCATTTTCACTCTAACAGAAAATCGGGGCGTTACAACTCCTAAAACGTATTTAGGTTAACCATTCATTTATTAGTCATTAGTTTCATTCTTTCTTTAAAATACTTTGCGAAAAATACGGGTAAATTTTTTTTTGAAATATAATGATAAAGTAAGAGCTGCGCATATCATAAACGATCGTTATCATGAACCGTAACACATACAAAAGAAAGCACAAGATAAGAAGAATCAAATATCTTCATAACATTAGACAATCATATGCACACCAACGATAATATTATATTAATATAATAAACTGCCCACCTATGAAAGGCGGGATGAGTTTGATGCAACATAAATGCAAATACAACTGAAATGGAAATACAAGGAATAATACCTCTACCCTAGTGCTCCTAAAATGGATAACCTCTAGAACAAAAGAAGGCTATCCTAATCTATCCGTGGTGTGTGCACTAACACTCCCCAAATGCCTTTACTGTTGCGGTCCCAAAAAAGGTGGGACATAACCAATCCATTGACATAACTCAGCAGGAGTGGGCATGCACTGTGGCTGGACGTGTGCTCTGTGACGAGGATGCATGGTCAGCCTCCGGGGCAACCTCGACTGAGTCACGGTCTCCTCACTACCATCTTTCATGAATGAGGGAGTGGGGGCAGAGCTCTCACTATACAAGTGGGTCAGTGAGTCCTTTGAGGGATCTGTCTCTGAAAACTGTGAATGGGTACGTAGTCAGGGAAGTCACATACGACTGATGCAGTCGTATGCGTATGAAGGATCTTCTCATTGCGCGTCTGAGCACGCTCAAAAATGATTTCATTGCCATAAGCGGATGCCAAGGAGAACTGGTAGTTGGGTACTGGGTGTGCAAAGGGATGTCCTACGAACATGAAAACTTTGACAGCGCAACGCCCCTCAAAATGGTAAGACTGGTGCTCCAGATCAAAGTAAACCTCCCATGTAGGAGTGTCAATGAACAACACGAAGGTCGCCATCAAAATCTGAAGACGTGACGGGAAAGAAAGAGAGAAAGAAAAGGGGTGAGAATCTTACTAAAGAATCTCAATAGGGAACCTTCTATCTAAGTGACATCATCAACATCCTCAGGAACCTTGGGTTTATTGTAAAAAAAGTGAGCATGTACATAGTTCATTATTAGGTTTTTAAACATAATTATCCAAGGTTCGCTCATTTTAGAATGAATCTTAATGTCATGTATACAACATAGCAAAGCATGGATGCATGGTAACATATTATGCAAGTAATCAATAGAACACAACATCAAGAAACATCTTCATATAAGTGGCATAAAGTGGCATGTAACTTCTCATCTAAAACTTTTCTCTTTTCTCAACTATGTGACATTAAAACATCATACTTTGCATCATGGGGCCACCCTAAAACATCTCTAGGTTATGAGCTCATATCTTAACTAGTCATCACTAGCTCTTACTTATCCTATGATAAGCGTAAACATAATAATCCTGACTTCGAGAGTACGGGCTAGGGGGCATAAGGATCACCTATCATAACCTTTAATTCAGGGAGTCCATACGAATTTTTCCTTCTTTGAAACGCTCTATTGGCATCTAGTGCATAGCGAATTGTCCGCTTTGGCAAGCTCGATGTCAATACCCTCACAGATTTGCCTCCTCCCTACCAGAGCGGGAGAAATGCGTCTTAGTGCTATGTCACATTTAAAATCTCATTTTCGTTTCCTGGGGGTGCTCGGCTAAACCGATGTCACCCAGGATGCATCTCATATATTTAAAAAAACTATCTAAGTCCTCAAATTTGATGGAAATTCGGCAGCATAATGGCTGTATACCGAATTTTCTCAAATTTGCTTTATGCCACATAAACTTATAAAGCATATACTTTCTCATTTAATTCCATATAACCATGTAAACCACAACAGTCATGTAAACATATTCATCATAGCACATGCATCAACATACTATAACTTAAATCAATAACATTTCTACTTCATTAATCTATGGCATCTTATGTCTCAAATCCTTTTGGGTCTTAAGCTTAAATCTGACTAATCTAATATCCGTTCTTAACCTTTTATGCACCTAGGGAAATCATTACCAATAATTCTTACTAATCATTATGATTATGATCAACACAAATTAATATAGTGCAGAATCTATATCTCACAATTACGGATGTCTAGGGGTCACAACTTTGACCCTTTCTAAGTTCTGTCTTCACCTAAGGTGCTATAACCAATTCCTAAACCAATTATGAGAGATTCCTACACATTTATACTAATTATAAACCATTTTTACTATGATTATTCATGCTGGAACAGAATCTATATTTTTAGTTTCTAGGGGTTCTAAAACTCACATTTTACATCCTTTCTAGTTACTTATTGTTCCTAACACTCACCAAATAATTTTTCCTTCACTCAAACATAATTTTTACATATTCTAACTTATAAAAACAGCATCAACAGTGGCCATAATTCCAGGGCAGTGGCCGCATCACATATGTAACACCCTAACATTTAACTCAACACGCCTAGGACGTATTTAAGTTAATTATTAGTTATTACTCTTTTGTTCCAGTCTTTAACTTAAACCTTGAAAATACTTTAGTGAAAATATGGTAAATTTTTTTTTTTTTTTAAATACAAACCGTGAGCCACGCATACTAACTAATTTGTATCAACCACCTTACCTATAAAAGTAAAAAGATAACATCAAGTCACAGATAAATATGAAATACCTCACTCAATTAATATAATAACACCATTATAAATAATGATCGTTCCTCATCGAATATCTAAAACTTACAGGAAATAAATCAGCACACCACTGACATAGTCAAAGCAAATACATTATTCCAACAGAATTATCATGCAAATAAAAACTTAGCAAACTAGCATAAAATTTTTCTCCCACGTTTCCTACTCGGAACGCCTAGAATGGATTCTACGAGTCGGCTCATCACAAGAAGCAAGACGTCGAACATGAAGGGCATCAACATAAATCACGAACGTCACCATCTACCTCTGAAGACGAGATGGAAAGAAATAAAGAGGGAGTGAGAATCTTATAAAAGAATCTCGGTAGGGCCTTACCTCCTAATATGTGTGTCATCATCATCGTCCCCAGGAACCTCGGGTTTCATTATGAAAATGTGGGCATATATAAGATTCATTCTTTAAGTTCCAAATACCATTAGCCGAGGCCCGTGTCTTTTAGCATGAATCTTGATGTCATGTATGCATCATACTATTATCATGAATGCATGTCAATGCCATATATATTATAACATAAGAGTTCATACATAAATGCATCATGACATAAAGAACATAAATCCCTTTGATATAACTTTCCCTTAATATGTTTTTAGGTGACTTAAATTTCTCAATCTTTTTCCTTGGGGAAACCACCCTATAATTTCTCTCCTCTTGAGAGTTCTAGGTTATGAGCTCATACCTCACTAGTCGTCACTAGTATATACTTATCCTCTTGATAAGTTAATTCCCGACTCCCAGAGTGCGGGTTAGGGGTTTAGGAACACCTTTCATAACCATTAATTTCTGGAGTCTAAAGGGTCCTTATTGAATATCCTCTTATAACCTTTAATTCGGGGAGTCTAGAGGATTACCCCATTGGATCACCTCTCATAACCTTTAATTTGGGGAGTCTAGAGGATCATTTCCATATGTCTTATGTCACCTTTTATCTTAGTATGTTATTCATAGATGCAAGCACGAACATATAATCATAACTTATCCTTTAATATATCATGCTTATAGAATTCTTAAATATGCATCTCAATTAATCAATCATATATATAGCATGCTACAATTCATCAAGTAGTTGATCATATAAATATGCATATGTACATTTATATAAGCATGCTATTATCAAATATCTCATGAAAGTAAACATACTCAACATAATAGATGCCATATATTAATGATCGCCAATTGCATAAAATAAGAATTAAGCATGCATAATCCTTAATTGGTATCATAGCACAAATATCACAAATCATATAAATTTCAACTAAATCACATGAATATGACTTCCATAAGATATCATTCACACTAATCTCCTCAAATTATTAATATTTACACTTAAGCCTAAAAGAGGGTCAAAACTGCAATTTCTCAAAGATTACGGGTCAAAACGTAATTTTTCTTTTTAACACATCTCCTCAAACAAATGATAATCAAAATTTCTCTATACTTTTAAGAGGCACATAACACTTATAATTCATCTAAGTTCATCATAAAAACCATCTTTGGTCATAGAACAAATTTTGCTACACTTTAGGGGTCAAAGTGCAAAATCACTCATTTTTCACCCTTAACAATTACCGAAACTTCTAAAACTTTTCCTAAACATCATAAATGATATTCTAAACACATGGACATATTTAACATCATTATTAACTCGAATTAAAGTCATTTGGCTGAAATCACATAATTGATAATTCAAAACACAACTTTTGGTAATTTGCAAAACGGCCCAAGTTAACACTTGTAATTATTCTTTTATATATCTAAGACACTAAAAATAATTTTTACAACAATTATTAATTATTATTTTTCATATGAACAGTACCTACAGTGATGAATAGTGCCGAAACAGTAATAGTATCAGAAAGTTTATTTTCTAAAGCTTTATAAGATTACAATTTTGATCATTTCTAGATACTAGTTTTCCTTATTACTTGATTTAAGACTTAGGAAGCACCTAAAATTATTTTTACCACTTAGAATGACCAAAAATTAATACCAAACAGAGAGCAATTTTCAAAGTTCAATAATAAATCTTTTGCTCATAAAAATGCTACTTTTACTATCCTTTAAGTTTCAAGACTTATAAAACTTCTAAAGCATAACTTATAAAAATTTCAAAACACAATACTTGAGCCATAAAATGAAACAAAAGTTATCTTGTCCTTATCATCACATCATGACCAAAAATACATATTCATTAGGATAGCCATGAAATAAAATTTCTATTTAAGATCCAAGAACAATTCTTGAGCTTTAAGATATTAAGTGATGACTTTGAAAGTAAACATGATATGCACATCATTTTTATCTTCAAAATTTAAGGTGATAGCTCAAAGATAAACATGCTATGCAAATCCATTTCTTTATCTTTAAGATTTAGGTGATAGCATAAAATTAAACATGCTATGCAAATTCATTTTTATCTTTTGAGATTAAGGTGATGACATTGAAAGTAAATATGCTATGCAACTCATTTTTATCTTCAAGATTTAAGGTGATGGCTCAAAAATAAACATGCTATGTAAATCCAATTATTTATCTTAAGGATTTAGGTGATAGCATAAAATAAACATGAATGCAAGTCCATTTTATCATCTTATTCACTTAAAGCTCAAACTTAACAAGATTAAGTTCTTGTTCCTCATAGATCATAAAGATTAGTGAGTTTTAGAGTCCATTAATACTATGGTTCCAAGAACCTTATCAAAATCGAAAATTCAATGAAAAAGCATAAGAAAGAACATGAAATAAAATCCCTACCAAGTTGTTTCTTGATTTTTAAAGAGAGCTTGATCTTCTATGATCAATCAAGAACCAAAAATATGGTCCTAATGCTTGTGATATTTCGGCCAAGAAGGTTGGAGTGTAGGAAGGATTTTTCTTGTGTTCTAGTGCTTGGAAATGGAAAGTTTAAGTGCTTAGGAGTTGATTTATGATTGGAATATGTATGCTTAAGGTTTAGAGGTTGGTTAGAGGTTGGAAATGGAGTCTCTTGAGTGAGAATAAGGAAGAGAAAGAAAGCTGGAATTCTTGAGAGAATTAGAGAACTTTGAGCACACTTTGAGTAAGAAAACTATCAAGTAAGAAAATGCTAAGGCTAAGAGTGTTTGTGTGAACATTTTAGCAATGGGAGAGCATGTATTTATAGCCTTATGAAGCTTGTTTGGCTGTGACATATGGGCTGGAAAATGGAGGGTTTATTTCATTTTTTTGTTAAAGAAAACTTTAGAAAAAGAAAGCATATGGTATTGTAATGATTTTGCACATGTATAATGGATGGAAATGCTAAAATATGATGCATGTGGGAGACATCTTGGCTGCTCATATCATGGCTGAAATGGGTGGTTTTCTTTTGATTAAACAAGAACAAAAACAATGCAAAAGAAAGCTTAAGGTGTGGTGTCTTTGTTGGATGTGTTTTTATGTTGGAAAATAAAATAAAATATGATGCACATGGTGCATGATGGCCACGGTTTTCTGGTCCATTATGATCAGATTTGTGCTCTTTTATGAGTGGTAAAACATGTATTAGATGTGTAATTACTTAGGTAAAAGATTTGGAATTGATAGATTAGTGAAAATGGTAAAAGGTCAAGTGTTTAGGACAAACTAAAATGAAGTAAAAGAATAATCATACACTAGTAAATGAAGTTAGTTTTATAATGAGTTAAAAATCAATTTGTAACATAAGTTCTATACTAAATTTTTACCTAAACCGTAATTCTTAATTTTAATCTTAGCATCACTAATTTTATGAGCTCTAGGAATCAAGAAAGGAGATTAATTTTCCTAAATATTTCTTAAACTCTAATTATCCTAGGTAATTATTTTTTTAACCTCAAGTAATTATTTTTAACCTTAGGTAATTAATTTTTAACTCAAGGTTAATGAATGAAATCAATTTTGAGTTCACTTAGAGCTTTAACATCTCCTTAATTCCATAAGTGAACTTATTTAGCACAACTAGGGGTAAAAAGGTAATTTCACATAAAAGCTTTATAAAATTACCTGAAAATTTCTAAATATCAAGTCATACTTGAAATAAATCACTTTTGAACTTCTTGGTGATAACTGGGTTCAAGGATTGCTTAATTTCACATTAAATTACCGCAGGGGTAATTTGGTAATTTTACGTACAGTAAAATTCGGGGTTGAGATTTTTACCGTGACATCAACATAACACAAATAATCCCCTTCAAACATAAAATTAACCCCTTGAGGATAATTCGGGATTGGTTATCTTTGATTTTCGGGACAAAACGACCTTAGGGGCATTTTGGTCATTTGTACACAGAAAAATCGGGATTTGTGATTTTTCGCATAGATTTCTATTCAACCCTCATATAATGTTGTTCTAATGTTAAAATTCCTTATTAAAGATTTCTCATCCTCAAATCTCGTGTAAAATTTACCTAGGGGCATTTTGGTAATTTTAACACAGTATGAAAAATCAGGACGTTACAACATACTTCATAAAATTACATTTCAAGTACTCATAAGTTACTAGTTTTCTCTTGGAATCAATTTAAGACCTCAAACTCTTTTAGAAACTAATTTATTTCTTAAAAATCATAAAAATATAAGTAAGGGCAGTAGCTATTTTAATTTTTTCATAGTTGGGATTTAAAACATAAAAACATCTTTAAAACATTCTTTAATTCACCTATGCTTAAGAAAATTCTTAGAAACATAGTATGTGGGCCCTTGTGACTAGATGAGACCTATGCTAAGCTCATCCTCATCACATGGCCGAAAATAGCTTTCATGAAAAGCTTTCATTTTCCAAACTTTACTTGAGATAAAATGGGCAAGTCTTTGAGCTCTAGATTCTTTAGATGATGACATAAACTTAAACATGCTATGCAATTAGGTTATTCTTCATTATAAAGTGAGAGCATAAATAAATATGAGATGCAACTTATTATTATCTTTAAAGTTTAAGTGATGACTTGAAATATAAATATGAGAATTCAAGCTTATTCTTTATTCTTGGAAGTTTAGTGTTGACGTAAAAATAAATATGAGTGCAAGTTCATTTTGTAACGCCCCGATTTTTCTCTAGACGTGCAAATGACCGAAATGCCCCTGAGGTCGTTTTACCTGGAACACGAGGATGGCCAACCTCAGTCATCCTTATAAGAGCTTTGTTTATGTATGAAAGGGATTCTATGTATTGGAATGTTTAATAGAGCAAAAGAATCTCATTTCTGAGGTTTCTGGGCACAAATGGCCAAAATACCCTTATAGTAATTTAAGATAGTTTTGAGTTCTGTTTTGACCCAGACTTGTCTCGGAGGTCTAAAACAATGTTTTTAAGGTATGATTTATGTTTACTTAAGTCCCGGTGGTCTCGGGCAGTTTTTGCGAAAAATTACGATTTTGCCCCTGCTTAAGTGCATTAAGGCTTAATGACGTTTTTAAAACAAAACCTAAGTAATATTAGGCTCTAATTAAAGGTTAATTAATTTCCATAATTAATCTAGAGCTAATGTAACACCCCGATTTTTCTGTTAGAGTAAAAATAACCGAAATGCCCCTAAGGCCATTTTCGGCCCGGAACTCGAGGATAGCTGACCTGGCAATCCTCAAGGGGAAAACTCAATGTTTGAAGGGGGATTAGTTGACTTATGAATCTTTTTGGGAGTGGAAAGCTCGTTTTCTGAGATTTCAAGTCAAAATAACCAAAATACCCCTATTATTTTTAACACAGGTACGAGCGCCAGATGGGCCCGAAACTTCTCCAGATGGTTTTAAAAGGTGATTTTATGTATTCTGTGATGTTAGTTTTAGTCCCGGTGGTCCTGGACCATTTTGTGAAAAATTACAATTTTACCCCTAGTTTAGAGTTTTTTCGCTTAATCGTATGATTAAGCAAACCTAAGCAATATTAAGCTCTAATCGAAGATTAATTAATTTTCATAATTAATCTAGAGTCAAAATAATTTATTAAAGTTAATTAGAACCTAAAATTACTTAGATTAAACTAAAATCTCATTTTAAATTCAAGATTCCTAGTCATGGAATCTTAAATAGTATTTTCTCTCTCCAATTCTTTAAATCATGGAATTGTGTCCACATTGTTTATTCATAAAATGAATTTAAAATCCTCTAATGATGTATCAGCACTCCTTAATTGAGTCTTGAAATTTCTAATTTCCTCCTTAGTTACCTAAACTCATGCTTAGTAATTCCTAACCTTACACCTAAACTAATACACACCTAAACACATGATTAGCACATAATTAAACAAAAGAAACCCCTCCCGTCTCTTCTAGAAGCTCACGGCCACACTTCTCCTCCATGCCTCAAATTTTTGAAATTCAAATTCAAATTCAAGTCCATGACAAGCCATGCTTGAAGCCATACCTCCAACCACATTCTCCATACTTTCAACCATACTCCTCCATGCTTCAAAAAATTAAACCTCTCACCTCATGTTCCTTATGGAACCTCACGACCAGCCCTCTTTCACTTCACCCTTCATTGTTTTATTTTTTATAAATAGGTGCCTTGGATGAATTTGTGTCATTTTGGTTCACTTGGCAAGTTTGAGCATTTTAGCATTTTGTGAGTCCTTTCTTTTTCTCTCAAGTTTCAAGGAGTTCTCTTCTTCTTCCTCTTCATCTTACTCTTCTTTCACCTTGAGCCACCATAGCACCACCACAAAACACCACCCCACAACCTTGAATCATCCCTTAAACACCCAAACTCTCAACCTCAAACACAAACTCATCCAAAACACATTTCCTTTCCTATTCCTTCCTCAAGGCTGAAACCTCACCAGCATATTAGGAGGAGTTTTCCTTCTCAACATCATCTCAAAGATCAAACCTTTATCTTCATACTTGGTAGGGAGTTGCTCTCTAGTTTTTGTTTTGCTCAAAAAAATGTGATTTTCTTGAAGTTTCTCTTAGATCCTTTTTAAGTTCTTCCTTTTTTCCTTTCCTTTCCATTTCGACCTTAAGGCCTCATTTTGATCATGATAGCTTGATGATGAGTGCTTCTAGATGATGGCTTTATGTTCATCTCAAAGAAACCTCTAAAGCTTGAGTTTTTCCTTTTCCTTGAACTTTATCTATGTTACTTAGCTCACATGGTTTTTAACTTAAGAAAAATTAATCATAAGGATTTCAATAAACTCAAGGCCTACCCTTGTCAACCTTAAAGTTGGCCGGCACGTTCTAGAGTTATGCTCTAGATAGGGGTCTTGAGTACATAATAAAGAAATTGGTATATATTTTCTCCTCTTATGATTTCAGTTCCTTGCTTTTCTTTTCCTTATGTTTTTGGTTTTTGGTTCCGTTTCCTTATGATTTTGTTGTCTCTTCAGTTCATTTTCTTGAAGCTTGATGATGTTGTTCAAGAACCATATAGTTTCTTTGAAGACTTGGTTCAAGAACTCTAAAGCTTACTTGGTTTGGTTAAGATAAATGTTAGGTTGAGTTTATATTCCTCTAAAAGTCTTGCATTGGCTCTAAGTTAAGATAAAAAGAACTTGCATCCATATTTATCTTTATGTCATCACTAAACTCTCAAGATAAAAGAATGTACTTGCATCTTCATATTTATGTTTATATTCTCACCAAATTTCTAAGATAATAAAGAACTTGCATAGCATATTTATTTTATGCTCTCACCTCCTAATAAAGACTAAAACAAAGTGCATTGCATATTTATGTTTATGTCAACCACTTAAGAGATTTAGAGCTTATAGACTTGCCTATTATTATCTTAAACAAAGTTTGGAAATGAGTGTATTTAACCTACATGGATTTGGCCATGTGATGATGTTGATCTTAGAGTAAGATTCATCTAGTCACAAGTGCTAAAACCTATGTCTCATAGTTTTTACTAAGTTTAGATGATCTCAAGAAGTGTTTTAAGCAAAGTTTTATGATTTAAATTTCTCTTGAGATTAATTTGATATAGCTACTGCCCTTAGGTGTTTTATGATGGTTTTAATGAAATAAAATGTTTCCTAAGGAGTTTCATAAGTTTTAAAGAGGTTCCAAGAGAAACTAGCAATTTATGTGCTTTATAAATGAAGTTCTATGCATTATTTGATGGAGATGTTTTCGGTTCTGCCATGCTTGGTTGCTCACTATATGATGCTGTTTCTATGATGATAAAGTGAGTATGTTTATGTATATTTGATGTTAGAATTAATTTGAGAAAGTTAAGACAAGTTAATAGCTAGAAAGGAATTAAAATGAGACTTTTAGATCCCTTAGAAAATGAGAAAATGAATTTTTTGGATTCTGTCCAGCAAGGGTAAAATTAGTAAATGATGGCTTATAATTAGTTTAAATGTATAGGAACTACTCATAATTGGTTTAGGAATTGATCTTGGTGCCTTAGGAGCAAACCAAACTTAGAAAGGGTCAAAGTTGTGACTCCTAGGTACCCGTAAAGTATAAATTATGGATTTTGCACTAATGGACCTTGGAATAAGCTATGATCATAATAATTAGCAAGAATAATTAGTTTTGAACTTATAGGTGCATAAGATATTGAGATTGGATGATTAGAGAACTTAAGTCTTGAGTTTAAGACCTTAAGGGTCAAGCATAAGATACCTTAGATTCCTTAATAAAGTGAGTTTATTTATGCAAGTATGATGTGATGATATATGATATGATGAATGTTTCATTGAGAAGTTATGTCTATCATGTTCATGAAAGTTGAATGAGAAATGCATATGTGTTATGAGATTCGTGGCATAAAGTTAGTTTGAAGGAAATTTGGTGTACGACCATTATGCTGCCGAATTTCCGTCAAACTAAAAGGACTTGAGAATGTTTTTGAAGAAACAAATGAGATCAAAACCCTGGGTGACACCGGTTCGGCCAAGCACCCCCAGGAGATTCTTATGTGACGTAGCACTAAGATGTACTTCTCCCGCTCCAGTGGGCAGGAGGCAAATCCATGAGGGTATGAGTGGATACAGCATACCAAAGCGAACAATTTGCTATGCACTAGATGCCAGTAGAGCGTTTCAAAGAAGGATATAATCCTAAGAGAGGTGATCCTTAAGCCCCTTAACCTGTACTCTAGTAGTCGGGATTATATTTATTTTTTGCTTATCCAGATGATAAGTAAGAACTAGTGATGACTAGTTAAGGTATGAGCTCATAACCTAGATGATGTTTAGGGTGGCCCTTTAATGCTAAGGCATGATGTTCTAAGTCACAATGTTGAGAAAAGTTCCACTTGAAAGTTACATGCCACTTTATGCCACTTGCATGCTTCTTGATGTTATGATTGGTTCAGTTGTTTTGTTTAACGTATTGCCATGCATTCATGCTTGATATATTGCATTCATGACATTAAGATGCATTCTAAAAGGAATGAACCTTGGATAATCTAGTTTTATAAACCTAATGAATGAATTTATATGCATGCTCTGTAACATCCTAATTTTTAACTCAATACTCTAGAACATATTTAGGTTAACCATTAGGTTATTACCCCTTAGTCTCATTCTTTTATTAAAATACTTAGCGGAAGATACGGGTTAATTTTTTTTTGAAATATGAAAGCAAAGTGAGAGCCGCATTGACAACATAGTAAATTGCACTTCATACAAAATAAACACAAAGTAAATAAACATATAGCAAATCAATGGCACACCAAAGGAATATTTTCATTAATATCATAATTAAAAGTACATAAAGTCACACCCTTATAGAATTGGGCTGAGCTTTCGATACAAGGAAAAAGAAATACAACATGAACGGAAATACATGAAAGGCGTAAATGAAAACTCCTACCCTAGTGCACCTAAGGTGGATAACCTCATGACAAAAGAAGGTTTATCCTATCTATGAGTGAGTGCATGCACTAGACCTCCCCTAAAACAGCTACTACTGGAACTCGGGGTATGGCAGGATGAAACCGATCCATGGACGTAGGGCAGTAGGAGTAGGTATGCGTAGTGGCTGATCATGTGCTCCTCGGTGGGGGCACATCTCGGCCTGCCTAGCCAACCTTGGCTGCATAAATGTTTCCTTGCTCTCGCCCCTCACTAACTGAGGAGTGAGGGCAGAGCTCTCGCTATACATGTGCGTCGGCGGATCCTCTGAGGGGTCATCCTCTAAACCGGGAGATCAGGGCATGTAGTCCTGGAAGTCATGAGTAGCCAAACCTCCGGTATACGTCCGAAGAATCCTCTCGTCACGCATCCGAGTGCACTCAAAAACCATAGCATCGTCGTATGGGGACATAGGAGAGAAACAGTAGCGCTGTACAGGATGTGCGAAGAGACGTCTGATGAACATAAAGATGCAAACAGCACAGCGTCCCTCAAAATGATATGACCCGTGCTCCGGATCAAAGTGCACCTCCTAAGTCGGGGTGTCGATAAAAACCACGAACATCGCCATCGAGTTCTAAAGATGTGACAGGAGAGAAAGAAAGAAGAGAAATGAGTGAGAATCTTACTAAAGAATCTCAGTAGGGATCTCCTATCTAAGGTTACTTCGTTCACATCCTCAGGAACCTTTGGTTTATTGTAACGCCCCGATTTTTCTGTTAGAGTGAAAATGACCAAAATGCCCCTGAGGTCATTTTCAGCCCGGAATTCGAGGAAAGCCAGTGCGGCAGTGCTCGAAGGGCAAACTCAATGTTGGAAGGGGATTAGAAAACTTATGTACCTTCTCAGGATCGAAAATCTCGTTTTGAAGTTTTAGTCAAAATGACCAAAACGCCCCTGCGGTGTTTTACCCATTTGCAAGTGCCGGATGAACCCGAAACTTCTCCAGATGGTTTTAAAAGGTGTTTTTATGTGTTCTATGACCTCAGTTTTAATTTTAGAAGTCCCGGACAAAATTAGTGCAAAATTACGATTTTGCCCCTAGTTTCGTATTTTTACGCTTAATCGCGTGATTAAGCAAACCTAAGCAATATTAGGCTCTAATCGAAGGTTAATTAATTTCCTTAATTAATCTTGAGTCAAAATAATTTATTAAAGTTGATTAGAACCAAAAAGTACTCAATTACAACCTAAAATCATATTTTAATTTTAAGACACCTAGTCATAGAATCTTGAATAGTGTTTTCTCTTTCCAATTCCTTAAATCGTGGAATTGTGTTACACATTGTTTATTCATAAATGAGTTTAAATTCTTTAATGATGTATGAGCACTACAAACCTTGTCATAAAATTCCTAATACACATGCTTAGTTACCTAAACTTAAGATTAATCACTCCTAACCTTGTACCTAAGCTAACCTACACTTAAACCCACCATTAACACCCAATTACATGATCAAATCATCCTCCCACTCTGCTGTCCCAAGCTGGCCGAAACCCCTCCCTCTCCATATGCATCACATGTTCAATTTTCTAACACTCCAAAGCCATACCTCAAGTCACATACACCATACCTTGTCATATTTTCCATCACACTTGATTTTCCAATGAAATAACCAAGCAAAATAAATTGTTTCCTCCATTTATTTGTGGCTGGAAATGTTCCAGCCATGTTAAGTTTCTAGAAGGGTGATTTATTGCAAAATTGAAATAAAAGCTCACTCAAAAACCCATGCCTAAACCCAAATTTGTATCATACACTCCATACTTCAAACCATGCTTCTATGACACAATCAAAGAGATATTTTTCTCTCCCTTGCCCCCTCAAAAGCTACGGCCAAGCCCTCCCCATTCACTCCTCCATGGTTTTGTTTTTCTATAAATAGGATGCTTGTGATAGCCTTGTTGCACCTTGAAGCATTTGCAAAGTTTAGAGTTTTAGAGTTGTCTTGCTAAGCTTTTTCCTTCTCTCAAAGTTCTAAGAGCTCTTTCTCTTCATCTTCATCCTCTTCATTCTTCCCTCACATAATCACCTCATAACCTCAATCCATCACCTCATAACCTTAAACCATTCTCAAAGCTTTCAAACACTCAACCTCAAACACAACTTCACTCAAAACACATCTCCTTTCCTTTTCTTTTCCTTGGCCGAAATCATCACCACCATCCTAGGAGGTGTTGCTCATCTCATCTTCATCTTCAAGACCAAGCTTTTATCTTCATCAATAGGTAGGGACTTGGTTTCAAACTTTATTTTGTTCAAAAAGTGTTTTTCTCTAGCTTTCTTTTGGTTTCTCTTTTTAAAACTTTCTTTGTCTCCTTTTCCTTTTGTGTTTTGGCCATGAGGCCTTCATGGTTACATGACGGCTCAATGATGAGGACTCCTAGAAGATGACTATGTGTTCATCTCAAAGGAACCTCTAGAGCTTGAGTTTTTATTTTCTTTGAGTTTCAACTTTATTTACTAACTTGAAGTGATCTTTTCTCAAGAACACTTTGTTTCCTTTTATTACATGCTTTCGGTTTCTTTGTTTTCCTTTTCTTTAACATTTCGGTTTCCATTTCCTTTGATCTTTGAAGCATTGTTTGTTTAATGAAGTTTTATTTTCTTAAGCTTGATGATGATGTTCAAGAACCTCATAGTTCCTTTGAGAACTTGGTTCAAGAACTCTAAAGCTCACTTTGTCATGTGATATGTGTTGGGTTATTATCTTATTAAAGTCTTGAATGAGCTCTAGCTAACCATAAAATAAACCTTGCATCATGTTTATTTTATGCTATGCATTTCATGTTTACTTTCCTTGCTATCACTAATTATCAAGATAATAAAGGAACTTGCACTATCATGTTTATATTTCAAGCTTTGCATTATCATATTTATATTTCAAGTCCTCACCTAAATATCAAAGATAATAATATATTACACCACATATTTATTTTATGCTCTCACTTTACTTTCTAGCAATAACTAAAATAAGTGCATGAGCATGTTTATTTTTATGTCATCACTTTAATGATTCTAGAGCTCAAAGACTTGCCCATTGATATCTCAAACAAAGGTCTAAAACATTTATTTCCTTTGGTTCATATTTCAGCCCTATGAGGCCTTAGTGTTTCCAAGTATTGAAAACTATGTTTTATAATTTTTCTAAACTTATATGAGTATAAGGAATATGTAGAACTAAGTTTTATGAATTTAGGACCTCTTGAGATGAAAATAATATAGCCACTGCCCTCTTAAGTATTTTCATAAGTTTAGATGATAAAAGTGTTCATAAAAGAGTTTTGAAAGTTTTAACAAGGTCCCAAGAGAAACTAGTATTTTATGTGCTTTAGAAACTATGTTCAATGCCTTTAAATGGAGTTTCTGTTTCGGTTCTGCCTTGCTATGTTTGGCCACTGTATGAGCTGTGTTAATGATGTTAATATGCTTATGTTTGAGTAATAATTATGTTAAGACTCATATGTGAAAGATAGGATAACTTAGGAACTAGAAAAGAATTAATTTGAGAGTTCTAAATCCCTTAAAGATTTATTTTTTTGGATTCTGTCCAGCAAGGTTTAGATTCAATAATCATGGTTTTAAATTAGTTTATATGTGTAGAAATGACTCATAATTGGTTTAGGACTTAATCTTGAGACCTTAGGAGCAAACCGAACTTAGAAAGGGTCATTATTGTGACTTCTAGGTACCCGTAAAGTTAGGATTTTGATTTCTGCACTCTTGAGGTTTAGAGATGTTCTTGACCATAGTGTGAGGTGAGAAATACTTAGTTATAACCTTATAGGTTCCCAAGAGACTAGGTGTTGATGATCAATAACTTAGAATGTGAGATAAAGATCTAAACCGTAATTTCTAGAACTCCGTAATCACATAAACATAAAGCTGTCCAAATTCTGCTTAGTGCTGTTTGGATTAGTTCTTGAGCATAAAAATTTGTATAACTCATTAGTTGTGAAACTATAGGTGTATAAGAGGTTAAGGATAATGTTAGAACAATTAATTTGCAAGTTTAAGACTCATAAGAATCGAAGTTTAAAACACTATGGGTTATAACATATCAAGTCTATGAGCTTATGGGGATAATTGTTAGATATGACTATGTGTTGATGTTTATGTTATGTGGAAGTTTTATGTGACGATGCATATGTTATGAGGAAGTTTCATGTGATGATATATATGTTATGAAAAAGCTATATGAGGATGCATGATAAAAATGAATATGATAAATGATGAGGTTGTAACACCTTAATTTTTAACCCAACTTTCTAGAACACATTAGGTTAAACATTAGGCTATTACTTCATAGTCTCATCCTTTTCTTAAAATACTAAAGGAAAATTACGAGTAAATTTTTTTTTTTTTTTTTAAAACACACAACAAAGTGAGAGCCACGTTCTTAGTCTAATCGAATAATAAGAATATAAAGCACGCTTAACACTCATAGAGAAACACAGAAATGGAAACATATAACAGCTGAGCATAAATCATCACAACAAGAGAAACGTTTCATTAATAACATAACTTAGAATACATAAGTAGTCATACCCTCATTGGGACGGGCAGAGCTTGTAATACAGCAGAAAGGAAGTACAATAGAAACAGAGAAACGTAAAGTAACATAAAGTAAACCATCACTACCCGAGTGCACCTATAGTGAATAACCTCAAAACAAAAGCGTGTTTATCCAGTCTACATGTGAGTGTGTGCACTAAGCCTCCCTAAAACATCTCAAGCTACTAGAACCCGGGAAATGGAGTGTAATCGATCCAAGAACGCAAGGCAGCGAGGAGTGGGCATACGTGTAGACTGAGCATGAGCTCCTCGTTAGGCGCCTCTCGGACGGATGTGTCAATGAAGACCACGAATGTCGCCATCAGTCTCAAGATGTGACTAAGCGAGAAAAAGAAGAGAAAATAGTGAGAATCTTACTAAAGAATCTCAGAGGGAATCTCCTATTCTAGGGTTACATCGCTCACATCCTCAGAACCTTGGGTTTATTTATAAAAGGTGTTCATGCATATGAGATTCATTATTAGGGTTTATGAAACTATTTATCCAAGGTCCATTTCTTTTAGTATGCATCTTGATGTCATGAATGCAACATGTTTAAGCATGAATGTATGGCAATACTTGAGCACATAAATCAACAAATCACAACAATCTAGATTCATGCAAGTGGCATAAGGGCATATTACAACTCTTACTTTTCTCATACTTATGTGACTTAAAAGCATCATATCTCTTTTGTTCTTTTTCTCAAAAACCAGCCTCTTAAAACATATCCACCTATTTCCAACCGATACACCGCCCCGGCGATTTTTATCATAACCTCCTATCTCTGTCTCACCTAATCGCCTAGGAATGAGCTCAATCCTAACTAGTCGTCACTAGATTTAATATGGGGTAAAATGAGGGGGTAACATAAACATATTTCATTCTTTGAAACGTTCTCATCGGCCTCGAGTGCACAAATAATTGTCCGCTTTGGTAAGGCTGCATCTGCACATACCCTCACGGATTTGCCTCCTCCTCACTGTAGCAGGAGAAGTACGACTCAATGCTTGTCACATAAAAATATCCTGGGGGTGCTCGGCCGAACCAGTGTCACCCAGGGTTTTCAACTCATATGGTACTTTAAAACATTTTTCAACTCTTTTAGGTTTGATAGAAATTGGCAAAGATAACGGCCGTTAAACTGAATTTCCTTCAAACCAAAATTCATGCCACAAGCTAATCACACAACTTAACATCTCAATAATCATTTCCTCACGTATCATCAATAAAACATTTTAGGGTTCATGCATCATCAAGCATATTCTTCTAATACATCATTCTCACATAGATAAACATCATAACATATATTTCAAACTCATCATTCTTACATAGATTATAGCATATATTCCAAACTCATCATAGAATATATTTTAAACACATCATACTCACATAGATAAAGCTCATGTATCATATATCATACTTGCATAAAATTAAGCATCATAAAAACTCAAGACTTCTTAATATCTTATGCATCGACCCTTAAGGTCCTTAACTCACAATCTAAGTTATAAATCATCAAAACCTAGTCTCTTGGGAACCTATGAGGTTATAACTAAGTATTTCTCACCTCACACTATGGTCAAGAACATCTCTAGACCTCAAGGATGCAGAATTTAAAATCCCAACTTTACGGGTACCTAGGAGTCACAACAATGACTCTTTCTAAGTCCAGTTTGTTCCTAAAGCATCAAGATTAAGCCCTAAACCAATTATGAGTCATTCCTACACATTTAAACTAATTTAGAACCATGATTATCATTTCTAAACCTTGCTGGACAGAATCCAGAAAATTCCATCATTAAGGGATCTAAAACTCTCAAATTAATTCTTTTCTAGTTCCTAACTTATCCTATCTTTCACATATGAGTCTTAACATTATTTTTACTCAAACATAAGCATCTTATCATTATTAACACAGCTCATACAGTGGCCAAACATAGCAAGGCAGAACCGAAACACACATCTCCATAAAAGACATGAAACACAATTTCTAAAGCACATACAATACTAGTTTCTCTTGGAACCTTTTTCAACTTTCAAAACTCATTTATGGACACTTTTATCACCTAAAATCATAAAAATACTTAAGAGGGTAATAGCTAAATCATTTTTATCTCAAGAGGTCCTAAATTCATAAAACTTAGTTCTACATATTTCTTATACTTACATAAGCTTAGAAAAATTATAAAACATAGTTTTCAATACTTGGAAACACCAAAGCCTCTTAGGGCCTAAATAGAGACCAAAAGCAATAAATATTTTTAGACCTTTGTTGAGACAACAATGGGCAAGTCTTTGAGCTCTAGGTTCATTAAAGTGATGACATAAAAATAAACATGCTCATGCACTTGTTTTAGTTTTTGCTAGAAAGTAAAGTGAGAGCATAAAATAAATATGTGATGCATTATACTATTATCTTTGATATTTAGGTGAGAACTTGAAACATAAACATGATAATGCATAGCTTGAAATATAAACATGATAATGCAAGCTCCTTTATTACCTTGGTACTTAGTGATAACAAAGAAAGTAAACATGATGTGCAAAGCATAAAATAAATATGGTATGCATTATATTATTATCTTTGATATTTAGGTGAGAACTTGAAATATAAACATGATAATGCAAGTTCCTTTATTACCTTGGTACTTAGTGATAGCAAAGAAAGTAAACATGATGTGCAAAGCATAAAATAAACATGATGCAAGGTTCATTTTAAGGTGATCTAAAGCTCATCCAAGACTTTAACAACATAATAACCCAACACATATCTCATTACAAAGAGAGCTTTAGAGTTCTTGAACCAAGTTCTCAAAGGAATTATGAGGTTCTTGAACATCATCATCAAGCTCAAAGAAAGCAAAACTTTTTGAACAAATAAAACTTCAAAGATCAAAAAGGAAAATGGTAACCTAAATGTTAAAGAAAGGAACAAAGAAACCGAAATCATAATAGCAAGAAAAGTAAAGGTATTCTTGAGTAAAAATCATTTTTGAGTTAGAAAATAAAGTTGGAACTCAAAGAAAATAAAACCTCAAGCTCTAGAGTTTCCTTTGAGATGAACACATAGTCATTATCTAGGAGTCCTCATCATTGAGCTATCATGTACTCATCAAGGCCAAGAGGCCGAAAATACAAGAAAGGGAAACCAAAGAAAGTTTCAAAAAGAAAACCCAAGAGAAAGCTAGAAAGAACTCATTTTCAAGAAGACAAAGTTTAGAAAACACTCCTACCTAGAGTGAAGACAAAAAGCTTGGACTTGAAGATGAAAATGATACTGAGCAACACCTCCTAGGATGGTGATGATGATTCGCCTTGATGAAAGAAAAAGGAAGGAAATGTGTTCTTGGTGAGCTTGTGTTTGAGAATGGAAGTTTAGGTGTTTGTATGATGATCCAAGGTGGTGGGGTGGTGTTTCAAGGTTGTGTGATGATGTTTCAAAAGGAAAAAGAAGAAGATGAAGAAGAAGAATGCTCTTGAGATTTGAGAGAAAAAGGAAGAACTTAGAGAAAAACTAAAAAACTAAACCTAGCAAATGAACAAAGTGTAGCAAAGGTTCATCTAGGCATGGTATTTATAGAGAAGAATAAGAGTGAATGAGTGGAGGAGAATGAATCCTCATGGAACATGAGGTGAGGCATGTGTGGAGGAGAATGAATCCTCATGGAACATGAGGTGAGAGAATTGCACTATGATGACATGGCTTCAACCATAGTCTTTGGAGTGTGAAATAAAATTAAATTGTGATAAAATGGATGATGAATTTCGTGCAGGTCTGATGCAGCAAGGGAGGAGGGAGTTTTGGTCATGTAATAGTGTGTTAGTGATGTGTTTAGGGGTGTATTAGCTTAGGTGTAAGGTTAGGAGTCATTAAGCATAAGTTTAGGTGACTAAGAATGTGATTAGGAACCTTTATGACATGATTAAGGAGTACTCATACATATTTAGGAGATTTTAAATTCATTTTATGAATAAAACAATGTAGACAAAATTCCATAATTTAAGGAATTGGAGAGAGAAAACACTATTCAAGATTCCATGACTAGAAATCTTGAATTTAAAATAAGATTTTAAGTTGTAATTAAGCACTTTTAGGTTCTAATCAACTTTAATAAATTATTTTGACTCAAGATTAATTATGGAAATTAATTAATCTTCGATTAGAGCCTAATATTGCTTAGGTTTGCTTAATCACGATTAAGCGTAAAAACTAAACTAGGGGTAAAATCGTAATTTTCCACTAATTTTGGCCGGGACCTCCATAATTAAAACTGAGGTCGTAGAATACATAAAAATGCGTTTTAAAAGCATCTAGAGAAGTTTCGGGTTCATCCTAAGACTTGTAAATAGGTAAAACACCGCAGGGGCGTTTTGGTCATTTTGACCCGAAAACTCGAAAAATGAGATTTTCGATTCCGGAAAGGTACACAGGTCATCTAATCCCCTTCCAACATTGAGTTTGCCCTTCGAGTACTGCCAGATCGGCTTTCCTCGATGCAGGCGAAAATGACCTCAGGGCATTTCGGTCATTTTCACTCTAGCGTAAAATCGGGCGTTACATTACTCCTCCTTAAAAGAATTTCGTCCTCGAAATTCGTTACCTTAGAAAAGCTCGATACTTCGCCCTCATTTCGACTCCAGCTCCCATGTATACTCTTCTGTCTTGTCTCGTTCCCACGCCACTTTCACCAAAGGAACAGACTTGTTCCTTAACTGCTTGACCCCGTGATCCACGATCCTCGTAGGAGGTACATTGAAAGTGAGGTCCTCTCTTAACTGTACATGCTCTGGTTCTAGGACATGACTAGGGTCGGACTCATATTTACGCAACTGAGAGACGTGAAAGACATCATGAAGATTTGACAGATTGGGTGGCATGGCTATTTTGTAGGCTACAGATCCGATTCTCTGAAGAATTTCAAAAGGGCCGAGAAATCGGGGACTCAACTTTTTGACTTTCATGGCTCTTCCTATTCCTGTAGTGGGAGTGATTCTTAGAAATACATGTTCTCCTTCTTGGAACTCCAAGGGCTTACGCCTTTTGTCCGCATAGCTCTTTTGTCGACTTTGAGCGGTTAGGATTCTATCCTTAATCCTTTTGATTTGCTCCGTCGCTTCCCTCACTATATCAGTCCTAAGACACTTTGTTCTCGGGTTCATACCAACACAAGGGTGATTGGCACTTTCTTCAATACAATGCTTCAGACGGCGATATCGATACTTGGCGTGATAATCAAGTGTTATACGCAAATTCGATTAATGGCATGTACTTATCCCAACTTCCTTTCCGGTCTAAGACACGTGCTCTCGATATCCTCCAGGGTTTGGATGGTTCTTTCCGATTGGCCATCCGTCTGAGGGTGGTAAGCAGTGCTCAAGCACAGCTTTGAACCAAATGCCTTTTGAAAGGCTCCCCAAAAACGTGACGTAAACCGCGGATCTCTATCCGAGATTATCGTCGACGGCACTCCATGCAACCTTACTATCTCTTGGATGTAAAGTCGAGCCAATTTATCCAATGAGTACGTGACTGGAATAGGTAGAAAGTGAACCGACTTGGTCAGTCGATCCACTATCACCCATACAGCATCATGGCCAGCTTGGGTCTTTGGCAATCCCACACGAAGTCCATCGATATACTCTCCCACTTCCACTCAGGGATTGACAGGTTGCAACATGCCGAAGGTTTTTGGTGTTCGATCTTAACCTTTGGCACCAAACACTTACTTACCCAAAGCGACCACATCCTTCTTTAGTCCGCCACCAAAACATCCTCTTTAAGTCCTCGATACATCTTGATAGCACCAGGATGAATGGCAAAGTGACTCTTATGAGCCTCCTCCAAGATTTTCTCTGAGGTCGCCATCTTGGGGCACGCAGATTCGCCTCAAACCTCCACAACCAGTCAGGGCCTTGCTCAAAACCCTTCAATTTACCGGCCTTAACTGCCTCTATTGTCTCCATAAAGTCCTCATTTTCTCTTTGGGCAAGCATGATCCTTTGCTTAAACCCATTGGTCACCGTGAGATGACTCATCACGTTGCCATTCTCACCACACACATCCCTGCATTCATATTCCTAAACTGTTCTATTAACCCAACTTCATTAACCATCATACTTGACAAACATAACGATTTTCGACTTAAGGCATCGGCGACTACATTAGCCTTGCCGGGGTGGTAACTTAAGTCGAAATCATAGTCCTTGAGGAATTCCATCCATCTCCTCTGCCTCATGTTTAACTCCTTTTGATCAAAGAGATGCTTGAGACTCTTATGATCGGAGAACACTTCAAACCTTACACCATACAAATGGTGTCTCCACATCTTTAGGGCAAACACGATGGCTGCTAACTCTAGGTCATGGGTGGGGTAGGTTACCTCATGGGGCTTGAGTTGTCTGGATGCATAGGCTACCACTTGCCTATTCTCGCATCAACACACAACCTAAACCCTTGCTGAAGCATCACAATATACCTCAAAGGGTACATTGGGGTCGGATAAAACCAAAACCGGGGTTGAGGTGAGCTTTTCCTTAAGCTCTAGGAAACTCTTTTCACATTCGATGTTCCACTCAAACGGGGTATTCTTCCTAGTGAGCTTGGTTAAGGGTAGGGCTAACTGGGAAAATCCTTTGATAAACCTACGGTAATAACCAGCTAAACCCAAAAAGCTTCTAATCTCTAAGCATGAGGTTGGTCTATCCCAATTCATCACAGCTTCTATCTTACTTGGGTCGATACTATGCCACCTTTTGACACAACATGTCCTAAGAACTTTACTTACTCTAACCAAAATCCACACTTAGAAAGCTTTATGCATAACTTCTTCACTTTTAGTACCTCTAAAACCAGCCTCAAATGACGCTCATGCTCCTCATGGGTTTTCGAATAGATGAGAATATCATCTATGAACACAACCACGAATTGATCTAAATAGGGTCGAAAGATCCTATTCATGTAATCCATAAAATCATGGGAGCATTCACAAACCGAAAGACATCACATTGAACTCAAAGTGTCCATACCGAAGTTCGAAGGCGGTTTTAGGAATGTCCGAATCTCTAACCCTAATCTGATGGTAACTGCACCTCAAATCGATCTTAGAAAACACTCATCAAGCTCCTTTCAACTGGTCCATAAGATCATCAATCCTAGGCAATGGGTACTTATTCTTTATGGTCACTTGGTTCAACTGCCTATAATCTATACACATCCTCATACTTCCATCCTTCTTCTTCACAAATAAGACCAGAGCGCCCCAAGGTGAAGCACTCGGCCTTATAAAACTTTTCTCCAATAGTTCCTCCAACTGGGTTTTTAGTTCTGCTAGCTCCATGGGTGACATCCTATATGGGGCAATAGAGATTGGTCCTGCTCCAGAACCAATTCTATGGAGAACTCAACTTCTCTTCGGGAGGGAATTTGGGTATCTCATCCTGAATACTGGGATAGTCTCTCACCACATGTATCTCACCTAGGTTTTGCTCAAAGTCTACATCGCATGCGGCTAGGAGAACATATCCCATCGTTTTCTCCCCACTACAGAAGACCACTACAGAGTTTAGGTACAACCTAATGGGTCGAGTGATGTTTTCGGGAGGAGAAGGAAAAACTACGGTTTGGGTTCCACAGTCTAGTAACACACTGTTGGCGTGAAGCCAATCCATGCCTAAGATAATTCCTATGTCTTTCAAGGGTAAACAAATTAAATCTATGTTAAAGGACCTATTTTCTACAACAAGATGACAGCTTAAACAACAAAGTGACAAGTATTAATAGGACGATTGGTAGGAGTAGAAACAATAAGATCAAAAGGAAGTTTAGAGACTCTCGATTTAAGGACTCGACACTAGCAAGTGATATAAAAGAATGAGTAGCACCAGAGTCATATAATACAGCTTAAGGGTTTACCATTTACTTTGCACATACCTTGAATGAGATCGTTGGATTTCTCGGGCGCCTTCCGCTGAGGGTGAAGACTCTTCCTTGGTGTTGTGGCTCTGGTTCTGGTTCGGTGTCCCTCTCGCTAGTGCAGTCTTCGCATAGTGGCCAGGCTTGCCACACTTGAAACACGCGCTCGACCGGCTAGGCATGGGCGGTTCCGTGATTCTTCTCGCATTTGGGACAGACATCCATAGGTGCGGCTCGGTAAGCGGCAGGGGTTCCTTGTGGCGCCTTGTTCTTGGCCCCACCGACCCTCCTTGGTTAAACCGAGGACCGCCTACTCGTTGTTGGTTGTTGTTGAAGTTCCTCTGACCGTTATGTTGAAAAGATGGTCGTGCTTGAGGTCTAGTCTCACGAGGGAATGGTGGTCGTTGTTGTTGTTGATGTGTTGGTTGTTGCCTGAACTGTTGCTCTGGTAGGGGTTGTAGTGGTTCCTTGATCGACGTGGCTTGAACCTTGGGGCTTGAGGTCCTAGCCCCTTGGCTCGCTCTCGCCCTTGAAGCATTGATCTTCTTCCCGGCTTTCTTCCATGATGTGACACTTGTTGACTAGGGTTGGAAAGTCCCTAATCTCCATGTGTGCTATCAAGCAATTCAACTCGCAGTCAACCCCGCCAGACTTGACGCACTTCCATACTTCATCCGATTCCCTTGAAACACTCGCGAGAACTTGATTAGCTCCTCAAACTTTGCCGCATCTTGGCGACGTAAGACCCACCTGGGTCAGCTTGTATGAATTGATGTCCTTTGCATTCCTCACAGATCTCGGAAAATACTTCTCGTGAGAAGTAGGTCTTGAACAGTTCTACCAATGACGCTCCCAAAGCAGCTTCTAGCAGATCTTGGTGCCGGTCCACCGTAACTCGGCGTCGATTTCAAGATGAAGGCAGCAAAAGTAACCTTTGTTCCTCCGAGTGCAACCACGGAGTAGATCTTCTCCATATCCTTGATCCACTCGTCAGCCTTGTCGGGATCCAAGGCCCCTCTGAACACTGGAGGATTCACCTTGCGGAACTCACCGAAGCGGGCTTGCTCGATTGCTTCAAAGAGTGTGGGGAGCAGAGCAGCAGCGCTGTTGATTCATCCTTTCGAACATACGCTCCATGGCTCTGCCATGTCACGAACAAAGCAGCAGCAATCGTATTGTCTTGATTATCTCCGCCATAGCCCTAGGTCAGCCGTCAGGTGGCATTGGTTCCTAAACACATCAAACAGCAAAACACTGAGTTGATTAGGCCCAACATTCCATGTGAAATGAGCTAGTTACCATGGCACACGCAACAACAGCGGTCATGTATGCCTATCCTATAGCTTATCCCTAGCAAGCTTTAACACATGACATAACTATCGTATTATGCTCATAAAGCATAGTCACCCAATCCTCGTGCTCCATGAGAATCGAATCGCCTGATACCATAATGTAACACCCTAATTTTTAACCCAACTTTCTAGAACACATTAGGTTAAACATTAGGCTATTACTTCATAGTCTCATCCTTTTCTTAAAATACTAAAGGAAAATTACGAGTAAATTTTTTTTTTTTTTAAAACACACAACAAAGTGAGAGCCACGTTCTTAGTCTAATCGAATAATAGGAATATAAAGCATGCTTAACACTCATAGAGAAACACGTAAATGGAAACATATAACAATGAGCATAAATCATCACAACAAGAGAAACGTTTCATTAATAACATAACTTAGAATACATAAGTAGTCATACCCTCATTGGGACTGGCAGAGCTTGTAATACAGAAAAGGAAGTACAATAGAAACAGAGAAACGTAAAGTAACATAAAGTAAACCATCACTACCCGAGTGCACCTATAGTGAATAACCTCAAAACAAAAGCAGTTTATCCAGCTACATGTGAGTGTGTGCACTAAGCCTCCCTAAAACATCTCAAGCTACTAGAACCCTGGGAAATGGAGTGTAATCCATCCAAGAACGCAAGGCGGCAGGAGTGGGCATACGTGTAGACTGAGCATGAGCTCCTCGTTAGGGGCGCCTCTCGGACGGATGTGTCAATGAAGACCACGAATGTCGCCATCAGTCTCAAGATGTGACTAAGCGAGAAAAAGAAGAGAAAATAGTGAGAATCTTACTAAAGAATCTCAAGAGGGAATCTCCTATTCTAGGGTTACATCGTTCACATCCTCAGGAACCTTGGGTTTATTTATAAAAGGTGTTCATGCATATGAGATTCATTATTAGGGTTTATGAAACTATTTATCCAAGGTCCATTTCTTTTAGTATGCATCTTGATGTCATGAATGCAACATGTTTAAGCATGAATGTATGGCAATACTTGAGCACATAAATCAACAAATCACAACAATCTAGATTCATGCAAGTGGCATAAGGGCATATTACAACTCTTACTTTTCTCATACTTATGTGACTTAAAAGCATCATATCTCTTTTGTTCTTTTTCTCAAAAACCAGCCTCTTAAAACATATCCACCTATTTCCAACCGATACACCGCCCCGGCGATTTTTATCATAACCTCCTATCTCTGTCTCACCTAATCGCCTAGGAATGAGCTCAATCCTAACTAGTCGTCACTAGATTAATATGGGGTAAAATGAGGGGGTAACATAAACATATTTCATTCTTTGAAACGCTCTCGGCCTCGAGTGCACAAATAATTGTCCGCTTTGGTAAGGGCATCTGCACATACCCTCACGGATTTGCCTCCTTCTCACCAGTAGCAGAGAAATGCGTCTCAATGCTTGTCACATAAAAATATCCTGGGGTGCTCGGCCGAACCAGTGTCACCAGTGGTTTTCAACTCATATGGTACTTTAAAACATTTTTCAACTCTTTTTAGGTTTGATAGAAATTGGCAAAGATAACGGCTGTTAAACTGAATTTCCTTCAAACCAAAATTCATGCCACAAGCTAATCACACAACTTAACATCTCAATAATCATTTCCTCACGTATCATCAATAAAACATTTTAGGGTTCATGCATCATCAAGCATATTCTTCTAATACATCATTCTCACATAGATAAACATCATAACATATATTTCAAACTCATCATTCTTACATAGATTATAGCATATATTCCAAACTCATCATAGAATATATTTTAAACACATCATACTCACATAGATAAAGCTCATGTATCATATATCATACTTGCATAAAATTAAGCATCATAAAAACTCAAGACTTCTTAATATCTTATGCATCGACCCTTAAGGTCCTTAACTCACAATCTAAGTTATAAATCATCAAAACCTAGTCTCTTGGGAACCTATGAGGTTATAACTAAGTATTTCTCACCTCACACTATGGTCAAGAACATCTCTAGACCTCAAGGATGCAGAATTTAAAATCCCAACTTTACGGTACCTAGGAGTCACAACAATGACTCTTTCTAAGTCCAGTTTGTTCCTAAAGCATCAAGATTAAGCCCTAAACCAATTATGAGTCATTCCTACACATTTAAACTAATTTAGAACCATGATTATCATTTCTAAACCTTGCTGGACAGAATCCAGAAAATTCCATCATTAAGGGATCTAAAACTCTCAAATTAATTCTTTTCTAGTTCCTAACTTATCCTATCTTTCACATATGAGTCTTAACATTATTTTTACTCAAACATAAGCATCTTATCATTATTAACACAGCTCATACAGTGGCCAAACATAGCAAGGCAGAACCAAACAAACATCTCCATAAAAGACATGAAACACAATTTCTAAAGCACATACAATACTAGTTTCTCTTGGAACCTTTTTCAACTTTCAAAACTCATTTATGGACACTTTTATCACCTAAAATCATAAAAATACTTAAGAGGGTAATAGCTAAATCATTTTTATCTCAAGAGGTCCTAAATTCATAAAACTTAGTTCTACATATTTCTTATACTTACATAAGCTTAGAAAAATTATAAAACATAGTTTTCAATACTTGGAAACACCAAAGCCTCTTAGGGCCGAAATAGAGACCAAAAGCAATAAATATTTTTAGACCTTTGTTGAGACAACAATGGGCAAGTCTTTGAGCTCTAGGTTCATTAAAGTGATGACATAAAAATAAACATGCTCATGCACTTGTTTTAGTTTTTGCTAGAAAGTAAAGTGAGAGCATAAAATAAATATGTGATGCATTATACTATTATCTTTGATATTTAGGTGAGAACTTGAAACATAAACATGATAATGCATAGCTTGAAATATAAACATGATAATGCAAGCTCCTTTATTACCTTGGTACTTAGTGATAACAAAGAAAGTAAACATGATGTGCAAAGCATAAAATAAATATGGTATGCATTATATTATTATCTTTGATATTTAGGTGAGAACTTGAAATATAAACATGATAATGCAAGTTCCTTTATTACCTTGGTACTTAGTGATAGCAAAGAAAGTAAACATGATGTGCAAAGCATAAAATAAACATGATGCAAGGTTCATTTTAAGGTGATCTAAAGCTCATCCAAGACTTTAACAACATAATAACCCAACACATATCTCATTACAAAGAGAGCTTTAGAGTTCTTGAACCAAGTTCTCAAAGGAATTATGAGGTTCTTGAACATCATCATCAAGCTCAAAGAAAGCAAAACTTTTGAACAAATAAAACTTCAAAGATCAAAAAGGAAAATGGTAACTAAATGTTAAAGAAAGGAACAAAGAAACCGAAATCATAATAGCAAGAAAAGTAAAGGTATTCTTGAGTAAAAATCATTTTTGAGTTAGAAAATAAAGTTGGAACTCAAAGAAAATAAAACCTCAAGCTCTAGAGTTTCCTTTGAGATGAACACATAGTCATTATCTAGGAGTCCTCATCATTGAGCTATCATGTACTCATCAAGGCCAAGAGGCCGAAAATACAAGAAAGGGAAACCAAAGAAAGTTTCAAAAAGAAAACCCAAGAGAAAGCTAGAAAGAACTCATTTTCAAGAAGACAAAGTTTAGAAAACACTCCTACCTAGAGTGAAGACAAAAAGCTTGGACTTGAAGATGAAAATGATACGAGCAACACCTCCTAGGATGGTGATGATGATTCGGCCTTGATGAAAGAAAAAGGAAGGAAATGTGTTCTTGGTGAGCTTGTGTTTGAGAATGGAAGTTTAGGTGTTTGTATGATGATCCAAGGTGGTGGGGTGGTGTTTCAAGGTTGTGTGATGATGTTTCAAAAGGAAAAGAAGAAGATGAAGAAGAAGAATGCTCTTGAGATTTGAGAGAAAAAGGAAGAACTTAGAGAAAACTAAAACACTAAACCTAGCAAATGAACAAAGTGTAGCAAAGGTTCATCTAGGCATGGTATTTATAGAGAAGAATAAGAGTGAATGAGTGGAGGAGAATGAATCCTCATGGAACATGAGGTGAGGCATGTGTGGAGGAGAATGAATCCTCATGGAACATGAGGTGAGAGAATTGCACTATGATGACATGGCTTCAACCATAGTCTTTGGAGTGTGAAATAAAATTAAATTGTGATAAAATGGATGATGAATTTCTGTGCAGGTCTGATGCAGCAAGGGAGGAGGGAGTTTTGGTCATGTAATAGTGTGTTAGTGATGTGTTTAGGGGTGTATTAGCTTAGGTGTAAGGTTAGGAGTCATTAAGCATAAGTTTAGGTGACTAAGAATGTGATTAGGAACCTTTATGACATGATTAAGGAGTACTCATACATATTTAGGAGATTTTAAATTCATTTTATGAATAAAACAATGTAGACAAAATTCCATAATTTAAGGAATTGGAGAGAGAAAACACTATTCAAGATTCCATGACTAGAAATCTTGAATTTAAAATAAGATTTTAAGTTGTAATTAAGCACTTTTAGGTTCTAATCAACTTTAATAAATTATTTTGACTCAAGATTAATTATGGAAATTAATTAATCTTCGATTAGAGCCTAATATTGCTTAGGTTTGCTTAATCACGCGATTAAGCGTAAAAACACGAAACTAGGGGTAAAATCGTAATTTTGCACTAATTTTGCCCGGGACCTCCATAATTAAAACTGAGGTCGTAGAATACATAAAAATGCCTTTTAAAACCATCTAAAGAAGTTTCGGGTTCATCCGGCACTTGCAAATAGGTAAAACACCGCAGGGGCGTTTTGGTCATTTTGACCCGAAAACTCGAAAAATGAGATTTTCGATTCCGGAAAGGTACACAGGTCATCTAATCCCCTTCCAACATTGAGTTTGCCCTTCGAGTACTGCCAGATCGGCTTTCCTTGAATTCTGGGCCGAAAATGACCTCAGGGGCATTTCGGTCATTTTCACTCTAGCAGAAAATCGAGGCGTTACAGATGTATTTATGATTTAATACTTATGAGAACTTAAATGTGACAAAACACTGAGACGCGCTTCTCCTGGGTGACACCGGTTCGGCCGGGCACCCCCAGGAGGAGACAAATCTGTGAGGGTATGTGTAGATGCAGCCTGCCAAAGCGGGCAAATTGCGAGGCCCGCGTGGCTAGCAAAGCGTTTCAAAGAGGAAATGATCCTAGAGAGGAGATCCTTAGATTGCCCCCTAGCCCGTACTTTAAGTCGGGAATTATATATGTTACGCTTATCACAGGATAAGTAAGAACTAGTGACAACTAGTTAAGGTCTGAGCTCATAACCTAGAGATGTTTTAGGGTGGTCCCATGAGGTGAAAGTTAAAGTTAACAATGTCACATATACTATACTTATGCTAATGTTATAATGTTTCTTAGTTATTCTATTGTTTGGTTTACCTTTATGATGTATTCATATCCTTAGTATATTTCTGCTTAAGTTATAAGACGCATTATAAAATATGACGGACCTTGGATAAAATACCTCTTTAGAAAACTAACTTAAAAGGAATTTATATGCATGCACACCTTTTAGAAATAAACCCAAGGTTCCTGAGGATGTGACGATGTCACCTAGGTAGGGATAACCCTACTGAGAATTCCTTTAGAAAGATTCTCATTCCTTCTCTCTTTTCTTCCGTCATATCTTCAGATGGCGACATTCGTACTCTTCATCGATACCCCGGTATGGGAGCTGCACCATGACCCGGCACTTGGGTTATACCATTTTGAGGGTCATTGCCAGATCGGTCAGAGTATTCATGTTCATGGGACGACCCTTCGCGCACCTCGTCCCTAGCTACCGCTTCACCCCAACTGCTCCTTACTGTCATAACGGGATTTTCGAGCGAGTGAGACCACGCGATGACCAGATCCTCCGCATGGAGCCCGAGACATCAGCAGTACGCGAGTACCCCGAGTATGTGTCAGGTCCCCAAAGATCAAGACGGACCCATCCGAGGACCTCGCCATCCCACATGCAGCTGGAGCTCCACCCGCTCCTCCACCGATGAGGGCTGGGAGTGAGGAGACGGTAGTCCAGCCGAGGTTGGCTCGTCGGCCATCTACGCGCCCTATGATGCGCTCGACCACTCCCGCTGAGATTCGTCAGTGGATCGACTCGACCCCACAGTACTCGGACCAGCAGGAGTAGACATAGGAGGGGTAGTAGCTAGTGCACACACGCCACATAGTTGAGGACAAAACTTCTTTTGTATATGAGGTTGTCTACTTTAGGTGCACATGGGTATGGGTGTAGTTTCTCTTGTATTTGCTTTTTATGATTTCGTTGTATTGCATTTCAGTTGTATTTTGTTTCATGATGTATCAAATAGTCCTGCCTCTTTGGGTAGGCACGTTATATATATATATATATCTATGATTCAGTTGATGTTCCCATGATATGATGTGTTTCTTATGCTTTGCTTATATGTTTCGCTATGCTTCCTCTTAAAGATTCGTGCGTGGCTCTCACTTTGATTTTAAATTCCAAAAAGAAAAATTTTACCCATATTTCCGCTAAGTATTTTCTAAGTAAAAGATGAGACCAAGAGGTAATATTCTAAAGATTAACCTAAGTATATACTAGTAGTCTTGGGTTAAGACTTAGGGTGTTACATTATGGTATCAGAGCAGTTCGATTCTCATGGATCCTGAGGATTGGACTGACTATGCTTTATAAGCATGATGCGATAGTTATGTCATGTGTAGTGCTTGATAGAGATAAGCTGTAGGACTAGAGATGCATGACTTCGCTGCTTGCAAGTGCCATGGTAACTAGCTCATTTTGCATGGATATTGAGCCTGATCAACTTGATGTTCATTGTTTCATGTGTTTAGGGACCAATGGCACCGCGACGACGGCCTAGGACTACGCCTGATGTTGACCAAGATAATGCAACTGCTGGTGCTGTCCGTCGCATGGCACAAGCCATGGAACGGATGTTCGACCGGATGGATCAACAAGCAAATGCTGCTTCTGTTCCCCCTCCTCCCCCTGCTGCCGAGACGGTGGAACAAGCCCGCTTTGGCGAGTTCCGCAAGGCGAACCCGCCAGTATTCCGAGGGGTAATGGACCCCGATAAGGCTGATGAGTGGATCAAAGATATGGAGAAGATCTACTCTGTCGTTACCTGCTCGGAGGAGCAGAAGGTCACATTTACTGCTTTCATGTTGAAGTCCGACGCCGAGTTCTGGTGGAACGGCACGAGGCATCTGCTAGAAGCCTCTGGAACACCCATTGACTGGGAGTTGTTCAAGACTTACTTCTATGAGAAGTACTTCCCTGAATCCATAAGAAACGCGAAGGACATTGAGTTCATGCAGTTGACCCAGGGAGGGTCTACTGTAGCCCAATACACTGCGAAGTTCGAGGAGCTGATCAAGTTCTCTCGGGTGTTCCAAGGGAACCCCGATGAGGTTTGGAAATGCGTTAAGTATGAGGCCGGTCTGAAGGCGGAGATGAACTATGCCGTGGCCCATATAGAGATCAGAGACTTCCCGACTCTGGTCAACAAGTGCCGGATCCTTGAAGAAGGACAAAGAAAGATTCAAATCACAAGGGCGGAGCGAGCTAAGGGGCTCGGACCGCAAGCCCCGAAGTTCAAACCGCAGTACCCTTCAAGGAACCACTACAATCCTTACCAGACCAACCAGTTCCGACAACAACAACAACAACCACCAAGAGCTCCTTCTCACCAACAATCCAAGCAACACCAAAGGCCGCCATTTCAACATCAAGGCCCGAGGAATTTCAACAATCAACCCCGTGGACAGGGTGGACCTCGGAACCACAATGGAGGACCAAGTGGAGCCAAGAACAAGGCACCACAAACCCCTGCTACTTACCTCGAAGCAACGACTGCGGATGTCTGCCCACAATGCGGAAAGAATCATGGGAATCACCCATGCTTAGCCGGTCAGAATGTGTGCTTCAAGTGTGGCAAGCCCGGCCACTATGCAAAGGACTGCGCCGGACAAGGGACATCAAACCAAAACCCCCGACCACAATACCGAGGAAGGGTCTTTACCCTTAATGCGGAAGATGCCAAGAAGTCCAAAGATCTCATTGAAGGTATGTGCGAAGTAAACGGTAAACCCTTAACTGTACTATATGACTCTGGTACTACTCATTCTTTCATTTCACTTGCTAGTGTCGAGTCCTTAAATCTAAGAGTCTCTAAACTTCCCTTTGATCTCATTGTTTCTACTCCTACAAATCGCCCTGTTAATACTTGCCGTTGTTGTTTAAACTGTCATCTTGTTGTAGAAAATAGGTCTTTTATCATAGATTTAATTTGTTTGCCCTTGAAAGACATAGGCATTATCTTAGGCATGAATTGGCTTCACGCCAATCGTGTAATGTTAGATTGTGGAAACCAAACCATAGTTTTCCCCTCTCCTCCTGAAAACATCACTCAACCCATTAGGCTGTACCTAAATTCCGTAAAGGTCTTCTGTAGTGGGGAGAAAACTAAGGGATATGTTCTCCTAGCTGCCTGCGATGTAGACTTTGAGCAAAACCTAGGTGAGATACCTGTGGTAAGAGACTATCCCGAGGTATTTCCAGATCAAATACCCGAGTTCCCTCCCGAAAGAGAAGTTGAATTCTCCATAGAGTTGGTTCCTAGGACAGGACCAATCTCTATAGCCCCGTATAGGATGTCACCCTCGGAGTTAGCCGAGTTAAAAACCCAGTTAGAAGAGCTGTTAGAAAAGAGTTTTATAAGGCCGAGTGCTTCGCCTTGGGGCTCTCCGGTCTTATTTGTGAAGAAAAAGGACGGAAGTATGAGGATGTGTATAGACTATAGGCAGTTGAACCAAGTAACCATAAAGAATAAATACCCATTGCCTAGGATTGATGATCTTATGGACCAATTAAAAGGAGCAGTAGTGTTTTCTAAGATTGATTTAAGGTCCGGTTACCATCAGATTAGGGTTAGAGATTCGGATATTCCTAAAATGCCTTTCGAACTCGGTATGGACACTTTGAGTTCAATGTAATGTCGTTTGGTTTGACGAATGCTCCCGCAGTTTTTATGGATTACATGAATAGGATCTTTAGACCCTATTTAGATCAATTCGTGGTTGTGTTCATAGATGATATTCTCATCTATTCAAAGACCCACGAGGAGCATGAGCGTCATTTAAGGTTGGTTTTAGAGGTATTAAAGGAGAAGAAGTTATACGCTAAGTTGTCTAAGTGTGAATTTTGGTTAGAGGAGGTAAAGTTCTTAAGACATGTTGTGTCAAAAGGTGGCATAGCTGTCGACCCAAGTAAGATAGAAGCTGTGATGAATTGGGATAGACCAACCTCTGTAACTGAGATTAGATGCTTTTTGGGTTTAGCTGGATATTACCGTAGGTTTGTCAAAGGATTTTCCCAGTTAGCCCTACCCTTAACCAAGCTCACTAGGAAGAATGCCTCGTTTGAGTGGAGCCTCGAGTGTGAAAAGAGTTTTCTAGAGCTCAAGGAAAAGCTCACCTCAACCCCGGTTTTAGTTTTACCTGACCCCACTGTACCCTTCGAGGTATATTGCGATGCTTCTGGAAAGGGTTTAGGTTGTGTGTTGATGCAAAACAGGCAAGTGGTAGCCTATGCGTCCAGATAACTCAAGCCTCACGAGGTAACCTACCCCACCCATGACCTAGAACTAGCAGCCATCGTGTTCGCTCTAAAGATGTGGAGACACCATTTGTATGGTGTAAGGTTTGAAGTTTTCTCCGATCATAAGAGTCTCAAGCATCTCTTTGATCAAAAGGAGTTGAATATGAGGCAAAGGAGATGGATGGAATTCCTCAAGGACTACGATTTTGGCTTAAGTTACCACCCCGGCAAGGCTAATGTAGTAGCCGACGCCTTGGGCCGAAACTCGTTACGTCTATCAAGTATGATGGTTAATGAAGTTGGGTTAATAGAACAGTTTAGGGATATGAATCTTGGGATGTCTATAACGGAGAATGGCATCGTGATGAGTCATGTAACACCCTAAATCTTAACCCAAGACTACTAGTATGTCCTTAGGTTAATTTTTAGAATATTACCTCTTGGTCTCATCCTTTGGAAAATACTTAGTGGAAATACGGGTAAAATTTTTCTTTTAAAAATCAAAGTGAGAGCCACGCGCGAAACTTTAAGGGGCAACATAGCGAAACATATAAGCAAAGCATAAGAAACACATCATGTCATGGAAACATCAACTGAAACATAGATATATATATATATAACGTGCCTACCCAAAGAGGCAGGACTATTTGATACATCATGAAGCAAAATACAACTGAAATGCAATACAAGGAAATCATAAAAAGCGAATACAAGAGAAACTACCCCCATACCCATGTGCACCTAAAGGAGACAACCTCATATACAAAAGAAGGTTTGTCCTCTACTATGTGGCGTGTGTGTGCACTAACTACTACCCCTCCTATGACTACTCCTGCGGGTCCGAGTACTGCGGGGTCGAGTCGATCCTTGGCGAATCTCGGCGGAGTGGTCGAGTGCATCATCGGGCATGTCCACCGCGCGAGGCGCATAGATGGCCGTCGAGCCAACCTCGGCTGGACCACCGCCTCCTCACTCCCAGCCCTCATCGGTGGAGGAGCGGACCGAGCTCCAACTGTACATGTGGGATGGCGGGTCCTCGGATGGGTCCGCCTCCGAGTACTGGGGACGCGGTACATACTCGGGGTACTCGCGTACAGCTGACGTCTCGGGCTCCATGCGGAGGATCTGTTCATCGCGTGGCCTCGCTCGCTCAAAAATCCCGTTATGACGGTAAGGAGCAGTCGGGGTGAAGCGGTAGCTCGGGACGGGGTGCGCGAAGGGTCGTCCCATGAACATGAATACTCTGACTGTGCAGCGACCCTCAAAATGATATGACCCGAGTGCCGGGTCATGGTGCAGCTCCCATACCGGGGTGTCGACGAAGAGTACAAACGTCGCCATCTGAAGATATGACGGAAGAAAAGAGAGAGGGAATGAGAATCTTTCTAAAAAAATTCTCAGTAGGGTTATCCCTACCTAGGTGTCATCGTCACATCCTCAAGAACCTTGGGTTTATTTCTAAAAGGTGTGCATGCATATAAGTTCCTTTTAAGTGGGTTTCCCAAAGAGGTATTTTATCCAAGGTCCATCATATTTTATAATGCGTCTTTATAACTTAAGCAGAAATATACTAATGATATGAATGCATCATAAGGTAAACCAAACAATAGAATAACTAGGAAACATTATAACATTGACATAAGTAAAGTTTATGTGACATTGTCAACTTTAACTTTCATCTCATGGGGCCGCCTAAAACTTCTCTAGGTTATGAGCTCATACCTTAACTAGTCGTCACTAGCTCTTACTTATCCTATGATAAGCGTAACATAATCCCGACTTAAAGTACGGGCTAGGGGGCAAATTAAGGATCTCCTTTCTAGGATCATTTCCTCTTTGAAACGCTTTGCTAGCCACGTGGGCCTCGCAATTTGTCCGCTTTGGCAGGCTGCATCTACACATACCCTCACGGATTTGTCTCCTCCTGGGGTGCTCGGCGAACCGGTGTCACCCAGAGAAGCGCGTCTCAGTGTTGTGTCACATTTATATTTTCATAAGTATTACATCACAATTACCTCATCATTTATCATATTCATTTTTATCATGCATTCTCATGTAGCTTTTTCATAACATATATATCATCACATGAAACTTTCTCATAACATTCGTCACATAAAACTTTCACACAAACATCATCACATAGTCATATTTAACAATCATCCCCATAGGCTCATAGACATGTTATGTTATATCTCATAGTGCTTTAAACTTCGATTATTATGAGTCTTAAACTTGCAAATTAATTATTCTTAACTTCTTTATACACCTATAGTTTGACAATTTATGAGTTATACAAATCTCATGCTTAAGAACTAATCCAAATAGCACTAAGCGGAATTTGGACAACTTTATGTTTAAGTGATTACGGAGTTCTAGAAATTACGGTTTAGATCTTTATCTCACTTTCTAAGTTATTGATCATCAACACCTAGTCTCGGGAACCTACAAGGTTATAACTAAGTATTTCTCACCTCACCCTATGGTCAAGAACATCTCTAAACCTCAAGAGTGCAGAAATCAAAATACTAACTTTACGGTACCTAGAAGTCACAATAATGACCCTTTCTAAGTTCGGTTTGCTCCTAAGGTTTCAAGATTAAGTCCTAAACCAATTATGAGTCATTCGTACACATATAAACTAATTTAAAACCATGATTATTGAATCTAAACCTTGCTGGACAGAATCCAGAAAAATAAATCTTTAAGGGATCTAGAACTCTCAAATTAATTCTTTTCTAGTTCCTAACTTATCCTATCTTTCACATATGAGTCTTAACATAATTATTACCCAAACATAAGCATATTAACATCATTAACACAGCTCATACAGTGGCCAAACATAGCAAGGCAGAACCGAAACAACAACTCCATTTAAAGGCATTGAATCATAGTTTCTAAAGCACATAAAATACTAGTTTCTCTTGGAACCTTATTAAAACCTTCAAAACTCTTTTATGAACACTTTTATCATCTAAACTCATGGAAATACTTAATAGGGCAGTGGCTATGTTATTTTCATCTCAAGAGGTCCTAAATTCATAATACTTAGTTCTACACCTTCCTTATACTCATATAAGTTTAGAAAAATTATAAAACATAGTTTTCAATACTTGAAGACATTAAGGCCTCATAGGGCCGAAATATGAGCCATAGGAGATAGATGTTTTAGACCTTTGTTTGAGATATCCTTGGGCAAGTCTTTGAGCTCTAGAATCATTAAAGTGATGACATAAAAATAAACATGCTCATGCACTTATTTTAGTTATTGCTAGAAAGTAAAGTGAGAGCATAAAATAAATATGTGGTGCAATATATTATTATCTTTGATATTTAGGTGAGGACTTGAAATATAAATATGATAATGCAAAGCTTGAAACATAAACATGATAATGCAAGTTTATTCATTATCTTGGGATTTAGTGATAGCAAGGAAATAAACATGATATGCAAAGCTTAAAGTAAACATGATGCAAGTTTCATTTTTATGTTTAACTAGAGCTTATTTAAGACTTTAACAAGATAATAACCCCATACAATATCTCAAAGATCACAACACAAGAATCGAAAATCATATGAAAGAGAAAGGAAGTGAAACTACATCAAGTTCTTTATTAAGTACCCAAAACCCCTATCTAGAGACAAATCTCTAGAACGTGCCGGCCAACTTTAAGGTTGACAAGGGTAGGCTTGGGCTTTTAGAAATCCTTAGATTAATTTTCTTAAGTTGGAAAACCATGTGAGCTAGATAACATATAGATGAAGTTGTAAGAAAAGGAAAACTCAAGCTTTAGAGGTTTCTTTGAGATGAACACAATGTCATCATCTAGAAACTCTCATCATCAAGCTATCATGCTCAAATCAAGGCCTCATGGCCGAAAATGAAAAGGAAAGGAAAGACAAAGGAAAGTTCAAAAAGAATCCAAGAGAAAACTAGAGAAAAACACTTTCTTGAGCAAAATAAAGTTTGAAAACAAATCCCTACCTTTTGATGAAGATAAAAGCTTGAACTTGAAGATGGAAATGAGATGAGCAACACCTCCTAGGATGGTGATGATGATTCGGCCTTGATGAGAGAAAAGAAAGAAAATGTGTTTCAAGTGGAGTTGTGTTTGAGGTGTGGTGTTTGAGAGGTTTGATGATGGTTCAAGGTTTTGGGGTGGTGTTTGATGGTTGAGAGGTGATGATGAGATGAAGAGATGAAGAAGATAAAGATGAAAAGAAAGGAAGAACACTCTTGGAACTTTGAGAGAAAAAGGAAAGACTAGCAAGACAACTCTAAAACTCTAAACTTTGCAAATGCTTCAAAGTGTAACAAGGCTAACACAAGCATCCTATTTATAGAAAAACAAAACCATGGAGCTCACATTGGGAGGGTGTGGCCGTGTGGTTTGGAGGGAAAAGGAAGAGAAAAATATCTCTTACACAAGGTCATTCAAGCATGGTTGAAGTATGGAAGCTATGCTACAAAGTATGGCTTGATGTGAGTTAATTTCCTATCACATTTTTATGAATTTAGGCTTCTAGAAATAATGCATGGCTGGAACTTTTCCAGCCACAATTAAATGGGAGAAATGGGTTGTTTTAATTATTTATTCATGTGGAAATTCAAGCTTGATTGAAAGTTATGACAAGGTATAGTCTATGTGACTTGAGGTATGGCCTTGGAGTGTTGAAAAATTGAACATGTGATGCATAATGGGGGAGAGGGCTCACGGCCTGGTCTGGTTCAGCAAGGGAGGAGGTGAGTTTGACCATTTAATTGTGTGTTAATGGTAGGTTTAGATGTGTATTAGTTTAGGTACAAGGTTAGGAATGATTAAGCTTAAGTTTAGGTAACTAAGAATGTGATTTAGGGTGTTTATGACAAGTTTAGGAGTGCTCATACAACATTAAAGAATTTAAAACTCATTTATGAATAAACAATGTGTAACACAATTCCATGATTTAAGGAATTGGAAAGAGAAAACACTATTCAAGATTCTATGACTAGGTGTCATAAAATTAAAATATGATTTTAGGTTGTAATTAAGTACTTTTTGGTTTTAATCAACTTTAATAAATTATTTTGACTCTAGATTAATTAAGGAAATTAATTAACCTTCGATTAGAGCCTAATATTGCTTAGGTTTGCTTAATCGTGTGATTAAGCGTAAGAGTACGAAACTAGGGGCAAAACCGTAATTTTGCACTAATTTTGCCCGGGACTTCAAAAATTAAAACTGAGGTCATAGAATACATAAAAACGCCTTTTAAAACCATCTGGAGAAGTTTCGGGTTCATCCGGCACTTGCAAACGGGTAAAACACCACAGGGGCGTTTTGGTCATTTTGACCCGAAAACTCGAAAAACGAGATTTTCGATCCCGGGAAGGTACATAAGTTTTCTAATCCCCTTCCAACATTGAGTTTGCCCTTCGAGTATTGCCGCACTGGCTTTCCTCGAATTCCGGGCTGAAAATGACCTCAGGGGCATTTTGGTCATTTTCACTCTAACAGAAAATCGGGGCGTTACAAGTCATCTCATGGTGACCAGTGGGTTTAAGCAAAGGATTATGCTTGCCCAAAGAGAAAATGAGGACTTTATGGAGACAATCGAGGCAGTTAAGGCTAGAAAGTTGAAAGGTTTTGTACGAGGCCCCGACTGGTTGTGGAGGTTCGAGGGGCGAATCTGTGTGGAACAAGATGGCGACCTCTGAGAGAAGATCTTGGAGGAGGCTCACAAGAGCCATTTTGCCATCCATCCTGGTACTACCAAGATGTATCAGGACTTGAAGAGGATGTTTTGGTGGCCTGGATTAAAGAAGGATGTGGTCGCCTGGGTGAGTAAGTGTTTGGTCTGCCAAAAGGTCAAGATCGAACACCAAAAACCTTCCGCATGTTGCAACCCTCACAATCCCCGAGTGGAAGTGGGAGAGTATATCAATGGACTTCGTGACAGGATTGCCAAAGACCCAAGCTGGCCACGATGCCGTGTGGGTAATCGTGGATCGACTAACTAAGTCGGCTCACTTTCTACCTATTCGAGTCACGTACTCGTTGGATAAGTTGGCCCAGCTTTACATCCAAGAAATAGTAAGGTTGCATGGAGTACCATCGACAATAATCTCGGATCGAGATCCGCGGTTTACGTCACGTTTTTGGGGAGCCTTTCAAAAGGCGTTTGGTTCCAAGTTGTGCCTAAGCACTGCTTACCACCCACAAACGGATGGTCAGTCCGAGAGGACAATCCAAACCCTGGAAGATATGCTGAGAGCCTGTGTCTTAGACCAAAAAGGAAGTTGGGATAAGTACATGCCTTTGATCGAGTTTGCGTATAACAACAGTTATCACGCGAGCATCGGTATGGCACCGTACGAGGCGTTATATGGAAGGAAGTGCCAATCACCCTTGTGTTGGTACGAGCCCGGAGAACAAAGTGTCTTAGGACCTGAAGTAGTGAGGGAAACGACGGAACAAATCAAGAAGATCAAGGATAGAATCTTAACCGCTCAAAGTCGACAGAAAAGCTACGCGGACAAAAGGCGCAAGCCCTTGGAGTTCCAAGAAGGAGAACACGTATTTCTAAGAATCACCCCCACTACAGGAATAGGGAGAGCCATGAAAGTTAAAAAGTTAAGTCCCCGATTTCTCGGTCCTTTTGAAATTCTTCAGAGAGTCGGATCCGTAGCTTACAAAATAGTCTTACCACCCAATCTGTCAAACCTTCATGATGTTTTTCACGTCTCCCAGTTACGTAAATATGAGTCCGACCCTAGTCATGTCCTAGAACCAGAGCATGTACAGTTGAGGGAGGACCTCACTTTCAATGTACCGCCTACGAGAATAGTGGATCACGGAGTCAAGCAGTTAAGGAACAAGTCTGCACTTGGTAAAAGTGGCGTGGGGACAAGGCAAGTCGGAAGAATACACGTGGGAACTAGAGTCAGAGATGAAGTCCAAATATCCAGAGCTTTTCTAAGGTACGAATTTCGAGGGAGAAATTCTTTTTAAGGAGGGGAGTAATGTAACGCCCCGATTTTTCTGTTAGAGTGAAAATGACCAAAATGCCCCTGAGGTCATTTTCAGCCCGGAATTCGAGGAAAGCCAGTGCAGCAGTACTCGAAGGGCAAACTCAATGTTGGAAGGGGATTAGAAAACTTATGTACCTTCGCGGGATCGAAAATCTCGTTTTTCGAGTTTTCGGGTCAAAATGACCAAAACGCCCTTGCGGTGTTTTACCCATTTGCAAGTGCCGGATGAACCCGAAACTTCTCCAGATGGTTTTAAAAGGCGTTTTTATGTGTTCTATGACCTCAATTTTAATTTTAGAAGTCCCGGGCAAAATTAGTGCAAAATTACGGTTTTGCCCCTAGTTTCGTATTTTTACGCTTAATCGCGTGATTAAGCAAACCTAAGCAATATTAGGCTCTAATCGAAGGTTAATTAATTTCCTTAATTAATCTTGAGTCAAAATAATTTATTAAAGTTGATTAGAACCAAAAAGTATTTAATTACAACCTAAAATCATATTTTAATTTTAAGACACCTAGTCATAGAATCTTGAATAGTGTTTTCTCTTTCCAATTCCTTAAATCATGGAATTGTGTTACACATTTTTTATTCATAAATGAGTTTAAAATTCTTTAATGATGTATGAGCACTCCTAACCTTGTCATAAAATTCCTAATACACATGCTTAGTTACCTAAACTTAAGATTAATCACTCCTAACCTTGTACCTAAGCTAACCTACACTTAAACCCACCATTAACACCCAATTACATGATCAAATCATCCTCCCACTCTGCTGTCCCAAGCTGGCCGAAACCCCTCCCTCTCCATATGCATCACATGTTCAATTTTCTAACACTCCAAAGCCATACCTCAAGTCACATACACCATACCTTGTCATATTTTCCATCACACTTGATTTTCCAATGAAATAACCAAGCAAAATAAATTGTTTCCTCCATTTATTTGTGGCTGGAAATGTTCCAGCCATGTTAAGTTTCTAGAAGGGTGATTTATTGCAAAATTGAAATAAAAGCTCACTCAAAAACCCATGCCTAAACCCATACTTTGTATCATACACTCCATACTTCAAACCATGCTTCTATGACACAATCAAAGAGATATTTTTCTCTCCCTTGCCCCCTCAAAAGCTACGGCCAAGCCCTCCCCATTCACTCCTCCATGGTTTTGTTTTTTCTATAAATAGGATGCTTGTGATAGCCTTGTTGCACCTTGAAGCATTTGCAAAGTTTAGAGTTTTAGAGTTGTCTTGCTAAGCTTTTTCCTTCTCTCAAAGTTCTAAGAGCTCTTTCTCTTCATCTTCATCCTCTTCATTCTTCCCTCACATAATCACCTCATAACCTCAATCCATCACCTCATAACCTTAAACCATTCTCAAAGCTTTCAAACACTCAACCTCAAACACAACTTCACTCAAAACACATCTCCTTTCCTTTTCTTTTCCTTGGCCGAAATCATCACCACCATCCTAGGAAGTGTTGCTCATCTCATCTTCATCTTCAAGACCAAGCTTTTATCTTCATCAATAGGTAGGGACTTGGTTTCAAACTTTATTTTGTTCAAAAAGTGTTTTTCTCTAGCTTTCTCTTGGTTTCTCTTTTTAAAACTTTCTTTGTCTCCTTTTCCTTTTGTGTTTTGGCCATGAGGCCTTCATGGTTACATGATGGCTCAATGATGAGGACTCCTAGAAGATGACTATGTGTTCATCTCAAAGGAACCTCTAGAGCTTGAGTTTTTATTTTCTTTGAGTTTCAACTTTATTTACTAACTTGAAGTGATCTTTTCTCAAGAACACTTTTGTTTCCTTTTATTACATGCTTTCGGTTTCTTTGTTTTCCTTTTCTTTAACATTTCGGTTTCCATTTCCTTTGATCTTTGAAGCATTGTTTGTTTAATGAAGTTTTATTTTCTTAAGCTTGATGATGATGTTCAAGAACCTCATAGTTCCTTTGAGAACTTGGTTCAAGAACTCTAAAGCTCACTTTGTCATGTGATATGTGTTGGGTTATTATCTTATTAAAGTCTTGAATGAGCTCTAGCTAACCATAAAATAAACCTTGCATCATGTTTATTTTATGCTATGCATTTCATGTTTACTTTCCTTGCTATCACTAATTATCAAGATAATAAAGGAACTTGCACTATCATGTTTATGTCATCACTTTAATGATTCTAGAGCTCAAAGACTTGCCCATTGATATCTCAAACAAAGGTCTAAAACATTTATTTCCTTTGGTTCATATTTCGGCCCTATGAGGCCTTAGTGTTTCCAAGTATTGAAAACTATGTTTTATAATTTTTCTAACCTTATATGAGTATAAGGAATATGTAGAACTAAGTTTTATGAATTTAGGACCTCTTGAGATGAAAATAATATAGCCACTACCCTCTTAAGTATTTTCATAAGTTTAGATGATAAAAGTGTTCATAAAAGAGTTTTGAAAGTTTTAACAAGGTCCCAAGAGAAACTAGTATTTTATGTGCTTTAGAAACTATGTTCAATGCCTTTAAATGGAGTTTCTGTTTCGGTTCTGCCTTGCTATGTTTGGCCACTGTATGAGCTGTGTTAATGATGTTAATTTGCTTATGTTTGACTAATAATTATGTTAAGACTCATATGTGAAAGATAGGATAAGTTAGGAACTAGAAAAGAATTAATTTGAGAGTTCTAGATCCCTTAAAGATTTATTTTTCTGGATTCTGTCCAGCAAGGTTTAGATTCAATAATCATGGTTTTAAATTAGTTTGTATGTGTAGAAATGACTCATAATTGGTTTAGGACTTAATCTTGAAATCTTAGGAGCAAACCGAACTTAGAAAGGGTCATTATTGTGACTTCTAGGTACCCGTAAAGTTAGGATTTTGATTTCTGCACTCTTGAGGTTTAGAGATGTTCTTGACCATAGTGTGAGGTGAGAAATACTTAGTTATAACCTTATAGGTTCCCAAGAGACTAGGTGTTGATGATCAATAACTTAGAATGTGAGATAAAGATCTAAACCGTAATTTCTAGAACTCTGTAATCACATAAACATAAAGCTGTCCAAATTCTGCTTAGTGCTATTTGGATTAGTTCTTCAGCATAAAAATTTGTATAACTCATTAGTTGTGAAACTATAGGTGTATAAGAGGTTAAGGATAATGTTAGAACAATTAATTTGCAAGTTTAAGACTCATAAGAATCGAAGTTTAAAACACTATGGGTTATAACATATCAAGTCTATGAGCTTATGGGGATAATTGTTAGATATGACTATGTGATGATGTTTATGTTATGTGGAAGTTTTATGTGACGATGCATATGTTATGAGGAAGTTTCATGTGATGATATATATGTTATGAAAAAGCTATATGAGGATGCATGATAAAAATGAATATGATAAATGATGAGGTATTTATGATTTAATACTTATGAGAACTTAAATGTGACACAACACTGAGACGCTTCTCCTGGGTGACACCGGTTCGGCCGGGCACCCCCAGGAGGAGACAAATCCGTGAGGGTATGTGTAGATGCAGCCTGCCAAAGCGGACAAATTGCGAGGCCCGCGTGGCTAGCAAAGCGTTTCAAAGAAGAAATGATCCTAGAGAGGAGATCCTTAGATTGCCCCCTAGCCCGTACTTTAAGTCGGGAATTATATATGTTACGCTTATCATAGGATAAGTAAGAACTAGTGACGACTAGTTAAGGTATGAGCTCATAACCTAGAGATGTTTTAGGGTGGCCCCATGAGGTGAAAGTTAAAGTTAACAATGTCACATATACTATACTTATGCCAATGTTATAATGTTTCTTAGTTATTCTATTGTTTGGTTTACCTTTATGATGTATTCATATCCTTAGTATATTTCTGCTTAAGTTATAAGACGCATTATAAAATATGACGGACCTTGGATAAAATACCTCTTTAGAAAACTAACTTAAAAGGAATTTATATGCATGCACACCTTTTAGAAATAAACCCAAGGTTCCTGAGGATGTGACGATGTCACCTAGGTAGGGATAACCCTACTGAGAATTCTTTTAGAAAGATTCTCATTCCCTCTCTCTTTTCTTCCGTCATATCTTCAGATGGCGACATTCGTACTCTTCATCGATACCCCGGTATGGGAGTTGCCCCATGACCTGGCACTCGAGTCATACCATTTTGAGGGTCACTGCACTGTCAGAGTATTAATGTTCATGGGACGACCCTTCGCGCACCCCGTCCCGAGCTACCGCTTCACCCCAACTGCTCCTTACCGTCATAACGGGATTTTCGAGCGAGCGAGACCACGCGATGTGCAGATCCTCCGCATGGAGCCCGAGACATTAGCAGTACGCGAGTACCCCCGAGTATGTGCCGCGTCCCCAGTACTCGAAGACGGACCCATCCGAGGACCCGCCATCCCACATGTACAGTTGGAGCTGCAGTCCTGCTCCTCCACCGATGAGGGCTGGGAGTGAGGAGACGGTAGTCCAGCCGAGGTTGGCTCGTCGGCCATCTATGCGCCCTCGCCGCGGTGGACATGCCCCTATGATGCGCTCGACCACTCCCGCTGAGATTCGTCAGTGGATCGACTCGACCCCACAGTACTCGGACCAGCAGGAGTAGACATAGGAGGGGTAGTAGCTAATGCACACACGCCACATAGTTGAGGACAAAACTTCTTTTGTATATGAGGTTGTCTACTTTAGGTGCACATGGGTATGGGTGTAGTTTCTCTTGTATTTGCTTTTTATGATTTCCTTGTATTGCATTTCAGTTGTATTTTGTTTCATGATGTATCAAATAGTCCTGCCTCTTTGGGTAGGCACGTTATGTATATATATATATATATATATCTATGATTCAGTTGATGTTCCCATGATATGATGTGTTTCTTATGCTTTGCTTATATGTTTCGCTATGCTTCCTCTTAAAGATTCGTGCGTGGCTCTCACTTTGATTTTAAATTCCAAAAAGAAAAATTTTACCCATATTTCCGCTAAGTATTTTCTAAGTAAAAGATGAGACCAAGAGGTAATATTCTAAAGATTAACCTAAGTATATACTAGTAGTCTTGGGTTAAGATTTAGGGTGTTACATTTATTGTTAAAAAGTGAGCATGCATATAAATTCCTTCTTTAGGTTCATAAAACTAATTTATCCAAGGTTTGTTCCTTTTAGAATGCATCTTCATGTCATGAATGCAATATATCAAAGCATGAATGCATGGTACTACTTTAAACAAATAACTCGATAATTCATCACATCATGAAGCATACAAGTGGAATAAAGTGGCATATTCTCTCAAGTGGAACTTTTCTCTTTCCTTAACTTGTGGCTTAAGAACTTAAGCTGAAGCATTATGGGCCACCCTAAAACATCTAGGTTATGAGCTCATACCTTAACTAGTCGTCACTAGTTCTTACTTATTATCTGAATAAGTGAAACATAATAAAATCTTGACTTCTTGAGTACAGGTTAGGGGGCTTAGGGATCACCTTTCTTAGGATATACCCTCTTTGAAATGCTTTGCGGGCATCTAGCCATAGCAATTTGTCCATTTTGGTAAGCTACATCTACTCATACCCTCATGGATTTGTCTTTCTTAAGGGTACTCGGCCGAACTGGTGTCACCCAGGAAAGCGCGTCTCAGTGCTACGTCACATAAAAATCTCCTAGGGGTGCTTGGCTGAACCGGTGTCACCTAGGGTTTTAATCTCATTTGATACTTCAAAAACATTCTCAAGTTCTTTTAGGTTTGATGGAAATCCGGTAGCATAACAGCTGTACACCGAATTTCCTTCAAACTACTTTATGCCACAAATCTCATAACACATGCATTTCTCAATCAACTTGCATAAACATGATAGTCATAACAACTCAATCAAACATTCATCATAGCTCATCATTATATCATACTTGCAATATCAACTCAAAGCATCAAAATCTCTTAATGTCTTATGCTTTGACCCTTAGGGTCTTTTAACTTGAAATCTAGGTTGTCCATCATCACAACTTAAGCTCTTGGGTATCTATAGCCTCATATCTAAGTATTCCTTACTCAATTCTACAATCCTAAACAATTCTAAACCTCAAAAGTGCAGAATCCATAATTTATACTTCACAGGTACCTAGGAGTCACAACTTTGACCCTTTCTAAGTTCGGTTTGTTCCTAAAGTATCAAGATCAATTCCTAAACCAATTATGAGTAGTTCCTACACATTTAAACTAATTATAAACTATTATTTCTAACTTTCATCCTTGCTGGACAGAATCCAGAAAATTACATTTCTAGGGGATCTAAAAGTCTCATTTTAATTCCTTCTTAGTTGTTAACTTGTCTTAACTTTCACATTTTAATTCTAACATCAAATATACATGGACATACTCATATTTTCATCATCAAAACAGCATCATGCAGTGGACAATCAAGCAAGGCAGAACCAAAAACATCTCCATCAAGTAATGCATAGAACTTCATTTTTAAAACACATAAGTTGTTAGTTTCTCTTGGAACCTTTTCAAGGGCTTTAAAACTCATTAGAACACTTTTTATTTCATTAAAATCATCATAAAATAACATGAGGGCAGTAGCTAATTCAAAATAATTTCAAGGGGGTTTTAAAACATAAAATCTTGCTCAAGACTTTTCTTGAGATCATCTAGACTTAAGAAAATCATGAAACATGAGTTTTAGCACTTGTAACTAGAATAATCTCATTCTAAGACTCAACATCATCACAAGGCCGAAATCAAAGGAGTTTAATTCATATATTTTCCAAATTTGTTTGAGATAATAATAGATAAGTCCATGAGCTCTAAATCTCTTAACTGATTGACATAAAAATAAATATGCAATGCACCTTGTTTTAGTCTTTATTAGGATGTGAAAGCATAAAATAAACATGCTATGCAAATCCATTATTATCTTAGGGATTTAGTGAGAACATTAACATAAATATGAAGATGCAAGTTCATTCTTTAATCTTGAGCATTTAGTGATGACATAAAAGTAAATATGGATGCAAGTCCTTTTTATCTTAACTCAGAGCTCATACAAGACTTTTAGAGAGAACCACAAATCTCAACCCAACACTTATCTCAAGAACAAAGTGAGCTTTAGAGTTCTTGAACCAAAGTTTCATGGAAACTACATGGCTCTTGAACATCATCATCAAGCTCAAGAAATCAACTTAAAGCATTACTTTAAAGAAAAAGAAATAAGGAAACCGAAACCAAACAAGAAAAGAAAATGAGAAGGAAACTATGTCATATTCTTTATTAAGTACCCAAAACCGCTGTCTAGAGAAAACTGTAGAACGTACCGGCCAACTTTAAGGTTAACAATGGTAGGCTTGGGCTTTTTGAAAATCTTAAGATTAATTTTTCTTAAGTTAAAACCATGTGAGCTAAGTAACATAGATATAGTCTAAGGAAAGGAAAAACTCAAGCTTTAGAGATTTCTTTGAGATGAACACAAAGTCATCATCAAGCTATCATGCTCATATCAAGGCCTTGAGGCTGAAAAAGAAAGAAAAGGAAAGGCAAGGAAAACTTAAAAAGAAACCAAGAGAAACTTCAAGGAAATCTCATTTTTGAGTAAAATAAAAACTAGAGAGCAACTCCCTACCACTTTAGAAAATGAAAATGCTTGATCTTGAAAGGAAATGAGAAGAGCAGCTGCTCCTAGAGTGGAGATGTGGCTTCGGCCTTGTGGAGAGGAAAAGAGAGGAAATGTGTTCTTGGTGAGCTTGTGTTTGAGGTTGAGTGTTTAAGTGTTTAGAGGATGATTCAAGGTTGTGGTTTGAGGTTGTGAGGTGATGATGCAAAGAGAAGATGAAGATGAAAGAAAGTTCCTAAGAACTTGAGAGGAAATGAAGAACTTGAGAGGAAAAAAGAAAGAACTTGCAAAGAATGCTTGAAAGCTTAAACTTACCAAATGATCTAAAGTGTAACCAAGCTCAAGTAAGCAAGGTATTTATAGAAAAACAAAACAAATGAGAGCTCATGGAGGGAAGAAAGAAAGCACGTGCATCCTTATGTTCTATGAGGTGAGAGATTGAAATTTTGAAGCATGGAGGAGTATGGATGAAAGTATGGGAGGTATAGTGCAAAACATGGTCTAAGCATGGCTTAGTGTGGACTTGAAATTGCATTTGAATTTCAAATATTTGAGGCATGGAGGGAGGAGTGGCCATGCACTTCTAGAAGAGAGGAGGAGAGGTTTCTTTTGTTTAATGATGGTTTAGAGATGTGTTTAGGTGTGTATTAGATTAGGTGCAAGATTAGGAAATGCTAAATATGTGTTTAGGTAACTAAGAATGTGATTAGGAATTTTATGACATGATTAAGGAGTGTTCATACACATTTAAAGGATTTTAAACTCATTTTATGAATAAACAACGTAGACACAATTCCATAATTTAAGGAAATAGAGAAAGAAAATACTATTTAAGATTCCATGACTAGGAATCTTGAATTTAAAATGAGATTTTAGTTTAATCTAAGAAATTTTAGGTTCTAATTAACTTTAATAAATTATTTTGACTCTAGATTAAGTATGGAAATTAATTAATCTTCGATTAGAGTATAATATTGCTTAGGTTTGCTTAATCACGCGATTAAGCTTAAAAGCACAAAACTATGGGCAAAATTGTAATTTTGCACAAAAATTGGCTAGGACCACTGGGACTAAAACTGATGTCACAGAATATATAAAAACACCTTTTAAAACCATTTGGAGAAGTTTCGGGCCCATCTGGCGCTTGTACGCATGTCAAACACAAAGGGGTATTTTGGTCATTTTGACCTGAAAACTCAGAAAACTAGATTTTCAATCCCGGAAAGATTTACAAGTCCACTGATCCCCTTCAAACATTGAGTTTGCCCCTCGAGGACTGTCGGGTCGGCTATCCTCGAGTTCCGGGCTGAAAATGACCTTAGGGGCATTTCGGTCATTTTCACTCTAACAGAAAATCAGGGCCGTTACATGCTCACCTTTTAATAATAAACCCAAGGTTCCTCAAAATGTGAATGATGTTTCCCTAGGTAGGAGATCCCTACTGAGTTTCTTTAGCAAGATTCTTACTCCCTTTTCTTTCTCTCTTCCTTCCCGTCACATCTTCAGAGCTTGATGGCGACGTTCGTGGTTTTTATTGACACTCCGACTTGGGAGGTGCATGTTGATCCGGAGCACGGGTCGTATCATTTTGAGGGATGTTGTGCTATCCGCGTCTTTATGTTCATTGGACGTCCCATCACACATCCTGTACAGAGCTACCGTTTCTCCCTTATGTCTCCCTACGATGATGCTATGGTTTTTTAGCATGCCCGAACGCATGACGAGAGGATTCTTCGGACGTATATCGGAGGTTCAGCTACCCGTGACTTCTAGGACTACGTGCCCTAATCTCTCGATCCAGAGGACGACCTCTCAGAGGATCCACCGATGCACATGTACAGCGAGAGCTCAACCCCCACCCCTCAGTTCATGAGGGGAGAAAGTGAGGAGACGGTTACGTAGTTGAGGTTGGCCAGGCAAGCTGAGATGCACCCTCGCCGAGGAGCACATGTCCAATCACAGCGTGTACCTACTCCCGCCGCACTATGACCGTGGATGGGTTTCATCCCTCTATACCTCGGGTTCAAGTAGTAGCTGTTTTAGGGGAGATCTAGTGCACACACTCTCATAGTAGGATAAACCTTCTTTTGTCATGAGGTTATCCACCTTAGGTGCACTGAGGTAGGAGTTTTTTTTATTCACGCCTTTCATGTATTTCCTTTTCATTGTATTCGTATTACCTTGTACTAAACTAAGTCCCGCCTTCAGGTGGGCATATTATGATATTAATGAAGTATTTCCTTGGTGTGCTATTGACTGTTCATCTGTTATGTGTTCTTCTATTTTGTGTTTATTCCTTATGAATAGCAATGTATGTTTAGTTTACTATTTCATCAACGCAGCTCTCACTTTGCTTCTATATTTCAAAAAAATAAAAAATTGCCCGTATCTTTCGCTAAGTATTTTAATAAAAGAATGAGACTAAGAATTAATAACCTAATGATTAACCTAAATATGTTCTAGAGTATTAGGTTAAAAATTAGGATGTTACAGCTAAAATAATTATTTGAGATTGATTATGACCTAAAATTGCTTAAGGAAACTTAAAACCTAATTCTAGTCTTATTTATTCAAGAAAGCATCTAAGAATAGTGTTTTCACTATTCAATCTCCCTAAATCAAGGAAGTGTGATTGCTCCCTAATCTTTAGTCAATGGAGTTTGACTCCACAAATCTAACAAGATCACTCCCAAATTAGGTTGGTCATAGCCCTAATTACCAAATTAGTTTACCTAAATGCTTGATTATAAAATCTCAATTAGTGGCCTAACCTTGTTTACTCCTAAACACATCATTAGTACCTGATTAATTGAATAAAATCTGTCCCTCTTCTCTCCATATGACCACTGGCCACTTCCCCCCATTCTAAAAGAAATATTTCATTCAAAAAGAATTATTTTATGTTATTCAAGCTTTCATTCAAGTCTTACATGAGCCATGCCTCCTATACGTCAAAGCTTACCATTGAATGACAACACAAGGAGATATTTTCTCTTCTCCTTGACCAAGAAACCCATTCAGCCCTCCCTCACTCTTCTAGAAGCTTTGTTTCATCTCAAATCAACAAGAAATCACCTCACTTTGAAACATGTCTTAGCCCATACCTATCTTACCATCAACCATGCCTTGAATGATATCTTGTAAGAGATTTTTTTTCTCTTCCCCAGGCCATGAAGGCCACACAGTTTCCCCTCCACCATTCACTCCTCATTGCTTTAATTTTCTATAAATACCTTGCCTTAGTGAGCTTTGCTTCACTAGGAGTTGTTTGCTAAGTTTGAGGTTTTGAGAAAGTGTGAGTTCTCTCAAAGTTTCCTTCCTCCTCCTTGTTCCCAAGAGAAACTGTAACACCCTAAATCTTAACCTAAGACTACTAGTATGTACTTAGGTTAATCTTTAGAATATTACCTCTTGGTCTCATCTTTTACTTAGAAAATACTTAGCAGAAATATGGGTAAAATTTTTTCTTTTTTAAAATCAAGGTGAGAGCCACGCACGAATCTTTAAAAGGAAGCATAACAAAACATATAAGCAGAGCGTAAAGGAACACATCATATCATGGAAACATCAACTGAAACATATATATATATATATATATATAATGTGCCCACCCAAAGGGCAGGACTATTTGATACATCGGGAAACAGAATACAACTGAAGAACAAATACAAGGAAAACAAATACAGGGAAATCATAAAACAACACCCATGCCCGAGTGCACCGGGCGAGTGTACACTAACTGCTACCCCTCCTATGTCTACTCCTGCTGGTCCGAGTACTGTGGGGTCGAGTCGATCCACTGACGAATCTCGGGGGGAGTGGTCGAGTGCATCATCGAGGCATGTCAACCGCGGTGAGGGCGCATGGATGGCCTACGTACCAACCTCGGCTGGACCACCGTCTCTTCTCTCCCGGCTCTCATCGGTGGGGAAGCGGGACTAGAGCTCCAATTGTACATGTATGATGGCAGGTCCTCGGATGGATCCGTCTCCGAGTACTGGGTGCGAGGCACGTACTCCGGGTAGTCGTGTACCGCTGATCCCTCAAGCTGCATGCGGAGGATCTGCTCGTCCCGTGATCTAGCTCGCTCAAAAATATTGTTGTGATGGTAGGGGGCAGTCGGGGTGAATCTCCAGAACTGCATCGGTGTGCGAAGGGTCGTCCCATGAACATGAAGACTCTAAAAGTGCAGCAACCCTCAAAATGGTATGACCCGAGTGCCGGGTCATAGTGCAGCTCCCATACCGGGGTGTCGATGAAGAGTACGAATGTCGCCATCTGAAGATATGACGGAAGAAAAGAGAGAGGGAATAAGAATCTTTTAAAAGAATTCTCAGTAGGGCAATCCCTAACTAGGTGACATCATCACATCCTCAGGAACCTTGGGTTTATTTCTAAAAGGTGTGCATATATGCATACTTCTTTTAAATTGGTTTTCTAAAGCATTAATTATCCAAGGTCCATCATATTTTATAATGCGTCTTATGACTAAGCATGCAGTATACTAAGACATGAATGCATCATATAGGTCAATGATATATTTAAGAAACATCATGATAGTGGCATAAGGTGTCAGATAAATCTCATTATAACTTTCTTGGTTTTTCATATCATATGTGACATTCTAATCTTTAACTTTCTCTCATGGGCCACCCTAATCATCTCCTAGGTTATGAGCTCATACCTTAACTGGTCGTCACTAGTTCTTACTTATCCTATGATAAGCGTAACATATACATAATCCTGACTTAATAGTGCGAGCTAGGGGGCAATTAAGGATCACCTCTCTTAGGGTCATTTCCTCTTTGAAACGCTTTACTGGCATCTAGTGCACAGTAGCATTGTCCGCTTTGGCAAGCTCTATGTCAATACCCTCACGGATTTGTTTTCTTGGGGGTGCTCGGCTAAACCGGTGTCACCCAAGAAGGCGTCTCAGTGTTGTGTCACATTTAAGTTCTCATAAAGTGTTAATTCATAGATACATCATTATTCATCATATAAATCTTTCTCGTAGTATGCATCTCATCATATAATCATATATAAAACTATAACCTATTTTCACATAAAACTTTTTCATAGCATATACATCATCACATGAAACTTCTTCATAGTGTATACATAAAACTTCTTCATAGCATATACATTATCACATAATCATACCTTAGACAATTATTCATACAAACTCACAAGCTTATTATGTTATAAACCCATAGTGTTTTATGTCTTGGTTCTTTTTGAGTCTTAAACTTGTAAACTAATTGTTCTAGTATTATCCTTAACCTCTTACACACCTATAGGTTCACAACTAATAAGTTTTACTAATATTTATGCTCAAGGACCTATCCAAACAGCACTGTGCAGATTTGGATAGCTTTATATTTGTGTGATTACGGGGTTCTAGAAATTATGGTTTAGACCCTTAAAGTCCTTAACTCACATTCTAAGTTATCGATCATCAAAACCTAGTCTCTTGGGAACCTATGAGGTTATAACTAAGTATTTCTCACCTCACACTATGGTCAAGAACATCTCCAAACCTCAAGGATGTAGAATTTGAAATCCTAACTTTACGGGTACCTAGAAGTCACAACAATGACCCTTTCTAAGTTCGGTTTGCTCCTAAGGCTTTAAGATTAAGTCCTAAACCAATTATGAGTCATTCCTACACATTCAAACTAATTAAAAACCATGATTATTAAATCTAAACCTTGCTAGACAGAATCCAGAAAATTACATAATTAAAGGATCTAGAACTCTCAAATTAATTCTTTTCTAGTTCCTAACTTATCCTATCTTTCACATATGAGTCTTAACATTATTTTTTTTTACTCAAACATAGGCACATTATCATCATTAAAACAGCTCATACAGTGGCAGTAAAGAGCAAGGAAGAACCGAAAATATGCTTCTCCATAAAAGGCATATAACACAATTTCTAAGGCACATAAACTACTAGTTTCTCTTGGAACTATTTTAGAACTTTCAAAACCTGTTTATAAACACCTTCATCCTTAAAAATCATAAGAATACTTAAGAGGGCAGTGGCTAAATTATTTTTATCTCAAGAGGTCCTAAATTCGTAAAACTTAGTTCTACATATTTCTTATACTCACATAAGCTTAGATAAATTATAAAACATAGTTTTTAACACTTAGAAACACCAAAGCCCCTTAGGGCCGAAATGGGAACCACAAGAATTAAATATTTTTAGACCTTTGTTGAGACAACAATGGGCAAGTCTTTGAGCTCTAGGTTCATTAAAGTGATGACATAAAAATAAACATGCTCATGCACTTATTTTAGGTTCCATTAGAAAGTAAAGTGATAGCACAAAGTAAATATGAATGCAACTCATTATTATCTTAGTATTAAGTGAGAACTTGAAATATAAACATGATAATGCATAGCTCGAAATATAAACATGATAATGCAAGGTTCACTTATTATCTTGATACTTAGTGATGGCAAGGAAAGTAGACATGATGTGCATAGCATAAAAGTAAAAATGATGCAAGGTTCATTTTATGGTTAGCTAGAGCTCATTCAAGACTTTAACAAGATAACAACCCAATACAATATCTCAAAGATCAAAATACCAAAACCGAAAGTCTTACAAAAGAAAAAGAAAGTGAAACTAAGTCAAGTTCTTTATTAAATACCCAAAACCCTATCTAGAGAAAAATCTCTAGAATGTGCCGGCCAACTTTAAGGTTGACAAGGGTAGGCTTGGGCTTTTAGAAATCCTTAGATTAAGTTTCTTAAGTTGAAAAACCATGTGAGCTAGATATCATATAGATGAAGTCATAAGGAAAGGAAAACTCAAGCTTTAGAGGTTTCTTTGAGATGAACACAATGTCATCATCTAAAAACTCTCATCATCAAGCTATCATGCTCATAACAAGGCCTAAAGGCCGAAATGAAAAGAAAAGGAAAAACAAAGGAAAGTTCAAAAAGAATCCAAGAGGAAACTAGAGAAAAACACTTTCTTGAGCAAAACAAAGTTTGAAAACAAATCCCTACCTAGTGATGAAGGTAAAAGCTTGGACTTGAAGATGGAAATGAGATGAGCAACACCTCCTAGGATGGTGGTGATGATTCGGCCAAAGAGGAAGGAAAAGAAAGGAAATGTGTTTTGGGTGAAGTTGTGTTTGAGGTTGAGTATTTGAGAGCTTAGAGAATGATTTAAGGTTATGAGGTGGTAGATTGAGACTATGAGGTGATTATGTGAGGGAAGGATGAGAAAGATGAAGATGAAGAGAAAGAACTCTTGGAACTTTGAGAGAAAAGAAAAACTTAGCAAGACAACTCTAAAACTCTAAACTTAGCAAATGCTTCAAGGTGCAACAAGGCTATCACAAGCATCCTATTTATAGAAAAACAAAACCATGGAGCTCACCAAGGGGAGGAGTGGCCGTGTGGTATTGGAGGGAAAAAGGAAAGGAAAATATCTCTTACACAAGGTCATTCAAGCATGGTTTGAGGTATGGAGTTCATGACACAAAGCATAGGTTTTTGAGTGAGCTTTTATTTTAATTTTGCAATAAATCACCCTTCTAGAAACTCAACATGGCTGGAACATTTTCAGCCACAAATAAATGGAGGAAATAATTTATTTTGCTTGGTTATTTCATTGGAAAATCAAGTGTGATGGAAAATATGACAAGGTATGGTGTATGTGACTTGAGGTATGGCTTTGGAGTGTTAGAAAATTGAACATGTGATGCATATGGAGTGGGTGAGGCTTCGGCCAGACCTGGCAGCAGAGTGGGGAGGATGATTTGATCATGTAATTGGGTGTTAATGGTGGGTTTAAGTGTAGGTTAGCTTAGGTACAAGGTTAGGAGTAATTAAGCTTAAGTTTAGGTAGCTAAGAATGAGTAATTAGGATTTTATGACAAGGTTAGGAGTGCTCATACATCATTAGAGGATTTTAAACTCATTTATGAATAAACAATGTGTAACACAACTCCATGATTTAAGGAATTGGAGAGAGGAAATACTATTCAAGATTCCATGACTAGGAATCTTGAAATTAAAATATGATTTTGAGTTGTAATTAAGCACTTTTAGGTTCTAATCAACTTTAATAAATTATTTTGACTCAAGATTAATTAAGAAAATTAATTAACCTTCGATTAGAGCCTAATATTGCTTAGGTTTGCTTAATCACGCGATTAAGCGTAAAAACACGAAACTAAGGGCAAAACCGTAATTTTGTACTAATTTCACCCGGGACCTCCGGGACCAAAACTAAAGTCACAGTCTACATAAAAACGCCTTTTAAAATCATCTGGAGAAGTTTCGGGTTCATCCGGCACTTGCAAACGGGTGAAACACCATAGGGGCGTTTTGGTCATTTTGACCCGAAAACTCGAAAAACGAGATTTTCGATCCTGGGAAGGTATACAAGCCATCTAATCCCCTTCCAACATTGAGTTTTCCCTTCGAGTACTGCAGAATCGGCTTTCCTCGAATTCCGGGCTAAAAATGACCTCAGGGGCATTTTGGTCATTTTCACTCTAACAGAAAAATCGGGGCGTTACAGAAACCGCCACCTCCTCCACCTTCAACATTCATCTACTCTTCATCCAAACACTCAACCAAGCTCAAACACAAGTCAACAACATCTCCTTCCTTCATTCCTCTTCAAGGCCGAAGCTATACATAAAGTTGCAAGGAGATTTCTTCTTGTTTTCTCTTCAAGATTAGACCTTTCTTCATCTTCAAGAACATACACACTTGGTATGGAGTTGTTTTAAAGTTTTTGGTTTACTCTAAAGTGCTTTGCTTTTAGAAAGGAAATGATGTTTCTCTTGGTTTCTTTTTCGGTTTCTTCCTCCTCCTTTCTTTTCATTTTCGGCCTCAAGGCCTTGAATATGATGGCTTGATGATGAGTGTTCTCTAGAGGTGACTATGTGTTCATCTCTCATGGAACCTCTAAAGCTTGATGCTTTTCTTTCTCTAAAGTTCTAGCTATATTACTTATCTCACTAAAGTTTTCAACTTAAGAAAATAACTCTAAGGATTTCCATAAGCCCAAGGCCTACTCTTGTCAACCTTAAAGTTGGCCAGCACATTCTAGAGCTTTGCTCTAGATAGGGGTTGTGGGTACATAATAAAGAATATGGTGTATTTTCCTTCTCTTTATGGATTTGGTTTTCTTGCTCTTTTTCCTCCTTGAAGTTTGTTTCTTGAGTTTATTTCTTTAAAGCTTGATGATGATGTTCAAAGAACCATGAGATTTCTTTATAACCTTGGTTCTTAGAACTCTAGAGCTTGCTTTATGATGATGAGATCATGATATTGATCCTTTAAAGTCTTTTATGAGCTCTAATGACACATAATAATGGCCTAGCATTCATGTTTAAATTTATGCCTTGCATAGCATATTTATTTTATGCTATCACTAACTCCCAAGAATAAATAAATGAACTTGCATTATCATGTTTAAATTCAAGTTTTGCATTTCATGTTTACTTTTCAAGTCCTCACCTAAACTTAAGATAAAAATGAGTTGCATCTCATATTTATTTTGAGCCCTCACTTTACTTTCTAAGAAAGACAAAATGAAGTGCATAACATGTTTATATTCTTGTTATCACTTAAAATGTTAGAGCTCAAAGACTTGTCCCTTGGTATCTCAAGTAAAGTTAGGAAATAAAGATGTTTTACTCTTTTAATTTCGGCCATGTGAGGATGATGAACTTGGTATGAGTCTCATCTAGTCACAAGTGCCAAGACCTATGTTTTATGATTTTCTAAAGTTTAGTTGATCTTAAGAAATGCTTCAAGTATATTCTTATGACTTAAATCCCTCTCAAACCTATTTTGAAATAGCTACTGCCTTCATATATTTTACGAGGATTTCCAATGAAATAAATTGTTTCCAAGTGAGTTTTAGAAGCTCTAAAAAGGTTCCAAGAGAAACTAGTAATTTATGTGTTTTAGAAATAAAGTTCTATGCATTATATGATGATTATGATTTCAGTCCTGCCTTATGTTTTCCAGCACCTTAAATTATGTTTTGGGTGGTCTATATGTGTTTAAATACCTTACCAATTATATGAAAATTGTTCTAGGCATCTTAGGCATGCTTAGTAACTTTAATAGTTTGAAAATGTGATTTCTAGAACTCCTTAGGAACTGAAATTGTATATTCTGTTCTAGCCTTGATAGAGTTTGTAGAATCATATTATAACATGTTTAGATGGGTGAGAATGACTCATAATTGGTTTAGGTATTAATTATTGCATCATAGAAAAAGTCGATAATGAGAAAGGACCTAAAACATAACTTTTAGAACACCGTAATTCATCAAAATATGCTTACTGCCTATGCTGTCCAGCCATAATTAATTATGTTTTAGGACTTAATAAATTGTGGTAATAAGGTTAATCAATCCCTTAGAGGTATAAGAAAATAATATGGAAGTTTGAGGCTACTCGATTTAGGGGTTGTTATTTTTAAAGGGATGATTTATATGTTCTCTATGAATGATGAATTAATGTGTTGTCTCATGACTTATGTGATGCTATATGATGATAGAATTATCAATTATGTGTTATTGTTCTCTTAGAACCTTAAAGATGCCTATGTTATAATCATATGAGATATGTGACATGTTCGAAATATGTAGCATCTTGTTATAGCATGCTAAGACTTAAGGGGACATAAACTATGAGAAAATTATCCTTCATAACCTTAAAACTATAGGTGGGAGGAGGTGATTCTAGCCCTCTAGCCCATACTTTAAGTCGGGTCCTTAAACTTATCAAAAGGGATAAGACCATGTGCTAGTGACGACTAGTGAGGTATGAGCTCATAACCTAGAGGTTTCTCAAAAGGGAGAACAATTTGGGTGGCCCCATGTGCTAAGTAAATGTCTTAATGTCACCTAAGTAACCAATATAAGATACCATGTACCATGTACCAAGTTCTATGTTTTATGCTTTATGCTCTATGATCTATGTACCATGTACCAAGTTCTATGTTTTATACTCTATGCTCTATGATCTATGTGCCATGTACCATGTCTATATTTACCATGTATGCTAATAAGTTAGTTAGATCTTGCATAGCATAATGAAGTATGATGCATCCATGTAAATACAAGCTATGTGTTAAAAAGAATAGGCCTCGGTAATCAATGTTTTAGAAATTCATAATTGAACTATTACATGCCCACTATTTTATAAGAACCCGAGGTTCCTGGAGACGTAGATGATGTCACCTAGATAGGAGGAAAACCCTACTGAGTTTCTTTAGTAAAGATTCTCACTCCCTCTACCTTTTCTTTCCATGACGTCTTCAGATTCCGATAGCTACCTTCGTCCTGTTCGTTGACATGCCCACGTGGGAGTTGCACTACGATCCGAAGCACGGATTGTATCATTTTGAGGGATGTTGTGTGGTCCGAGTTTTTGTATTTGTTGGACACCCCTTTAGCCATTCAGTGTCGAGCTACCATTTCACCCTTACATCCCCCTATGGAGATGAGATGATTTTTGAGCGAGCACGCCCGTCTTTTGAGCAGAGGCTTCGGACGCCTGCTTCCGGATCGGCCATTCGAGATTTCCCCGACTACATTCCAAGTTCGAGGTTTTCCGAGACGGACCCTTTCGAGGACGAGCCTACACATGTGTATTCCGAGTGTTCAGCCCCCACTCCTGTTCCTATAAAAGAGGGGAGTGAGGAAATAGTCACGCAACCACGGTTGGCACGGAGACAGGCCATGAGCCCTAGACGTGGAGGTCATGTGCGACCATCTGGTGTACCTGTCCCCGAGGTGCTACCACCATGGATTGGATACGTTCCCCTGTTTCCGGGCCACCAGCCGTAGACCACTCTTGGAGTTTTAGTGCACACACGGCTCACTAGTTATGATGACCTTCTTTTGTTGTAAAGGTTGTCTACCTTAGGTGCACCATGTAGGTTTGTGTTCCATGCATTTCGTTTCCAATGTATTTCATTTTCTATGTATTTCTCTTCTATGTATTTGTATTTCGTTCTTATGTATTCCAACTCAACTCACCTCTAGATGGGTAGTTTAAATATATGATATGATGTGTTATGTTTAGTATAGAGCCTTCTTGATGTTTAAATTTCCGCATTCTTTTATATCGCTTATATATGCTATGCGCGGCTCTTACTTTATCGAGGTTTTAGAAAGAAAAATTTGGCTCGTATTTTTAGTATTTTCAAATGCTAAAATGAACTGAAACAAGAAGTAATGACTAATATTTAACATTAGTACGTTCTAGGAGTATTGGGTTAAATATTAGGGTGTTACATTTTAATTTAACTAGAGCTCATACAAGACTTTTAGAAGAACAAAAATAATCTCAACCCAACACTTATCTAGCAAGACAAAGTGAGCTTTAGAGTTCTTGTACCAAGGTTTCAAAGAAACCTCATGTTTTGAACATCATCATCAAGCTCAAGGAAAATGAACTAAGAGATCAAATAAATAACTACATTTCTTGAAACAAAATGTATCTAGAGTAAGCTACACCTTATTCTTTATTTCATGCCCAAGAGCTCCTATCTAGAGTAAACTCTAGAACGTGTTGGCCAACTTTAAGGTTGACAAAGGTAAGCTTTGGGCTTTTTGAAAATCAGGTGACATATTTTCTTAAATCAAAGTTTTTGTAAGCTAACTAGCATTTTTATCAACTTGTAAAAAGAAAGGAAAAGAGAACTGAAAACATAAAGAAATAGGAGAGGAAAACCGAAACCTTAAGGAAAGAAAAAGACAAGGAAAGCTAAAATGCTTCAAGATCAAGAACAAGTTTCAAGCTTTAGAGGTTTCTCAAATGAAAATATTAAGACCATTATTTTGAAACCTCATCATCAAGCTAAATGTTTTACTTCTACAAACAAGCTCTATGATCAAAAAAATAAAAAAGGAGAGAAAAAGAGTTTTGACCAAGAGAATACTAGAACTTTTTCATATCAAATAAAAGAAAGGCTTTTGAAACAAAACCCCTACCAAGTGTGAAGATGAAAACTTGGTTCTTTGAAGTGAGGTTGAGAAGAAAAACTCTTCTCAAGATGATGATGATGCTTCGGGCAAGACAAGGAAAAAGGAAAGGAAAGGTGTTTTGTGTGAGCTTGTGTTTGGGAAAGGATGCTTTGGTGTTTGGATGGTGGTTTAAGGTGTTTGTGTGGTGGTTTAAGGTTGCAATATGGTGACTCAAAAGAGGAGGATGAAGAAGATGAAGATGAAGAGAGCTTCTTTGAAGTTGAGAGAAAAAAAAGAGAATTGCAAGAATGCTTTGGAACTTACACTTAGCAAATGATCTAAAGGTTCTTACAAGTTCATTTGCATGTGTATTTATAAGGAAATGAAACAAATGGAAGTGCATTGAGGGGGAAGGAAATCGTGAGCTTCCTCATGGAACATGAGGTGAGAGATTTGTTCTTTGAAGCATGGTGAGGCGTGGTTGGAGGTATGGTTCAAGGTAAGGTGGAGTATGACTTCAAGTATGGTCTTTGAATGTTCTTTTTAAATTGAAAAGAAACAATTCTTTTGAATGGAGGGGGAGGTATGGCCGGTGGCTTTCTTCAAGGATTAGGGAAGGAATTTTCTTAATTTCATGTGTGTTAGGAGTATGCTTAGGGGTAGATTTGATTAGGCCAAAGATTAAGGATTTGTGACTACGTGTTTAACTAATTAAGTAAGTAATTAGGGCCATGTGGGACTAGATTAGGAGGTGGTCTTGCTAGATTAATGAAGTCAAACCTCATTACCTTAGAATCCAAAGCCAACATGTCTCCTTGATTTAGGGGAATAGGTAAGAGAAAATACTATTCATAGATACCTTTCTTGAAGAATTAAGACTAGAAAAAGGTTTTGAGTTTCCTTAAGCAATGTTAGGTTGTAATTAACTTTAATAAATTCTTTTGACTCTACTCGATTAGAGCCTAATATTGCTTAGGTGTGCTTAATCACATCATTAAGCTCAAAAATACTATTCTAGGGGCAAAATCGTAATTTTGTGTAAACATTGCTTGGGTCTACACAGATCAAAACAAATAAAATCAAGCACATATAATTAACATTCTGAACTCTTGGGAGAGATTCTAGGCTCAAACTACACCAATACCGGCGTAAAACGTTATAGGAGTATTTTGGTCATTTTGAGTCGAAAGTTCGGAAAGCGAGATTTTCATCTCTATAGTCAATCAAAACATATATACTCCCCTTCAAACATTGAGTTGACCCTTCAAGGACTACCAAATCAGCCATCTTCAAATTTCTAGGTAGAAATGACCTCAGGGGCGTTTTGGTCATTTACGCTTAATACAAGAAAAACCGAGGTGTTACAAAGAACGCTTCAAAAAGCACGATTCAATCCCCATTTCTCGTGCACTCTTTTACCAACAAAAGGAAGTCATCATGAGCTCAAAATGACAAGCCACATAGAACTAAGAGATTCAAGAATGCTACCATTATCTTGAAAGATTTAAGACTCCCACTACAACATTTTAGGCCTAAGACAACACTTTTTAAAGGCAATGCTTCTAAACTATTGCATTTAGTCAATACAAAGCAACGCTTTTTCAGATCTAGAGTTTTGGTAATGGATTTTAAGACAATGCTTAGAAAACGTTGCCTTAAAGGAAAAAGGGAACATGTTCAAACTGTTGCCTTATCTTCTAGAAATAGGCAATGATTTTTAATCAATTGGTAATGTTTTGAACCCCTTACCATTTAATTTCTAAAAGAAAACACACTTAAGCCGTTGCCTAAATTAATTGGCACTACTCAAAATGTGTTTTTTGGTTTTCTCACTAAAAATTTATCCTGTTTCTAAAACTAACTTTACCAAAAACATTCAAAATTTTATATGCTGAGTTCTAACCCCCTCTTCCATCAAATCCCTACTTTTTCACGTCTTCCCAATTGATGAAGCTCTGAGTTCACCACTGTTCATCTTGCTTAAGAGGGATAGATATGCGGGCTAACCTTTACATCCCTTGGCAATGCCGCAGCTACCATCATGCATCGCTTCAAACATCTGCCTCCGCCACAACTTTGAAAACCCAATCTCTTTCATCGCTCCGCGGCTTCGCAGCCACCATGAAGAAGGTGCCTTTGCGGCCACCTACCAATGTTCACCTCAACCACCCAATCGTCCTTCGAACACGCCGTGGACACTACCTCGTCCTTTGAGCGTAGGTTTGAGTTAACCATTAACCTTAGCTTCTCGTTCGCTCTGTTTCATTTCTATTCTGTTCAAAGTTGAACAACAATCAGCCATGAGTTTGAAAACATCCAAGGTGATCCCAGCCCAGCCGCTCGCTGGAGCCAGTCATCGATGCAGGCCATTGCTGCCGGAATTTTCCAAATCAACACCACCGTCTCTACTTCCAAATCAAGATGTACGATTATGCTTCTCTCTTTCTTTCTTTTTGATTTTTTTTTCATTCATTTGTTTCTTTTCTTCTTCAATGTTCATCTTCATTTCTATGTTATCACTGTGCAAAGGTTTTTTTTTTTTAATTGTTTTGCGTGATATTATTGGTAGGCACAATACGAGGCAGAGGATATTGCAGCTGGTGAAGGATACTTCTGCTAAGCTCAAATCGTTGGGTGAATCTGATTGTGATGTTGATGCCAATGTATACTTCAATTCTCTTCTTATTCTATTATTATAATATCATTAATTTTTTATTATATGTTTTCTGCTTCACAAGATACGTTGAATTTGATTATTATGCAAAATTTCGAAATTTTTTCATAAAAATTCAAGCCTTGTTGAACTAAACCCTATTAGTGAAATTGCTTAAATTCCTTTTCAGCAAGAAATTTAAAGCCTAAATATGACCCAAAGTTCACTTCTTTTTTGGTGTTCTCTGAATATCTTATACCAAAATTTACTTCACTTTGGAAGATGGGGTGTGCCTAGAGTTTGCTCACATATTTTTTATTTTTCTGCCCAGAGTTATTTCCTATTGTTGTGATAAATTGCTAAAATAGCTATTTGGTTTGGCCAAATTCGAATTTAGAATATTTAAGTTGGTGTGCTTTGTTTGCTTTATCTACTTGTTGAGTGAATGGAGCATAGTTTGAAGTCTTGGTTGAATGGATCATTGAGATGCTAATGTAGGATGCTTATGTTTGACGAATCTATTATTTGAGGTTGATGAATTGAAGCATAATTCAATAATTTTGGTGTTTAAGTGGATCATTGATTCATTGTGATATGTAGAATATGTGTCCCTTTTAATGGTACTGTTATGATTAACTACTGAATAGTTTATTGATAGTTGTTTTGCTGATATATAGTTTTAGATCTCTTTCTGAGTAAATAAAGCATAGTTCTATGTTGTGGTTAAATGAAGCATAGTTCCATGTATGTTTTTTTTTGCTCTTGCCTTTTTTCATCTCTCTGATTGGGTTTTAGTTATATGGATCCTGGCTTTTCCGATTTGTTTGAAATATTTTCCTTTTGGCTTATAGGAAGGGGAAACCATCAGGATTAATAAGAAGCATAAAGCATCTAGTGGAACTGGCATGCTCTCTGCTGCGGGGCTAACAGGTGATAATTTTGGAACACCAAAGCCAAAAGCCTTGAGCCTGGCAACCTGACCGACCGGGGCAGGAAAAATTTTTCTTTGGTTAGGTGCCTTGAATTCTTTGGCCAAATTTTATCAGAAAATTCTTTTGATAAAATGAGTCTTACTTGCTTTAGGATTCATAAAATTTTGCATGAATGATTCTTTTTAGCATTGCATTATGTTCTTCTTGTGATAATAATTAAATTTATGTTTTTAATTTTTATGCAGGAGCTTATTTTGTCTAAATTCTTATTCTACTACACGTAGAACGCATTTCTTTGAAATTTGATTCTGCATTATAGGTTGGCATTTTAACTTCCTTTTCTTACCTTTTGCTTTGTAATTATTGTATCACAATCATTTTACTATATTTCTCTTGGTGATTTTTGTTTTCTTACTGTGGATATAAACTAAACATGGCTCTAGTGGCAACACCCATATTGTAAAGAGGTCTCCAGATTAAGATATTGTCGGTGTATCACTTGAATAATAAAAAAAAAAAAGAGGTACAAGTCCTTAGCATGTGAACTTAATATCTAGAAATCGCTTCCATTCTATTCTGTAATGAAATTAGTTATTCCAACTTATTCATATGCTATTGTATTATCAGGAATTTATCATTAAGAAAAGCATAAAAGGAAGAACAGAAAAGAGCAAGGGAAAAGGTTCTCCAAAAGCTAAAACAAAATAAGGTATAGAACTAACTTTCTGGATATTGACCATAATGGTTTGGATCACACCTTTTGATCTTTTGTATTGTGTTTGACAAACTTCTTTCTCATAGTTATTTGAAGTCTTTGACACAGGGCCTGAATGGTATTTGTACTATATCAATCTGTGGAAGCTAAAGTACCTTCCATTTTGTTAATTTTAAATACTGATGCAGAATTCTATCTGTCTACTTCAACATGTGAATATTCTGAATTCTATCTATCTACTTCAACATGTGAATGTAGTGCATGTTTGTGTTCGTGTTTATGTTTTTTTTTTTTCCATATGAATGGTTTTTTTTTAGGCCTATGCTCCTTCAAATCTAAACTGGTTCATGGAATTATTTTTGGGGAATTCTTGTTTGTGTGATTGGCTAACAAGTAGACCCTAAATTGCTCTTTCTTTATTTTCTTTTGATATCTGAAATCAAAAAATGGTGTAAGTCACTATCTTTTTTTTTTAGCTTCGTTAGTGGAATTATAGCTGAATTTATTTACATTCCTTGTATGTGTGTGTACGTATGTGAATTTAATATGATATAATTGGATAACACGAAGGAAAAATGGAAGCTTGTTTAATACCTGTTAGCAACAGCAATGTAAGGTTAATTGGGACTGTACTTCACAGTTATTATTACATTGTAGGCTATGTTTGAAGGGATTCTGGTTGATATAGCATTTGCTACCTTCTTCTTGAGCAAATTGAAACAAAAGTAAGACTCAAGGAGTCTTTTGCTCTCCTTTAGGTAGTTTGCTCCTTTTTGAATTTTGATTGTTTAGTTACTCAAATTGGTAAGTTTTGTTAACATATGTTGTTTTTCTTTTTCTTTTTTCACTCATGACAACAGAAGTCCTCAAAATGTTTTTTTTTTTGGAGGGGGGGTTGCTAATAGAAATGGAGAGTGTGGTAGGAGTTTCACTTCTGAGTAGGAGAAACTCCAATGCCAAGTGTGGTTTCAGTTTGTTCTTAATTTTCTTGCCAATACTATCAAATAGTAATGAAGTTGCAAACATACTCTGTTCACTAAGGCATTGTAGAAGCAAAGATTAATAGCTTTAGTTCAAAAGAACGACCTGCTGATATCATGAATTATGATAGTTCAACTCTTTGTCAAGGTTGTTTTTGCGAGTTCAAGCTCATCAATAGTTTATTCCATGGTGTGTTCTAGAATCTTTAACAACTCTGTACATGTTTAAGGAGCGTAGTTAGCTATTTGAATGGCTATGAAAACTGAAATAATTGGAAGGACAGAATTGCATGTGTAGTCGTGTGATGTTTTAAGACATCTTTTTTTCTTTATTTATCTTTTGTTCTCTTTTAAATTGAATGTCAAAGTTCCTTCTAATTACTGATTGTGCTTTTTTTTGTTTCAGATTTTGAATGGTTTTAGATGTTAAATTATAAATATTTTTATTTTATAACTGGGTAGAATGTGTAAATGTCTAATTCTATCTATAAACAGGATTATATTATCAAGGGTATCCAAATTGTCCATTGTTTTCTTGTGTGAAGTGTGGGTAACATTTCCATCTTTTGTCCTATGTAGGGCAACGATTTTTAGTTGGTGGCTAAAGTATAAGAAAAGGCAACGTTTTTAATCAGTTGCCTAAAATATTAGAAAAGGTAATGCTTTTTAAAAGTTGCCTAAATAATAAGAAAAAGCAATGGGCTAAACCGTTGCCTTTAAGGAGAGAAAACCGTTGCCTTTAAAAGTTGGAATAAAATGCAACACATTTAGGGTGCAAAAACTGTTGCCTTTGATTGGTAACAAAAGCGTTGCCTTTGATTCAACAAAGGCAACGCTCTTTTTCAGGGACCGTTGCCTTAGAGAAAAGGTAACGCCAGTATAAGCAACCCCTTGGAAAACGTTGCCTTTGCTCGGAAAGTGTTGCTGTTGAGAAAAGGCAACGTTTTTTCTATGTTTAGGCAATGCTTTTGAAACATTGCCTTTGAACTTTTTTCTTGTAGTGTCCTGACTGTGTAAAGAAAAGAACATACCTCTAATGCCTAAGGTGAAAATGGAGATTGTTATAAGCTGCCACACCTACATATTGCGGATAAGGAACTAGCCAAAAGATTAGATATCGAGGTATTTCTAATATCCCTGTAATACTAGTGATATTTGTCTTGTTTAGAAAGTCATATTTAGCACTATAAATCCATGCCTCTCGTTGATAAACTTGTTTAAAATCGAATTCAAAAATTGTTTTCGTTGCTGCATCACTTTCCAAAAACTTTGCATAAGCATTCATACATAAAATTTTTAGGTATTCTCCTCTCCATAGCTCTGATCTAAAAATCGCATAGAGATATCCTTTTGGAAGACAAGCTTATTGCTCAAAATCAGAAGAGTTGATCAACTGCTTAGGAAATAAAAGAAATAGTAACACAAGAAAAAAGGAAGTTCAGAAGTCTGGGAACATTTAGTGTTATGAAAGTCAAAGTGTAAAGATGACATGAGAATCTGAACATCATAACATTTCAAGGGATCAAAAAGTGGGAAGTGAAGCTCAGAAATTAAGCCTTTCATAAAGTAAATCTAAAGAGTCAGAAATCACTCACGTTGATTAAAGATAAAAAGGTGGGAATATTCCCTGGAGCCACATTGTCTCTCTCTCTCTCCTCCACGATTGTATCATCTCAGTCAGTCACATCATAATCAGTTACCTTCATCTTCCTTTACATGTTTCCTCTATTGTTTCATATCTCACTGAAACTGTTTATCACCTCCTAAAACTTCTCACTTCATCCTAAACTGATTGCCATCTTTTTTTTCTCAAATCTTTCTGAGACTTAATCTTTCTTCATCTTTCTTTCATACAAAATGGCAGAAAGCAAGAGATTTGATCATTCTACTGAAGAATAAGCTTCTTTCCATATGTATGATGATCCACATATGCAGGATCATTATGAAAACAACTCCGCTTCTAGAAAATGGTTCCGAGGAAGACCTTGCGCAAAAACCTAAATATCAATTCTTGATAAAGTATTCTCATTTCAAAAATGGGAAGAATATCTGGAGAAAAATGAACAAGTATATCCAAGGATAGTTACTGCCTTCTATTCTTAGCTAGAAGGAAACTAAGCATCATCCTTGAATACTATAATAAAGGACTATGTCATCAAGACCACTCCTTCAGGACTTTCCAAAATCATTAAAGCACCCAACTATGGACTCATCTACAGTTCCACTCCTGTCTGGGCTCATTCTCTAGGAATCAATGAAGGAAATATTTCAAGGTATCTAACTGATTCCATTCTTCACAAGCCAAATAAAATATCCACTACCATGCTAAGTGTTAGGGCTAGAAAAGTATATACAGTAGTGCAATTCTCTATCCTGCTTCGTATAGGAAGCACAAATGCACTAGTAGGCATGGATTACATGCTCTTGTATTGCCTAATGTGTAACGCCTCGATTTTCTATTAGAGTGAAAATGACCAAAATGCCCCTGAGGTCATTTTTGGCCCGGAATTCGAGGAAAGCTGGTCCGGCAATACTCAAAGGGCAAACTCAATGTTGGAAAGGGATTAGATGACTTGTGTTTATTTCCGGGATCGAAAATCTCGTTTTTCGAGTTTTCAGGTCAAAATGACCAAAACACCCCTGCGGTGTTTTACCCGTTTGCAAGTGCCGGATGGACCCGAAACTTCTCCAGATGGTTTTAAAAGGCGTTTTTTATGTAGACTATGACTTTAGTTTTGGTCCCAGAGGTCCCAGGCGAAATTAATGCAAAATTACGGTTTTGCCCCTAGCTTTGTGTTTTTGCGCTTAATCGCGTGATTAAGCAAACCTAAGCAATATTAGGCTCTAATCGAAGGTTAATTAATTTCTATAATTAATCTTGGGTCAAAATAATTTATTAAAGTTGATTAGAACCTAAAAGTGCTTAATTACAACTTAAAATCCTATTTTAATTTCAAGACTCCTAGTCATGGAATCTTGAATAGTGTTTTCTCTTTCCATTTCCTTAAATCATGTAATTGTGTTACACATTGTTTATTCACATATGAGTTTTTTAATTCTCTAATGATGTATGAGCACTCCTAATCTTGTCATAAAATTCCTAATACTCATACTTAGCTACCTAAACTTAAGCTTAATTACTCCTAACTTTGTACCTAAGCTAACCTACACTTAATCCTAGCATTAGCACACAATTAGATGATCAAACCTCACCCCCCATGCTGTCTGAAAAATGGCCGAAGCCATGCCCTCCCATATGCATCACATGTGTAAATTTTTCACACACAAAGAGCCATGCTTTGACCTTACATAAACCATACTTTGAGTCATACAAACCATGCTTTCATCCATGCTTCCAAGGACAACATCTAGAAGCCTTTCTCTTCCCCATTTTTCTGGTCAGTTTTGCGCCAGCTTCCTCCCACATTTTCATGAATTATTTCATTTCAAAACTTGAAGAAAAATCACCTCAAATCACCATACTTGTCATACCTTGTCATATTTTCAATCAAGCATGCTTTTCCTAATGAATAACCAAGTGAAATAAATCAATTCCTCCATTTATTTGTGGCTGAAAAACTTCCACCCATGTCTCACTTCTAGAAGCCTAATTTCTTTCGAAATTAAAAGAAAAGCTCACTCAAAAACCCATGCTTGAACCTATGCTTTGTATCATACACTCCATACTTCAAACCATGCTTGTATGACACCTTGTAAGAGATATTTTCTCTTCCTTTTCCCTCCAATAGCTACGGTTACCCCTCCCCCTCCATGAGACTTCAATTGTTTTCATTTTCTATAAATACCTAAGCTTTAGGACTTGTGAGAACCTTTAGTTCATTTTCTCTTTCTTTTTTCTCTCAAGTTTCAAGAGAGTTCTTCCATTCTTTTTATCTTCATCTTCTTCATCTCTTCATCACATAATCATCCCATAACCTTGAAACACCACCCCATAGCCTTGAACTATCATCAAACCTCTCAAACACCACACCTCAAACACAACCTCTGTAACGCCCCGATTTTTCTGTCAGAGTGAAAATGACCAAAATGCCCCTGAGGTCATTTTCACTGACCGAGGAAAGCCGGTTCGGCAAGATACTCAAGGGCAAACTCAATGTTGGAAGGGGATTAGATAACTTGTGTACCTTCCCGGATCGAAAATCTCGCTGAAGTTTTCGGTCAAAATGACCAAAACGCCCCTGCAGTGTTTTACCCGTTTGCAAGTGCCGGATGAACCCGAAACTTCTCCAGATGGTTTTAAAAGACGTTTTTATGTATTCTATGACCTCAGTTTTAATTTTTGAAGTCCCAGGCAAAATCAGTACAAAATTACGGTTTTGCCCCTAGATTCGTATTTTTACGCTTAATCGCGTGATTAAGCAAACCTAAGCAATATTAGGCTCTAATCGAAGGTTAATTAATTTCCTTAATTAATCTTGAGTCAAAATAATTTATTAAAGTTGATTAGAACCAAAAAGTACTTAATTACAACCTAAAATCATATTTTAATTTCAAGACACCTAGTCATAGAATTTTGAATAGTGTTTTCTCTTTCCAATTCCTTAAATCATGGAATTGTGTTACACATTGTTTATTCATAAATGAGTTTAAAATTGTCTAATGATGTATGAGCACTCCTAAACTTGTCATAAACTCCCTAAATCACATTCTTAGTTACCTAAACTTAAGCTTAATCATTCCTAACCTTGTACCTAAGCTAATACACATCTAAACCTACAATTAACACCCAATTAAATGGTCAAAACTCACCCCCACTCTGCTGTCCAGCCTTGGCCGAAGCTGCCCATCCCCATTATGCATCACATGTTCAATTTTTCAACACTCGAAGGCCATACCTCAAGTCACATACACTATACCTTGTCATAACTTTCAATCAAGCTTGAATTTCCACATGAATAAATAATTAAAACAACCCATTTTTCCCATTTATTTGTGGCTGGAAAAGTTCCAGCCATGTCAAGTTTCTAGAAGCCTAATTTCATAAAAATTTGATAGGAAATTAACTCACATCAAGCCATACTTTGTAGCATAGCTTCCATACTTCAAACCATGCTTGAATGACCTTGTGTAAGAGATATTTTCTCTTCCTTTTCCCTCCAAACCACACGGCCACTCCCTCCCATTGTGAGCTCCATGGTTTTGTTTTTCTATAAATAGGATGCTTGTGATAGCCTTGTTGCACCTTGAAGCATTTGCTAAGTTTAGAATTCTAGAGTTGTCTTGCTAGTTCTTTTCTTTTCTCTCAAAGTTCCAAGAGAGTTCTTCCTTTCTTTTCATCTTCATCTTCATCCTCTCTTCATCTCATCATCATCTCTCAACCTTGAAACACCACCCCATAGCCTTGAACCATCATCAAACCTCTCAAACACCACACCTCAAACACAACCTCACTTGAAACACAACTCTAACCTTCTCATCCTCCCTTGGCCGAAGCTATCTTGCCTCTTGGAGGAGCTCATCATCTCATTTTCCCTTTCAAAAGTTCAAAGATTTCATCTTCACTCTAGGTATGAGTGTTTTTCTAAACTTTGTTTCTTGAAAAATGAGTTTCTCTAGCTTTCTCTTGGATTTCTTTTGAAACTTTTCCTTGGTTCTTTGTTTTCCTTTCATTTCGGCCATGAGGCCTTGATTATGAGCATGATAGCTTGATGATGAGAGTTTCTAGATGATGACCTTGTGTTCATCTCAAAGAAACCTCTAAAGCTTGAGTTTTCCTTTTCTTATAACTTTATCTATATGATATCTAGCTCACATGGTTTTTCAACTTAAGAAAATTAATCTAAGGATTTCTAAAAGCCCAAGCCTACCCTTGTCAACCTTAAAGTTGGCCGGCACGTTCTAGAGATTTTTCTCTAGATAGGGGTTTTGGGTATTTAATAAAGAACTTGACTTAGTTTCACTTTCTTTTTCTTTTGTAGGACTTTCGGTTTTGGTATTTTGATTTTTGAGATATTGTATTGGGTTGTTATCTTGTTAAAGTCTTCAACGAGCTCTAGTTAACCATAAAATGAATCTTGCATCATGTTTATTTTATGCTTTGCATATCATGTTTACTTCCTTGCTATCACTAAATACCAAGATAATGAATGAACTTGCATTATCATGTTTATATTTCAAGCTATGCATTATCATGTTTATATTTCAAGTTCTCACTAAATATCAAAGATAATAGTATGTTGCACCTCATATTTATTTTATGCTATCACTTTACTTTCTAATGGAACCTAAAATGAGTGCATAAGAATGTTTACTTTTATGTTATCACTTACATGAACCTAGAGCTCAAAGACTTGCCCATTGTTGTCTCAAACAAAGGTTTAAAAATATTTATTTCCTTTGGTTCATATTTCGGCCCTAAGGGGTCTTGGTGTTTCTAAGTATTGAAAACTATGTTTTATACTTTTTCCAAGCTTTTATGAGTTTAAGGAATGCATAGAACTAAGTTTTATGAATTTAGGGCCTCTTGAAACAAGTTTGATTTAGCTACTGCCCTCATAAATATTTTGATGATTTTAGATGTTAAAAATGTTTATAAATGAGTTTTGAAAGTTTTAAAAAGGTTCCAAGAGAAACTAGTATGTTATGTGCTTTAGAAAATGTGTTTGATGCCTTTAAATGGAGATGTTTGTTTCGGTTCTGCCTTGCCATGTTTAGCCACTGTATGAGCTGTGTTAATGATGACAATATGCTTATGTTTAAGTATAATTAATGTTAAGACTCATATGTGATAGATAAGAGAAGTTAGAAACTAGAAAAAAAATTAATTTGAGAGTTCTAGATCCTTTAATGTTTGAATTTTCTGGATTCTGTCCAGCAAGGTTTAGTAATGCTAATCATGGATTTAAATTAGTTTAAATGTGTAGGAATGACTCATAAATGGTTTAGGACTTGATCTTGATGCCTTAGGAGCAAACCGGACTTAGAAAGGGTCATTGTTGTGACTCCTAGGTACCCGTAAAGTTGGGATTATGACTTATGCATTCTTGAGGTTTAGAGATGTTCTTGATCATAGTGTGAGGTGAGAAATACTTAGTTAAGACCTTATAAGTTCCCGAGAGATTAGGTTTGATGATTTATAACTTAGAATGTGACCTAGGGACCTTAAGGGTCAATGCATAAGACACTAAAAAGTTGTTAATGCTATGATGTGTTGTTTGATGAAATGATATGATGAGATGTGCTTGATGCATGAGAAAATGATTGATGAAATGTTAAAATTTATCATGGCATGAGATTTCATGAGAACATGATGTGTGGATTAGCTTGTGGCAGTTTGAAGGAAATTCGGTTTAATAGTCAAGTTATGCCGAATTTCCGTCAAACCTTAAAGGGTTGAAAGAAATGATTTGAGTACCATATGAGTTGAAAACCCTGGGTGACACCGGTTCTGCCGAGCACCCCCAGGAGATGTTTATGTGACAAAGCACTGAGACGCGCTTCCCCCGAGGAGGTGCCGGTTCGGCCGAGTACCCCCGGGAGGAGACAAATCCGTGAGGGTATGAGTAGATGCAGCCTACCAAAGCGGACAAATTGCGAGGCCATGTGTGGCTTGCAAAGCGTTTCAAAGAGGGTAATCCCAGAGAGAGATGATCCCTGCCCCCTACCCGTACTTGCGAGTTGGGATTATTATTTATGTTTTGCTTATTCAAGATAATAAGCAAGAGCTAGTGACGACTAGTTAAGGTATGAGCTCATAACCTAGTTATTATTTTTAGGGTGGCCTATATGCTAAAGTACCATGATTGATGTCACGAAGTTGAGGAATGATTCACTTCAAAGTTATATGCCCTCATGCCACATGATTTATGTTTATGTGCCTTGCTGTGTTGTCTTATATGCTCAAGTATTAACATGCATCCATGATATAACATGTTGCATTCATAACATCAAGATGCATGCTAAAAGGAATGGACCTTGGATAATTAGTTTGGAAAACCCTAAATTGAACCTTATATGCATGATCACTGTTTTATAATTAAACCCAAGGTTCCTGAGGATGTGTACGATGTAACCCTAGGATAGGAGACTCCTACTGAGATTTCTTTAGCAAGATTTCTCACTCCTCTCTTTCTTTCCTTCCGTCACATCTTCAGAGAGCGATGGCGACATTTGTGCTTTTCATTGACACGCCAGTACGACCCGGACCACCGTTCATATAACTTTGAGGGTCGATGTGCCGTTCGGGTTTTTGTGTACATGGGACGACCTTTCGCTTATCCAGTTTCGAGCTACCAGTTCACTCCTACCACGCCTTTTGGTAGTGACGACATGATCTTCGAGCGCACCCGCCAGCGTGAGGAGCGCTATGACGCGTCTGCACTCTCCGCCTCCGCCGTCCGAGATTTCCGAGTACGCACTGCTCGAGGAGATCCGAGACTGACCCATCCGAGGATTGGCCGACGCATGTTCTTTTGGAGGGTTCAGCCCCTTTTCCCCGATCCCAACGTATGGGGAGTGAGGAGACTGAGGTGCAGCCGCGCCTGGTGAGGAGAGTCGAGATGCGTCCGCATCAAGGAGCCCACGTTCAGCCACCTCGTGTGCCTTCCACGTTGCATTGGCCCACACAGGAGGAGATAGAGCATTTCCCCGGTTACCTGCCTCCATCACCCAAGGACCACCGACGTCACTAGTTCCCGATGGAGAGCCTTACGAGTACTCGAGCTTTTATGAGAATCTTCCCCTTCGATTGTACCTTTTGGGAGGGGTGTGTAGTTTGTACTCATAGCCTAGTAGGAGGGTAGCGTTTTGGGTTTTTCTATTTTCTTGTTGAACCATGTACTTTGCTATCTGTTGTATTTCCTTTTCCGTTGTATTTCAAGCTCTGCCCGTTTCTATAAGGGTATGACTAGTTATGTACCTTAACTACTTTATTATTAATGAAATGTTTCTGTTGTCTTCGTGATCTATGATCTTCTGATGTATGTTTTATTTTACATGGTTGTTTATGATTGTTACACGTGTTTTATGTTTCTATCGTTTGGCTAGTTAAGTTCGTGGCTCTCACTTTGTTTATGTTTTAAAAAGAAAAAAATTTACCTGTAATTTTCGCTAACTATTTTATTAACAGATGAGACTAAGAAGTAATAGCCTAATGTTTAACCTAATGTGTTCTAGAGAGTTGGGTTAAAAGTTAGGGTGTTACAACCTCACTTGAAACACAACTCCAACCTCCTTGTTCTTCCTTGGCCGAAACCATCAAGCCCCTAGGAGGAGCTCATCATCTTGTTTTCCTTTTCAAAGAGTTCAAGTTTTTATCTTCACTCTAGGTAGGAGTGTTTTCTAAACTTTGTTTTCTTGAAAATGAGTTCTTTCTAGTTCTCTCTTGGATTTTCTTTTTGGAACTTCCTTTGTTGTTCTTTCTTTGAGATTTCGGCCATGAGGCATTGATGAGCACATGATAGCTCAATGATGAGGACTCCTAGATGATGACTATGTGTTCATCTCAAAGGAACCTCTAGAGCTTGAGGTTTTACTTCCTTGAGTTTCAACTTCATTTTCTAACTCAAACATGATTTTTACTCAAGAACACCTTTTCTTTTCTTGCTATTTTGGAGTTCGGTTTCTTGTTTCCTTTTCTTTAACATTTCGGTTTTCCATTTCCATTTTGATCTTTGAGGTTTTATTTGTTTAGAAAGTTTGTTTTCTTTGAGCTTGATGATGATGTTCAAGAACCTCATAGTTCCTTTGAGAACTTGGTTCAAGAACTCTAGAGCTCTCTTTGTAATGAGATATATGTTGGGTTGTTATTTTGTTAAAGTCTTGGATGAGCTCTAGCTAACCATAAAATGAACCTTGCATCATGTTTATTTTATGCTTTGCACATCATGTTTACTTCCTTTGCTATCACTAAGTACCAAGATAACAAAGGAACTTGCATTATCATGTTTATATTTCAAGCTTTGCATTATCATGTTTATATTTCAAGTCCTCACTTAAATCTTAAAGATAATAAGGATGTGCATCTCATATTTATTTTATGCTCTCACTTTACTTTCTAATGAAAGCTAAAACAAGTGCATAAGCATGTTTATCTTCATGTCATCACTTAAATGAACCTAGAGTTCAAAGACTTGCCCATTGTTGTCTCAAACAAAGATCTAAAAATATTTATTTCCTTTGGTTCATATTTCGGCCCTAAGAGGTTTTGATGTTTCTAAGTATTGAAAACTATGTTTTATAAATTTTCTAAGCTTTTATGAGTACAAGGAATATGTAGAACTAAGTTTTATGAATTTAGGACCTCTTGAGACAAGTTTTATTTAGCTACTGCCCTCTCAAGTATTTGGATGATTTTGGATGTTAAAAATGTTTATAAATGAGTTTTGAAAGTTTTAAAAAGGTTCCAAGAGAAACTAGTATTTTATGTGCTTTAGAAATTGTGTTTTATGCCTTTATGGAGAATGGTTGTTTCGGTTCTGCCTTGCTATTATTTGCCACTGTATGAACTGTTTTAATGGTGATAATATGCCTATGTTTAAGTATAATTAATGGTAAAGCTCATATGTGAAAAATAAGAGAAGTTAGAAACTAGAAAAGAATTCATTTGAGAGTTTTAGATCTCCTAATGTTTGATTTTTCTGGATTCTGTCCAGCAAGGTTTATTAATAATAATCATGGTCCTAAATTAGTTTAAATGTGTAGGAATGATTCATAATTGGTTTGGGACTTGATCCTGATGCCTTAGGAACAAACTGGACTTAGAAAGGGTCATTGTTGTGACTTCTAGGTACCCGTAAAGTTAGGATTATGAATTCTGCATCCTTGAGGTTTAGAGATGTTCTTGACCATAGTGTGAGGCGAGAAATACTTAGTTATAACCTTATAAGTTCCCGAGAGATTAGGTTTGATGATTTACAACTTAGAATGTGAGTTAAGGACCTTAAGGGTCAATGCATAAGACACTAAGGAAGTTGTTAATGCTATGTTATATGATGCAATGATATGATGAGATGTGCTTGATGCATAAGAAAATGATTGATGAAAATGTTAAGGTTTATCATAGCATGAGATTTCATGAGAACATGTTGTGTGAATTAGCTTGTGGCAGTTTGAAGGAAATTCGGTTTAACAAATTATGTCAGCCGAATTTTCATCAAACCTTAAAGGGTTAAAAGAAATGTTTATGAGTACCATATGAGTTGCAAACCCTGGGTGACATCGGTTCGGCCGAGCACCCCCAGGAGATTTTTATGTGACAAAGCACTGAGATGCGCTTGCCTAGGTGACACCGGTTTGGCCGAGCACCCCGAGAGGAGACAAATCCGTGAGGGTATGAGTAGATGCAGCCTACCAAAGCAGACAAATTACTATGGCTTAATGCCCACAAAGCGTTTCAAAGAGGGCATATCCTAAGAGAGGTGATCCCTGCCCTCTACCCGCATTTCATGAAGTCGGGATTATTTTATTATGTTTCGCTTATTCAGATAATATGCAAGAGCTAGTGACGACTAGCTGAGGTATGAGCTCATAACCTAGTTATTTTTAGGGTGGCTTATTATGCTAAAGTACCATGATTGATGTCATGAAGTTGAGGAATGATCCAATTGAAAGTTATATGCCCTTATGCCACATGGTTTATGTTTATGTGCTTTGATGTGTTGTTTTTATATGCTCTAGCATTGACATGCATCCATGATATAATATGTTGCACTCATAACATCAAAATGCATGCTAAAAGGAATGGACCTTGGATAATTAGTTTTGAAAACTCTAAATTGAACCTTATATGCATGATCACTGTTTTATAATTAAACCCAAGGTTCCTGAGGATGTGTATGATGTAACCTTAGGATAAGAGACTCCTACTGAGATTCTTTAGCAAGAATTCTCACTCCTCTCTCTTCTCTCTTCCGTCACATCTTCAGAAAGCGATGGCGACGTTCGTGGTCTTCATTGACACACCAGTTTGGGAGGTGCACTACGACCTGGACCACCGTTCGTATCATTTTGAGGGTCGTTGTGCCATCCGTGTTTTTGTGTACATGGGACGACCCTTCGCTTATTCGGTATCGAGCTACCAGTTCACTCCTACTGCACCTTTTGGTAGTGACGACATGATCTTCAAGCGCACTGGCCAGCGTGATGAGCAGCTGCGCCGCGCCCGCACCTCTGCCTCAACTGTTCGTGACTACCCGGAGTATGTACCTCGCTCGAGGAGGTCCGAGACTGATCCATCCAAGGATTCGCCGATGCATGTCCCTTCGGAGGGCTCTGCTCCCTTCCCCAGTTCCGACGTGAGAGGAGCGAGGAGACCGTGAGGTAGTCGCGCTTGGCAAGGAGAACCAAGATGCGCCCGCGTCGAGAAGCTCACATTCAACCGCCACGAGTTCCCTTCACACTCCATTGCCACTCAAGAGGAGATAGAGCGTTTCCCTGGTTACCTGCCTCCATCATCTGAGGATCCCCATCGTCACTAGACTCCGATGGAGAGCTTTGCGAGTACCCTAGCTTTTATGGAGATCTTCCCTTCGGCAGTACCTTTTGGGAGGGGTTGTAGATTGTATTCGTAGCTTAGTAGGAGGGTAGCATTTTGGGTTTATCTTCTTAACGTACCATGTATCTTGTATTTTTCTTGTTTCTGTTATGTGTTATTCCTGCTGTATTACAAGCTCTGCCCGTCTCCATGAGGGTACGACTACTTATGTACCTTAATTATGATATTAATGAAATGCTTCCTTTGTTATCATGATTATTGTTCCTTGGTTATACGCCTTACTTCATGATTTTAATGATTGACACGCATGCTTTATATTCCTGTTGGTCGATTAGTTAAGCTCGCGACTCTCAGTTTGTTTTATGTTTTCAAAAAGAAAAATTTGCCCGTAATTTCCGCTAAGTAATTTAAGAAAGTGATGAGACTAAGAAGTAATAACCTAATGATTAGCCTAATATGTTCTAGTTAGGTTAAAAATTAGGGTGTTACATAATGGAAAAGAGGAAGGTGAATTTGCCACTACTTATCCTGGACTATATGATGAGTGCTACCACAAAAGAAAAGTGGAGAATTTCTAGTGTTCCATATGGCATGCTTCTAACAATGCTTTTTTAGAAGATGGGTCTTCCACTTATCGCGAAGAAGTATGCATATTTGGAAGGAAATATATTCACACCCTCATCATTTTGAGCCTTAAGTGTAACGCCCCGATTTTTCTGTTAGAGTGAAAATGACCAAAATGCCCCTGAGGTCATTTTCAGCCCGGAATTCGAGCAAATCCGGTTCGGCAGTACTCGAAGGGCAAACTCAATGTTGGAAGGGGATTAGATAACTTGTGTACGTTCCCGGGATCGAAAATCTCGTTTTTCGAGTTTTCGGGTCAAAATGACCAAAACGCCCCTGCAGTGTTTTACCCGTTTGCAAGTACCGGATGAACCCGAAACTTCTCTAGATGGTTTTAAAAGTCGTTTTTATGTATTCTATGACCTCAGTTTTAATTTTTGAAGTCCCGGGCAAAATTAGTGCAAAATTACGATTTTGCCCCTAGTTTCGTATTTTTACGCTTAATCGCGTGATTAAGCAAACCTAAGCAATATTAGGCTCTAATCGAAGGATAATTAATTTCCTTAATTAATCTTGAGTCAAAATAATTTATTAAAGTTGATTAGAACCAAAAAGTGCATAATTACAACCTAAAATCATATTTTAATTTCAAGACACCTAGTCATAGAATCTTAAATAGTATTTTCTCTTTCCAATTCCTTAAATCATGGAATTGTGTTACACATTGTTTATTCATAAATGAGTTTAAAATTCTCTAATGATGTATGAGCACTCCTAAACTTGTCATAAACTCCCTAAATCACATTCTTAGTTACCTAAACTTAAGCTTAATCATTCCTAACCTTGTACCTAAGCTAATACACATTTAAACCTACCATTAACACACAATTAAATGGTCAAAACTCACCCCCACTCTGCTGTCCAGCCTTGGCCAAAGCTGTCCCTCCCCATGATGCATCACATGTTCAATTTTTCAACACTCCAAGGCCATACCTCAAGTCACATACACTATGCCTTGTCATAACTTTTAATCAAGCTTGAATTTCCACATGAATAAATAATTAAAACAACCTATTTTCCCCATTTATTTGTGGCTGGAAAAGTTCCAGCCATGTCAAGTTTCTAGAAGCCTAATTTCATAAAAATTTGATAGGAAATTAACTCACATCAAGCCATACTTTGTAGCATAGCTTCCATACTTCAAACTATGCTTCTATGACACAATCAAAGAGATATTTTCCTCTCCCTTTGTCCTTCAATGCTACGGCCAGCACCCTCCCTTTGATGAGCTCCATGGTTTTGTTTTTCTATAAATAGGATGCTTGTGATAGCCTTGTTGCACCTTGAAGCATTTGCTAAGTTTAGAGTTTTAGAGTTGTCTTACTAGTTCTTTCTTTTTCTCTCAAAGTTTCAAGAGTGTTCTTCCTTTCTTTTCATCTTTATCTTCTTCATCTCTTCATCTCATCATCATCTCTTAACCATCAAACACCACCCCAAAGCCTTGAACCATCATCAAACCTCTCAAACACCACACCTCAAACACAACTTCACTTGAAACACATTTCCTTCCTTTTTCTTTCATCAAGGCCGAATCATCATCACCATCCTAGGAGGTGTTGCTCATCTCATTTCCATCTTCAAGTCCATGCTTTTACCTTCATCACAAGGTAGGGATTTGTTTTCAAACTTTGTTTTGCTCAAGAAAGTGTTTTTCTCTAGTTTCCTCTTGGATTCTTTTTGAACCTTCCTTTGTTTTTCCTTTTCTTTTCATTTCGGCCTCTAGGCCCTATTATGAGCATGATAGCTTGATGGTGAGAGTTTCTAGATGATGACATTGTGTTCATCTAAAAGAAACCTCTAAAGCTTGAGTTTTCCTTTTCTTGTAACTTCATCTATATGATATCTAGCTCACATGGATTTCAACTTAAGAAAATTAATCTAAAGATTTCTAAAAGCCCAAGCCTACCCTTGTCAACCTTAAAGTTGGCCGGTACGTTCTAGAGATTTTTCTCTAGATAGGGGTTTTGGGTATTTAATAAAGAACTTGACTTAGTTTCATTTTCTTTTCTTTTGTGAGACTTTCAGTTTTGATGTTTTGATCTTTGAGATATTGTAATGGGCTGTTATCTTGTTAAAGTCTTGAATGAGCTCTAGTTAATCATAAAAAAAACCTTGCATCATGTTTACTTTATGCTTTGCATATCATGTTTACTTCCTTGCTATCACTAAATACCAAGATAATGAATGAACTTGCATTATCATGTTTATATTTCAAGCTATGCATTATCATGTTTATATTTCAAGTTCTCACTTAATACCAAGATAATAATGAGTTGCATTCATATTTACTTTGTGCTATCACTTTACTTTCTAATGGAATCTAAAATAAGTGCATAAGCATGTTTATTTTTATGTCATCACCTAAATGAACCTAGAGCTCAAAGACTTGCCCATTGTTGTCTCAACAAAGGTCTAACAATAGGTATTTTCCTTGGTTCATATTTCGGCCCCAAGAGGTCTTGAAGTTTCTAAGTATTTGAGACTATGTTTTATAATTTTTCCAAGCTTACATGAGTTTAAGGAATGCATTGAACTAAGTTTTAAGAATTAAGGATCTCTGGAGCTAAAGATAAATTGGTCACTGCCCTCTTAAATACTCTTATGATTTTAGATGTTAAAATTGTTTATAAATGAGCTTTGAAAGTTTTAAAAGAGTTCCAAGAGAAACTAGTATTTTATAAGCTTTAGAAATTATGTTTTATGCCTTTTATGGAGAAGTATGTTTTCAATTCTTCCTTGCTCTTTAATGCCACTGTATGTGCTGTTTTGATGATGATAATGTGCCTATGTTTGAGTAAAAATAATGTTAAGACTCATGTGAAAGATAGGATAAGTTAGGAACTATAAAAGAATTAATTTGAGAGTTCTAGATCCTTTATTAGGTAATTTTCTAGATTCTGTCCAGCAAGGTTTAGATTTAATAATCATGTTTTTAAATTAGTTTAAATGTGTAGGAATGACTCATAATTAGTTTAGGACTCAATCTTGGCTCCTTAGGAGTGAACTAAACTTAGAAAGGGTCATTATTGTGACTTCTTGGTACCCGTAAAGTTAGGATTTCAAACTCTGCATCCTTGAGGTTTAGAGATGTTCTTGACCATAGTGTGAGGTGAGAAATACTTAGTTATAACCTCATAGGTTCCCAAGAGACTAGGTGTTGATGATCGATAACTTAGAATGTGAGTTAAGGACTTTAAGGGTCTAAACCGTAATCTCTAGAACCCCGTAATCACACAAATATAAGCTGTCCAAATCTGCATAGTGCTGTTTGGATAAGTCCTTGAGCATAAAAATTAGTAACACTTATTAGTTGTGAACCTATAGGTGTGTAAGAGGTTAAGAATAATACTAGAACGATTAGTTTACAAGTTTAAGACTCAAAGGAACCAAAGCATAACATACTATAAGTTTATAACATAATAAGCTTGGGAGTTTGTATGAATGATTGTCTAAGGTGTGATTATGTGATAATGTATATGCTATGGTTTTATGTGTACACTATGAAAAAGTTTCTTGTGATGATGTATATGCTATGAAAAAGATTTATGCAATGAATAATGATGTATCTATGAATTAACACTTTATGATAACTTAAATGTGACACAACACTGAGACGCCTTCTTGGGTGACACCGGTTTAGCCGAGCACCCCCAAGAAAACAAATCCGTAAGGGTATTAACATAGAGCTTCCCAAAGCGGACAATACTACGATGCACTAGTTGCTAGTAGAGCGTTTCAAAGAGGAAATGACCCTAAGAGAGGTGATCCTTAATTGCCCCCTAGCCCGTACTTTAAGTCGGGAATTATGTATGTTACGCTTATCATAGGATAAGTAAGAACTAGTGACGACTAGTTAAGGTATGAGCTCATAACCTAGAGATGTTTTAGGGTGGCCCCATGAGATGAAAGTTAAAGTTAACAATGTCACATATACTATACTTATGCCAATGTTCTAATGTTTCTTAGCTATTCTATTGTTTGGTTTACCTTTATGATGCATTAATAACATTAGTATATTTTCTGCTTAAGTTATAAGACGCATTATAAAATACCCGAGGTATTTCTGGATGAAATACCCGAGTTCCCTCACGAAAGAGAAGTTGAATTCTCCATAGAGTTGGTTCCTGGGACAGGACCAATCTCTATAGCCCCGTATAGGATGTCACCCTCGGAGTTGGCAGAATTGAAAACCCAGTTAGAAGAGATGTTAGAAAAGAGTTTTATAAGGTCGAGTGCTTCGCCTTGGGGCGCTCCGGTCTTATTTGTGAAGAAAAAGGACGGAAGTATGAGGATGTGTTTAGACTATAGGCAGTTGAACCAGGTAACCATAAAGAATAAATACCCATTGCCTAGGATTGACGATCTTATGGACCAATTAAAAGGAGCAGTAGTGTTTTCTATGATTGATTTAAGGTTCGGTTACCATCAGATTAGGGTTAGAGATTCGGACATTCCTAAGACCACCTTTCGAACTCGGTATGGACACTTTGAGTTCAACGTGATGTCGTTTGGTTTGACGAATGCTCCCGCAGTTTTTATGGATTACATGAATAGGATCTTTCGACCCTATTTAGATCAGTTCGTGGTTGTGTTCATAGATGATATTCTCATCTATTCGAAGACCCACGAAGAGCATGAGCGTCATTTAAGGTTGGTTTTAGAGGTATTAAGGGAAAAGAAGTTATACGCTAAGTTGTCTAAGTGTGAATTTTGGTTAAAGGAGGTAAAGTTCTTAGGACATGTTGTGTCAAAAGATGGCATAGCTGTTGACCCAAGTAAGATAGAAGCTGTGATGAATTGGGATAGACCAACCTCTGTAACTGATATTAGAAGCTTTTTGGGTTTAGCTGGATATTACCGTAGGTTTATCAAAGGATTTTCCCAGTTAGCCCTACCCTTAACCAAGCTCACTAGGAAGAATACCCCGTTTGAGTGGAGCCCCGAGTGTGACAAGAGTTTCCTAGAGCTCAAGGAAAAGCTCACCTCAACCCCGGTTTTAGTTTTACCTGACCCCAATGTAGCCTTCGAGGTATATTGCGATGCTTCTGGCAAGGGTTTAGGTTGTGTGTTGATGCAAAACAGGCAAGTGGTAGCCTATGCGTCCAGACAACTCAAGCCTCACGAGGTAACCTACCCCACCCATGACCTAGAACTAGCAGCCATCGTGTTCGCTCTAAAGATGTGGAGACACCATTTGTATGGTGTAAGGTTTGAAGTCTTCTCCAATCATAAGAGTCTCAAGCATCTCTTTGATCAAAAGGAGTTGAATATGAGGCAAAGGAGATGGATGGAATTCCTCAAGGATTACGATTTTGGCTTAAGTTACCACCCCGGCAAGGCTAATGTAGTAGCCGACGCCTTGAGCCAAAACTCGTTACGTTTATCTTGTATGATGGTTAACGAAGTCGGGTTAATAGAGTAGTTTAGGGATATGAATCTGGGGATGTCAATAACGGAGAATGGCATCGTGATGAGTTATCTCACGGTGACCACTGGGTTTAAGCAAAGGATTATGCTTGCCCAAAGAGAAAATGAGGACTTTATGGAGACAATTGAGGCAGTTAAAGCCAGAAAGTTGAAAAGTTTTGTACGAGGCCCCGACTGGTTGTGGAGGTTCGAGGGGTGAATCTGCGTGCCACGAGATGGCGACCTCCGAGAGAAGATCTTGGAGGAGGCTCACAAGAGCCATTTGCCATCCATCCTGGTACTACCAAGATGTATCTGGACTTGAAGAGGATGTTTTAGTGGCCCGGATTAAAGAAGGATGTGGTCGCCTGGGTGAGTAAGTGTTTGGTTTGCCAAAAGGTCAAGATCGAACACCAAAAACCTTCTGGCATGTTGCAACCCCTGTCAATCCCTGAGTGGAAGTGGGAAAGTATATCAATGGATTTCGTGACAGGATTGCCAAAGACCCAAGCTGGCCATGATGCCGTATGGGTAATCGTGGATCGACTGACTAAATCGGCTCACTTTCTACCCATTCGAGTCACGTACTCGTTAGATAAGTTGGCCCAGCTTTACATCCAAGAAATAGTAAGGTTGCATGGAGTACCATCGACGATAATCTCGGATCGAGATCCGCGGTTTACGTCATGTTTTTGGGGAGCCTTTCAAAAGGCGTTTGGTTCCAAGTTGTGCTTGAGCACTGCCTACCACCCACAAATGGATGGTCAATCTGAAAGGACAATCCAAACCCTAGAGGACATGTTAAGAGCCTGTGTCTTAGACCAAAAAGGAAGTTGGGATAAGTACATGCCTTTGATGGAGTTTGCGTATAACAACAGTTATCATGCGAGCATCGGTATGGCACCATACGAGGCGTTATATGGAAGGAAGTGCCAATCACCCTTGTGTTGGTATGAGCCCGGAGAACAAAGTGTCTTAGGACCTGAAGTAGTGAGGGAAACGACGGAACAAATCAAGAAGATCAAGGATAGAATCTTAACCGCTCAAAGTCGACAGAAAAGCTACGCGGACAAAAGGCGCAAGCCCTTGGAGTTCCAAGAAGGAGAACATGTATTTCTAAGAATCACCCCCACTACAGGAATAGGGAGAGCCATGAAAGTTAAAAAGTTGAGTCCCCGATTTCTCGGTCCTTTTGAAATTCTTCAGAGTCGGATCCGTAGCCTACAAAATAGCCTTACCACCCAGTCTGTCAAACCTTCATGATGTCTTTCACGTCTCCCAGTTACGTAAATATGAGTCCGACCCTAGTCATGTCCTAGAACCAGAGCATGTACAGTTGAAGGAGGACCTCACTTTCAATGTACCGCCTATGAGAATAGTGGATCACGGAGTCAAGCAGTTAAGGAACAAGTCTGTACCCTTGGTGAAAGTGGCGTGGGGACGAGACAAGTCGGAAGAATACACGTGGGAACTAGAATTAGAGATGAAGTCCAAATATCCAGAGCTTTTCTAAGGTATGAATTTCGAGGGCGAAATTCTTTTTAAGGAGGTGAGTAATATAACGCCCCGATTTTTCTGTTAGAATGAAAATGACCAAAATGCCCCTGAGGTCATTTTCAAATGGACCGAGGAAAGCCGGTTCGGCAGTATTCGAAGGGCAAACTCAATGTTGGAAGGGGATTAGATAACTTGTGTACCTTCCCGGGATCGAAAATCTCGTTTTTCGAGTTTTTGGGTCAAAATGACCAAAACGCCCCTGCGGTGTTTTACCCGTTTGCAAGTACCGGATGAACCCGAAACTTCTCCAGATGGTTTTAAAAGGCGTTGTTATGTATTCTATGATCTCAGTTTTAATTTTTGAAGTCCCGGGCAAAATTAGTGCAAAATTACGGTTTTGCCCCTAGTTTCGTATTTTTACGCTTAATCGCGTGATTAAGCAAACCTAAGCGATATTAGGCTCTAATCGAAGGATAATTAATTTCCTTAATTAATCTTGAGTCAAAATAATTTATTAAAGTTGATTAGAACCAAAAAGTGCTTAATTACAACCTAAAATCATATTTTAATTTCAAGACACCTAGTCATAGAATCTTGAATAGTGTTTTCTCTTTCCAATTCCTTAAATCATGGAATTGTGTTACACATTGTTTATTCATAAATGAGTTTAAAATTCTCTAATGATGTATGAGCACTCCTAAACTTGTCATAAACTCCCTAAATCACATTCTTAGTTACCTAAACTTAAGCTTAATCATTCCTAACCTTGTACCTAAGCTAATACACATCTAAACCTACCATTAACACACAATTAAATGGTCAAAACTCACCCCCACTCTGCTGTCCAGCCTTGGACGAAGCTGTTCCTCCCCATTATGCATCACATGTTCAATTTTTCAACACTCCAAGGCCATACCTCAAGTCACATACACTATACCTTGTCATAACTTTCAATCAAGCTTGAATTTCCACATGAATAAATAATTAAAACAACCCATTTTCCCCATTTATTTGTGGCTTGAAAAGTTCCAGTCATGTCAAGTTTCTAGAAACCTAATTTCATAAAAATTTGATAGGAAATTAACTCACATCAAGCCATACTTTGTAGCATAGCTTCCATACTTCAAACCATGCTTCTATGACACAATCAAAGAGATATTTTCCTCTCCCTTTGTCCTTCAATGCTACGGCCAGCACCCTCCCTTTGATGAGCTCCATGGTTTTGTTTTTCTATAAATAGGATGCTTGTGATAGCCTTGTTGCACCTTGAAGCATTTGCTAAGTTTAGAGTTTTAGAGTTGTCTTACTAGTTCTTTCTTTTTCTCTCAAAGTTTCAAGAGTGTTCTTCCTTTCTTTTCATCTTTATCTTCTTCATCTCTTCATCTCATCATCATCTCTTAACCATCAAACACCACCCCAAAGCCTTGAACCATCATCAAACCTCTCAAACACAACTTCACTTGAAACACATTTTCTTCCTTTTTCTTTCATCAAGGTCGAATCATCATCACCATCCTAGGAGGTGTTGCTCATCTCATTTCCATCTTCAAGTCCAAGCTTTTACCTTCATCACAAGGTAGGGATTTGTTTTCAAACTTTTTTTTGCTCAAGAAAGTGTTTTTCTCTAGTTTCCTCTTGAATTCTTTTTGAACCTTCCTTTGTTTTTCCTTTTCTTTTCATTTCGGCCTCTAGGCCCTATTATGAGCATGATAGCTTGATGATGAGAGTTTCTAGATGATGACATTGTGTTCATCTCAAAGAAACCTCTAAAGCTTGAGTTTTCCTTTTCTTGTAACTTCATCTATATGATATCTAGCTCACATGGATTTCAACTTAAGAAAATTAATCTAAGGATTTCTAAAAGCCCAAGCCTACCCTTGTCAACCTTAAAGTTGGCCGGCACGTTCTAGAGATTTTTCTCTAGATAGGGGTTTTGGGTATTTAATAAAGAACTTGACTTAGTTTCATTTTCTTTTCTTTTGTGAGACTTTCGGTTTTGATGTTTTGATCTTTGAGATATTGTAATGGGTTGTTATCTTGTTAAAGTCTTGAATGAGCTCTAGTTAATCTTAAATAAACCTTGCATCATGTTTACTTTATGCTTTGCATATCATGTTTACTTCCTTGCTATCACTAAATACCAAGATAATGAATGAACTTGCATCATCATGTTTATATTTCAAGCTATGCATTATCATGTTTATATTTCAAGTTCTCACTTAATACCAAGATAATAATGAGTTGCATTCATATTTACTTTGTGCTATCACTTTACTTTCTAATGGAATCTAAAATAAGTGCATAAGCATGTTTATTTTTATGTCATCACCTAAATGAACCTAGAGCTCAAAGACTTGCCCATTGTTGTCTCAACAAAGGTCTAACAATAGGTATTTTCCTTGGTTCATATTTCGGCCCCAAGAGGTCTTGAAGTTTCTAAGTATGTGAGACTATGTTTTATAATTTTTCCAAGCTTACATGAGTTTAAGGAATGCATTGAACTAAGTTTTAAGAATTAAGGATCTCTGGAGCTAAAGATAAATTGGTCACTGCCCTCTTAAATACTCTTATGATTTTAGATGTTAAAATTGTTTATAAATGAGCTTTGAAAGTTTTAAAAGAGTTCCAAGAGAAACTAGTATTTTATAAGCTTTAGAAATTATGTTTTATGCCTTTTATGGAGAAGTATGTTTTCAATTCTTCCTTGCTCTTTAATGCCACTGTATGTGCTGTTTTGATGATGATAATGTGCCTATGTTTGAGTAAAAATAATGTTAAGACTCATATGTGAAAGATAGGATAAGTTAGGAACTAGAAAAGAATTAATTTGAGAGTTCTAGATCCTTTATTAGGTAATTTTCTGGATTCTGTCCAGCAAGGTTTAGATTTAATAATCATGGTTTTAAATTAGTTTAAATGTATAGGAATGACTCATAATTGGTTTAGGACTCAATCTTGGAGCCTTAGGAGCGAACTAAACTTAGAAAGGGTCATTGTTGTGACTTCTAGGTACCCGTAAAGTTAGGATTTCAAACTCTGCATCCTTGAGGTTTAGAGATGTTCTTGACCATAGTATGAGGTGAGAAATACTTAGTTATAACCTCATAGGTTCCCAAGAGACTAGGTGTTGATGATCGATAACTTAGAATGTGAGTTAAGGACTTTAAGGGTCTAAACCGTAATCTCTAGAACCCCGTAATCACACAAATATAAGCTGTCCAAATCTGCATAGTGCTGTTTGGATAAGTCCTTGAGCATAAAAATTAGTAACACTTATTAGTTGTGAACCTATAGGTGTGTAAGAGGTTAAGAATAATACTAGAACGATTAGTTTACAAGTTTAAGACTCAAAGGAACCAAAGCATAACATACTATAAGTTTATAACATAATAAGCTTGGGAGTTTGTATGAATGACTGTCTAAGGTGTGATTATGTGATAATGTATATGCTATGGTTTTATGTGTACACTATGAAAAAGTTTCTTGTGATGATGTATATGCTATGAAAAAGATTTATGTAATGAATAATGATGTATCTATGAATTAACACTTTATGAGAACTTAAATGTGACACAACACTGAGACGCCTTCTTAGGTGACACCGGTTTAGCCGAGCACCCCCAAGAAAACAAATCCGTGAGGGTATTGACATAGAGCTTGCCAAAGCGGACAATACTACGATGCACTAGTTGCTAGTAGAGCGTTTCAAAGAGGAAATGACCCTAAGAGAGGTGATCCTTAATTGCCCCCTAGCCCGTACTTTAAGTCGGGAATTATGTATGTTATGCTTATCATAGGATAAGTAAGAACTAGTGACGACTAGTTAAGGTATGAGCTCATAACCTAGAGATGTTTTAGGGCGGCCCCATGAGATGAAAGTTAAAGTTAACAATGTCACATATACTATACTTATGCCAATGTTCTAATGTTTCTTAGCTATTCTATTGTTTGGTTTACCTTTATGATGCATTCATAACATTAGTATATTTTCTGCTTAAGTTATAAGATGCATTATAAAATATGAAGGACCTTGGATAAATAATACTTTAGAAAACTAACTTAAAAGGAATTTATATGCATGCACACCTTTTAGAAATAAACCCAAGGTTCCTGAGGATATGATGATGTCACCTAGGTAGGGATAACCCTACTGAGAATTCTTTTAGAAAGATTCTCATTCCCTCTCTCTCTTTTCTTCCGTCATATCTTCAGATGGCGACATTCGTACTCTTCATCGACACCCTGGTATGGGAGCTGCACCATGACCCGGCACTCGGGTCATACCATTTTAAGGGTCGCTGCACAGTTAGAGTGTTCATGTTTATGGGGCGACCCTTCGCGCACCCAGTCCCGAGTTACCGTTTTACCCCGACTGCTCCTTACCGTCATAACGGGATTTTTGAGCGAGCTAGACCATGAGATGAGCAGATTCTTCGCATGGAGCCCGAGACATCAGCGGTACGCAACTACCTAGAGTATGTGCCTCGTACCCAGTACTCAGAGACGGACCCATCCGAGGACCCACCATCACACATGTACAGTTGGAGCTCCAGTCCCTCTCCCCCACCGATGAGAGCAGGGTGTGAGGAGACGGTAGTCCAGCCGAGGTTGGCACGTAGGCCATCTATGCGCCCTCGCCGCGGTGGACACGCCCCGATGATGCGCTCGACCACTCCCGCCGAGATTTGTCAGTGGATCGACTCGACCCCACAGTACTCGGACCAGCAAGAGTAGACATAGAAGGGGTAGTAGTTAGTGCACACATGCCATATAGTTGAGGACAAACCTTCTTTTGTATGTGAGGTTGTCTACTCTAGGTGCACATAGGTATGGGTGTAGTTTCTCTTGTATTTGCTTTTTATGATTTCCTTGTATTGCATTTCAGTTGTATTCCGCTTCCCGATGTATTGAATAGTCCTGCCCTTTTGGGTAGGCACAGTATATATATATATATATATATATATATCTATGTTTCAGTTGATGTCTCCGTGATATGTTGTGTTTCTTTATGCTTTGCTTATATGTTTCGCTATGCTTCCCCTTAAAGATTCGTGTGTGGCTCTCACTTTGATTATAATTCCAAAAAGAAAAATTTTACCCATATTTCCGCTAAGTATTTTCTAAGTAAAAGATGAAACCAAGAGGTAATATTCTAAAGATTAACCTAAGTACATACTAGTAGTCTTGGGTTAAGATTTAGGGTGTTACATTAAGAAAAAGGCTCACTATTCCAACTTCTGAGCCAACATAGCAACGTACCCGAATAAGAGGAGATCAAGCCAGAAAGGCCTCACAGAAGACTGATCCTCAACAAGAGAAAGCTAAAGGAAAAGGAAGATAATCCTCATTGAAAGTGAGACTAAGAACTTGGAGCAAGAGGACATTTGTAGAGCCTGGGGACATTGTTTCTTTAGATATTCCTGAGCCCTATTTAAGAGTTGCTCTAGCCTTAGCCCTGATCAACTTAACTCCTCCAGCCTTAACCTAGTCTACCTCAAGCTATCAGTTCAATTAGATTATATTATGGCATCTAAGAGATATTGCCTCTAGACAAGAAACTTGAGGTAACAATTATAGAGCAAGGTACCCAGCTTAGACAAAATGAAGAATTGCAACTTCAAATTCTTCAGACTAACCAAGAAATCTTACAAGAGCTGAGACGTCAAGATTAGAGATGATGCTCTTGTCCTCTTCCTGCACACCTTCTTTTGATAATGACAAAAGGGGGAGAAGAAAAAAGATGAAGAAAATCCTATGCTCAGGAACTCAGGGGGAGAATGTGGAGTTTAGGAGGAGCTATGCTAAGGAACTTGGGAAAAGAACATAAAAAAGGGAGCCTTAGAAAAAATTTTTACATGAATATTTTTTTCTGGAACTTGTTTATGTCTTGACAATTCATCTTTATATTTGACAATTTCTCTCTTTGGTTATATAATCTGTTATAACTACTCATCTATCATGTTCATGATTGGCTTAATTTTTCTTTACTTTAAATCTTAACATGATGTGATACATATAAGTTGGCTTTAAGCTTAGATAAATATCAATGCCTACTTATCATGCTTAGCTAATCATATGTCATGGCCTGCTTGTATATGCTGTTGATATCTTAAGCGCTTGCTCTGAACTAATTAATCATTAACATGCTAGAGAAATCAGCACACATCTGTATTCATGATTAGCTTTAGCAAGTATCCTTAAGAAGTGTAAATCTTTCTACTAGTATCTGGATACTTAAACTCTATTGATGTGCTTAGATATCTATAAGATTGCTTGAAATGCTTATCATTATAAAACACATTATTCCTGACACATGTATGAGAAGTTTAATCTGATCAAGCATAGTTATGAATAGTTTCCCAGGATCTTTAGAAACCTATTTTTTAAATGCTTTTACTTTGAATATGATCAGTAAGTTAATCTCATAATTATTGTAACACCCTAATATTCAGCCCAATACTCCTAGAACGTACTGAGGCTAAATATTAATCATTACCTCTTGTTTCAGTTCATTTATCATTGAAAATACTTACTGAGAATACGAGCCAAATTTTTCTTTTTTAAAACCTCGATAAAGTAAGAGCCGCGTATAGCATATATATCATTGATATAAAATAATGCGGAAATTTAAACATCAAGAAAGCTCCATAATGAACATAACACATCATATATATTAAACTACCCACCTAGAGGTGAGTTAAGTTGGAATGCATAAGAACGAAATACAAATACATAAAAGAGAAATACATGGGAAACAAAATGCATAGAATGCGAACATACATGGTGCACCTAAGGTAGAGAAACCTTAACAAAAGAAGGTCATCATAGCTAGTGAGGTGTGGGTGCACTAAAACTCCAAGAGTGGTCTACGGGAACGTATCCAAACCATGGTTGTAGCTCGACGGGCACAAGTACACCAGATGGTTGCACATGACCTCCACGTCTAGGGTGCATAGCTGGCCTCCTCAAAATGATACGATCCGCGCTCCGGATTGTAGTGGAGCTCCCATGTGGGCGTGCCAACGAGCAGGACAAAGGTCGCCATCGGAATCTGAAGACTTGACGGAAAGAAAAGGTAGGGGGAGTGAGAATCTTTACTAAAGAAACTCAGTAAGGTTTTCCTCCTATCTAGATGTTATCATCTACGTCTCCAGAAACCTCAGGTTACTTATGAAAGGTGGGCATATAATAGTTTGATTATGAAGTTCTAAAACATTAATTACCGAGGCCCGTTCTTTTTAACATACACTCTTGTACTTACATGGATGCATCATAATTCATTATGATATATGGAAACAACTAACTTATAGAGCATAAAACATAAAACATAGAGCATATAACATAGATCATAGAGCATAAACATAGAACATGGAATCATAATCATAGAACTTGGTACATGGTACATGGTGCATAGAGCATAGAACATAAGACATAGAACATGGTACATGGTGCATAGATCATAGATCATAAAGCATAAACATGGAACTTGGTACATGGTGCATGGATCATATTGCATAAAGCATAAAACATAGAACATAGGGCATAAACATAGGACATAGTTCATAAACATGGGACATAGAGCATAAGCATAGAACATAAGGCATGGAACTTAAAGACACAAATGTCTAGTTATATCTGGGTGTTAAGTATATCTGCCCTCAAAGATAACAATAAATCTTAGAATAACTCTAGTCACATCTCAAGGCATGTGACGCCATCCCCAGTATGACAATAAATCTTATCTTGGTTACTTAAGTGACATTAAGACATTTACTTTGAACATGGGGCACCCTAATTGTTCTCCCTTTTGAGAAACCTCAAGGTTATGAGCTCATACCTCACTAGTCATCACTAGCCTAAAGACTTATCCCTTTCGATAAGCTAAGGTCCCAACATAAAGTACGGGCTAGGGGGCTAAAATCACCTCATCCTCTATCCCTTTTGATGGTTTCAAATGATCATTTTCTCATAGAATCACCTCGTCCTCGCCTATAGTTTGACGGTTCCCGAGGATCATTTTCACATAGTTTTTATGTCACCTTAAGTCTTAGCATGTTATAACAAGACGCCACATAATTCATGCATGTCACATATTTCAGATAATCATAACATAGGCATCTTTAAAGTTCTTAAGAGAACAATAACATGCAATTCCATCATCACATAGCATCATATAAGTCATGAGATAACACATAAATTCATCAATCACAGAGGGTACACAAACCATTCCCTTAAAAGCAAAACCCCCTAATCGGGTAACCTCAAACTTCCAAATTATTTTCTTGTACCACTAAGGGATTGATTAATCTAATTACCACAATTTATTAAGTCCTAGAACCTAATTAATTATGGCCGGACAGCATAGGCAGTAAACATATTTTGATGAATTACGGTGTTCTAGAAGTTGCATTTTAGGTCCTTTCTCATTACCGACTTTTTCTATGATGCAATAATTAATGCGTAAACCAATTATGAGTCACTCTCACTCATCTAAACATGTTATAATGTGATTTTACAGACTCAAACAAGGCTGGAACAGAATGCATATTTTCAGCTCCTAAGGAGTTCTAGAAATCACATTTTCAAACATACAAAGTTACTAAGCATACCAAAGATGCCTAGAACAATTATCATACAATTGGTAAGGTATTTCAACACATATGGACCACCCAAAACAGAATTTAAGGTGCTGGAAAATAACAAGGCAGAACCGAAATTTATATCATTACATAATTCCTAGAACTTTCATTTAAAAACACATAAATTGCTAGTTTCTCTTGGAACCTTTTTAAAACTTATAAAATTCATTAGGAAACATTTTATTTCTTTAAAATCTCCATAAAATACATGAGGTCAGTGACCATATTAAATAAACCTCAAAGGGAAATTAAATCATGAAATCATACTTAAAATATTTGTCATAGTCACCTATGCTTAAGAAAAATCCTAAGACATAGATTATAAGTCCTTGTGACTAAATGAAACTCATTCTAGCTTCATTATCATCACATGGCCGAAATGTGCATTCCAAGGAATGTTCCATATTTAACTTTTTCATAGGATGAAGAGGGCAAGTCTTTGAGCTCTAGGAGTTTTAGGTGATAACATAAACATAAACGTGATATGCACTCCATTTTAGATTTGCTTAGAAAGTAAAATGAGAGCTCAAAATAAATATGAGATGCAAGTTCACTTCTTTATCTTTGAGTTAAGTGACAACTTGAAATAAGACATGAAATGGAAGTTCATTTCTTTATCTTGGGAGTTTAGTGATAGCATAAAATAAATATGGATGCAAGTTCACTTCTTTATCTTATCTAGAGCTCCTCCAAGACTTTTAAAAGAACCAAGCTTAAACCCAATACTCATCCAACATGAAAAAGTAAGCTTTTCTAAGCTTTAAACATAAAAGAGCTATATAACATAAGCAAGACTTAAAGAAAAACTCAAGCTCTAGAGGTTTCATGAGAGATGAACACATAATCATCTTTAGAGAACATTCATCATCAAGCCATCATGCTCAAGGCCTTGAGGCCCAAAAAACAAAAAGGAAATAAGGAAGCAAAATCGAAACTTGAAGAAAAGGAGAGGAAACACTAAAGTACTTCAATATCAAAGACAAGCTTCAAGCTTTAGAGGTTGTTCAAGTGTTAAACACCATCATGAAACTATCATCATCAAGCTCGCATTTTTTTTTCCAAGTTCCCAAGGGCTCTAGGGCCGAAATCTCAAAGGAAAAAGAAAGGTTCCAAAAAGGTCAAGAGAAACATAAAGCTCATCATTAACTTAACTTACAAAAGACAAAACTTTTCTTTGAAAAGATTCAAGCTTTAGAGGTTTTCTTGGGAGATGAACACAAGGTAACCTCTAGAGAACACTCATCATCAAGCTATCATATACAAGGCCTTGAGGCCGAAAATCCAAAAGAAAATAAAGGAAGAAACCGAAATGAACCATCAACAAAATGTCATCCATTCATCATATTCCAACAAAACTCAACATAAGGATCAAAGAAAGCATTTTTAGAAAAGCTCCCTACCAAGTGTTGGTGTTCTTTGAAGTGAAGAAAGGTTTGATCTTGAAAGGAAAATAAGAAGAGATCTCCTTGTATCTTGGGGTATGGCTTCGGCCTTGAAGAGAAAATGAGGGAGGAAGTGGGTTGGCTTGTGTTTGAGCTTGGGAATGTGTTTGGATGAGAGCTAGATGGAGATTGAAGGTGGAGGAGGTGGTAGTTTCTTCTTGGAGTAAGGAGGAGGAAAGGAAAACTTGGGAGAACTAACACTTTCTCAAAACTCAAACTTTGTAAATAGTGTAAAGTGAAGCAAAGCTCACCAAGGCAATGTATTTATAGAGTTGAATCATGAAGAGGAGAGTGAGGGGAGGGGCTGCCCAAAAATGTTCTTGGGCAAGAAGAAAAGAAAAATATCTTCTTGTGTTGTCATTTCATGGTAAGTGTTGGAGCATGGGAGACATAGTTGATGTGAATCTTTGAATGACATAAAGTAAGCTTTTTGAATTAAGTATTTCTTCTAGAATTTGGGGGGAAAAGTGGCGGTCATGAAGGAGCCATGGGGGGAGAATTTTCATTTCAAATAATCATGTATTAGTGGGGTATTAAGGAGTAAGCAAGGTTAGGTCACTAATCAAGCTTTTATGATTAGGTGTCTAGGTGACTAATTAGGTACTTTAGGCCATGATTAACTTGGATTAGGAGAAATCTTGTTGGATTGATGGAGTCAAATTTCAATGACTAAAAACCTAGGGAATGACATATTTTCTTGAATTGGGGAAAAGTGTAATCATGGTGAAGTATGATGTGGATGATGTGGTGTGACATGAGTATGACTTTGAAATGATCTTTGAATGACTAGAAAGTAAATTAATTTTTTAAATTTCAAACATGTGGAGAATGTGGAGTCAAACTCTATTGACTTGGGATTTGAGGGGTGACAACTTTTCTTGGAAATAGGGAGTGTGAATAGTGAAAATACTATTCATGGATGCTTTCTTTAAAGAAAAGGACTAGAAATGAGTTTTAAGTTCCCTTAAGCAATTTTAGGTTCTAATTAATCTCAAATAATTATTTTGGACCTAGATTAATTATGGAAATTAATTAACCTTGAATTAGAACCTAATATTGCTTAGGTTTTGTTTTTAAAATGTCATTAAGCCTTAATGCACTTAAACAGGGGCAAAATCGTAATTTTTCTCAAAAACTGCTCAGGACCACCGAGACTTAAACAAACATAGGTTATGCCTTAAAAACATTGTTTTAGACTTCCGAGACAAGTCTGGGTCAAAACAAAATTTAAAACTGCCTTAAATTACTGTAAGGGTATTTTGGTCATTTATGCGCAGAAACCTCATAAATGAGATTCTTCTGCTCTATTAAACATTCTAATACATAGAATCCCTTCATACATTGAGTTAGTCCCTCGAGGACTACCAGATCGGCTATCCTCGAGTTCCGAGCAGAAAATGACCTCAGGGACATTTTGGTCATTTTCCCTCTAATAGAAAATCAGGGTGTTACAATTATCGCGAGTGTGCTGAGCTTGAATGACTAATAATGTGTTATATTCTAATTCTGATGTGTATTAATAAGCAAAAATTCATAGTGTGCATAAACACATATCAGTTTTAAAAAAAGCTTTCAATAAGTATTTTCACATTTTGATACTTATGTTAAAAATTTACTAGCTCATAACAATAAGCTCATTAGTGCTTAACACTTTGATAAAATTGGGTTGGATCCCTAATTGAGCTTCAGAAACCTCGTCTTGTAATATGCTAACATAATTTATATCAAGGTTTCTCTTAGCGTTATAAACTACATTTGTATCACTTAATTTTTCTCATGACATACTCAAAAAGGTTTATTATACACACACACACACACACAGATATATATATATATATATATATATATATATATATATATATATATATCTTTGGGCATTATTTTTTGAAAAAGGGGCATAGAAAAAGAATGTGTTGAATAAGATTTTCAATCAAGAAAGAATATCATAAGTATTACTTGTTTGTTTATTCAAGCACACTTAAATTTTAGAAAGTCATTTTATGACAAGGACCAAGTTGTTGGCAATATGAACTTAAATGATGACATCTGCTTTAGTATCTTTGTAATACAATTTCAAGAAGCATTATGATTTAAATCAGAAAATATCATCATAAACTAAACAACTCTTATTTGAGTTAACTTAAGGCTTCAAAATTTTCTTGAACACATTCAATCATGCCTTAAGAAAAGGACATACTAAAATTTAGAGTCTATGATGTTTTGAAAGAATATGTGCTTATCTAGATATATTTCATTATATTTCTTTCAACATCTCTTCAAAAGATTTTTTTCAAATTGGTTTGTCATCATAAAAAAAGGGGAGATTGTAAGCTCTAGAACCCTTCAGAAAGTATGAGCTTTATTGTTTTGAATGACAACAAAGCCAATTTAAAGAAAATATTTTGAAGAACAACTAATGGCTGCCTTGAGTTTCTTGGCTAAAGCTTAACTTGTATTTTCCAAAGTGCATTACACTAAATTGAGCGAGAATAATCTCACTTTGCATGTGCAAACATGTTTTATCTCGCGAAAAGAGAATGAGCTTAAATGAAATAAATATTATATCATGTAAAGAACACTTACATGCATTAAGGAATGAAGCAGATCAATACAAGAACAAGAAACCCAAGGAAACAGTCTTCAGAAAGTAACATGGGAAGTCAAAAAGTACACTAAAGAATAAGGAAATCATGCAAACTCTGATAGTAACATGTTACTCAATCGACAATCATCAGAATTGCAAATTCTTCATCATTAAAAGATGAAGATTGAAGATTGGAATACTGAAGAATGATCAAGGAACTAATTACACATGTTAGAAAGCTCATTTAATTGCGAAGCATAGAATGCTACTGGAAATGGAAGGAAATTTGAAATTCAAATTTCAAATCTCAAATTAAACCCATTTTTATAACTGTTATGTGATCTCTTCTGCCTGATTGGTCAACCATCCTAGCTTCTAGAAGAATGAGTACAGAAACCATGATCAGAAAGTAAAAAGAAAGTGGGACATTAGAAACCTCTATAATATAATGGCTTCTACAATTGATGTGACAAGTCTATTAGCCTATCTTTCTAGACTGATGTTCCAAGACACAACAGATGATCTATACGTGTTACTTAGAGATCTGATCAAGGGCAAAAGTCATGAAAAGGACCATTATAAATGGAGATGCTATGCTTGAAAGCTTATGAGAGAGTTCAAGACATAAGAGTGGAAACTCTGGAAAAATCTCTCCATACTTCTTTTGATGTACATCATAAAATGTAATCAGTCTCCTTGAAGTGTAAAATCTCTTTTCTATGTTTCGTAATGTTTTCTATACTCTTCGTAGGAAGATATGTTAGAAAGAAGTCATTTTTATTTCCCATGTCTATTTTATTGAATATTTGTAAGGAAACTTGAGCATAGGCTAGTTTGAGTGACATCCCAAACATATAACCTTTTTAAGGTTGATACAGTAGTGATTAGAGTGAGACATAGCTTAAAGAGGCTAAGGTAAAACTACTTGCAATGTGATGGTAGAGGAATTCTGCTCATCTTGGTCCAGCTTGAAGAGGCTATGCAAAAATTACTCTCAACTTGATAATGGAGGCATTCCAGTCATCATGGTTCAACTTGGAAATGCTAGAAAGAACAACTTACAATGTGGCAATAGGGTTGTCTGCTAGTTACAATTCAGCTTGAAGAGACTGGTTTAAGAATACTCAGTTCAACTTGGAGGGGTTAGTTCAAGACTACTCAATTCAGGTTGGAGAGGCTGCTACGGAACTAGTCGATTTGTGATAGTAGAGGTTGTCTACTGTTCATTGTGAGAGCTTGGGAAGACTAATGTAAAGACTATCCAGCTTACTTTCTCAGGTTGAGAAAGTTATTTAGTGGAATCTCAACATGTGTTGAGTATTGGATGTAGGCAGATTTGGCTAAACCAGAATAAAAATATTTCTGTCATTTCTCTCTTCCCTAATCTCTTGTTTTTTATGTTACAAACTTTAATTTAATAACCACTAAAGTACTATTAAAGTTGCATTATTAATAAAAGGATTCAGAGATCTACTTTATGAAATAACTAACCATGATTCCACTGCACTTCAAGCTTAATGCTTGATAGTATTTTCATTAAATGTTTCATATTTGAAGTAAGAACAAAAGTATGATTCAACCCCCCTTCTCGTGCGATCTTTTACTTACAACTTTGGGTTCTCCCTTGCTACACCCTTTACGGATGACTTTGCATTCGAGCATGCATGTTTGCCCACCCTGCCGTATCCCTATCTACATACCCCGATCACTACCTTGTCCTTCTAAGCCATGGTTAAACCCGTCAGAGAAGTCACCTTCCTAGCACTCTTCAGGTGATTCTGCCCCTACGGTCTTCATGGAGATGGGAGCTGGTAATAATGGAGAGGCTGTTATCATGCAGTCATTGAAAAGAGTTGAGCATGTTCATATATGAGCTACCTATCCTCGTCGAGGTCCCCACATTTGACCTATTGGCTAGCATACCATGCCTGATGACATTGCTCGTGAGATTAGTTACCTTCATCCCTCTAGGGAATGACATTTGTAGGAGCTAACAATGGACCCCTTCGAGTATTCTATTTATTCTAGGCGCATCCCAATAGGAATAATGGGAGGAAAGGTCCTTACTAGGTTTTATTTAGTTTTTTCCTACTTACTATCTATGCTTATTCTGGATGACAATACCTAGCCCAACCTCTATTAGTAGGCATCATATTACTAGGTGATGATGAACGATTGATACCTATGCCATATATATATATATATATATATGTTCATGATATTGTGATGTTTGTGTTCTGTGTATGCCATGACATGTTCCTATCTCTTCCGGTTACATGCGAGACTAATAACATGTTTTATTTGGTGTGCGCAGCTCGCATTTTGTTTTTAAGTTAAAAAAAAAACTGCCCGTATTTTCGCTAAGTATTTTTCATAATTTAAAGTTAAGGACTGAAACAAAAGAGTAATAATTAATAATTAACTTCAATGCATCCTAGGTATGTTGGATTAAATATTAGGGTGTTAAATTCAACTTCTACCTCCTCCCTTATACTGTAACACCCTTTTAATTACTGTGCATTACTCGGGTGTTAACACAATAACTAGAATAGTGTCACTATGGATAATATTTATACTAGTCGAGAGAAATGAAAAGAAAGTAAATTAAACTCATATATTACAAAACACGATATTGAAACAGACCATATATAGTTTGCTAAAACTTATATATATATATATATATATATATATATATAGACACATACACACACACATACACATCATGTACGAGTCATCAACATGTACATCATACTAGAACATAAGTTTGTCCTCCAGTAAGACTATTTAGGAACTAGGTTCAAAACCATATCAAGTGTCTAGCATAACCTGCTCAATCCTAAAGCCTAACAAAATAACATATACACATAAATGGGCCTAAAAAAACATCTAGCAAAATGGTCTACAGGCTCTGGGGTCCTAAAACTATATATGCTACAACTATGTACATTGAAAACAGTTCCTGAATGTATCATATCCTCCAAGTGAAATCATTTTGCCATTGGTATGATGACACCATCCCTAGCAGGGGCATTAGAACCCACAAATGGATCAAAATCTAAAGAAGAAGACAAAGATAGAACATCAACTGTAGGGGTTGCTAGTGGTGCAAGCGGGGTACAAAGAAAACTGGGTGTGCTAGGTGAAGGGGCATGGCATCATACGGAAAAGCTGGGTCAAAATCAGCCGTAAACACAAAAGAATTGAACGAGTGACTAAAGAACACATATGCATGGACCTATGAGTAGCCTACAACAAATAGAGAGTCTAGTACAAGGTCATAGTGCTACTCCCATTATGTCAAATCAAGGTAGAATATCATTGATGACATCTGCAGGATCTGAATACAATACAAAATGCATACAGGCATAGGGATGAGAATATTATATAATTCTCAGTAGGGTACTCCCTCAAATATAAATAGAACATAACCAGTAATTTCATTGATACAGGAAGCTCTATGTAAAATCATATGCAAAAATAATAATAATCATGTATTTTCTCGTGTAATCGTAGAACTCAATTCAATGCATTTTTCTGTTTTCATCAACATAAGGAAGACTTAGTTTTATGCCAAATGGTATTTATAATAGATAACACCACACATAGGAAATAGACTACTTATCATGACTAAGCTCATTCCTACACATTATCATCGGAGTTCATTTTTTTCCTTTTTCGAATCTCATACAGACCTATTCCTAGCCGGTACGTCTATCGACTCATATATCTCTAAGGAAGTTCCACTTTTTACCTTCCTCTTCATTTAGCGTAAGTCTTGTCTCTGTTTTGCCCATATGTCAGAATATGAACAATTGAAATTCATACATTCTCTTTTGTTGCATATATGCATCACTTACTTTCATTTTCCCAAATGCATGCATTAATCACATATAGACAATCAATCACAAGTGATTCTCATTCATTTCTAAGACACATCATACTTGAATCAAAAGTCATTATATCATCAATTCAAGACTTTGGTTCATTTCCAGTACATTGGTAGATTTTACACTTGTGTAGCAAAATTTAATTTGCATATCAAACAACCAATTCCCAGGCTACAACAATTCTCCATGATACCTCACTATGTCCACAAGGTCTATAAAAATTTAGAGCAAAAATATTTCTCTAGTTGTATTAACAAAATTCTACAAATTTGGTGGTCAGAAATCACTTAATCTTAACTCACAATTGAAATTCCTAATTTCTTTTACCAAAGTAAATGAGTTCATAAAATCATAACAAAATTCATGGGTAAATCTTAAGATGTTTCCAACACCCTACAAAAATTCAAGTGAAAATTCAATCATTTAATGTAGTAACAAAATTAGAAAAATTGTAGCTTTAGATCCAACAATTTAGCAGTAGTATTCATTGTTATGGTTCTTGATTTTTTTTAAGGTAGTAAAAGTCTTTAAAATAACCAAAAAAAATCAAGCAATTGCCTTAGGATTTTAACTTCAACATATACAATTTTTAGCGCATAAAAATATTTATAAATACATGAGAAAAATCGTGACCAATTCCTACTTGTGATAAATCCGAAAATCTAACAACCTAGTTGAAAACTTCTTTTGATAAAATGATTTTTTAGCAACACCAAACTACTCCACTAATGTATATACATCTATATTTATGTGCTGCCATACATTAGAAACAAGAATATCAAATTCAACCAAGGAAAAATCTAAAAAAAAAATTTGAACAAGAAAGAATACAAAACTCTACTTTTGGAGATTTATGGCTCTTAACTCCAAAAGATGTTCTAAAATGCTTTTTCCTCACTTCCAAACAACATCAAACCCTTCCTTTAATAATAGGTTGTGAGCTCTCAAAGTGGAAAAATGTGATGAATTCAAATTCTAATCAGTTAGTTTGATAAATTGTGTTGAGTAGAGTAAGTTTAGCAAAAGAAGTTTGAGGTTTTAGCAAGTATAGGTTAGGATTTTAGTGGTTTGAACCAAATTTCAAGCTCTTTGAGGAACCAAAAATGGAGGCTATTTTTTTCTTCTTGTTGGCCAAAATGATGAGCTTCAAGTGATAAGGTTTGGTAGCTTTAAATGATCTTAGTTTAGGTTTTAAAAATTACTTAATACAAAGTTTAAATTCTTTCTAAAAAGAAAAAAAGTTGGATGGCTAGGATTTGATCTTGTTAACCAAGATTGAATCTTCACCATCCACTTGGTTTAAATGGATAGACATTATCCAAATTTAAAGATTCAGCCATCTTTTGATATAAAAATCTCACACCGAAATTTTACCGAATAAGTGGAACACTATACCCGGGCAATCAAAATATTACCCAAAATTAATCCTGGGTGTAATACTTTGTCCCAATCCTATCCTATCTTCCCCTAGTCTTGGGGGTCTCTTGGTCCTAATTCCAGGGTTACTATTATGTTTGCGGGCCCATAAAGGTCCAGGCCCAAATTTTTTTTTTACTTGTTTTTGGGTCATCCTCATCATCACTACGCCTGTCACAATATTGAAATTCTTATTAATAAAGCTTCAATTAATTTTTAAATAACTCCAGTGTATTACATGTACCCATTAGGAAAAATTCCTAGCCTTAATGCCTTTGTGAAAACCAAAAAAAATAGTCATAAAATGTGTGAGAACAAGGATGCTCTCACACTTTAAGTCATTTTTTAAAAATAAAGATAGAAAAATTTAGGTCATTTAATTCATTGGTGTATTACTATAAAAATAAATTTTGATTAAATAAAAGTCTTTCGATAGTTGAGATCTCTCTACTTCTCCCTTTGAACTTTTATGAGACCATAGCATCTTATGTTGTGTTGTATGTGTGAGGGAATTACTTTTTATCCAATCATCATTTCTATTGAATTAATTTGGGTATTGATTTTGTAGTGCTTTAATTTGCATTGTCCACATTAGAAACTGTTAGAATAATTTTATGACCTAACATAAATTAATGTTAATTTTAATTTTAGACCAAAATTAATTGTATGTCAAAACAATTAGAGTTTAATATTTTAACCCAAAATTATGTGATCATTGTTATTATTAGGCTTATTATTATTAAGCATTATTTATTGTAGGCATTGTTATGGTTATTTATGTATGAGTTAGCTATAATGGGAAGCCTCAAGCTATCATTTACTAACATCAAGGATGAGGCGTTACTTTTAGCCATATAACATGTGTCTATTGCCCTGTTGATACAACAGTACATTCCTCACTATTTATGGAATATGAGTAGTAACTCTCTCTTCCAAATTTCTCTCTGTTTTGTGTTTCTTTATGTTTCCTCTTTTAGGTAGAAAGAATTATTGTCAATTATTGTTCTTTTTCAATCTCTTTAGGTAACTCTAACCCAATCTCTTTATGGTTGATATGATTATTATCACACTTGTCTTTTTTAGGATCATATTGATCATTAGCACATAGCATTTTGAATTGTTGTTTATATTGTTTCATATGTAAAATTCCTATAAGCAGTATTAGAGTCGCAAAAGGGGTTTTACAAAAGGGGAGCACATGTTATGGAACTCATGTTTATATATCAAAGTTGCGAAAGGACTTCTGCTAAAAAAGGAGTGTAATGCCCCGATTTTTCTGTTAGAGTGAAAATGACCAAAATGCCCCTGAGGTCATTTTCGGCCCGGAATTCGAGGAAAGCCGGTTCGGCAGTACTCGAAGGGCAAACTCAATGTTGGACGGGGATTAGATGACTTGTGTACCTTCCTGGGATCGAAAACCTCATTTTTCGAGTTTTCAGGTCAAAATGACCAAAACACCCCTGCGGTGTTTTACCCGTTTGCAAATGCCAGATGAACCCGAAACTTCTCCAGATGATTTTAAAAGGCGTTTTTAAGTAGACTGTGACTTTAGTTTTAGTCCCGGAGGTCCCGGGCGAAATTAGTGCAAAATTACGGTTTTGCCCCTAGTTTCGTGTTTTACGCTTAATCGCGTGATTAAGCAAACCTAAGCAATATTAGGCTCTAATCGAAGGTTAATTAATTTCCTTAATTAATCGTGAGTCAAAATAATTTATTAAAGTTGATTAGAACCTAAAAGTGCTTAATTACAACTTAAAATCATATTTTAATTTCAAGATTTCTAGTCATTGAATCTTGAATAGTGTTTCCTCTCTCCAATTCCTTAAATCATGGAATTGTGTTACACATTGTTTATTCATAAATGAGTTTAAAATTCTTTAATGATGTATGAGCACTCCTAATCTTGTCATAAAATCTTTAAATCACATTCTTAGTCACCTAAACTTAAGCTTAATTATTCCTAACCTTGTACCTAAGCTAATACACACTCAAACCTATCATTAACACACAATTAGATGATCAAAACCTCTCTCCCCCCATGCCAGGTCTGGCCGAAGCACTCCTCCCTCCATATGCATCACATGTTCAATTTTTCAACACTCCAAGGCCATACCTCAAGTCACATACACTATACATTGTCATAACTTTCAATCAAGCTTGATTTTCCAAGTAAATAACTAATTAAAATAGCCCATTTTCTCCATTTATTTGTGGCTGGAAAAGTTCCAGCCATGCATTGTTTCTAGAAGCTTAATTTCATCAAAAATTGATAGGAAATTAACTCACATCAAGCCATACTTTGTAGCATAGCTTCCATACTTCAAACCATGCTTGAATGACCTTGTGTAAGAGATATTTTTCTCTCCCTTTTTCCCTCTCAAAGCTACGGCCAAGGCTTCCTTTGGTAATCCCCATGGTTTTGTTTTTCAATAAATAGGATGCTTGTGATAGCTTAGTTGCACTTTGAAGCATTTGCTAAGTTTAGAATTCTAGAGTTGTCTTGCTAGTTCTTTCTTTTTCTCTCAAGTTTCAAGAGAGTTCTTCCTTTCTTTTCATCTTCATCTTCATCCTCTCTTCATCTCATCATCATCTCTCAACTTTGAAACACCACCTCATAGCCTTGAACCATCATCAAACTTCTCAAACACCACACCTCAAACACAACCTCACTTGAAACACAACTCCAACCTTCTTACTTCCTCTTGGCCGAAACCATCAAGCACCAAGGAGGAGCTCATCATCTTGTTTTTCTTTTCAAAAGTTCAAGCTTTGTGTCTTCACTCTAGGTAGGGGTGTTTGCTAAACTTTGTTTTCTTGAAAATGAGTTCTTCCTAGCTTTCTCTTGGATTTTCTTTTGAGACTTTCTTGTTTTTCTTTCCTTGTGATTTCGGCCATGAGGCCTTGAGGAGCATATGATAGCTTAATGATGAGAACTCCTAGAGAATGACTATGTGTTCATCTCAAAGGAACCTCTAGAGCTTGAGTTTTTCTTTTCTTTAACTCCATCTATACTATACTTAGCTCACATGGTTTTTCAACTTAAGAAAATTAATCTAAGGATTTCTAAAAGCCCAAGCCTACCCTTGTCAACCTTAAAGTTGGCCGGCACGTTCTAGAGATTTTTCTCTAGATAGGGGTTTTGGGTATTTAATAAAGAACTTGGCTTAGTTTCACTTTCTTGTTCTTTTGTAAGGTTTTCGATTGTGGTATTTTGATCCTTGAGATTTTGTTTGGTTTTGTTTAGAAAGTTTGTTTTCTTTGAGCTTGATGATGATGTTCAAGAACCTCATAGTTCCTATGAGAACTTGGTTCAAGAACTCTAGAGCTCTCTTTGAAATGAGATATGTGTTGGGTTGTTACTTTGTTAAAGTCTTGAATGAGCTCTAGCTAACCATAAAATGAACCTTGCATCATGTTTACTTTATGCTTTGCATATCATGTTTATTTCCTTGCTATCACTAAATACCAAGATAATGAATGAACTTGCATTATCATGTTTATATTTCAAGCTATGCATTACCGTGTTTATATTTCAAGTTCTCACTAAATATCAAAGATAATAATATGTTGCACCTCATATTTATTTTATGCTATCACTTTACTTTCTAATGGAACCTAAAATGAGTGCATGAGCATGTTTACTTTTATGTCATCACTTAAATGAACCTAGAGCTCAAAGACTTGCCCATTGTTGTCTCAAACAATGGTTTAAAATATTTATTTCTTTTGGTTCACATTTCGGCCCTAAGGGGTTTTGGAGTTTCCAAGTATTGAAAATTAAGTTTTATGATTTTTCTAAGCTTATATGAGTATAAGAAATATGTAGAACTAAGTTTTATGAATTTAGGATCTCTTGAGATGAGAATGATTTAGCCACTGCCCTCTTAAGTATTCTTATGATTTTGAAAGATAAAAGTATTTATAAATGAGTTTTGAAAGTTCTAAAAAGGTCCCAAGAGAAACTAGTATTCTATGTGCTTGGAAAACTATGTTCTATGCCTTTTATGGAGATGGACATTTTGGTTCTGCCTTGCTATTTATTTTCCACTGTATGTGTTGTTTTAATAATGATAATATGTTTATGTTTGAGTAAAAATAATGTTAAGACTCATATGTGAAACATAAGATAAGTTAGAAACTAGAAAAGAATTAATTTGAGAGTTCTAGATCCCTTAATTATTGAATTTTCTGGATTCTGTCCAGTAAGGTTTAGATTTGATAATCATGGTTTTAAATTAGTTTAAATGTGTAGGAATGACTCATAATTGGTTTAGGACTTGATCTTGAAGCCTTAGGAACAAACCGGACTTAGAAAGGGTCATTGTTGTGACTCCTAGGTACCCGTAAGCTTAGGATTATAAATTCTGCATCCTTGAGGTTTAGAGATGTTCTTGGTCATAGTGTGAGGTGAGAAATACTTAGTTATAACCTCATAGGTACCCAAGAGATTAGGTTTGATGATTAATAACTTTGAACGTGAGTTAAGGACCTTAAGGGTCAATGCATAAGACATTAAAACGTCTTGAGTTTTTATGATGCTTAATTTATGATATATGATACATGAGCTTTGTCCATGATAAGTTGATATGTGCTAGTTTTACATGATGATATGCTATACCCCATAAGAAATGTTTGCGTATGTCCTATATGTTTTCATGGCATAAGCAAATTTGAGGAAATTCGTTTACAAATTGCCATGTCACTAATTTCCATCAAATTTGAGGAACTTAGAAAATGGTCTTTTTGAAAATCATGAGAACTTAAATGTGACACAACACTGAGACGCCTTCTTGGGTGACACCGGTTTAGCCGAGCACCCCCAAGAAAACAAATCCGTGAGGGTATTGACATAGAGCTTGCCAAAGCGGACAATACTACGATGCACTAGTTGCTAGTAGAGCGTTTCAAAGAGGAAATGACCCTAAGAGGTGATCCTTAATTTGCCCCCTAGCCCGTACTTTAAGTCGGGATTATGTTACACTTATCATAGGATAAGTAAGAGCTAGTGATGACTAGTTAAGGTATGAGCTCATAACCTAGGGATGTTTTAGGGTGGCCCCATGAGATAATAGTTAAAGTTTAAAATGTCACATGTGCTATGAAAAACCAAGAAAAGTTATACTGGGCACAACTTATGCCATCAATAACGTTTTTGTGACTTTGTTGATTAGCTTATCTTTATGATGCATTCATATCATTAGTGTATTCCATGCTTAGTCATAAGACGCATTGTAAAATATGACGGACCTTGGATAATTAATACTTTAGAAAACTAACTTAAAAGGAGTTTACATGCATGCGCACCTTTTTAGAAATAAAACCCAAGGTTCCTGAGGATGTGATGATGTCACTTAGTTAGGGATTACCCTACTGAGAATTCTTTTAGAAGATTCTCATTCCCTCTCTCTTTTCTTCCATCACATTTTCAGATGGCGACTGCAGATTTCTTCATCGACACCCCGACATGGAGCCGCACCATAACCCAAAGACTCTGGGTCATACCATTTTGAGGGTCGCTGCACCGCCGTGAGTATTTATGTTTATGGACGATCTTCAGCACACCCAAAGACGGAGCTACCGCTTCACCCCGACTGCTCCCTACCATCATAAACATGATTTTTGAGCTAGCTGCACCACGCTGACGAGCGTATCCTCCGCGATGCAGCCCGAGGCATCAACCGCACGTGACTACCTGCAGAGTACGCGTGCCCTGACTCGGTATTCGAGATCTGGATCCATCGTAGGACCCCTCACATATGTACGCTTGAGTTTAGCCCCGCTCCTCCACCGATGAGAGCCGGAGTGAGGAGACAAAGTGGTTTAGCCGAGGTTGGCTCGTGAGGCCATCCATGCACCCTCGCCGGTGGACATGTTCGATGATCCGCACGACCACTCCCGCCGAGATCCGCCTGGATCGATTCCACCCCTCAAGATTTCTGACCACAGAGTAGGTGCATAGGATGGGTAGTAGCTAGTGCACACACGCCACATAGTTGAGGACAAACCTTCTTTTGTATATGAGGTTGTCTACTCTAGGTGCACACGGGTATGGGTGTTGCTTTCATGGTTTCCTTGTACTTTCTTTTGTGATTTCCTTGTATTTGCATTTTCGCCATTTGCTTCTCCTATGTACCGAATAGTCCTGCCTTTTGGTAGGCACATTATCTATATATATAATCAGTTGATGTGTCCATGTTATTTATGTGTTTTATTATGATTTGCTCATATGACTTGTATGAATTTCCGTTTGAAGAATCATGCGTGGCTCTCACTTTGGTTTTAATTCCAAAAAGAAAAATTTTACCCATATTTCCGCTAAGTATTTTCAAGTAAAGAATGAGACCAAAAGGTAATATTCTAAGGATTAACCTAAATACATACTAGTAGTATTAGGTTAAGACTTAGGGTGTTACAAGGAGTACACATGATAGATCTCACACTTAAAGAAGAGAATGTTAGAGTTTCAAGTGTGAGGGGTGAAGTTCCATATTGGCTAAGAATAAACTAAGTAAATAGTGTAAAGCCTGGAGAAGAGGGTGAGGAGTGATCACTAGTGCAAAAAAGGCACGGACAAAGAGCGGCTCATCACAAGGCCTTCTAAGTTGAGTGATACATGAATAATCTGATTACACAAGAAAATGAGAGGGTTCCTAAGACTGTATAGGTATGAGACTATACAGTTGAGGATGACTTATATGAATTGATTTGTACTACCTATACCAACAAGATGCATCTTCTTTTCAATAGCCCATCACTAAAGAACTCCATGGTTAAGCGTGCTTGACTTGGAGCAATTTTGGGATGGGTGACCTCTTGGGAAGTTTTTCCAAGAAGCGTGTGAGCAAGGACAAAGCACGCTAAAAAGACCCGTGTTAGTTTGTGGGGACAGTTGTCAATTCATAAAGCAGCATAGGCTATATTACAAATGGTATCAGGACATCACCTCTCCTAGTATGGTGTGGTTTAGGGATGAACCATGCGGAAGCTGGTGGGCATGTAATGCCCGAGGACAAGGGCAAGGAGTGATCGTCGGTGCAAAAAAGGCACGGATAAGGAGTGACTCCTCACAAAACCTTATAACCGGAGAGGTACATGAATGAACCGATTACACATCAGAATGAGAGGGATCCTAAGACTGTATAGGTATGGGACTACACAATTGAGGATGACTTACATGAATTGATTTGTACTACCTATACCAACAAAATACATCTTCTTTCGATAGCCCATAACTAAAGAACTCCATGGTTAAGCATGCTTGACTTGGAGCAATTTTGGGATGGGTGACCTCCTAGGAAGTTTTCCCTACAAGCATGTGAGTAAGGACAAAGCATGCTGAAAAGACTCCTGTTAGTTTGTGGGGACAGTCGTCAATCCATAAAGTTACATGGGTTGTTACAAATAGTATATAAATGAGACGATACATGGACTCATCGCCTTAAGATTCTGGGACACAATATGGTGTCTAGCATTTTTATATGGTTCTCTCACTTAACCTATTGTTTGGATCTCCATCTCTTCTCTACTCCAATTGCTACCTTGTATATATAGTTTTGGATTGAGGATTCGTTTAATCCGTATGTATTACCGTTGTCAATTCAAACACACTGATCTATTATTAATTATCTTTGTTTTGTATTAATTTCATAAACTCTGAAAGCATGAGATTGGAAAAGAAGGATCTTTCCCTCCCAACAAACTTTTTTTACCCCAAAGAAGAAGGAAAAAAATTAACATTGAAGAATAAAGGAAATGCATGATAGAGACAAAGATCACACCGTATATTAAGGGCATATATTATACATCCCTATTTATTTTGAGTTAATATCCATTTTAGTTCTAAGTTTATACTCATGAGTCATTTTAGTCTCTAACTTTTAAAACAAGTTAAATTAGTCCTTGGCATTATAAAACATGAGTCATGTTAGTCTTCCAACCCACTTTTATTTAATATTCATCAATTAAATGATTATGTGTAATGCTAAGTGATACTTGACAAATATTATATGATCTGAAGTAAAATTAAGTTTAAAATAACTCATATTAGTGTTTAAAATATAAAAATTAGTCATTTAAATCTTTTTTCTAGTCATAAAATGATATATTTTGTATAATTTTTAGACACCAAAATGAGTCATTTTAAATTTCATTACTCTTAAAATGACATGGTATCTCAATATTTCACTTAACATTATATATTCATCATTTAATTGACAAAAGGTAAAATAAAAGTGGGATGAGGGATTAACTTAACTCACATTTTGCAATGTTAGAGACTAATTTCACTTATTTTAAAACTTAGGAACTAAAATAACTCATAAAGATAAAATCAAAGACAAAATAAATATTAACTTTTTTTTTTGTATACCCACACGAAGAAAAGATCTAATTGATTAGTAAATAATACAGGAGGAGAAAGACACAAACCCATATAGTATATATGAGCAACACTATTCTTAAACAAAGCTTACAACATTAGGATCAAAAGATCAAAAGATGATGGATACATCATCTTTGTCCATATAAATATAAAGATATCTCTTAATCATCACAACAGGATCAGATCCACACTATGCAACATGCGAGCATATGGCCTTACTAAATTTCTAAAATTTATTTAATACTTATAAAGATGAATGTATTTTGGCCTCTATTATATCTTTAAATTTGATCTCATACTAATTTTACTGAGATAAAATAAGTTTATTGAGACTAAATCATAAAATAGAATAAGTTCCAACTTTCATATGTTGATTTATAGTCCTTGCCCCCTATTGCCAAAATTTCATGGATTCATCACTGCATCACATGGTTTCTTGCAAAAGCATCTGCGACGGAAGCGATGGCAATGCCCCCACGAAGAGAAGCCCTCAGTTTTGCAAACAGAGTCACAATTGGTGATACTCAAACATGGTCCCTTGAAACTCTGGCTCTGAATTTCACAAGCCTCTCCTTGATTTCCCTGTGCCACCACTGTTGGCCCCATCTCTATGAAGTCAACAAAACATCATAAGTATGCAAATTAACAAAAAGGAGATGAAATAATATATTTTCCGTGTTTGATTCATTTAACATATACATGGGACCCCCAAACTATATTTTGGCAACAATCATAAGGATCAGTTAGGTTTGGGAGAAAAAATGGAAGTGAAAACTTATAAATTAGATTTGAGAATTATTAACCAAATTCTTATAATAAAAAAAATTAGTCAATAATATACATGTGGATAGGATCAAGTTATACTAATATTACTTTCAAGCATTGGTTACACTATTTGATCAATAACATTTTATTGATGTAGGTATTCACAAAATTCATCATTGAATTAGAAGTATACGTCATATAAATATTCTCTATAAAATTTTAAGTTAATCCAAAGTCGTTTGGCATAATTTATATGTACATAAAAATCAATGTAATATATGTGTTTAAAATAAAAAAAATAAGAGTTAAATGATTACATTCACACTAATGCTCAACTTTTATGAATATATATATAAAGAGCAAATGACATAAGAGGGGTGGGTTTATTATGAGAGTGAAATGAGCAAATCTGGGCTGTATAACTAGATATGGATGTCAAGATTGAAAGTTGATTAATGGTAATTAATGCTCACATGCTTATTTAAAAAGTTACATAACATTGTGTTTTATTCTTGACAATTTATGTAAGATCTAACAGTCAAAAGCCACTCCTTCCACTCTCACAATAAATCATTATTCTCATATGATACGTTCCCTGTATATAGTTGTAAATTATTGTAAACTAGTTTTTTTTATCTAAATCGTATAGATTGAGGCTCTCTAAAAATTAAATCAAACATGCTAATAATTTGTAACAAAATGAAAACCAATTAGTTATCTTGTAAAAAGAAAAGGGAAACTAAGTTATGCTGAGTTAAATATCAAACGAAAGTATGTTGTTAAACATAGAAAAGACTCACCAATGGTCACTAGAAGCAAAAGTAGGACAAAGATAATGGAAACTGAAGGCATTGAGCAAGCCATATCTATTTCAGAAAGAAAGAGTTTAAAAAGAGAGTTAACAAGTTCTGGTATAGTGTGCAAAATGGAGCTAGCTATTTGCCTTATATATATATAGAGCAACATATGAATCGAAATAACTGATTTTTGTGTCTAATTTTTCTCCATTTAACCCTCAAATAAATTAATTAACAGCTTTACGTTGTGTTAAAAATGTATTCACAATGATTACATAACCCCCACCTTCATACATTGTTTCACTTCACGCCTTATATTCGTTTTTATTTCCATTAGTATTGTCTAAAACTACTTTCAACTATATTATTTTCTCTTTTCATTCACAAAATCATCTTTCATTTTTTTTTCTATTAGGTAGTGTTAGGGATGATTAAAAATAAAAAATCATTATTAATTTCATAATCACTTTTAATTTCTATGACCCAAGAATAAAATATCACTATTAATTTCATTATTGTTTTTTAACATTCTTTCTCCCTTTTGTTTATGAAAATCAAATTACATAAACAATTCACTTGTTGGCTTATCTAAAATGCTCATATAATGGTCGTTGAACCTACAACCTAGTTTATGAAAATCAAATTACATAAACAATTCACCTGTTGGCTTATCTAAAATTCTCATACACCTTGAAGTGGATAGTCTCGTGTTCAACTCCTACCTCTCCCCTCCCTTATACCTTCTAGGAAAAATTTGTAGCCTTAATGCTTTCATTAAAAAATATATATACTCATAAAATGTCAGAGCATGGATGCTCTCACACTTTAAGTCATTTTTTTTAATAAACATAGATAAATTTAAGTTATTTAAGCCATTAGTGTATTGTTACAAAAGTAAATTTTGATTAAGTTAAAGTTTTTCAATAGTTGAGATCACTCTACTTCTCCCTTTAAACTTTTATGAGACCGTAGCATCTTATGTTGCGTAGTTTGTGTAAGGGAATTACTTTTAATCCAAGCATCATCTACTGAATTAATTTGGGTATTGATCCTATAGTGTTTTTATTTATGTTGTCGATACTGGAAACTATTTGAATAATTTTATGGATTAACATAAATTAATGTTAATTTTAATTTTAGACCAAAATTAATTGGATGTCAAAACAATTAGAATTTATTGTTTTAACCCAAAATTATGTGATCATTGTTATTGGGCTTATTATTATTATGTATTATTTATTGTAGGTATTGTGAACACTCAATTTTATCTGGCCAATAAAAAACCAAAAATTACATATTTTTAGAATTTAGAAAGAATCCACGTTGTCTCTTTTAACCCTTTTTTTTTTTACATTATTTTACATCTCTTTTGTTAAAGGAAAAAAAGTTGTCTTTTCTATTTTTAGAAAAATAAAATAAAAATAAAAAACTATTGGCCATGTTTTTTTTTATCTATAGCCCATTCTTTATTTTGATGTTTCTCCCAAATTTCTTTCGGACCATGAGTGTAAGGTTCATTTTAATTTTGTTTCACATGCACGGAAAGGTTCAGTCCATTTCAACCCATGTCCTCATATTAAAAAAAATAAAAAATAAAATAAAAGGGTTGTCATTCTACTCTTTCCCTACAACAACAGATAATGGACTTCTCCTTTTTCTTATTACAGATGAGCTGAGATCCATATTAGCTAACCTTTAAAATTGAGATGATCAATAATGTTGATGGCCTACACAGAGGAACGACCATGTATATATATGTGTATATATATATATCCATCAGCAACAAAAGGAGAGCGGAGTTTTTTTTTTCATTCTCAGACTCTTTAGGAATTGAATGAAAATCACAGAAACTGAGATTAAAAAAAAACTAGCAAATACAGAGAAGAGAAAACTAATACAAGTAAGCTACTTGGCATTGTTTCATATTGTATTTTTTAAGCCATATCAAAATCCTCTGTAAATCATGCCCTTTTGCACGCCAACGACCCATTATAACCCGCCCACAGCCTATTGACTCAACCAAGCAACACCCAATTTCATCTCATCCCGGACCGTAAGCGACCAATAAATTACAACCAAAATTAGAAACCAATCAACAACCATCACTATTATCATCAACCCAGTTAAATGCCTAACAACTTTTAAACCAGATCTGAAAAAATAAATAAATAAAGAATTGGAAAAAGGAAGCAGGAACAAAAAGGAAGGGAAGAGCCACCCTTTATTAAGGCATTATCGCGATCGCTGCCACTACAGGGATCGTTCACGCTTTCCTCATTGTTGCGCCGCCATAACAGCTCTTCCTCCAACCACCGCGGCCTTCCTTCCTTAGTTGAACTGCAACCATCCTTCTTTGTTCCATCGTGCCACTGTGCACCTCCACCCCCAGCCAAGGCGCATCCCCATCGGCATAACTCTCTTTCCCCTCCTTTTCATGTGACCACCAGGACTCCACTCTCCTCAACCACGAACCACCACCGCGGCTACCATTATAATGACTCATCCTCACCACCTGTGAACCACCTTTCCCTTTTCCTGCCATCGTGCCTTCCTTGCGAGTGCTGCATACATCACCGCTCCTCTATGGCTATCACGTGTAGATCGCAGCTTGATTGTGAAATATATTTACAAGTTTATTAATTATTTATTTAAATAAATAATTTGAAGCAGCTAGCAATAACCATTTGTATTGTAACGTTGTGTTTTCATTTGCCATGGCTTTGTTGTGTTTCACGTACAGTGATGGCAAAAGACACATCCTTTCATAAAACAATAAATTACAACAATGATTCATGCCATGTAATGAAAGGTCACAACCTTTGGATAACAACATGTTTCATGCCATGTAATGAAAGGTCACAACCTTTGGATAACAACATGTCTCTTGATTGTGACCATTTGCATCTGATCGTGAACTTTGTATCCAGTCAATAATCAACTATCAATAATCCCCATTATTGAACAAGTTTCATACTTTTACTTTGTGTATTATGTGAGTTCAAGAGTTCTTTAAAAGTTCAAGAGTGAGTGAATTTCTTGTTATTGCTAGACAAGAAATTCATATAGAGGTTTCATTGTATCCTGGGGGAGCATCATCATCAACCCATAGCAACAACATGTAGGGGCGAATATCTCTCTAAAGAGAGCAATTGATTTCATGCCTTGAAACCACAATATTCAAGTTCTTGTGTATCATCTTCTATACTATATACTTAACAATTTTAGAGAGATATTTTTCAAAGATGACTCAAGATCAAAATAACACTTTCAAGGTCATGAATCAAGAGTTTGTCAAACTAGATCGGTTCGATGGGACAAACTTCAACCGATGGAAGGACAAAATGATGTTTCTTCTTTCGGTGCTAAATCTTGCTTATGTGCTTGATCCAAATGCAACACCAATTCCCAATGTTGTTGAAGATGCAACCAATGAAGAGAAGGAAAGGATTGCCAAATTGAAGAAAAAGCATGATCAGGACACTTTTGCATGCCAAGGACACATTCTCAACACTTTGTTAGATAGACTTTATGATTTTTATATGTCAATTCAATCGCCATTGGAGATTTGTAGGTCTTTAGAAGAAAAATACAATAATAAGCGACAAGGTACGGATAAATTTATCATGTTGAAGTATTTTGAGTTTAGTATGGTTGATAATGTGCCTATCATGGATCAAGTTCATGAGTTACAAATCCTTGTAAGTAGACTTCGTGATCTAAAAGTAATGGTTCCTGAATCATTACAAGTTGGAGCAATTATTGCAAAATTGCCTTCGTCTTGGAATGATTATAGGAAAAAACTCCTACATCTTGGAGAAGATTTCTCTGTTGAAAGATTACTAAGGCATTTACATATAGAAGAGGAAACTCAAAAACGTGATGTTGTGTATCTTTCTCAAAGTTCTAAAGTGAACCATGTCAGAGAAGTGAATGCCAATAAAGGCAAAAGAAAGAAATCCTTCGTGGATGCCAAGCAAGATAAAAAGAGACAAAGAGAATGCTACCATTGCCATAAGAAAGGGCATTATATCAAGGATTGCCGACTTCTGAAAAAGAGTAACAACTCAAAAGAAGCATCAAGCTCTAAGGCCAACTTAGTGGAAGAAAAGGACTTGGTTGCTATGGTAACTGAGGAAGTTCAATGCATGCATATTGGTATGATAACAGAACTTAACATGGCAACGCATGGAAGATCCTATGAGTGGTGGCTAGATTCCAATGCTACTGTTCATGTTTGCAATGACCACAATCAATTCAAGATATATGAAGAAGTGAACAACCGAGAGGTGTTAATGGGAAATGACAATTCAACCAAAGTGTGCGGTCAAGGAACAGTAGAATTGAGCTTTACATCTAGAAAGAAGTTAAACTTGGTTAATGTACTTCATGTTCCAGATATAAAGAAGAATTTAGTCTCTGCTAGTCTCTTATGTAAAAGATGATTCAAAATTATGATGGAATCCGATAAGATTATCTTGCTTAAGAATGATATGTACATAGGAAAAGGATATTGTACTCAAGGCATGTTCAAATTTAGCATTAATGATATAGTGAATGATTCTCTATATGTTGTTGATTCTTGTGATTTATGGCATAGTAGACTAGCACATTTAAATTACAAGTCAATTGAATATATGCAAAAACATAATTATATTGATCTTAGTAATAAGGATTTTAATAAGAAATGCGAAATTTGCATACAATCCAAAATTACTAAAAAACCATATCCTAAAGTTGAAAGGAATACACATTTACTAGAACTAATACATAGTGATATTTGTGAATTAAATGGAAATATTACTAGAGGAGGAAAAAGGTACTTTATAACTTTTATTGATGATTGTTCTAGATTCACTTATGTGTATTTGATAAGAAATAAAGATGAAGCATTTGAAATGTTTAAGAAATATAAAATGGAAGTAGAAAATATGCATAATAAGAAAATAAAGGTTCTTCGTAGTGATAGAGGTGGAGAATATTTTCTAGTGAATTTGATAATTTTTGTGAATTACAAGGTATTGTGCATGAATGTTCTGCTCCATATACTCCGCAACAAAATGGTTTAGCGGAGAGAAAGAATCGTACCCTAGTGGATATGGTTAATTCAATGCTACTAAATGCTAAGGTACCTCACAATTTATGGGGTGAGGCATTATTGACGGCATGTCATATTCATAACAGGATACCGTCAAGAAACAGAAAGGTTTCTCCATATGAAATATGGAAATGAAGAAAACCAAACTTAAAATATTTAAAAGTGTGGGGGTGTTTAGCCTTTTATCGTGTTCCTGATCAAAAGAGAACTAAATTGGGGCTAAGAGCCATAAAAGGCATCTTCATAGGATATGCTCAAAATTCTAAAGCATATAGAATTTTGGACTCAGTGTCCAATATAGTTGTTGAATCAAGGGAGGTGGAATTTATTGAAAATAAATTCATTGGTGATACAACCCCCAATTTGGAATATTCCCAAAAGGATACAGTAGTTTTCCAGGAAATAATTATAAATCAAGGCAATAAAAGTCTAAGTGACAATGGATTATTTGAACCGAGAAGGAGCGAAAGAATGAGAAAAGAGAAAGACTTGGGTCCAAACTTTATTTCCTCTCAGGCTTTAACCTTTTTGGTTAAAGGAACTAGGGATTCTGTGATAAACAAGATCCCCATTATTCTAAGTGTAGAGGGTGATCCTCAAACATTTAAGAAGGCAATGGCATCTAGAGATTCTACCTTTTGGAAAGAAACAACAGATGACGAGATGAACTCAATATTATCTAATAATACTTGGGTCTTAGTTGATTTGCCTCAAGGATTAAAGCCTATAGGATGTAAGTGCGTATTTAGCAGAAAATATGATATAGATGGTTCACTACAAACCTTCAAAGCAAGGTTGGTAGCGAAAGGGTTTAGACAAAAGGAAGGTCTAGACTATTTTGATACCTACGAACATGTGGCAAGAATGACTTCCATTAGGACTCTTATAGCATTAGCATCCATTTACAAGCTTCATGTGCATCAAATGGATGTTAAAACAACATTTCTTTAATGGAGATCTTAATGAAGAAATTTATATGGAACAACCGGAAGGTTATGTGCTACCCGGAAATGAAAAGAAAGTTTGTAAACTTGTTAAGTCTTTATATGGCTTAAAACAGGCACCTAAACAATGGCATGAGAAGTTTGATTCTGTGGTATTATCAAATGGCTTCTCACATAATAGTGCAGATAGATGTATATACTCCAAATTTACTAAGGACTATGGAGTAATAATCTGTCTATATGTAGATGATATGCTAATTTTTGGGACGAATTTAGAAGGAATTCGTCAAACAAAGGAGTATCTAACTTCTAAATTCAAGATGAAAGATTTGAATGAAGTAGATACAATACTAGGCATAAAGGTGCTTAAACATGAAATTGGCTTTGTTTTAAGTAAATCTCATTACATCAAAAAGATATTGGAAAAGTTTAAGCATCTTGAAATTAAGGAGTCCAATACACCCTATGATCCTAATTTTAAATTAGAACAAAACGTAGGGAGACCTGTAGCACAATTAGAATATGCAAGTGCTATCAGAAGTTTAATGTATGCAATGTATTGCACCAGACCAGATATAGCTTTTGCTATGTGCAAGCTATCAAGATTTACAGGAAAAACAAGTAGTCAACATTGGAAAGCTATAACAAGAATTCTTGGTTATCTCAAGAAAACTATAAACTTGGGATTACATTACAGTAATTATCCTGCTGTATTAGAAGGATATTCTGATGCTAGTTGGATTATGAATCTAAGTGATAATAAATCCACCTCATGATGGATTTTCACCATAGGTGGTGGAGCAATAAGTTGGGCCTCAAAGAAACAAACATGTATTTCATATTCTACTATAGAGGCTAAGTTTATAGCTTTATCAGCTGCTGGTAAAGAAACGAAATGCCTTACGAATTTGTTATATGATTTAGAGTTATGGCCACAACCAATGACTGCCATTTCAATCTTCTGTAATAGTGAATCAACCATGTCTCGTGCACATAACAAGGTTTATAATGGAAATTCTAGACATATAAGCTTAAGGCATGAATATGTGAGGCAATTAATAGGAGATGGTATAATTACTATCATATATGTGAAATCCCAAGGGAATTTAGCAGATCCATTAACTAAAGGTTTGTCAAGGGATAAGGTCAAAGAGACTACTGCTAAAATGAGATTAAAACTTATAATTGTTAAATAGTGGGAACCCAACCTTATTCTAGTAGAACACTAGTTTCAAGGTTTAATGGGTAACAACAAATTATTTAACAATTGGAGCACTAAGATATAGGATTTAGTGCTACATATATATATATAATTAGGAGGGTGAGTTAAAACTCTTAATGGATTGATAATATTTATTTATCAAAGGATTCCACCTATGTGAATATAGGAGTGGTGCCGCTTTGGTCGAGAATTTTAGAGGTTTTATTCTCGTAAATATTCATGAAACCAGGATGAGCACAAGGCCATAAAAGTGCTTAAATTAACAAATTCTTGAACTTGATGGGAAATACAATTTATGTGTGTGAATTTTCGATACTAACATAGAGAGTATAGGTTTAATCAATTAGATGCCTATTACTCTTTTAGAACCTTTAAAGTTTACACTAAAGGAATATTTAATCCTTGTGATATATTCTTTATGCATAAATTTGTATAATTTTTTAAACTTGTAAAATAGTGGGGGATTGAAATATATTTACAAGTTTATTAATTAATTATTTAAATAAATAATTTGAAGCGGCTAGCAATAACTGTTTGTATTGTAACGTTGTGTTTTCATTTGCCATGGCTTTGTTGTGTTTCACGTACAGTGATGGCAAAAGACACATCCTTTCATAAAAAAATAAATTACAACAATGATTCATGCCATGTAATGAAAGGTCACAACCTTTGGATAACAACATGTTTCATGCCATGTAATGAAAGGTCACAACCTTTGGATAACAACATGTCTCTTGATTGTGACCATTTGCATCTGATCGTGAACTTTGTATCCAGTCAATAATCAACTATAAATAATCCCCATTATTGAACAAGTTTCATACTTTTACTTTGTGTATTATATGAGTTCAAGAGTTCTTTAAAAGTTCAAGAGTGAGGGAATTTCTTGTTATTGCTAGACAAGAAATTCATATAGAGGTTTCATTGTCTCCTGGGGGAGTATCGTCATCAACCCATAGCAACTACGTGTAGAGGCGAATATCTCTCTAAAGATAGCGATTGATTTCGTGCCTTGAAACCATAATATTCAAGTTCTTGTGTATCATCTTCTATACTATATACTTAACAGATTGCCCCTTCGCCACGTGGTGGACGACCCCTTTCTTCTCGTCCTCCACCATAACCTTTGCATGCACCTCAGTGAACCAGAAACCTGTCCTTCAACCACAATGAACTCTATGCCACTTGCACTGGCCTCGGATCCTTCCCCCTTTTCCTTTGCTAGATGAGTCCGCTTCCCTTGCCTTAAATCAAGAGAACCCCAAACCTTGAAATCCCTAGATCCTAACTTGTCTCTGTGGACAACGTTGGATTTAGGACATTTTCTTTATCTTTTTTAAAGTGGTAATGTCTGTTGTGTGTTTCTTTTCATGTTGTTTATTTTGAGTTATCTTGTTAGATCATAAGTTCTGTATATTTCGCTTTTGGCTGCTTTAGACTCCCAAAAAAAAAGAAAGAAAATTCTTAAGTTGGTTCTCTTAAAAAAGAAAGGGAAAGAATTGATTTTTTATTTTTCATTTTCTAAACAAAAAAAAAAAGGAAAAAAAAGTTTGAAACATGTTGTTTTAGCAGTTTTCTTTAAATCAATTGAGTATACATAAATAAATAAGTTTAGGAAGTGATCTAGTTATTTATCTTATTTTGATAGAATTTTGTGCTAAAAGCTTTTTTGAAAAAAAAGTAAAAAAATTATCATACATGATTTTATCCTTTTAGTTTAGTTGTTCAAGTTTGAGCCTAGTTGTCAATCCTTTTGTTTTGTGGTATCCATTTGCCTGTTTAATGCTACCTAATTAAATTGTTGATTCAACTGTAAGAGAACAAATGGATAAAATAGCAAGGTTCAATCTTCTTGTCAGAGGGTAAGTCACTCAATGTATGTTCACTCTTTGGTCGCAATATTTTCATAGCTATCATGGTTATTCCTAGATTATACACATGAAAAGTATGTGCACAGAAACACACCAAATGGTGAAAGAAAAATACCTACATGAAGCTTTACCTCATTGTCTCATAATCTCATTCTCAAAATTCTCAGTAAAACCATCACCCACTGCTCTTGTCATCGTCATACCGTCGACACACACCCCTTTTGTTTGTTGGCTTTGGACTTCTGTTCGCAACCCACCTTCTGTTCTCTCCCCCGCCAGTAGAACCTCCCTGCCAGTAGCTGCACTGTCCCCATGCCACTCATGCCACCATCACCCTACAATATGCTTCTGCTCTACTTCCATTGCTATCTTCGAAGAGAGAGAGAGAGAGAGAGAGTGAGAGAGAGAAGGTGAGTTTGGGACTTATGGGTTGAGAGTTTAGTGTTGTTGAGTTTGGGCTTGTTCCTTTATTTCATTTGCTTTACTGACTCTGCTAGGTTTTTTTTTTAAGTAATGATAAGTTGACGCACCAAAAAGGACCCATACGTACCGATAGGGAAGATTGTTATGGTACAAACACATTTTGAAAGCATACGGTGAGGAAGGCAGCGTTAAAAATATCAAAACTCACGACTTGAATTTCCCTCACTCCACAAAACTCTGTCTGCCTCCTAGAAACCCTTCTCCCTTCTCTCCTTGAACTGTCTCTCAAAAAATCTGCTTCTCCCTTGCAAACTCTCCCATCGCTAACCCCACTCTCTCATCCTTACCTCTTCCTTCTTCTTCCACCCTAACCAAACCATAGCTACGCCACACCACCACCATTATGCCGCTCCTTCTTCACGACGATGACTTACAAAGTCACAGCATCAATGGGTGGGTGACTTCATTCTTCTCATCTTCTCTTTCATTGTCACATCTTCCATTCTACAATAAATGTAATTGGCTAGTTAAGGCATTTGTGGTATTCTTTTTTTTTCGTTATTCTTGTTGTTACATGGCTTTTTTTCATATACAGTGATCTTAGAGAAGACTGCCTTTTAGGCCAATTTCATGTGAGATTGGTGATTGTTCTTTATTGAATTTAAAGCCTTACATATTTTTGATAGTTCATATGTATTTACTCAAGAAAAGATGAAAAGAATTAATCTTTTGTATATTCATGGAGGAGTTGAAGTTCCACTGGGGAATTCAATCTTTGAATGATTGGAAAAAAAAAAGATCGAAAATTGGATGATAGATAGTTTACTCCCTAACTACTTACTTATAACAATATCATTGTTGAAATTGGAAAAAAAAATTGACTTGATTAGAAGCTTTCTAATCAATATGTGAAAACTAATACTTGGATACTTATTTAGGTGTTTATTTGGTAACAAGTGTTTAAGAAACTAAGTGGAGAAGCATAAAGGAGTGGAACATAAGCATTTGTTGATTTTAGTGAAATTGATTTATGTTTCTTGGAGATCATTAGTCAATGATAGATTTTGCTTTGCCAATGCTCAAACACTTATCTTTGGTTAGCCTCTGTATGGTTGGGTGAGAAAAGGTCAGCTATATTGAAACTTTTACTATGCTGTATGAATATTGTTTCCTATGTTTATGCATTACCACATTCATGATGATATATTCTGCATTTAGCCGATTGCTATCCTTTTTTATTTGTTATAACTATTAAATTTTCTGAATGAGTACTTTTTAGTAGAAACATATTGTTGACTATAATGCATGTGAAAAGGCTGCTATGAACTTCCTTGGTGCAAGTGTTAGTGACAAGAGAGCTAATTGCAGTGCTAACACTAAACAAACCTAAAATAACGTAGTGCCTCCTTGAAATGAATACAAGTTTCCTCTTTGTCTGGATTAACTTGGAAATGATTGGTAAGTAAGTGGATAGTGTCTTGCTTCTTGCTACCAAACAAAATATTTTTCATTTTCAATTTTTTCTGTCATTAGCATTGTTCACAAACCTCTAAATTGGTTAGTGACAACACTCTTTTTTATTTTATAATGCGACCTTGGTAAATAATTGTGTGTAAGAATAGTACAATTGTTTGCCCTTAACATAGCTCCATGCGTAAAGTAGAATTAGAGTAACTCAATGTAGCCTTCTTCCTAGCAAGTGGAATAACTTCAAAGTATTCCATAAAGAAGTGCTCTCTTAGCATGACGTGGATAAAAAATGAATGGTGCCTAATGAGTTGTTCTACTAACTTTATTTTCAGTATTGAACCTTGTTGTTTCATTCTCCTAATAATAAAACTTGAATTTCAACTCAAAATAGAGTGAATTTGTGCATTGTCCAAACCTCAAGTCCAAAGGACTCTTATGTGACTTATTCTTGTTTAACATAATATGCATCTTCTTTTTCTTTAAGGCACATATTCAAATTTAGAATACCTTCATATTTCTTTTTACAAACATGCACATGCTGATTGGGAACTTTCATTTGTGTTGGTTTAATCTATCTTCAAATTTCAATTTATGTAGGAACATTGGTACACTTGGATAGAGACTAGTTTTCCTTTTCTTAATGGATACAATAGTTTGGTTGTATTTTGGTTATTGCCCTTCAAACCTTGGGTTTTTCACATTTGGTAAAGTTTGAATTTGTAATAATTGTGATTTTCTACATTGTTCAAAAGAAAGCTATTGATTATATTGGTTATTTTTTATTTATAATGACTAATTTATGCGGTTTGAACTTATTGCTTCTAACAATGAAACACTATAGAACTTTGTGTCTAAATTTAGTTACTTTCATTATTTTATTGAGCACTATTAGGAAAAATTTCAAGTCACATTGCCATTGTGGCACTAATTGAACTAGAATCACTAACATTGTGTTTTTGAGTCATTAACCAATCACTTGCAGAAAAAAAAAATGATGTTAGAAAGTGATTTTGACACAGATTGTCTCCCATATTTAGACTCACTACAACAATTTATAGAGCTAAAAAGTCCTCTTAATTTTGTTATATATCCTAAATTTGTACCAAAATCCTACTACTTTCAAGAATCAAAAGACTTCACCATTTACCAACTTTCTTGGCAACTTACTAACTTTTTAAACTATAATCACCAACAATTTTGAGCCACTTACCAGCCACTGACAGGAAAAAATATTAAAGTCACAAAGTGATTTTTGGCACCAAGAAGTCCTTTCAACTTTTTGTCTAATCCAAATCTATATAAGAATCCTAATATTTTGAAGAGTACTAAAATGTGAAACATACCAAAATTTTCAACTAATGTTACCAACGATTGTAAGCTAATTACCAACATAGTACATGAAAACTTTCAGGTTCTTTTGCCATTGTAGCACTGAGTTAAAAAAATAAGTTTAGATGATTTAGGGCTCTAAATTGATAGATTAATTCTCAACAAAACATCCAATTTGTGATTAAACACTAAAGTGATTAAAATTTATTACTGATATTAGTTAGTAATCTTGCTTTAACATGTTGGAAATTTTAGTTTAAAATGTTGGTAACATTTTTCAAGATATTAGTATTTGTTCATTTTTCAAGCCTTAACACAACATCCAATATATACTTCAAGACCAAAGATATTTGAAATTTTTTGTGATTCACGTTGGTAAGTGCTGCTAATATGTTGGTGATTCCCTATTAATTTGTTGGTGATCATTCAAAAAATGTTGGTAAGTACCTCCAATATGTTGGTAACACATTTTCAATTTGTATATTACAGGTTTTTAATGTAGAGAATCAATTTCTCATAAAACTTATATCTCCTTTATTAAGCATATCGGATTTTTCAAATGATCGCCAACAAATTGAAAATGTGTCACCAATATATTGGAAGTACTTACCAACATTTTCTAAATGATTACCAATAAATTAATAAAGAATTACCAACATATTAGTAGCATTTACCAACATGATTCCATATCCATAAGTGCTGCTAATATGTTGGTGATTCCTTATTAATTTGCTACTGATCATTCAAAAAATGTTGGTAAGTACTCCAAAGAACTAATTTAGATTGAGTTAAAGAAGTAATTTAGAGGACTCATTAACTCTATGGATCGAGCCTCAACACAATATCTAATTTGTGCTCAAAGACTAAAATTAGCCAAAAACAAATTCTGATATGTGTTGGTAAGTGATGGAGAGATGTTGGTGATCTATGTTGAAATTGTTGGTGAGTACTCCAAAATGCTGGTATATTTTCAGTTTTGGTAATACTTAAAAAAGGTTGAATTTTCTTAGGAAATTGAGACCGAGGACTATGCTAGAAGACTTAGAGGCTCTGTAACACCCTAATTTTTAACCCAACTCTCTAGAACACATTAGGTTAAACATTAGGCTATTACCTCTCAGTCTCATCATTTTATTAAAATACTTAGCGGAAATTACGGGTAAAATTTTTTTTTGAAACATAAAGCAAAGTGGGAGCCACATTCATCGCAAGACAGAAATATAAATCACAGATTAATAGAGCATGAAAGGACATGAAACAATCAATAACTCATCAAGAAACATCCCATTCATATCATAATATGCCCACCTAAGGGCGGGGCTTAGTTTAGTACATGATAATACGAATACAAATGAAAGAAAAATACATCAGAAACTGAAATACATAAAAGCATAACTAAACACACCTCTACCCTAGTGCACCTAAGGTGGATAACCTCATAACAAAAGAAGGAATATCCTAATCACGTGATATGTGGGCACTGGCTCTCCCCAAAGGATCTTACTGACGGCGGCGATCCTTGGATGGGTCGTCCTCCGGATGCTGCGAGCGAGGCACGTAGTCGGGGTGACCACGGGCCACTGATCCGACGGTATAAGTACGCATAACCTGCTCGTTATGCGTTCGCGCACGCTCGAAGACCATGTCGTCGCCATAAAGAGAGGTAGGAGAGAAGCGGTAGCTATGGATAGGGTGTGTGAAGGGACTCCCAACATATATGAAGACACGTACAGCACAGCATCCCTCAAAATGGTATGATCCATGCTCCGAATCATAGTGCTCCTCCCACATCGGGGTGTCGATAAAAGCCACGAACGTCACTATCGAGCTCTGAAGATGTGACGGGAAAGAAAGGAGAGAAAGAAAGGGAATGAGAATCTTAGTAAAGAAACTCAGTAGGGACCTCCTATCTAAGGTTACATCGTTCACATCCTCAGGAACCTTGGGTTTGTTTATAAAAAGGTGTACATGCATATAAAGTTCATTATTTAATTTCGTAAACATAATTATCCAAAGTTCGTTCCTTTTAACATGGATCTTAATGCATGAATACAATATAGCAAAGCATGGAATGCATGAATATACCTTATGCAATCAAGCAAAGCAACATATCATCAAAAAGCATAATCAGTGGCATAGTGTGGCATATGAACATTCTAGTAAACTTTTCTCTTATTCTCAACTTGTGACTTAAGAACTCATGCTTGAGCATTAGGGGCCACCCTAAAACATCTAGGTTATGAGCTCATACCTCAGCTAGTCATCACTAGCTCTTGCTTATTATCTGAATAAGCGAATCATAAAATAACATAATCCCGACTAGTTAAGAGTACGGGCTAAGGGGCTAGGGATCACCTCTCTTAGGATATACCCTCTTTGAAACGCTTTGCGGGCATCTAGCCATAGCAATTTGTCCATTTTGGTAGGCTTCATCTACTCATACCCTCACGGATTTGTCTTTCCTGGGGGTGCTCGACCAAACCGGTGTCACCCAGGAAAGCGCGTCTCAGTGCTTCGTCACATAAAATCTCCTGGGGGTGCTCGGCCGAACCGGTGTCACCCAGGGTTTTCTTTTCTCATATGATTCTCAAAAACATTCTCAAGTTCCTTGGATTTGATGGAAAGTCGGCAGCATAACGGCTGTATACCAAATTTCCTTCAAATCTACTTTACGCCACGATATTCATATCACATATACTTTAACTTCTCAATCATAATGCCACATTAAGACACTCATCAAACACATATGAATCAATAGTTCATACTTGCATTGTCAAACTCAAAGCATCAAAGTTTCTTAATATCTTATGCTTTGACCCTTAGGGTCCTTTAACTTGAAATCTAAGTTGTCCATCATCACGACATAATCTTTTGGGTACCTATAGGCTCATACCTAAGTATTCCTCACTCAATTCTATGATCATCATTAATTCTAAACCTCAAGAGTGCAGAATCCATAATTTACACTTTACGGGTACCTAGGAGTCACAACTTTGACCCTTTCTAAGTTCGGTTCGCTCCTAAGGCGTCAAGATCAATTCCTAAACCAATTATGAGTAGTTCCTACACATTTAAACTAATTACAAACCATCATTACTAATATTTACCCTTGCTGGACAGAATCCAGAAAATTGCATTTCTAAGGGATCTAAAAGTCTCATTTTAATTCTTTTCTAGTTACTAACTTGTCTCAACTTTCTCAAATTAATTCTAACATCAAAAGCACATGAATATACTCATTTTATCACCATCAAAACAGCATCATACAGAGAGAAAAATACTCAAATAGAACCACATTCATAATCATCATATAATGCACATAGTTTCATTTCTAACACGCATAAATCGCTAGTTTCTCTTGGAAACTTTTCAAGGTTTTAAAAACTCAGTAGAGCACATTTTATTTCATTAAAATTATCCTAAATAGCATGAAGGCAGTAGCCAATTAAAAATTATTTCAAGAGGGTTTTAAAACATAAAACTTTGCCCAAAACATTTCTTGAGATCATCTAAACTTAGAAAAATCATAAAACATAAACTTTAGCTCTTGTAACTAGTTGAATCCCATTCTAGGACCCAACATCATCACTAGGCCGAAAACAAGGAGGTAAACAATATATATTATAAAACTTTGTTTGAGATAACAATGGGTAAGTCCATGAGCTCTAAATCTCTTTAGTTATGACATAAACATAAATATGTAATGCACTTTGTTTTACTCTTTATTAAGAGGTGAGAGCATAAAATAAATATGCTATGCAAATCCATTATTATCTTAGAGATTTAGTGAGAGCATAAACATAAATATGGAGATGCAAGTTCATTTCTTTAGTCTTGAGCATTTAGTGATGACATAAAAGTAAATATGGATGCAAGTCTTTTTATCTTACTTAGAGCTCATATGAGACTTTTATAGAGAATCAAAAATCTCAACCCAACACTTATCTCACAATAAAGTGAGCTTTAGAGTTCTTGAGCCAAGTTCTCAAAGGAACTACATGGTTCTTGAGCATCATCATCAAGCTCAAAAAGAAGTAAACTTAGAGGAAAACAAAATCTCAAGGAAGCAAAGACCAAAGCAACATTCTTTCTTGATAATAAATAAATATAGAGATACTTTAAAAAATTTTAACAAAATCTTTGAAGGAAACCTAGAGGAGCCGAAATCATGTAGGAAAGAAAAAAAAGAAAGAAAGACCAAAACTTTGCTAGATCAAGAAACAAAACTCAAGCTTTAGAGATCTCTTTGAGATGAAAACAAGGTCATAATCTTGAAACACTCATCATCAAGCTATCATGGGGATGAAATAAGGCCATTGAGGTTGAAAATGGAAAAGGAAATAAGAAAAAGAAAGCCAAAACTCTAGGAAAGAAAAGGAAAGGAAAAAAATAAAATGCTTCAAGATCAAAAGAAAGTTTCAAGCTTTAGAGCTCTCTCAAATGAGAATCATAAAACCATTATTTTGAAACCTCATCATCAAGCTCAAGGTTTTCCTTTCAAAAACCAAGTCTCATGACTAGAAACAAAAAGAGAGAAAAAGAGTTGAACCAAGAGAATGCTAGCATTTTTATGTCATAAACAACATCACAAGAAAAGCATTTTGAAAACAAAACCCCTACCTAGTGGAAATTTCTTTGGAAGGAAAAGAGTTTGGTTCTTGGAACTAAAATGAGGAGACAAAAACCTCCTCTTTGTGGCTTGGTGATTTCGGCCAAGGGGTGAAGACAAGCAAAGGAGGAGTTTTTCTTGAGAGTTTAAGTTGAAGGTGGAAAGGTTGAGTGCTAGGGAGGTGTAACGCCCAATTTTCACTAAACTTTCAAATGATCAAAATGCCCCTGAGGTCATTTTTACCGAAATACGAGGACAGCCGACCTCGGCCATCCCTATAAGGTTCATATGATATATGAATGGGATTGTATGTGTTTGAGTGTTTAATAAAGCAGAGGAATCCTATTTTTAGGGCCTCCGCGTATAAATGACCAAAATACCCCTACAGCAATTTAAGGCAGATTTAAGTTCTGTTTTGACCCGAACCGTGTTCGGAGGTCCAAAACAATGATTTTAAGGCGTGGACCATGTTTGTTTTAGTCCCGGAGGTTCCGGGCAACTTTTGGTAAAAATTACGATTTTGCCCCTGCTTAGTGCATTTTGGGCTTAAGGACGTTTTTAGCAAAACCTAAGCAATATCAGGCTCTAATTAAAGATTAATTAATTTTCATGATTAATCTAGAGCTAAAATCATTATTTGAGGATAATTAGAACCCAAGATTGCTTAAGGAAAACTTAAAAACCTAATTCTAGTTCTTTTTCTTTAAGAAAGCATATATGAATAGTGTTTTCACTATTCTCGCTCCCATTTCCAAGAAGGATTGTCATACTCACATCATTAGTCATAGAAGTCTTGACTCCATTAAATCTCACAAGACCACTCCTAATCTAAGGTGTTACAACCCTAATCACCTAATTAGTTTACCTAAAACCTTTACTTAGCAACCCCTAATCCTAAGCTAAATCAATCCTACACCTAAGCACCCTATTAAACCATGATTTAGAGGAGATATTTTCTCTCCCATGGCTGCCCAAAAGTGGCGCCACTCCTCCCCCAAAAATTCAAAATTTATATTAGTTTATGTTGTCAATCAAGCTTACTTACACAAGCTACTTTTAGCCATGCTTTAGGACATGCCTAGTTAGACTTGTCATCATGCTTTGAAGGAGATATTTCTTCTCTCCTCATGGCTGTAAAGGTCAAGCCTTTCTCCCCAAAAACACCTTCATTTCATTCTTCTATAAATAGATAGCTTAGAGAACTTGAAGCACCTTTTGTTCATTCACTAAGTTTAGAGTTTTAGAGCACTTTGAAACTTTCTCTTACTCTCAAGCTCAAGAGTTCATCTCCTTCAACTTCTTCATCTCCTCTCAACCTCAACCACTAGGTAGGGAGCTTTTCTAAAAATGTTTTCTTGATTCTTTATGTTTGAATCTTGTTGGAATATGATGAATGGATGAACTTTCTTGTTGTTTCATTTTCGGTTTCTTCATTTTCCTTTCTTCTTATTTTCGACCTCAAGGCCTTGGATATGATAGCTTGATGATGAGTGTTTTCTATAGGTGACCTTGTGTTCATCTCTCATGGAAACCTCTAAAGCTTGAACCTTTCTTAAAGAAAAGTTTCATTCTTTTTCCTTCTCTTTTGTTTTATTTTCGGCCTCAAGGCCAAAATGATGAGGGCTTGATGATGAGTGCTCTCTTGGGATGACCATGTGTTCATCCTAGCATGAGACCTCTAAAGCTTAGAATTCCTTTTGGAGAAAAGTTTCATCTTGTTCAAGTTTTGATCAAAAATGGGTTATGTTTCTTATGAAACTCTTTGGAACTTTTGTTTTCCCTTGGATGTTTCGGCCATGAAGGCCTTTGGGACTTGGAAAAATGAGAGCTTGATGATGTAGGTTTCGTGATGGTGTCTAACACTTGAACAACCTCTAAAGCTTAGATCTTTTTCAAAGAAAAGTTTATCATTTCCAAGTTTTATTCAAGAAAGAGTTATGTTTCTCTTGAACCTTTGAAACCCCATTCTTTTTCCTTAAGGTTTCGGCCATGAAGGCCTTTGGGACTTGGAAAAATGAGAGCTTGATGATGAGGGTTTCATGTTGAGGTTAGTCACATGAATAAACTCTAAAGCTTGGACTTGGCTTCTAGACCAAGTGAGATTTCGGTTGCTTCCTTTATGGTTGACATGAGTTTGGTTTTGATAGAAACTTAAGGTCTAGTGAAATACTCAATGATGAGGGCTTAGGATGTTGATGTTTGGATCATCAAGATCTTGGCCCCTAGAGTTCAAAAATGGGTTGTTCCTTCATGAGGAGGATTCGGCCACCTCATGGTATTTCAGGATAAAATGTCTCTTTTTACAAAACCTATTGCTACTAGTATTTCTTTTCTTGTGAGGATGAGTTTGGGTTGGAACCTTTGTTCTCCTTAAAATCTTTCAAGAGCTCTAGTCAAGATGTAAAAAGGAGTTGCATCCATATTTATTATATGCTACCACTAAATTCCCAAAATAAAGAAATGAACTTGCATTTCATGTTTTATTTTCAAGTTATCACTTAACTCAAAGATAAAGAAGTGAACTTGCATCTCATATTTATCTTGAGCCCTCACTTTATTTTCTAAGGAAATCTAAAATGGGGTGCATATCATGTTTATGTTTATGTCATCACCTAAAACTCCTAGAGCTCAAAGATTTGCCCTCTTCATCCTAAGTAAAAGTTAAATATGTAGACATTCCTTGGGATGTACATTTCGGCCATGTGATGATAATGAAGCTAGAATGAGTTTCATTTAGTCACAAGGACCTATAATCTATGTCTTAGGATTTTCTTAAGCATAGGTGACTGACAAATATTTTAAGTATGATTTCATGATTTAATTTCCCTTTGAGGATTATTTAATATGGTCACTGCCCTCATATATTTTATGGAGATTTTAAAGAAATAAAATGTTTCCTAATGAGTTTTATAAGTTTTAAAGGGGTTCCAAGAGAAACTAGTAGGTTATGTGTTTTAAAATGAAAGTTCTATGCATTATATGATGACATTATTTTCGGTTCTGCCTTGTTATTTTCCAGCACCTTAAATCCTGTTTTGGGTGGTCTATATGTGTTTAAATACCTTACCAATTGTATGATAATTACTCTAGGCATCTTAGGTATGCTTAGTAACTTTGTATGTTCGAAAATGTGATTTCTAGAACTCCTTAGGAGCTGAAAATATGCATTCTGTTCCAGCCTTGTTTGAGTTTAGAAAATCACATTATAACATGTTTAGATGAGTGAGAGTGACTCATAATTGGTTTAGGTATTAATTATTGCATCATAGAAAAAGTCGGTAATGAGAAAGGACCTAAAATGCAACTTCTAGAACACCGTAATTCATCAAAATAGGTTTACTGCCTATGCTTTCCAACCATAATTAATTAGGTTCTAGGACTTCATAAATTATGTTAATAAGGTTAATCAATCCTTTAGAGGTACAAGAAAATAATTTGGAAGTTTGAGGTTACCCGATTAGGGGTTTTTGCTTTTAAGGGAATGGTTTGTGCACCCTCTATGATTGATGAGTTTATGTGTTATCTCATGACTTTTATGATGCTATGTAATGATGGAACTGCATGTCATTGTTCTCTTAAGAACCCTAGAGATGCCTACATTAAGGATATATGAAATATGTGACATGCATGATTTATGTGACATCTCGTTATAACATGCTAAGACTTAAGGTGACATAAACTATGTGAAAATGACCCCATGAAACCATCGAATGGGATGGAGGATGAGGTGATCTTAGCCCCCTAGCCCGTACGTTATGTCGGGACTTTAGCTTATCAAAAGGGATAAGTTTTTATGCTAGTGACGACTAGTGAGGTATGAGCTCATAACCTAGTTACATCTCCCAACGGAGACCAGTTAGGGTGGCCCCAGGAAGAAAATGATAAGACTTTAATGTCACCTAAGTAACCAAGTTAAGTTACCATGCACTATGTACTATACCCCATGATCTATAATTTTATGTTCCCTAATCTATAATCTTATGTACCATGGTTTGTGAGTTTATGTGTTATGATCCATGTCAATAGTACCTATGAATTATGATTCCAGTTACAAGGAATTATAGGTTATGTAACCAAAAGGCTTTAGAATTAAAATGAACGGACCTTGGAAGTTAACGTTTTCGAACTTCATAATTGAACCACTGCATGACCATGATTTTTAATAAGAAACCAAGGTCCCTGAGGACGTAAGAGATGACACCTAGGTAGAAGGAAAAATCCTACTGAGTTTCTCAACAAGAAATCTCATTCCCTTTATTTCTTCCTTTCCTTTACGTCTTCAGATCGGGATGGCGACATTCGTTCTCTACATTGACACGCCCATCTGGGAGATCCACCATGACCCCGAGCTTGGGTCATATCATTTTGAGGGCTTCTGCACTGTACATGTTTTCATGTTTCTTGGGCGGCCCTTTTCTCATCCAGTAGATAGTTATCTGTTCACCCCGATGTCTCCTTTCGATGATGCTACTATTTTTTAGCGCACCCATACGCTTAAGGAGAGGATCTTACGGACATCCCCCGCCTGAGCTGGTGACTAGAGTACGCATTCACGCACTCAAGACTTGGAGGAGGATCCCTCTGAGGACACCCCTATCCACCTATATGGAGAGGATTCGCCCCCCCACTCCCCACGCATGCCCAGGGGTAGCGAGGAGACGCGACTCAAACCTTGAGAGCCCCCGCCCAGTCCACGCCCCAGACGCTGAGGGCAAGGTCGGGCCAGCATGCCACCAAATGAAAGCCATTCATGGATCGTTATCTTCCACCTTACCCGTGTGGCGTTAGATGTAGGATTGGGAGTAGCCCTTAGTGCACGACGTCACGAGATTGGATAAACCTTCTTTTGTATCGAGGTTATCCACTTTAGATGCACTTGGGAATGGGTGTTCCTTTTATGTTTTCCCGTTATGTGATTCCCATTGCTATGTATTTTTCATGTTCAATTGTATTCGCATTTCCTTATGTACTTGAAAAGTCCTACCCTTAGGGTGGGCACAGTATATGCCTGAAGTATTTCAGATGTGATAATGTCGTGATGATTGGAGCCATTTCTATGTTATTGTTTCCACATTTATTCATACCGTCTACATTGTGATACGCGCGGCTCCTATTTTAACAAGATTTCAAAAAAAAAAAAAAAATTGGCTCGTATTTTCCTTAAGTCTAATTTCAAAGTAATTAGAAATATGACAAGAGGTAACGACTAAGATTTGGCCTACATATATACTAGTAGTATTGGGTCAAATATTAGGATGTTACAGGAGGTGGCTTGAGGTGGTGGTGTGGTGTTTCAAGGTGGTTTATGGTGGTTTGTGGTGGTGGAAGGGGTTTCTAGGTGGTGGAGAGGAATTTGAGGTTGAGAGAAAGTAAAAGAGATTTTTGGTCACAAGCTTAAAAAAAAAGGCAAATGGCAAAAGTGTGAAATTTCTCTACAATTTGCTATATATATCATGGTTTGAATTTTGAAATGTGGAGGTGGATTTTGGGGGGGGGGGGGAAATGGAGCCATTTTTTTCAGCCTTGAGGGGAGGGAAAATATCTTCTCAAATGTGTCCTCCAAGGCATGTGCCAAGCATTGGTAAGCGCGAACATTATTCCTAGATTCCTTTATCAAAGAATTAAGCTAGAAAAGGATTTTGAGTTCCCTTAAGCAATTTTAGGTTCTAATTAACTTTAATAAATTATTTTGACTCAAGATTAATTATGAAAATTAATTAATCTCCAATTAGAGCCTAATATTGCTTAGGTTTACTTAATCACGCGATTAAGCTTAAAAACACAAAACTAGGGATAAAATCGTAATTTTGCACTAATTTTGTCCGGGACCTCCAGGACCAAAACTAAAGTTACAGAATACATAAAACCGCCTTTTAAAACCATCTGGAGAAGTTTCGGGTTCATCCGACACTTGCAAACGGGTAAAACACCACATGGGTATTTTGGTCATTTTGACCCGAAAACTCGAAAAACGAGATTTTCGATCCCGGGAAGGTACACAAGGAAACTAATCCCCTTCCAACATTGAGTTTGCCCTTCAAGTACTGCTAGATTGGCCTTCCTCAAATTTCGGGCTGAAAATGACCTTTGGGGCATTTTGGTCATTTTCACTCAAAACAGAAAATTGGGGCATTACAGGCTCATTTCATAATGAATTGGTGGTCACAACAATATCCAAGATGTGTAAAACAATAAAAAAAATAACCAAAATTTTTCTGAAACATGTTGGTAAGTGGTGGAGAAATGTTGGTGATTCACATTGAAGTTGTTGGTGAGTACTCCAAAATGCTAGTATATTTTCAGTTTTGATAATACTTAAAAAGAGTTGAATCTTCTTAGGAAATTGAGATTGAAGACTATGCTAGAAGACTTAGAGGCCCATTATATTGATGAATTGGTGGTCACAACATTATCCAAGATCTGCAAAATAAAAAAAACTGACCAAAATTTTTCTAATACATGTTGGTAAGTGGTGGAGATATGTTGGTGATTTATGTTAAAATTGTTGGTGAGTAATCCAAAATGTTGGTATATTTATTGTTTTGGAATTAGGGTTGTATTGTCTTGGGAAACTGAGTTTTAGTACTTTGGTAGATGACTTAAAGGCCCTTTATATTGACAAATTAGTAGTCATAACAACATCCAACATGTGCAAAATGAAAAAAACTGACAAAATTTTTTCTGATGCATGTTGGTAAGTGGTGGAGATATGTTGGTGATTCATGTTAAAATTTTTGGTGAGTAATGAAAAATGTTGGTATATTTTCAGTTTTGAAAATACTGAAAAGGGGTTACATTGTCTTGGGGAACTGAGTTTCAGGATTATGGTAGAGAACTTAGAGGCCCTTTATATTGATGAATTGGTAGTCAACACAATATCTAAGTACAGCTCCAAGGACTTACGCACTCTAGAATTCATAAATTTAGCCTCAATATCACATTCAATTTGTACTCCAAGATTAAAACAGCTTCAATTTTTTTTCTTATACAAGATAGTAAATGTTTGACATATGTCAGTGATTCCTTGTGAAATTGTTGGTCTTCCTCTTTAAAATGGTGGTATCAAATCAGTTTTTTGTTTATAATAAGATATATGAACTTTTATGAAAACTTGTGTGAGAAAGCTAGTTTATAGAACTCATGGGTTCTATGGATTGATCAACTGAGTCTCAATATCACATTACATTTGTGCTCTAAGATCATATTAATTCAATTTTTTTTTCCTTATACATGTTGGTAATAGCTTTAGATATGATGGTGATTCCAACACACATTGTTGACAATTTTTACCAAATATTGGTATCTTATCATGTTTTATTTATATTAATGCTATATAGTTTTTAAGTTCAATTTGCTGACTCTTTATATCAATTTGCTATATAGCTATAACTTAAATGGATATTTCAATCTGCAACTCATCAGATAATAACTTTAGTAGCTAATATGCAACATTTCTCTTTATGGACAAATTAGAACCTATGACACTTAGAGGGCTCCTGCACAATTTACAAGATTTTTCTTAATCTAACTTTATCAACAAGGCAATAGTATTTTAAGTACAATAAATTGGATCAAAAAAGTTTTTAAAACACCATGATGTTGGAGAATAAATTGGAAAGTCTCCTTGATAATAACTTGACTTTATTTTTTTTCCTCTTATGTAGTACTTCTGCTAAAGTAAAATGCTAATTAGAAGTTGTAGTCATTTAGTCAAGTTATACACAGATAGCTTTTTGGCTAAAATGCCTTGCTGACATAAAGATCTTGTTGGCTAATATGTCTTGTTTAAAATAATCTAAATGACAAATAGTCAAATACATACCTCAAAAAGAAAAAGAAATAACAACTATGGTACTTCATAAAAGAAAGGACCAATGAGACTATGAATTAAAGACAAAAATGAACAAATCGAGCTCAAAAAGTGCTGCAGCATGGTACTTTTATCCAAACTATATCCTTCCATAAATCCATTTCTATAGCTAATATGAAACTAAGTGATTGGACATTTGTTAATCCCCAAGTAAGACAGGTGCCAACGAACTTATTCCTAGCAACTCCTTTTCATTGTATTCCCTCAATTGATGCATTGAAGTTCTACCACCGCTGCAAGGTAAACAAAATCAATTTTAGTGGTGTGAAAACTATAAACCAATGACACTAAGAAGGGATAATTAATGACAAATAAGCAGCAAGATTAATGATAGAACAAATTAAACAAACAGATTAGTGTAAGCATAGTTTTAAAACTCAGCTTGGCAGTCAACTCGGCTGAGGTACTGGGTCACTGGGTCATTGGTTCAACCGGTGGGTCACTGGTTGAATTGGATATTATTAAATTAATATATAAAAAAATTAATACACTTGACTATCTATTATGTATATAAATAATGAAGCATATTAACAAAGAAGAGAGCTAGCTTGGTGGTAATATCCTTTCTTTACTAATGAAAAGCCTGGGTTCGAATCCTAGCTATTGGCAATTGGATGATTTTATGAAATTTTAATACAACTAAATATATGTTATATTTAAAACAACCACAATAATAAACAAAGGAAGCAATAACCTAGAGGTAAAAGCGCGCGGCTCTCATCTCTGTGTGTAGGGTTCAAATCCTAGTTTAGGGATTTGAATGATTTTACATAATTTTCCTGCAATTAAATATGTGTTATATATAAAAAAAAAACTACATATATTAACAAAGAAGCAGCCAGCAAACAGTAACTAAAACATTATTCACTTGTCACATTACACACATGGCTTCTCTACCGAAATTTTGAGGTATGAGGAACATCATGCTTTCTCTCGTCCTTCTTCCTTAGGATCACTTCTGCTCAATTTTCTTGCTTTTCTAAAGTTTCTCTCCTTAATGACAATCATCACTGGATTAGCTTCACCAATCATTGTCACCATGTTTTTCTCGAGGACAATGGAAGGATCTCTTTTACAAGTTGCAATATAGTACAAATCAAAAGAACATTGGCCACAAACACTTCCAGCATAATTGTTAATAATCAAACAAAGGGTCACATGTTCTAATGTAATGTTACTTGCCTCTATTAGGTGGTTCCAGATGAGAATGATTGGGAGCAAGGAGCCAAACATAAAGTGCAAATAGAGCAAAGAGTAGAGATTATTTTGGTCTGGCAGACCATCATATATTTGAGAGTCTATTTTTCATTCTTGACTTAAAAGGACCAATGATGATTGGCAAACATTTTTAAGCAAGATGGAATAAGAACGAGCAAGTTGTTTATTTTATTCACTTTATTGTTAGAAGTCAACTATATCTATGTCAAACTATTTTAAATATCAAATATGAGGAAAAAAAAGGAAGATCCTCATGCACACAAAATCTTAAGACAAAAACAAAAGTCAAAATGAAAAATAAGGAGCACCGGTGTCAACTCCCATTTTGATAAGAGCATTTTGAGTTGCAATCTTGTTGATCTTCATCTTATCTTCAATATCTAAATCGGAGAAAAGGTTTTTTTGCTAGCATTGCAAAATCATCATCATCCTATGAAAATAAATAAAGGAGTAACAATTTTAAACAACTTCTAACTCCATAGCAAGAGAACTTTTGGTTTAGCAATTGGCAAAAATTTAAATCAAAGAAAAAACCTACAGATAAGGATACCTAGAAATTTGATGCAAGCTAATAAAATAAAAAATGAAAACCTCACCAAAACAACAAGCACAAAAGCCTTCCTTGATTTCCTCCAAGCATTACTTCCCTTTCATGCTCATTCTAAGAAAACCCTTACATTGTGATTGAAAGAGACAAACAGAGAGAGAGAGAGAGAGAGAGAGTTTACGTGTTCAAGGGTGGGTGATATCGATTGAAGGAGATGGATTTTGTGGGTGAAGAGGTGTGTGAGTTTGAAGACCTGATAAGAGAGTTTGAAGTGAGTAGGGAAGATTTCTTTAATGAGGAAATGGAGAAAATAGCAGAGGAGGGAGTAGGCTCCGTAAGTTCTCTTTTTTCTTTCATTAGTTTTTCCAAAAACATTTTAATCTCAGAAGTCCACCTTATAGACTCAAAATGACAGTGCATACTAGTACTCCATCGTATGCATTGTGTAGTGTGTTGCCTCTATGCGTCAAAATAAACAGGACTCTTTTGTTTTTAATTTCAATTCATAATAATTTTTTTTTTGGGTGTGGGTAATTGAAAAATGTGGTTAGTTGATTATGAAAAATGTGTTGTTCGTACTATTTTTTTTTATAAATATTTTTATTGATTGTTAAAATAGAATTGGTCACTAAATTTAATATTAGTGGCCGATTTTGTAACTGAAATTGGTAGGCATAGGATATCATCTCAAAAGTAATATTGGTCACAAAATCGGTCACTAATAAAAAATTAGTGCCTGATTTAGTGACCGATTTTTCAAGTAAATGGAAAAAATAGAATCAGTCACTAATAAAAAATTAGTGACCGATTTTCAAGTAAATGGCAAAAAATAGAATCGGTCACTAATATTAAATTTAGTGACCGATTTTGTGACAAAAATTGTTAGGCATATGATATCATCTCAAAAATAATATTAGTCACAAAATTGGTCACTAATAAAAAAATTAGTGACCGATTTAGTGGCCGATTTTTCAAGTAAATTGAAAAAATAGAATCGGTCATCACTAATATTAAATTTAGAGACCAATTTTGTGACCGAATTGTTAAGCATATGATATCATCTCAAAAATTATATCGATCACTAATTAAAATCGATCACTAATTTTAATAACTGATTTAGTGACCGATTTAGTAACCGATTTTTAAGTAAATGGAAAAAAACACAATCAGTCACTATTTGATTTTTGTGACCGATTTAGTGACCGGTTTTTTTCACTCATTCATGTTTTTCCTGTGACTTAATTCAGTCACAAAATTTTCATTTTAGTGACCAATTTATTTTGATCACTAAATCAGTCACTATTTAGCACATTTCTAGTAGTATAAACCAAATCAATAAAACAAAACTGATTAAAATGCTCACCAAAGCTAGTAGATCCCAATGGTGGTCTCCATCTCTCGAATGAAGCTCCAATGGTGGCGACCAATGGTAAAATAGGCTACAGTGGCAGGGGGTTTAGAGAAAGAGAGAGCACATCAAAATGAGGAAGAAGAAGACATTCTGTTTTTAAAAGTATGCTGGTAATGAAACAGTGCGTTTCAAACCTGACTTATTACCGATGGGTTTACCGACAGATATGTGGTTATACAAAGAGTTGCATGCCAAATGTATAAAATTTTCAAAAACTTGTCGGTAATTTAATGACAAAAAATTAAAAATAAATTAAATAAAATACCCATCGATACCTTTAAAAAAATTAAAATAAAATATCTGCCGGTATACCCGTCGATAATTTAATGAAAAATAATAAAAAATAAATAAAACACCTATCAGTATGTCCATTGATAACTTTTAATAAAAATAAAATAAAATAATCACCGATACACCCATAGGAAACTATGCACGCCATGTGGAGTCATTATTTACCGACGTTTGTCATGTAAATTAATCATCAACTCATTAATTTCCAAAAATGGCAACAACCCGTTGAAGATACAGTCATTACCTATTGACAAGTTTGCACCCATCAATAGTTGCCGTCAGTATCCTGCGTTTTTCTAGTAGTATGGCTTAAATTAAGCAAATATATTTTCAGAAACCAAAACAAAATTGGTTAATTTTTCAGGGGCAAAAAATGTATTTAAGTCGTATAAATTTTTATTATTTAAAATTATAATTTTTATTAAGTATAATTTATTATTTATTTTAATTTTCAATAGTTAATATTAATTTAATCAAATATAAAATTTTGAAATATATAATACTCTATTTCTTGTAAAATTTTAATATTTTTTACTTGTATTTTTCATCACATATTATATATATATATATATATAAAATAAAATTATATTAAAATGATAATTTTATTATTTATTTAAATTTGATAGGGAAGAGTGCAATTTAAACAAGAATAAGGCGGAGTGCACTTTGATAGGGAAGAGTGCAATTTAGTCAAACCTCAAGAATAGATTGATAATTTATTCAAAGCTATAACAGTTATTAATTATTTTTCCTTACCCGAAAAAAAATGTAGCAAGTTCGATTGAGAACAAGTATTAACGGCACTATATTTTACAAAACACTTGCAATTCAAGCCAAAGTTGGGACAGTTAACAACCCATATATAATTGAAATTGAGAAATTATTGCATCATGCATCTGAAGAACATTTAATGTGTGTTCCACAAATATGTACAACCATTCATTTTAATTTGTAATGTTTAAAAAATATGTAGAAAATCTAAAATGGGTGGTGGTGGATACTTGTAGAACGCACATTCAATATGTTCGAGCAAATTATCTTTGAAATCTCTCGTCAAACCAAACAACACAATTTGTTTGAACCTTGATAAGCTTTTCACACGCCACAATAGTCTTTAATGTTAATACTGTAACCGAAGTTCAGTAATCCAAGATGATCAAAGGGCTTAAACCGCAATGGGTGATCGTCATCTATCAGCTCTTCAGGTACTTGTAGAATCCCTCTGTAGAAGGCAAACAGACCAAGCGAGTACCTCGTTTCATTCCCAGTCATCACAACTTTATGATTAGGCGACTTTATTCTGTTGTTGCTCCAAGCCTACCAAACAACAAAAGAATTAGCATTTTCACTTTATTATTGGATGATATTTCAGTCTCTCTTTTTTTTTCATTTTTAGAAGGTAAATGAAATTAAAATTGTATAACCATAAATTTTGTTAAAGTAACTACTTAGATAATTATAATTCTATATATATATTTTGCAAAATAAACACTTCACGTTTAGATTTTTTTTCTTCTTTTTTCATCCACAGGATTTATACAGTAAATTGGCTTTCACTTGAGTTTCTTTTTTTTTTATTTCTTTTATTAAGTTAAGAAAATTTAGTGTAAAGGTGATTTTTTTTTATTTTATGAAAACCTATTTTTTCATCTCAAACAAAAATCAATTTCTATGTAAAGAGCACTTCTTTGTGGTAAAGGATGAAACACATACTTATATTTTGATTGATTTATAAGAGTTCAAAATGGAGAAGAAACGTAGTCACTTTCTTTTATTTTGTCTCATTCACACTTGCATTTTATAAACGTATGGAAATCTTCTATCCCTCAAATCTTGTGTTACCATATGAAAAATAATATTATATATATGATAATTATTTTAAATTTTTAAATTTATTTCAATTTTTATCTCCTCTTACGTAATAATACATAATTGATTAAATAGAGAATAAGAGACAATTTCGGGACAGAAAATTTTCATCATTTTATGAACACCGTTTCATACTGTTTGGTCTTTTACTTTTATAGAATTTATTTCTGCCAATTCAATTTTTACTTAAATTTTAAAAATAATTTTTAATTTTTTAACCGAAATTGATGTAAATAGTTTCTATAAAAAATTATCTTTTTAGTTGAAAAAAATTTAACACTTAAGTAAAAAAAATAAAAATAATTTAAACAAACAGTATACAATAAGTAAATCAAACACGGACTGCAGGTTCATCTAAAAAATTAAAGTAGAAGTTAATTATCACCATGAGGCCATCGCCAGCCATGACAACAAACGAAGTAGGTGAAGAGAAATCAACATCGATCCAGCTCCCATCCTTTTTCTCCACCATGAGTCCATTGACATGGTTCTGGTGAAGAATTGTTGTGAAGCTCTTGTCAGTGTGAGCCACAAAACCCAGTTGAGGCTCGACCTGTTCAGGGGCTTTATGCTCCAAGAACCGAAGCAGATAACTGGTAGACCCTTCGTATGCGTCGTAGTACTCTTCCAGACCATAACTTTCAAATATCATTCTTGCCACCCTTTGATCCAGTTCTTCTGCCATCGTTGCATACTCAAACAAATATTTGCTAGATCGACAACACAATTATTAGGTTCATAAGAAGTTGAGTATTAATCATAAAGTCATTAATGAAAAATGATACTTCTACATAACTTTTTTCCGATGTCCATCGACACAAGAGAATGCATTAATAATAAAAATTTGAGGTTGATTAATTCAAAGTTGTCATTCTGATTTGAATTCCCCACTTTTTTGCACATGAATAATACTTATCGATAAGGTCTCCTAGATTACGTACCTATTAATTAGCGTGAATTCCTCAGTATTAAAAGATGTATTGCCTTATATCGATGCACATAGTAGTCATTGGAGAGATGATACATGCACAAAATAATATGATAACAAACTTACACTATAAGTGTAGATAGGAAAAAATACAAAATAAGAAAAGTGGGTTCAACAATATTAATATATTGTAATGAGGAAGAAAAATAATAATAGTATAAGTTTGTTGTGCAATTTTATTGTACAACAAATATTTTTCTAGTCATTGAGTATATCCACAATAATTATATATTTTTTGGTAAAATTTCTTTTTTATTTTTGTTGAAAAATAATTAAATATTTGGTTGTGAATATATGATCATGTAAGAATTAATTCAAAAGCAGCAAACAATATTGGTATGTACCAGAATTGATTATTTCCGTTAGGCCACATTTTTTGAGCGAAACTTTGAATCTCCTCAAGCGTTGTTCCCTGATCTATGCCCATGCTTTCATGGAGAGGAATCTTGGGGTGCTGTCCAACGTAGCCTTTCAACGGCTTGCCCTCATATCTGTTCCCCATTTTGGTTTCTGTTGGGAGACCGAACAGCTCCTTCAGGGAGCTGAATACGCCGTTTTGAAGCTCATCTGAAGCTTTATCAAACACAACTACAAAGCAGCCATGCTCTTCAAGAGCTTGGCGCACACTCTTGCATGTTGATAACCAGGAATTTGTCCCTGGCTTCAAATCTTCCTTGGTGAAATCAAGAACAGGAAGCCTGGGTTGTCCTCCGGAACCCATTGTTATAATGTTATATATCTCTCTTTAATTATTGTTATTTCCCTAGCTAGTTTTGAATACCCTCAAAAGGGTGTTGGGAAGTATATATAGAAGTTCGGGTTGGAGCTAGATTTCCCTTTGTTCCCGAGGAATTAATCTCTAACAACTACCCATCTATCATAGGACAAAAACATGCATTGTGGTCCTAAATGTATAGATATTCGGATCCTTATGGTCAATCAACCAACTTAAACAAACATTTTTTTTAAGGGAATCAAATAATCTTCATTCGGTATTGTTTAATCAATCAACTTATATTAAGCCAAATCAATCCAAGACCACATAAATAATTCTGTGTTTATGAATTCTAATATGGCTCCACACGATCAATCAGTGATATCAATTAATATTAGTTTTCGTATATGCCAGTATTATTAACCTTATCTTTTTTTGTAGCTGCCAAATGCCAAGTCCTTTTGCCAACACCGACACTCCATGCTTCGCCTGTCAATGTCACCTTCCCTGCATTCCTCACGGCCTCTCACATGCGCATTCCGTTTGGCAAGAATGCCGTACTACTGGGACCTTGAAAATGAAACCAATTAGCTTATTATTGAACGTGTTTTCAGTTGTGCCAAAATCTAAAAGTAATTATATATACATATGGTTTTCCAAAAGACAAATTGAAACGCTAATGCAGTCGTATGACCAAACAAAACTGTTATATCGATTTAGACATGCAAATCAGCGGTCTGATTTTTCTTTTCTTTCAAGTTAGGTACCACAACATTGACGTCTTAAGCAGATTTCACGGGTGCAAAGTGTTGCCATAAAATAATTTCTTTTCTTGGCAAATCATGAGGTAGACCTTATATGTTTAGGTTCATCACAGACCCCCTATTATTAGCCATTAGATTAATACTATTTTTATTAGATGATTTAATTCAGTGATTAATAAATAATGGTCTATGATGAATTCAAATATGCGAGGTTCATCATAAAATCCATCTCTTTTATATGTGAATAAAGTAATTTGAAGAAGAAAAATATTATGGAAATAATAAAATTGTACAATAAATACACATTGCACACCTTAGAACCATTGGGTGTGATAAGTGGTTCTCATTCATTTCAGTCACTCATCACATTCAATGATGATAAAATGTGTGGTGTATATTTATTGTGTAATTTTTGTTATTCCCATATCATTACTTTTCTAAGAAATATCCCAAATCAAATCGTGCATGTAGATAACTCTTTTATGGTTATTGGTTAGATGAAAGGGTATGAAAAGTTGACTACCTCCGTGGAGTCAAACTTGCGAAGAACTTTATTCATTTTTCACGGTACCCAGCTCCCGGGCAAATAGAAGTCCCAGTGGATGCCCAAGCTCGGTGTCGAGAATGTCAATATTACTAGCATACCTTTGATAAATAATAATAATAATAATAATAATAAATAAATAAATAAAATATACTAACCACTTAAGATATAAGAAATAACATTTTATCCTATTTATTTAAAAAACCTAGACTCCACTCCATTTTATTAAAGGTGTGTTTGGTGTATTATCTTTCATTATTTAATTTTCATAAATTATATATTAAATAATATAAACAATTATAAAAATAATAATGAATTTAATTTTTCTGCTTTGATTTCTTGTTGTTTCATGTCTACAACATATTAAATAAACTATCTATCATAATCACTTTTATACATTAAAATGATGCATAATTCAAAATTTAGAATTAAACAATCATTTTAACTACAAATTTAATAACAAATATTTTTAATATGTTGAACTAGGTTTATCCAACTGGTTTCAAGTGATATGTTTTGATAATAAATACAAAATGGTATTGAATATAATATATTGGATCATGTGTGGTTACATACTCTTTATTGTGGTATCTAATTTATAAACCATACAATGACATTTTAGTAAAATATTTTATAGAATATCTCTAATACTAGATATGTTATTATGCTATATTCATAGAAACAATAAATAATGGATAAGAAGTGACAATTAAAAAAGATTATGCATGATTGACTTAGGTTATATATCTATGAATTATGCATACTGAGATTTTTTAAATTGAACAAATGATATTTTACAAATAAATTGTTTTGTGCAGGATAGTCCAAGTATTAAGAATAGGTTTTGAACAAGAAAGATGACAATAATTGAAGCCAACAAAAATGAGGGCATTTGAAGGAGAATGAGTCCAATTTTTGATAGTTAGATTTCTTTGAACTTACATTCTTTTGTTAAAAGATTTTTCTTTTGAAAAGATCACTTGGCCACTATCATGATTCAGTTTTATTTATGTTTAAAATTTTTTTTAATCAAGTTTTTCTTCAAACTTAACCATGAGTTTTTGATTCTATGTAAAATCTTTGATTTTGAAAGAAATAATGATTTAATTGTTTTAACAAAAAGCTTAATTTGATGTTGGGTAATCATGTGTTTGATTTGAAAAGAAATGTTTGTAACATATTTAAAATTGTTTTTAAGGTGAAAGAATAACTTAAAAATGTTAAATATTTAGTTTTTCAAATTCTGTACTTTGTATTGCGTCAGAATTTAAATTTTGAATTGTGTAGTGGATTGCACAATCATTGTAATCAATTACCAGACTTTTAATCATTGCTAGAATTCAAATTTTAACTATGTAATTGATTACCAAGTCTTGTAATCGATTACCTAACTCAAAAATGTGCGAAAAGGCATGCATGTTTCAAAAAGAAACAACTTTTGTGTTAAATCCCAACCAGTCTACATGAAATTTGCTAAATAAATACCCATCATTTAACACGTTTTAACACACAGAAAACCATTTGCAGGCATCAAGTGACACTTGTTTTCAATTATCAATTTTTTCATCAATTTGTGGCCAAAAAACCTTATTCTTTAACCTTCTACTATTTCAATTTGTAATATCTCCTCTAGACAGAGAGTGAATCTTTGTATCCATTACTAAATTTGTGTAAAAGGTTGAGGCATCCCTTCAAAGAACAAAGAGTAGGGCATCTTTTAGTTCTTGAAAGACTCAAACACAAAGTTTGAGGGATCCTAAGGTGTGAAAGTACTCTTTGGTGGAAAGGCTTGAAACTTGGAATTTAGTGAATGTAACTCCCTAGTACTCATTTCTATGTGTTCGAGTCAATAAAAATTAATTCCAAGGAATCACGTCCTATTTCATGAGCTTTTCAATATTAGATATAAATATTGCTAAAAATTCTAACAAAAATTCGACATGGTAACGACGTAAATACCATGCCTCTCGTAAGATATAAATCATAAATTGAATAACCAGTCATCCATATAGCTCAACCTGTTGTTCAAAATACAATACTTCAACATCTAACATATCATCATTATAAGGCACACAGTGCAACTCAATCCATAACATAACATAGTAATCTAATATTAAAATATAAGCGGCATCATGGGTCAAAGAAGTTAAGAATATACTAAGTCATGGCCTCAAGCCACAAGATACAAAGACATAGAAGGAGCAAGGGGTCTCAAAACCTAAATACAAAAATGAGATCCAAGTATCAAACTCCAGAATAAAAAATGACATATAATTCCATAAGCATAAAGCAAAATTACATGAAGATTTCGAAATATCAAATGAGATCAAGTGATATAGCATAATCTCCAAGTAAAGCAAAATCAATAGTACTTTAGCAGCTAATGTAACACTTTTCCTACTATAGTGCTATACTCGAGTCATAACATTATGGTAAGTAGCCGTTACCCATAACTTACCTTACTGATTTTATTCGACTTAACCATATGAATTATATACGTATGTGTTGTAATAAGTAAGAGCCTTGTACTAAAAGCTATACTAATTTTTCCCGCATTTTGCAATCCTTTCAACGTAATGATCAACGTATATAAATAGTGGAGATATAAGGCGCATTCTAAAACAAAGTCATTTACATGATAATTTACATTTTATATCACCTCCAAAATAAGTTAAGTCATACAGCTATAGTATATACAATTCACACCAAATTACATATACATTACAAACAACCATACCCTGGTCCTCGCAGTGACCACCTAATCCGAGTTAGGGCACTACAAAAAAAAAAAGGAAAATTGTGGCAAGTAAATTACGGCGATTTTTTGAAACCGCCATAATATATGTGAATAAAGGCGGTTTTGTCAATCGCCACTATTTTAGTGAGAAAACGGCAGTTGGAAGGGAAACTAGGGCGGGTTGCCATTTCAGAAGAAAAAATAAAAAGAAAAAAGCAATGAGTTAAATTTCTAAGTTCTAACCCTTCCCCCATTCACAGATCACAAAAACAGCCCGCCCTAAACCCTCCACTCAACCTCTCTCCCACTCTGCCAACGTGCGGCCACTGGTGACCCAGCCACCACGCCATCACTAGCCCCTCCGTTCTCTCTTCCTTTCCGCGGTCCCCTCTCCGTCGTAACCTCCTTCCCCATCTCCTTCGGTCGCATCGCCATCCTTTCTTCCCGTGCCCTACCACCGCAAGCTCCGCATTGCACCGCTTGATCCTTTGCGCCTCACCGCGTCGGCGAGTGCCCCACCGCCATCAACCCTCTTCCTTCCAATTCGCGTCGCGCCCAAAACCTCGCGGTTTTGCTGTCTCGCAACTACGCTAGCCGCGACCACTATTTCGGGTTCCACCGTCATTCACCCTTACCTCCGCGAGCTCAGCCGCTTGTTCCTCCTCCACCCACCCTGGTTTATTTTCATATGGTATTGTTTATTTTATTTTCTTCCTTTTCTCTATTTTTCTTTTTCAAAAAAAAAACAGAGAGAAAATATGCTGCTTGATTATAGTGATATGTGGTTTCTGGTTGATTTGTTACAAGATAATGCTTGATTGTAGTGATTTGTGGTGTCTGGTTGATTTGTTCTAGCTTAACTGATTGACAATGTAGTCGATTGGTTTCTAAGATACTGATATATTGTTGTAATTTGCTTTAATTTTAAGGGATGCTATGTTTGTGTGTGTGTATATGTGTATGTGTTCAGAGAGGGATTATTTGAGGGCTGAGTTACTTTGATTTTGTGAACAAGTTCTGATGTTAGTGGTTGACCCCTTTGGATTTGAATTTTAAAACGAATGTTCTATATTGATTTGGTGTACTTAAAATATTGGAAATGATCCAAGAGTTTTCAAGGTTGTTTGAATTAAAGCACTATTTAAGTAGAAAGAATCTCTGAGGCGCCACGCTTTCTGCATGAATTGGCCAACCTGAATGTAGTAGAAATGGTGCTGCTTGGTTCTGGGTTTTTGTGTCCACTTATAGAAGAGGGTGGAGTTTTTAAGTATTCTGAAGTTAGGTTTGGGGTGAGAAGACAATGAGGTGAATTGTAATGCTCAAAATACGGGTAATTCTAATGATTTCGTTCCAACAATAGGGGTTTATTTTGAAGTCATGTACTCCGATCTTTTAGCTAATAACCAATCCAAGAAGCACTTGATTTTCGATGCCAAGGTAATATATCTAATTCTTTGATAAATTATTTTTCCGTAGAGTGAATCTACTGGCTAATTTGATTACTTGATTGTTTACTTGTTACAATGGCATTTTTACATTTCTTGTTTTGTTTTGTTTTGTTTTGTTTTTGTTGTTCAGTTGTATGGATGATGACTTGAGACTCAATTGACTTTGTGGCATCAATCTTAAGCAGACTTAATTCAATATTCAAGCTTGTTGCTGCTTTTGGTTTTGAGGGGTGATACCTCTGCTTTATGATTTTGCCAATTAGGAGAGATTTGGTGGTTTGAATTGAATTTGTTTACCGGATGCACTTTTTGTGTTTGTTAACTACATTAGAAATCCTTGTGTCTGGGGTATGCTTCTTAAACTTGACAGAAACCATGCATTTGTGTTTCTATTTGACATTTTCTGTGTTTTGGTGAAAATGCCAGTTTTTATTAATATAGTTGAATGATGATTTTGGTCTGTCGTACTTTACTCATTAATGTTTTTCTTTAGAAATGACTATTTGCAAAGTTGCAGATTAAATTTATTTCCTATTGTGAAGATTGCTTTGTGGTTTAAAATGACTTGAAATTTGTCTTTGATTTGTTTATTTTTGGCCAAATTTGTCTTTGATTTGTTTATTTTTGGCCATCTTTCCTTATTCTGTTTTCATGGAATATATCTTTTACCCCATGAGAATCAAGCAGTAATTTTAACTAGTATTAATTTTTTTTGCAGCCTATTGATAAGCAATCTTTGCTTGACTCTGGGATATTTTGCTCTCTCGTTCATATTCTAAATGCCTTTCTAGACCCAAATATAGCCCTTCAAAAATCAAATCCTGCTATTGATCATGAAGGGCCATTAGTGTCTCAAAATTATAATGGTGATGTTGGGCAAGTCCACTGGGTTGAGGTTCCTTTCTCTCCATAATATATATTCACATATATTTTGTTTATTTTGTTCTATGTATTCATTGCCTTGGATGCTAGCTGATTGAGACTTGATGCTTAGAAGTAAAATATTTTGTTTGTAAATATATTTTCTTTTTTTTGTGTTGATGACAACCTTAATCTGGGCAAATCTTTGATAGATTTGTATATATTGAAATCTAATTGGAGACTTTAATTTTAATTGTTGTTATCTCATAATCTCTACATGGCCTTAATCTGGGCAAATCTTTGATGGGTTTGATGTGCTCTATATAGCCTTAATCTAGCCTTAATTGTTGTTATCTCATAATCTCTGGTGAGTTTGATAATGGTGGTGCAATGATGAGTTTTGAATTGGCACATCACTAAATTAACTAAGGTCTGTATATTATTGCTTTGGTTTTTCAGTGGTATTGTAAGTGCATTGATTGATCATACATCCCTATAGTGCAAATTGTTGCTTATTTTTGAGATTTCTAGTTGTTATAATTGCTATGGTTTGATTTTTCTTTCAAAAAGAAGGACGAGTGGTTCTTATCTTTTCTTCAAAAACTATCCTTTATTTGAAAAAAAATAAAGACCTTGATTACTTAAAATGATCATACTTGTTAAAAACCATATCTTTCTAATCCAAGTATTGGCCAAGCATCAAGCTATGAGCAGGTTTTGATTAATAATATTATATGATGGTCTGGCTTATTTTTCTTAATTTGGCTTTATAAAATAACAAATACCACTCTTAGAAGAAAGTCCTGTTGCTAACTGTTATTCCTTCATTATCAATCTCAGATGTCTTCATCTTATGGTTTTATAGTAAATTTCTATCATGAAAACCCAGTTAAATGACTCGATTGTTTACTCATAGGTCATTAGCATAGGACAGTTAGAGAGGCCATTGAAAAATTTTACAACCTACCAAAGAAACATTAAAAGAGAGGAATGACTATACATTCAAACCTACCAAAACAGTCCTAACCAAATTAAACTTTAAGCTAGATAGAGCCTCAGATAGAATAGAAAGGACATGCATAAAAGTATCATTATCTTCCTTGAAAAACTGTACAGTGTGAGAATAGTGTCATCAACAAAATGAAATAAACTTGTAAACGCATATTCAGTTCCTCTTGGTATGACGTGTATACATTGGATAGTTTACTACATTAATTCTTTATATGGCAGTATTTCCCTTATGACATTGGCAATCAGATTTTGTTTTGGCTCTCTCATCAAATTCTTGCTGGTAATTGCTAATTCAATACAGACCTTAAGTGATAGTTGGAAGCTGCTTTGTTCTGTGATTTTCCAGGATATGCCTTGTGAGTGTTCTTCTATTTCATTCTTTTTCTCAAGTGAAAGTTTCAATGTTGTTTAAAATTTTCTGTATTCTGGAAATTTATCAAGGTCAGGACTAAAGTATTGTAGCCGAAGATGTTTTGACATTTTGAGTGTATTGTGATCTAGTTGGGAGCAAGTTTGTGTTGAATTTTGGTAACTAGTGATGATGTATGCACTATGGATTGGAATAGTGAAAACTCCTCTTGAAGTAATTAAAGCTAGTAGTCATTTTAGTGCTTAAAATGTGTCTTGATCCACGTTTGATTATTTTACTTTATATAATTAGCTTAATATGAAATTGAAGCTGATTTTATTAAACTATTTTGCATGATTATTGGGATTATTTTTTAAATTGGTGCTGCAATTAGGGTAATTTAAAATTGTTGTAATAAATAATTTTAAAATATTTTCAAAAATATTTCACTACAAATTGTGGCGGTTTCAAACTGCCATGATTAATTTTTTTTTAAAACATTTCCACAAATTGTGGCGGTTCCTTGAAACCGCCGTAATTTTTTATAAATATTTCACTAATTGTAGCGGTTTGAACCGCCATAATTCAACCGCCGGAATTAACGTAAATTATGGCGATTATATAGGGCGATTGCGGTGGTTCTTTTATAACTGCCGTAATTTACCAAATGGTGTTGGTAATTATGGTAGTTCCTTGAACCGCCATTGACTGGAAGAAATGGCGGTTATAACTACCGCAATTTACCTAGAAAACCGCCATAATTTACCTATTTTTTTGTAGTGGGGCCTAACAAAATACAACCAACTATAAATAGATAAACCTAATTCCCTCGGTCAATGACTCATCAAAAAGGTAAGACATAAAAGCCTATGATAGTTAGATAATATGAGGGACTCTAAGTCATACTGCATCTATCAACTAGATGGATACACTGTAATCATGTTAGGCCAGAGGAGAGTGGTGCCCATTAGGCACATCAGCGACATAACCCTCCCAGTCCCCACTACCTCCAAATGGGGTAGAGGAACCAGAAGATGTCTTCTCTGAAGGATCAAGCTCAGCATCAACAGCAGGCTATGGTGGCTATGGTGGATGAGTCATATATAGCGGAAAAGCAGAAAAAGAGGACTCTGGCTCAAAAGTAGGACTCATAACAGTAGTAGCAAATGGGTGAGCAAATAGTATGTAAATACGGATATGACTCAGCGACCGGGTACAGTGACCCTAACTCTGGGTCATAATGCCACTGCAAGTCAGGCATCTCGAGAAAGAACATGATCGAGGACATCTATATAAAATACATCATACGATAGGAATGAGAATCAACGATTCCCAGTAGGAAAAACACTAGTCTATTACTCAATGATACTCATCTCAATGCAAAATAAGCAATGTATGTTCAGTTGTTTATATAACGGTTTCATTCATTCGTGTCATTATATCTTATGACTTAGTTTTATTAGAAAACTTTAAAACTTAATGGTAAAACTCATAGGACTCTTCTGATATACTTCTTTGTAGATCATACTGTCAACTATGTAACGTTGCCGCGTTACATTCTGATATAGTTCACTAGATGTAGTACATCTACTGCATCTCATCTAGATAGCTTCGTTATCCTCAGTACATACCTTTTCTCATAAATGATGCAACACCATCGTATTTACACCTTGATATAGTTCTAAGGGCATAGCACATCTACTACTACCCATGAATCCATGAGTTTACCACTAAGCCATTTACTTTGTATAAGGTTTATGGTCTTAAGTTTCCTTTCTTTGTGTGCATCTTTATCAACTATATAAAAATTCTCATAGTTATTGAGTAAGATTCATTCTTTAAAAGTTCTACTTTCATACTTGACTTGGAGATTATCTCTACTAAGTCTCCTGTATTACTGTGAGACTCTTTTCTTTTTAAAATCTCTTGAATTTCTTATAAAACTTCTCTTTGATTCTTTTATAACAATTGTTATGAGCGGACCTCAGATTTCTAGGCTCAGACCTCTGATTTCTTGTCTTGGACCTTATACCTCGGATCCTAAACTATTCCAAAACCGCGGTTCTGACCTTGGATCTCGGGGCTTACATCCTAAAATAATGACCTTGGGACTCACTCCCTAAACTACTCCAGAACCATGGTTCTGACCTCGGAACTCAGATCTTTGAGCTCACCTCCTAAACTTAGGACCTCAGAACTCAGATCTGTGAGCTAAATCCTAAACTACAGACCTTGGAACACAGATCCCTAAGCTCACCTCCTAAACTAAGGACCTCGGAACTCGAGCCTTTGAGCTCACTCCTAATCTAAAGACCTTGGAACTTGGGCCTTTGAGCTCACTACTAAACTAAGGACCTCAAAACTTGGGTCTCTGAGCTCACTCCTAAACTAAGGACCTCGGAACTCGGGTCTCAAAGCTCACAGTTCTACCATGAATGACACCCAAAATTCAAAAATAACAAGTCTTGCTAACCATTTTGTTTTAGCTCAGACCATTACATACTGCAAAATCATTTTCATCCTACAATAGTAAACCTGCATATACATTTCATCAAGTTCACAACTCAAACAAGCTTAAATCATAAAATTGGAGTCATAAATCATAAATAATAAATTTCAAATTTTCAAAAACAACAACTCAACAACATCCAACACTTATCTTAGCAAGATAACTAAATATCATGAAGTAAAAGACTAGAGTGATTTCCTACCTCTTTCCAAGCTTCTTCTTTAGTTTCCTCTCTAACCAAGCCTCAAAATCCCTTGTTTCAGCCCCTTTGTGCACTGTTGTGAGGACCAAAGTGCAAGGAAAACAAGGTTTTCAATTGATCTTGATGTAGAGAAGATGTTGTGGAAGTAGTTTAAAGGCTTACCTAAGAGTATCCTTGGTAGAAATGGTGGCTTGATGAAGTTTTCCAAAGAGAAAACTTAGGAAATGAAGAAGTGAATGGGAAGGAGCGTGACAGAAACAGAGAAAGGAGAATAAGCTCTCTCTCTTTTTCTTACATCTTATGTTTACTTAGAGAGAAAGGAAGGGAATTAATATTCCCGGATCAATTCGCCTCATATCAGTATTAGAAATATCTGTATTTATTTAATTATTCTAAGTAAAAATTTATTTAAGATATGATAATGTCCATTAATTGGACTAATCTCAATATTTCAGTATATCGGTTATTACTATTTCGGTGTACTGTTTCTTCTCATTTCAAAACCCGATTGACATAAAAATAACTTTTTTGGGTAAATTATCTTTTTAACATTATCCTACCTATTTAATTTTTCTTAATATCATTTATAAGATCTCATCCTATATTACTGATTAAAATATTATTATTCTAAATTTTTATTAATATTTAATTAATTATTTTTTTTTTACAGAATCTTTATATTGTTTCGATCCTAATTGTGTCTGTCGAAATTTTTAAAATCCCTACTGATTACCCACAATTAATTATTTTATCAGAAAAATACAAATAGACGGGTCATTACTGCTAAGTCTTTGCATCATGATCTACCTGCTCATCTAGAGATGATATGGAAAAAAGGAAAAAGGGGTGAGAAATTAGCTGAAACCCCAATAAAGGTATATACAAATATCGTGACATCATAACCATCTCTAGTCTACCTTGGTTTTATTTGGAATCATTAGTATAAAATCATAAAGTTCAATTTTAGGATTTTGCAATCATTCTTTACCAAGGTAGATATGTCTTTTAGCATGGTCTTGACATGAGATGTACATGGATGCATGAAAGAACTTTACTAGTATAATTAAAGAGACATGCATGTATGGAAAAATATTAGGCTTATTCATTAAATATCACAACATGCATAAATGACTATCCTAATGCAAGACATCGGATACATCATAGTTAAGGTCTTTTCTTTGGTTTTATCTACCTCGTAACTTTCTATATGTTCCTATTGATCTCATTGTTCTTTCCTCTCGTTTAAACTTGGTTTAGATACTTTGAAAGCTATAAGCCCATGCTTAACTAGTCGTCACTGATTCCTTTATGCGAATCGACACCGAAATCCTCATGTGCACTAATAAAGAAAATCAATGTTCGGTCATTATTGGTCCTCAAAACGATTTAGTGTTGGCACCCTCTTTGTCGACTCTTAATTTTTATGTCTTAACTCTGATTCCTTATTCCTTAGTTTGTCCTCTTTTCCCTCTTTCGTCAAAGTCATCCTTTTCCTCATAAGCAATGCAAGCATAAGTTTCAATAATAAATTCTAAAATCCTTTTCTTTAAAATAAGAAAGATCACAACAACAACTCAATGGGTAAGTATGAACATTAGTAACCAATCATCTATTATGTCAAGACTAAAATGCTACCATATGATGAACCAAAACTGGTCCAAACTTCACTTTTTCACTTCCAACAAAAAGAATATCGTCTTCACTAGAGCTTCATTACTCAAGAATTATAGATTCATAAAAGAGAACACAACCTAAACCAATTCTTAGTTTCATTTAGACATTTAATCAAGCAAATAGCATATATAGTGAGCAATTTTCGTGCATGGGGTTGCTCCCCTCCTAAAACATCACCAAAAGTCATATTTTTATTTTTTTTATGCATTAAAAATAAGGGATTATATATATATTATATATATATATATCAAACACTTAATTTTTATGAAAATCCAACCCAAAGCATCACAAAAACATGGTAAAGTGAACCTATTCAACACATAACCGAATTTACATGTCTATGCATATAGCTTCCAAGATTACCTCATTAACATAGATTTGTACTTTTGTAAACATTGGTTTTACATTAAACTAACTACCTATCTAACAAATATGCAAAAGTTCAACCCCAAACCTTTACTTTCATTTAGGAGTTTTATCAAATAAATGGCATGCATATTTAGTCAATTTTCATGCATTATACTTCACACATCCAAACATCTCACTTAAAGCTATATTTTCAAGCTCTCATGCATAAAAAACAAAGGTGTACATACACACACACACACACACACACACACAACCAACATTCAAATTTCCTCAAAATCCCACCCAAAACTCAACCAAATCATGATGTAAAATACACTACAAGATTTTCATGGAACACAGATGGATTTACTGATGGATTTTTGATGTAGTATAGACGGATTTTATCATTACAAATGGATTTATAGACGGGTAAGGCTCATTTATTTTTTCCTCTTCTATAAGCAATACAGATGGATTTTTATTACCGTCTGTCATTCGTAGATGGTTTTATCGATAGATATAGCAGTATCTATTATTTACAGACAGTTAAATCCGTCTATAAGTGGTTAGAAAACTCGTTCATGTCTTTGTTACTTACAAATGGATTTTACCGTCTTTAAAGTTATAGATGGTTAAATCTGTCTATAAAAATCCAAATTTTTTTTTGTAAAAGTTATGTTTTACATACGGATTTTACCGTATATAACTTTAAAGATGATAAAGTCCATCTGCAAATAAAAAAATTTAAAAAACTGGTAAATTTACCATCTATAAATCCATTTGTGAACATTGTCTTTTTTTCATTTTTTCAGCTGGTGGTTACTTTTATAATTATGACTTACTGTTACTAATTATCATAATAATTGATAATCATAAAGAAATTTATGGAATAAAAATTTGGATTTAGAAAAACTTTATTACAAATTAAAATGTCACTACAATAATATGAAAAATAAAATAACAAAGTCTGAATATAATGCAATACAAAAGTAATCACGAGTACTTGACATCATCAATATCTGCCTCGTCATCTACGTCGGTACCATCATTATCATCATCATCATCGTCATCATTAGCGTCATCAGAGTAGTAGGAGGAGGACTGCCGTATCACCCTAAGAACTGGAGGAGCTGGAGCTGGTGGAGGAGGATCGGAGGAAGAGGTGTGGAGCTGCTCGCTCTCATGAGCTCGAAGTATGCATACATTTGTTGTGTCTGCATATACTAATGTTGCACCTCCCTTTGCATCCTCGATGCTACCTTTTTCTCAACCTTCTTCTCTATTCTCTTGGACCATTTCTTTTTCCATGTAGCCTCTTTATTCTTCTACATCTCCTTATTTTGCTTTTGGAGCTTTTCATTCATGGCATGGACTTGAGTGTGGACCATGTCCTCTACCACCTCAAGTGTAAAAGAAGGGCCACCCTTGGTGATAGATGTAGGCGACATCGAATCTGCAAAGTGGCCCCCCATGCCATAAATTTGACCTTTATAAAGGCCGCCCATTGTCTCTGACCATAGAGCGTCCTCATCAATAGACTATGGGTTTTAAGCAGATGCAGCCTCCAGCCTCTGAACATAATCACCCTACAATTTAGTGCAGACAATTATATATTAGGCTAAAAAATTATTTTTTAAGTCCCAACTTAGAAAATTTAATATGAATAATTATACTCATATATGTTGACTCAGATCATGAATCAACTCACACTGTTTTGTCTCCCTTGCAAGTGTGTGTCTCCTTAAACACCTCTCCCTTCATAGGTGGTCTCTTCAGCATCTTCTCCTGCAGTTCCAATTAATAAACCTCTCAAATTCAAATGATAAATTGAATAATAGAAAATTTAAAAAAACAAAAACTTGGAAATCACTAACCAAGTTGATTGAACATGGGGTTCAAAATAATAGGAGCAAAAATTTGATGTCTCCTTTAAAAGGTATGCCTGACGTACGAATCCCTAAACTTGAGCTCTATTTTTCACAGTTCTTTTGAACCCTCCTATTTATGGATACATCCACCTGTATTGCACTGGTCCACGAACACGTGCTTCATATGCTAAGTGTATGGGAAAATGCTCCATGGAGTCAAAGAAACCAGGGGGAAATATTCTCTCTAATTTGCACAAAATCATAGGGATGTTTTTCTCCATCACCAACAAATCATCAACTCTAAGAGTAGGTGAACACAGGTCTCTATAATACGCACTCAGCTCTATCAATGACTTCCAAAAATGGTTAGGTAATTCCCTAAATGCAATAGGTAGAAGACACTCCATGAAAACATGACAATCATGACTTTTCATCCCAAAAAACCTGTTGAACATTTACACAACGACCCAAGTTTGAAGCATAACCGTCAGGCATTTTCAAATCTCACACCCACTTACACACGTCTTGTCTTTGTGGTAAGTTCAAGGTGTAACTTGCCTTTGGTTTTGACCACCGACCATCTAGAAGTTGTTTTAATCTCAATTTAGGATGCCCACAATACTCTTCCAAATCCTACCTTGCCTTGATTTATCTTTAGTTTGATCAGTGTCCATCAAAGTATTCATGATATTGTCGAACACATTTTTTTCCACATGCATGACATCTAGACAATGGCGAACTAAATTTTCCTTTCAACATGACAGCTCCCAAAATATACTTTGTTTAATCCAATTATATGTCACCCTATAACCAGGAAACCTGATGACCTTTCTTACTTCTATTATTTTTGGGAATTCTCTAACGCTATCCCATATTTGGTGACCATATAGCCAGATGAGAGGCTCCTCATTCTCAATAGTTGCTTTCCAAAATGTTTTTATAAGATGCCTATACAGGAGTTCCATATCTAAAAATCTCCAATGACAATCAAACCACGAATTTTTTCCTCCATACTTCAAGGTAAATGCCTTTGTATCCTCCATACAAATTAGGCATGCTAATTTCCATTAAGTCATACATCCAGACAGCATAACATAAGTGGGAAAATCATTAATTGTCCATATAAGTGCTACCTTCATATTAAAATTTTGTTTCCTAGATATGTCATAAGTTACTACACCCTCACACCATAACTCTTTCAATTCATCAATCAAAGGTTGAAGGTATACATCAATTTAGCTTTTGGATTTTCTGGACCAAGAATTATACAAGTCAAGAATAAATATGGATTTTTCATGCATATTTCAGGAGGAAGATTGAAAGTTGTAACCACAACAAGCCAACAAGAATATGATTTATTGAACTGATTATTTGGAGTAAACCCATCAGCACACAACCCTAACCTTACATTCCTAGGATCAGATGCAAACTCGAGATACACATTATCAAAATGTTGCCAAGCCTCACAGTGAGATGGATGAGTCATTGCACCATTGCTCCTCTTATTCTCATTATGCCATGTCATGTGAAGAGCAGAGCTCATAGACATATACAATCTCTTTAGCCTAGGGATTAAGGGCAACTAATGCATCCTATTTTGCAGTACATCCTTGTGCTTACCACTTTTGCCATCTTTTCTTAGCTTACACCTAGGCTCTCCATGGAATTTGCAATGTGTTAATACAACATCATCTTTGTAATAGAGTAAGCATCCTTTCAAACAATAAGCAATTTTTACTTCTTTTAAACCAAGCTTGGAAACTGATCTTTTTGCTTGGTAAAAGTCTTCTAGGATAGCCTCAGGTTGGGGACTAAGGTCATTGATCAATGTAGCCTATTGATCAAATAAGCTCTGACTTTGATTGCCTTCAGACTTAATGCTCAACATTCTTATTGACAACGATAACTCTGAGTGAACATACCCATCCTATAAAGGCTTGTTTACTGCCTCTAACAGACTATAAAACCTTACAGCCTCTATATTAGGTTCTTGCTCAGCTTCAGAAGCACAAAAGATTCTAAATTTGAGACCAATAGCATCGTAAACCATTTCTTGATACCGATCACTATTTCTTCGCAACTTACATTATCCACATATTCATCTCCTAATTACACTGCACTTGAACTGCCTCCAGCATAATCGGAACTAAACTGATTTTTCATATTAACTACTTCCCCATGTTCAGTCCATATCCAATAATCAGGTTTAAACCCAAACTTATACAAATCGTAGCTAATTGAATCAATATCTAGGAACTTCCTACACTTGCACTTAGAACATAGACACCTAATTTTCTAGGCAGTAACGAATTGCTATGTATTACAAGCAACACGTATGAACTCTTCAACACCCTCATAGAATTTAGGTTTTATTCCACCCTGCCCCGGGCCTGGGTGTAACTTATGATACATCCATGAACGGTTTCCAATGAACATCTCGATCAAGAACTATATAGACCTAAAAGTAGCAAACAACACTTTATGAGCCTCTTTTATTTTGTAATACAACTATTTCTAATGTAAATTTTGACAGAGTCTCCCCTAATACATGGACATTCCCTTTAGTATATTATGGTTTAATTCAAACAATAAAAATTATATTTTGAAAATTTTTGACAGAGTTTTTCCTAATTTAAGACTATCTCGTTAACACAATATGTCTTCAACAATCAATTAGTAAGCCACAATTTTATGACAATTACACAAACAATTAACTAAATAGCAAAATAATTATATGTAAACAATTACATTAGACTACAAAACAAATAATCAACACATATATTACACATTACAATCCTAAAGCCATTGTAGAGTGCATCCCCTTATAACTCCACAACATGTATATTCTGTAATCTCTGAAAACGTAAACAATCCTACAGTAAACAATGCAAACAAGTCGGGGAAGGACCTCTATGCCTTTCCACCTAGTCATGCAATCTCCAGTCCTACAATTCTATCCAAGAAATCATAAGTCTCTATCTTATATACAGTACAACAGATCAACAAACACATTTCACTACTGACCTATATACTCCATCAAGTTTCAATAAACACAGCAATAATGGTTCCAAGTACGCTCCTAATCCGAACCCTGAAAATACAAAAAGTGAGATCCAAACATAAGTTAAAAGAAATTAATGATAGTTAACAGATAATACATGACAAGGGTGTGAGTGTTTCAACTTTTAAAAAAGCTAATGATTATGAAATTAAATTTTTTATGTAACTAAAACGTTGAAACTAAAATAGATTTTTCCAAAAACTATTTTTTTAGCTTATGATCTATAAAAAAGGTCAACAATAGAGTTTTTTGAGATTCTGATTATTATTTTCAAAAAAATTATCCAAATATATAAAAATAATTTTTTTGTGAACAAATGATTTTCTCCTGAAAATCCTCATCCAAACAAACCTAAGGTTATTTGAAAATTTAATATAAAAGAACCTATATCCAAAAATTCATATAAGTACTATTAGAGAATTGAGATGACAAAATTTTCACTTATCATTACAATAATCCAATTTTTCATAATCAATATGAAATCTCCACTATCTCTTATATGTCGATAAACACCTGAAAATGCCGTAGCTAAATATCATTATTTTTCAAAATTAACTTTTTTTAAGACTTAATTATATCAAAAGTAACATACAAACATAAAATGGGAAACCAAAAGTAACCTAAACATTAACAAATATAAAAACTAACCAAAATCAACTTCCTAAACACCATTACTTCCAAATTACCAAATAAAAAATAAAACACTAACTGAATATAAAACCTTACCAATACAGTACAAAAGGAGAAACCAAAATGCTTCCAATTGCTAGAATAATGCTCCAAATGTGGTCCAAATCCTAAACCAGTGAAATTTTTATCAATTAGTAACAATAACAACTAAAAACAATCACCCATTCAAAGCTCACAAGTGAAACATCAAAATTATAAAAAAAAAAACTAAACCAATAAAAAGGTAGAGCACAATACCAGGAACACAATGGCGCACTTTGTTTGCAAAATGAGGACTTCAATCATTGTTAGTGGCAAAAAAACGTGGCTCCAACGATAGGGAGAGAGGGGGAGAAGAGAGAGAGAGAGAGAGAGAGAAAGAGAGAGCAACCGGAGAAATGAGGAAGAAGAAGAAGGGTGGGCGCTTTTGTTGTCATATTTCGTGCAATACAGATAGAAAAATCCATCTGTAACAAGGTTAATGAAACGCATTGTTTTATTAATCCTTTTATAGACGGTAAAATCTGTATATAATTCAATCAATGAAATGCATCATTTCATTAATCACTTTACAGACAGGAAAATCCGTCTATAATTTGATTAATGAAACGTTGCGTTTCATTAATAGACTTACAAATGGATTTTACCGTCTGTAATTTGCACGTGGAAAACATGCTTTTAATTTAAAATTACAAATGGATTTTACCGTCTATAAAGGTTTTTTATTTTTTATTTATTTTTTAGTATCTGACTCTAAATCTGTTTGTATAATATAGGAAAAAAAAACCTTTTTTTCTTATTTTTCATCTATATTATCTGTCTATACATGTTACCTGCCATGTGGTGGGTCTTCGTGCCAACTTTACAGACAGATATGATAGCTTTGACAAAAAAAAATTACTTTACCCAAGTTTGCATTTCCCATCTATAAGTCCATTTGTAATATAGATGGGAATTTTTTTGTCTGTGTATCATAGGTTTCTAGTAGTGATAGCCCCCAAGCACCAAATCGAGAATACATGATGGGAAGGGGAGCCAAGGATTATTTTCCAACAACATTCCAACATTATAAATCTCGATCATAGGACTTATTTTTAACATTTATCAAGAGTCACAACTCATAACATTCGCATAATCACTACACCAATCATATTGCACATTACATTCACATATTCCATTCTCATTTCATTAAAAAATAGTTTGGCACTCGATTCTTTTTTGGTGGAGAACCTAGGAGGATTAACTTTTCACTCCCTGAATCGAGATCTTGAAAATTAAAGGCTATCATCCAAACTCCAAAGTTTGTCAATCAATGCTTGATTTAGAGCAATTTGGCCTCCTGAACAAGGAATTGTCAATTATTTGTTGTTGACATATAAGTGTCAAATTTCGCTATAAACAAGTTTTTTTTAATACATACTTTTAATCTTTTTTTTAATCTTATTTCCTTAGCAAAAATCCTAACAAAATTTTGACAGCATCTCCCCTTAAATTAGGAGCTTTCATAATCAAATATTTCTTTTAATTAGTCTTTAAAACACATTCAATTGGTCTTTAAGTTTTTCTTAATACAATTACTTTTAATCTTTTATCCCTAAAAAGACATCTTCCCTTAAATTAGGAGCTTCAGCCATAAGAAATTTTAGTCAATTCAGCAATAATAGATATTATTATAATGATCAACAATAGAATATATAAATTAAACAGTTACATCTTAATAATTACATACAATTCACAAAATCCTAAAAAACATTGTATTGCTCATTCTCTTATAACTCCATAACATGAATCCTGCAATCTCTGCAAATACAGAATCCCCCAATGAACAATGCAAACAAGCCAAGAAAGGACTTCTATGCACTTCCCCCCGGTCATGCAATCCCCATTTCCTACAACTCTGTCCTAGAAAACATAAATTTCTATCCTAAATATATATTAAACCATATAAATAACATGAATTTAGTTATTAACCTCTATAGCAATGAAAAAAACATAGAATGTCAAAGCTCTATGCATCTAACCAAATCCAATCCTGAAAATCCAATATGAAAATTTTAACTTAACACACTTATATACATAGAAAACAAAATAAAATAAGGAAGTAGAATGACAAACCGCTCTCAATGTCAATAAGTTGCTGCCACCCTCAAACAAAACTCCTACATTAACAAAATAACAACAATAATTACTCTCCAATGTAATGAAAAAACAGCACTATGAGCACCAATAAATGAATGGAAAAACTAAACCAAATCAATAAACCAAAACTGATTAAAATGCTCACCAAAGCTGGTAGATCCCAATGGTGGTCTCCATCTCTCAAATGAAGCTCCAGTGGTGGCGCATAGTGGCAAAATAGTCTGTCGCGGTGGGGGGTTTAGACAGAGAAAGAGCACACCGAAATGGGGAAGAAGACGTTCTATTTTTAAAAGTACGCGAGTAATGAAATGGTGCATTTCAAACCTTACTTATTACCGATGGGTTTATCGATGGATATGTGGATATACTAAGAGTTGCGCACCAAACGTATGAAATTTTCAAAAACCCATCGATAATTTAATGACAAAAAAATTAAAAATAAATTAAATAAAATACCCATCGGTACCTTTAAAAATATTAAAATAGAACACTCATCGGTACACCCGTTGAGTAATTTAATGACAAAAAAATAACAAAAACACACTTCATATGTCCATCGATAACTTTTAATAAAACAATAAAATAAAATAACCATTGATACAGCCATAGGAAACTATGCACGCCATGTGGCGCCATCATTTACCGACGATCTGTCATGCAAATTAATAATCAACTCATTAATTTCTAAAAAAGGCAACAACTCGTCGAAGATACTGTCATTAACTACTGACAAGTTTGCACTTGTCAATAGTTGCTGTCGACATCCTGTGTATTTCTAGTAGTGTGGCTGAAACTAAACAAATATATTTTTAAAAACCAAAATAAAATTGGTTTATTTTTTAGGGGCCAAAAAGCATATTTAAGTCTTATAAATTTTTATTATTTAGAATTATAATTTGTATTAAATATAATTTATTATTTGTTTTAATTTTTAATAATTAATATTAATTTAATCAAATATAAAATTTTAAAATATATAATACTCTATTTCTTTTAAAATTTTAATATTCTTTACTTGTATTTTTCATCACATATTTTATATATATATAAAATAAAATTATATTAAAATGATGATTTTATTAGTTTTTAAAAGTTGATAGGGAAGAGTGCAATTTTTAACAAGAATAAAGCATAATGCAATTTAGTCAAACCTCAAGAATAGTTTGATAGTTTATTCAAAGCTATAATAGTTGTTAATTATTTTTCCTTACCCGAAAAAAAATGTAGCAAGTTCAATTAAGAACAAGTATTAATGGCACTATAGTTTACAGAACACTTGCAGTTCAAGCCAATCTTGGGACAATTAACAACCCATATATAATTGAAATTGAGAAATTTTTGCATCATGCATCTGAAGGACATTTAATGTATTCCACAAATATGTACAACCATTCATTTCAACTTGTAATGTTCAAAAATTATGTAGAAAATCTAAAATGGGTAGTGTGGATACTTGTGGAATGCAAGTTCAATTTATTTATTTTTTTGATAAAAAAGTTTAGATTAGGGGAAAACTTGCCCCCATGCAAGGTCAGGGCAAACCACCAACCTCAGCGAAGGTTTACGATGGAATTACATATCGTCTACCAAAGCGTTGCCTGGAATCGAACCCAAGTCTTGACTTACAGGAGTGAAGGTCATGGCTTACAAGAGCGAATGGCCTGACTAGTTGAGCTACCCCACATTAGCAATGCAAGTTCAATATGTTCAAGCAACACTTAAGAAATTATTTTTGAAATCTCTCGTCACAACCAAATAACACAATTTGTTTGAACCTTGACAAGCTTTTCACATGCCACAATAGTCTTTAATGTTAATATTGTAATCGAAGTTCAGTAATCCAAGATGATCAAAGGGTTTAAACCACAATGGGTGATCGTCATCTATCAGCTCTTCAGGTACTTGTAGAATGCCTCTGTAGAAGGCAAACGGACCGAGCGAGTACATCCTTTCATTCCCATTCATCACAACGATAACCAATCATTTAGCCACACTTATAAAAAAAAAAAAAGTGTTGTTAAATTCAATTTTTAATGCATTTAGCCAGATTTTTATAATTGTGGTTAAATGCCTCATGTATGATATACTATACTTCATTTGATGTACTATAGCCTTCACTTTTTGTTTTTTAATTTTCATTATATTATTCCATTTTATATATGCACCACTTATCTGGTTTGTGTTGAGTCACCTCAGTCACATGTTATCATATTATATAATTAATAAGAAAGATTGTTTGAAATAATTAAACTAAGGAAATAAATTGATTTGATTTGAAATTATTTGAATTACTTAAATCTTATATTTGCATTGATTAAATGAAATAGGAAATGAACTAATTTAGAAATCTATTTTTATATTTAAAATAAAATAAATTATGTTTGAAATGATTAAAATAGAAAATGAAATGATTTGATTTGTGTGTAAGTTTTAAAATCAATTCATTTCCATTGAAATCCTATCAAAATTCAAAGGATTTGAAAATTAATCAAAAGAATAGAATTTGATGGAATTACAAATCAATTCAATTTTTTTTATTCCAAATAAGTGATTTCATTTGCAAAGTATTTCATTCCATTTTCATGTAATCAATCACACTCCACATATACATTAATGGAAATAGCCATAACCTTTTCCCATTAATTTTTATTTCTACTAGGTAGTAAGAAGAGGGGAAGGAGGGGAATAGTTGCCAGGAAAAAGACCTTTTATTGCATAAAGTATAGACATGCAAAATTATTACCACCAAAAATTATACCATAACAAAAAGAAAAAAGAAATATTACATCGAAAAATAAAGAAATATGACCCTATGACTTGTCAAATGGTTTATGATAGGCCTTTGATCTTTTTAACGTTATATTTTTGTTTCATTAGAAAATGCTCACCCAAAATTGTGGTGCGGGTTTGACATTGTTAGGGCAAGGACTGTTAGGTTGCACTTGAGGTGTGGATCAACTGGCAAAGTAGTGTGCCTAATTTCAAGTGCATCCAGGTTCGAACTAGGCAGAGCCTAGTTGTGGTGGATGAACCCTTCCCCTCTTCCTGTGAAGGTGTGCGTGTGTTTGACCCCAAAAAAAAGGACTATTAGGTTTCAATTTTTTATTTTTATTTTTAGTTTTTTAAAGGTTCTAGGATCAAGTGTTTAAGAGTTCAATCCTTGCTATCTTCATTATAAAACAATGTTCACACTCAAATCCAAAAGAGCCATTCAGGTGGTAGGCGTATTATATATAAAATCATTTATATGCATTTACTCATCGACTTAAATGTTTGGCAGAGAGACGGTTTTATGACATATTGAACACTTGGAATATGATATATTAATATTCAGTGTTCTTGGGACTTTGTGACCTAAAACTAGCTCAAGAGAGGTGAACAAGTTCAACTAGAGGTTTTTTTTTTTTTGGTTTAAGTTGTCCTTTTGATGAAAATAAAATTAGAGTGTGTTTGGTTTGATCATTTCCTATTTTCATTTTCACTGAAAACATGAAATGAGGGTGAAAATATGTTTGGTTCACATTTTTTGAAAATAGTTTTAGGAAATATTGTCAAAAAATTGTGAAAATTTGAAAATGAGAAATCCTTGTTTCCACTGTTTTCTGTGGAAACTTTGAAAACGAGATCCAATTGAAAACACGGTGGCACTTTTGAAATTTTAAACACATTCCAATAAGTTCTATCTTTTATCTCTCTCAATCCCTTATCCCTCTTCGCTCCTCCAACACTGTCCCTCAAAGTCCAAACCAATCACCTCCTTCACTTGTCCCCTTTCTCATCCACCGAGTTGAGCCTCCATATCTGCTTCTTTTTTATTTCTTTGTAAGATGATCCCTACCATCAATTTTGGACCTTATAAGAGGAGAGAAAGTAGGAGTTTTCAGTGATAAGCTTTCCTAAATCAGAGATTGATAGTGAGATTTTTTCAAAGTGGGTTTTGAGAATTGATGATTCAGAGGAGAAGGATTGGGATTTGGGTAGATTGGGATTCGATGGAGGATTTGAGACATGAGAAGTAGGAGAGGAAGGACAGGGTGGATTTGAAGGAGGGGGTTGACGATGATGATTTATTAGAACAAGGGTGGTGGTGTTTGCTTTAGCATTGATAACTTCTTATTTGAGGTTTGAGATGGGTTGTTTTTGGTTTCGTCAATTGTTTTTGTGAATTTTGCCATGTAAGCAGTGGAGTGCAATGCACATGGTACTCAAGTTGATGAGGAGTGCATAGCTGCCAATTCCAAGTTTTTTTTTTTGAAAATAAATTGTTTCAAATAATTGAGTAGGAAATATTGTTTAACAAATATTGGTGAATGTTAAATTAAGAGACAGACAAGGAAATAAGCACATTTTTATTTTAACGTGAAATAAGGACATTTTTTACTTTGACTGAAACTAGATAATTTTGTATTAAAAAGGGCTAATTTAAAACGGAATTGAATTAAAACGTATAATTGTAAACCAAAAAAACAAAAAACATATAACTAAATAGTATTGTAAAGCTTTTATATTAATAATGTCACAAGCAAGTCATTTATTTTATTGTTAGTTTTAATATTTTACAGAGTTAGTTTATATTTTTGAAAATTGTTTTAGTAGATGAACTGATGAAAATCAAATATATATAATTTTTATTATTTTAAATTTTATTTTGAGAATTACATTTTGAAAACAGACAAACCAAATATATTTTTCTTGTTTTCACTATCTGAAAATAGAATCCACTCTTATAAACCAAATGCATTTCCTAAATCTTGAAAAATTGAAAATGAAAATCATTTCTAAAAATGAAAACAACAAAATGAAAAAAAAATATATTTTCACAAACCAAACACGCTCTTAGCTTTGAGAAAGAAAAAAGATCTTTTCGGAATTTCATGATGTTGGAAATGAACCCTAACCCTAAGTTTATATGCGTTTTGTTTTTGGTAATATGCACTTGTTTGAATTTTATCCTAACATCACATTATTTAATACTCCCCCTCTGCTTTACTTTGTTTGTCCAAAACAAATAAAATACACATGTTATGAAAATAATAAAAAAATCTTGGTAATAAAACAAAGTTATGTGAATCGATAAAATTACCTATGTTAAAATAAATATATTCCTATTCATATAATTAACACAACTGATTATGCTAAATGTATCATTAGTACAAATATAATTAATGTTTTCTTAATATTGAAAATGGACAAATGTTATGAAACAAATTTTTTTTTTTTTGAGAGATAGAGTGAAATGGCGGAAGTATATGCTAACCCTCAAGATTTACGTGTCATTTGTTTGATTAATGAATTTTTATTTTATTTTTGAAGTGTGATTAATGAAATTCTTATCCTAAGTTTTTTTTTCGACTGATAAATATTATCAGTAAATATTTATTTTGGTCTTGCACACTTCATTTTAGTTCCTAAAATAAAGGAAGTATCTGTTTAATCCTTGAAATCGTCAAAAATGATCCAAATTACCCATTTAATGATGTAAGTTAGTGTCAAGAAATTCTTAGGTGCTCTTAGAGTATAATGAAATATTTGTTTTACTCTATTTATTGATTGGCAAATTAGCTATTGTGTTAAAAATATAGGAAAGTGAGAGACAATAATGGTTCATAAAACTTATATATCAATTAATAAATGGATCAAAACAAGTTATTTTTCTTACTTTCGGTGCACCTAAATATTTCTCGTTAGTCTTTGTGAACATTGCCATGATGGGACTAATTTGAATAATTTCTTGCCATTTTAAGGATGAAAATATTAAGTTTTTTTATTTCAAGAATTTAGGTTAAATACACATAAAATTTCAAGAATCAAAATGAGCATTTACCCTTTTGAATTTGATTATCAATAAAAAAATCAAAATTCTTAGTACATTCTAAACTTGTGACTTTCCAGTGTATAATTTGTAGGAGCTATTGGATTTATGCGGAAGTGATTTAAGGACCTAGTACATCGGTATGCTTATCGAATCATCATTGTTTCATAAACACACAAGGAATGTTACCTCTCGGAGTGTCGATCTTTGATGATCTCCCTCGCCTGAGAATCCTTGTGTTACCGCACGATTGATTTCCTTGTAGTCGGTTGACGACAGACCTTCCACACTATGTCTCAAGGGGAAGGAGATAGTGTGTGGATACTTTTTCTCTATCAGGAGATGACATTGCCTCTACCTCTGTGACTGTTCTCTATCAGTGGAGAGGGCTAAGTGTAGTATATATATGGGTTCCTAGAAAACCTAACCCTTAGATGTAACGGGCTCTAGGTTTCTTGGGCTCTTTTTACACACTAGGCCCTATTGGGCTTTAGTGAAAGAGCAAAAACCCAACAATCTCCCACTTGCTCTTGAGTACAAACTTGAGCTTAAAGCCCAAGACCATGTAACTCACTAGTCATCATCAACTGAAATTTCCCCATCCTTTATCTTGAGCTAGCCTGGAGATCTACCAGCTGTTATTAATCAAGGCTCATGATAATCAACAAATGATTATCTAATTCGGTGCTACTCTACTAAAAGCCCAAACTTGAACTCCAAGATTAATAACATATATAACATGTATATGCATCACCCCTTTGTAGAATGTCTATAATTGATTGACTAGTTTTCTGTTACCCAATCAATTATTTATTCCCTTGACTATGATAGTTTCTCTAATGGATTACATACCTTGTGAGTGTCTTCAATATCCAAGTGCAGGAAACATATCAAGGGGACATTTCCTACAAATTTCATATTGTTTATCTCATAAATACCGATAATCAAACAATCTCACTCCCAAAATACCGAGTTATTGGCCGTCAATAGATCGCACCTCACCCGTTGGTAAATCAAAGAATGAAAACTATTTGATTACCTATTTTTAATAAACTCAGAATTAAGAGCAATCTTATAACTATAGTTATCTGAAGATTTGATACCTTATGATAGAAAAAACACCCTTAATCAAATCTCTCCTTGATCATTTCAATGTGAATGTTAATTCACATCAATATTTTACAATGATTTGGACAAAACCATTTCATAAAATATTATGACTAAATGAAGTGCCCAACTTTATTTAACTTTTGTGAAACTTTGTTCATCAATTATGAGAACCTATGATCATGTCCTCCATGAGCATTATCCATATGATCATATACTTCACAATTGATCCGGACCTTAGTGTTTGTAAATAGTGTGCGGAATAAATGAATAATACCTCATTTATAACATTCAGAAAAAATTACAATGTCATAATGTCTTGCTCAAAAAGCACAAAACAACAAAGTGAAATAACAACTTCCTAAAGCTATAGCAAATCTAGAATCCTCCTAAGACCCATAGATGTTATATGCCTCTCGAACACATGTTCAAGCAAACTCTTAGTAAAAGGGTCAGCAAGGTTCTCGTCTAATGCTATCTTGACTACCACTGTATGTCCTCTTTCAATTATATCTCGGATCAAGTGGTACTTCCTCTCTATGTGCTTTTGTCTTTTGTGACACCTTGGTTCCTTGGTGTACTCTTGCCCCACTTGTTGTCCTGATAAAGTGTGATGGGACGACTAACACTTGGTATCACTGAAGATCCGTTAGGAACTTCTTTAACCATCGACTTCCTTTGTAGCCTCGAGCGCACTACATACTCGACCTACGTGGTAGAGTCGCCACACATGATTGTTTGACACTCCTCCAACAAATGGCCCATGCATTAAGAGTGAACACATACCGAAGTGGATTTTCTTGAGTCAATATCTCCTTGGAAATGCAGTGCAGTGTAACCAATGGTTTCAAGACTCCCACTAGAATAGACCAACATATAATCTCTCGTTCTCTTAAGGTACTTGAGTATATGTTTAACCGCTATCAGTGTTCCTCTCAGGGATTAGATTGGTATCGACTTACTACTCCCCCTTTGTATAGCGGATATAAATGCAGTGCACAACATAGCATACATAAGGCTACCTACTGCTGAGCCTAAGGTATCCTACTCATGCGTTCTCTCTGCTCGGGAGTTTTAGGAGAATGCTCCTTAGAGAAGATGAATCCCATGCTCGAAGGGTAAAATTCCCTTCTTGGAATTCTCCATCTTGAACACAGCAAGTATTTTGTCGATGTAATTAGCTAAGATAATGCAATACCTATTCTTTGGTCTACTTAAGGCTTAATACCAAGAATATAATTGGCTTCCCCAGTCCTTCATATCAAAATGCTTGCTTAGCCAAGTCTTTATGCCTAACAATACCTCAAGTATCATTTACGATAAAGTATATCATCCACATAAAGTTCGAGAAAAAGATCTTGCGTTACCTTGGATCCTTTTATACACACACGGCTCATAAGGACTTTTCTCAAAACCATAAGACTTAATGGCTTGATCAGCACGATGTTCCATGATCTGGACGCTTGCTTAAGTCCATAAATGGACCTTTGCAACTTGCATACCATGTTTTCTTGCCCTTTGGCTATGAACCCTTTTGGTTGCTGCATATAGATATCCTCTTCTAAATTTCCATTTAGAAAAGCAGTTTTGACATCCATTTGCTAAATCTCATAATCAAGATTTCTTTGAAACTTGACTAAGAGAATCCGGATGGACTTGAGCATGGCAACCGGCGAAAAGGTTTCTTCATAATCCACACCTTCTATTTGGGTGTACCCTTTCGTCACCAATCTAGCTTTGAAGGTTTCAACTTTCTTGTCTGATCCTTTCTTTCTCTTGTAGATCCATTTACACCCAATGGGTCTTACCCCTTTTGGTGCATCTACAAGAGACCAAACTGAGTTGGAATACAAAGAATCCATTTCATGATTCATAGCCTCAAGCCATTCCTGAGCATCAACATCTCCTAGTGCCTCGTCATAACTCATGGGATCATCATCTTCTTTAATGATGACTTCCTGAGGTGATTCACCCAACAAGAGAAATCTTGTGGGTTTACGAATCAATCTCCCACTATGACTTTGCCACACTTGTTGTTGTGCATCTGAGGGGATCCAAGTTTGGTGGGTTAACAATTTCTAGATGAGGACCCTCATTAAGTGGATTAACCAATTCATGATTTTGTTGTTCTTCCATAAGTGGTAACTGCATCTCTACAGGTTCCACTTGTTGATCATCATGCTGAACTTCTGGTTCTATTTCTAGTTCCTATGTATGTTCAACAATAGGTATATTTTCCCCTCTTTGAATAACCACAGGAACAAAAGCTGGAACCGCATGAGGTTGAGGTGTAACTTGATCTGAGACTAGCTCATCAAGAATAACCTTACTTCTTGGCTTATAATTTTCCATATAGTCCTCCTCTAAGAAAGTCGTGTGTGTGCTCACTATGACCTTCTTTTCTTTTGGACTATAAAACAACCAACCTCTGGTTCCTTTAGGATAGCCTATAAACATGCATATACATCATGCGAGTCCATCTTATTTGGCTTCTGTTGTAAGACATGTGCCGGAGCACCCCAAATCCGAATATGATTCAAGGAGGGCTTACACCCTCTCCATAATTCTATTGGTGTCTTTGAAACCGTCTTGAATGAGCTAAGTTCAATAGGTACATGCAGTTTCTAAGGCATATCCTAAAATGAATCGAGAAAGAGATGAATAAGCGAGCATAGATCTTGCCATTTCTAAAAGGGTTCTATTTCTCCTTCGGCAACTCCATTACATTTGGGGTGTCCCTAGAGAAGATAATTGTGAAACTATCCCCTCTTTGGTCAGGTAAGACCTGAACTCTCCAGATAAGTATTCACCTCCTCGGTCAAACCGAAGAGTCTTAATTTGAACACCAAGATGCTTTTCTGCCTCAGCCTTGAACTCTTGGAATTTTCCAAAAGCTTGAGACTTGTAGCGCATCAAGTACACATGTCCAAATCTAGAGTAATCATCATTAAATGTGATAAAATACTCATACCGCCTCGCTGGACATTCATTGGTCCACATACATCAGTATGTACCAATTCCAGCTGAAGTGTGGCATGATTTCCCTTGGCCTTAAAAGATCTCTTAGTCATTTTACCCTCTAAACAAGATTCACAAACTGGTATCAATTCAAAGTTGAGTTTTAAAATCCCACTATTATTAAACCTTGTATCCTGTTAGAGTTAATATGACCCAATCTTAAATGCCAAAGATAAGTTTCATTGGAAACTTTTCTTTTCTTTGATGAATGAACATGCTCAACATCTTCTAATTCAACATGATTAACTTCACTTTGAGCACGGACTAAGAAATAAAGACCATTAAACATTACAGGAACAAATAAAAGAAACTTCTTATTAGGCGAGGAATTAAAGCTGAGCGTCAAACCATGTTTAACCAAACAACTAACAGAAATTAAATTCCTCTTAAAATCCAAAATAAATAAACAATCTTCTAAAACCAAAGTTATGCAATTATCAAAAGATAAAACAACTTGTCCCACTGCTAGTGCAGACACAAGCTCCTCATTTCCAAGCTTCAAAACTCTTTGTCCTTCACTTAAAGGCAAGCTATGTTTGAACCACTGCAAAGAGTAACAAAGATGGTTAGTGGCTCCTGAATCAACGATCCATTTATCATTGTAATTCTCCACTAAACAAGCCTCAATCACATGTAAATTACCCATACCTGGTTTATTCATACGTGGGCAATTTTTCTTCCAATGCCCCTTTTGTCCGCACTTGAAGCACTTGCCTTTTGGCTGCTTCATTGCAACTGGTTTGGCAACTAGAACACCTGATTTCTTCTTTTTCTTGTTCTTGTTCCTTCCCTTAGGTTTCACAGAACTCTCATCAGCAAAAAATGCACTGCCTTGCTTGACTAGAGACTGTTCAGCACTCTCAAGCTCATGTATCAGCTGAGTAAGGTCAAGATTCATCTTATTCATATTATAATTCATCTTGAAGCGATTGAAGTATTGAGGCGATGCAAGAGAAGGTCAACTTTTACTTCTTGTTCAAATCGACCCCATGGTCTTGACCTTCTTGAAGTTTGCTATCATTGTCGGGACAATGATCCGCACACTTCCTCCGGTTAATCTTGTCTTGGTATTTGCGACTGACACGTGTCTAGTAGAGCGCTAGGCGTAGCAATATGCCATCAAGAGTGCGGAGCATCTTTGCTCCCTCTCAATCATGCTTACTTGCTCTGAAGGTGGTAGCGAATGGTTTAAAATATAGCGTAGTGCCACATTTGCCTTCTCCCATCTTTCCTTCTCTTCTTTGAGAAAGGCGTGTCTTTGTTGCCTCAGCGCATCTTCAGCATTTTAACTGGCATAGGGGTAGTCGAACAAAGTTGAGCTTTTCATATTGAAGAATAATATCCAAATTAGTTTTCCATTGTTTGTAGTTTGTACCATCCATAGGTTTTTGACTCAAGATAGTAGCTAAAGGTTGAATGAAGACATTTTCTGAAAAGCAAGGAAAAACACACTAATTACAAACTAGAATAACTATAAGCAGAATCTTTGCGCTAGTAGATTCTAATAACTACTACTCGTTTATAGTTTAACAATCTATTAGTTATCTTTACAAGGCTTACGATGGGCAAGATACTTATAAAACTAATATTGTTATTTTGGGCCTTCAGTTCCATTGCCGAGCCTCGATGGGAGGGTTAACAACTTTACCAAAGTTGAATGTATTTAACCATTATTTACTTTCAAAATTCTCTTTAGTGTCTAAGTGTTGCTGATGATGGGCGTACAAAACTTTACTAAAATTTTGAAAATATTAAGGTTTAATCTAGTGAAATCAGATTATCCTTATCCAGATAGGGCTTCAGCAATAACCTTTTCACTAATAAACCCACAATTGGAGCCCGTAGGTTTTAAATTAATTACTTAATTAAAAGCCTTCACCTATTCAATATTTTAAAATTTAGAATTTTCCAATTTCCAAGAATTGTTTAAATTCGAGTATTTTTTTTTTGTTTTCAAAAACTATGTAAGCACCCACAAGCGATGAGCATTGCAAGCTTAGCTTATGAATTTTAAAATCATTAAGGTCCTAAAATCCGGTCATGATAGGCAGCGTGTGCTCCACACAATCATGATACATGATTGTGGTATGCAGCGTGTGTTAACACATGGCCATTTTAGAAAACCCACAAATTACTCGCAATGTAAACAGTTCTCTTAGGAAGTAATTTGGATTATTTGTCTTGATTTTAATTATTCAAAATTAATTAATTCAATCATTAATCTAGATTTTTAACAAAAAATCATAATAATTTTAATTAATTTTCAAGAATAATTTTGAATCAAAATAATCCTATAATAACTATCATACTAGTCCTTGAGAATGACAAAATAGCTATTATGCTCATGTAATTTTCAAGTTATGCAGCAATATGGCACCACCTATTCTATATGACATGTTATCACAATAAGTATGTTATCAATCATATAATTCATCCATTCATAAAATAAAGCAATTTAAATAAAATAGACTTTAATCCATGGTTTCCTAGAGAAAAATAAAATAAAATAAAATAATCAAAAATATTCCAGTCCTTCTTGTCGTTCCTTTTAGTCCATAGGTATTTATCTCAAGCCCTTTTATGGTAACCATGGGTCCATAAGCCCAAAATACCAAATTTTGGCAAGAAAACCTAAGACAACTTCAAGGAACCCTAAGCTGATTTAATCCCTTTGGCATCACCCGAACTCGGATCAGCACGAAATTTTAGGGTTAGGGCCGCCATGAAGAGACGAAGCCAACGCCATTGGAATCACCCAATTTGGATGTTCCACGCGCCTTCACTCTCTCCATCTTCACAGGCGCATGGAAACCACTGTCAGAAAATTCTGGTGGCGTGTAGAGGCTCCCCTGGCTGCGTTCCACCCACCATTTTGTTCGTCTTTCCGTCTTCTTTCCAACGATATATGATACGTCCAATTCCGAGATCCAGAGGTCCACGAACATGTCCAAATAGTGACGAACGTCCTTCTTTTTGCATCTTCTTGATCTTCTTTTTATTACAACTTTTGTATAACATCAAAATATATATATATATATATATATATATATATATATATATATATATATATATATATATATATATATATATATATATATATATACAAAATTGAAAATAAAAAAAAATCAAGGAGGAAACCTAATCATATGGGATTAGCCTCCTTGTTACAACCCAAGAAAATACATTCAAATCTCTACCATGGATTAAAGTTGAAAACCAAATAAAGAATTGATTTTTATGAAAAGAATTATAAAGATAAACATACAACACATATGATCAACAAATATAGAATCCTAGGTGCTATATTTCATGAAGAAACTAATTACGAATAATGGAAACTAGATTCACATACCAATGTCGGTCAGTCTACGATACCAATTGTAGAGCTATTGGATTTATCTTGAGCGATTTAAGGGGCCTGTAATGCATCGGTATCTTATCGAAATCATCGTTGTTTCATAAACACACAAGGAATATTACCACCTCTGTCGATCTTTCAGTGATCTCCTACTTTGAGAATCCTTATGTTACCCATACGATTGATTTCCTTGTAGTCGGTTGGCGGTGACCTTCAGACTATGTCTCAGGGAAGAGAGATGGTGTGTGGGCACTTTTTCTCATCGGGAGATGGACATTCTCTCTACCTCTGTGATTCTTCTCTGTCGTGGAGAGGGTTAAGTGTAGTATATATGGGTTCCTGAAAGCTAACCCTTAGATGTAATCTCTAGGTTCTTGAAAACCTTTAGGTGCATTGAGGCACACAGTGAAAGAGCAAAAACCCAACATAATTTTCTCCTCCAACTTTAAAACACCATGATGTACCTTTTGTTTGTGGGTATATTTTCTTTTTATTGAAACTACCACTATTTGAAGTTCAGTGAGCCTTTCATTCGAGTTAAGTCGACTTATATTGTATGTAAAATTTTCTTTGTATTAATTAATTCTTTTCTTGTTTACCTGTCTTAAATCTAAAATTTTATTTAAAGAAAACATACTGAATTACTTGAAAAGTAATCAAGTAAGCATTTGCAAGTAGATTTGAAAATGGTTTTCATAGGCCTTTCCCATATGTGGCCATGAAAGAAAATGGAGTTAAACAAGCTATCAGCACATTGATACAGAAATAGAAGATTAACATTCATCACGGTGGATGTAATTAGCATTCATCAGACTTAAAAAACGGTTTCATTGCCGCGGAATTCAAAGATTTGCTACAAAACAAGGATTTTGTTCCAAATGATGAACGAATTAAAAGAGAGTGGTCCTAGGGGTTGATTAAGAGCTTTCCAGCAGCAGGGGACCAAATTTCTTATAACGTCAGAATGCCGTACTGCTGGGACCTTGAAAATGAAACCAATTGGCTTATTATTGAACGTGTTTTCAGTTGTGCCAAAATCTAAAATTAATTATACAGACATATGGTTTTCTAAAAGACAAATTGAAACGCTAATGCAGTCGTATGACCAAACAAAACTGTTATATCGATTTAGACATGCAAATCAGCCGTCTGATTTTTCTTTTCTTGCTAAGTTAGGTACCACAACATTGACGTCTTAAGCAGATTTCACGGGTGCAAAGTTTTGCCATAAAATAATTTCTTTTCTTGGCAAATTATAAGGTAGACCTTATATATTTAGGTTCATCATAGACCCCATATTATTAGCCATTAGATTAATACTATTTTTATTGGATGGTTTGATTCAATAATTAATAAATAATGGTCCATGATGGATTCAAATATATGAGGTTCATCATAAAATCCACCTCTTTTCATAAGTGAATAAAGTAATTTGAAGAAGAAAAATATTATGGAAATAATGAAATTGCACAGCAAATGAACACCACACACCTTAGAACCATTGAATGTGATAAGTGATTCTCACTCATTCAACTCACTTACCACATCTAATGATAATAAAGTGTGCGGTGTATATTTGTTGTGTAATTTTTATTATTCCCATATCATTACTCTTCCAAGAAATATCCCAAATCAAATCGTGCATGTAGATAACTCTTTTATGGTTATTGGTTAGATGAAAGGGTATGAAAAGTTGACTACCTCCATGGAGTCAAACTTGCGAAGAACTTTATTCATTTTTCACGCTACCCAGCTCCCCGGCAAATAGAAGTCCCAGTGGATGCCCAAGCTCGGCCTCGAGAATGTCAATTTTACTAGCATAACTTTGATATAATAATAATAATAATAAAATAAAATATACTAACTCCTTAAGATACCAAGATATAACATTTTATCCCATTTATTTAAAAAACCTAGACTCCACTCCATTTTATTAAAGGTGTGTTTGATGTATTCTCTTTCATTATTTAATTTTCATAAATTATATATTAAATAATAAAAACAATTATAAAAATAATACTGAATTTAATTTTTCTGCTTTGATTTCGTGTTGTTTGACGGCTACAACATATTAAATAAACTTATCTATCATAATCACTTTTATACATTAAAATGATGCATAATTCAAAATTTAGAATTAAACAATAATTTTAATTACAAATTTAATAACAAATATTTTTTATATGTTGATCTAGGTTTATCCTACTGGTTTTAAGTGATATGTTTTGATAATAAACACAAAATAGTATCCAACATAATACATTGGATCATGTGTGGTTACGTACTCTTTATTGTGGTATCTAACTTAATTGTGGTATCTAACTTTCAAACCATACAATGATATTTTAGTAAACTATTTTATAGAATATCTCTAATACTAGATATGTTATTATGCTATATTCATAGAAAGAAACAATAAATAATGGATAAGAAGTGACAATTAAAAAAGATTATGCATGATTGACTTAAGTTATAGATCTATGAATTATGCATACTGAGATGTTTTAAATTGAACTAACGATATTTTAGAAATAAATTGTTTTGTGTAGGATAGGCCAAGTATCAAGAATAGTTTTTGAACAAGAAAGATGACAATAATTGAAGCCAAGAAAAATGAGGTTATTTGAAGGAGAACGAGTCCAATTTTTGACAGTTGGATTTCTTTGGACTTAGATTCTTTTGTTAAAAGATTTTTCTTTTAGTAAGATCACTTGGCCACTATCATGATTAAGTTTTATTTATGTTCAAAATTATTTTAATCAACTTTTTCTTCAAACTTAATCATGAGTTTTTGATTCTATGTAAAATATTTGATTTTGAAAGAAAGAATGATTTAATTGTTTTTAATGAAGAGCTTAATTTGATTTTGGGTAATCATGTGTTTGATTTGAAAAGAAATGTTTGTAAGATTTCAAATTCTACAATTTGTGTAACGGATAACCTTGTCATGTAGTAGATTAGCATGTTCTTCATTTTGTCATAATTTAAATTTTGAATTGTGTAGTGGATTGCACAATCATTGTAATCGATTACCAAACTTTTGATCATTTCTAGAATTCAAATTTTAACTGTGTAATCGATTACCAAGTCTTGTAATCAATTATCTAACTCAAAAATGTGCGAAAAGACATGCATATTTCAAAAAGACACAACTTTTACGATAAATCCCAATGCGTATGCATGATTTTTACTAAATAAATACCCATCATTTAACACATTTTAATACACAGAAAACCATTTATAGGCATCAAGTGACACTTGTTTTCAATTATCAATTTTTTCATCAATTTGTGGCCAAAAAGTCTTACTCTTTAACTTTCTACTATTTCAATTTGTAATATCTCCTCTACACAAAGAGTGAATCTTTGTATCCATTACTAAGTTTGTGCAAAAGGTTGAGGCATCCCTTCAAAGAACAAAGAGTAGGCATCTTTTAGTTCTTGAAAGACTCAAACACAAAGTTTGAAGGATCTCAAGGTTTGAGAGTGCTCTTTGGTGCAAAGGTTTGAAACTTGGAATTTAGTGAATGTATCTCCCTAATACTCATTTCTATGTTCTTGACTCAATAAAAATTAATACCAAGGAATCATGTCCTATTTCATGAGCTTTTCAATATTAGACATAAATGTTGCTAAAAATTCTAACAAAAATTTGGCATGGTAACGACATAAATACCATGCCTCCTCTAAGCCAAAAAATCATAAACAGAATAACCAGTCATCCATATAGCCCAACCTGTTGTTCAAAATACAATACTTCAACATCTCATATATCATTATTATAAGGCACACAGTGCCACTCAATCCATAACATAACATAGTAATCTAATATCAAAATATAAGCTGCCTTATGGGTCAAAATAGCTAAGAATATACTAAGTCATGGCCTTAAGCCACAAGATACAAAACATAAAAGGAGCAAGCAGTCTCATAACCCAAATACAAAAATGTGATCCAAGTATCAAACTCCAGAATAAAAAATGACATATAATTCCATATAAAGCAAAACAACTTGAAGATTTCGTAATATCAAATGAGATCAAGTGATATAGTATAATCTCTAAGTAAAGCAAAATCAACAATACTTCAGCATCATGATCTACTTGTTTATCTAGAGATAATATGGAAAAAAGGAAAAAGGGTGAGAAATCAATTGAAAACCTAATAGGGGAATACAAATATTGTGACATCATAACCATCTCTAGTTTACCTTGGTTTTCTTTGAAAGCATTAGTATACAATCATGAGGTTCAATTTTAGGATTTTTGCAATCATTCTTTACCAAGATAGATGTGTCTTTTAGCATGGTCTTGACATGAGATGTATATGGATGCTTGAAAGAACTTTACTAGTATAATTAAAGAGACATGCATGTATGGAAAAATAATAGGCTTATTCATTAAATATCACAACATGAATAAATGGCTATCCTAATGCAAGACATCGGATACATCATAGTTAAGGTCTTTTCTTTGTTCTTATCTACCTCGTGACTTTCTATCTGTTCCTATCGATCTCACTGCTCTTTCCTCTCGTTTAATCTTGGTTTTGATACTTTGAAAGCTATGAGCCAATGCTTAACCGGTCGTCACCAATTCTTGAATGTGAACTGATACTGAAACCCTCATGTGCACTAATAAAGAAAATCAATGCCCGCTCATCATTGGTCCTCAAAATAATTCAGTGTCAACACCCTCTGTCGACCCTTAATCTTTATGTCTTAACTCTGATTCCTTATTCCTTAGTTTTTCCTCTTTTCCCTCTTTCCTCAAAGTCATCCTTTTCCTCATAAGCAATGCAAGCATAAGTTTCAATAATAAATTCTAAAATGCTTTTCTTTAAAATAAGAAAGATCACAATAACAACTCAACGGGTAAGTATAATTATTAGTAACCAATCATCTATTATGCCAAGACTAAAATGCTACCATATGATAAACCCAAACTCATCCAAACTTCACTTTTTTAGGACCAACAAAAAAGATTATTGTCTTAACTAGAGCTTCATTACTCAAGAATTATAAATTCATAAAAGAGAACACAATCTAAACCAATTCATAGTTTCATTTAAACATTTAATCAAACAAATAGCATGTATAATGAGCAATTTTTCATGCATGAGGTTGCTCCCCTTCTAAAACATCACCAAAAGTCATATTTTTATGTTTTTATGCATTAAAAACAACGGGTTTCATACACACACACACACACACACACACACACACACATATCAAACACTTAATTTTTTTGAATATCCAACCCAAAGCATCACAAAAACATGTTAAAGTGGACCTATTCAACACATAATCGAATTTACATGTTTATGCATATAGCTTCCAAGATTACCTTATTAACATAAATTTATAATTTTGTAAACACTAGTTTTGCATCAAACTAACTATGCATCCAACAAATATACAAAAGTTCAATCCCAAACAACCTTTACTTTCATTTAGGAGTTTTAGGAGTTTTATCAAACAAATGGCATGCATATTTGGTAAATTTTCATGCATCATACTTCACACATACAAACACCTCACTTAAAGCTATATTTTCAAGCTCTCATGCGTAAAAAACAAAGGTATACATACATATATATATATATATATATATACACACACACACACACACACACATACATCCAATATTCAAATTTTCCTCTAAATCCCACCCAAAACTCAACCAAATCATGATATATATAAAATACACTACAAGATTTTTGCGGAACACAAACGGATTTACAGACGGATTTTATCATTACAGATGGATTTATAGACAGTTAAGACTTGTATATTTTTTCCTTGTCTATAAGCAATACATATAGATTTTTATTACCGTTTGTAATTCATATTCGATTTTATAGACAGATATAGCAGTCTTTATTATTTACTGACGGTTAAATTTGTCTATAAGGGGTTAGAAAACTCGTTCATGTTTTTGTTATTTACAGATGGGTTTTATCGTCTTTAAAGTTATAGACGGTTAAATCTGTTTGTAAATATATAAAAAAATAATTGTGAAATCTATGTTTTATAGATAAATTTTACTGTCTATAACTTTAAAGACAATAAAATCCGTCTGTAAATCATTTTTTTTAATAAAACTGGTAAATTTATTGTCTGTAAATCCATTTATGAACATTGTCTTTTTTCATTATTTTTAGCTAATGGTTACTTTTATAATTATAACTTACTGTTACTAATTATCATAATAATCGATAATCATAAAGAAATTTATGGAATAAAAATTTGGATTTTAAAAAAACTTTATTACAAATTAAAATGTCACTACAATAATATGAAAAATAAAATAACAAAGTCTGAATGTTATGCAGTACAAAAGTAATCACGAGTACTCGGCATCATCAATATTTGCCTCGCCATTTGCACTGGTACCATCGTCATCATCATCATCATCATCATCATCATCGTTAGCATCATCAGAGGAGGAGAAGGAGGACTACCGTATCACCCCAAAAACTAGAGGAGCTGGAGCTGGTGGAGGAGAAGGAAGAGGTGTGGGGCTGCTTGCTCTCATGAGCTCAAAGTATGCATGCATTCGTTGTATCTGCATCTACTGCTGCTGCACCTCCCTCTGCATCCTTGATGTCACCTTTTTCTCAACCTTCTTCTCCATTCTCTTGGACCACTTCTTCTTCCATGTAGCCTCCTTATTCTTCCACATCTCCTCATTTTGCTTTTGGAGCTCTTCATTCATGGCATGGACTTGAGTACGGACCATGTCCTTTACCATCTTAGGCGCAAGAGAAGGGGCATCCCCGGTGATAGATCTAGGGGACATCGAATCTGTAAAGTGGCCCCCCATGCCATAAATGTGGCCTTTATAAAGGTTGCACACCGTCTCTGACCATAGAGTGTCATCATCAATAGACTCTAGGTCTTGAGCAGATACAACCTCTAGCCTCTGAACATAATCACCTTACAATTTAGTGCAGACAATTATATATTAGGCTAAAAAATTATTTTTTAAGTCCCAACTTAGAAAATTTAATGTGAATAATTATACTCACATATGCCAACTCAGATCGTGAATTAACCTACATTGTTTTGTCTCCCTTGAGTGTGTCTCCTTAAACACCTCTCTCTATGTAGATGGTCTTTTTAGCATCATCTCTTGTTGTTCCAATTAATAAACCTCTCAATTTCAATTGATAAATTTAGAAAATTTTAAAAAAAATTGGAAATTACTAACCAAGTTGATTGAACATACATGGGGTTCAAAATAATAGGAGCAAAAATTTGACACATGGATCCCTCAACTTGAGCTCTGTTTTTCACAATTCTCTCCTATTTCGCTCTTAAATGGATACATCCACCTATATTGCATGGGCCCATAGACACATGCTTCATATGCTAAGTGTATGGGCAAGTGATCCATGCAGTCAAAGAAACTAGGGCGAAATATTCTCTTTAATTTGCACAAATTATAAGGATGTTTTTCTCCATCACCAATAAATTGTCAACTCTAAGAGTGGGTGAGCACAGGCTTCTAAAGTACTCACTCAGCTCTGTCAACGGCTTCCAAACATGGTCAGGTAATTCCCTAAATCAATAGGTAGAAGGCACTCCATGAAAACATGACAATCATGATTTTTCATCCCAAAAAACCTTCCTTGTTGAACATTTACACAACGACCCAAGTTTGAAGCATAACCGTCAGGCATTTTCAAATCTTGCACCCATTTACACATATCTTGTCTTTGTGGTAAGCTCAAGGTGTAATTTGGCTTTAGTTTTGACCACTGACCATTTAGAAGTCATTATAATCTCAATTCAAGACGCCTACAATACTCTTCTAACTCTTGCATTGCCTTGACATTATCTTTAGTTTGATTAGTATCCATCATCTTTAGTTTGATTAGTATCCATCACAGTATTCATGATATTGTCGAACACATTTTTTTCCACATGCATGACATCTAGACGATGGCGAAATAAGTTTTCCTTCCAATATGGCAGCTCCCAAAATATACTTTGTTTAGTCCAATTATGTGTCACCCCATAACCAAGAAACCTGATGGCCTTTCCTACTTCTGTTATTTTTGGGAATTGTCTAACTCTGTCCTATATTTGGTGACCATATAGCCTGAAGGGGGGCTCCTCATTCTCAATAGTTGTTTTCCTAAATTTGTTTGTAAGGTGCTTATACGGATGTTCCATATCTAAAAATCTCCTATGACAAATAAACCACGAATTTTTTCCTCCATACTTCAAGGTAAATGCCTTTGTATCCTCCATACAAATTTGGCATGCTAATTTCCCTTGAGTCATTCATCTAGACAACATACCATATGCGGGAAAATCATTAATTGTCCATATAAGTGATGCCTTCATATTAAAATTTTGTTTCCCAGATATGTCATAAGTTACTACACCCTCACACCATAACTTTTTCAACTTATCAATAAAAAATTGAAGGTATACATCAAGCTTTCGGATTTTCTAGACTAGGAATTATGCATGTCAAGAACAAATATGGATTTTTCATGCACATTTTAGAAGGAAGATTGAAAGGTGTAACTACAATATGCCAACAAGAATATGATTTATTGAACTGATTATTTAGAGTAAACCCATTAGCACACAACCCTAACTTTACATTCCTAGGATCAGATGCAAACTCAGGATATACATTATCAAAATGTTGCCAAGCTTCACCTGAGATGGATGAGTCATTACACCATCGTTCCTCTTATTCTCACTACGCCATGTCATTTGAAGAGCAGAGCTCATAGACGCATACAATCTCTTTAGCCTAGGGATTAAGGGAAAAAAAAGCATCCTATTTTGCGGAACATCTTTGTGCTTACCACTGCTGCCACCTTTTCTTGGCTTAAACCTAGGCTCTCCACAGAATTTGCAATGTGTCAATATAGCATCGTCTTTGTAATAGAGCATGCATCCTTTCAAACAATAATCAATTTTTACTTCTCTTAAACCAAGCTTGGAAACTAATCTTTTTGCTTGGTAACAGTCTTTTGAGATGGCCTTAGGTTGGGAACTAAGCTCACTGATCATTGTAGCCCATTGATCAAATGAGCTCTGACTTTGATTGCGTTCAGACTTAATGCTCAACATTCTTACTGCCAACAATAACTCTGAGTGTATACACCCCTCCCATAAAGGCTTGTTTGCTGCCTGTAATGGACTACAAAACCTTACAGCCTCTGCATTAGGTTCTTGCTCAGCTTCAGAAGCATGAAAGGTTCTAAATTCAGGACCAATAGCATCATAAACCATTTCTTGATACCAACCATTATTTTCTTCCCAACTCACATTAACCACATATTCATCTCCTAATTGCACTGCACTTGAATTGCCTCCAACATAATCAGCACTAAACTGATTTTCCATGTTAACTACTTCCCTATATTCATTCCATATCCAATAATTAGGTTTAAACCCAAATTTGTACATATCATACCTAATTGAATCAATATCTAGGAACTTCCTACACTTGCACTTAGAATATGGGCACTTAACTTTCTGGTCAGTAACGAATTGCTTTGTATTACAAGCAACACGTATGAACTCCTCAACCCACTCATGGAATTCAAGTTTTACTCCTCCCCGGCTTGGGTGCAACCTATCATATATCCATGAATGATTTCCAACAAACATCTCAATCAAGAACTATATAGACTTAAAAGTAGCAAACAACACTTTATGAACCTCTTTTTTTTCATATTACAACTATTTCTAACGTAAATTTTGATAGAGTCTCCCCTAATGTATAGATATTCCCTTTAGTATATTATGGTTTAATTCAAACAATAAAAACTATATTTTGAAAAATTTTGACAGAATTTTTCCTAATTAAAGACTATCTTCGTAACACAATATGTCTTCAATAATCAATTAGTAAGTAATAATTTTATGGCAATTACACAAACAATTAACTACACAATAAAATAATTATATGTAGATAATTACATTAGACTGCAAAATAAATAATCAACACATACATTATACGTTACAATCCTAAAACCGTTGTAGAGCGCATCCTCTTATAACTGCACAATATGCATATTCTACAATCTCTGCGAACACAAACAATCCTACACCAAATAATGCCAACAAGTCGGGGAAGAACTTCTACGCCTTTCCCCCCAGTCATGCAATCTCTAGTCCTACAATTTTATCCTAGAAATCATAAGTCTTTATCCTACATATGGTACAACGTACCAACAAAATGCATTTCGCTACTGACCTATATACTCTAGCAAGTTTCAATAAACACAGCAATGACGGTACCAAGCACGCTCCCAATCCGAACCCTGAAAATGCAAAAAGTGAGATCCAAACACATGTTAAAAGAAATTAATGATAGTTAAAAGATAATACATGACAAGGGTGCGAGCATTTCAACTTTTAAAAAAGCTAATGATTATTAAATTAAATTTTTTATATAACTAAAATGTGGAAACTAAAATAGATTTTTCCAAAAGTTATTTTTTTAGCTTATGATCTACAAAAAAGGTCAACAACAGAGTTTTTTGAGATTTTGATTATTATTTTAAAAAACTTATCCAAATATGTGAAAAATTATTTTTTTTTGTGAACAAATGATTTTTTCTCGAAAATGCTCATCTAAACAAACCTAAGGTTATTTGAAAATTTAATATAAAAGAACCTATTTCCAAAAATTCACATATGTACTATTAGAGAATTGAGATGACAATTTTCACTTATCTTTACAATCATCCAATTTTTCATAATCAACATGAAATCTCCACTATCCCTTATATGTCGATAGACAACTAAAAATGTCATGGCTAAATATCATTATTTTTCACAATCAACTTTTTTTTTGACTTTATTATATCAAAAGTAACATACAAACATAAAAGGGAAACCAAAAGTAACCTAAACATTAACAAATATAAAAACTTACCAAAATCAACTTCCTAAATGCCATTACTTCCAAATTACCAAAATAAAAAATAAAATACAAATTGAATATAAAAACTTACCAATGTAGTACAAAAGAGGAAACCAAAATGCTCCAAATTGCTAGAATAATGCTCCAAATGTGGTCCAAATCCTAAACTAATGGAATTTCTATCAATTAGTAACAATAACAACTACAAACAATCACCAATTCAAAGCTCAAAAATGAAACACCAAAATTAAAAAATACTAAACCGATTAAAAGGTAGAGCACAATACCAGGAACATAATGGTGCACTCCGTTTGCAAAATGGAGACTTCAATCACTAGCTGTGGCCAAAAAAGTGGCTCTAGCAATAGGAAGAAAGGGGGAGAAGAGAAAGATACTAATTGGAGAAATGAGAAGAAGGAGGGTGCGTGCTTTTGTTGTCATATTTCACGCAGTACAGACAAAAAATCTTTCTGTAACAAGGTTAATGAAATGCATTGTTTCATTAATCCTTTTATAGATGGTAAAATTCGTCTATAATTCGATCAATGAAATGTATCATTTCACTAATCACTTTACAAATAGCAAAATCCATTTGTAAGTCGATTAATGAAGCACAACATTTCATTAATCGACTTACAGATGGATTTTACCATCTGTAATTTGCATATGGAAAACATGCTTTTAATTTCAAATTACAGATGGATTTTACTATCTATAAAGGTTTTTAATTTTTTAGTATCCGACTCTAAATCCGTCTATATAATATAGGAAAAAGACTTATCTTCTTTTCTTATTTTCCATCTGTATTATCTGTCTATACATGCTACCCCCCATTTGGCGGGTCTTTGTGCCAACTTTTACAGACATATATGACAGCTTTGACAAAAAAAAATATATTTTACTGACGGGAATTTTTGTTTTTGTGTACTGCGAGTTTCTAGTAGTTATTGTAACACCCTTCCTACCATAAAGCTATGCTTAAGCTATAACCCTATAGTAAGTAGTTATTACTTGTTATCTTTGTTTATCATTAGAGGTTTGTATACAATATTTAAATATGAGTATGCTTTTATGACAAATAGAAAACTCTTTTTCTTGCATCGCTAAATTTGAATACAAATAATATAGCAAATATACCTAATTGTAATTCCTGATGACAAATTTATAGTATACATAACTATGTTAACCCTTACCCTAGTTCACGCAGGAATCTTCTAGTCTAGGTAGGGTACTACTCAAAATTCCCTAAAGAAAATAAAAATACTGACTAAAAATCCTCTATCTTTGGTTCATCAAAACAATCTAGATCGTGATACCAAATTAAGCTAAGGATCTCCCTCATTTTAATCTATGTAAAAAAAAAATGATAACAGCGGGAATGAGAATCAAAGATTTCTAGTAGGAAAAACACCAGTCTATTCAATAATATTCAACTTAATGCAAAATAAGCAATATATCTCCAGATGTTTATATATGGGTCTCATCAGTTGTGTAATCTCATAATTGATAGTTAGAATCTCTTTTTAATAGTTCTATTTCTCGTACTTTTGCTTTGAGATTTCCTTAAAATTTCCTCAAATCTCATGAGAAATTCTTTTCTGAGTCTCCTGAATTGCTGTAAGAATCTTCTTGTGAAAATCTCCTGGAACTCTTTTGAGAGTTTCTCTGTTAAGACTTCTGAATTTTCTATGAGACTCTTCTCTTGAAAATCTCCAAAAACTCTTTTGAGATTTTCTCTGTTAAGTCTCCTAAATTTCTCATGAGATATTCTTTTAAAAAATATCTTAACTTTTCATGACATTCCTCTACTGAATTTCTCTTTAAAATCTTTTACGAGATTTATTGGAAAGTTTAGGCTTCATGTTAAACTCATAGGATTCTTCTGATATACTTCTCTGTGGATTGTATGATCAACTATATAACACCATCGCAATTACATTCTAATATAATTCACTAGATGAAGCACATATACTACATCTCATCTATATAGCCTCGCTATCCTTAGTACATTCCTTTTCTCATAAACGAAGTAATGTAGTCACGTTCACACCCTGATATAGCTCTAAGGGCGTAACACGTCTACTATTACCCTTAAATCCATGAGCCTACCACTAAGCAATTGATTATTACGTCAAGCTTATTTTCTTGAATTTTCTCTCTTTTTGTGAGGCTTATTTTCTTACGTTCCTTCTCTTCTTAAACTCTTATAAGATATTATCTTTAAAATCTCTTAGCTTCTTATGAAACATTTCGTTCAAAATCTCTTGCATTCTTATAAAACTTCTCTACTAAAATTCTCTTTAATTCTTTTATAATAATTATTGTAAGGTGACCTTGGATTTCTTGGTCTTAGACCTCAGATTTCTAGTCTAGGACCTCGGATTACTTGGTCTCAGACCTCAGATTTCTAGTCTAGAACCTAGGATTTCTGGTCTAGGACCTCAGATTTCTAGTCTAGGACCTCCGATTTTTGGTCTCGGTCCCTAAACCATTCCATAACCTGAGTTGTTAGTCTCGAACCTCGGAACTCGCACCCTAAATTACTGACCTCGATACTCGCTCCCTACACCACTCCATAACATGGGTTCTTATCTCGGATCTCGGAGCTCACATCCTAAACTACTAACCTCGAAACTCGAACCCTAAACTGTTCCATAAAATGGGTTCTGATCTCGGATCTCGGAGCTCACATCCTAAACCACTGACCTCGAAGTTTGCACCATAAGCCATTCCATAACTTGGACCTCGGATCTCGCACCCAAACACCTCTGACATCGGATCTCGTCCCTAAACCACTTCATCACCTAGGTTTGTATCTCAGATCTCGTCCCTAACTAATCCATCACCTAGGTTTGTATCTCGAACCTTGGATCTTGGATCTCATTCCTAATTAATCCATCACCAAGGTTTCGATCTCGAACCTTGGATCTTGCCCTAAACATCTCCAGCACAAATAGAGCATGTTGGTAGAATTCAAGCCTAAGTGAGTTTAATTTTATTCTGGTTCCTATACACATGACTTCATCATAACTCAAGCAATCATAAATCCTAAAGTTGGATTTTAGATTTTAGCAACATAAACTCAAGAAAATCAAGCACTTATCTTAGCAAAATAGCCAAACATCATGAAGTAAAGACTAGAAGAATTTCCTACCTCTCTCCAAGCTTTTCGCTAAATCTTTCTCTAGCTTTTTTCTTTTCCAATTTAAAGCTTCAAACCCATTTTCTAGCCACTATATTTGCTGCTGTTTGAACCGATTTGAGGATGAAAAATAAGGTTGTAGCTTGAGTTTGATGTAGAGGAAGTAATCCTGAACTAGTTTATGTGTTTATCTAACAGAATCCTTCAAGAACATCAAGGTTTCAAAGAAGAAAACCTGAAAAATATGGAGGAAGAAGGAAGGAAATGTGAAGGTTATGAAGAGAGAAAGAAAGGAACATGAATGCGGTTGCTAACAGAGAAGAAATGCTATTTCTTTTCCTTTTTCCTTTATATAATATGACTTACTTGGAGACAAAGTAAGCTATATAACTATTTTCCGATCAATTTGTCTCGTATCTATATTAGAAATGTCTATGTTTATTTGTTTGTCCAATTATAAAAATTATCTAGGATATGATATTATCCTTTATTTATACCAGTTTCAATATTTTGGTGTACTGATTATTACCATTTCGGTGTACCAATTATTACTATTTTGGTACCCGATTGATACCCAAATAATTTTATTGGGTTAAAAATATTTATTCAACCTTATCATTATTTTTTTCTATGTCCTTATACTAATTATAATGTTTCATTCTATATCCCCGATTATATTATTATTATATTAAATTTTTAATAATAGAAAATTAATTTTCATTTTCAATTCTTTTTTCATAATCCTTATGTTAATGTGATCATACTTGTGTTTGTCAGATTTTTAAAAATCTCTATAGATTGTTCACAATTAATTATTTTATCACAATAATGTTAAAAATACGAGTCGTTACAATTATAGGCCCTAAGCACCAAACTGAGAATGCATGATGGGAAGGGGTAACCAAGGATTATTTTCCAACAACATTTCAACATTACACGTCTCGATCAGAGGATTATTTTTAACATTTATCAAGAGTCACAAATCATAACATTCGTATAATCACAACACAAATCATATTGCATGTAACACTCTAATAGAACCCCACTGTGCTTAAGTTCACATTTGGATTCTATTAGTTGTCACTTTTGCCTTGTATTTATTTTCTTTTGAAATTAACTTACAAAAATAGTGGAAGTTTTTTTTTCTTTAAATAAATTAATTTTTTTTGAAAACTTAAGCCTGTAACGAGAAGTGAAATACATAGCGCTTTTATAGATAATAATCAAGTTACATTGCGCACTTAATTAAATAAGCGGAATAAGAGACTAAGTGTAGAACTATTATCACATAAACTGGAATATAATCACTTAATACATAAGTCACGACAGGGCATATATCATACTGATAAGGTTATTACAAATAACAATATAAGTTCTACTATTACTAATTGTTTCTCACAAACTATAATGTAACTAAAGCTCGGAATGCTCCTACTTGAACGGTTTGAAATCTTCACGTGCTACCTCCTTCCTCGACTATAGCTTCGTTGCTTTAGGTGGACACGTCTGTCTCAACGACAATGAAAAATAAACATAGGAGTGAGAAATCGCATGATTTCTCGTGAGTTCCTACTTGTACTAAAAGTGTCATTGTCGTCCCGATCAGTCACTTCGGGTTTATTATAAAAAGGTGAGCAGGATATGAGTTCGATTATCAAACTTTCACAAACGTGATTAGCGCAGTGCAGTTACTTTTAAAATAATCTTGAACATTAGCGAGAAATATCCATTCAAGATTATTTCATCAAGCATACATATAAGCATATCATGTAAAACCACTAATAAACAATAATCATTTAGGAGCTGCATGCATTTCATGATTACTCATCCTCAACATTCACTTGTTTAGTGATCAACATATTTCTTAATTACTCACGGGAGGAATGCATCAATGCCTTAGACCACCCTAAAAGGGTAATGAGCTCATACCATGGCCGTTGCCACAACCTTTTTTGGTTTCCTTTCCGTTCTTGGTGATCTCAACGGTTTAGGGGGTTAAGCCGTGAGTTTAGCTCAAGTCCACTTTTCCAGACTTTCATTGCTTCTTTTTCAAACTTTACTTTTATTATTTCCTTTGAAAATGAATGTATGCATATCATCATGTAATCATAATAAATCATGGGCAATCAATCATTCATCTTCATCATTTCATAACTCATCACCATACATTCACTTTACTATAATTCACTTCATGAAACATGGATAATATCATGTAAATCTCATAGTAAACATTTTCATAAATGATTCATTTTAAGCAACCAAAGTTATCAAGTTGAGTTCCTAGTGTTCCTAAAAGGTAATGGATGTCTTAGTATTATCTTTTTCTCTTAGTGTTCTTTGTACTCTTAGAATTCCATTAATACATTAATGCACTTCAAAATATTATTATAGGTTCTTTATATATTTTTATTATGACTCTTGAAGATTATTATTCTACTTAAATTCTTAAAATTCTCTTTTTACAAGACTTTATTCTTTTATTTATAGTTTTGACATCTTTTAGAAGAAAGTTTATAATTCTCTGTATACTTGTTATCTCAGCTTAGTAAAGGTAGTTCCAAATTCCTAACTCATCAAATTTTAGCATTTACATCTTTGGAATAGTGTAAATCCATTGTAAACCATGCATAGGAGGGTTCCCAGGAAAGAGAGGTGGGTCACAATGGACACGCTTAAATACCAAGTCTTTCCTTAGCCAGAACCTTTCCAAACTGTACTTTCACAGTACACTATCCCGAAATTTATTTCTCATTATGTATTTACTTGGTACAAAGCTTTAGACATAACATACATGGGTGTATTTCTATATGTGTTAGCTCTCCAACAAAGTTGAAATCAGTCCATTTGCATTTTTCTAGAGTGAGTTACACCTATTTTACTACTACAAGGTCAGATTTAAAGTTTCAATCTTAGGCTCTACTTTAAAAATTTATATCTTGAGCTAGAAAACTCTGTTTTGGGTGATTCTTTTTGGAGAGTGTTTTATGATGCGTCTAGTTTATGGTAAAAATATTTTTATTTCAAGATACTTCATATTTTATGAGTATTAAATTTCGGAACACCTACTGCAAGAAATAGCCAAAAATCCAGCACTTACCATTTTCATGTTTTATGTCACTTATTTTAACACAAGGATCACACAACATATTTCAAGCATCATTTGAGCATGAAAGCAACATAATATCACTTTGGAAGCAGAATGGAACAAGGGGTTTCACAAAATATTTATACAATATCCCCTTGAAACATTTTTATCAACAAACATAAGCTTGATGGCATCCTAACCATGAGCAAGGTTAGATGTCATCATGGCTTACACAACCAAAGTGAGGGATCCTACCTCTTGTGTAGGGTCTAAAAAAGGGTTCTTCTCTTCTTCCTTAAGCTTGAACAAGAGTCCTTGGAGTGGATGACCCTCCTTGAATCTTGGCTCTAGAACTTGAGTGCTTAAGAAAATATTTCTCACTAGAGTTAAAGATTGTAACTCTTGTGAGGGCTAGTGAAAGTTTGGACTTAGGATTTAAGTGTTTGGATAAAGTTTAGAGGATCAAGAGAAGTCTAAGAAGAATGATATAATAAGAAAGAAAGAACACTTAGGGAGTTTCTGAATTGAAGAGAGTTTGAGGAGTATTTATAGTGGAAAGATTAGAGAAAAAACCAGAAGAAGGAAAGCACTTGGAGCATGATTTATGGAAACATGTTGGCTGAATTTTGGGATGAAAATGCTCCTTGTTTTGTGCAAACATGTTTCCATGTTTTATGCAAAGATGTTAGTGGAGATTTTCTAACCTTTAGTGCATGTATGTGATTCAGAAATGTGTATGATGTATGTGGTTAAATTATTGTGTTATCATCTTAAGTCAATGGCTTAGATTCAGTCTTGTCTAAAGATAAGTGTAGAGATTTGTGCAAATGGCATTGTAGCAATTTCTTTAACTAAGACAAGGATATTTTTGTAATTAGACAATGATAGTGGTATTCTTGTAATTCCATTCATAGAGTAAGGGTATCTTTGTCATTTAATAAGGTAAGGGTAGTTTGGTAATTTCTTTTACATAGCAAGGGCATTTTAAGTAATTTCCACTAAGTGATGGCATTTTCGTAATTCTTTGCATTTTTCTCTAGACATACTTAAGTAGTCTATTTGTTGTGTTTCATAACATTTGTCCAGATTCTCTTGGTTTTGCTATCGATAATTAAGATTAATATTTATATTAGTTATAAATTTGGGGATGTTACATTGCACATTATATTCACATATTCCATCCTCATTTCTTTAAAAAATAGTTTGGCACTCGATTCTTTTTTTATGGAGAACTCAAGAGGATTAGCTTTTTGCTCCCTGAATCGAGATCTTGAAAATTAAAGGTTGTCATCCAAACTCCAAAGTTTGTCATCAATGCCTGATTTAGAGCAATTTAGCCTCCTGAACAAGGAATTGTTAATTATTTGTTGTTGATATATAAGTATCAAATTTCGCTATAAACATTTTTTTTATACAGCTGCTTTTAATATTTTTTAATCTTATTTCCTTAGTGAAAATTCTGACAAAATTTTGACAACATCTCCCTTTAAATTAGGAGCTTTCATTATTAAATATTTCTTGTAATTGGTTTTTAAAACACATTCAATTAGTCTTTAAGTTTTTCTAAATACAACTACTTTTCATCTTTTATCCCTAAAGAAAATTTAACAAAATTTTGACATCTTGCCTTAAATTAGGAGCTTCTGTCATCAGAAATTTTAGTCAATTAAGCAATAATATATATTATTATAAAGATCAACAACAAGATAGATATAATGAAACAATTATACCTTAATAATTACATACAATTCACAAAATCCTAAAAAGTATTCTATTGCCCATTCCCTTATAACTCCACAACATGCATCCTGTGTAACACCCTTCTTACCATAAAGCTATGCTTAAGATATAACCTTATAGTAAGTAGTTGTTACTTGTTCTCTTTGCTTATTCTTAGAGGTTTGTATACAATATTAAATATGAGTCTGCTCTTATGACAAACATAAACCTTATTCTCCTGTATCGCTAAATTTGAAAATAATTAATATATCAAAGATAGATAACTTTATTAACCAATCACCAGTCAATAGTGTCTATAACTATATCAAACCCTTACCCTGATTCACACAGGAACCCTCTAGTCTAGGTAGGGTACTACTCAAAATCCAGTAAAAGAAAATAAAAATACCAACTAAATTCCTCTATCATTGGTTCATCAAAAGGATTGGGCCATGATGCTAATACTAGCAAAGGATGTTCACAAAACAATCCTCATCATTGAAATCTATGTAAAAAAATGATAACAGTAGGAATGAGAATCAAACATTCCCAATAGGAAAAACACCAATCTATTACTGAATGATCTTCAACTTAATGCAAAATAAGCAGTATATATTCAGATGTTTATATAAGGGTCTCAGCAGTTGTGTATTATCATAATTGATAATTAGAATCTCTTCTTAATAGTTCTATTTCTCATACTTTTGCTGTGCGATTTCCTTCAGATTTCCTCAAATCTTATGAGATATTCTTTTCTACGTCTCCTGAATTGCTTTGAGACTCTTTTCTTGAAAATCTCTTGGAACTCTTTTGAGATTTTCTCTGTTAAGACTTTCAAATTTTTGTGAGACTCTTCTCTTGAAAATCTCCTAAAATTTTTTTAAGATTTTCTCTGTTAAGTCTCCTGAATTTCTCATGAGATATTCTCTTCAGAATCTTCTTAATTCTTATGAGACCTTCTGTTTAAAATCTCTTAACTTCGTATGAAATTTCTCTGCTAAATTTCTCTTTGATTTTATGAGATTTATTAGAAAGTTTAGCCTTAATGGTAAAACTCATAGGATTCTTCTAATATACTTCTCTGTGGATCATACTATCAATTATGTAACGTCGTCGCGATTACATTCTAATATATTTCACTAGATGGAGTACATCTACTACATCTCATCTAGATAGCCTCGTTATCCTCAGTACATCCCTTTTCTCATAAATGATGTAATGATATCGCGTTCACACTCTGATATAGTTCTAAGGGCGTAGCACGTCTACTACTACCCGTGAATCTATGAGCTTACCACTAAGCAATTGATTATTACGTAAAGCTTATTTTCTTGAATTCCCTTTCTTTGTGTGAGGCTAATTTTCTTACGTACCCTCTATTCTTAAACTCTTACGAGATATTCTATACAACATCTCTTAAAAATCTTTTGAAGTCTCACGAAGTTTTATGAGATATTCTCTTTAAAATCTCTTAACTTCTTATGGAACATTTTGTTCAAAATCTCTTGAATTGTCATAAAACTTCTCTACAAAAATTCTCTTAAATTCTTTTATAATAATTGTTGTAAGTGGACCTCGGATTTCTAGTCTTGGACCTCAAATTTCTGGTCTCAATCCCTAAATCATTCCATAACCTGCGTTGTTAGTCTCAGACCTCAGAGCTTGCACCCTAAACTACTAACCTCAGAACTCACTCCCTAAACCACTCCATAATATGAGTTCTTATCTTGGATCTCGAAGCTCACATCCTAAACTACTGACCTCAGAACTCGAACTCTAAACTGTTCCATAATATGGGTTCTAATCTTGAATCTCAAGCTCGCACCCTAAGTCATTCCATAACCTGGACCTCGGATCTCACACCCTAATACCTTTAACCTCGGATCTCGTCCTTAAACTACTACATCACCTATGGGTTTGTATCTCAGACCTCGAATCTCGTCCCTAACTAATCCATCACCTAGGTTTGTATCTCAAACCTCGAATCGTATCCCTTAACAAACATCACATACCACCATCACATAACAATGACTCATTCAACACGAAACCCCTTCCAAAAGGAATTAAAACATGGCTTTAAGAATTCCCATAAGAACTTTTAGCAAGCATACACAAGCATACAAGCTTACCATTTAAATGAAATTATTCTATATGAAAAACAAGTTAGAGCCATTACAACAACTAAAACAATGTAACACATTTTTTTGCAACTAGTTCCAAGTATTTTGGAATGTAAAATCAACATACAAGTCCACATCATTGAACTATAGGTTTTACACCGTCAATATATCATTTTTTACATCTTTAAATCTTGTTTAATCATATGGAAACAAGAAAACTAAAACAAGGCAGCAAGTGTATTCAATAAAAGGACAATGATTCAAGCATAAAAATTCATTTTTTTCAAGAATCAAGCTCTTAATGTGAGAGACCAACCATTTGAAGACTTACCTATGGTTCATTTAGAAATTATAACAAACACATGCCATGCATCTCAATGCATTTTCGTGTTGCAAGCTTCATACTCACAAACATACCACCAAAAGGCATAATTTCAAGCTTTTATGCATCACAAACAAAGAAATACGAGTAAAGTATCACTTTCGTCCCTGAAATTGCATGGATGAGTCACTTTTGTCCCTGAAATTTGGAAATTAACTTTTTAGTCCCTGAAATTACATTCCATTAGTCACATTAGTCCCTGGTCAAATAACTGTCAGTCAACTGTCGGTGAACTGTTACAATTTGATGACATGGCATGATGGCTTGGTATGCTGACGTGGCATTCCACCTAGCACAATGACTTGGTATGCTGACATAGCATGACACGTGACATGCTGACGTGGCGTCATATCAAAATAGGTTCAGATTAGTCCTTGAAATTTTAAATATGTCAAAATAGTCCTTGAAATTTTCTACAATGTGTCAAAAAAGTCCCGAATCCCAAATTTCTTCTCTTTTGGTTCATAAAATACAAATCCTCAATAATTTTTAAACCACTTATTTATCTCTCATTTTCATACCTTATTTAAATAATCCAAATTTTCAAACATCCTAACTATAATTAAGAGCTTGATTAGTCCAAATTTGAGACCTTCCATGTTTAGCTAACATAATCAATTTATTATGAAACCTTCAATGTTGATGAATAAGAGACACAATTCTGTACTTGAGCTCGATTAAAACTCTCATATTTGAGATAGTTTGCGAGTAAATTTGAGAAGCCCAGAGTTTCTTTTCATTGTCATACAATATTCTTTACTACCAAATTCCTTCCCAAATTGCAACTAAGATATTCCTATGAGTCCTTTAATAAACTCCATTCACGCTTGATACCAAATTCCTTAATGTGTCACGTCATCAAATCTACTTATCGTGTTTAAATCCTCTATAATTCTTAAACCTACTTATTTTTCTCTCATTTTTACACCCTGTTTAAATAATCTAGATTTTTAAATATCCTAAACATAATTAAGAGTTTAATTAGTCCAAATTTGAGGCCTTTCATGTTTAGCTAATATAATTAATTTATTAGCTATTACATTACGCTTTTTAGAATAAAATGGGATTTAAAATATTAAAAATGGGATTCAAGGGAAATATTATGTTATCAAGCATGGATAGAGTTTATCAAAGGGCTCATTGGAATATCTTCGTTGCAATTTGGGAAGGAATTTGTATTAAAAGAATCTCGTATGACAATGAAAAGAAACTCTGCCCTCATGTCAAATGTACTTGCAAACTATCTCAAATATGAGAGTTTTAATTGAGCTCAAGTAAAGAATTGTGTTTCTTATTCATCAACATTGAAGGTCTCATAATAAATTTATTTTGCTAGCTAAACATGGAAGGTCTCAAATTTGGACTAATCAAGATCTTAACTATATTTAGAATATTTGAAAATTTGGATTATTTAAATAAGGTGTGAAAATGAGAGATAAATAGTGGGTTTAAGAATTATTGAGGATTTAGATTTTATGAACCAAAAGAGGAGAAATTTGGGATTCGGGACTTTTTTGATACATTTTAGAAAATTTCAAGGACTATTTTGACACATTTAAAATTTCAAGGGCTAATCTAAACCTATTTTGATATGATCTCACGTCAGCATGCCATGTGTCATGCTACGTCAGCATACCAAGCCATCATGCCACGTTAGCATGCCACGTGTCACTTAACGTACCATGTTATCAAATTGTAATGGTTGACTGATGGTTGTTTGACTAGGGACTAATGTGACCTACACAATGCAATTTCAGGGACTAAAGAGTTAATTTCCAAAACTCATCCATGCGATATGTATATGGATCAAGAACTTAAATTTCATGACAATCCAAGCCAAACTTCACAAATACATATCATAAAGAGGGTGTCATGCAAATGGCCAAAAATGAAATGAAAAAAATAATTAAATCTTGCTAAAAAATGAAGTTCAAGCTCCCCTACCATGCTTCCAAGCTTAGGGCTTCAAGAACTCAATCTTGCCAAAACAAGTTAAGAACATTGAACTCCATCCACAGCTTAATATTTTCGAACCTACATAGCAACCAAAAATAAAAGCAACCTAAATCCCACCTTAGGCCAAATGCAAAATTTTGAAGGGAGAGACATACCCATACATAAATCCATCGTCATCCCAAGTTAGAACACATAAATACCAACTCAAACCATCACATTTTTGGACCATTAATTCTCTAGAATAGTACGATTTTCAAATCCTATTTTTAGAGTTTTAGCATCAAGGAAATAGGATTAATGTGATGAGAAACCCTTACCTAGCTTAGATGACTAGAAGAATAGAAACCTCTTGGGGCTTGTTGACAAGAGTAAAAAGCAAAAATCCTTACCTTTTCCTCTTGAAATGTCCGTAACCAGCAATGAGGGAGTAATGGAGGGCTTTTCGCTTTTTCCTTTTTTTTTTAGCCCAAATGGAAATGGAGGAACGATTTGGTATTGGGATAATGGAAATGGAGGTGGGTTTGGGTATTAAGGAGGAAAGGAGGTAGTGGTTGTAGGTTTAGAAGTGCACAAAAGGGGGGTTGAATCATGTTCTGCTTCTTAATTTTTATTGCAAAACTAAAATGTTAAATAGTATACTATCAAGCGTTGAGCTTGAAGTGCAGCGAAAATAAGGTTAAGAATTTCAGAAAGTAGCTTTCTAAAGTATGATGTCAATAATAGAATAATTAAAAACATGGAACTTTCAGCAAATATTAAATGACAATGTAAGCTGTGAAAATAAAAAAGATTAAAGAGAAAAAGATCTGACACAAATAATTTATACTGGTTTAGCCAAACCTGCCTATATCCAGTACTCAATTTTCATTGATATTCACTAAAACCTTTCTTAACCCCAGAAAGAAAAACCACATAGTTTTTGCAGTAGCCTTCCCAAGCTCCAACCTATGACCAGTAGACAACCCCCACTGTCACAAACTAAGTAGTTATTCAATAGCTCTCCAAGCTGAACTGAGTAGTCTTTGACAGCCTCTCCAAGCTGAACCATGATATGTAGACAACCTCTACTACCACATTGCAAGTAGTTATTCACCAGCCTTTCCAAGTTGAACCATGATTAGTAGACAGGCCCACCTGTCACGTTGCAACTAGTTTTTCCTTAGCCTCTCCAAGCTATCTCACACTAGTCACTAATGGATTGAGGATATAAAGGTTTTGTGTTTGGGTTGCCACTAAACTAACCTACACTCAAGTTTCCTTACAAATATACAATGAATAACCTGGGATAACTTGAGTGACTCCTTTCTAACATCTCTTCCAAGGAAAAGCATATAAGCTATTTAGGAACATAGAAAGTAGATTTTTACTCTCAAGAAAACTGATTACATGAGGTAATGAATCTTACAAGATATGACGAGAGATTTTCACAGAGTTTCCACTCTTATGTCGTCGATCATATTTTTCTTTTAAGCACAACATGTCTTTTTTTATAGAGATCTTCCTTTATGACTATTACCTTTGATTAGTTCTACAAGAGACACGTGTTGATTATTTGCTTGTGTCTAGAAAAGCAGTCTAGAAAAGTATATTGATAACTTGTCAGATCTGTTGCAGAAGCCGTTGTAAAGTTAAGGTTTCTGATGTTCCTTAAGAAACTACCTTTTTACTTTCTGAACATGCTTTTTGAACTGTTCCTTCTAGAAGCTAGAGCGGGTGAGCAAATAGGCAGAAGAGATGACGCACCAATTTGAAACTGGATTTGACTTGAAATTTGAATTTCAAAAATTGAAATTTCCCTCCTTTTCCAGTCAAGTTCAGCACTCTATAATAAGGAGATCTTTCTAATATGCGCTATCAGTTCCTTGATAAACCTTCAATCTTCTAGTCTTCAATCAAAGCTTTAATGATGATGAAAGTGTTGCGATCATGATGATTGAAGATTGTGTAAAACATTATTCTCAGAGTTTGCATGATATCTTCGCTTTGAGTTACTTTCTGATGTCCCATACTACTTTCTGAAGACCCCTGCCTTGGGTTCTTGTTCTCATTTGTTTTTCCTTAGTCCATAAGGCATATATACATACTTTGTACAATAAAACTATTTGATTCAATCTCTTAACATGAGATAAATCATGTTTGCACAAGTAAAGTCAAATTATTCTCGCTTCAAGTTTATGGTATGCAATTTGAAAATTCTTGTGCGGTATGTCAAGAAACTCAAGGTAGATATTAGTCATTCTTCAAAGTATTTTCTTTATTAAATTGGTTTTTTTGTCATTCGAAACATATAGCCCTAATGCTTTCTTAAGGGTTCTAGAGCTTACAATCTCCCCTTTTTTTTATGACAAACCAATTTGAAGAAATTTTTTTGAAAAGATATTGAAAGAAATATAATAGAATATATCATGATAAAGTAGATGTCATCGTTTAAGTCCTTTTACACAATTAGTCTGACTTTTCTTTATTTAAAGAGACTTTCTAAAACAAATATGCTGGAATGAAAAAAAGTAATACTTGTGATATTTCATTTGCTTAAAATTCTTATTCAGAACAACTTTTTCCAAAGCCTTTTTGAAGACAAATGCTCAAAGATGTATATATGATGAATGTATCAAAGCATGTAATGAGAAACAAAACGATACAAATGTAGTTTTTGATGCTCAAAGAAACCTTAATATAATTTTATCAACACATTACTATGCGAGGTTTCTGATGCTCAATAGGGATCAGTCCCAAATGAATTAGAGCAAATAAAAAAGGAATGGGCCTTTTTATATTATGAGCTAAGAAACTTTTCTCATAAGTATTAGAGCATGAAATATTATAAAAACATCACTTGAAAACATATGTTCATACTATTCATGTAGACCTTACGCACTGATATACATATATGAGACATAACATAACAAATTATGTAGACATATAGACACAACACACTTGAGAGAGTTTTGAGGCTCACAAAATGATCTTAGTTGTATTAGCACATGTATGAACAATTTCTAAAGCTCGTCAAAAACTGTACACAACTATATTTTGATTAACTTATACAGAGCACTTGAAAAACATCTCATAAGTATGTCAAATAAGAACACAATGTGTTTCAAAAAAGTAGATATTTTAAGCATGGTATACATATCAAAGCACAACATGCATATTTGAGTATCAGAGACACAAAAGAAAAACTTTGTGCTTTAAAATATACTTGCCAGTGCTAATCACGGATATACATGTGAGCTAAATATCCTAGTGTGTTAATGAATAGGCAAATCAGAGCAAGCGCTTAAGATATAAGAAGCAAACATCTACAAGCATGATATATGATTAGCCAAGCATAAAGAGTAGGCATCAATATGTATCAGATCTTAAAGAACAATACGAGCTAATAGCAAGCATAAACATGTATCATATGCATAGTAAGAAAAACTAAAATGCTTACTGAGACACAAAATAGTCTCTGAGCTTCCCCTCAGCATAGACTCTCCCCCTGAATTCCATAGCATGACTCCCTTTGAGTTCCACAGCAATGGATTTTCTTCATATCTTTCTCTTCCCCATTTTGTCATCAGAAAAAAGGAGGTGTGCAGGAAACCAAGAACATCATCTTTAGCCTCGGCACCTTAGCTCTCGAAGAATTTCCTGATGGGTCTAAAAAATCTGAAGTTGTAATTCTTCATGATGTTTGAGTTGGGCACCGTGCTCTATGAGTGTAGCCTTAAATTGGTCCTATCTTGAAGCAATCTTTCCCAGATGCCGCAAGATTATCTAATTAAGTTGATAGCTTATTAGAGACACGGTTAAGGATAGAGGAGGTAGATTGATGGTGCTAATGTTTATGGAGTAGCTCTTAGAGATGGCTTAGGAATGTCAAAGGGTACGGTGTCCCTAGACTTTGATAATTCAACCTGAGTTTCAACATATGTATTAGTAGAAGGTGAAGTGGGTGTCATGACAATAATAGGGGCAGCAGGAGTAGAAGCAAGCTTATAGGTAGGAGCAACAATAGTTTCAAGCACGAGTCAAGGCAGAAATAGTAGCTTATGTAACACCATTCCTACCATAAACCTATGCTTAAGCCACAACCTTATAGTACGTAGTTGTTACTTGTTCTCTTTGGTTATTCTTAGCAGTTTGTATACATAATTTAAATATGGGCTTACCTTTGGACAACCATAAAACTGTTTAATTTTGAGTCACTAAATTTGAACACAAATAATATAGCGAAAATACATAATTGTAATTCCTGATGACCAATCAATAGTATACATAACTATGTCAACCCTTGCCCTGGTTCATGCAGGAATCTTCTAGTCTAGGTAGGGTACTACTCAAAATTCACTAAAAGAAAATAAAAATACTGACAAAAAATCCTCTATCTTAGGTTCATCAAAAGGATCTGGACCGTGATGCTAAATTAAACTAAGGATCTCCCTCTTTTCAATATATGTAAAAAAAAAATGATTACAACAGGAATGAAAATCAAAGATTTCTAGTAGGAAAAACAACAATCTATTACTCAATGATGTTCAACTTAATGCAAAAATAAGCTATATATCTTCATATGTTTATATAAGGGTCTCATCAGTTGTGAAATCTCATAATTGATAATTAAAATCTCTTCTTAATAGTTCTATTTCTCATACTTTTACTTTGAGATTTCCTTGAAGTTTGCTCAAATCTTATGAGTAATTCTTTTCTGAGTCTCCTAAATTGCTGTGAGAATCTTCTCTTGAAAATCTCTTGAAACTCTTTTGAGATTTTCTCTATTAAGTCTCCTGGATTTCTGTGAGACTCTTCTCTTGAAAATCTCCTAAAACTCTTTTGAGATTTTTTCTGTTAAGTTTCCTGAATTTCTCATCAAATATTCTCTTCGGAATCTTCTTAATTTTTATGAGACATTCTATTTAAAATCTCTTAACTTCTCATAACATTTTTCTACTGAATTTCTCGTTGATTTTATGAGATTTATTAGAAAAGTTTAGGCTTAATGGTAAAACTCATAGGATTCTTCTTATATACTTCTCTGTGGATCGTACTGTCAACTATGTAACGCCGTTGTGATTACATTCTGATATAGTTCACTAGATAGAGTACGTCTAGTACATCTCATCTAGATAGCCTCGCTATCCTCAGTAAATCCCTTTTTCTCATAAACGATGTAACACCATCATGTTCATACCCTGATATAGTTCTAAGGGTGTAGCACATCTACTACTACCCATGAATCCATGAGCTTCCCACTAAGCAATTGATTATTAGATAAAGCTTATTTTCTTGAATTCCCTCTCTTTGTGTGAGGCTTATTTTCTTACATTCCTTCTTCTTCTTAAACTCTTATGAGATATTCTATTCAATATCTCCTAAAAATCTTCTGAAGTCTTGTGAAGTTTTATGAGATATTCTCTTTAAAATCTCTTAGCTTCTTATGAAACATTTCGTTCAAAATCTCTTGAATTCTTATAAAACTTCTATATTAAGATTCTCTTTAATTCTTTTATAATAATTGTTGAAAGGGCACCTCGGATTTCTTAGTCTCAGACATCGGAGCTCGTACCCTAAACTACTAACCTCGGAAGTTGCTCCCTAAACAACTCCATAACATGGGTTCTTATCTCGGATCTTGGAGCTCACATCCTAATCTACTGATCTCAGAACTCGAACCCTATACTGTTTCATAACATAGGTTTTGATCTCGAACCTCAGATCTCATACCCTAAACCACTGACTTCAGAGCTTGCACCCTAAACTATTCCACAACCTGAGTTTTGATCTCAGACCTCGAATTTCACCCAAGACCATTGATCTTGGATCTTGCACTCTAAACCACTTAGCTCGAAGCTTGCACTCTAAACCACTAATCTCGGAGCTCGCACCCTAAATCACTTTATAACCTAGGTTTGCATCTCAAACCTCAGAGCTCGCATCCTAAGCCATTCCATAGCTTGAACCTTGAATCTTACACCCTAACACCTCTAACCTCGGATCACATCCCTAAACCACTCCTTCACCTAGGTTCGTATATCGGACCTCGGATCTCGTCCCTAAACCTCTCCAGCGCAAACACAACATGTTGGCAGGAATCAAGCCTAAGGAGTACAATTTATTCTAGTTCCAATAGTACAATCATTCTTTAGCAAACAGTAAACCCTTGTATAAATTTCAGCATGTTCGCAAGAATTATACTTGACGTATTCTTCCATATCTATCAAATTCAATACAAGTAGTTGCTGAAATAAAATTTCTAATTCCAATATGCATGGTTTCATCACAACACAAACAATCATAAACCCTAAAATTAGGTTTCAGACTTCGGCAATATAAACTCAACAAAGTTCAACCACTTATCTTAGCAAAATAGCCAAACATCATAAAGAAAAAAGTAGAAGAATTTCCTACCTCTCTCCAAGCTTTTTGCTAAATCTTTCTCTAGCTTTTCTTCTCCGATTTAAAGCTTCAAACTCATTTTCCAACCACTATATTTGCTGCTGTTTGGATCGATTTGAGGATGAAAAACAAGGTTGTGGCTTGAGTTTGATGTAGACGATGTGATCTTGAACTAGTTTATGTGTTTATCTAAAAGAATGTTTCAAGAACTTCAAAGGTTTCATAGAGTTTCAAAGAGAAAGAAATGAAGAAGATAGAGGAAAAGAGAGGAAACGTGAAGTTTGCCCCCAACCAAGAAAAAATGTCATTTCTTTTTCATTTTGCTTTTATATAATAAACTTACTTGGAGACCAAGTAAGCTGTATAACTATTTTTGGATCAATTTGCTTTGTATCTATATTGTAAATGTCTATGTTTATTTGTTTGTCCAGTTATAAAAATTATCTAGGATATGATATTATCCTTTATTTATACCAATTTCAATGTTTTGATGTACCAATTATTACCATTTTGATGTACCAATTATTAATATTTTGGTATCCGATTGATACCCAAATAATTTTATTGGGTTAAAAATATGTATTTACCTTATCCTTATTTTTTCTGTACCTTTGTACCAATTATAATGTTTCATTCTATATCCCCGATTAAAATATTATTATATTGATTTTTTTAATAATATTAAATTAATTTTCATTTTTTTTTACAGAATCCTTATGATAATCTAATCATATTTGTGCCTGTCAGATTTTTCAAAATCCCTATAGATTGTTCACAATTAATTATTTTATCACGATAATGTTAAAAATACAGGTCGTTACAGCTTCTTCAGCTAGAGCAACACTAGCTTCCAATGCTCTATTTTCTTCTTCTTGCATTTGTGTAATACGAATGGAAAGAGGAGGTTGAGGCATCATTAGAATGAGAGTAGTTTTGTAATATCCCAAAAATAGGTGTCATCAAGAAGGTCAAGTCTAAACTATGGAAGTGTTAGATCAAGCCTGAGATGAATTCAAATGCCATATATATATATATATATATAGTTCCCAAAAGGTGAAAATAAATTATAAATTTATAATGAATTTTGTACATGAATATATTTATATATTGATATTAAGTTTTTATTTGAATTTGATATTTATTGTTTTTATGAAATCTAATATTCACTTTATAATATCATTTATTTTTCAAACTTTGAAAATATTATCTTATCAAATCTATTAAATCTAATATGTTTAGAAGTATTGTTGATATTTATATTTATATCAGCATTATATATTATATATTTTTTTGGAAAATATTTTCTATTCGTCAATAAATTATAATTGTAACTCCCTGATTTTCTGTTAGAGTAAAAATGACAAAAATGTCCCTAAGGTTATTTTCGGCCCGGAATTTGAGGAAAGCCGATCCGGCAGTCCTTGAAGGGTAAACTCAATGTTTGAAGGGGATTAGTTGACTCGTGTACCTTTCCGGGATCGAAAATCTTGTTTCTCAATTTTTCGAGTCAAAATGACCAAAATACCCCTGTGGTGTTTGACCCGATTGCAAGTGCCGGATGAACCCGAAACTTCTCCAGATGGTTTTAAAAGGCGTTTTTATGTATTCTGTGACCTCAGTTTTAGTCCCGGTGGTCCCGGGCAAAATTTGTGCAAAATTACGATTTTGCCCCTAGTTTTGTGTTCTTGAGCTTAATCGCGTGATTAAGCAAACCTAAGCAATATTAGGCTCTAATCGAAGGTTAATTAATTTCCATAATTAATCTAGAGTCAAAATAATTTATTAAAGTTAATTAGAGCCTAAGATTGCTTAATTTAACCTTAAATCTTATTTTAAATTCAAGATTCCTAATCATGAATCTTGAATAGTGTTTTCTCTCTCCAATTCCTTAAATCATGGAAATTTGTCTACATAGTTTACTCATAAAATGAATTTTAAACTCTCTAAATGTGTATGAGCACTCCTTAATCATGTCATAGAATCTCTAATTACATTCTTAGTTACCTAAACTTATGCTTAGTGATTCCTAACCTTGCACCTAAACTAATATACATCTAAACCTATCATTACCACACAATTACATGAACAAATCTCTCTCCTTTCTTGCTGCATCAGACCTGGCCAAAACCAATACCCCCATTTTCCATCACATGTGTGAATTTCTTTCATTCAAATAACCATGCTTCCACCTCACCATGAACCATGCTTTGAGTCATAAACGCCATGCTTTCATCCATGCTTCATATGACAACTTCTAGAAGACTTTTTCTCTTATTTTTGTGGCTAAAAAACTGCCAGCCCTCCTTGCCTTCTATAAGAGTTATTTTATTTCAAAATTTGAAGGAAAATCACTTCAAACACCATGCTTGAAGCCATACCTCCCATAGTTTCAACCTTACTCCTCCATGACTCAAAATTCAATCTCTCACCTCATGGAACATAAGGCAACCACATGGTTCCTCCTTCCCCTCCATGAGCTCTAATTTGTTTCATTCTTCTATAAATACCATACTTAGAAGCACTTGGAAACACTTTAAATCATTTGCAAAGTTTTAGTTTTCAAGCTTTCTTGAGTTCTTTTCTTTTCTCTCAAAGAGTTCTAAGAGTTCTTCCTCTTCCTCTTCATCTCCTTCATCTTCCCATTGAATCATCATCTCATAACCATAAACCACCTCCTCACAACCTTAGATCATCCTCTAAACACTCAAACACAACCTCACCCAAAACACATTTTCTCTTCTTTTCCCTTCACAAGGCCGAAGCCATCTCATCATCCTAGGAGGAGTTGCTCTTTCCATTTCCTTTCAAAGTTCAAGCTTTCATCTTCATTTCTTGGTAGGAGTTGCTTTCAAACTTTGTTTTTACTCAAAAATGTGTTTTCTCTAGTTTTCTCTTGGTTTCTTTTTGAGCTTTCCTTTGTTTTCCTTCTCCTTTTCATTTTGGCCTCTTGGCTTTGTTTATGAGCATGATAGCTTGATGATGAGAGTTTCTAGATGATGACCTTGTGTTCATCTCAAAGAAACCTCTAAAGCTTGAGTTTTGTTCTTGATCTAGTAAAGTTTTTATTTTTTTTTCCTTTCCTTTTTCTCTCCTACATGATTTCGGCCTTCATATGCTTTCCTTCAAAGGTTTGTTAAAAATTATAAAGTATCTCTATATTTATTTTATATCAAGAAAGAATGTTGTTTTGTTTCTTGCTTCCTTGAGGTTTTGTTTTCTTGAGATTGCTTCTTTTGAGCTTGATGATGATGTTCAAGGACCATGTAGTTCCTTTGAAAACTTGGTTCAAGAACTCTAAAGCTCACTTTGTTGATGAGATAGATGTTGGGTTGAGATTTTTAGTTCTCTTTAAAAGTCTCATAAGAGCTAAGTGCTTAAGATTAAAGAATGAACTTGCATTTCCATATTTATGTTTATGCCCTCACTAAATCTCTAAGATAATAATGAGTTTGCATAGCATATTTATTTTATGTTCTCACCTCTAAATAAAGACTAAAATAAAGTGCATTGCATATTTATTTTATGTCATAACTTAAGAGATTTAGAGCTCATAGACTTATCCATTATTATCTCAAACAAAGACTTGAAAATATATGTTTCCTTGCTCCTTTGATTTCGGCCTTATGGGGTTTGTGTAGTTACAAATACTAAGACTTGTTTTTCATAATTTTTCTAAGTTTAGATAAGCTTAAGAGATGTTTTGAACAAAGTTTTATGATTTTAAACCCTTTTAAGACTCATTCAAAATAGCTACTGCCCTTGAAAGTATTTTGATGATTTTAGCAAGATAAAAATGTCTACTAATGAGTTTTGAAAGTTTTAAAAAGGTTCCAAGAGAAACTAGCAACTTATTTGTCTTGAAATGAAGTTTTATGCATTTTATGATGGAGACAATTTTGGTTCTGCCTTGCTTGCTATGCTCACTGTTTTATGCTGTTTTGATGATGAAAGTATGAGTATGTTTATGTATTTTTTATGCTAAAATTCCGATGTGAAAGTTAAGAGAAGTTAGTAACTAGAAAAGAATTAATTTGAAACTTTTAGATCCCTTAGTAATGGATTTTTCTGTATTCTGTCCAGAAAGGTTTATAATTGAAAATCATGGTTTATAATTAGTCTAAATGTGTAGGAATTGCTCATAATTGGTTTAGGACTTGATCTTGATACCTTAGGAGCAAACCGAACTTAGAAAGGGTCAATGTTGTGACTCCTAGGTACCCGTAAAGTATGAATTATAGATTCTGCACTCTTGAGGTTTAGAATTAGTTATGATCATAGATTTGAGTGAGGAATACTTAGATATGAGCTTATAGGTACCCGAGAGCTTAAGTTATGATGATTTACAACTTAGATTTTGAGTTATATGACCTTAAGGGTCAAAGCATAAAACATTAGGAGACCTTTTAAGCTATGAGTTGATTTATGCAAGTATGATGATGGGTTGTATATGTTTTGATGATACATGAGCTATGATGAAATGATTTATTGAGGTATTAAGTTTATCATGAGCATGAAAGTTGAATGAGAAATATGTATGTGATGTAAGCTTGTGGCATAAAGATGGTTTGAAGGAAATTCGGTTTACAGCCATTATGCTGTCGAATTTCCGTCAAAACCGGAAGGACTTAAGAATGTTTTTGAAGTATGATATGAGATTTAAAACCCTGGGTGACACCGGTTCGGTCGAGCACCCCCAGGAGATTTTTATGTGATAAAGCACTGAGACGCGCTTTCCTGGGTGACACCGGTTCAGCCAAGCACCCCCGAGGGAGACAAATTCGTGAAGGTATGAGTAGATGCAACCTACCAAAGCGGACAAATTGTTGTGGCTTGATGTCCGCAAAGCATTTCAAAGAGGGTATATCCTAAGAGAGGTGATCCCTAGCCCCCTAACCCATACTCAAGGAGTTGGGATTATTTTTATTATGTTTCGCTTATTCAGATAATAAGCAAGAGCTAGTGATGACTAGCTGAGGTATGAGCTCATAGCCTAGATGTTTTTAGGGTGGCCTTATTATGCTAAAGTACCATGATTAATGTCACAAAGTTGAGAAAAGTTCCATTGGGAGTTTTATGCCCTTTATTCCACTTGTGTGCTTCCTGACTTTTGATTTGTTGAGTTATTTGCTTAAAGTATTGTCATGCATTCATGCTCAATATGTTGCATTCATGACATTAAGATGCATACTACAAGGAATAAACCTTGGATAATTAGTTTTGTAAACCCTAATAATGAACTTTATGTGCATGCTCACCTTTTAAATAATAAACCCAAGGTTCCTGAGGATGTGAACGATGTAACCCTAGATAAGAGGTCCCTACTGAGATTCTTTAGTAAGATTCTCACTCCTTTCTCTTTCTTTCGTCGCATCTTCAAAGCTCGATGGCAACATTCGTGGTCTTTATTGACACCCCGACATGGGAGGTGCACTTTGACCCGGACCACGGATCTTATCATTTTGAGGGACAGTGCAGGGTTTGAGTCTTCATGTTTGTTGGACGTCCCTTCGCTCACCCTGTACAAAGTTACCACTTCTCCCCGATGTCTCCCTATGACGACGCTATGGTTTTTGAGCATGCCCAGACGCATGATGAGAGGATTCTTCAAACCTATACCGGAGGATCGATGCCCCGTGACTTCTAGGATTACGTGCCCCGGTCTCTCGGGTCGGAGGACGATCCTTCTGAGGACCCACCGACCCACATGTATAGTAAGAGCTCCACTCCCACTCCTCAGTTTGTGAGAAGAAGGAGCGAGAAAACTGTTGTGCAGTCGAGGTTAGCTAGGCGAGCCAAGATGCACCCCAGCCGAGGAGCTCATGTCCTGCCACTATGCTTGCCTACTCCTGCCACACTACGTCAGTGGATCGGTTATACCCTGCCTTATCCTGGTTTCTTGTAGCTGAGGTCTTAGGGGAGGTCTAGTGCACACACTCACTCATAGTTAGGATAAACCCTCTTTTGTCTTGGGGTTATCCACTTTAGGTGCACTCGAGTAGCTGTGGTTTATTTATGCTTTTCTTGCATTTGTATTTTTGTTGTATTTCCTTTCCTTGTATTATAAGCTCAACCTGATTCTATAAGGGTGTGACTATATGTATATTTAAATTATGATATTAATGAAAGTATTTCTTTTGGTGTGTTAATCCTCGTTCCATTGCTATATGTTTTGTTTATTGTGCTTTACTTGACTTGTCATTGTGCTTTATGTTTTTGCTTTACGATGAACGCGGCTCTCACTTTGGTTTTATGTTTTCAAAAAAAAAATTTACTCGTAATTTTCGCTAAGTATTTTATTAAAAGGATGAGACTAAGGTAATAACCTAATGTGTTCTAGAGTATTGGGTTAAAATTAGGGTGTTACAATAATGATATTTATTTTAAGATACTAGATATTATTTATATTTAACATATATTATGAATATGATCTATTACATGTTATAGAGAATTATTAGATATTATACAAGAAGCTATCAACGATCAAATTAAGTATGAAATTTATTGATTTGTGAATTATTATTATTATTCCAAAAACATAGCATTTTGTTTAAGTTGTTAAAAATCCTATGATTTCAAATCCAATATATACATATATATTAACTAGGATTTAATTTTATATATCTCGGATTAATACAAGTTGCAGCAAAACCAAACTTTAAGATAGGAATAAACATTCCCATATTGATGATATCAAGAGATATAAGGTTTAAAAAATCTAAAGACTCATTAATAACCACTTTCGAAAGTAATTGCCATGATGGTCTAGTTTTCTTTAACTGTTATCCTAATTTTGCAATGAACATAAATAATGATTATACTCCAGACGCTATAAAATTATATGTAAAAACCCTGATAATATAATAGATGAGAAATATGATCCATTTCAGAGGATGATATACAGAATATATTATAAGATAACTAAGATATATTATAATTTTAGAGTGCTAAAGCAATCTTCTAGAGATGAAACTGTATTAGTACAAGCAAATTTGAGGAAAACTACTGTACAAGTTCCTAAGAAATTAAAACATTCAAAAGTATTAAAAAATGTTCCAAAAGAAAGGTTATTAGAAGATGTAATAGATCCTATAAAAATTGAAAATACCCAAGTTAGAGAAATAATTCAAGAAGGAAATAATATAAGGTTAAGAATGAATAGGTTAGCATCTGTAAAGATAAGAGAACCTCATATATATAAGCGTGAAACATCTAGACATTCAATAGATGGATTGACAATTAATATAGATATAAGAGGAATTGATAATAGTATAGCCAGAATAGCAACTCTAGTTTATGAAGATAGTACCCAATATTCTCCAACAGCATCACAAATATTAAATATGTTAAATAGAGAAGAATCTTTTAAAATTGATAAAGAAAATATAAGAATGGATTTTTTAGCTGAATATAATAAAGAAGTAAGAGATTGGTTTTTTAAAACTTTTAGTTAAAAAGAGACAGAAGAAATAAGATCAATATTCTACAAATATATGGAAGATAATGAAATTAACCTATATTTCTTTGATTGGTTAAAAAAGTGTTTATAAAAATGAACAAGTAAAAGAAATATGTCCTTTAGTAAAAATAACATCCACGTGGAAAAAAACATCAGGAAAAATAGTAGAATCAGAATACCCTCCAAAAGAAAATATAGTAATAAAAGTATCAGATAATACTGAAGTAGAAATATCAAGATATAAGACTACTACCAATTTAGAAGGTAATGTAGATAAACAAGACATTAAGAAAATACATCAACAAATAAATTATCCAAATATAATGCTAGACATAATGAGTAAACAATTAGGAAGAATTGAGAATAAAATAGAAAGCACAAGTTCGAGCCAAACAAACCCAAAACTAATAGAAATCCCTATATATAAAATAAATAGTAGCTTAAGTAATTTTAGTATTAAAACACCACTAGAAACAAATATAGAGGAGTTAAAAGAAAAAATTAAAAATTTGAACATAGGGAAAAAAGCCACAAATACCTTTGACTTAGAAATAAATAAATTAAATAATAAAGGAAATAATTATCCAAGAAAGAAATTATTATTCAAGACCCCACACCAGCTGATATAAGTTTTGAAGAAAAAAGTCAATTTGTACAAAACTCTTTTGATGGTACAAGCTTAGCAGAATGGAATATAAATGGAATGAGTGAACAAGCTATATTAGATTTAACTTGTCAAATGGCAATGGTAGCTACTGCATATAAAAGAAGAAAAATGCCAGAATCCAATATAGCAAGAGTAATAATCTATGGATTAACAGGACAATTAAAAGGATAGTGGGATAACTTCCTAACCTAAGATGATAAAAATGTAATTCTTAATAGTGTTAAACAAGAAGGTGAAAATATAGTATCCAATGCAATCACAACTTTAATATTTTTAATCCTTAAGAGTTTTATAGGAGATCCGAGCATATTTAGAGAAAGGATAGGAACCCAATTAATAAATTTAAAGTGCCTAACCATGTCTGATTATAGATGGTACAAAGACGTATTCCTATCTAAAGTAATGGTAAGAGAATATGCTAATGCATCCTTTTGGAAAGAAAGATTTGTAGCAGCCCTACCTAGATTATTTGCTATAAAAGTCATACAGAAATTACAATCTTATTTTGGAACTCAATTACTTATGAGCAATTAACTTTTGGACAAATTCATAATACTAGAGTAGAAATAGGAATAGAAGTATGTAATGATGTAACGTTACAAGATAGAATGAGAAAAGAGAAATTAAGTAGCAAAAGAGAATTACGAACATTTTGTCAGCAATATGGAGTAGAACCGTTAAGAGCCCCTAGTAGCCAAAGAAAGAAACAAATAAGAAAACAAGCTAAATTTATGAGAACTCATAATTCTAAAAGATATTATAAAAAACAACCTTATCAACCTTCACAGACATATCAAAATAAGCCAACAATTCCAAAAAAGAGAAATAAACCAAATATTAGAAAAGGGAATGTATGTTGGAAGTGTGGAAAACCAGTACACTTTGCAAAAAGCTGTAGAATACAACAAAAAATAAATGAATTAACAAATGAAGAAATAAAATAATCTTTATTGGCAATACTAATTAATTCTGAATCAAAACTAGAATCTAAAGAGATTAGTAATGATAGTGGTAATAGGGATAATGAAATAATAGGTAATGAAATATATCAGTTAGATAAAGATTCAGAGGTAGGAGGAAAAGAAAATTATTGTTTAGGCCCAGGATTATGTAATTGTGAAAGTTGTATAGGGAAAACTTTAAATGTCTTAACAAGAGATCAAACAAATATATTAATATCAATAATTGATAAATTAGAAGATTCACCATTAAGAGATGAATTTCTGTAACAACTAAATGAATTAATTATAAAAGAAGAAAATCAGAAAATGAAATAAAACTAGTAGAAATAAAAGAAGTTTATAATAGGTTTAAAACCCCTAAAGAAACAATTACAGTAAAAGATATACAAAGTGAAATAAAACAATTAAAGCAGGAGATTTGGAATTAAAACAATAAAATATTGCATTAGAATTTAAGTTATTAAAACTAGAATGAGAGCAAATCATAAAAATAAAAAATTCAAATGATATAAAAATAAAAGAGTCTGAGGAAGGAGAAAGTTCTACACCTTCCATTAATATATTAAGTTTAATGACCACTCATAAATGGTTGACAAAAATAACTTTAATTGTAAAACATGAAAGATTTGAATTAATAGCTTTGGTAGATTCAGGAGTAGATATAAATGCAATACAAGAAAATATTATGAAAAGACAACTGAGAAAGTTTCAAAAGCAAGTGGAACATGATTAAAAATTAATTATAAGCTTTCAAGTGCAAAAGTTTGTAAGAATAAGATTTGTTTTACAACCTTATTTGTATCAGTTATAAACATTATGAACACAATAATATTAGGAACCCCTTTTATAGTTCTTTTATATCCCTTTTCTAACAATTGAAAAAGGCATTGAGACATATGTAGTACTAGAAACTCCAATTCTTTTTGAATTTTTAAAACTACCAAAAATAAAAGAATTAAATTTATTACAAGAAGTTTCAATATCAAAAGAAAAGATAAAAGAATTGTTAATAAAGTAGAAGCAAAAACAAATTAATTTATTAAATAAAGAAGTTCATTATAAAAGAGTAGAAGAACAAATACAAACTCCTAAATTACAAAAAATAATAAAAGACTTTGAAGACAAAATAGAAAAAGAAATTTGGAATAATAATCCAATGGCATTTAATCATAGAAAATTACATGAAATACCATTACCATATGAAGAAGGATTTAAAGAAACAGATACACCTACTAAAGCAAAGCCAATTCAAAGAATGAAGAATATTTGAAATATTGTAGAAAAGAAATACAAAAGTATTTAGAGAAAGGATTAATAAGACCATCCAAGTCACCTTGGAGTTGCTCATAATTTTATGTAATGAAAGCATCTAAATTAGAGAGAGGAGCCCCGAGATTAGTAATTCACTATAAACCACTAAATAAAGTTTTGAAATGGATTAGGTATCCTTTACCTAATAAAAGTGATTTGATTAAAAGATTAAACAATGCTATATTCTCAAAATTTGATATGAAATCAGGATATTATCAAATATTTGTAAAAGAAGAAGATAGATATAAAACTGCTTTTATAGTACCCTTTGGACATTATGAATAGAACGTAATGCATGCCTCAAGGCCTTAAAAATGCTCCCAGTGAATTTCAAGAAATTATGAATAATATTTTCTATCGATATATGGAATTTTCCATTGTATATTTAGATGATGTGCTAATATTCTTTAAAGGAATTAACTAAAATACACAACATTTAGAAAAGTTTATTGAAATAATAAAAGAAAATGGATTAGTTATATCATCTAGAAAAATGAAATTATTCCAAATAAAAGTAAGATTCCTAGGATATGAAATATATCAAGGAACAATTATGCCAATTAAGAGATCAATAGAATTTACAGACAAGTTTCCAAATGAAATTAAAGATAAAAAGCAATTACAAAGATTGTTAGGATGTCTCAACTATGTTGCAGATTTTATTCCTAATATAAGAATAATTTGTGCCCCTTTGTACAAGCATCTTAGAAAGAATCCTCCCTCATGGGATGAAGAGATGAGTCAGACAGTTGTAAAAGTCAAAGGTATTGTTAAAAGCCTTCGATGTCTAGGAATACTAGATCCTTCTGCATCATTAATAGTTGAAATTGACGCCTCTGAACTTGGTTATGGTGGTGTCTTTAAGCAAGTCTTTCCAGGATCAATAAAAGAACAAGTCGTCAAATATCATTCAGGTATTTGGCATCCAACTCAGCAAAAGTATTCAACAATCAAAAAAGAAATTTTTATCTATAGTGCTATATATCACAAAATTTCAAGATGATTTATTCAACTAAATTTTTTTGTAAGAACAGATTGTAAGGCAGCTCCCAATGTCTTACAAAAAGATGTAAAAACTCTTGTTTCGAAGCATATTTTTGCAAGATGGCAAGCACTTTTGTCATGTTTTGATTTTTAAATAATACATATAAAAGGAGATAAGAATGCTCTTTCAGATTTCCTTTCAAGAGAGTTTTTGCAAGGCTTTGCCCAAAATGAGCCAAAAACCAAACATGAGAAATAGTTATGGTCCTCCATTGGATCATAGTAAGAAAGATATACAAGAAACTTCATCAAAGCCTATGACTATGTCACAGGTAGTTAAAAGCTCTTTGTAACACCCTAATTTTTAACCCAACTTTCTAGAACACATTAGGTTAATCATTAGGTTATTACTTCTTAGTCTCATCATTTTATTAAAATACTTAGTGGAAATTATGGGTAAATTTTTTTTTGAAAATATAAATCAAAGTGAGAGCCACATTCTTATCTAAACAAGAGACATAAATATCAATCATAAGGAACACGAAAGTTAAAGCAAGAAATAATAGAACAATGATCATCACAACAAAGGAAACATTTCATTAATAATAATATAGTTGGGATACATAAGTAGTCACGACCTTATAGAAATGGGCTAAGCTTGCAATACAGAGGAAAAGGAAATACAACAGAAACAAGGAAGCATAAATAAACCATAACTACCGGATTACACCTATGATGGATAATCTCAATACAAAAGAAGGTTTATCCAATCTACATGTGAGTGTGTTCACTAAGCCTCCCCTAAGATGGCTACTACTCAAACCCGGGGTATGGCGGAACATAACCGATCCACGGACGTAGCGTGGCGGGAGTAGGCACACGTGAAGACTGAGCGTGATCTCCTCGATAAGGGTGCCTCTCGACTCGTCTAGCCAATCTCGGCTGCGTGACAGTCTCCTCACTCTCGCCTCGCATGGACTGAGGTGTAGGAGCAGAGCTCTCCCTATACATATGCATCGGCGGGTCTTCGGAAGGGTCGTCCTTCGAACTAGGAGACCGAGGCACGTAGTCCTTGAAGTCTCGAGGCATCGAACCACCAGTGTACGTTCGCAGAATCCTCTCATCTGGCATCCGGGCGTGCTTAAAAACCATCTCATCATCGTAGGGTGACATTGAGGAGAAACGGTAGCTTTGTACGAGGTGTGCAAAGGGGCATCCGATGAACATGAAGACTCATACGGTGCACTACCCCTCAAAATGGTATGATCCGTGGTCTGGATCAAAGTGAATCTCCCAAGTCGGCGTGTTGACAAAAACCACTAACGTCATCATCGCTCTCTGAAGATGTAATGGAAGAAAGAGAAGGAAAAGAAATTAGTGAGAATTCTTACTAAAGAATCTCAGTAGGAGTCTCCTATCCTAGGGTTACATCGTTCACATCCTCAGGAACCTTGGGTTTATTTGTAAAAGGTGCCCATGCATATAAGATTCATTATTAGGGTTTATAAAACCAATTATCCAAGGTTCATTCCTTTTAGCATGCATCTTGATGCCATGAATACAACATACCAAAACATGAGTGCATGGCAATACTTGAGCATATAAATCAACAAATCAAATCATATAGAAACAATCCATGTGGCATAAGGGCAATAACTTCTCAAATGGAACTTTCATCAGTATGTGTGACATCATTCATGGAATCTTTAGCAATGTAGAGGCCACCCCAAATAATAAAACCTAGGCTATGAGCTCATACCTTAGCTAGTTGTCACTAGCTCTTGCTTATTATCTAAATAAGCGAATAATAAAATAACATACCTGACTACTTAAGAGTACGGGCTAGGGGGCTAGGGAATTTCTCTCTTAGGACATACCCTCTTTGAAATGCTCTACTGGTCTCAAGTGCATAGCGAATTGTCCGCTTTGGTAAAGCTCATGTCAATACCCTCACGGTTTTGCCTCCTCCTCACCGTAGCAGGAGAAGTACATCTCAGTGCTTTGTCACATAAAATCTCCTGGGGGTACTCGGCCAAACCGGTGTCACCCAGGGTTTTCATCTCGTAGGGTACTTTAAAACATTTTTCACCCCTTTTAGGTTTGACAGAAATTTGGTAGCACAACGGCTGTTAAACTGAATTTCCTTCAAACCGATACTTATGCCACAAGCTATTCACACAACATATTCCTCATTTAAACCTCATGCTATGATAAACTCATATCTCAAACAATCATTTCCTCATGTATCATAAACATCTCAACATATTATTGCATCATATAAACATCATAGCATTAACAATTTCTTAATGTCTAATGCATTGACACTTAAGGTCCTTAACTTACAATCTAAGTTATAAATCATCAAAACCTAAACTCTCAGGTACCTATAAGATCATATCTAAGTATTTCTCACTCCACACTATGGTCAAAAACATCTCTAAAGCTCAAGGATGTAGAACCTAAAATTCTAACTTTACGAGTACCTATGAGTCACAATAATGACCCTTTCTAAGTTCAGTTTGCCCCTAAGGTTTCAAGATCAAGTCCTAATCCAATTATGAGTCATTCCTACACGTTTAAACTAATTTAAATCCATGATTATCATTTCTAAACCATGCTGGATAGAATCCAGAAAAATCAATTACTAAGGGATCTAGAACTCTCAAATTAATTCTTTTCTAGTTAATAACTTCTCTTATCTTTTACATGAGTTTTAACATTAAATATACTCAAACATACTCATATTATCATCATCAAATAGCACATACAGTGGTCATAAAATGGCAAGGCAGAACCGAAAATACATCTCCATACAAGGCATAAAACTTGGTTTCTAAAGCACATAAAATACTAGTTTCTCTTGGAACCTTTTTCAAACTTTCAAAACTCATGAATAAACATTTCTATCATCTAAAATCATCAAAATATTGGTAAGGGCAGCGGCTAAATTAAATCAAACTTAAGAGGTCCTAAATTCATAAAACTTTGTTCTAGATATTTCTTGAACTCATATAAGCTTGGAAAAGTTATGAAACATGGATTTTAAAATTTGTAACCAAGGAAACCTCTTAAGGCCAAAATCACAAGCTAGGGAAAAACATATTTTCAAGCCTTTGTTTGAGACATAATGGGTAAGTCTTTGAGCTCTAGGTTCTCTTAAGTGATGACATAAAAATAAACATGCTCATGCACTTATTTTAGGTTCCATTAGAAAATAAATTGAGGACATAAAGTAAACATGAGATGTAACCCATTATTATCTTTGATTTTAAAGTGAGGACTTGAAATATAAACATGATAGTGCAAAGCTTGGAATATAAATATGATAATGCAAGTTCATTCATTATCTTGATACTTAGTGATAGCAAGGAAAGTAAATATGATGTGCAAGGCATAAACATAAATATGAATGCAAGGTTCATTTTAATGTTATCTAGAGCTCTCACAAGACTTTAGAGATCAAACAACCTAACACTCATCTCATCACAAAGAGAGCTTTAGAGTTCTTGAACCAAGTTCTCAAAGGAACTATGAGGTTCTTGAACATCATCATCAAGCTCAAAAGAAACAAACTTTCAAAAGAAACACAAAATCTCATAGAAAAGGAAACTAAAACCGAACCTCAAGGAAAGGAAACAAAGAAGCCAAAATCAAAAGCAAGAATAAGTGAAGGTGGTCTTGAGTTAAAATCATTTTGAGTTAGAAAATAAAGATGAAACTTAAAGAAAGTAAAAACTCAAGCTATAGAGGTTCCTTTGAGATGAAAACATAGTCATCATCTAGGAGCTGTCATCATTAAGCTATCAAGTACCAAACAAGGCCTCATGGCCTAAACTAGGAGGAAGAAAAGCAAAGAAAGTTTCAAAAAGAAATCCAAGCAAAAGCTAGAGAAAAACTCATTTTCAAGAAAAACAAGTTTAGAAAAACACTCCTACCTATAGTGGAGATAAAAAGCTTGAACTCTTGAAAGAAAAAGAGATGAGCAACTCCTCCTTGAGGGTGGATGATGATTCGGCCAAGGGGGGATGAAGAGGTTGGAGATGTGTTTTGAGTGAGGTTGTGTTTGAGGTCAAGTGCTTGAGAGGTTTGATGGTGGTTCAAGGTTGTGAGGTGGTGTTTAGAGGTTATGAGATGATGATGGGATGAAGAGATGAAGAAGATGAAGATGAAGAGAAAAGGAAACTCTCTTGAAACTTGAGAGAAAAAGGAAGAACTCAAAGAAAGCTTAGAAAACTTGAAACTTAGCAAATGATCTAAAGTGTTTGCAAGCTCAAGTAAGTAGGTATTTATAGAAAATGAAAACAAATGAGAGCCCAATGGGAAGAGGGGCTGGACGTAGCAATAAGGCAAGAAGGAAGGGAAAAATATCTCTTACAATGTGTCATTCAAGCATGGTTTGAGGTATGGAGGTTATGATACAAAGAATGGCTTCAAGTAAGGTGATTTGAGTGAATTTCCCTTCAAATTTGAATGAAATATTTCATCTAGAAGCAAGGCATGGCTGGCGGTTTTTGGGCCACAAATAAATGAGGAAATTAGCTTAATTCATTTAGTCATTCACTTGGTAAATCAAGCATGGTGGAAAGTATGACAAAGTATGGTGTAAGTGAGGTGGAAACATGGCTTTGGAGTGTCAAAATTTAGCACATGTGATGGAAATGGGGGAGGAGTGGCTTCGGCCAGATTGCAGCAAGAGAGAGGAAGAAAAATCTCTCATGTGATTGTGTGTTAGTGATAGGTTTAAGTGTAGGTTAGCTTAGGTACAAGGTTATGAATTATTAAGCATGAGTTTAGGTAACTAAGAATGAGGTTTAAGGATTTTATGATAAGATTAGGAGTGCTCATACATCATTAGAGAATTTAAAACTCATTTATGAATAAACAATTGAAAACACAATTCCATGATTTAAGGAATTGGAGAGAGAATTTACTATTCAAGATTCCATGACTAGGAATCTGGAATTTAAAATAAGATTTCGAGTTGTAATTAAGCATTCTTAGGTTCTAATCAACTTTAATAAATTATTTTCACTCAACATTAATTATGGAAAATAATTAATCTTCGATTAGAGCCTAATATTGCTTAGGTTTGCTTAATCACGCGATTAAGCTCAAAAATATAAAGCTAGGGGCAAAATCGTAATTTTGCACTAATTTTGCCCGGGATCTCCGGGACCAAAACTAAAGTTACAAAATACATAAAAACGCCTTTTAAAACCATCTAGAGAAGTTTCAAATTCATCCGACACTGGCAAACGGGTAAAACGCCATAAGGGTATTTTGGTCATTTTGACCCGAAAACTCGAAAAATGAGATTTTCGATCCCGAAAGGGTACACAAGCCAACTAATCCCCTTCCAACATTGAGTTTACCCTTCGAGTACAGCCGGATCGGCTTTCCTCGAATTCCGGGCCGAAAATGACCTTAGGGGCATTTTGGTCATTTTCACTCTAATAGAAAATCGGGGCGTTACACTCTTTATATACCAACAAAAGCGTTGATGATGTACAATCCAAAAATAAGTTTGTAGCCCCTTAACCTATAAAACCATCGAATTTATTCCATACCAAACCAACATATGAAGAATACCCTTATATTGAAAAGCCCATATCATTATCAGTCTTGCCCATAGAAAAGGAATGGTTTACTCCTGATAGAAAAACCATATACAAGCACATCTTTCCAAAACCTTTCCATTATGTACCAACCCATCCACATAAAACCCGAGTCTTTTACTTGATACTAAATCTGTACAAGTCACCCATATACCAAATAAAAAAGATCCAAACAAGATATCTCATTCCAAGCTTAAAATTTTAAAAGTGTTAACCCTGAAAGATTGGAACTAGAGTCTTTTCCAAGAAAAAGAGTTTAGCAGAAAATTTGAGCCTTCCCATTATAATTATTTTGATTATATTGGTGTTTGGCATCACACCTTATACTTTTCTCCAAACCCTCATTCATGGTTCTTATGGTTTAGAAAAGGAATCCCTTTACAATTCCCAAAGTGGTCTCTTAAATGGTTTCTAGACTTTGGACCTTCACCAACCATTTTCCCAAAAGAAACAGCTATGAGATATGAATATTTTTAAAGCCCAAACCTCTTTCATACTATAAATGAAATTAATATCATTCATAGCATCTTTAGGAGTGACATGGATTATGTAATGGGAATATAATTCAACTAAACTAGCTGAAGATTCAAGCATCCAGTATTTGATACGAGTTATTAAGATAAGATGGTGAGGACTCTTTAAATTAGATTTAATCAATAAAAATGCCATTGATGCATCGTTAACATATAATGATAAGAGCCAGTCTCCATGAAGTCAAGCTTCTACAAGCAATAAAAAAGAATTTGAAAAAGAAACTCAATTTCCAGCCCAGAAAAAGCAGCTCTTAATAATACTAGCAGCAATCACCTTAGAAGACGAAATGCAAGAACAATTAAAAGCCATATCATCCAAATCAAAAGAAGACAAAGACATCAGTTCAAGCCCAGGTCAGTACTTCGAGGACACTGAAGATCAGTGCAACTTTTGAAAAAGAAGAGTAAAAGCAAGTGTCGACAGCATCTTTAAGCAGTAAAAGAAAGCCAAGACAAAAATACAAGCATCTCTTAATAGTAAAAGTAGGTGATAATTGAAGGAAAAGACAAGCCTAGTATCATGAAGTCAAAAGGCCAATGATGATAATTGAAAGAGAAGACAAGCCTAGTGTCATGAAGTCAAAAAACCTATCTCCTACAAGAAAATTATTGAAGATAGTTGAAAAAGAAGACGTAAAGATGAAAACCACTTTGTCTTTATGATATTATTGTACAAATGGATTAAGTCATGGGATGATATTGTAATATACAATAGAATAAGCATAGTGACATAGGTTCCCTATAAATTTGCAAGAAGAAGTAGAGGAAAGGACACTAGAGAACATACTCACGAACACTCTAAAACACTTTCTAAGCCTTCAATCATTACTACCCAAAATATCTTGTGTTGGCTTGAAATTGTACTAGCCAGATATCTTTGTAAAAGCCCTTTCAAGCATTCAATAAAAGTCTCCAAGTTTTCAAGCATATATTTGGAAGTTCTTTATATCTACTAGTTTCTACGATTTATACACATATCTTTAAAAATTATCTTAAAAGTTTAAGACATGATCAAAATAGAGTATTAACTTTAATAGATTTTATTGAAAATAATCATGTCCTTAATCAAGAAGTTCAAAGAGCTAGATAATATGAAATATTTCATGCTATAGAATATCGTATTCATCAATGTGAACAATATTTAGATTGTTTAAGTCATTGTTAAATGTATCTTGCATATTCACTAAAACAAAGATTAAAACTTCTTAAGCATATTTGGAAACAAATTAAAACAGAAATATATTAGAAAGAAGAGAACAAAATTATTCACTTTTCCTAAGAACTCATTATCTTTATAATAGACTTTTCAATATTGAATATAGAATCAAGCTTATCAAAGAATCTTTACAAGTTCTTGCTGCATAAACTATACTCTATTTCTATGTTTCCCTACTTCTCCGTAACGATCCAGTCCGCTCTTGCATGTATATATATATGGAGTTCTTGCAATGGTTGTATGCATAGCCAAAAAAAAATCATCTTCCCTTAGCCAAGCCAGGGGGCCTTGATTGTGCACACTAACACACAAAGAACGGAGCAAAGACAAAGATGGGGTTATATTTTTATACTCCTAATATATATTCAGCACATTGTAGTGCTCTTAAACAATTTTCTAAGAACCCTAATTGCCTAAGGATTTTTCCCTAGAAAGAAAGATGCAATTTCCCTTAACCCTCTTCAATTAATGTCTTCTGGTAAGTGCTTTCACCCCTATTTTTATATGGGTTATGCGTTTGGCCAATCTTTAGGCTATTGTGGTATAGCTTTCTCTTCTCATTCAATTCCCAATCATTCCTAATTCTTGTTTATAATTCCATGGCAGTTGAGAATGTCATTCTAGTTCCCTAGTATCATGTAGGTAGTGGTCAGGCACTCCCGGCAATGAACGGTGAATGGATAATTGCTCATGGCTATATTTTATCCATTGAAAGTATTTCATAAATTGATTATTATCACTATTATCATAAAAATCATATTTTGGAAAACTCATGGGACCATTGTTTGTTGCATGATTGTCAAAATCTGTCACCAATTCAAGTTACATTATATTTCAAGAATATATGATTTTATATGGCATGATATGAATCTTCTCATCAAAAAATAGGTTAACAGTCATCATGATTTCACAATTAAAAGTATTATTTAATTATCATATACGAACAGCATGCAAGACATCATAAAACAATTTATACGAATATTAGAAAATATTAGTATTATCTATTTAGCACAGTATGACCCAGCTAGTTACCATAAAATAATTAAGATAAAATAGTTCATAACTACTTAGTAGTTACCATATGAATAATAGTCAGAATAGTAAGGACAATTATATCGTTATGCAAATTTTAATTATATATAGAGCCCAGCATAATATTAGAACTCAGATAAATGACTAGTATAGTGTCCAAATTAAAATAAGAAATAGTAATGTTTATCATGATAACATTTAGTTAGTTGATAAAGAGTAGCCAATAGCTAAGTTATACTAATAGATTAGTACATACTTACTATGAATTGTAGGAATAACAACCAGCATAATAAGATTGGCCTAAGTGGTAATAAGGTTTAATTAAGAGTTATTAGATAATATGATAGGACTCAGTCAGTTAATAGAAATTAACTAATAGCTTTTGCAGTCTCTAAGATTAATTTATGAATTAATTATTAAAGTATAAGAAGTGTTTAATATAGCAAGATTTGCTTTAGATTCATGGATATCAATTAACTATTATCAGTTTCTAAAATTTATTTATTTATATTGTATAACAAAACCCAATACTTTCTTTTGCAATAAATAAATAGGTGAATGATAACTAATAGGTAAATAATAATCAAAGGTTCACAATTAAATTGTTATTATTGTTATTAGAATTGCTATTATTATTGCAAGTGGATGAGTAAACAGTATGATATGATAAGTTTTTACTATGAAATACTTAATGTCTAAATTGTTATTTTTTTAGTAGTAAGCAGAATACATAATAAGTTGGAGTGTTTGAATTTATTGTTGATGCAATTAGTTTATGCATGTTGAGATAAGTATAGTAGAATTACAGCATGTCTTAGAAAAGTTAACATTGGTACACCTAGTTGCCAAGGAGGCAGTGTACCAAGTAATTGTCACAATGTCTCCGGAGGGCGCCACGACGAAAATGACAACCAAATTAAAAAAAGGCAGTCACCACCAATTTTAATTCTAGCTAAAATTGGAAAACCATTTTAATTTACAAACTGGTCTTTTGCAAGAGGCTTTGAGGTTCGGGAGTCTGATTACGATTAGGGAAGGGTGGAAACTTAATCCCACTACACCCTTAATACGTCCATATAAATATGGTTACCCTAGAGCTCATTATGCAAATTTATTTATAACTTTAAAATATTTATTTTTTCCCAAAAATTATAACAATTATATATTTGCAAAGAAATAAAAATTAAAATTAAAACAAAAATTAAAGAACAAATTTTATAAAAAAAGATTTTTGGCTTGATAGTTGTTTGGCTACGCTGATGTATCCTCTGGTGCAATGAGGAACTCAAAACCACATCGTTCTTGTAGAAAATAATTCTGTGTTGATGGATTTTAATTATTTAAAAAGAATGTGGGTTGATTGATTTTATTTATGAAAAGAATATTTTTTTTGTTTTAATTTAATATAAAATTAAAAAAAACAAATATAAGACAACAAAATAAAATAGAAAAAAGAGAAAAAAAAAACCAAAGCCCAGCCCAATAACTACTGACCAAAAACAAAAAAAAAACTAAACTAGTCCAAATAACAGCTACAAAACTATAGCCCGGCTGAAAAACAAAGCCTAATTCCCAAACCAAATATAACCAGCCACAAAACTAATTAAGAAAAAAAAACAAAAGAAGACTAACCCAAAACAAAACAAAAAAAGGAACATTCAAACCTAAAAAAAAAAAAAATCTAACCTATCTTAATCTTCTAGATCTAGGATATTGTAACTAAATGGAAAGAAAACACAGCACAAAGCATAAGCTAAGGTGGCGGTGCAAGAGGGGGCTCGCAATGGTGATCTAGGGAGATGGCAACGATGCGCGCCTAGGGACGGCAGAGATGCACATCGCAACGCTGCTCCTCGTGGTCGTGACTGAGATGTGCGGATAGGCTGGCGGAGGCGTGGTTGCTGCTGGTGCGGGTCCTTGGCTATGCGAGGTTCTCCTCTATCCCACACACTCGTGCTCTACTGTAGGTGGGTTTTGCGATGCTGTGATGGCTCTGGTGGGAGGGCAGCAATGATATTAGGCAAAGGAGATGGTTTAAGGAAGTGGATGGAATTGTGGTGTTCTTGACTCTATGACTGAATGATACTAATTTTAGTACTCAAAGAAAGGAACCTGTTCTTGCTACTGCTCTCTGCCTTTCTTCCTTTTGTTGTTTCTTTTCTTTGTTACTAATCTACCAATCTCCTTCTTATTGAATTTGTTTATATTTGTCGATCTACCCCCCTTTTTTGAGTTTTGGTCTTCTTTATACATGCTTAAGGATCAGAACCATGATTTTTGATTGATTTTATCTTAATGCTGATTATGGTTTCGATTCTAATTGGGATTATAACTGGTGTTGATTGGGGGAATATGATTCTGATTGGGGAATTGATTGGGATTGTGCCTTTTTAGTTTGATCTTAATTTGCATCTGAGATTGAATATTTTGCACTCATTTCATGAGCCAAACGAGTACAACTAGAGAATAGGTTGGTCTTGACATCTTTTGCAAATGGGCCAAAACAACAGACAAACAAACAAAACAGGATGGGGTGGGCTAAGGAACCTAAACTAAAAAAATAGAAAAAGATTGGGCAGATAAAAGGAAAAAAAAATCAAAATGATTAAATAAATAAATTAAAAGGTATCCAAACAAAATATGGTGTTCACAGTGGCCATGGAGGCAGTATTATAAGATGTTAACCTTGGTATACCTAGCTGCCAAGGAAACGGCATACTAAACGGTCATGGAGGCAATCTCATGAGACTTTAACCTTGGTATGCCTAGCTGCTAAGGAGACAGTATACCAAGCAGCCATTGAGGCAATGGAGACAGGCTTTTCAAGACCAGAGAAGCTCAGAACCTAGTGAGGTGCCCAAAGATAACATAGTTATTTACAAATAGCTATTATCATTCTTATGTGTGTGTATATTCATCATGTTTAGAGTACTGTTATTTATTATTCAAATATACCACATGATACTATCCTTAAGAGGACAAACCATAAGTAAATGTCTATGATGCAAGTGAATGCATATTGAATATGAATTTAGTTTTAAGTTAATTTTTATTTAGTTAAGATAGGAATCAAGTTGAATGTCTATAAATATTATTATTTTTATTATATAATTATTTTCATGTCCATGTTGTATGTATTATTATTATGTAAATCCTTATTGTCCCATTTGAGTTGTCAGTGGCTATCTACTTACTAAGTTTTGATGAACTCACTCTCTCTTTTCCTCCCCCTTACAGTTATAGTTGTAAATCTAATTATTATTCAGACTCAACCTCAGTAGCCTTGTGGCTATTCTAGTGGTGAGCTTCACTTTGTAGGGAAATTTAGATTAGGATCGTATTAAAATAGAGTGCTCCAGTAGTGTGTAGGTAGGGTCCTTAGACATCATTTAGTATGCATGATTATTTTAAGGTTGTGTTAGTTTGTCATAATGATATGATATGTAATTTCTTCCTGAAACAAGATTTAAGATTGTCTATTTCAGTTATGGAATTTGGAAGAATTAAATATTTTATGGATTTTATGAAAAACATTTTCAAGAATTTTTTAAGAATTTATTTATTTATTATTTTTATGATTTATTATGAGTATTAGTAATTTATTATGCATGATTGCATGAAATCAACTTCAGAAAGCTCCCATAAAGGACAATATTCCTTATGTGCCAGTCACGATTTTTGGGTCATGACAAGTTTTTGGTCCATGGTCCTCTTGTAACGCCCCGATTTTTCTGTTAGAGTGAAAATGACCAAAATGCCCCTTAGGTCATTTTCAGCCCGGAATTCGAGAAAAGCCGGTTTGGCAGTACTCGAAGGGCAAACTCAATGTTGGAAGGGGATTAGATAACCTGTGTACCTTCCCGGGATCGAAAATCTCGTTTTTCGAGTTTTCGGGTCAAAATGACCAAAACGCCCCTTCGGTGTTTTACCCGTTTGCAAGTGCCGGATGAACCCGAAACTTCTCCAGATGGTTTTAAAAGGCGTTTTTATGTATTCTGTGACCTCAGTTTTAATTTTAGAAGTCCCGGGAAAAATTAGTGCAAAATTACGGTTTTACCCCTAGTTTCGTGTTTTTACGCTTAATCGCGTGATTAAGCAAACCTAAGCAATATTAGGCTCTAATCGAAGGTTAATTAATTTCCTTAATTAATCTTGAGTCAAAATAATTTATTAAAGTTGATTAGAATCAAAAAGTGCTTAATTACAACCTAAAATCATATTTTAATTTCAAGACACCTAGTCATAGAATCTTGAATAGTGTTTTCTCTTTCCAATTCCTTAAATCATGGAATTGTGTTACACATTGTTTATTCACAAATGAGTTTTAAATTCTTTAATGATGTATGAGCACTCCTAAACTTGTCATAAACTCCCAAAATCACATTCTTAGTTACCTAAACTTAAGCTTAATCATTCCTAACCTTGTACCTAAGCTAATACACATCTAAACCTACCATTAACACCCAATTAAATGGTCAAAAATCACCCCCACTCTGCTGCCCAGACCTGGCCGTGAGCTTCCTTCCCCATTATGCATCACATGTTCAATTTTTCAACACTCCAAGACCATACCTCAAGTCACATACACTATACCTTGTCATAACTTTCAATCAAGCTTGATTTTCCAAGTGAATAACTAATTAAAATAGCTCATTTTCTCCATTTATTTGTGGCTGGAAAAGTTCCAGCCATGCATTGTTTCTAGAAGCCTAATTTCATAAAAATTTGATAGGAAATTAACTCACATCAAGCCATACTTTGTAGCATAGCTTCCATACTTCAAACCATGCTTCTATGACACAATCAAGGAGATATTTTCCTATCCCTTTTCCCTCCATTTGCTACGGCCATTCCCTCCCCTTGGTGAGCTCCATGGCTTTGTTTTTCTATAAATAGGATGCTTGTGATAGCCTTGTTGCACCTTGAAGCATTTGCTAAGTTTAGAGTTTTAGAGTTGTCTTGCTAGTTCTTTCTTTTTCTCTCAAGTTTCAAGAGAGTTCTTCCTTTCTTTTCATCTTCATCTTCTTCATCTCTTCATCTCATCATCATCTCTTAACCATCAAACACCACCCCAAAGCCTTGAACCATCATTAAACCTCCCAAACACCACACCTCAAACACAACTTCACCCAAAACACATTTCTTCTCTTTTCTTTCCTCTTTAGCCGAATCATCACCACCATCCTATGAGGAGTTGCTCATCTCATTTCCATCTTCAAGTCCAAGCTTTTACCTTCATCACAAGGTAGGGATTTGTTTTCAAACTTTGTTTTGCTCAAGAAAGTGTTTTTCTCTAGTTTCCTCTTGGATTCTTTTTTAACCTTCCTTTGTTTTTCCTTTTCTTTCCATTTCGGCCTCTAGGCCATGTTATGAGCATGATAGCTTGATGATGAGAGTTTCTAGATGATGACATTGTGTTCATCTCAAAGAAACCTCTAAATCTTGAGTTTTCCTTTTCTTGTAACTTCATCTATATGTTATCTAGCTCACATGGTTTTCCAACTTAAGAAAATTAATCTAAGGATTTCTAAAAGCCCAAGCCTACCCTTGTCAACCTTAAAGTTGGCCGGCACGTTCTAGAGACTTTTCTCTAGATAGGAGTTTTGGGTATTTAATAAAGAACTTGACGTAGTTTCACTTTCTTTCTCTTTTGTATGACTTTCGGTTTTTGTGTTGTGATCTTTGAGATATTGTATTGGGTTGCTATCTTGTTAAAGTCTTGAATGAGCTCTAGTTAATCATAAAATGAACCTTGCATCATGTTTACTTTATGCTTTGCATATCATGTTTACTTCCTTACTATCACTAAATACCAAGATAATGAATGAACTTGCATTATCATGTTTATATTTCAAGCTATGCATTATCATGTTTATATTTCAAGTTCTCACTTAATACCAAGATAATAATGAGTTACATTCATATTTACTTTGTGCTATCACTTTACTTTCTAATGGAACCTAAAATAAGTGCATAAGCATGTTTATTTTTATGTCATCACCTAAATGAACCTAGAGCTCAAAGACTTGCCCATTGTTGTCTCAACAAAGGTCTAACAATATGTATTTTCCTTGGTTCATATTTCAGCCCCAAGAGGTCTTGAAGTTTCTAAGTATTTGAGACTATGTTTTATAATTTTTCCAAGCTTACATGAGTTTAAGGAATGCATAGAACTAAGCTTTATGAATTTAGGACCTCTTGAGATAAAGATAAATTGGTCACTGCCCTCTTAAATACTCTTATGATTTTAGATGTTAAAAATGTTTATAAATGAGTTTCGAAAGTTTAAAAAGAGTTCCAAGAGAAACTAGTATTTTATGAGCCTTAGAAATTATGTTTTATGCCTTTTATGGAGAAGTATATTTTCGGTTCTCCCTTGCTCTTTACTGCCACTGTATGTGCTGTTTTAATGATGATAATGTGCCTATGTTTGAGTAAAAAATAATGTTAAGACTCATATATGAAAGATAGGATAAGTTAGGAACTAGAAAAGAATTAATTTGAGAGTTCTAGATCCTTTAATTATGTAATTTTCTGGATTCTGTCCAGCAAGGTTTAGATTTAATAATCATGGTTTTAAATTAGTTTAAATGTGTAGGAATGACTCATAATTGGTTTAGGACTTAATCTTGAAGCCTTATGAGCAAACTAAACTTAGAAAGGGTCATTGTTGTGACTTCTAGGTACCCGTAAAGTTAGGATTTCAAATTCTGCACCCATGAGGTTTAGGGATGTTCTTGACCATAGTGTGAGGTGAGAAATACTTATTTATAACCTCATAGGTTCCCAAGAGACTAGGTTTTGATGATCGATAACTTAGAATATGGGTTAAGGACTTTAAGGGTCTAAACCGTAATTTCTAGAACCCCGTAATCACACAAATATAAAGCTGTCCAAATCGGCATAGTGCTGTTTGGATAGGTGCTTGAGCATAAAAATTAGTAAAACTTATTAGTTGTGAACCTATAGGTGTGTGAGAGGATAACAATAATACTAGAACGATTAGTTTACAAGTTTAAGACTCAAAAGAACCAAAGCATAACATACTATGGGTTTATAACATAATAAGCTTGTGAGTTTGTATGAATAATTATCTAAGGTGTGATTATGTGATAATATATATGCTATAGTTTTATGTATACACTATGAAGAAGTTTCATGTGATGATGTATATGCTATGAAAAAGATTTATGTAATGAATAATGATGTATCTATGAATTAACACTTTATGAGAACTTAAATGTGACACAACACTGAGACGCCTTCTTGGGTGACACCGGTTTAGCCGAGCACCCCCAAGAAAACAAATCCGTGAGGGTATTGACATAGAGCTTGCCAAAGCGGACAATACTACGATGCACTAGTTGCTAGTAGAGCGTTTCAAAGAGGAAATGACCCTAAGAGAGGTGATCCTTAATTGCCCCCTAGCCCGCACTATTAAGTCGGGATTATGTATATGTTACGCTTATCATAGGATAAGTAAGAACTAGTGACGACTAGTTAAGGTATGAGCTCATAACCTAGAAATGTTTTAGGGCAGCCCCATGAGATGAAAGTTAAAGTTTACAATGTCACATATATTATACCTATGCCAATGTTATAATGTTTCTTAGTTATTCTATTGTTTGGTATACCTTTATGATGCATTCATATCATTAGTATATTTCATGCTTAGTTATAAGACACATTGTAAAATATGACGGACCTTGGATAAATAAATACTTTAGAAAACTAACTTAAAAGAAGTTTATATGCATGCACACCTTTTTAGAAATAAAACCCAAGGTTCCTGAGGATGTGACGATGTCACCTAGGTAGGGATAACCCTACTGAGAATTCTTTAGAAAGATTCTCATTCCCTCTCTCTTTTCTTTCGTCATATCTTCAGATGGCAACATTCGTACTCTTCATCGACACCTCGGTATGGGAGCTGCACCATGACCCGGCACTCGGGTCATACCATTTTGAGGGTCGCTGCACAGTTAGAGTGTTCATGTTTATGGGACGACCCTTCGCGCATCCAGTCCCGAGTTACCATTTTCACTCGACTGCTCCTTATCGTCATAACGGGATTTTTGAGCGAGCTAGACCACGTGATGAGCAGATTCTCTGCATGCAACCTGAGGGATCAGCGGTACGCGACTACCCAGAGTATATGCCTCGCACCCAGTACTCGGAGACGGACCCATCCGAGGATCTGCCATCACACATGTACAGTTGGAGCTCCAATCCCGCTCCCCCACCGATGAGAGCAGGGAGTGAGGAGACGGTGGTCCAACCGAGGTTGGCACGTAGGCTATCCATGCGCCCTCACCGCGGTGGACATGCCCCGATGATGCGCTCGACCACTCCCGCCGAGATTAAATCGGTGGATCGACTCGACCCCACAGTACTCGGACCAGTAGGAGTAGACATAGGAGGGGTAGTAGCTAGTACACACACGCCACATAGTTAAGAACAAACCTTCTTTTGTATATGAGGTTGTCTACTCTAGGTGCACATGGGTATGGGTGTTGCTTTCATGATTTTCTTGTACTTGTTTTATGATTTCCCTGTATTTGTTCTTCAGTTGTATTCCGTTTCCCGATGTATCGAATAGTCCTGCCCTTTTGGGTAGGCACATTATATATATATATATATATATATATATATATATATATATATATATATATATATATATATATATATATATATCTGTGTTTCAGTTGATGTTTCCATGATATGATGTGTTTTCTTACGCTTTGCTTATATGTTTCGGTATGCTTTCCTTTAAAGATTCGTGTGTGGCTCTCACCTTGATTTTAATTCTAAAAAGAGAAATTTTACCCATATTTCCGCTAAGTATTTTCTAAGTAAAAGATGAGACCAAGAGGTAATATTCTAAAGATTAACCTAAGTACATACTAGTAGTCTTAGGTTAAGATTTAGGGTGTTACACCTCTTCATATGGCTTTTCAATCATAGGCTCTATTGATAGTATCTCACTAGTGATCTCTAGTCTAATCATCCTACTTAGCTTGGCCTTTTCACTTTTAAGAAAATTTTCTTCTTCTTCCGATAAGGATGCTTCTGCTGGTTCTTATCCTTCTACCTATTCCTATTCATCTTCAGAGTTGGTAAGAATAACTCAATAGCTAGCATCTTCATATTTTGTGATTTCCTTCTTTAGTATAGAGATTCTAGATTCATGTATAGGCATTTGTTTTCATTTGAGCCAGACATCTTTTCTACTAATGAATTTTACTAGGTTGTCTACCATATGAGTTTTTTATGGTGTAGACTACTATTTTCTTTTTGTCCTTCTTTCACTGGTGAAAAAGAGTTGATTTAATTCCTCTTCCCTCGAGTTCTCAGTCTCACTTTCCAAGAGTATTATCTTCCTTTTGCCTTTAGCTTTCTCTTGTTGAGACTCGGCCTTCTGGGGGACTTTTCTAGCTTGATCTCCCCTTGTTCAAGGACTCGCTATGTCGGCTCAGAGGTTGGGATGGTAAACCTTTTCCTTGAGGTTTGAAAAGAGGATGGTGCAAATATAGTTCCTTCCAGGTATTCATACCTTTCAGTGATAAGTGGAAAGCATATCTGCTTAAGGAGCCTTATCAGCAACATCCCATATAGAACACTGGCAGTTCTCCATTTTTCTTTTGTGGTTGTTCTTATCGTATAGTGAAGTATGAGTCTTGGCAAGTTCACCTTTCTCTTTGCTATCAAACAATATAGAATCATGCAGTCCATGCCCGTTTGTGCTTCCTATATAGGGTAGAATAGAAAATTGTACCACCATAAATACTTTCCTGGCCCTAGCACTTAGCATAGTAGTAAAGATAAGTTAAAATAAAAGAAAGAACAAACAAAAGAATGATAAGTTATAATAAACATGCTATGGAACCAATATATAAATAGCTTGTTTTATTATATAGAATGCTGCTCTTCTGCTTTTTTTTCTTTTTTTTCCCTTAAATCCCCCAAAGCAGTAAAAGGTTACTGATTCTAATCCTAAAGTTCATAATGACAATGACAATAACAATAATCTCTCAATATATAGACTCAGTATTAAGTCCTTATTATGAGAAGCTATCTGGAATGACCACATCTGCAACAAAACAACTCTCTCTTCTTGAATAGAATTGAAAAAAATATTCATGGTGAACCATGGAGCTTAAGAATTCAGTAGGAATGAAAAAGCTTATAAACATAGACAATGAAAAAGAAGCACTGTTTACTATCTTATCATGTTCACTATTAGAAAAAATTTGTCATAATCCTTTAGCACCATCATGGTAATTGATAATCTTTTACACCATCTATCATTATGATGAACTTTATGATATCCTTAATACCAGTGGCAATGAGTTTCCATAAGCTTTTCTCGATCTCCTATGTATTTTCAAAATTATTACCTGAGTGTTTCCTGCCACTCTAACTTCATCATATACTAGTAATTGACTTAAAATTGACCAGAGCAGAAGACACATGGATTCTAGCATATCAAAGACCCCTGCCTGTGGCATCAACATGATAAAACTAAACACTAAATTACAAGAACTCACAAACATCTGCCCTTGGATTTCTAGAACTAATATTTACGAGCTACATACAAAAGCAACAGTCATTTCTAATGAAATTGTCAAGGGAAATACTAAATATACACTATTAAGCATTTCTGTTACTAACCTAAACCTACAAACAGGATTGAACACTAATACCGACCCTTTGCTGTTAGTTAATAATATTTTTCCAAATCAAACATAGGCTATCTGGACAACTTTGAATCAAAAGCATCCTACTTCCTTCAGCCCCTCAGATTCCTAACACTTTACCCCACATCACAAAATCCCACAACACAAAATTCAATGAGGTTTTCTCATAAAAAGATTCAATAAAACACTTCAAATCCACTATCTCGCATTAGTTTAGTCAGCACTTAGAAGTCAAAAATCAAAATCTTTCGTATTTACATCGTATCAAAGTTCCAAAATTAAGTACCTATCAAAGTTACATAATAGACTTGAGCACTCTACACTCTTATTATCAATCAAATAACCTCCCATGCATAATCACAATATTTTTAAAAGAGAGTATAATTTGCCAGAATATCTTACTCTAACATCACAACACAACTATACCAGACCTAAAAACCTGCCTCAACATCACGCCCTAAAATAGAAGCTGTACATATCTAGTCATCTAGGAACATCAATTATATATATTTTAGAGCTGAAAGCAGAGAAGCAAGACCTTAAATTAACAGTTTAACTATAAATATGGGCCTTGCCCAATGGATACATGATTTTGATTTCTATAAAAGAATCTTCCTGATTTTGGACAAATAATGTTAGATTTGTGAAAGTCAATGAGTAAGGATTTGTTTTTCAAGTACAAAGCAACGATTGAAAGTGTATCCTTCCACATTGAAAATGCATACTTTTACTAACTATAGGTATAAATTACCTTTGTAAGGAAGAGTCTCTCTGCACGCTATTGAATAGTACCACCAGTCTTAAGTCCCAACGTAGCCAATGCCTATCACATCAAGAGTAGGGAATGAAAAAGAACAAAATGAAAAGGATCAGTGATCAAAACACAAAGTTTAACATATTTAATATTTGTATTCATGAACACCAAAGTTCAGATATTTAATTTATAGTGGAAATGGGTGAATCTGTGTACTTTGCTAGCTATACTATTTATGAAACTTGACATATATGGCTATACTGGCTATTTGACAAATACTGGCTATATATATGGAAGAAAAAATAATTTGTCAAATATTGGCTATGCTGGACCCTGCATTAATAGAAGTCAACGTCAATGCAATATTATTTATTTCTGAAATTAACAATCTTCAAAAAAAAAAAAGCTCCTAAGAGATTCAATGACTAATAAGACATACCAAAAAAAATCCTCAATTGTTTGTGGATAATGATTGAAATAAATAAAAAAATTACTCAGCCAATTCCATACTAAATCCTCTATTGTATGATTTACTGTACAAGAGAAATACACACATTAGAGTTGAAACATTAACAATAAATTTCATTAGAGTTACAATTATGAAGTGCTCTTTTTCAACAATTATATCAGCAAATGTGCCTATTTCAAAGAGAGAAATGAGCAAATAGGGAAAGTTAGAACTTCGAAGCCATATGTCAATACAATAATAATACCAAGTAAGAAGTAAATAAATAACTTAAAAATGTTGGAATCACAGAGATTCTGTAATATCTATGTGGATATCTCACTATCATGACAATTGACGAAGGTAGAAAAAGAGAGGCATTACTCAAGTCCTTGATCTGGAACTATGTAAGTATGACAGTTGGTACATAAGCCTCCAAAGGATCAAGCTTTTTTCTACAGCATTTAGGAACAAATCATTATTAGTATTTAATACTATATATTATTTCGTTCCAAATGTAAGTTAGTTTGGTCTCTGAACATTGAGTTGGGTATAAAGCTAAATAAAGACAAATCCATGACATAGTATAGTAGTGATATATACCTCTTAACATACTTATGAAAAATACTTCCTTCAACAACAGCACCTACAACATGGAAGGAACTTCCTAATGTATGCTTACCAAGCACTTTAACAGAGAAACCAAACAAATAATTGAAGAAATGAACAAATTAAGAGTGGAAAATAAGATAACATGTAATGAGGGAATACGATTAGGAATGAGAAGCAAGTGAGAGAGAGCTATGGAGATGGACACTACACGAAGAATCTCTGTGATTCCAACTTTTTGAAGTTATTTATTTACTTCTTACTTGGTATTATTATTGTATTGACATGTGGCTTCTAAGTTCTAACTTTCCCTGTTTGTTCATTTCTCTCTTTGAAATAGGCACATTTGCTTATATAACTATTGAAAGAGAGCACTTCATAAGTATAACTCTAATGAAATTTATTGTACAAGGAGAGGCCGGTACACCGAACTTGTCGGACTTCTTCCCAGTGTTGAAGGTACTTAACCAACAAGACATCAAAAACTTCAAAAGGTTGAATAATCGCCTTCATGAGCTCGAGGATGAGATCAAAATCACCAAGGTAATTACAAATAAATAAACAAAATTTGTATTATTCTGATTGTACATTGTGGAAAGAGGAAACCTTGCTCAAATTCTCTTATTTTTTTTTACCTTTTTGGATCTAATTTGAGTTGAGTTTTTAGTATGTGAAACATGGTCAGGATGAAAATGGGTTGAAAATCGAAGTATGAATCAAAGGTTATGCACAGATTTAATTGTTGTTTAGTTATAAAAGAACGATTCTGTCTCTCCATGAAAATGCATTCGTTTCCAACAAATTACAAATGTGTGTTTGCACTCCCAACAAAAGTCCTATGATGAGTAAGATATACTACCACTATAAAATAAAATGTGTCGTGGGATTACTTGAGACCATCAAAGTTCTTTCATTGCAACCTAGTGTTGTAATTTGGGTATATGCACTATTACCCGTGCTGAGTTATAGAGTTTTTATTTTTGGTGTAGCTATTAGTCAATGGTTTAGGCTATCCTAATGTAATTAATTTATCTTATTCTAGTTGTTTTATTAGTTTCAATAGTCAATTTGCTATACAAGAGAAAAAGAGGGTTAGTCATGAACCTATATCCTCCAAAAATATTTCAAGAACGAATTAAATTTGATTCATAAATTTAATGGAACAATGCATTTCCAAAGTTTGAGTCAAGAAGCCAAATGGTAGGTTTCGCTCTAGTAATTAGACATGACTAGTTATCTCATTTTCCATCAAGCTTCCTAATTAACACATATCTACTACTAATGGGTCATCATACACCAAACTTTCTCCCATTGCTTCCTAGTTTCCTCAATAATTAAATAAACAAGGCCTTGGGTCAATTACCTTGAGTTGTCTACAATCACTCTCAAAACATGACAAAAGAATAGAACACACCTAATCAGAAAATTTTATGCTCACTAGCAAGACGAAACTATTGTCCCATATAGATTAGGTTTGGCCTCTCTTCCTCTACATACATATACATCAATTCTATCCCCATATATATCTTAAATCAGTAACCCTTCAAAAACAAAATCCCCAAATCCAAATCACAACAAACCAAAAAAAAAATCACAATGTAACATCCTAATTTTTAACCCAATACTCTAGAACACATTAGGTTAATCATTAGGTTATTACTTCTTAGTCTCATTCTTTTATTAAAATACTTAGCGGAAAATACGAATAAATTTTTCTTTTTGAAAACAAAACATGAGCCACATGCTAAAATAAAGTCTAACGATTGTCACAAACATAACATAAGAGATAAGCAAAGCATATCATCATTAACCACAGAGTACAAAAGTTACACATATCAACACAACATAGTCATATCTTCATAAGTACATTAGTTACTACTAACATAGCTTCATTGTCACATCAAAAGAATTACACATATGTAAATCTAAAGAGACATCTATGCGCTTCCATTGCATTCCACTTATCCGACTTGCAGTGTATGCCTCATGCCCATGCCTTAGTAGAAATTGCGAACCGCATCACTATCTTCGTCTGGAGACGACACGGAAGAAAGAGAGAGAAGGATGAGAAACTTATTCAAGATTCTCAGTAGGGATTTTCGACTCCAACACACGTGTCATTGTCATCATCCCCAACCACTTCGGTTTTAATTATAAAAAGGTGATCATGCATAAGGTTTAACTTTTAAACTTCTCAAATCTATTTATTCGAAGTGGGTGTCTTTTAGTATGGATCTTAATGATATGAATGCAACAGATATTGGATGAATGCATGACAATACTTTATGCAAACAGTCGATAGAACACAACATCAAGACAAACATTAACATATAAGTGGCATATAAAACTCTTTCTTTTCTCATAACTGTGTGACTTTAAAAACATCATTTCTCTTTCTCATGCTTGAACTCTTAAGTTCTTTTTCTCAAAGACCACCCTCTTAAACATGGTCACCTAAATCCAACCAACATACCACCCCGGCAATTTTTATCATGGTCCCCAAACTCCGTCTCACCTAATTGCCTAGGAATGAGCTCAATCCTAACTGGTCGTCACTAGATTTAATGTGGGGAATAATAGAGGGGGTAACACATCACTAGTTTCCAACTCATTATTTGAATAAATGAACCATGAGATAGAATCCCGACTACTAGAGTACTGGTTAAGGGCGTAAGGGTCACCTAATACACTGGCTCCTTGAGTGCGGGTTAGGGACTTAAGGATCACCTAATACACCGACTCCCAGAGTGCGGGTTAGGGTTATTTCCTTCTTCAAAACGCATCTACGACATCTAGTGCACAGTAAATTTGTCCGCTCTGGCAAGCTGCATCTACCATACCCTCACGGTTTTGTTATCTCCTTACCGAGGTAGGAGAAATGCATCTCAGTGTGTTATGTAAGAATGCATCATAAACACACGCCCTCAACTATCATCATGGAACCTCATGCAATACGTATATCATGCTCATAAATTTTCATTATAATATGCCACATCAACTCATAATGCATGTGCTTACACATTCAATTTCACATTTCATAATTAATATCAAAAGTCATATAAATGGTTTCATCCTAGCACATGCATTCACACATCATCATAGCATCAACATAAAAAGATCACGTCATCATAACTCATATATCATCACATCATGCATATCAACATATCATACTTGCATTACAAAGCAATAAAAGATCTCTTAATGTCTTATGCTTTGACCCTTAAGGTCCTTAACTCACAATTTAAGTTATAAATCATCACAACTTAAGCTCTCGGGTACCTATAGACTCACATCTAAGTATTCCTCAATCAATTCTATGATCATAAACAATTCTAAACCTCAAGAATGCAGAATCTAAAATTATAACTTTACGGGTACCTAGGAGTCACAACAATGACCCTTTCTAAGTCCGATTTGCTCCTAAGGCATCAAGATCAAGTCCTAAACCAATTACGAGTCATTCCTACACATTTAAACTAATTTAAAACCATGATTATCATCTCTAAACCATGCTGGACAGAATCCAAAAAAGTCATTAACTAAGGGATCTAGAACTCTCAAATTAATTCTTTTCTAATTACTAACTTCTCTTATCTTTCACATATAAGTTTTAACATTAAATATACTCAAACATACTCATATTATAATCATCCCAATAGCATAAACAGTGAGCATAACATGGCAAGGCAGAACTGAATCCATCTCCAAACAAACAAGGCACAAACTTGATTCCTAGAACACATAAAATGCTAGTTTCTCTTGGGACCTTTTTAAAACTTTCAAAACTCATTAATAAATATTTGTATCAACTAAAATCACCAAAATACTTGTAAGGGCAGTGGCTATTTTAAATTAAACTCAAGAGGCTCTAAATTCATAAAACTTTATTTTAGACATTTCTTAAACTCATATAAGCTTAGAGAAATTATAAAACAGATTTTATTGCTTGTAACAAATGGAACCTCTTAGGGCCAAAATCAAGAAGCTAAGGAACCTATATTTTCAAACATTTGTTTGAGGTAATAATGGGCAAGTCTTTGAGCTCTAGTTTCTCTTAGGTGATGACATGAAAATAAACATGCTCATGCACTTGTTTCAACTTTCATTAGAAAATAAAGTGAGAGCATAAAGTAAACATGAGATGCAACTTATTATTATCTTTAATGTTTAAGTGAGGACTTGAAATATAAACATGATAATGCAAAGCTTGAAATATAAATATGATTATGCAAGTTCATTCATTATCTTGATACTTAGTGATAGCAAGGAAAGTAAATATGATGTGCAAGGCATAAACATAAAAATGGATGCAATATTCATTTTAATCTCATCTAGAGCTCTTACAAGACTTTAGAGATACAACCCAACACTTATCTCATCACAAAGAGAGCTTTAGAGTCCTTGAACCAAGTTCTCAAAGGAACTATGTGGTTCTTGAACATCATCATCAAGCTCCAAGAAACAAGCTTTTAAAGGAAAGTAAAACTTTAAGAGAGTATGAACCAAAACAACATTCTTTCATGACATAAAATAGAAATAGAGATACTTTAAAAATTTTAACAAAACCTTTGAAGAAAAACTATGGAGGCCAAAATCATAGAGAACAAGAAAAGGAAAGGAAAACCAAAACTTTACTAGATCAAGAACAAAACTCAAGCTTTAGAGGTTCCTTTGATATGAACACAAGGTCATCATCTAGCAGCTCTCATCATCAAGCTATCATGTTCACATAAACAAGGCCAAGAGGCCGAAATGAAAAAAAGAAAAGGAAAGCAAGGGAAAGCTCAAAAAGAAACTAAGAGAAAACTAGAGAAAACACATTTTTGAGTAAAAACAAAGTTTGAAAGCAACTCCCTACCAAGTGTAAAGACAAAGGCTTGATCTTTGAGGTGAGAATGGAAGGAAAAACTCCTCCTAAAGTGATGATGATGCTTCGGCCTTGAGAGAAAGAAAGTAAAGGAGATGTGTTCTTGGTGAGCTTGTGTTTGAGGTTGAGTGTTTGAGAGGTTTGATGATGATTCAAGGTTATGAGGTGGTGTTTAAAGGTTATGAGATGATGATGTAATGAGAGGATGAAGAGGATGAAGATGAAGAGGAAAGGAAAACTCTCTTGAAACTTGAGAGAAAAAGAAAGGAAACTCAAGAAAGCTTAGAAAACTAAAAGTTTGCAAATGAGCTAAAGTGTTTGCAAGTTCTTCTAATGCACCTATTTATAGAAAAACAAAACAATTGAGGCTCACCCAAGGAGGCCTTGGCCATAGCAAATAGGAGGGAAAAGGAAGAGAAAATATCTCTTACACAATGTCATTCAAGCATGGTTTGAAGTATGGAAGTTATGATACAAGGCATGGCTTTAAGTAAGGTGATTTGAGTGAATTTCCTATCAATTTTGAATGAAATAATTCTTCTAGAAGCAAGGCATGGCTAGCTATTTTTAGGCCACAAATAAATGAGGAAAATAGCTTAATTTCATTTAGTTATTCACTTGAAAAATCAAGCGTGGTGGAAAGTATGACAAAGTATGGTGAGTATGACTTGAGGTATGGCTTTGGAGTGTCAAAATTTTGAGCATGTGATGAATATAGGGGGGATAAAGCTTCGGCCAGACTAGGTAGAGCAAGGGGGAGGAAAATTGCTTCATGTAATTGTGTGTTAATAATAGGTTTGAGTGTGTATTAGTTTAGGTACAAGGTTAGGAGTTATTAAGCATAAGTTTAGGTAACTAAGAATGAGGTTTAAGAGTTTTATGATAAGGTTAAGGAGTACTCATACACATTTAGAGAATTTAAAATTCATTTTATGAGTAAACAAGGTAGACAAATTTCCATGATTTACGGAATTGGAAAGAGAAAACATTATTCAAGATTCCATGACTAGAAATCTTGAATTTAAAATAGGATTTCAAGTTGTAATTAAGCATTCTTAGGTTCTAATCAACTTTAATAAATTATTTTGACTCAAGATTAATTATGGAAATTAATTAATCTTCGATTAGAGCCTAATATTGCTTAGGTTTGCTTAATCACGCGATTAAGCTCAAAAACACAAAACTAGGGGCAAAATCGTGATTTTGCACTAATTTCGCCCGGGACCTTCGAGACCAAAACTAGAGTCATAGAATACATAAAAACACCTTTTAAAACCATCTGGAGAAGTTTTGGGTTCATCCGGCACTTGCACACGGGTAAAACTCCATAGGGGCGTTTTGGTCATTTTGACCTAAAAACTCAAAAAACGAGATTTTCGATCCCGGAAGGGTACACAAACCAACTAATCCCCTTCCAACATTGAGTTTGCCCTTCGAGAACTGTCGGGTCGGCCTTTCTCGAATTTCGAGCTGAAAATGACCTCAAGGGCATTTTGGTCATTTTCACTCTAATAGAAAATCAAGGCGTTACACACAACAAAATCCTAACAGATCAGACACCAAACCTTTTCAAACCTAAAACCAAAAATATGAAAAAAAAAGTAGAAAAATAAGGGAATAAAAAAAAAAGGAAGTGTTAGTTTACCGAGGGAATTGAAGGAAGAAGGAGGGGCACTGTTTATTGTCACCCTTAGGGCACTTGGGTCGAGGGGAGAGGGAAAGACACCATTACAGAGGTGGGCAGCAACCTCCTGGGCATGCTGCTTAGCAAGCTTGACACTAGAGGCGAAGAGAGCGTGAAGTAGAGGCGTCATGGAGCAAAGGCATCAGCAGCGGTGTCATTGCACAACACAACAGCGTCACGGAGGTGGATGGCGATGGTGCTCAGGCAGATCTCTGGTAGCCTTTGGGAGAGTATGGAAAGATGAGATAGGAAAGTGAGGTTTGAGAGTTTGAGAGAATCCCTAATCACATTTTCTTATTTTTTCGATTTTAACTTTTTTAAAGGGTTGAAATGGCAACCCGCCATTATTTACCCTTCCAATTGCCATTTTTCACTAAAATTGTGGTGGTTAACAAAACCACCTTAATTTACTTATATTATGGTGGTTCCCAAGAACCGCCCTAATTCAACTACCATAATTTACATATTTTTTTTGTAGTGTTACTTTCTGAGCTTCATTTTTCACTTTCTGACTAATCAGATTTTTATCACATTTTTGCCATAGCATCATCTTTGTATTTCAAGCCTCATGAGATTGCCTATTCCTTATTTTCTGACCCTTCTACACTTTTTTCTGATCATTTCATCTACTTTCTGAACTTATAAACAAACCTTCTGATCTTCAAACTGTAGACTGGTCTTGTAGACTAATGTCTTCATGTCATTTTCATATCAACGCAATAAAGAGGAGAATACCCAAAGATATTATACATAAATGATTATGCAAAAAAAAATTATTAAAAAAAACTTGAGCTTAAAAACTTTTTCATAACACAAAAACAATCTTTAGCTAATAGTTTTGTAAATATATTTGACTTTTGGTCTCAATATTCACACACATTAACTCAGTATCTCCTTTTTTAAACATGATCTCGAATAAATGATGTTTGACATCAAAATGCTTGGATTTAAAGTGCTAAATAGAATTTAGCAAGATTAATAGCACTAGAATTTTTATAGAAGATAGGGATTTTGGAATAACTTAGATGATAATCTTCTAGCTTGCTCCTTATTTGTAGCATCTCTGTGTAGTAGTTTGTAACTGCTACATGTTTAGATTCACCAGTGGAGCTCTTTGCATAACTAAGTGATTTAGCTTTTGCAATAAAGTGGCAACATTCACTGATCCTTTCTCTTAGCTCCATCTAGCTTATTCCTAAACACCCACTTTATACCGATGATGGCCTTTCTTTTGGTCAAGCATCCAGACTTTGCTTTTCTCGATCTGGTCCAACTTTTCTTGCATAGCAATCCACCCTACTTTGATCACTCAAAGCTTCTTCAATATATTTGGGTTCAATGGTGGAGATGAAAGTATAGTTTAACATATTTCTTAGGGATGATCTGGTTCTCACTCCCTTTGAAGTGTCTCCAAGAACTTTGTTATGAGAAATGGCCTTTAAATCAAAAACTCCTTTGTAGTTTTTGTACCTTAAGAATATTTAGCTTCTTTTCTATCTTCATATTGCTCTTCTTTGTGTTTAGAAGTGTTATTTTCTTAATTCTTTGGAGTTCTAAGCATGCTTTCTGAAGTATCTGAGTTCTAGAGTCTACTTGTTGAAAGTCTATCTTTCATCTGCTTGCTTTCAGAAGTTTCCTTAAGACTTATTTTCTTAAGATTTTCGTCCAGTTCTTCAAGATAATTAGCAAAGTCCTTATTGAATACTTTTCATCAACAAACTTGAGTCATTTAGAGTTTTTAAGCTTCATGCTCTTGATCCACCCTCTAAACTCGAAAGGGTATCTGGGGTAGTCACAGTCTTTATTTTCCTTGGTACCTTAATTAATGGGCCTTTCTAGACATACTTGCAATTAAAAGAGTTTTATTTTGGTACCTAAACTTTCTTGGATCTGTTTTGGATAGTTTTTTCATGTAAAGGCTTCCCATTCTTTTTGACAAATGTTTTTTCCAAGAAATATATGTCCGAGGGATGTCCCTTCTTATGGCAGAAGGTAGAAGGACCTTTACTCTTTGCTATCTTAGATGATATTGTTTTTTCTTTTCTCATCTATTTCCTTTTAGAAATCATCACACAGTGTAAGTAATTTATCATATAAAAAGTCAAGTTCGAATACACCTACCTCACATTCTTCTTTTGAATTATACTCAACCATGAACCATAGATTTTCAACAGCTTGTAGCTCATCATGACTTTCTGATCCATCCTTTTCTTAGCTTTGCCTCTTTAGGCCTTTAACACCTTTCTCATTGGCCAAGAGATCTCATCTCAGATTTTATCCTCAAATACTTCATCAGAAGTTTTAACAACTTCCATTGCTTTAGCTGAACTATGCTATGTGGATATTTAGTGTCATTTGTTTCTCAGATCTTTATCCTTTGCAATCATTGGACTGCTTAACCCCTTAGAGGCCTAGCTCTAAAACCATTTATAGGTTGAGAAGTACACGAGAAAGGGGGTTGAATCGTGCTTTGCTTCTTAATTTTCATTGCAAAGCTGACACGTTAAATAATATACTATCAAACATTCAGCTTGAAGTGCAACGAAAACACGATTAAATTTCAGAAAGTAGCTTTCTGAAGTATAATGTCAATAATAGAATAATTAAAAACAAGGAACTTTCATCAAATATTAAATGATACTGTAAGCTATGAAAATAAAAGAGATTAAGGAGAGAAGATTTCACACAGATAATTTATACTGGTTTAGCTAAACCTGCCTACATCTAGTACTCAACTTTCATTGAGATTCACTAAAACCTTTCATAACCCGAGAAAGAAAAACCAGATAGTCTTTGTAGTAGCCTCCCTAAGCTCCAACCTGTGCTAGTAGACAACCTCTACTGTCACAAACTAAGCAGTTATTCACCAACCTCTCCAAGGTGAACGGAGTAGTCTTTGACTAGCCTCTCCAATATGAACCATGATATGTAGACAACCCCTACTATCACGTTGCTCGTAGTTATTCATCGGCCTCTCCAAGCTGAACCGTGATAAGTAGACAACCCTTATTATCACGTTTTAAGTAGTTATTCACCAGCCTTTCCAAACTGAATCGTGATTAGCAGATAGCCCCCACTATCACATTACCAATAGTGTTTCCTTAGCATCTCCAAACTATCTCACACTGATCACTAATGGATTGAGGATACATATGTTTTGTGTTTGGGTTGTCACTCAAACTAACCTATAGTTAAGTTTCCTTATAAATATACAATGAATAACTTGGGATAACTTGAATGACTCCTTTCTAACATTTCTTCCAAAGTATAAACTATTTAGGAACATAGAAAGAATATTTTTACTCAAACAAACTGATTACATGAGGTAGTGAACTTTACAAGATATGAGGAAAGATTTTCACCGAGTTTCCACTCTTATGTCATCAATCTTATTTTTCTTTTGAGCACAACATATTTTTTTATAGAGGTATTCCTTTATGATCATTGCCCTTAATCAATTCTCCAAGTGACACATGTTGATCATTTGCCTATTTATGACCATTGCCCTTAATCAGTTCTCTAAGTGACACATGTTGATCATCTGCCTATGTCTTGGAAAGCAGTCTAGAAGAGTGACAGCTTGTTAGATTTGTTACAGAAGTCATTGTGAAGTTAAGGTTACTAATGTTCCTTCATAAGCTACTTTTTTACTTTCTGAACATGTTTTCTAAACTCTTCCTTCTAGAAGGTAAATTGGTTGACCAAATAGGCAGAAGAGATGACAAAACAGTTTGAAACTGGGTTTGGCTTGAAATTTGAATTCCAAAAATTGAAATTTCCCTCTTTTCCAGCTAGGTTCAGCGCTTCATAGTGAGGAGAGCTTTCTGATGTACAATATCAGTTCCTTGATAAATCCTCGGTCTTAGTCTTCAATCAAAAGCTTTAATGATTATGAAAACGTTGCAATCATGATGACTAAAGATTGTGTAACATGTTGTTCTCAGAGTTTGCATGATATCTTCATTTTGAGTGTACTTTATGATATCCAGTGCTACTTTTTGAAGACCCCTGCCTTGGTTTCTTATTCTGATTTTGATTTTCCTCAGTCCATAAGGCATGTATATGTACTTTGCACAATACAATGTTCACTTCAATTTGGTTCAATCTCTTAACACGAGATAAATTATGTTTGCACATGTAAAGTAAAATTATTCTCACTTCAAGTTTGTGGTATGCAATCCAAAAATTCCTGTGTGCTATGTCAAAAAACCCAAGGTAGACATTAGTTATTCTTTAAAGTATTTTCTTAAATTGGTTTTGTTGCTATTCAAAACATATTGCCCTAATGCTTTCTGAAGCTTATAGTGTTGGTGATGGAGGATGGAGGTGTGAGGAAGGAGATAAAGAAAATGTGTAGTGTGTAGGGGGTAGGTCGCGGCTTTTATGTTGTAAGGGGTTAGGGTTGCATTTTTTCTATTTCATTAAGAGTAGTATGGATATTAGACAGGGCTTAAGGGGTACTAGTGTAATTTGTTCCCTATCTCATTAAATGATATAAATAAATGCAAGGCAATAAATAAATAGCATTTCTTTGCACCACGAGTTCAAATGATTTACATAATGTCGAATGTCTTGAAACTTTAAACTTTTGGGAAAGAATTTGAAATTTTAGATGGGAAGGAGCTCTAAATTTTCAAAAAGCACAAATCTTAAATTTTAAAATAATTCAACACAACAACTAACATAAATATGCATTCAAAGTGCTAAGAAAGAAATATCCAATTATTCCATTACAAGAAACATGCAAGTTATCGACAGATTTTTCTGTCGGTATTATCGATGAATTTTTCCATCAATATTGCCGACGGATTTACCAATAGACATGAGACCAAAGAAAAAAATTTTCACACTGTTATCGATGGATTTTCCATTGAAAATCCATCAAAAAAGTTTCACCAGATGGTGCCCTATAGTGCACGATAATTACCAATGGATCTATTCGTTGGTAAACAATTATCAATTATTTTTACAAAAAATTAATTTTACCGATGAAAAAATATATCGGTAATTTATTTTTGAAATAAAATTTAAAAAAATAATTTTACCAACGGAATTTTCTGTCAAAAATTAAAGAAACAAATTTATTACTATTACCAATGGATTTTCATTGGTAATGTGAAAATATTTTGCTGCTATTCAATATAGATTCACACGCCTTGTCCTTATGTTTCCAGCAGATTTTTTTCACTGATAGTTCAAATTTCCATCGGAAAGTATAGAAAATAAAATAAAAAATGTTCCCTCCCACTATTCTCTCTCTCTCTCTCTCTCTCTCTCTCTCTCTCTCTCTCTCTCTCTCTCTCTCTCTCTCTCTCTCTCTCTCTCTCTCGCCCTGCTTTGCCGTGAAGCCCCCTCCGATGTAGCTACAAGTCCAGCCGTCAGCGTTACCACGAGCACTAGTCGAAGAAGACCACTACGCAGCCTAGCTAGCTAGCGGCCGGCACCAAAACCCTAACGCGCAAGTAGCAACATGTGCAAAAGAGCCCCACCACCTCCACACTAGAACAATAAGATCGGAAAAGGCCACCGCAATGCCCAAGGAACCACCAAAGCTCACTGTTCCTCGCTGCGCCGCTATGCCACCCAATATTGTTGCTCCGCAGTCTGCACCCAATGCCAAAGCTGTTGGTAAAAAAGTACACAAAAAGGGGGTTAAATCGTGCTTTATTCTTTTTTCAAATTCTTTTCACTTTCTCAACCTATTAAAATAGAGTTCTATCAAGCTGAAGCTTGAAGTGCAGCAGAGAAGTTATTAGTTAGTTCAGAAAGTAAATTTTTGAAGCGTAACAACAAGGATGTCACTTTAATGAGTACTTAATCAGTAAAGAGTATAGAATGATAACGTAAAGATAGAAGTTTAGGGAAGAGAGAATTGACACAAATATTTTTATATTGGTTCAGCCAACCTGCTTACATCTTGTACTCAACACTTGTTGAGATTTCACTAACAACAACTTTCTCAACCTGAGAAAGTAAACAGATAGTCTTTACCATAGCCTTTCCAAGCTCTAACTTGCACAGTGGCTAACTCCAACTGTGACTTAACTAAGTAGTCTTGAACCAACCTCTCCAAGTTGAACTTGCATAGTGGCCAACCCCAACTGCAACTTAACCGAGTAGTCTTGAACCAGCCTCTCGAAACTGAACCGTGACATGCAGACACCTTCTACTGCCACGTTGTAAATAGTCTTTCAAACAGCCTATCCAAGCTGAACTATGAAGAACAAATACCTTTGCACTCACATTGTAAGTAGTCTTTCCAACAGCCTCTCCAAGTTGAACCGTGATAAGCAAATACCTTTGCTAACTCATTGCAAGTAGTGTTACCTTAGCCTCTCCAAGCTATGTCTCATATTGATAACTAATGAATCAAGGTTACAAAGGTTATGTGTTTGGGTTGCCACTCAAACTAACCTACACTCAAGTTTTCTTAAAGATGCTAGCTAATACAAACTAGGAAACTTAGTGTGACTCTTTTCTCTTATCTCTTCACATGAAGAGCATGCAAATACAAATACATTTTAGAACCCAGAAAGAAGATTTTTACACTTCATGATTGATTAAATAAATTAATGAACAACACAGGAAGTGTGGAGAGATTTTTCCAGGGATTCTGCACTAATGCTTTCAATTCTCTCATCGGCTTTCAAGCTTGGCATCTCCATTTATACAGGTCTATCTTTGTGACCATTGCCTCTTTGATTTGATCTCCAAGTGACATGTGTATTTCGTTAGATGTGCCTTGGAACGTTACTCTAGAGAGGTAGGCTAACAACTTGTCCTATCATTGTAGAAGCCATTATAATGTAGAGGTTTCTGAGGTCCTCATTTTTTTTCCTTTTACTTTTAGCCCGTGGTTTCTGAACTCCACCTCCTAGGATCTTGAATCATTTAGGCAAAAGAGATGATGTACCAGTTATAACACTGGATCTGATTTGAGATTTGAAATTTGAAATTTGAAATTCCCTCCATTTTTCCTCAGCATTCTTTTCTCCACTCTTCAATGAGCTTTCTGACGTTGTATTCAATCACATTAATTTTTCTTTTATCTTCCAATCTTCAATCTTGATTGCTTGATGATGATTTCTTTGCGATTGTAGTGATTGATGACTGAGTAATACGTTGCTCTTGGACATGAATTGATTTCTTCATCATGAGTGTTCTTTCTCATGTCCTGTGCTACTTTCCGAAGATCCTTTCCTTGATTTCTTGATTTCTGACTTGATCAGCTTTAGTCCTCCAGCATTTATGCTTTCTATCCTCGAGATAATATTCACCTTTTAAGCTTGATCTCCTTTCATAAGATAAATATGATTTCTCATATGTAGTGAAATTATTCCCGATTTAAGTTTGCTTCAATGCCTTTGGCCCGTGAACATGAATACGTTCGTTGCTTGAAATAACATTCACTTTCTGATTATTTTAATCTCTTCCCATGAGATATATATCATACTCGTGCATGCATAGTGAAACGTTATTCTTGCATTGAGTCCGTATTTTGCCTTAATCTGTATACACTTACTTCGCTCGACTTCATATTCACTTTCTGATTAATTCAATCTCTTCCCACAAGATATAACATGCTTACACATGCAAAGCAAAACATTAATCTCGCTTAGGTTTATGTAATACAGACCGGATCTACCTGTTAAACTTTGTCAAGAAACTCAAGGTAACCATTAGTCATTCTTCAAAACATTTTCTCTAAATTGGCTTTGTTGTCATTCAAAACCTTTTAAGCTTCGTACTTTCTGAGTACTTTCTAAAGGGTTCTAGAGTTTACAAAAGCTCTGCAATCTCTACCTAACACTAAAGCTATGCAATCTTCGCCTAATGGCATGAAAGGAAGTCCCTCCAATGATGTTGTCCTCAAATCTCTCACTCTCTTTGCATGATCCCCAGCACTGTAGTAAACTTACCACACTATTGCCAAGGCTGCTGAGAACATCATCGCTGCTCTCTCCTCTATTTGCCTTAGTGAGCATCCTTTTTTTTAAAGTATGATTTTCGATATGATTTGGATGGCCCATGTTTCATTACTTGTTTGGCTATGATTTTCATAGCTAATATAATGTGAAATTTGGTTTATACTTGGAGCATACTGATATATTCTTGCATTGCATATTAGTCTTGTTTGAAGAAAACTATTAAGTAAAAGCTTTGGGCAATTTGTCTAAGAAGATTTTGATTATACTGTTTTGAACTCAAAATAGACTAATCCAAACATCTCATATATTGCATTGAGAATGTTGATCTACAACCTCATGAGCACAATTTTCGGTTTGGTGACCATGTTCCCTCATGGGGCATAATTTCATAGGATAGAAAAAATAAAATGTGAATTAGGAAGGATTGATTAGCAAAATATGAACTAAAGTTTCGATTTTGATGTAAAATAATTCAACAAAAATGTGAGTTAAGGATTGGTTAATGAAATGTGAACTGAAGGAATGAAGGTTGAGTGTTGATATACTACAAAATTGGATGGGTCAACAAAAATATGAGTTAAGAAGGATTGGTTAATGAAATATGAACAAATACAATTTTGCTAGCTAGCTATATTCTTTTTCATTTTGATAGGTCAACACATATATTAAAGAGGTAATCAATGAAGTTAGAATTGAATTTTTCTACAAATTGAAATTCATGCTTCTTCTTTGAAAGAAAAAGAAAAGAGCGATTGGCAGCCAACAAAGAAGTTGTCCATTCATTAGTTTAGGATAGGAAGAAAACCTACCTCAATGGAAAGGTAGCTAGGTTCCACACATTCACCATTTTCCTTTCTTGTTTTTTCTTTTATTATTATTTCTTCTTGTTGTGGGGAGCTAAATCAATTTCAAGTTTGTCTCAATTAGGTCTATTTTGTTGAATGAAAGGAAGGGACTATGTGGAGAGGAGAGGTCTCCACAATTTACATCGATAGGACATTTCTATTTTTTTTTTTCCTTGTTATCATTTGTGGTTTAACTATAGCTTGTTGTTTTAGTTTATGAAATAATTTGATTGTGATTGGGCAAGTGTTTTTGTATTTGGGATCTAATTGGCAGATAGAAAACAATAACAAATGTTTTTTAAACTTCCTTATTATGACCAAGAAAAATTGATTGGCATGGCTTCTTTATAATCCTTTTTTTTTCTCTTTGATCTTTATGGTCTTTCTTGGAATGTATTTGTCCAGACTTGCTAATGCTAGGGTTTAGAAAATTTGAACATGGAAAATGGTACATTTTCGCTCACATATTCTTTTGTACTTTCATCCTCCATTTGTGAAGCTATCGATGCCATTTTCTTTTCCTTTTTCATTTATAGTGGTTTCTTTTTGGGGGGGAGGGGAATGAATTTTATCTCTGCGGTATTCGATGTGATGTGGGAAATTTTATGCTTTCTTGTTTTCCTTTTTTTGTTTTTCATCAACTTTATAATGTACTAGCAACTCGACAAGCATTGTCGTGCCTGTCGAGTCATCTTTTTCTATTGGTGTTGGTTCATGAAGATGAACAGAGAAATATGGGGATATGACAACTGAATATTATTTTTTGGAAATTATTATAATTGGCACTGAATATTAGATATGACAACTTTACCTCACTAAAATAAATATTTAAATACAACGTAAGTTGTCCAAATATAAAAATAAAAAATTAAAAGAAATTAGTATTAATAGCGACTCAATTGTTGGTTCATGAAGATGAACAGACAAATATGAGGATAACTGTTGAGTCGCCTTTTTATTTTTTGAAAATTATTATAATTAGTGCTAAATATTACACATGACAATTTTACCTCAATAAAATAAATATTTAAACATAACGTAACCTGTTCAAATATCAAACAAAAAAAAGAGTAAAAGAAATTAGCATTAATTTCACACCCTCAAATAATATATTTTCCAATGGAACATGTTTTCTTTAAATGTTATTTCAATTATATTTGATGGTACTCTGATTTAATTGGGAGGCCAAAAAGTGATCGACTATATGAAACATTCTTCCTTTTACTGCAATATGTGGAAATAAAATATGGTCAATATTTTTATTATAAAATAAGTTTAGCAGAAATTAATTAAAGTTCATATATCTATGACTTTTTACCTTGTATGGATTCTGGTCAACTCTTTATACATCTCATCATCTAAAATTGTTGTCTTATGAAAAAAATTACAAAATAAATTATGTATTAGAAATAATAAGCAAAATACATAGACTTTACATGTTAACACTATAGATGTTGCAGAATAAACTATTCACCTATAGAATATAAATATCTTGTTTTGCATGAACTCCCTTATTCAAATAATTTAACGAGTTAGGAAAATGTTGTGATAGAGTCCACAACTTATCCTATGGTGGATGAGATATGAGTCGATACGATGTCCATATATTGTGAATATAAATAACATAACTCGTTTCACATATTAGAACACTAACATTGTTGTTCTTGTATTTGTTCAACACTTATCATTCTATCATTACCAAAGAAAAACTTACCATCCTATTAGTCAACCAACTTTCAATACAATTTGGATTTGTACAATTGATATTTGGTTATTTTGTTTATTTGCTTGTTGCTTCAAATATACTAACCATTTATAATTTATTTCATGCACTATTAGCTGGACTACATGTGTCATCATACCAACGCTTTGAAACTGAGCGAAATCAAAATTGCAACATCTTCTTATACTAAGAAAAAATGTGGTAGCCTTCCTTCTAAATAGTTGAAGTACCATTAATGTGAGCATGAAATAAATCTCAAGTCATATACGTAACAACAAATATTTTATGAAAAACATAAACCCACATTGGTTAATTCATTCCATATCCATTTAACATAAGGAAGTAATCTATATGAATTGGAAAACATTTCATATATCAATTTTAAATTCCAGTTTTATTTGATTTCATATCCCCTACTAGCAAGCTATAAGTTAAAAAGTGCACGAGAAAGAGGGTTGAATCATGCTTTGGTACTTTCTTCAAATTTGAAACATTTAACGAAGAATACTATCAAGTTTTAAGCTTGAAGTGCAACGAAATCCTGGTTAGTTATTTCATAAAGTAGATCTCTGTAGCATTTTAATAATAACATAACTTTAATAGTATTTCAGCAATTATTCAATTAAAGTGCATGACATAAAAATAAGAGATCAGGGAGAAGAAAAGATGACACAAATATTTTTATGTTAGTTTGGTCAAACCTGCCTATATTCAGTACTCAACACATGTTGAGATTCCACTAACAATAACTTTCTTAACCTGAGAAAGTAAACTGAATAGTCTTTATATTAGTCTTTCCAAGCTCTCAACAATGACCAGTAAACAACCCCTACTTTCACAAACTAAGTAGTTTTGTACCAGCTTGTCCAAGCTGAACTGAGTAGTCTTGAACCATCATTTCCAAGTTGAACTGAGTAGTCTTGAAACAGCTTTTCCAAGCTGAACCATGATGATTGGAACACCTCCATCATCAAGTTGCGAGTAGTTCTTCCACAGCCTCTTCAACCTAGACCATGATAAGGGAAACACATCCATCATCATGTTGTGAGTAGTTCTTCCACATCATCTTTAAGCTAAACTGAGATGAGCAGAATGCCTTTGCCATCGCGTTACAAGTAGTTTTATCTTAGCCTCTCCAAACTATGTCTCACTCTAATCACTACTAGATCAAGGTTATAAAGGTTAGGTGTTTGGGTTGCCAATCAAACTAACCTACACTCAAATTTCCTTACAAATATTCAATAAAACAGACCTAGGAAACATGAGCGACTCCCTTCCTATATCTCTTGCAAAAAAGAGAATACATCATGCTAAGCATTTTGAAAGAAGATTTTTACACTTCAAGGAAACTGATTACATATTATGATGAACATTACAAAAAGTGTAGAGATATTTTTCCAGAGTTTCCATTGTTATGTCTTCAATTCTCTCATCGGCTTTCAAGCATAGCATCTCCATTTATAGTGGTCCATCTTCAAGACCATTGTCCTTGATCAGAGCTCTAAGTGACACATGTAGATCATCTGTTGTGTCTTGGAACATTAGTCTAGAAAGGTAGGCTAACAGGTTTGTCATATCGGTTGCAAAAGTTGTTTTATTGTAGAGGTTTCTGACGTCCCTTTTTCTTTTTACTTTCTGATCGTGGTTTTTAAACTCCTCCTTCTACAAGGTAGGATTATTGACCAATCAAACAAAAGAGATAACATGCCAGTTATAAAACTAGGTTTAACTCGAGATTTGAAATTTGAATTTCAAATTTCCCTCCATTTCCCTTAGTGTTCTGTGCTCTACAGTTAAGTGAGCTTTGTCACTTGCCTAATTAGTTTCTTGACCATTCTTCGGTCTTCTAGTCTTCAATCTCGGCTTTTTAATGATGAATGAGTTGCGATTATGATGATTATTGACTGAGTAACACGTTACTTTCTGAGTTTGCATGATTTCCTCATTCCTCAATGTACTTTCTGGCGTCCCATGTTATTTTCTGAAGATCCTTTCTTTAGTTTCTTGTTCTTGTATTGATCTGCTTCATTCCTTGATGCATGTAAGCGTTCTTTACATGATATAATATTCACTTCATTTAAGCTCATTCTCTTTTCACGAGATAAAACATGTTTGCATACGTAAAGTAAAATTATTCTTGCTCAAGTCCATGTAATGCACTTCGGAAAATACCTGTTAAGCTTAGTTAATAAACTCAAGGTAGTCATTAGTTGGTCTTCAAAATATTTTCTTTAAATTGGCTTTGTTGTCATTCAAAATATTAAAGCTCATATTTTCTGAAGGGTTCTAGAGCTTACACAAGCTACCATGAACCTTCAGCTCCTACTGTGGGATTCTTGAAAGCTTAGAACTTCCAATATGTTTTTAATGAGAATGGGGGTGGGGCAACATAGTTCATTGTTCTTCAGTCATTTTGACAATCTGCAAATTCCATATAACAGATGCAGTAAATCCGATAAAGCAATAAGAAATCCACTGAATTATATTGAAAGTTGTACATCTAATCATGTTTGAAGAGAGAAAAATATAGTCAAGATCCAAGCATTATATACTTGAAGCATTGTGCAGTAACAAAATAATAAAGACATATACCAATAGCTGTAACATCCCTTACTGCTTTATGGATTGACGATTGTCCCCACAAACCAACATGGGTCTTTTTAGCATGCTTTGTCCTCACTCACATGCTTCCTAGGAAAACTTCCCAGGAGGTCACCCATCCCAAAATTACCCCAAGTCAAGCACGCTTAACTATGGAGTTCTTTAAGTTTAGGCTACCGAAAAGAAGATGCATCTTGTTGGTATAGGTAGTGCAAATCAATTCATATAAGCCATCCTCAACTGTATAGTCCCATACCTATACAATCTTAGGATCCCTCTCATTCGGGTGTGTAATCAGTTCATTCATGTACCCCTCCGCTTAGAGGACCTTGCGAGGAGCCGCTCCTTGTCCGTGCCCTCTTTGCACCGGCGATCACTCCTCGTCCTCATCCCCGGGCATTACATGCCCACCAGCTTCCGCCTGGTTCGTCCCCGCACCACACCATACTGGGAGAGGTGCAGGCTCTGATACCATTTGTAACACCCTAAATCTTAACCCAATACTACTAGTATGTACTTAGGTTAATCTTTAGAATATTACCTCTTGGTCTCATCTTTTACTTAGAAAATACTTAGCGGAAATATGGGTAAAATTTTTCTTTTTGGAATTTAAAATCAAAGTGAGAGCCACGCACGCATCTTTAAGGGGAAGCATAGCAAAACATATAAGCAAAGCATAAAGAAACACATCATATCATGGAGGCATCAATTGAAACATAGATATATATATATATATATACTGTGCCTACCCAAAGGGCAGGACTATTCAATACATCGGGAAGCGGAATACAACTGAAATGCAATACAAGGAAATCATAAAAAGCGAATACAAGAGAAACAACACCCATACCCATGTGCACCTAGAGTGGACAACCTCATATACAAAAGAAGGTTTGTCCTCAACTATGTGGCGTGTGTGCACTAACTACTACCCCTTCTATGTCTACTCCTGCTGGTCCGAGTACTGTGGGGTTGAGTCGACCCACTGATGAATCTCGGCGGGAGTGGTCGAGCGCATTATCGGGGCATGTCCACCGCGGCGAGGGCGCATAGATGGCCGACGAGCCAACCTCGGCTGGACTACTGTCTCCTCACTCCCAGCCCTCATCGGTGGGGGAACGGGACTGGAGCTCCAACTGTAAATGTGTGATGGCGGGTCCTCGGATGGATCTGTCTCCGAGTACTGGGTACGAGGCACATACTCTGGGTAGTCGCGTACCGCTGATGTCTCGGGCTCCATGCGGAGAATCTGCTCATCGTGTGGTCTAGTTCGCTCAAAAATCCCGTTATGACGGTAAGGAGCAGTCGAGGTAAAATGGTAACTCAGGACTGGGTGCGCGAAGGGTCGTCCCATAAACATGAATACTCTAACCGTGCAACGACCCTCAAAATGGTATGACCAGAGTGCCGGGTCATGGTGCAGCTCCCATGCCGGGGTGTCGATGAAGAGTACGAATGTCGCCATCTGAAGATATGACAGAAGAAAAGAGAGAGGGAATGAGAATCTTTCTAAAAGAATTCTCAGTAGGGTTATCCCTACCTAGGTGACATCGTCACATCCTCAAGAACCTTGGGTTTATTTTAAAAAGGTGTGCATGCATATAAATTCCTTTTAAGTTAGTTTTCTAAAGTGTTATTTATCCAAGGTCTGTCATATTTTACAATGCGTCTTATAACTAAGCATGAAATATACTAATGATATGAATGCGTCATAAAGGTAAACCAGACAATAGAATAACTAAGAAACATTATGACATTGGCATAAGTATAGTATATGTGACATTGTTAACTTTAACTTTCATCTCATGGGGCCGCCCTAAAACATCTCTAGGTTATGAGCTCATACCTTAACTAGTCGTCACTAGCTCTTACTTATCCTATGATAAGCGTAACATAATCTCGACTTAAAGTACGGGCTAGGGGGCAAATTAAGGATCACCTCTCTTAGGGTCATTTCCTCTTTGAAACGCTCTACTAGCAACTAGTGCATCGTAGTATTGTCCGCTTTGGCAAGCTCTGTGTCAATACCCTCATGGATTTGTTTTCTTGGGGGTGCTCGGCTAAACCGGTGTCACCCAAGAAGGCGTCTTAGTGTTGTGTCACATAAAGTGTAAATTCATAGATACATCATTATTCATTACATAAATCTTTTTCATAGCATATACATCATCACATGAAACTTCTTCATAGTGTATACATAAAACTATAGCATATACATTATCACATAATCACACCTTAGACATTCATTCATACAAACTCCCAAGCTTATTATGTTATGAACCTATAGTATGTTATGCTTTGGTTCTTTTGAGTCTTAAACTTGTAAACTAATTGTTCTAGTATTATTCTTAACCTCTCACACACCTATAGGTTCACAACTAATAAGTTTTACTAATTTTTATGCTCAAGGACCTATCCAAATAGCACTATGCAGATTTAGACAGCTTTGTATTTGTGTGATTACAAGGTTCTAGAAATTACGGTTTAGTCCCTTCAAGTCTTTAACTCACATTCTAAGTTATCGATCATCAAAACCTAGTCTCTTGGGAACCTATGAGGTTATAACTAAGTATTTCTCACCTCACACTATGGTCAAGAACATCTCTAAACCTCAAGGATGTAGAATTTGAAATCCTAACTTTACGGGTACCTAGAAGTCACAACAATGACCCTTTCTAAGTTTAGTTTGCTCCTAAGGCTTCAAGATTAAGTCCTAAACCAATTATGAGTCATTCCTACACATTTAAACTAATTTAAAACCATGATTATTAAATCTAAACCTTGCTGGACAGAATCCAGAAAATTACATAATTAAAGGATCTAGAACTCTCAAATTAATTCTTTTCTAGTTCCTAACTTATCCTATCTTTCACTTATGAGTCTTAACATTATTTTTACTCAAACATAGGCACATTATCATCATTAAAACAGTACATACATTGGCAGTAAAGAGCAAGGAAGAGCCGAAAACATACTTCTCCATAAAAGGCATAAAACATAATTTCTACAGCACATAAAATACTAGTTTCTCTTGGAACCATTTTAGAACTTTCAAAACTTGTTTATAAACACTTTTATCCTTTTAAAATCGTAAGAATACTTAAGAGGGCAGTGGCTAAAATATTTTTATCTCAAGAGGTCCTAAATTCGTAAAACTTAGTTCTACATATTCCTTATACTCACATAAGCTTAGATAAATTATAAAACATAGTTTTTAACACTTAGAAACACCAAAGCCCCTTAGGGCCGAAATGGGAACCACAAGAAATAAATATCTTTAGACCTTTGTTGAGACCATAATGGGAAAGTCTTTGAGCTCTAGGTTCATTAAAGTGATGACATAAAAATAAACATGCTTATGCACTTATTTTAGGTTCCATTAGAAAGTAAAGTGATAGCACAAAGTAAATATGAATGCAACTCATTTATTATCTTGGTATTAAGTGAGAACTCGAAATATAAATATGATAATGCATAGCTTGAAATATAAACATGATAATGCAAGGTTCACTTATTATCTTGAAACTTAGTGATAGCAAGGAAGTAAACATGATATGCAAAGCATAAAGTAAACATGATGCAAGGTTCATTTTATGGTTAACTAGAGCTCATTCAAGACTTTAACAAGATAACAACCCAATACAATATCTCAAGATCACAACACAAAAACCGAAAGTCATATAAAAGAGAAAGAAAGTGAAACTACGTCAAGTTCTTTATTAAATACCCAAAACCCCTATCTAGAGAAAAATCTCTAGAACGTGCCGGCCAACTTTAAGGTTGACAAGGGTAGGCTTGGGCTTTTAGAAATCCTTAGATTAATTTTCTTAAGTTGAAAACCATGTGAGCTAGATATCATATAGATGAAGTCATAAGGAGAGGAAAACTCAAGCTTTAGAGGTTTCTTTGAGATGAACACAATGTCATCATCTAGAAACTCTCATCATCAAGCTATCATGCTCATAACAAGGCCTAGAGGTCGAAATGAAAAGAAAAGGAAAAACAAAAGGAAAGTTCAAAAAGAATCCCAGAGGAAACTAGAGAAAAACACTTTCTTGAGCAAAACAAAGTTTGAAAACAAATCCCTACCTTGTGATGAAGGTAAAAGCTTGGACTTGAAGATGGAAATGAGATGAGCAACTCCTCCTAGGATGGTGGTGATGATTCGGCCAAAGAGGAAAGAAAAGAAAGGAAATGTGTTTTGGGTGTAGTTGTGTTTGAGGTGTGGTGTTTGAGAGGTTTGATGATGGTTCAAGGCTTTGGGGTGGTGTTTGATGGTTAAGAGATGATGATGAGATGAAGAGATGAAGAAGATGAAGATGAAAAGAAAGGAAGAACACTCTTGAAACTTTGAGAGAAAAAGAAAGAACTAGCAAGACAACTCTAAAACTCTAAACTTAGCAAATGCTTCAAGGTGCAACAAGGCTATCACAAGCATCCTATTTATAGAAAAACAAAACCATGGACTCACCAAGGGAGGGGTGCTGGCCGTAGCATTGGAGGACAAAGGGAGAGAAAAATATCTCTTTGATTGTGTCATAGAAGCATGGTTTGAAGTATGGAAGCTATGCTACAAAGTATGGCTTGATGTGAGTTAATTTCCTATCAAATTTTTATGAAATTAGGCTTCTAGAAACTTGACATGGCTGGAACTTTTCCAGCCACAAATAAATGGGGAAAATGGGTTGTTTTAATTATTTATTCATGTGGAAATTCAAGCTTGATTGAAAGTTATGACAAGGTATAGTGTATGTGACTTGAGGTATGGCCTTGCAGTGTTGAAAAATTGAACATGTGATGCATAATGGGGAACGAAGCTCACGGCCAGGTCTGGTATAGCAGGGAGGAGGTGAGTTTTGACCATTTAATTGTGTATTAATGGTAGGTTTAGATGTGTATTAGCTTAGGTACAAGGTTAGGAATGATTAAACTTAAGTTTAGGTAACTAAGAATGTGATTTAGGGAGTTTATGACAAGTTTAGGAGTGCTCATACATCATTAGAGAATTTTAAACTCATTTATGAATAAACAATGTGTAACACAATTCCATGATTTAAGGAATTGGAAAGAGAAAACACTATTCAAGATTCTATGACTAGGTGTCTTGAAATTAAAATATGATTTTAGGTTGTAATTAAGTACTTTTTGGTTCTAATCAACTTTAATAAATTATTTTGACTCAAGATTAATTAAGTAAATTAATTAACCTTCGATTAGAGCCTAATATCGCTTAGGTTTGCTTAATCACGCGATTAAGCGTAAAAATACGAAACTAGGGGTAAAACCGTAATTTTGCACTAATTTTGCCCAGGACTTCTAAAATTAAAACTGAGGTCATAGAATACATAAAAACGCCTTTTAAAACCATCTGGAGATGTTTCGGGTTCATCCGGTACTTGCAAACGGGTAAAACACCGCAAGGGCGTTTTGGTCATTTTGACCCGAAAACTCAAAAAATGAGATTTTCGATCCCGGGAAGGTACACAAGTTACCGAATCCCCTTCCAACATTGAGTTTCCCCTTCGAGTACTGCCGAACCGGCTTTCCTCGAATTCCGGGCTGAAAATGACCTCAGGGGCATTTTGGTCATTTTCACTCTAACAGAAAAATCGGGGCGTTACATTACTCCCCTCCTTAAAAAGAATTTCACCCTCGAAATTCGTACCTTAGAAAAGCTCTGGATATTTGGACTTCATCTCTGATTCTAGTTCCCACGTTTATTCTTCCAACTTGTCTCGTCCCCACGCCACTTTCACCAAGGGTACAGACTTGTTCCTTAACTGCTTGACTCCGTGATCCACTATTCTCGTAGGCGGTACATTGAAAGTGAGGTCCTCCCTCAACTGTGCATGCTCTGGTTCTAGGACATGACTAGGGTCGGACTCATATTTACGTAACTGGGAGACGTGAAAGACATCATGAAGGTTTGACAGATTGGGTGGTAAGGCTATTTTGTAAGCTGCGGATCCGACTCTCTGAAGAATTTCAAAAGGACCGAGAAATCGGGGACTCAACTTTTTAACTTTCATGGCTCTCCCTATTCCTGTAGTGGGGGTGATTCTTAGAAATACATGTTCTCCTTCTTGGAACTCCAAGGGCTTGCGCCTTTTGTCCGCGTAGCTTTTCTGCCGACTCTGAGCGGTTAAGATTCTATCCTTGATTTTCTTGATTTGCTCCGTCGTTTCCCTCACTACCTCAGGTCCTAAGACACTTTGTTCTTCGGGCTCGTACCAACACAAGGGTGATTGGCATTTCCTTCGATATAACGCCTCGTACGGTGCCATACCGATGCTCGCGTGATAACTGTTGTTATACGCAAACTCGATCAAAGGCATGTACTTATCCCAACTTCCTTTTTGGTCTAAGACACAGGCTCTCAGCATATCTTCCAGGGTTTGGATTGTCCTCTCGGACTGACCATCCGTTTGTGGGTGGTAAGCAGTGCTCAAGCACAACTTGGAACTAAACGCCTTTTGAAAGGCTCCTAAAAAACGTGACGTAAACCGCGGATCTCGATCCGAGATTATCGTCGATGGTACTCCATGCAACCTTACTATTTCTTGGATGTAAAGATGGGCTAACTTATCCAACGAGTATGTGACTCGAATAGGTAGAAAGTGAGCCGACTTAGTCAGTCGATCCACGATTACCCATACGGCATCGTGGCCAGCTTGGGTCTTTGGAAATCCTGTCACAAAATCCATTGATATACTCTCCCACTTCCACTCAGGGATTGACAGGGTTTGCAACATGCCAGAAGGTTTTTGGTGTTCGATCTTGACCTTTTGGCAGATCAAACACTTACTCACCTAGGCGACCACATCCTTCTTTAATCCGGGCCACCAAAACATCCTCTTCAAGTCCTGATACATCTTGGTGGTACCAGGATGGATGGCAAAATGGCTCTTGTGGGCCTCCTCCAAGATCTTCTCTCGGAGGTTGCCATCTTGTGGCACGCAGATTCGCCCCTCGAACCTCCACAACCAGTCGGGGCCTCGTACAAAACCTTTCAACTTTCCGGCCTTAACTGCCTTGATTGTCTCCATAAAGTCCTCATTTTCTCTTTGGGCAAGCATAATCCGTTGCTTAAACCCACTGGTCACCGTGAGATGACTCATCACGATGCCATTCTCTGTTATGGACATCCTAAGATTCATATCCCTAAACTGTTCTATTAACCCAACTTCATTGACCATCATACTTGACAGACGTAACGAGTTTCGGTTCAAGGCGTCGGCTACTACGTTAGCCTTGCCGGGGTGGTAACTTAAGCCAAAATCGTAGTCCTTGAGGAATTCCATCCATCTTCTTTGCCTCATATTCAACTCCTTTTGATCGAAGAGATGCTTGAGTCTCTTATGATCGGAGAAAACTTCAAACCTTACACCATACAAATGGTGTCTCCACATCTTTAGAGTGAACACGATGGCTGCTAGTTCTAAGTCATGGGTGGGGTAGGTTACCTCGTGAGGCTTGAGTTGTCTGGACGCATAGGCTACCACTTGCCTGTTTTGCATCAACACACAACCTAAACCCTTGCCAGAAGCATCGCAATATACCTCGAAGGGTACATTAGGGTCAGGTAAAACTAAAACCGGGGTTGAGGTGAGCTTTTCCTTAAGCTCTAGGAAACTCTTTTCACACTCGGGGCTCCACTCAAACGGTGCATTCTTCCTAATGAGCTTGGTTAAGGGTAGGGCTAACTGGGAAAATCCTTTAATGAACCTACGGTAATATCCAGCTAAACCCAAAAAGCTTCTAATCTCGATTCTGAGGTTGGTCTATCCCAATTCATCACAGCCTTCTATCTTACTTGGGTCGACAGCTATGCCACCTTTTGACACAACATGTCCTAAGAACTTTACCTCCTCTAACCAAAATTCACACTTAGACAACTTAGCATATAACTTCTTCTCCTTTAATACCTCTAAAACCAACCTTAAATGACGCTCATGCTCTTCGTGGGTCTTCGAATAGATGAGAATATCATCTATGAACACAACCACGAACTGATCTAAATAGGATCGAAAGATCCTATTCATGTAATCCATAAAAACTGCGGGAGCATTCGTCAAACCAAACGACATCACATTGAACTCAAAGTGTCCATACCGAGTTCGAAAGGCGGTTTTAGGAATGTCCGAATCTCTAACCCTAATCTGATGGTAACCGGACCTTAAATCAATCTTAGAAAACACTACTGCTCCTTTTAATTGGTCCATAAGATCGTCAATCCTAGGCAATGGGTATTTATTCTTTATGGTTACCTGGTTCAACTGCCTATAGTCTATACACATCCTCATACTTCCATCATTTTTCTTCACAAATAAGACCGGAACGCCCCAAGGCGAAGCACTCGGCCTTATAAAACTCTTTTCTAACAGCTCTTCTAACTGGGTTTTTAATTCTGCCAACTCCGAGGGTGACATCCTATACGGGGCTATAGAGATTGGTCCTGTCCCAGGAACCAACTCTATGGAGAATTCAACTTCTCTTTCGGGAGGGAACTCGGGTATTTCATCCGGAAATACCTCGGGATAGTCTCTTACCACAGGTATCTCACCTAGGTTTTGCTCAAAGTCTACATCGCAGGCGGCTAGGAGAACATATCCCTTAGCTTTCTCCCCACTACAGAAGACCTCTACTGAATTTAGGTACAGCCTAATGGGTTGAGTGATGTTTTCGGGAGGAGAGGGGAAAACTACGGTTTGGGTTCCATAATCTAACATCACATGGTTGGCGTGAAGCCAGTTCATGCTTAAGATAATGCCTATGTCTTTTAAGGGTAAACAAATTAAATCTATGATAAAAGACCTATTTTCTACAACAAGATGACAATTTAAACAACAACGGCAAGTATTAACAGGGCGATTTGTAGGAGTAGAAACAATAAGATCAAAGGGAAGTTTAGAGACTCTTAGATTTAAGGATTCGACACTAGCAAGTGAAATAAAAGAATGAGTAGCACCAGAGTCATATAGTACAGTTAAGGGTTTACCGTTTACTTCGCACATACCTTCAATGAGATCTTTGGACTTCTTGGCGTCTTCCGCATTAAGGGTAAAGACTCTTCCTCGGTATTGTGGTCGGGGGTTCTGGTTCGATGTCCCTTGTCCGGGGTAGTCCTTTGCATAGTGGCCAGGCTTGCCACACTTGAAGCACACATTCTGACCGGCTAAGCATGGGCGATTCCCGTGATTCTTCCCGCATTGGGGACAGACGTCAGCAGATGTTGCTCCGGGGTAAGCAGCAGGGGTTTGTGGTGCCTTGTTCTTGGCTCTACTTGGTCCTCCATTGTGGTTTCGGGGTCCACCCGGTCCACGGGGTTGATTGTTGAAATTCCTCGGGCCTTGATGTTGAAACGGCGGCCTTTGGTGTTGCTTGGATTGTTGGTGTGAGGGAGCTCTCGGCGATTGTTGTTGTTGTCGGAACTGGTTGGTCTGGTAGGGATTGTAGTGATTCCTCGAGTGGTACTGCGATTTGAACTTCGGGGCTTGAGGTCCAAGCCCCTTAGCTCGTTCCGCCCTTGTGGCTTGCATTTTCCGTTGCTCTTCTTCGAGAATTCGGCACTTGTTGACCAGAGTCTGGAAGTCTCTGATCTCCATGTGGGCCACGGCGTAGTTCATCTCCGCCTTTAGACCGGCCTCATACTTCACACACTTCCAAACCTCATTGGGGTTCCCTTGGAACACCCGAGAGAACTTGATCAGCTCCTCGAACTTAGCAGTGTATTGGGCTACAGTAGACCCTCCCTGGGTCAACTGCATGAACTCAATGTCTTTCGCGTTCCTTACGGACTCGGGAAAGTACTTCTCATAGAAGTAAGTCTTGAACAACTCCCAGTCAATGGGTGTTCCGGAGGCTTCTAGCAGATGCCTCGTGCCGTTCCTCCAGAACTCGGGGTCGGGCTTCAGCATGAAAGCAGCAAATGTGACCTTCTGCTCCTCTAAGCAGGTAACGACAGAATAGATCTTCTCCATGTCCTTAATCCACTCGTCAGCCTTGTCGGGGTCCATTACCCCTCGGAACACCGGCAGGTTCGCCTTGCGGAACTCGCCAAAACGGGCTTGTTCCATCGTCTTAGCAGTAGGGGGAGGAGGGGGAACAGGAACAGCGTTTGCTTGTTGGTCCATCCGGTCGAACATCCGCTCCATGGCTTGTGCCATGCGACGGACAGCAGCAGTAGTTGCATTGTCTTGGTCAACATCGGGCGTAGTCCTAGGTCATCGTCGCAATGCCATTGGTTCCTAAACACATGAAACAATGAACATCAAGTTGATCAGGCTCAATATCCATGCAAAATGAGCTAGTTACCATGGCACTTGCAAGCAACAAAAGTCATGCTTCTCTAGTCCTACAGCTTATCTCTATCAAGCACTACACATGACATAACTATCGTATCATGCTTATAAAGCATAGTCAGTCCAATCCTCAGGCTCCATGAGAATCGAACTGCTCTGATATAATGTAACGCCCCGATTTTTCTGTTAGAGTGAAAATGACCAAAATGCCCCTGAGGTCATTTTCACTCGACCGAGGAAAGCCGGTTCGGCAGTACTCGAAGGGCAAACTCAATGTTGGAAGGGGATTAGGTAACTTGTGTACCTTCCCGGGATCGAAAATCTCGTTTTTCGAGTTTTCGGGTCAAAATGACCAAAACGCCCCTACGGTGTTTTACCCGTTTGCAAGTACCGGATAAACCCGAAACTTCTCCAGATGGTTTTAAAAGGCACTTTTATGTATTCTATGACCTCAGTTTTAATTTTAGAAGTCCTGGGCAAAATTAGTGCAAAATTACGATTTTACCCCTAGTTTCGTATTTTTACGCTTAATCGCGTGATTAAGCAAACCTAAGCGATATTAGGCTCTAATCGAAGGTTAATTAATTTCCTTAATTAATCTTGAGTCAAAATAATTTATTAAAGTTGATTAGAACCAAAAAGTACTTAATTACAACCTAAAATCATATTTTAATTTCAAGACACCTAGTCATAGAATCTTGAATAGTGTTTTCTCTTTCCAATTCCTTAAATCATGGAATTGTGTTACACATTGTTTATTCATAAATGAGTTTAAAATTCTCTAATGATGTATGAGCACTCCTAAACTTGTCATAAACTCCCTAAATCACATTCTTAGTTACCTAAACTTAAGCTTAATCATTCCTAACCTTGTACCTAAGCTAATACACATCTAAACCTACCATTAACACACAATTAAATGGTCAAAACTCACCTCCTCCCTACTGTAGCAGACCTGGCCGTGAGCTTCCTTCCCCATTATGCATCACATGTTCAATTTTTTAACACTGCAAGGCCATACCTCAAGTCACATACACTATACCTTGTCATAACTTTCAATCAAGCTTGAATTTCCACATGAATAAATAATTAAAACAACCCATTTTCCCCATTTATTTGTGGCTGGAAAAGTTCCAGCCATGTCAAGTTTCTAGAAGCCTAAATTCATAAAAATTTGATAGGAAATTAACTCACATCAAGTCATACTTTGTAGCATAGCTTCCATACTTCAAACCATGCTTCTATGACACAATCAAAGAGATATTTTTCTCTCCCTTTGTCCTCCAATGCTACGGCCAGCACCCCTCCCTTAGTGAGTCCATGGTTTTGTTTTTCTATAAATAGGATGCTTGTGATAGCCTTGTTGCACCTTGAAGCATTTGCTAAGTTTAGAGTTTTAGAGTTGTCTTGCTAGTTCTTTCTTTTTCTCTCAAAGTTTCAAGAGTGTTCTTCCTTTCTTTTCATCTTCGTCTTCTTCATCTCTTCATCTCATCATCATCTCTTAACCATCAAACACCACCCCAAAGCCTTGAACCATCATCAAACCTCTCAAACACCACACCTCAAACACAACTACACCGAAAACACATTTCCTTTCTTTTCTTTCCTCTTTGGCCGAATCATCACCACTATCCTAGGAGGAGTTGCTCATCTCATTTCCATCTTCAAGTCCAAGCTTTTACCTTCATCACAAGGTAGGGATTTGTTTTCAAACTTTGTTTTGATCAAGAAAGTGTTTTTCTCTAGTTTCCTCTGGGATTCTTTTTGAACTTTCCTTTTGTTTTTCCTTTTCTTTTCATTTCAGCCTCTAGGCCTTGTTATGAGCATGATAGCTTGATGATGAGAGTTTCTAGATGATGACATTGTGTTCATCTCAAAGAAACCTCTAAAGCTTGAGTTTTCCTATCCTTATGACTTCATCTATATGATATCTAGCTCACATGGTTTTCAACTTAAGAAAATTAATCTAAGGATTTCTAAAAGCCCAAGCCTACCCTTGTCAACCTTAAAGTTGGCCGGCACGTTCTAGAGATTTTTCTCTAGATAGGGGTTTTGGGTATTTAATAAAGAACTTGACGTAGTTTCACTTTCTTTCTCTTTTATATGACTTTCGGTTTTTGTGTTGTGATCTTGAGATATTGTATTGGGTTGTTATCTTGTTAAAGTCTTGAATGAACCTTGTATCATGTTTACTTTATGCTTTGCATATCATGTTTACTTCCTTGCTATCACTAAGTTTCAAGATAATAAGTGAACCTTGCATTATCATGTTTATATTTCGAGTTCTCACTTAATACCAAGATAATAAATGAGTTGCATTCATATTTACTTTGTGCTATCACTTTACTTTCTAATGGAACCTAAAATAAGTGCATAAGCATGTTTATTTTTATGTTATCACTTTAATGAACCTAGAGCTCAAAGAATTGCCCATTGTTGTCTCAACAAAGGTCTAAAGATATTTATTTCTTGTGGTTCCTATTTCGGCCCTAAGGGGCTTTGGTGTTTCTAAGTGTTAAAAACTATGTTTTATAATTTATCTAAGCTTATGTGAGTATAAGGAATATGTAGAACTAAGTTTTACGAATTTAGGACCTCTTGAGATAAAAATATTTTAGCCACTGCCCTCTTAAGTATTCTTATGATTTTAAAAGGATAAAAGTGTTTATAAACAAGTTTTGAAAGTTCTAAAATGGTTCCAAGAGAAACTAGTATTTTATGTGCTGTAGAAATTATGTTTTATGCCTTTTATGGAGAAGTATGTTTTCGGTTCTTCCTTCCTCTTTATTGCCAATGTATGTGCTGTTTTAATGATGATAATGTGCCTATGTTTAAGTAAAAAATAATGTTAAGACTCATATGTGAAAGATAGGATAAGTTAGTAACTAGAAAAGAATTAATTTGAGAGTTCTAGATCCTTTAATTATGTAATTTTCTGGATTCTGTCCAGCAAGGTTTAGATTTAATAATCATGGTTTTAAATTAGTTTAAATTTGTAGGAATGACTCATAATTGGTTTAGGACTTAATCTTGAAGCCTTAGGAGCAAACTAAACTTAGAAAGGGTCATTGTTGTGACTTCTAGGTACCCGTAAAGTTAGGATTTCAAATTCTGCATCCTTGAGGTTTAGAGATGTTCTTCACCATAGTGTAAGGTGAGAAATACTTAGTTATAACCTCATAGGTTCCCAAGAGACTAGTTTTTGACGATCGATAACTTAGAATGTGAGTTAAAGACTTCAAGGGACTAAACCGTAATTTCTAGAACCCTGTAATCACACAAATACAAAGCTATCTAAATCTGCATAGTGCTATTTGGATAGGTCCTTGAGCATAAAAATTATTAAAACTTATTAGTTGTAAACCTATAGGTGTGTGAGAGGTTAAGAATAATACTAGAACAATTAGTATACAAGTTTAAGACTCAAAAGAACCAAAGCATAACATACTATAGGTTCATAACATAATAAGCTTGGGAGTTTGAATGAATGAATGTCTAAGGTGTGATTATGTGATAATGTATATGCTATAGTTTTATGTATACACTATGAAGAAGTTTCATGTGATGATGTATATGCTATGAAAAAGATTTATGTAATGAATAATGATGTATCTATGAATTTACACTTTATGTGATACAACACTGAGACGCCTTCTTGGGTGACACCGGTTTAGCCGAACACCCCCAAGAAAACAAATCCGTGAGGGTATTGACACAGAGCTTGCCAAAGCGGACAATACTACGATGCACTAGTTGCTAGTAGAGCGTTTCAAAGAGGAAATGACCCTAAGAGAGGTGATCCTTAATTTGCCCCCTAGCCCGTACTTTAAGTCGGGATTATGTTACGCTTATCATAGGATAAGTAAGAGCTAGTGACGACTAGTTAAGGTATGAGCTCATAACCTAGAGATGTTTTAGGGCGGCCCCATGAGATGAAAGTTAAAGTTAACAATGTCACATATACTATACTTATGCCAATGTCATAATGTTTCTTAGTTATTCTATTGTCTGGTTTACCTTTATAACGCATTCATATCATTAGTATATTTCATGCTTAGTTATAAGATGCATTGTAAAATATGACGGACCTTGGATAAATAACACTTTAGAAAACTAACTTAAAAGGAATTTATATGCATGCATACCTTTTTAAAATAAACCCAAGGTTCCTGAGGATGTGACGATGTCACCTAGGTAGGGATAACCCTACTGAGAATTCTTTTAGAAAGATTCTCATTCCCTCTCACTTTTCTTCCGTCATATCTTCAAATGGCGACATTCGTACTCTTCATCGACACCCCGGTATGGGAGCTGCACCATGACCCGGCACTCGGGTCATACCATTTTGAGGGTCGCTGCACGGTTAGAGTATTCATGTTTATGGGACGACCCTTCGCGCACTCAATCCCGAGTTACCGTTTTACCCCGACTGCTCCTTACCGTTATAACGGGATTTTTGAGCGAGCTAGACCACGCGATGAGCAGATTCTCCGTATGGAGCCCGAGACATCAGCGCTACGCGACTACCCAGAGTATGTGCCTCGTACCCAGTACTCGGAGACGGATCCATCCGAGGACCCGCCATCACACATGTACAGTTGGAGCTCCAGTCCCGTTCCCCCACCGATGAGGGCTGGGAGTGAGGAGACAGTGGTCCAGCCGGGGTTGGCTCGTCGGCCATCTATGCCCCCTCGCCGCGGTGGACATGCCCCGATGATGCGCTCGACCACTCCCGTCGAGATTCGTCAGTGGATTGACTCGACCCCACAGTACTCGGACCAGCAGGAGTAGACATAGAAGGGGTAGTAGTTAGTGCACACACGCCACATAGTTGAGGACAAACCTTCTTTTGTATATGAGGTTGTCCACTCTAGGTGCACATGGGTATGGGTGTTGTTTCTCTTGTATTCGCTTTTTATGATTTCCTTGTATTGCATTTCAGTTGTATTCTGCTTCCCGATGTATTGAATAGTCCTGCCCTTTGGGTAGGCACAGTATATATATATATATATCTATGTTTCAGTTGATGCCTCCATGATATGATGTGTTTCTTTATGCTTTGCTTATATGTTTCGCTATGCTTCCCCTTAAAGATGCGTGCGTGGCTCTCATTTTGATTTTAAATTCCAAAAAGAAAAATTTTACCCATATTTTCGCTAAGTATTTTCTAAGTAAAAGATGAGACCAAGAGGTAATATTCTAAAGATTAACCTAAGTACATACTAGTAGTCTTGGGTTAAGATTTAGGGTGTTACAATAGCCACTTTATTATATGAGATAAGATATTCCTTTTGCCTTCTTTCCCCCACCAGTACAAGGTTATAAGGTAAAGCCTTCAATACAGTCAAAATTCTATGTTATGTTATGTTGGACTAAACTAGCCAATATAAATTATTCTACCCTTGTGAAGAAAGGAAATCATACAATTTCCTTCTTTTTTTTCTCTTTCTAGGGGGTCAAAATCATATGAATTTGATATAAGCTAATTAAGCTATCTGCCCTATACAAACCTTGAACCTTTAAACTCTTTAATATCATTTTAATGCAAAGTGAGGATTAGAGCTAATGAGATTGAAGATCCAACACCACCTAAAGGTGGTCACTTAAAGAATTAGTTACCACATGAGTTTGGGCTTACCATTTCTCGTTTTGAAAATTTGAAAATGTGTAAGATGTAAGAATCCAAATTTCATGTAGTTAATATACTTATAGCAATTGAGAGTATGAAAGAAGCATATAAACAACAATAAATTGACTAAATAGATCAAGTTATGTAATTGGGCAATCTTGATATGCAAAGTCTTAAGAGGTGCAATCAAGTGAAAATAAAAAAAAAATGAATAAAGTTAAATGTTAATATCACTCTTATTACCTTTGATCTTTGCAATGATTTGAATCGTCTTCCTCACACAGTTTGCAATTGAAGCCCTGAACCAAACGTAAGTCATATATTTGCAACACATAGGCCTTCAACTTGAATCCCCAAACCTACCATCGCTCATCTTTACACCACAATGACACAATCCTTGCCCAATGAGACAAAAGTTGCATTCAATGGAATAGAGAAAAAACGAAAAAAAAAACTACGATGAAATTAAGGCATGTGTGTGTGTGTGTGTGTGTGTATAACTTGATACCATTGCCATGAGCAGAGGCCAAAATGAAATGAGTGTTTTGTGTTGTTTTGGGACTTTGATTTTTGGATCAAAATTTCAGCTGGAAGCTTCCTTCTTCTTCTTCTTCTTCTTTTTCTTGTTAATTGCCCAAAAAAAAAAAATGTTAACGTGGGCTTCCACCATTTCTCTTGGGCTTTTTAATGTCATGTTTATGTGCACCCTTGATTTTCTTTCTGGAAAACCATTACATTATTATTATTATATAAACAAAGCAAATGTTACGCAAGGATCTTTCCAGAAATAAAGCTTCTCCTACAACTTTAATTTTTGAAGAAGTGATAAAAGTATAAATAAAAGAAGGAAAAATCAAAGTTTGCGACAAAATGCACAAAATGGAACTAAGCAATACGAATCAAATGCATATATATATATATATATATATATATAACACATACTTGAGTGTCAGAGATGTGAAAGAGTGAAGAAAACATTGATTTTGCCATGACTGAAACCTCACTGCCATCTTCTTTATCCTCGGCCTTGCATAAAGGTCTTTGGTCTCAGATTTGGCGGCACTGTTGGGCTGAGGCTCACGATTAGGATTGGGCTTGGGATTCGGGTGACTTGATGATGGTGCAATATATATCTCACTATCTTCCCTAGCACCAGCTGATCTCTCCCATGCATTGTCGTGACTAGGCTTTTTTGCCACCCACTTTCACTGCCAAATGCCATACACTCGCCATCACCTCATCCTTCTTCACCATACAAGTACTGCTCAAGCTGCCATTTGGACTCTTTCATTGGCGGTGTGGAGTCCATATCCAGATTCTGGGTCAGTTTCTTTTTTGCCTTGCTTTGGTTTCATGGCCCTATTTCCATGGTTTTTTTTATCCTTCCTCACCATGCAAGCACTACTCTGGCCGCCATCTGCACTCTTTCAATAGCGGAGCAAAGTCCACATCCATATCTGTGTATTGCTATCAGTGTTTGGTTTGATTTCTTTTTTGCTTTGCTTTACCAATCAAACAACCAAAAAGAAAGAAACTTTACCAATTAGATAACCCAAAAAAAATGAAATGTGAATAAGAAAAAGAAAAAATAAAGGAGAAGAATAAGAAGAATTGATGGATAAGGAATGGGAAAAGAGTACCTAGCAAAGTTGATGGAGAATGGGGTCAAGAACCAAATCTGGTTCGAAGTTATATGGAGAAGAAGTTTCCGGTCATGGCCGTGGTAGTGTTAATAGACGGTGGGGATTTGATGGTTATCACAGAGGGCACAAAAAATAAATGAAGAGAGAAAATAAAAAAGAGATGAGAGAATGTGCGAAAATAAGAGTGTCTATGGTAGGGGGTGAGGTGAGAAGATTTGGAGGTCAGGTTAGGTTTTTTCTGTCGAGGTAAGGAAGTGCTTTTGTGGGGAGAATGAGGTAACTGCAGGTTTTAAAATGTGGGTGTGTAGCTTTCAAAGCTTTTGTTAATTGATGCATACATAGGACAAATGAAACAAATTGAAAACAGTAAGCAGACTTCAAACCAAATTCCATTATGATTAGGAGACACCAAAATGACAGCTTTTTTTTTAAATCCATTTTATTTAATGGTATAGATATAATTTTTATACACATAAGTTATTGGATGAGTTTAAAGTCAACCTTTTCCTTTTAATAGCCTCAGTTTCCTTTTAATATCAGTTATACACATGTTCAACGCGAAACTTCATCGTATGGAAAAGAAGGAAGCAGAGAAGATGGTGTCTTTGTGTAAGAAGATGCAGGTAGGCTCTTCCATACCGCCAGACATCGATGATGATGATGTGGCTGATTTCTCTTGATTTGGGTTATTGTTTTTTTCTTTATTTGTTATATGTTGAATTTTTTATATTTATGTTTATAGACTTTCTGACGTTTTTATCTATTTTATATTTGGACTTAAACTCATTGCGTTTATTATTTATTAAGCATTTTTATAATTTTTTATTATTAAATGTATTTACATATTTATAATTATTATTAAATAAAAATAACCTCTTAAATATTTAGGGAACATACAAATTACTGAATATTTATTCAAAAAAATTAATTACCGACATATTTTTTTCATTAGTGAAACAAAAACGTAACCAAAAAATAAAATGTTCAAAAATTACCAATAGAATTTTTCATATGTAATATAAATATAAAAATTGAACAATTTAAAAATTTAACATTATCAATAGATTTTTTGTGAGTAATATCAAAAAATAAAAATAAAAATTACAAATTCAATAATTATTGACTAAATGGTAGAATTTAAAAAAAATAAAAATTTACAAACTTAAAATTACCAATGAAATTTTCTATCAATAAAAATTAGACATTAAAAAAAAGAAAATTAAATTAAAAATTCCCAAGGGAAAAATCCATTGATAACTAAAATTAATTTGTTAGTAATTATTAAATCCTAATGAATTTGTTAATGAATTTTGATAGCTCATTACCAACAGATTTATTTGCCAAAATCCATTGATAAAAATTATCGATGGATTTGTTCCGCCGGTGATGCTTATTGACCATGTTATTACCATTCAACAAAACATGTTTGTAAATAAACTTTCCGTCGGCAATCTCAGAAAATTCGTCAGTAAAATTCGTTGGTAACAACATTATATCTGGTAGTGTTTGTTATCTAATTAATTAAGGAAATAAAGCACTAATTTAACTCAATTAATTCTAATTAACACGTAATTATAATCAAAAGAAGAAAAAGGGTATTATATTTACAGCCCTTCAATTGATAAGTCCATCGGACTTATTCTTAACTAAGCCCACTGTAAAAGAAGAGTGCCCTTTCATTGAAAACATGACTACTTACACATAATTCCTATAGAAAAAGATTGGTTTAGACTCGATAGAAAAACCCTAACAAGCATATTGTCGCCAAACCTTTTTAGTATGTAGCAGTTCATTTGCAAAAAAAAACCCAAACTTTCTATGAGTTTATTTTACTAGATAGTAAATCCATAATGCTAACCCATATACTAGATCCAGACACTCAAGAAACCTCTCATTCAAAAATAAAGATTCTCCAAGTCCTATCATTGCAAGATTGGAATCAAAGTTTTTTCCAACCCACATCCTTTAGTAAGAAGTTCCAACCCCATAATTATAATCATTATGATCATATGGATGCATGACATCATGTTTTGTACTTACCTCCAATCCCCTATTCATGGTTCTCCTGGTTTCGTAAAGGAATATCTCTACAATTTCCTAAGTGGTTCTTGGATTTTGGTCCAACTATAGCCCTCTAATTTCCAAAAGAAGCCTCTGTAAGTCATGAATATTTTGAAGCAAAATCTTCATTTTTACCAGAATTTAAGTTCATATCCTTCATTATAAGTATGAGAGTTTGTTGGATCATGTCTTAGGCCTACACTTTGGCCAAATTTGCATAAGACACAAGTCTCCAATATCTCAAAAGAATAATCAACGTAACATAGTGGAATAATTATGACATGAATAAAATAAGCAAAAGGGTCATTGATGACTGGAAGGCCTATTCACAAAATATGAGAAATAGCCTACTAGAAAGTAGCACTTCTGTAAGTGCCTTCAGTAAAGAAGAATTTAAAAAAGAAACACAATTATTAGCCCAAAAGAAACAACTATTAGCAGTTCTAGCAGCACCAACATCAGAGGAAGAAATGAAAGAACATCTAAAAGCCATATCATCCAAGTCAGAAGAAGACGAAGATGTTAGTTCAAGCCCATGACATTATTTTGAAGATACAGAAGATCAATATGACTTTTGAAGAAAAAGAAAAAGCAACAATAGTAAAAGTAAGTGTCGACAGCATTTTCGCACAATAAAAGTATAAGAAACAAACTATTATCAAGCATCTCAAAACAGAAAGACAATCTCTCAACAAGAAAAGCAAACGTCGGCAGAATCAGTCCACAGTAAAAGTAAGAGACAACATGATTAACTTTAGGAAACATAGAATTATTGGCCCTTATCTTGTATACTACCAATAATTGTAATAGTATTGAAGTCTAGTGTTGGAGCAAGATTGTGAAAACAAAGAGGCATTCGGAAAAAAAAAAATATGTCTCGCTCTCAGAAACACTTTGCATTTCTATCCCTCCATTTATATAAAATCTCCAGCATTTAATAAAGTTTTCAAAGTTGCAAAGCTTATAAGCAAAAATTTGTAAGTTTTCCGCTATTTTAGTATTATATGATTCCATTGTATGTCATTAGAGCTCAAATATGAAAATTAGATAAACAAGAAAATGTTTTATTAAGAAGTATATAACTAATTGAAATTAGATACAATAATAGAATATCAAATAACTGAAAGAACCAACTTGAATGAATTAAAATTGGCTTTAAAGAATACTCATTTTCTTTTGGATTTATATCAAGAATGACTTAATATATAGTCTTAGTTATTGTTGCATGTAACCATTATATTCACTTAGACTAAGACTAAGAATACTTGATAAATTACAAATTTTACAAGATATTTTTTATTTAGGAAAAAGATCACAAGATTATCAAACTTTTATACAATTAAGTCATTTATACTCTAGAGTTACTACTATGAACATAAAATTACGATTCTTAAAAAAGATTTAGAAGTTTTAGCTATATAAATTAATTTACATTCTCCGTAATGATCATCAGCTTTGGTAGAAATGTGTAGATTTAATGGCTATGAAAGGCAATGCTCAGTCAGTGGACTCAGTTTTCTGGATTGACCCTCCTCATGAGTTGTTGCATGGGCTGCATGAGGATTCTATTGGGCATAGATTCATGCGAGTTTAGTTTTTTGCTTTTGTTTGTTTGCTTTCTATTGTAACAAAAAAAAGGAAATTGAGGATTGAATATTGGCGCACTCACATGAAGAATTGAATATCTTAGATACTAGTCCTTGCAGTTGTACGCTTTCAAGCACCAGAAATAGCTAAAAAGGAACTGAAAAAAGTAAGAATTTTCAGGAATAAGAGAGTGAAAGGGTGCATTGTGTTGTGTGGAGTAGACATTGGACTCTGAGCATAGTTTTCAAAACCGAACCGATAATCAACTCGGTCAAGACACTGGGTCACTAGTTCAACCGGTGAGTTATTGGTAGAACCGGTTAAACCAAATTTAGTACAATAGATATATAAAATATAAATAAATATAATAAAATAACTTATCTAAAGAACAATTTAACACCCTTAAAAAATTTATAGGCTTAAAAACCATGAGTATTTGACTTAATAGAAAGACCCTCTCTTCTAGTTTTTAACAAATTGCAAGGAAATTTTTGTTCATACGTTGAAAATATATAAGATGAAAATATATAAGAACTCCATTAATGAGTTCCAGAGAGTGACATTGTTCTAATAGAACAAGAATGGAAGACAGAATACTCGAATTGAGAATTTCAACGGCTAGTAACTAACACCAATAAAGTTTTTTTTTTCGCTCTTTCTTTCCATGATGGAGCCCAACAACGCCGGCACCTCGAAAGAGGAGGCGGACTTGCTCCATAGGAGTAAGAAGAAGGTCAGAAACAATGACATGAGCTTTAGTGGAGCATCCACAAGGGTGCCGCGGGTAGAAGATTGGATGAATGATAATGAAACTATCAATAGACCAAATAAGACTTATGCTGAGCTTCTAAAACAGGGCACCACGAATGATGGCTGGATGTCTGAAGACACATCAGATGAGATCTCAGAGGAGGAGTCTGAAAGTAGCGTCGATGAAGAGGCCAACAGCAACTTGGGTGAGCAGGAGGAAGAAGACGTGGAATACAAGAACCAAGGGAAGGGGAAAAAGAAGGTGGCTGCCTATGAGATTAAGGAACTACCAGGGGGGTCCTTTGCGATCAATGTGTCCAAGGAGGAGGAGAAGCGTATGAACAGACCATGGAAGGAAACACTCATAATCAAGCTGTTAGGCAGAAAGATTGGCTATACTGTTCTAAGGAAAAAGATTGGGCTACTTTGGGCCAGGAAGGCAAATTTTGATCTTATAGATATTGGTAATGATTATTTTCTGGTGAGACTATATGCTAAAGAAGACTATGAACATGCCCTCATAGGGGGTCCATGGCTCATCTTTGATCATTACCTTGCAGTCAGGAAATGGGAACCAAGGTTTGACCCGTCCAATGCACCGATTGACAAAATAGCAACATGGGTTCGTATACCAGGTCTTCCCATAGAATATTATGATAAAGAGTTTCTAGGCGAGGTAGGAAACAGGAGTGGGAGAACACTGAAGGTTGATATGAACACTGCTAGCCTTTCAAGGGGTAAATTTGCCAGAATGTGCATAGAGTTAGATTTAGATAAGCCCCTCACTTCTCAGTTTGGGGTTGATGGAAAAACTCATTTTGTTGAATACGAAGGTATTCATATGATCTGTTTCCAATGTGGAATGTAACGTCCCGATTTTTCTGTTAGAGTGAAAATGACCAAAATGCCCCTGAGGTCATTTTCAGCCCGGAATTCGAGGAAAGCCGGTTCGGCAGTACTCGAAGGGCAAACTCAATGTTGGAAGGGGATTAGATAACTTATGTACCTTCCCGGGATCGAAAATCTCGTTTTTCGAGTTTTCGGGTCAAAATGACCAAAACGCCCCTGCAGTGTTTTACCCATTTGCAAGTGTCGGATGAACCCGAAACTTCTCCAGATGATTTTAAAAGACGTTTTTATGTAGACTGTGACTTTAGTTTTGGTCCCGGAGGTCCCGGGCGAAATTAGTGCAAAATTACGGTTTTGCCCCTAGTTTCGTGTTTTTACGCTTAATCGCGTGATTAAGCAAACCTAAGCAATATTAGGCTCTAATCGAAGGTTAATTAATTTCCTTAATTAATCTTGAGTCAAAATAATTTATTAAAGTTGATTAGAACCTAAAAGTGCTTAATTACAACTCAAAATCATATTTTAATTTCAAGACTCCTAGTCATGGAATCTTGAATAGTGTTTTCTCTTTCCAATTCCTTAAATCATGGAATTGTGTTACACATTGTTTATTCATAAATGAGTTTAAAATTCTTTAATGATGTATGAGCACTCCTAATCTTGTCATAAAATCCTTAAAACACATTCTTAGTTACCTAAACTTAAGCTTAATTACTCCTAACCTTGTACCTAAGCTAACCTACACTTAAACCCACCATTAACACCCAATTACATGATCAAATCATCCTCCCCACTCAGCTGCCAGGTCTGGCCGAAGCTGCCCCTCCCCATTATGCATCACATGTTCAATTTTTCAACACTCCAAGGCCATACCTCAAGTCACATACACTATACCTTGTCATAACTTTCAATCAAGCTTGATTTTCCAAGTAAATAACTAATTAAAATAGCTCATTTTCTCCATTTATTTGTGGCTGGAAAAGTTCCAGCCATGCATTGTTTCTAGAAGCCTAATTTCATAAAAATTTGATAGGAAATTAACTTACATCAAGCCATACTTTGTAGCATAGCTTCCATACTTCAAACCATGCCTGAATGATCATGTGTAAGAGATATTTTCCTCTCCCTTTTCCCTCCAATACCACACGGCCACTCCTCCCCTTGGTGAGCCCCATGGCTTTGTTTTTCTATAAATAGGATGCTTGTGATAGCCTTGTTGCACCTTGAAGCATTTGCTAAGTTTAGAGTTTTAGAATTGTCTTGCTAAGTTTTTCTTTTCTCTCAAAGTTTCAAAAGTGCTCTTCCTTTCTTTTCATCTTCATCTTCTTCATCTCTTCATCTCATCATCATCTCTCAACCATCAAACACCACCCCAAAACCTTGAACCATCATCAAACCTCTCAAACACCACACCTCAAACACAACTTCACCCAAAACACATTTCCTTTCTTTTCCTTCCTCTTTGGCCGAATCATCACCACCATCCTAGGAGGTGTTGATCATCTCATTTCCATCTTCAAGTCCAAGCTTTTACCTTCATCACAAGGTAGGGATTTGTTTTCAAACTTTGTTTTTCTCAAGAAAGTGTTTTTCTCTAGTTTCCTCTTGGATTCTTTTTGAACTTTCCTTTGTTTTTCCTTTTCTTTTCATTTCGGCCTCTAGGCCTTGTTATGAGCATGATAGCTTGATGATGAGAGTTTCTAGATGATGACATTGTGTTCATCTCAAAGAAACCTCTAAAGCTTGAGTTTTCCTTTCCTTATGACTTCATCTGTATGATATCTAGCTCACATGGTTTTTCAACTTAAGAAAATTAATCTAAGGATTTCTAAAAGCCCAAGCCTACCCTTGTCAACCTTAAAGTTGGCCGGCACGTTCTAGAGATTTTTCTCTAGATAGGGGTTTTGGATATTTAATAAAGAACTTGACTTAGTTTCACTTTCTTTTTCTTTTGTAAGACTTTCGGTTTTGGTGTTTTGAACTTTGAGATATTGTATTGGGTTGTTATCTTGTTAAAGTCTTGAATGAGCTCTAGTTAATCATAAAATAAACCTTGCATCATGTTTACTTTATGCTTTGCATATCATGTTTACTTCCTTGCTATCACTAAATACCAAGATAATGAATGAACTTGCATTATCATTTTTATATTTCAAGCTATGCATTATCATGTTTATATTTCAAGTTCTCACTTAATACCAAGATAATAATGAGTTGCATTCATATTTACTTTGTGCTATCACTTTACTTTCTAATGGAACCTAAAATAAGTGCATAAGCATGTTTATTTTTATGTCATCACCTAAATGAACCTAGAGCTCAAAGACTTGCCCATTGTTGTCTCAACAAAGGTCTAACAATATGTATTTTCTTTGGTTCATATTTCGGCCCCAAGAGGTCTTGAAGTTTCTAAGTATTTGAGACTATGTTTTATAATTTTTCCAAGCTTATATAAGTTTAAAGAATGCATAGAACTAAGTTTTATGAATTTAGGACCTCTTGAGATAAATATAAATTGGTCACTGCCCTCTTAAATATTCTTATGATTTTAGATGTTAAAATTGTTTATAAATGAGTTTTGAAAGTTTAAAAAGAGTTCCAAGAGAAACTAGTATTTTATGTGCTTTAGAAATTATGTTTTATGCCTTTTATGGAGAAGTATATTTTCTGTTCTTCCTTGCTCTTTGCTGCCACTGTATGTGCTGTTTTGATGATGATAATGTGCCTATGTTTGAGTAAAAAATAATGTTAAGACTCATATGTGAAAGATAGGATAAGTTAGGAACTAGAAAAGAATTAATTTGAGAATTCTAGATCCTTTAATTATGTAATTTTCTGGATTCTGTCGAGCAAGGTTTAGATTTAATAATCATGGTTTTTAATTAGTTTGAATGTGTAGGAATGACTCATAATTGGTTTAGGACTTAATCTTGAAGCCTTAGGAGCAAACCGAACTTAGAAAGGGTCATTGTTGTGACTTCTAGGTACCCGTAAAGTTAGGATTTCAAATTCTACACCCTTGAGGTTTAGAGATGTTCTCGACCATAGTGTGAGGTGAGAAATACTTAGTTATAACCTCATAGGTTCCCAAGAGACTAGGTTTTGATTATCGATAACGTAGAATGCGAGTTAAGGACTTTAAGGGTCTAAACCGTAATTTCTAGAACCCCGTAATCACCCAAATATAAAGTTGTCCAAATCTGCATTGGATAGGTCCTTGAGCATAAAAATTAGTAAAACTTATTAGTTGTGAACCTATAGGTATGTAAGAGGTTAAGGATAATACTAGAACAATTAGTTTACAAGTTTAAGACTCAAAAGAACCAAAGCATAAAATACTATGGGTTTATAACATAATAAGCTTGTAAGTTTGTATGAATAAGATATGTTTATATGATGATGCATATGCTATGAAAAAGTTTTATGTGAAAATAGGTCATAGTTTTATATATGATTATATGATGAGATGCATACTATGAGAAAGATTTATATGATGAATAATGATATACCTGTGAATTAACACTTTATGAGAACTTAAATGTGACACAACACTGAGACGCTTTCTTGGGTGACACCGGTTTAGCCGAGCACCCCCAAGAAAACAAATCCATGAGGATATTGACATAGAGCTTGCCAAAGCGGACAATACTACGATGCACTAGTTGCTAGTAGAGCGTTTCAAAGAGGAAATGACCCTAAGAGAGGTGATCCTTAATTGCCCCCTAGCCCGTACTTTAAGACGGGATTATGTTATGCTTATCGTAGGATAAGTAAGAACTAGTGACGACTAGTTAAGGTATGAGCTCATAACCTAGAGATGTTTTAGGGTGGCCCATGAGATGAAAGTTAAAGTTTAAAATGTCACATATGCTATGCCTATCACCTTATGCCAATGTTATAATGTTTCTTAAGCTATTCTATTGATTGGTTTACCTTTATGATGCATTCATATCATTAGTATACTCCATACTTAGTTATAAGACGCATTGTAAAATATGATGGACCTTGGATAAATAACACTTTAGAAAACTAACTTAAAAGGGATTTATATGCATGCATATCTTTTTAGAAATAAAACCCAAGGTTCCTGAGGATGTGATGATGTCACCTAGGTAGGGATTACCCTACTGAGAATTCTTTAGAAGATTCTCATTCCCTCTCTCTTTTCTTCCGTCACATCTTCAGATGGCGACCTTCGTACTCTTCATCGACACCCCGACATGGGAGCTGCACCATGACCCGGCACTCGGGTCATGCCATTTTGAGGGTCGCTGCACTATTAGAGTCTTCATGTTTATGGGACGACCCTTCGCGCACCCCGTCCCGAGCTACCGCTTCACCCCGACTGCTCCTTACCACCATAACGGGATTTTTGAGCGAGCTAGACCACGTGATGAGCAGATTCTCCGCATGCAGCCCGAGACGTCAACCGTACGCGATTACCAGATGCGTGCCGGACTCAGTATTCGGAGACAGATCCATCCGAGGACCCGCCCTCGCACATGTACAATAGGAGTTCCAGTCCTGCTCCCCCACTGATGAGAGCCGGGAGTGAGGAGGCGATGGATTCACCGAGGTTGGCTCGTCGGCCATCTATGCGCCCTCGCCGCGATGGACATGCTCCGATGATCCACACGACCACTCCTGCCGAGATCCGCCAGTGGATCGATTCCACCCCTTAGTACTCGGACCAGCAGGAGTAGGAGCATTGGATGGGTAGCAGTTAGTGCACACACGCCACATAGTTGAGGACAAACCTTCTTTTGTATATGAGGTTGTCTACTCTAGGTGCACATGGGTATGGGTGTTGTTTTTCTTGTATTACCTTTTATTATTTCCTTGTATTTGCATTTCAGTTGTATTCCGTTTCTCGATGTATCGAATAGTCCTGCCCTTTGGGTAGGCACATTATGTATATATATATCTATGTTTCAGTTGATGTTTCCGTGATATGATGTGTTTCTTTATGCTTTGCCTATATGTTTCGTTATGCTTCCTTTTAAAAATTCGTGCGTGGCTCTCACTTTGATTTTAATTCCAAAAAGAAAAATTTTTACCCATATTTTCGCTAAGTATTTTCTAAGTAAAAGATGAGACCAAGAGGTAATATTCTAAAGATTAACCTAAGTACATACTAGTAGTCTTAGGTTAAGATTTAGGGTGTTACATGGAAAATTTGGACACGTCAAGGAGAAATGTCCATTGAGACCAAAGACAACACCAAATGCAATAGTACAGCAACATGTGACGGTAGGAGAAAACAACGTAAGGGAAGAAAAAAGTCAAGAACAGCAAGGAGATGAGGGAAACAAGGAAAATTCAGTGGACTAAGGACATTTTGGTCCTTGGATGATAGTTCAGAGACAAAGAAGGACACGTAAGACAACAAAAGGGGGTGAGAGCAGCACCCATGATATGCACAACAATGGGAGACAAAACAATGTAGACAATATGGCTGACAAATCCAAATTCCATGCTATCAGAGACGTACAGGAGGAAGGAGTGGAATAGGAGGAGATGACGGGTTTGTCTGGCCAAAACCAACAAGTAGACCCCAACAGTAGTGGCAAAAAATAGTTTTTGAATGGTAGCCAAATGAGAAAACAAAGGGTCCAGCAAGCATTAAACTGGGAAGATTGGGAAACCCATATAAAGAAACCCAAGAGAGACCTAAAAAACAAGGTAAATGATGAAGACGATAAAGACCAAAACTATGTGCTTACAGAGTATGAAGTCTGGAGTGGGCTTGACCATGGGAAGGAAGATGATAGTCCAATGAACACTGAAGAGACAGTGGTGCCTAGCACCTACCCAAGTCAACCAAAGATGCATGATGGAAATAATCTCATGCACCATCACACGAATAAGGCCACAGATCCTAATATGGAGGAAGTTCAGAATCCAATACCCCCTGACATACAAAAGCAGGTCACCAAAGATAGCACTACCAAAAAGAAAGAGAAGAGGGAAGATGATCCCAAGGGGGTGGAAGTAGATAACACATCTCTGAGTCAAGGAGATGTGGAGATGCAAAATGTATAGTTTTCTTTTGGTGACCTTGATCGAAGAGGTAACCCCTCATCTTTCCTTATTGGTGTCCGATGAATATTATCTCTTGGAATTGCAGAGGTGCTGTTAGTAAAGGTTTTGCTAGAACCTTGAGAGAATTTGTTCAAATTCATAAACCCACAATTGTGGCTCTGCAAGAGCCTAGGTGTAGTAGGGACACAGCAGACGGAGTCATTAAAAATCTTGGTTTCAAGAATTATTTGCGTGTAGAGGCCAGAGGCTATGCCGGGGGTATATGGCTGTTATGGAATAAGCAGGAACTCAAAGTAACTATGTTGGACCTAAATGACCAATTCATGCATGTGAATATTGATGATGAGGGTCGCAACTGGTTCCTCACTATTGTTTATATCAACCCTCAAGTGAACATGAGGGGGAATATTTGGGCCAGGCTTGCAAATAAAGCCCCTTCTAATGGAGGTAGCTGGCTCATTGTGGGTGACTTTAATGAGATAAGCAATCTTGAAGAAAAAAAAGGTGGAGGAAACACTGATATTCACAGGTGTAACAAATTCAGTGAATGGATTTGTAATACTAACCTCATTGATCTCGGTTTCTATGGGTCAAAATTCACCTGGAAAGGACCAAAATGGGAAGGCAGAGATAGAGTGTTCAAAAGATTGGATCGGGCACTTTGTAATAACAAGTGGAGAATTATGTGGCTGGATGCTAGTGTGAATACCCTTCCCCGAGTGAGCTCCGATCATCACCCTTTGCTGGTGAAATGTGAGACTGGAGTTAACAAAAATGTCCTTCGCCCTTTTCGCTTTGAAGCTATGTGGCTAAATCATCCAGAATTCAGGGATTTTATTAAAGGAGCTTGGAATATGGAGGTTAGTATCCCAGAGGCTATCAATTCTCTCACCCCACGGCTTAAAGTCTGGAATGATCAAATTTTTGGGAATATATTCAAAAAGAAAAGGAGCCTTATTGCTCGGGTAAATGGAATTCAAAAGTTTGTTAGTTATGGGTATAGCCGTTATTTAGAGGAGTTGGAGGGAAGACTGATGAAGGAGTTGCAGGAAATTCTTTGCAATGAAGAGATGATGTGGAAACAGAAAGCTAGAGAAAAATGGATCCTTCAGGGAGATCGCAACACGCACTATTATCTATTAAAACCATCATCAGGAGGAGGAAAAATAAGATTCAGGCTATTCGTGATAATGATGGGAATTGGATTGAGGAGGAGAGCAGGATGCAACCCTATGTGCTGAATTATTTCAGAAACATATTTCAAAAGGAGTCAAACCATTACCAACCACACCTACCCTCCACTAGATGTAAACCAGTTAAACATGCTTCAAAGGCAAATTTCGCACGACGATGTGACAAAAGCTTTGTTTAGCATTGGCTCCTTAAAAGCACTCGGGGAAGATAGGTTCCAAGCTGTTTTCTTTAAAAATACTTGGGACCTGATAGGTCATAAAATGGCTGAGTATATCATGGAAGTTTGGAGAGACCCTAGTCTGATAAAAGATGTGAATAATACTCTGCTTATCCTAATCCCAAAGGTTAGCAATCCTGAATTCGTGAACCAATTCCGTCCCATTTCTCTTTGCAATGTTTGTTACAAAATCATTTCAAAAATTTTGGTCCAGAAAATAAAGCCTCTCCTTCATAGTAGAATTGCCCCTAATCAAGCCAGCTTTATCCCGAGAAGGAACATTCAGGAGAAAATAATCATCGCAAAAGAGATGGTCCACTCTATGAAAAAGATTAGAGGAAAAAGAGGTTTCATGACAATAAAGATTGACCTTGAAAAAGCATATGACAACCTCAACTGGAATTTCATCAATGATAGCCTTCAACTTTTCAATATTCCAGATGACATCCGCAACATATTTATGCAGTGTGTAAAGTCCACAAACTTCAAAGTCCTCTGTAATGGGGAAAAGACTGAGAATTTTAAGCCTACTAAAGGTATCAGACAGGGAGACCCCATATCCCCCTACCTGTTTGTCATCTGTCTCGACCGTCTTTCCCACCTCATTGAGGATTGTGTAGACAAAGGAATTTGGAAACCAATGAGAGCTGGGAGAAATGGTCCCCACATTTCCCATCTGGCGTTTGCAGATGATCTCTTATTATTTGCTGAGGCGTCCTGTGACCAAATGAATAGGATTATGGATGTATTAAATGTTTTCAGTGGAGCGGCAGGACAAAAGACTAATCACGAAAAAACAACTATTCTTTTTTAAAAAAAATGTGAATCAAAATGCCAGAAGAGAAATCCTTAGCATATCTGGTTTCAAGGAAACCAAAGAGATTGGGCGGTACTTGGGTGCTCAAATCCTAAATGGACGTAGCTCGAGTAGATCATATGGGCAAATGCTGGAAAAAATCAAAGATAAGCTCCAAGGATGGAAAGCTCAATGTCTGTCCTTTGCAGGACATGTTACTCTTGCCCAGGCAGTGGTAGGTGCTGCCCTTCTTTTCTTAATGCAGCATGAGAAAATTCCAAAAGGAGTGTGTAGAGAAATAGAAAAAATGCAAAGGAGCTTTGTGTGGGGGGGATCAGCGGATCACAGAAAAGCCCACTTGTTAAGTTGGGAAACTCTTTGCCGTCCTAAAGATCAAGGTGGGCTGGGCTTTAAAAGAATTGAGACTATGAATGATGCTTTTATAATTAAAATGGCGTGGAAACTTGTGACGGAAACACACTCTATGTGGGCCCAAACTTTGTTAACAAAGTACGCTAGAGGGGTGGATCTCCCCAATATGCTTATTACTAAGTCCACTGATTCCGCCATTTGGAAATCAATTGTTGCAATCTGGTCGAGATTACAGGATAATTTGAGAAGAACAATCGGGAATGGAGGGAACGTACACTTCTGGACCGACTCTTGGCTAGGCAACTATGGACCGTTAATTGAGTTCAATGATTCTGAAGTGAACCACATAGACAGAGAAAAGAAGGTGTGTGATCTAGTTAAAGCAGATGGTAAATGGGATTTGGATTTCCTAAAGATTTATCTCCCAGATGTGATTATAGAGGACATCAACAGTATCCCCCCACCAATGACAACAGATAATCCCGATGGATTAAGCTGGGGGCCAAGTAGGGATGGTATGTTCACAATCAAAGACACTTATGCCATGCTCACAGGTAACAACGATCCTAACCGAAGTAAAGACAAAACTTGGGGACAGATATGGAGATGGAAAGGGCCCCAGAAAATCAGAAATTTCCTATGGTTGATGAATCATGACCGTATTGTAACAGCAATCAAAAGAGAAAAATGGTATGGGTCAAGTCCTTGTTGTCACAGGTGCATAAATACTTGTGAAGACACTCTTCATGTGCTCAGAGATTGTCCGTTTGCTGCTGGAATCTGGATTCATCTTATCCGGAGTGATAAGATTACAACTTTCTTTACTCTTAATTTACAAGAGTGGATTGCTGCTAATCTTAATGGTCAATGGGGTTTTAACACGAAATTGGAATGGCAAATTGTGTTTGGGGTAACTGTGTGGAAAATCTGGAATTGGAGAAATAAAGAAATTTTTGAGCTAGGATTCACCCACCCTACTATAGCTCACAAAATCATTGTTGACGAAGTGATTGAGATTATGAAAGTGATGAACAAGAACAAGGCTGAGGGAGTAAACAGACAAACATCAATTATTCAGGTCCGCTGGCACCCACCTGCTTATGGTTGGTTTAAGCTTAACACAGATAGGGCAGCAAAAGGTAACCCGGGTCAAGCCGGTTGTGGGGGCCTTATGCGGGATGAAAATGGTAGATGGATGTTTGGTTTTGCAAAAAGAATTGGTAGGTGCACAGCTTTTGTTGCAGAGTTATGGGGCATCTACATTGGGCTTCGCATAGCGTGGGAAAAAGGCATCAGGAACGTTTTTGTGGAGTCCGACTCGACCTCAGCAATTCAGCTAATCAGAAACAGAGTAACTCCACAGGGGAAGCACATTCTTGTCACTAGGATTCTTGAGCTTATCAATTGGAATATTGAGCTAAGAACCACTTACAGAGAGGGAAACACCCGCGCAGATTGGCTTGCTAACTACAGCCTCTCTCGGGATGTGGATTTTAACATCTGGGATACTCCACCTAATGGAGTGATAGTGTATCTCCATAATGATGTCTGTGGGGCTGCTTTACCCCCGTGCTACTGTATTTTGATTTCTTTTCCTTTTGGGCTTAGGCCCTCACATGTACCAAAAAAAAAAGAACAAGAATGGAAGACTAATGAGTTATGATACCAGTCATACCACCCTTTAAAATTGTCAAAGTTGTTAAAAGGGAATTGTGAAAGAATTCCTTCTCGATACTATTCAAAATCTCCACGATCGATGTGTCTTAAGTTTTATTTCATCTTAGTTTTCATTTTGTTTCCTTCTGCTTCAACATATAAATTAAAATTTTCTTATCTCAACATGCAAAATTAAGACTTACATCCCTTTATTTGTTTATCATCATGAGTTCAACATTACTACACCTTAGCAAACGTCCTGACCAATTCATCGCAATCAAGAGTTCATGATGGGATTCTATTGGTTTTGATTTTAGGATATTGTATGCTTAGATCGAGAGTAACTAAAGATCGCAAGCAACCAAAACCAGCTGTCTAGGAATAATGTAAAAAGTTGGTTGATTGAGAAAAAGTGGGCTTACTGTCAATGAGGGTTTGATGCTAGTTCTCATAGAAATGAAAGAAAATGTAGTCAAGGCCATTGGCAAAAGTCCCACATCGAAGAGTTGCTAAAGAAAAGCCTGGTTATTATCCTATATATATAGTTCTTCTCTACCTCCATAACTTGCTGACTCCACGGGCCCAGCTTTAAATGGGCAGGCAAATCTTTTATTTAGTTATGAACATTTTTGTATGCTCAATGACCCGATTCGGTTCAAGTGAGCCATGAGTCATCGGGTTTCATTGAATTCGACCGAGTTATACCGATTCAGTGACATGGTCAATCTGATGAGTGGCGATCTGATGAGTGGCTCGGATTGATCATATGCTTGGTTCACTGATTTAGCGATCAGACCAGCCAATTCGAGCTAAGTTTTAAAACTATGACTCTGAGTCTACAATAAGGTAGTCAAATAGCCTGGGGCTCTTTTATAGGCCACCAATGCCTTTTTTGGATGCCTGATATGATAATGTTATAAGAGTTAATAAACTTTTAATATTATATTATTATTTATCTATAGACACCTCTAATTATATGTAAATATTAAATAAAAATAAAATAATAATTTTTGTTAGTTATTTAAATTTATTAAAAATATATAATATTTTGATAAAAATTATTATTTGATTTTTATACATAATTATAGTTATACATTGATAAATGATAATATAATATATAATATTTTTTTATAAATTTTTATTAAATATCATATATTATTAAAAGCTTATCAAATCTTAGACTTTATACAATCAGACATGCCAAAGAAGGGCATACTCGTTGAGAATAGCGCCCGCAGGCTACTTGACGACTCTGTCGCAGGCTCACAGTCTAGTGTCTGCTCCACACAACACATAGACTCTCCTCTTTTCAGTTCGTCTTCAGCTATTTCCTGTGTTGAAACCGTATAACTGCAAGGAACAGCGTTTACGATTTTCAATTCTTCACGTGAGTGCGCCCATCTTCGCGTTCGATTTTTCCGTCCTTGTTCTCTCGAAAACCTGGACAATTACATTCTTTTTTATTACCTTCTTATTTCTCTCTCTCTCTTTTCCAGAATCACGATTTTGGTGCTGCGCTGCTGGCAAAAATAAAAAATAATCAAATCTTTTATAATTATTGGATGCGTGTTGGTTACATAAGAAAAGGGTTTCGTTTTGGACTTCAACATGGTAAACTTCCTTCTTCTTTTTTTCACAATGCGCCTGTTCAGTTAAACACTGTCACTGTATTGAAATTTCGGTCTGTAAAGGGTTTATTTGTTGAGTTTGATTTTTGGGTTGTAAGTGATAGACAATTTAGTGTAAGTGATGGCTGATGAACATAATTTGTTTTATCAGAGCTTCTATTATATGAGGAGCCGCAATTTCATTCGAGTTTTTCTTCCTTTTTGTTCTGGAATTTTTTTCCTCTGTTTTCTTTTTTTTGAATATTGCTTTTTCATTTGTTTAATTTCATTGGTTACGTCTTCGGGAATTTGGTTGTTGTTTTCAGGAGGTGTTTAAAAGGGCCATAATGCAGCCTGGACCACCCGAAAGTTTTGCTTTGCAGACGGTTCAAGAAGTCATAAAACCTCAGGTATATCCATTCGTTTCAGATATTCGAAATCTGCCCCTGCATTGAGTAAGTTGCACTGTTGAATTAGCTGTTGAAAGTCCAGGTGTAGTAAAGACTAGTAGTGTGGCTTTGTATTTAGCGAAAGAGTGCATTGATGGTGATTATTGTAATTGGCTCGTTATGCATGTTCTTCTGATTACTTCTCTGGGTTTCTTTTTTTCTTTTCTTTGTGGGTTTTTCTTTTTCTTTTGTTGGTGGGGGGGGGGGGGGATTTCTGGATGGTATGAAAAGGGAAGAAATTTATATTTAAGGCTCCATACGAACTGTGGCCGGGTTTATAAACTTATCCTTTGGTTGGAATGAATGTTTATAGAGATAGTTAGATTTTGCAAGGATCTTGGATTATATGATATATCTAATTTTATCTTTCATTGGATGATGTTTCCATGGTGACTGATTGATGGCAGCAGCCTGAGGTTTTCCTTTTGTGGTAGTTTTCATTTGATATTGTTAAAAATTGTGGTTGATTCAATTGACTTGTGTTTAACAGAAACAAACAAAGTTGGCCCAAGATGAGAACCAGTTCCTAGAAAACATTCTACGGATGCTACTTCAGGAATTTGTGGTATGTCCAGCTGCAGTTCTTGTTCACGGATTAGTCTTGTGTTTTTTATGTGTCTGTAGAATATTGAGTGTATGGTGACTATATATTTGGGAATTGGGAGAGATTCCAATGGGAATATATCATGGCGCACATTACTACATTTTAAGTACCAATGGTGCTTTTGAAGCCATTTTTTTGTCCCCTTGATGTGATTTTTGTGCATGGCATTTGCAGAAACAACAAATATTTTTAACTTTATTTTAATCTGTTGAACAGTCAATTAAGAAGAAACTCTTTAACAAGAAGAGAAGAATATTAAATAAAGAAAAGAGGACGAGAAATCCTCAAACAAATGTAAAGTACAAATATGGCATATAACCGCAAGTTCTGTGCGGTGTTTTGAGTATGGTAGAAGCAGTTTGTCAAGTAGGCACTATTCTAGCCTTGAGGACAATGCCAAAGGGGCTAGTAATGGTGTTTATTTTTCTGTTGTCTTGTCTACTATCTGCTTTATGATTCTGCTATTTGCTCCTTTAGTTTTCTGATGTATTTCTAGGTTTTGTTTTGCTTCTGTTGTGTTGTTTCTTTTGAGACTCATGTACTTGTTGCTGCTTGCCTTCCTAATAGGTTGGTTTGGAGCATTTTCCTTTATTGAGAAAAAAAAAAATGAGTGAGTGAACTCGGTTAGGAAAGTGGATAAAATACAAATGGGGTTCCAATGAGTTAAGACACACCCAACGTTCATAAAACATTGGGAATACCAATTGCCACAATGAAACAACAAATAGAACAATGTAGGAACAAATAAGGGACAAATTTTGAGCAAGCACCACACATTACACAAGAATCATGTAAAAGAGCCTTATTTGGCCTATGAACCTACGACATGTCATCACTCATCAATGTTAGTTCTATTAAGTACATTACTACATTGCTGTTTCAATGCATATTGCCTTTCTCAATAATGTTATGTGTATTTTGTTTGGCTAAGATATTTTTAGTTTGATACGATATATTTGGTTTTCCTAGTTGCACTTACAATGGAATTGCTTTAGTTTAAATGTTTTATTTTTACTCTTCTTTCTCTGCCTAAATATTTGATGGTGCTTTACATTAGTTGCTGATTTCCTAACACAACTCTCCACTTTTATCTGGGATTGGGAAGGCAGTTTTTGGGGTGGCTGAAGTGGAGGAGTGCTTTGGGTGTCATTTGTGATAAAAAGGCACCTCAATCTTGACAGAAATTTTACCACACGACTATAAGACTGGCAATGTAGTATAAGACTGAATGTTGGGCTGTAAAATGGTTAGTAATAAATAAGCCTAATGTTGTAGAGATAAGGATTTTGTGATGAATGTATAAGATTAGGGTTGAATGGATTAGAGAAAAAGTTGGGTTAGCGCTATGTGGAAAAAATTGTAGAATTTTGCCATAGATGGTTTGGAGATGAGTAGAGAAGGCCCGTAGAAGTCTCAGTAAAGAGAGTAGATTAGATGGAGGGTAGTTCAATAGCTAGAGGTAGATGATGCCCTTAAAAAACCATAGATGAAACTATAAAGCAGATTTAGATATAAATGGCTTAAAAGTAAATATGATTCATGGTAGGACACTATGATATCGTTTGATCCATGTAATTGAATCCGCCTTGTGGAACAAGATTTGGTTGTTGATGTACCTTTGCATGCAAATGTAGTCTTAGGTTCTTAAATGGTGGAGTATGATGTGTCATCAAGACACTTCTTATATAAAGTGAACTGTAAATGGAAAAGTGTGTGAAGGAATTTAAGACATGGGCCTATCTAGTGCTGTTTGTGTTTCTTTTTCATTTAATTCAATCATTCATTGTGCCCTTGTTGTGTCAGTTTATGACCTGAATTACTTGGTTTGGACTTTGGTACAGTCAGCAGCAGTACAGTCTGGGGAGAAAATAATGCAATTTGGCCGATCAATTGGTGTTAGTGAAACTACTCAAGGCCTCATTCCTCGCCTTCTTGGTCTGTGAACCATTCTTACTTGCAAGAAAATATTCTTTATGTTGCTTTATAGTCATTTGATGCAGTATACATCACTTTCCTGCGAGGAATTATTTGAAGTGGAGCATTAATAGGAAGTTGTAAAGTACAAATATGGCATATAAATGCTGGAAAATGAAAAATAACATTGCAAAGTAAATATGGAAGCTATTGGCACAAACTAAAAAAAGAATACTAAGCATGGATGTGTTTAAATTATAAATCTACTGTATGTATATTTAACAATATTAAATTATTTTTCTGATAATACTTTTTGGCACATAAACGTAAGGAACATAAGGCACTAGCTGTAAAGAAGCATATATGCAGTATAAATACTAGGAAAGGAAAATAAATAGCGAAAAATAGAAAGGAAAGATATTGCCTGTAACCAATAAAGAAAACTTTAGATTATGTATATTATATGACATGCGATGTACGCTATGAGTATATTCAGCATTACAGCAACATTTTCTTTGCTTCTACGTGGTCTTTTGCCCCTTTTTTTTCAGATGTGTTTCTTTTGTAAATATGCAGAGGGATTGGCATGTTTTCTTTTCTTGTCTTTCTTTCATGTGAGGAATCTGTGCACTGTTCTTTTCTCATTAACATATACATACATACATCATTGGGAATCTGTGACAACAGTATTCAATGATTTTCCTGATAATTTTTGACACAAAAACATACGGAGCACAATTTTCTAGCAAACAATATATGCTAAGTTCAAGGTTGCATCATTGGGAATCTACTTGGAGGTTCTTATTTGCTCAGATTTCAAAAAACCTGTGTCTTTTAATTATTGATTTTATTTTGGTTCTTTTGGCAAATTTTATATCCTACTATTTTTCTTCCCTTTTAGGAATGTTCTGATGAGTAATGGTTACATCTTATGCCATTAAATGTCATTTGTAAAATCCTCTGTGTCTCTCCTGCTTATGTTTGCATATCATTTTTACTTTCCAGATATAGTACTATACCTTTGCGAGAAAGAACACATTGAAGGTGGAATGATTTTCCAGCTGTTGGAAGACTTAACAGAAATGTCTACAATGAAAAATTGCAAAGATATTTTTGGTTATATAGAGAGTAAACAAGATATATTGGGGAAGGTATATTTCCCAGTTGTTTCTGGCTCAGTGTTTCTGTAATTATTTATTGTGTAAGTAAATGACCTGTTTTTTTTTCTGGAACTTCTATCTTTTCATGACATACAGCAAGAACTTTTTGCTCGAGGAAAGCTTGTGATGCTGAGAACCTGCAATCAACTTCTTCGTCGACTGTCAAAGGTCCATTGAATGCCAGTTATGTTCTTATAGAAAAATATTGCTAACAGCTTAATATTGTGAAGTCAAAAGCAAGGATTTTTTCATTCGAGCATAATATTTATTTTAAATCTTAGGTCGCTGTTCTAGATATTAAACTATTACTCTTGCTTCCTGAATTGAAGATTCATGTTTCACCTTTATGTGCTCTTGGTCTCTCTTTTCTTTTGCTTTCTTATTTAGTTATTTTGTTTATATTCATTTGGGTGTCGGTGACAAATATTGTCTGCTCATTATAATAGACTGTCCACAGGAAGAAATAGTGAATAAGACAGTAGTTGGCTTAGTCTGCAAGCTAGGAAGACAAGGAAGTAACTGAACTAAGACACTGTCTTTTTTCCTCCATAGTAAATATATACTCTTATGTGTCTACGATCATCCAAATATGTTAGTGTATCTTTTGTAATGGGTGCTAGGTGTATGGTTACTCACCCTTGCTATGTTTGTATTCTAGACAGATCTCCTAGGCTGAGTAAGATTCAGTTAAGGAGACTGTTTGTTAAAACAGCTATAAATGCTGTTAGCAGATGATGTGACAGCGTTAGCGTATCACAATGTGTTTTGTACATAATGTTGGCCCCGATTGTGCTGGTTTCCAACTCAACTTCCAACTATATTTGTTTATATGACATTCTTCACCACAATTTTGACATAAAGATACACCATTGCACCCAAAATGGCCATCAACAATCTTGACCGCTGTCACTGTCCTCTTCCTCTACTTGATCTACAGTCTCAGAGTGCAATTCACAATGACAACATTGGATATGATAATACACATCAACAAGGGTTACATCCATCAGAACTAGTCAAAATCTGGCCAGGTGAAGCACTAAACTTGAGGCACAAGCCTGACAGGGAACTCGCTGTTGCTAACTGTTCCTGCTGCATACACACGTTTTACATCATGGAGAACATTCAATTCCTTATATATGTCTGCTTAATCTCAGTGAAGTAGGCCTGCAGGGAATTCTCTTCTTGAGTTTGGCATTTAAAGTCCTAGGCCATCTCATAAATTTGAAAGAGATTGGCTTCTGTAGAATAAACTCCATATACTCTCCATAACTCTTTCACTGTATCAATGAGAAACCACATGTCTGCCTGAGGTATCAGGGGTCTTATTGATCATACCACACAACCAATTATACTCCTGCATCCATTTGTGTCTTGCAGTATTTGTCATGGGAGGATCATCACTTGAATGATCCTCTTTCTCACCCCTATTAAGAAACATGTGGATGGTCTTGCATCATATAGCATAGTGCTTCTCATTGAACATGTCATCTGGATTGGAATTGAAGCAGAAATCACCTTAGGCAGCACCATAGGATTGTCCACTATCTCAAATCGATCCCAAATAAGTTAGTTCAACAACACATTGTGGTCACCCCCAAGACACTGAAAATATGTTGTGATCAACCCCAAGACATGGAAAACCAGAATTAAAAACGCCAAAAATGAACACTGAACACCAAAAGAAGTTAGAAATCCCCTAAGCTCACCTTTCTAGTGTTAATCCAACACACAAAACAGAAAAACAACTTTGGGTCTCAAAGAAAACACTAATAGAAGCACACACACACAGAACACAAAACACAAAGGTAATAAGCTGTATATGAACTGATAAGGTAGAAGATAGAATAGAACAAACAAGAGAGAGAGGCCTTGAGCACTATAGCAGCTCACGACTCCCAATCCAAAATCCTAACAGAATTTGCCTACCCTTTCCTCTCCTCCCTGGCATACATATAATCCCCCCTCATAGCAGAATCACATGTAATTCCCTTCCCCACTATCCTATTGCTGACTCAGCAGGTAGTTACAAGAGTGTGGCCCTCCTCTCTCATGTCACAGACCCAACAATTACACTTTAAGCCCAATCCAATTCGGGTACCTAACAATCACAAAAATCATGACAGTTAACTTCCATTCGCCCAAACAACCTTCTGGCCAACCAAAACCCCACAAAACTGGTTGACCATTGTGTCCACCACCATTACATTTCTGATTGCGCTCCTCTTGGGACACTGCTGGTTGCTGGAAAACAGGCATCAAACCTGTTGGGTTGCTCACTTGCTGGTTAGTGCATCAAGTGTGAGACAACACAACAAAAAATGTTGGAAAATGGAGATTGCGGTAGATCAAGAGGCTAGAAAGGCAATTTTTTTTTCCCGTTTTCTTCTTCTTTTTTGGTAAAGAGATTGGGGAATGTGGGTTATGATTTTAGGTTTCTCTGACTTACTCACGATACATTGCTACTCATGACTCAGGGTTTCTCTGAACCCCCAATGATTTTGCTACTCCATGAACTCATGATGTTGCTGAAGCTACAATAAATGCTAATGTTATTTCAAAGTGTAAACAATCTAGCTCAAAATCTATTAGAGGGCAGGATATTTATTCTTTACACTAGTTTTGACCCCCATGCTTTGCTGGATGCCACATGGAGTATCTTTGAGTTACTATATGACCCTGGTTTACCATTTGCTTTTGCATGCTACCAGTTTGACTAAACATTTTTACAAGCAAACAAGGTTTTAAATTGCTATTGTAGTTGTGTCACATCACAGTCATAGTTACATTGTGGCTGTTGCGGGCTGATGCAGTTAGCAATAATGAAGTGATGGATTTGTGGCTGCCTTAACTCAGATGCATTGTGTGATTGTTAGGGACTCAATGTATGGGAGGGTCTATGAGAGGAGAAACAAGCGGAATAAGTAGTAACTATCTGGTAGTTAGGGAATGACAGCTGTTATACAGCTAGATTAGGCGGGAAAAACAGCTAGAGTAGGACAACAGAAGAATAGAAGAGAGGAAAAGGAGTGAAAGGGTGTGAATTCATTTTGTATCTGTTGTATGGGCTAGAGCAAGGTAGCTAAGATCGAGATCTTACCTGGGATCGGACGGGAGATGTAAAATCGTAAAACGTGGGATCGTAACACGGATCGTAAGATCCTACCAGATCCCATCAGAACTAACATACACATATATATTTCATATAACATGACATACATAAGTAAATAAGTCACAACTACCCTAATTATAATTAAATATGAACAAAGTTGTATCTCAGCTTGGGATTTAAAGATCACAAAACTAAAAGTTCATAGCTCATAATTAATATTTTTTCGATTAAGATCCTAGCATATACCTTGAACTCAAACTACCCTTCTTAATTTTTTTTCTTAATATAAATAAAAATATTCTGGTCCAATCTTCTATAAGTGCCAGCCCAAAAGCCCAAATCGCACCAACAAAGAAAGGAACCAATAAAAAAGGAAACAAAACATAATGGAAGGCAGCACAAAAACAAAACAGAAGGCACAATATGAGCTCAAAAAAAGAAAAGAAACCAAGCGAAGAAGCTTCTCGACATCTCGTTGGTAGAGAGAGGCACGCCAAGTGTTTAGCGGCTCAAAGTCGTGAAGGGACTAAGGTGGTTTCGGTGGTTTGGGTCGAGGGCGGTGGACTTCGACTTCGACTTTGACGTCGACAACATCAATGAAGACGTCAGGGCAGAGTTTGGGGTCGACGAACAGAGGGAAGGGAGAGCTTGAAAGGGTGAAGAACAGAGGCACACAAGGCGAAGAAGCTTCTCGTTGGAGTTTGAGAGTGAGGCATTTGGGGCAGCTAGAAACAGGGAAAAGAGGAGATCATGTGCATGCAGCCATGGAGTGGGTGTTTGTGGTTCAAAGCGGTGCAGGATGGAGGTGGTTTTGCTGGTTTGTGGGTTGAGGTCGGTGGCGCGACGTCGCCGACGCCGCATCGGGGCAGAAGAGAGAGCTCAAGTGCGGTAGAGACAAGGAGTGGTCAAGCAATGGCTGAGACAAGTGCGACGTCGACGTCGGCGTTGGGTTTCATCGCAAAAATGGGTCGGGTTTTGTTGGAAATCGGGTTGGACATATATCCCAATCTCTGGACACGCACGGCTTCAAAAATCGTCCGATTCCACCGCTTTTACGATCTTCCCCGACGATCCCACGACGATCCGGTAGCAGCGAGCTCGGTGTGGAATCGGGATCGGCCAGGCATGCTGAAATCGCGAAATCGCACGATCCTACGGTTTAGCTCGCGATCCTAGCTACCTTGGGCTAGAGGACTCATTCTTCCTCTGAAATCTTGTATCATTCTAGGGTTCTTAGGATTGCTAAGAATTCCCAAATTCAATAATACATTCTTATTCTTTTATTAGAGTTTCTGCCCTATCAGTGATACGGTCTACAATTTAAATAAGTGTGAGCGAGGATATTAAGTAGGATGTAGGTAAAATTGTTAAAGAGGAACTCTTGGTAATAATATTTATTTTAGGAACAATTAACTGTTCAAGCAATTAGTTAAATCAATTAGTTTTAACTCGTTAACCATTGCAATTGTTTGGAAATAACCATCGGTAACCAGTTCCGGGCTGATAATTCCCTCCATTGTGGGGGTATGGAGAGGTCAGCTGTATAGAGCCTTGCTCCATTAAGTGCACAGGCTATTTCCCTCGTGGTTCTTTTTCCCTCATTTTTCTCAGGTTGGGGATTAGCCTGGAAGTTGTCCATGAAGTGATTTATGTGGGATTCAAAACCCAACATTGCCAGTGAAGTCCACTCATATGGAGCTCAATTTCCATATTAGTTATTATTATTATTATTATTATTATTTTCCCTCAACTCTCTGTTTGATACAATTCGTACTTTTTCTCACACTTTTTTTTTAAAGGAAGTTGCATAATCTAAAAACCAAATCTATTGGTTAGAACGGCTTGAATTTTTGCTGCTTTCCAATTAACAAGTAAAAAACCGAGTATGTTTTGAGATATTGTGTGATACTTCATCACTTGTAGAGATATTGACTTGTCAAAGTTTCTATTGATTAGAAACGTTGGAGATGACTGCTAAGACTAGACCAGTAAAAGGAACAACAATAGAACTATATGAATGAATATGTATTTCTCCAAGGGACTTCTTGAACAATGTGTCCAAAAACCCTAGAAATTGGGGAAGAATGTGTATGGATCCAAGAGAGAGATTGAGAGCCCTTCAACTCTCTAAGCCTAGCTTGGATACAAAAAAGACCAATCTGTTCTCCTTATTCTGTCTTTTCCCTTTTATACCTTCACTTTCACTCCTAGCCCCCTAACTGCTTTGACAACTGTCCTGCCTAATCACAGCTGTCCTTCTTATTAATATTCACAACTTATTTCAAAAAATAGAATTTACATTTGTGCCCCTCCTTTCATAAACCTTTCCAAAGAAAGGGTCCCTAACACTACCCCTCCCCCTTGAAGTGGCATCTTGTCCTCAAGGTGCAGCTGAGGAAAGGTGGCTTGCAAGTCAGGGAGAAGCTCCCAAGAGTTTTCAGAGTCTGGAAGGTTTTCCCAGTGAACCAGAACTTCAAGAGCACCATTGGCAGCAGTGCGGGAATCCAGCGATGTCTTAGGGGTGGCCTGCAGTTCACCATCAGCTGTTAGGCCGGGAGGGATGTCCTGTGGTTTGGATGTGGGCAGTACACTCCTCTTCAGTTTACTAACATGAAATACGGGATGTAATTGGCATTCGGGGGGAAGGGCCAGTTTATAAGCAACTGCTCCCACTGTCTGAATCACCTGAAAAGGGCCATAATAGTGAGGGCTTAATTTTTCATTGGCTCTTGATGCCAAACTGCATTGTCTATATGGCTGTAATTTGATGAAAACCCAGTCCCCAACCTCATAAGTCACCTCCCTCCTTCGCTTATCTGCGAACAGCTTCATCCTCTGTTGGGCTAGGCATAAATTGTGTTTAAGCTCATCCAAAATCTGATCTCGGGTAGCTACTAAATTCTGCACCTCAGGGACTATGGAAGGGTAGGTTTTTCCATTGAATAACATAGGTGGTGGTCTGCCATATAAAGCTTGAAAAGGAGAGAATTGGATGGAAGCATTATAAGTTGTATTGAACCAATATTGTAACCATCCAAGCCATTCAGGCCAATTCTTGGGCTGTGTACTCACAAAACAGCGAGGTAAGTCTCCATGCAACGATTGACCACCTTGTTTTGACCATCCGTTTGTGGATGGTAAGCTGTGCTATACTTCGTCCCAGCTTTAGAGAATAAAGTAGACCAGAACTTGCTTAGAAAAACTTAGTCACGATCATAAATTATCACCTTGGGAAAACCATGAAGGCGGACTATCTCCTGAATAAAGAGTTGAGCAACTTCTTTTGCTGTAAAAGGGTGACTGAGGGCAATAAAGTGACTGTATTTGATAAGGCGATCAACCACTACCATAATGGTGTCCTTGCCCTTGGTTTAGGTAACCCGGTGATGAAATCCATTGAAATCTCAAACCATACAGGAGATGGAATAGATAGGTGCTGTAACAAGCCTGCAGGGGACAATGTTTCATATTTATTTTGTTGATAGATTTGACAAGCTGTAACATACTCCTTAACATCTTTCTTCATTCCTTGCCAAAATACTGCCCCAACTATTCTCTTATATGTTCTGAGGAACCCTGAGTGTCCCCCTGTTGTTGAATCATGAAATTCTGCAAGCAGCAATGGCATCTGTGTGGAATTACGAGGTAAGACCAATCCCTCTTGGTAAAAAAGTCTGCCTTGGTGCAGCGAGTAGCCCCGGTGTGACTTAGACCCCTGCTGTAAAGCTCGAGTAATACTCTGCAGATGAGAGTCTTGGTCAACCTCTATTGCCATTATGTCCCACAAATCAGAATGAACTATTGATATAGCCTGAAACTACACCTGTCGTGAAAGAGCGTCTGCGGCCTTGTTTTCATATCCAGGTCTAAATCGGATCTCAAAATCCGTTCCTAACAACATAGAAGTCCATTTCAATTGTTCTTCCTCACATAGCCGCTGATCTTGTAGGAACTTAAGGCTTCGCTGATCTGTTAAAATGATAAAGTGTTGCCCTAGCATGTTTCCACTTTTGAACTGCAAGTACAACTGCCATGAGTTCATGCTCATATACTAATTTTTCTGGGCATGAGGTGACAAGGCTTGGCTGAGAAACACAATTGGCTTGCCCTCTTGCATGAGCACAGCCCTTAAACCTTAGCTTGATGCATTCGTTTCGACGACAAACGGCTTAGAAGAATCAGGGACAACAAGAATGGGGAGATCAGCCACCACAGCTTTCAATGTCTCAGAGGCTTGTTGTGCCTTATCACTCCATACAAATGCATCTTTTTTTGTCAAATTGGTGAGAGGCTTTGCTATTAGACCATAGTTGCGGACAAATCTCCTATAGTACCCCGTCAACCCTAGAAATCCACACAATGCTTTCAGGTCTTTGGGTATAGGCCATTGGCGCATGGCCTCTGTTTTCTTAGGGTCAGCTGCAACCCTTGCTGCAGAGACTATGTCCCAAATAATCCACTTGAGAGACAGCAAAACTACATTTCTTTCTATTTACCACCAGGCTGTTAGCTCTGAAAAGTGTAAATACATCATCTAAATGGGTAGCATATTCCTCTATCCCCCTGCTATAAACAAGTATATCATCAAAGAAGACCAACACACATTTCCGAAGAAAAGGGCGTAATACCTCATTTATTAATGCCTGAAAAGTGGAGGGTGCATTAGTAAGACCGAAGGGCATCACAAGGAATTCGTAATGCCCCTCATGAGTACAAAATGCAATCTTCTTAATATCTTCCTCCACCATTCGTATTTGATGGTACCCTGATTTTAAATCCAGCTTTGAGAATATTTTAGCCCCAGCTAATTCATCCAACAATTCATCAATTATTGGAATAGGGAACTTATCTGGCACTATGATTTTGTTTAATGCTCAATAATCAATGCAAAAACGCCAGCTGCCATCCTTTTTTCTCACCAAAATGATGGGGCTAGCAGATGGGCTCACATTAGGAAAAATTATCCCCAAATCTAACATTTCTTGCACTAGTTTTTTAATCTTTATTTTTTGATAATGAGGGTATCAGTAGGGTCTAAGATTGGGAATATCAGTCCCTGCCTTGAGATTGATAGCGTGATCATGGCTTTAGCTCGGAGGTAGTCCTTCTAGTGGTTGGAAGACCGTTTCATTCTCCTTTTGCACTTTGCCAATTTCAGTAGGTAGTTCTCCTTCTTCAATCGCTTGCTCTTTAGGCCACAATTGAACCAAATACCCTTTAGCACTTATTTGCAAGGTGTTTAAAGTTGAACGTAGAGATGCACCGCCATAACACAACTCCGGGTCCTCTTGGATCTTAATGACTTCCCCTTCCTTGAACATTATTATGAAGGACTCTTTGAAATAAGTCAGACATATGCCAATAGTATGCAACCATTCCAAACCCAATACAAATTTTGCACCATCCACAAGGAATACGAAGAAATTTTTAGTAATAGTAATGATAGGGAAATGCACTTGAACCTCATGACAACGTCTAATTCCTCTAAATCGTTGGCTAGATGCTACTTTGACCACGATTTTCTTAGTAGCCTCGGATTCAAGCCCCAGATCCTCTACCAGCTGCTTAAAAATGAAATTACTTGAGGCTCCAGAATCTATCAACACTCATCTTTTGGACTACAACCTTGCCCCATAGCCTCAAAGATCGTGAGGAATTGTTCCTTGTGATGCTGTTGAGATCCAAATATAACATATTGAGGGATCCTTCCAACTCCTCTTGAGCATCTTGCCATTTAGCCTCTGCCCTGTATTGATGTCCTCTTCAATCACCATGAATCTAAACTGTTTGTTTTGTCAGTGCTTGCAGACTTGTTCAGGTGTGTATCATTCATGACAATTAAAACAGAGGCCCTTGGTTCTTCTCTCTCTATACTCATCCTCGGTCAGTTATTTGAACCCCTTGGATCCAAAGTTGTTAGATGTCCCACTAACATTAGATGTTCCACTAACAGCTCTTGAATCTGTCTTGGGTCCTCCAATGCTCCCACTGCTGGATAGGGTACTGTTTCAGCCGAAACTCCCTATAACCCCTCCTTTGTCTCCAAAACTTGCTCTTGGTAGTGAAAAATCTCAAGCCCAACTTTTCCCTACGGTGCCCAACCCAATTCTACCCTGGCCCAAGCCTTATTCCTAACTTTAATTAACTTTGCCATGTCCATCATATCATCAAGTGTATTGAAATGATGCATGTCAAGTTCAGAACTTACTTCTTCCTTCAACCCATTGAGGAACAAGCCATCCAAGAATCTCCTTTCTCTCGTATTCAATGGGCTAGCCAACTATTCGAACTGATGGCGGTAATCAAGCACCGATCCCGTTTGTTTCAACGACATTAACGCTACGAACAGATTGCGAGCCATCAACGGTTGGAACTTCTTCACCATCGCCAACCGAAAGCGTTCCCAAGAATAATCCATCGTAGTGGTCTCCCACTAGTGGAACCATGTCAGAGTCGGGGCCACCCTCCATCACGACCTCGCGACCTTCGCTACTGCTAACCAATCCTCCGCTAATACTCTGTGAATCTCAAAGTATCAATCAACACAATCGATCCATCATCTTTGCTGTTGAACCAGGGAAGATCGATTCGCCTCCACTGTTCTGTTCCTCCGCTGTGATGACTTGTGGAATTTTCATCGCCATCACTGTTCCCACCGTGGCCTCCGCCGCGAACATGTTCGGTGTGAGGTTGAATGCGCTCCACATGTTCCATATGCGCTTCAACTTGCACGATCCTCTCTCCTAGCCTTGCGATCTATTCCTCCAAAGCAAGATGGCGTTCCTCCGCCATGCGTCGATCCTCTCCAAACCTCTCCAAGAATGCATCAAACTTTGCTTCCATCTTCGACTTACGCACCATGCGAGCTCTCCCAGGATCGGAAGAATCTGATACTAGTGCTAAGATTGGACCAGTAAAGGGAACAACAATAGAACTATATGAATGAATATGAATTTCTCTGAGGGACTTCCTGAACAATGTGTCCAAAACCCCTAGAAATTGGGGAAGGATGTGTATGTATACAAAAGGGAGATTGAGAGCCTCTCAACTCTCTAAGCCTAGCCCGGATACAAAAAATGATCAATCCGTTCTCCTTATTCTGTTTTTTCCCTTTTATACCTTCACTTCCACTCCTAACCTCCTAACTGCTTTGACAACTGTCCTGGCTAATCACAGCTGTCCTTATTAATATTCACAACTGATTTCAAAAAACAGAATTTACATTTGTGCCCCTCCTTTCATAAACCTTTCCATAGAAAGGGTCCCTAACAATAACATATCACTTCTATAATCATTTGCTCTCTTCTTGTAGCTATATGATGGTAATAGGAACCAGAAAACAGGAATGCAGAAATGGATGAAATACTGTGCTAATAGCACTTAGAGGAAATTAACTCAGTAAGGAAATGCAATACAGAGAGACCCAAGCAGAGCACTAAAGCAGCAATACAGAGAGACCCAAGCAGAGCACTAAAGCAGCCCTTCTCTCCTCAGCCTAGTCTTTCCCTAAAAAAAGCCTACCTCGTACCTCTAGCCCCCTCCAACAAATATACCCTTTTCACCTCATGATACTCACACGCCCCACACCTGCCAGCACACACACTCATGCTGCAAAATACACACAGCAAATCAGTTGGGACCCTTGGGTCCCACAAAATCAGCATTCCTTGATCCCTCTTCTCTAATCTCTTTTATACCCCTGAACCTTTTTCTCTTATACCCTTGTATCCTTTTGGGAAATCGGTCCCTAACAATACCCCCCCCCCCCCTTGAACTACCACCTTGTCCTCAAGGTGGAACTCAGGGAAGCTGGTCTTTATATCTTCAGGTCTCCCAAGAGCTTTCAAAGTCTGCACGCTCTTTCCATTTGTTGAGGACTTCATGACCTCCTTGTAGTGAGGGCCTAACTTCCAAGACTTTTTCTGGCTGAATCTTCAGCTCCAGTTCTTCTGTCAAACCAGCAGGCAGAGGCTGGCTCAAACTGGGAGAGGAGATGCATTTCTTGAGTAATGAGACATGGAAAATAGGGTGAACTAATGAGTTAGGGGGCAACTGCAGCTTATAAGCAACTTGCCCAACCTTTTCGATTACTTTATATGGTCCATAAAACCTTGGACTAAGTTTCTGATTTACTCTTTTTGCTAGTGTCTTCAACCTGTAGGGCTGTAACTTGAGATACACCATGTCCCCCACCTGTAGTTGCACATCTCTTCTCTTCTTATCTGCTTGGCTCTTCATGCGGGCTTGGGCCTTGTTCAGATGCCACTTCAATTCATCTAAAATCGCATCCCTCTCAGCTAATAGTAAATTGAGGTCTTCCACTGCAGAGGAAGGCTGTTCATTCCTTAACAACACTGGAGGGTCTCTCCCATATAAGGCCCTGAAAGGAGTAGTGTTTGTTGAGGCACTATAGGTTGTATTAAACCACAACTCAGCCCAACCTAACCATTTCGGCCACTGCCTTGGTTTGAATCCAGCAAAGCACCTCAAGTAAGTTTCTAGGCACCTATTAACTACCTCCGTTTGTCCTTCGGTCTGTGGGTGGTAAGCTGAACTATATTTCAGCTTTGTGCCAGCCATTCTGAAAAGTTCAGACCAGAAATGACTCATAAACACCCTGTCTCTGTCAGTGATAATGGAAGAAGGGAAACCATGCAGCCTAACAACCTCTTTGACAAATAGCATAGCCACATCCTTGGCAGTATAGGGGTGAACAAGTCCAATGAAGTGGCTGTACTTTGTGAGTCTATCAACCACCACTAAAATTGTATCTAAACCTTGGGCTTTTGGTAACCCCCCAATGAAATCCATTGTGATTTCATCCCAAACTCGGGTAGGTGTAGGCAGGGGCTGTAACAGCCCTGCAGGAGAGAGAGTTTGATACTTGTTTCTATTGCATGTGTCACAACCTTGAATGTGTTGCTGAATCCTCTGCTTCATACCTTCCCACCAAAGTAGCCCTGAAATTCTTTTGTAGGTTCTGAAAAATCCAGAGTGACCTCCAACAGCAGAGTCATGGAATTCCTGTAAAATAAGAGGAATTCTTGAAGAATTTTTGGGTATGACCAGCCTTCCCTTATAATAGAGCCTTCCCCTTCTCAATTCAAATCCTTGCTGGATAGTATCTCCTTGCACCAACCCTTGCATAATAGCTTGAAGCTTGCTGTCCTGTTGCACTTCTTCTTCCAATCCCTGCCATTCTTGAAATGTGACAGCAGAGATTGCCCCAAAATGTTGCTGCCTAGAGAGAGCATCGGCCACTCTATTTTCCTTCCCAGCCTTGTATTTTATTTCAAAATCAAACCCCATCAATTTGGCCACCCATTTTTGCTGCTCCTCCCCCATCATTCTCTGGTCAACCAGAAATTTTAAACTCCTTTGATCTGTGTGGACTATGAATTTCTTCCCCAAAAGGTAGTGCCTCCATTTTTGAATGGCCATCACTATGGCCATCAACTCTCTCTCATAGACTGATTTTTGTCTTGCTCTTTCAGAGAGGGTATGGCTCCAAAAGGCTACGGGTTTGCCTTCTTGCATGAGGACAGCACCTAACCCCTTCCCAGACGTATCACTTTCTATCACAAACTCCTTTTCAAAGCAGGGGACAGCAAGTACAGGCAGAGAAATCATCGCTGTCTTTAGCTTCTCAAAAGCTTTTTGGGCCTCCGGATTCCACTTAAAAGCATCCTTCTTAAGTAATTGAGTCAATGGCCAAGCTATTCTCCCATACCCTTTTACAAATCTCCTATAATAGCTTGTTAATCCCAAAAACCCCCGCAGCCCCTTCAAATCAGTGGGAGCTGGCCACAATTCTATGGCTTCTATTTTCCTTGGATCAGCAGCCACCCCTTGATCTGAGACAATATGTCCCAAATACTCTATCTTGGGCTGTCCAAAACTACACTTCTTCATGTTGATAAAGAGCTGATTCTCTCTCAACAGAGACAGCACCCTCTCCACATGTTCTAAATGCTCCTCCGTTGACTTGTCAAGACCGTAATGTCATCAAAAACACTAGAACGTACCTCCTCAAGTAAGGTCTGAGAACCTGATTCATTAAGGCTTGAAAGGTAGATGGGGCATTAGATAACCCAAAAGGCATCACCAGAAATTCATAATGCCCCTCGTGGGCCCTAAACGCTGTTTTCTCAACATCATTATCTCTCATTCTTATCTGATGGTAGCCAGATTTCAGGTCTAACTTGGAAAAAATTTTGGCTCCCCCAACTCATCTAACAACTCATCAATCACCACGTGATAGGAACTTATCTGGGACTCAAGTATTTTGTTCAATGCCCTATAGTCTACACAAAACCTCCACCCTCCATCTTTTTTCTTAACCAAAAGTACAGGACTAGAATAGGGGCTATCTGGGTCTAATGATTCCCTGACTGAGCATTTCACCCACAATTTTTCTATTTCATTTTTCCGAAAATAAGGGTACTGTAAGGCCTTACATGAGGTATAGGGCTCCTTCCTTCAAGTTAATGGCATGATCATGGCTCGATGGTGGCGAGCTCCGAGGGTGGTTGGCAAACATCTTCAAAATTCTCTAGCGCTTCTTAAATTCTTCAGCACATCCTTATTTGGCTCGCTCCTTGTGTCAGACTCCTGAGAAGTTATGACATACCCTTCCCCATCATCTTTCAAGGCCTTAAGCGTGGCCTTCCAAGTGGCATGGGATTTGCAAAGAGTCGATCTCCTTGAATCATCTTAGTTTCCCCGTTCTCGACCACCTTATGAACAATTTAAAATTAGATATAGTCCCCAAGCTCTCTAGCCATTTCATTCCTAGCACCGCATCCACCCCCCCTAAACTCAGCAAGAAAAAAGGTTGGGTGATCTCGACCCCTTGTACTTCCAGGAGTAAATTATCGCAAACCCCCTTGCTCCTTATTTTCTTACCTGCGTGCTAAGCTTCCCTACAAAGTTGAACTCAGCGCTTTCTTGAATTTCCAATTCGAGCTCTTGGGCTAGGGACCCAGAGAGGAAGTTGCTGGTGGCCCCACAATCAACCAAAATCGTGATTTCCACCCCCTTCAGTGTCCCCTTAAGCTTAAATGACTTCCTGAAGTGAACCACGAGACTTCCGAGGGAGATTTGAGTGTTTTGAGCTCCACTTAGCATTCCTCTTCCTTGTCGCCCCATTTTCTCCCTCGAGGATTCACTTACTGGATCTTCCACTAGTAGCAACCTAAGTGCTTGGCCTACGTCTCTGACATGGTCGCTAGCCCCATTGCCTCCTCACACTTAAAGCATAGCCCCTTCCCCTGCTCCTTTCCTGGATCTCGGCCTTGAGAGAGGCGCTTTCTCACTGCTTGTCGCCGACGCTCTTTTCTTCCTTCCTCAGGCTGTTTTCTTCTTTTTGGTCCTTAGTGGGTGAGTTTCTCTGTAAGAATGGCCCTGTTTTAAACTGGATTGGGCCTTTGTGGTAGCCCCATTCTCTCCGCTGGGTTCACGCCCCCTCCACTCCTATATTTCTGCTCTGCATGAGGGCTTTGTCTTTTATTTCTGAGAGAGAGCCCAAATCGAGGCTCTTAATTTCGGCCCCAATTTCCCCCTTCAGCCCATTTACAAAGATCCCTATCAACACCTCCCTGTCCAAGCTCCTTAGTGGCCCCGAAATTTTTTCAAACTCCTCAATGTACTCCAAATCGACCTGGCTTGACCGCAACAAGGGCCCATACGGGTCCTTCACCACCCCTGGCTGGAACCTTCTCAGGAGTGCGTTCTTGAACTGACGCCATGAGGGGACTAGTGTTTGCTCTTCCCATGTCTGAAACCAACACAGAGCTTTGTCTTCCAAAGCTAAAACTACTACATCCATCCTTTCTTCTCCCTGAATCTCATTCACAGCAAAATATCTTTCAATCTTCACCAACCATCCTAGAGGGTCATCACCAGCGAACAACGGAAGCTCCATTCTTCTACGCCTTGATTCCAACGCAAGGCAGGTGGGTCATGCGAGTTCGGTGGTCGCCTCGCCATGAGTTCCGGTGCGCAGTGACGACCTTCTACGAATGGGGAGTTGCTACCTCTCTACGGGACCTCGAGGGCCGCGACTCGTTGTGAGGGGAGGAAGAACCCTGAGGCCTCCCACTACCTCTGGAACCCCCGTTCCATCGGTCTTCAACGACCACTCGGCCATGGTCTCTCCTGGCGCGACCTTTGCAGATGACCGACCTCGCTGGTCCCTCTCTTGTCTCGCATCAACCTTTCCAGCATCCTTTCCACCTTCTCCAATCGGCTCTCCATGTCGCAGCCTTCCACACTACTCAAACCTCTACAGCTCCAGGAAAGAGCTCTGATACCAAAATAATAGGAACCAGAAAACAGGAATGCAGAAATGGATGAAATACTGTGCTAATAGCACTTAGAGGAAATTAACTCAGTAAGGAAATGCAATACAGAGAGACCCAAGCAGAGCACTAAAGCAGCCCTTCTCTCCTCAGCCTAGTCTTTCCCTCAAAAAAGCCTACCTCGTACCTCTAGCCCCCTCCAACAAATATACCCTTTTCACCTCATGATACTCACACGCCCCACACCTGCCAGCACACACACTCATGCTGCAAAATACACACAGCAAATCAGTTGGGACCCTTGGGTCCCACAAAATCAGCATTCCTTGATCCCTCTTCTCTAATCTCTTTTATACCCCTGAACCTTTTTCTCTTATACACCTGTATCCCTTTGGGAAATCGGTCCCTAACAGATGGACTGCTCACTGTACTGTATTAAATTAGTATTACTTAAATCAGGGTTGTTTAGGATTCATATTTCTACATGATTGAATGGCTGCAACTGGGTATTCTCATGACAGCCATAATTTAGCGTGGTGGTTTTGATGTCATAGGCAAATGATGTGGTGTTCTGTGGAAGGATTCTCATGTTTCTGGCTCATTTCTTTCCATTATCGGAGCGATCAGGTACAGTTGTGTGAAGCCAATCTCACTTCTGATTTTTTATTTCGTTTTCATTCGTATCATGTGACTTTGATTGATGTTGTTGTTGTATAAACATTGAAGCCTTAAACATCAAAGGAGTTTTTAACACATCAAATGAAACAAAATATGAGAAAGAACCTGTGGAAGGTACACACTTGTGTCTCTTGGCTGGCTTAATCGATATTTGATATTCCATTCTTACTGACACATGGTTAGTTAATGTTAAATATTTCTGGCCTATAACCTCTTTTTCCTTACTTTTCAGGGATATGTATTGATTTCAATTTTTATGAGACCTTCTGGGGATTACAGGTAGGTCTGCACTGAAAAGTTGGTTCTCCAAATGGAGGTCTCTTAAATTTTTTATTCGAGCCTTGGCTTGTCTTGCTATTTCACATTACGTATTTGACATGCTTTGCAGTCTAATTTTGCCATAAATACTCTTTCACTTGAAAAAAAAAATCATCAAATCAGGAACTGCAATAGTGCAGTTAGAAGGTCACTAAATGAAGGTCCTTCATTCTTATGTTAGTTGCTTTGCATCATAATTTTATGCTTGATCTTTGTCTTATTTTATTTGTCGAATTTAGAATTAATTCATGCAGTTGTAGTTACTAACAGGGCTGCTTAGGCTAACGTTTTTCTGAATTTATTAGATCAGTGCAATGTGTTCCTTCCTGCTGTAAAATGCCTTCCACCAGAAGTTTATATTTAGGCTGGGAGGTTTATACTTATGTCATATGTGGGAAGATAAACTTCATGATGTCAAACTATTAACTAGTGTTGCATTGGCAAACTCTAGCAGCCATTTATACTTATATTGTAGATTGCTGAGATTATTTGGATCTTTAAAGTGTCTTTCGGAAAGAGGACTATCAAAGCTTAAAAAGCACAGACACACCGACTTAGTAGTTAGTAGCATGTCCGGCACATGATGGGCATGACTACTATGCTGATGCACATATGGGTGTACAACATGTACTAGACTCATGTCTATCAGTGTTATCAAATGGCGGCCATGGCGGGCATAAATGGCGGATTTTTGGTCTACCGCCATGAGCCGCCATCCGCTATTGATAACTTTGATGTCTACACACATTCGATTAAAAGATATATTTTAAGGCTTGAACACATTTTTATTCTTTTTCAACCATTTTAATGGACTAACATAGATATTAGTATTTTTGGTACATATACTTACAAGATAGATAGATAAAAGGGTGGCCCAATGCATGAGACTCCCACCTGGTGGGGTCTGGGAAGGTAGATATTGGCAACCTTAACCCCACTTTGTGTAAAGGTTGTTTCCAATATTTGAACCCGTGACCTCCAGGTCATAAGGTAGCAATGTTATCGTTGTGCCAAAGCTCATTCTCACATACATAGATAGATAGATGGTAAGGAAAAATTGTACTGCACTCCCCTTACTCAAGCTTTACAAACCTCCTCCACACATGCCAAAACCACCTTAGGCAAGATCTACAATCTCTCTAATACATTCATTCATTATCCTATTTCGTTGAGTGCGTCCACTCATTTAGTGTAGAATTCTCATCTCCACAACGTTAAGTTTATTTTCTTATTGAATTTGTTTTGCCAACATTTATTCCTATGTCCACATAGTGTATATTAGTGTCTATGCTTTGTAGATTTGGTGTAACACTCATGGTCTTATGGTTTCTTCTTTTGTAAGGTTTTCATTTTTGTAAAGATGATATCCTTTTCTCCTAACTCTTTTTATTCTTCCACATTTACATAAAAAATGCTTCTTTTATCCTCTATATGTGTATTTATACACTGCATATCAATGCCACAGTTATTTCACTTTGACTACATGCTGTGATATATTTATGCTGAAGAAAAAGCTTAGGACAAGTAATGTTTTTGTTGGAATATCTCAAATAAATCCTACATTATGAGAGGATATGCTTTCATTATAATTAGGATCTCCCTATATCCTGCCTAGTCGGAATATCTTTGTAATCTCTTCTTTCTTAGGGTGTGTTTGGTTGGAGAGTAAAATTAGAGGTGAAATTTACCTAGATGAGTTTCATATGTAAAATAACACAGGCAACTCATTTAGACAATTTCTACCCTCATTTTTACTTACCAACTAAACACACCCTTAGGAATAGCGTATCTGTCCATAATCAAGAAGAATTATTTCACTCATCTTTAGGATTAGGATCAGAATTGACGTGATTCTGATTTGCTTCTGCTGTACCTTCTAGCCTATTTAATTGGCCAATACTCAATGAATAGAAATATCCCTTCTACACTTTATTAATCTTATTTTATTTAATGCAGGAATATTTTTCTAACCCTACTATTGCTCATGCTCCTGCAAAGTGGCAGAAATTTGCCTCCAGTTTGTCGGTATTTCTTTATTTCTAGTTTCTTGTCTGGTCATGTGTGCAGGCTTTTTTTCTGTTGCTAAATTCCTTCTGCTCTTCTGGACTTTCTAATCAGAATTTTTGTTGAATCAAAGGTTGTATTGAGTACATTCGAGGCGCAACCTCTAAGTGATGAAGAAGGAGATGCTAATAATTTGGAGGGAGAGGCTGTCAATTTTAGCATAAAATATCTCACAAGCAGTAAACTAATGGGTCTAGAGGTAAGCATTTTGACAAAGTCTTGATGCTTGCCAGTTGCTACTAAAACTGCATGCTTAAGCTTCATTTAATATGTCTATGTCCTAACTGAGGCTCCTCTCTTTTTGTTTCTTTTTACTGGTGAAACTCTAATAGTTAAAGGATCCAAGTTTTCGACGTCATGTTCTTGTGCAATGTCTCATATTGTTTGATTATTTGAAGGTAATAATTTCTTTAGATGATTTTATATATAAATAGGATGGTATTTAGTATGCAAAATGAATTGGCTCATGGTTTCTCCTTTGTTTGCTTTTAGGCCCCAGGAAAAGGTGACAAGGATTTGCCGTCTGAAACCATGGTTAGGGCTGTCTACCTTGAACTCTTTAGGTTATACCTTAAAATTCGCTTTAGGCCTCTAGCTATGCTCTTGACTATCAAAGCCACTTCACAGTCTTTTATTAGTGTGATATTTGATACTGTTTACTTTCTTGAAACAACACTCCTAATTTGAGGTGCAAAATGGGTTGGGTTAGGTGGGTTTGGGGTTGGGTGTAGTTGTGGTTGTGTGAGTGAAAGACTTATGGAAGTCCTGGTAAGAGGAGTTGGTTGTATAGAAGGTAGCTCATAGTCAGAGGGATAAGGAAACTGAAAAAAATGATAGATGAAATCATTAAGGAGCTAGAAAAACTGATAATAGTAGTCTTGAGACAAGGTAAATGTCCATTCATTCCTGGGAAGTTCCTTTTATGAAAAAATTATCCGGCATCATTGTACTGGAATCAGGTTGCGAGTCTTTTTTTTTTTTTAACAACTCTTTGCTTACACTAAATGTGCAGATAGCACCAGCTGTTTTAAGTGAGGTTCCATATTTTATATGCATGGTTTGCAATTTTTTTTTTTTTTTTTTGTCCATTTTGTTTCAGAAAGATGAGATTTCATCATGTGAGGGGCGTGTTAAAAAACTTCTTGAACTGACTCCACCCAAAGGGGGAGAATTTCTTTGCAAAATTGAGCATATATTGGAACGTGAAAAGAATTGGGTGAGCATCCTCCTCAAAGTCTTCGTTCTTATGTTCTCTTGCACATGCAATTTATCATTTAGAGTAGGTTTACTATTAAGGGAAACATAATTACGTTCTATACTTTTTAGGTGTGGTGGAAACGAGATGGCTGCCTACCATATGAAAAGCAGCCGATGGAGAAGAAAACAATACAAGATGGCGGCAAGAAGCGGTATGCTTGTTATGTACAAATTTCAAAATCATGTAAAATGACATTTGGGTTATAAGATTAGAAATCTTTGTGATCATCGAGGAAGATAATACTGCCTTTAACTAGTTTTTAGGTTCTTGTGCTAACTAGCCAAACTTATACAAGTATAAAATAGCCATAGCTGCAGTTTATTTATGGGTTAATTGAAACTCATGTTCACATGCAGTTTGCAGTACCACAACTAATGGTTATTTTGATGTTGTCAGTTGACTGAAAGAAACACATCTCTCATTTTATTTTTTTTTTCATTTTTCAAAGCTTGTTCAACCAGAAGTGCTTTCTTTTCAACATTTCTTTGCTTATATAGCTCAACCAAGAAAATCACTTCTGGGTTGAAGTTACAAGTGGACAGTATGCAACAATGCTAAAACCATAGGCATTTGAGTTGATTTTGTGTTTAGAGAATATAATTCTTGTCTGGCAATCGGCTGTTCTAGATTTCTGTTGTTCATTCTTATGCTGCTAATTAATACTGGCTCTTTTCACCATGCTCAGATTGTTTTGCTTACACTGTTCTGCCCCTTATTTTCAGTAAACCAAGATGGAGATTGGGTAACAAAGAACTGTCTCAGTTGTGGAAGTGGGCAGATCAAAATTCAGTATGTCATTCATTACAGAAGTTGTTGCTAATTCTGAATGTGCAAAACATATTTCTTTGAAGTTAGATGTTGTGGAGGCCGAACGCCTGTTGGCATGACATTCTGTACCATACCATTGAAGTGCCATGGTTGCCCGTTTTGAATTGTTTATTCAAAACCCATCACTAAACCTTCCCCTTTTTACGATTACTCATTCAAGTTAATATAGTCTTAGGTGGAACTAATAAGAGTGGCAGATTAGTGCATAATGAATTTTGATATTTTTTGTTTCTCTAGTCTTTACTACTTGACAATCAATAGCATCCTTTTTGGATTTCTAGTCATTATTAAATCATTGATTTCTTTTATTAGATAAATTCTATTCAACTTATTTTATACTAATTTTAGTTTTCTGTTTTTAGAAGAGGTTTGATCTGTCCATTGACATTAGGGTTGGCAGAGCTTTATTGTTTCATACTTTCATTATAAGCTCTAGTGAGGAGATCAGTATCTCATTGACGTGTGCAATTGTCTGGAGTGAATGTCTTAATCTTCAATGTCAAGGATCTTAAAGTAACTACACCCAGTACACTTATTATTTAGAATGAAAAGGCAAATTGTGATGTCCTGAGCATTGTGTAATAAATAACTACTGCTTAATGTTTCTCACATTTAAGCATTTAGCACACCTCACTTCCTAACTAATTTTATATAATGTGTGTGTCTGTGGGTGTGTTCAATACCCATTAGCAGCAATTGCCTTGCCCTACTAACTGAGACTGGCTACATGGATCAAACTATGGCACAATGTCTTATCATAAACCAAGTTTCATAGTTGTTAATAGCACACAAAATAGCGGAACTAGAGTGGTGTTAGAGCAGAGCGGCCAGACCACACAATAACATGGTTAATTCATTTTAGCTTAGTACCATGTTGTTCTAAGGGTTCAGCCATAGAGTGGGAAGACCTTATTGACACTCTGGGGGAGATAACTTGTCCAAAGATCCGTACACTGATAAAGGTGTAGGTAGGCTACATAGTCACTGCCTAGGGGAGATAACTTGGAACCTTCAACTCTTGGGAGTTGTAGTGCCTCTAGGATTGCCATTTGAGCTTTAGCTAATAGATCTTTGAAATATCTAGACTGAGTTAATAATAAGGAACCATTGAGTGTTTTCACCTCAATAACCAGGAAGTAGAGGACCTGTTATAATAACATGTCATCCACTAAGATTACAATATAAATTCAATTGTTCAACAAAAGTTGGACAAAATGGAATGGACCCACTTGCTCTGTATAAATCCAACATGGACTAGTGGTTGAGCATGCCCTCAGAGCCGGTTTTGACCCTCAGAGCCGGTTTTGACCCATATATGGCTTTGTGAAGTCTCCAAACTGTTGTCTTATCTGGGTAGTCAAAACCCAGAGGTTGTTTCATGTACACTTCTTTTTCCAAGAATATATTGTTCACATCCCTTGTATATTGTCTTTGCGTTGATGCTGAACTTGAATTTTAATTTCACTGCTTAAACACATTTCTTTACTTCCAGTCTGCTGTTGATAATATGGACTTACCTTTTTTTCTTTTTTTTAATTCTCCATCTGAAAAATTTCTTGAATTCCCAGAATGCTTTAACCAATCCTCAGCGTGTTCAAACACCTTCGATTATGGAGTACTGGAAACCCTTGGCTGACGATGTAAGCTTTTGTTTTTGAGTTGCTATGGACATATTGAGTCTTTCTCTTCCTACTTTCACCATGTTTAATATTGCAGGATTGGCTATATGATATTTCCAATTATGGGCTATATCTTTTTCCCTTTTTATTTAAGTATCAAAATTAATTCTTTGCGTTTTGAAATTACAGATGGATCCTTCTACTGGAATAGAAGCTGAATATCACCACAAGAGTAACCGGGTAATTGACTGCCTAAGAGTTTATTTACGATGGATAAAGAAGTTTTATTTAAGAGAAACAAAGTAAAGGACAAGGTTAATGACAAGGTATCCTCAAAAACTTGGAATGAAAAGCACAAAACAAGAACAGAATCAATAATGCAGCAAGGCTGTCCCATCTCTTGACAACAGAAACTACTCTTAAAAGAGTTTGTCTAAGATACTCAATGATATTCTAAGAAATAATTATGATATTATATATTTTTCATACTTTACCAGAACCAAAAGAAATCCTTCCAAATTTTGTAGGCGCAAGATTGTTCTCACTGCTCTGATAGCTCATTTTCACCTGTTAGATATAAAAGTTTTTCATGTGTCGCTACCCAACAACTTGGGCTTTAGAGAGAGGGAATTCATAGCATCAACTGCAGAGTATGCATCTTATATTTCTATATTTCCTTCAATCCAGGTTTATTGTTGGAAGGGTCTACGACTTTCAGCACGACAGGACTTGGAGGGATTTTCTAAGGTATGTGCAATTTATTTGTCTGCTGGACTTTTTGGGTTTGATGAAAACTGTGTTAATTCTGTTTGCAGTTTACTGACCATGGCATTGAAGGGGTTGTGCCGGTAGAACTTTTGCCACCTGAAGTTCGATCTAAATACCAAGCTAAACCCAATGACAGGGGGAAACGTAGTAAAAAGGAAGAAACAAAAGGCGCTGCCCATCAAGTTGGGGAAAATCAGGTTCTTTGATTCAGATCCAGCTTTCCCTTATTCTTGTTCTTTACCGAAAATTGTTTTGTTAACTTCTATCAAAAATTGTTCTGTGGACATCTTTAGGAAGCTTATGGAGTAGATTAACTCAAAACATGATTTGATAATTTGAAGACGTTAAAACAAAGTGTTTTTTCCCCCCTTGGGATAAAAGAAGTTTCATTAACAAGAGAAGAAAAGAAGAAGAATAATAATATATAGTGCAGAGGACAAGACATCCTCAAAGCAAAAAGAAAACAAACTAAAACATCAAAAGATTAAGGTTTTCCAATATCTGATCATGTCAAAGATGGAAACCCGTCTAAAATGATCATATGCCTTACGCCAAATAGACACTAAGCATTTAATCTTATCCCGCAAAATCTGCTTATCTGAATGTTTGCCATGAAAAATGCGAGAGTTATGCACTAACCAAATACGCCAAATAACTGCAAATGCAGCACACTGCCATAAGGATTTGGCCTCTTTTCTCCTCCCAAAACTAGTCAAAAGGAATTGGTCCATGGTTTCAGGACACACCTAACATTCGCCAAAATGACCAAACAAAGAATTCCATAAAGAGTCAACCACTAAGCAATGTAGAAACAAGTGTGTGGTTGATTCTGAGCTAGCACTACACATAACACACATGTCAGGGGAAATAGCCTTTTTTGGTCATTGAATCTGCAACATATCATTGGTATTAATTCTGCTAAGCACAACTGTCCAGATAAACGATTTAACCTTCAAAGGAGCTTTGGACTTTTAAGTGGGTTTATCAAGGCAAAAATAATTGTTCAAAGAATGGGTTCGAAAAAGCCTTGCTTGTTTTCAGCCCAATAAATGGAGAAATTCACAAAGATGGGAAGAAGAAATTTCTAAAAACTGAAGGATAACGCATTCTTCATAGTCTTGATCTGTAAACAATTAAGGAAAGTACAAAATGTTAACAATGAATTATATCTTATTAGCCTTAAATATGTTTTTAATCGTGCAAATATAGGTCATTTTTTATTTAGTCCCTCTAAATTTTGTTTTTGCTTTTGGTCTCTTTTTTTTAATATTATGTATTTGGTCCTTGCACTCTATATTTAAGCTTCTAAAAGTAGTGTAGAATATGCATTTAATCCTTAAAAATTGTTTTTTGTCCTAATAAGTATTTTGTGAGTCTTCCTTTGATCCTTAGGAATATCGCCACTTAATAGTACAAACTAACAATGGGGACCAAAAACAATATTTGAAAGGTGAGGGACTAAAAACCAAAAAGAAATTTTTATAGGGATTAAAACCAAAACAACTGATATTTGTAGGGACCAACAGTATATATAAGCCTATCATATTATATCTTAGATTGGTTTAGATTGATATGAGATTGATTTTATTATTATGTGTAAATTTTTCTTTTAGCTTATAAATAGGATTGCCTCATTATATCACAATATATCACAACATAACAATTATACTTTCATATTATTGAGAATCTCTATCCTCTCTTCTCTTCTTCCCTATCTCACACAATTTCAAATTGGCATCAAAGGGGTATCAAAGGAGTACCATCCATCATGACCTGTGGCCATTTTTTGCTGCAGAGAATCCAGTAGTTTGAAATTCATTTGTGATTCATACTTTGGCTACTACTCACCTATGGTTTGGCACCTTTTTTTTTTTTTATTACACATTACGCAAGCTTTTCAGCCTCAACTGTTGCTGTACCTCACTCTGGTAGCCTTCCACTTCTATCTCATTTGCAATACATTATTCGGGCAGTCTCCATTCTCTATTTTTGTCACCATACATCACTCTGGCATCCTTCAATTGTCGTAGACCACCTCTGACCACCATGCTCCGCCACCAGTGTTGGCCGCTGACCTCATTGCCGGCCTTGCCGTCCTATGTGCAGCCCAGCCCCGGCGATCATGTCCTCTTCCAAGCTGTCGTGCACTCTCATGTACATCAAACACATTCTACCACACAACACTTCGCTGCCACTTTCTGCTACACATGACAGCGCATCCGGCAGCATCTCTGGCGACTACACCCACTGTTGTGCTCGCGATGCTGTTCTCTTTTCGGATCTATCCTTGGTTTTGCGATTTGTGCACTCCATCGATAGTTGTTTTTATTTCCAATTTTCCCCTAGTTTTTCATGTTACTTCTTGACACTTCCTAACCCTTTTGTAAGGGTTGTTTCTTGATGTCCTTTGCCATTATTATTTGTGTTGACGTCCAAATGTTAATATAGCATTGAGTAGGCGACAATTCAAAAGTGTTTGTTGGCTCACTCTTTCTCTTGCCATGAGACAACTTTCCCAGCAGCTTAGCCTTGTGAGATGGCTTTTCTCAATAGCCTAGCCTCGTGAAATGGCTTTTCCTAGCAGTTTGACCTCCCTATCTAGCCTATTATTTTTTATTGTGAAGGATTTAACCGTAAAAGCTTAGTAAGCTTTAGCTTGAGCAGGAGTGTTAAAAATTTCTTGTAAGCAGCAGAGTGACCTTATTGTTATGATCAACTGAGATTCAGTTCTCGTCTCCTTGATTTGTTTCCCACTTAGTGGGATAAGGCTTAGTTGTTGTATATCTTAGATTGATTTAAATTGATTTAGGTTGATATGAGATTAATTTTATCATTTTGTTTAGATTTTATCTTTGACTTATAAATAAGATTGCCTCATTGTATCACAATATATCACACCATATCAAATGTACTTTCATATTCCTTTATTTTCTGTTACCCATCTAACTCTCACATTTTCAATAGAAAGCCTGTATCAAGCAATTCTTTTATCCCAAAAAGAAGAAAAATGAAGACAGACCCAATCTTGCCCAAAAGAAACTGCTGTTTTGAAAATCCCATCATTTGTTATATAGAACAACAACAACAATGCCTTGTCCCATTAAGTGGGGTCGGCTACATGGACCAAGCAATGCTACAAAGCTCTATTATAAATCATATTCACGTTAAAACTATTGACATTTAAATCTCTTTTGATTATTTCCCCCTCCTCCCCCCGGGGGGAGGGAGGAGGAGAGTTTTCCTCGGTCTTCCTCTACTCCTTTTTATGGTGTTATTCTTCATTTGGTCCACCTTCCTTATTGGGGCCTCTATAGGTCACCCCCAAACATGTCTAAACTACTTAAGGCGATATTCTACTATCTTCTTTATAATTGGCGGCACTCATATTTTCTCTCTAATGCATTCATTCTTTATTCTATCATGTCTTGTGTGACCATTCATCCATCGCAACATTCTCATCTCTACCACATGTAGTGTATTTTTATGTTGACTTTTAACTGTCCAACATTCAATCCCATACAACAAAGTTGGTCTTATTGTTGTGCTATAGAATTTATCCTTAAGCTTCAATAGTATTTTTTTTAATATAAATAAGAAACAGAGTGCCTCTTCACTTCGACCTCTTAGATCATCCAGTTAACATCTCCCTCTATCTCTCCATCACTTTGAATAATAGAACCCAAATATTTAAATTGACTTGTGGTATATCATCCTAGAGTTTCACTTTTAAGTTAGAATGTGTGTCTCTTGGCAAACTTACACTATATATTTCGTGTTACTTCTGCTTATATGAAACCCGCATACCTCCAAAGCTTCCCTCCACAACTCTAACTTCTTGTTTATTTCTTCTCTCAACTCCGCTATTAGAACTAACGTTTGCAAACAACATACACTAAGGCATTGGGTTTTGAATGTGTTCCGTAAGCACATCCAAGACTAGTGTGAAAATATATGGATTCAAGGTTAACCCTTGGTGTAGTCCAATTTGTAAAGGAAGATCCTCTATTACTCCATCTTGAGTCCTTATGCTAGTTGTGACCCTATCATACATACTTGAATTGCTTGGATATAGACAATCCGAACTCTCTTTCTCTCCAAGGCTTTTCATAGAACTTCCCTTGGCACCCTATCATATGTCTTTTCCAAATCAATGAAAACTATATGTAAATCTTTCTGTTCTCACCGATATCTCTCCATCAATCCTTGCAATACTTCCATGGTAGACCTTCTAGGCATAAAATCAAACTGGTTCTCTGTAATACCGGTCTCTCGTCTTAATCTCAACTCCGTTATTCTCTCCCACAACTTCATAGTATGACTCATAAGTCTTATTCCTTTGCAATTTGCACAATTTTGTATATCCCTCAGGTTTTTGTAAATAGGAACTAAGATGATTCTTCTCCACTCGTCGGGCATCTTTTCTATCCTTAGAATCTCGTTAAATAGCTTTGTGAATCATCTTATGCCATTCTGTCCTAGGTATTTCCACACCTCCATAGGTATGTTATCTAGACCCACTGTTTCCTATTTTCCATTCTTTTCAAAGCCTCCTTTACTTCAAACTCTTGAATTCTATGGTAGAAAATATCATTTTTGTCTTCCTGTTTTGTCAACAACCTGTCCGTTTGCAAGAGTGTCCCATGTCCTTCATTAAACAACTTGTTGAAATAGCTCCTCCACCTCTCCTTAATATCTTGTTCAGTGATTAACATATTATCATTTTCATCCTTTATGCATCTCACTTAATCTAGGTCTCTTGTCTTTCTTTCCTTCACTTTTGCCAATTTATATGTATCTTTTTCCCCTTCTTAATGCCCAAGGATTTGTATAATTTCTCAAACCCTTTAGCTTTTATCTCACTCACTGCTCCTTTGTTATATAGAAAAAGTGGAAATTTCATTAAAAAATAAATAAAGAATGGGATTCTGAGGACATTAGAAAATGTGGACTGGAACATGGTATGAGGGCTGAGGGGCCAAAAAGCAATAAGGATGTGAAAAGCATCTCTAAACGGTGAGTATGCTGCCCAATGGTTCTGTTAGCTTCATAGCCCCGTGTTTCAGACCAGATGGTATTTTTGCACCCGACCCTTGTAGTCATCATTTTGTTTCTTAAGGTTCATCTAGTGCTGCTAGTTCATATTTTCTGAATGTATCTCTGACAAATAGTGTCTAGTGATGGTAATTATTTAACACCCCATTCCTTATGTGATACTTTATATTTTTATGCGGTAAATTTATCAATTGAAAAATCTAATCATAGGTATTATACATGCCACCTGTGTAAATGCTCATAAGATTTGCTATCATGTGCATTCTTTGTTGTTGAAAGAGTACGGAGTAGCAGTTTCTGGTTTTATTTAGGATCTGTAATAATTAATAATCCAATATCAAATTGATTTCTTGATATCACTTTAGTTCCTTCTTGTCATTTCTTTTTCTCTTGTGAAATAGATTTCTACACCTGCAACTGAGGCAGATGGAGAAGGCATTAGAACTGATGTCACAGCAACACCTATGGAATTTGATGCTGCCACTATCCCAGGCACTCAGGGGGAAACCCCAACACCAGATGAACTTCAGAAGCAGAGCTCAGACACTGATGTTGGTCAGGAAGCTGGCCAGTTGGAAGCAGATGCTGAAGTTGAGGCCGGCATCATAGATGGAGAGACGGATGCAGATGTTGATTTAGATGCAGTTGGCTGAGAGAAGTTCCTAGATCTACTTGCCAAGGATGATGAACATTTATGTGAATGACAGCATCCTGTTTATACAGGCAAAGATAGCTGCAGACTTCACCGCTGTGTCAAATTTTAAAGGCATTTTCCCCCCAGGGACGCGAAGGAAGTTATCCGGCTTTTTAGTATAATAAGTTGAAAGTATTTTGAGTGAACAAGAAAGAAAATATGAATATCTTCACAAAAACAAAAATATCTTGGATGTAGAAGGGAATGAGACTAACTGAATCTTGAGTTTTTCCATCACATGCTCTCTATGCCATCAACATTTGGAACTCCGATTCTATTAAAGTCAATTTATTTAAATGATGTATTTTGAATATAACATGAACATGTTTAAAATGAGTATAGTGTTTTGATATACTATAGTTACTCTACAATTGCTAAACTTTGTCCCACTAGATGAAATCAGATACAAGGAGCAAGTGATACCATTGTGTTTTATCATTGATCTTATTTTCATTTCAATCAATATAACATAATTACAAAATATTAAAAAATAATCTTGCATAAATATAAACATTGCTTGCAATAGCACTCGATCAAATTTGAGTCCTACAAATGATTTAAGTCGATAAAAAATAATCCAACACAAAGTTTGACCAAATGCATAAATACAAATTTAATATCCATACTTGCGAGTGACAATAAAGTGAATCCTGGAAATGAGTCATGTTAGTCGATAAAAACAGTCTAACACCTGAAGTTTGACTAATTGATAGCCATAAATGAAGTAGCTTTTGCCACATTCTCTACTTACGGAATCATCATTCCTTCCGCCACGGGAACAGTTTGTGGGGATCACAATCAAATTCTCATCTTTTAAGAGAATTTTGCCTCGTGGAGGCAAGGGATGGGACATAAGTCTCCCTGCAATTAGTGTTGGGATGACAATAGAGATTATGCCCTCGTCCTGACAACATTTAACACTTAAGTGATGATATTGTATTATGTTAAAAAATTAATGTTGTAGAATTGATTTAAAATTTTATAAATTATAATGCAACACTAATTGGACTTAAGGTTTGAATCAACCATTTTTTTCCTATGTTAACTTTTTGTTTTTCTTTCAAAACAAAGAAACTTCCAAAAAAAGAATGTAGAGAAGTGAATTTAGAGACATTAGGATCTGCTAATAAAATGTGGGATAAGATAGCAAAAGGGATTCAAAAGGTAGTAAAGGAAACATTTAGGGAATCATGAGGTTTTGGATTAAAGGATAAATAATCTTGGTAATATGACAAAGCATGCAAGAGAATATTAAGGTTAAAACACAGTGTTTTAAAGAATATTCCTTGCATAGAAAAGTCGAAAAATGGGAAAAATATAAGAGAGCTAAGAAAGGGACCAAAACATAGTAGGTGAAGCAAGGATAAAAGTGTTTATGGGGTTGTACCATTTATTAGGGTTTAGGGTTTACACACACACATACATACATTTGTTAAATGCAAAGAAAAGAAGACCAGAAGTTTAAACCAAGTGAAATGCATTAAGGAGGAAGAGGGAAAAATTTTAGTGATGGAACAAGACATCAAGGAAAGATGGAAAGGGTACTTCCACAGTTATTTATGAAAGAAATGGGATTCTCTTGCTTATAGATAAGCTAAATACAAGAGATAATGACCTAAAGTCTAGAAATGGAAAGTAGTGAGTCCTGATAACAAGATAGGCATAAGTTGGCTCACAAATCTATTTAGTGATAAAAAGTAGTGATTTAGGTCCTTATCTCTTGTAGTGATAAGTCTTGATAACATACCTATTGAAGTCTGGAAATGTCTAGAAGAGATAGGCATAAGTTGGTCACAAATCTATTTAACGAGATTTTGAGGCCAAAGAATATCTCAGAAGAATAAAGAACTTTCAGAGGGATTAAGCCTATCAACCCTACTATGAAGCTATGGAAAAAAGTTATTGAGAGGAGACTTGTAGGTAAAGAAGTGCACGAGAATGGGGGTTGAATCATGTTTTGCTTCTCTTTTATCCTTTTTTCACAACTGACACATTGAACAATAAACTATCAAACATTAAGCTTGAAATGCAGTGGAAAACTAGATTAAATGTTTCAAAAATTGGCTTTCTAAAGTATAACGTCAGTAACAAAATAATTAAAAATAAAGAACTTGCAGCAGATATTAAATGATAATGTAAGCTGTGAAAATAAAAGAAACAAAGGAGGAGGAGATGTGACAGATAATTTATACTGGTTTGGCCAAACCTGCCCACATCCAGTACTCAACTTTCATTGAGATTCACCAAAACCTTCTCAACCTAAGAAAGAAAACCAGATAGTCCTTACAGTAGGCTTCCCAAACTCTAGCATGTGACCAATAGACAATCCCTACTGTTACAAACTGAGTAGTTATTCACTAGTGATATGAGCTTAAGATGGCAAAATGGACATTTCAGGACTTGAAGAAAAATCTTATTATTGGCTTAATTTGCATTAAGCATATGTTCCAGTCATATTGAGCTAAGTCTTATTTATTTAGTTTATTACTTTTTATTTTAAAATATTTTAAGACTTATTTTATTTTTATGTTTGTTAAGCCCAATTGTTAATATAGTAATTTGAGCTTAGTTTAGTAGAGTTAGAAAATAAGCTTAACCTAAATAAAATGTATAAATACCTCCAAACTTGGTAGCCACTTAGCTCAGTTTTATTTTGAATGAAATTTTTCTGGTTCTTTTAAGAAACTTTGTGTATGCAAGTGAAGTTGAGTGATTCCCTTATCTCGTTATATCAGGAATCTGAATAGAGGATTACAAGGTAGAGTGATTCCCTTGTGATATTTTATTTAGTTTTCAATTCTATCTACCATATCAATTGTTTGTTGGGATTTCTGGGTATTGAAATCCACGGGGTTCCGCATCAACCAATCTCCCCAAGTTAAACAAAATAGTTTTTCACCAGTATCTTCAAGCTGAACTAAGTAGTCTTTCACCACCCTCTCTAGGCTGAATCGTGATAAGTAGACAACCTCTACTATCACGTTGCAAGTAGTTATTCACTAGCATCTCCAAACTAAACCGTAATAAGTAGACAGCCCCTACTATCACGTTGCAAATACTGATTCACCAGCTTCTCCAAGCTGAATCGTGATAAGTAGATAACCCCTAGTATCATGTTGCAAGTAGTTTATCTTTAGCCTCTCCAAGCTATCTTACACTGACATCTCTTCCAGGGAAGAGTATATAAACTATTTAGGAACTAGAAAGAAGATTTTTCACTTCTCAAGGAAACTGATACATGAGGTGATGATGAACCTTGCAAAATATGTGAAGTGATTTTCACAGAGTTTTCACTCTTATATATTCAATCCTCGTCATTCATTTTAGTACAACATCTCCATTTATAGATGGATTCCCTTTGTGACCATTGCCCTTGATCTATTGTCCAAGTGACACATGTTGATCATCAGCTTATGTCCTAGAAACACAATATAGAAGAGTAGATTGACAACTTGTCAGATTTACTGCAGAAGCTGTTGTACGGTTAAAGTTTCTGATGTCCCTTCAGAAAATACCTTTTTACTTTCTTACCATGGTTTCTGGACTCTTCCTTCTAAAAGCTAGAGTGATTGACCAAAAAGGCAAAAGAGATGACGTGCTGGTTTTGAAAATGGGTTAGACTTTATATTTGAAATTCAAAATTCAAGTTTCCCTTCTTTTCCAATAAAGTTCAATGCTCCACAGTGATGTGAGATTTATAATATACACTATATTCTTGATGAATATCCGGTCTTCTAATCTTCAATCCAAGCTTTATGATGATGAAAGAATTACGATCATGATGACTGAAGATTGTGTAACACGTTATCAGAGTTTGCTTGATATCTTCATTTGAGTGTACTTTCTTATGTTCAATGCTATTTTCTGAAGACCCATGCTTTGGTTTCTTGTTCTTGACTTTATTTGCTTTAATCTGTAATGCAAGTATACATTCTTTTCATGACATAATATTCACTTCTATTGGGCTCAATCTCTTAACACCAGATAAATCATGTTTTCATATGTAAAGTGAAATTATTCTTGCTTCAAGTTCATTTTATGCAATTCGAAAATCCCTATGTGCTATGTCAAAAAACTCAAGGTAAACATTTTTCGTTCTTCAAAGTATTTTCCTTAAATTTGTTTTGCTGTCATTCAAAACATGTAGCCCTAATGCTTTCTCAAGGGTTTTGGAGCTTACAAGCTCCCCCTTTTTTATGATGATAAACCAATTTGAAGAAAATCTTTTGAAAAGATGTTGAAAGAAATATAATAAAATATATCTTAATAAGCACTTAATCTTTCAAAACATTACAAGCTTTTAAATATCAAAGAGTTCTTTTCTTAAGGCATTATATGGATAGGTTCAGAATCATTTTATAGCCTTAAGTAACTTAAATCAGAACTATTTGGGTTGTGATGAAACTTTCTGAACTAATTCAGAGTATTTTCTGAGACGTATCAGAGTTATACTAAAGCAAATGTCATCATTTAAGTCCTTTTACACAGATAGGATGACTTTTTGTTATTTAAAGAGACTTTCTTCGGTAAATGTGCTTGGATGAAAAATAAGTAATACTTGTTATATTTTATCTTGGTTAAAATTCTTATTTAGCACAACCTTTTCAAAAGCCCCTTCTAAAACAGATGCTCAAAGATGTATATAAATGTAACAGAGCATGTATGATTTGAGATATAGAAACATATTGATGCTTATGTAGTTTATGATACTCAAAGAAACCGTAATACGAATATTATCAGCATATTACTTTTCAAGGTTTCTAAAGTTCATCAAGGATCAATCCCAAATGAATTAGAGCAAATAAAAATGGAACAAGCCTTTTTATAGGATGAGCTAAGAAACTTTTCTCATAAGTATCACCGCATAAAATATTATAAAAACATTACTTGAAAACATAAGTTTATGCTATTCATGTAATCTTGCTCACTAATGCACATATGAAACAAAATATAGCACATTATAAGTCATATAACCGCAGCATGCTCGAGAGAGTTCTGAGCCTCATAAACTGATCTTAGTTATATCAAAGCATGTAGAAACAAGTTTCAGAAGGTTGTTCGAAACTATACACAATTATATTTTGATCAAGTTATATAGAGCCTTTGAAAACATCTCATATGTGTGTCAGAGACGATGTGTTTTATAGAAAGAGGCATTTTAAGCATATCATACATATCATCAAATAGATACGAGTATCAGAACAACAATAGGGAGATTTTGTGCTTCAAAAGATACTTGTCAATGCTAATCACAAATACAAATGTGAGCTAACTACGCTAGCGTGTCAATGAGTATGCAGATCAAAGCAAGCGCTTAAGAGATCAGAAGCATACATCAACAAGCGTGATATATGATTAGCTAAACGTGATAAGTAGGCATCGATATGTATCAGAGCTTAAAAACATATATGTATATCAGAGCTTACGAAGAAAGCATAAACATGATATTTGAGCAGATATAATGAATTGCATAATTCAAGATAAAATATCTGTCAAAGCATAAAAAAAAAACATGGTAGTTAAAAAAAATGTTTAAGACAAAAAAATGCATGCTGAAAAGTAATTATCTCTAAGCTCTCACTCAGCATAAGCTCCCCCTTGAGTTCCACAACATAAGATTTTCTTCACTTTCTCCCCATTTTGACATCATCAAAAAGGAGGTGTGCTAGAAGTCAGGAACATCATTAGTCATTGCGCCTTATCTCTTGAAGAATCTCTTGATTGGTCTGAAGAACCTGAAGTTGCAATTCTTCATGATGTCAGAGCTGGGCACCATGCTCTATGAGTATAGCCTTAAGCCGATCCTGTTTGAGGCAATCTCTCTCAGATGCCTCAAGATGATATGATTGATATGAGAGCTTAATGGAGACATGGTTGAGGATGGTTGAGGTAAATTGACAAGTGCTAAAGTTGATGGGGTAGCTCTGGAATACTTAGTGTATATGTGTTAGTACACAAGTTCTGTGCAGCCTCAAGGTCCCCTAGGACTTACCCATGTTGCGAGATCCGGAATTTCACTAAGTCTGGAAACTACACCTCCTTGGACGGCTATACGATAGAGCTAGATTATTGGGATCAAAAGTCCCGATAATTACTCTCAAAAGGAAAATAAATTGAAGAGTGATTTTTAATGAATTTTAAAAAATCTCTAAACACTTCGTTTTTAGCCTACAAGCTTAGAAAATCATAAGAATTCCCGAATTCGAAGTAGAACTCAAAAATTGGATTTTGATTGGTTGGGGTTATAATTTTTTAGATATTTTATTTGAGTTCAAATGGGGGGTAATTTCCTTATTTACATTTATGTTTTAAAGTTAATGTAAATAAGTGAGTATGGAGGAACTCGTATGATAAAATGACAAGAAATTTGTAGAAGCTGGAAAACTATAGCGGTCTAGTATCATTATAGCGATCACAGTGTATGAATTCGGGAGTTTGGGTTGTCTAATGACCACTATAGCGGTTGTAAGTGAGCGTTTTGATGTTCTGAGGACTGCTATAGTGGTCATAAGTGATTAGCGCACACAAACGGAGAACAGCTAGACTGCTATAGTGATGTTAGTTTGGCAGAAATAGTCCAAAACGATGTCATTTCATTTAAGTGATACTCCTTACCCTATATATACCCCCAAACTTGGTTTTCACCCTCAAATTTTGAACCTTAGCAGCCTCTGTCCTCCTTCTACCCTCTCCACTCTCATCCTCCATCAAATTTTCCTCCTCCAAGCTTCAAGGTGAGTTTTGTTGTGGGTTTATGCTTCTTTTCTCTCTTCCCTTTCATGTTCTAGTGTATGAATTGTTGTCATTCTCCATTTTTTCAAGTGGGGGTGCTCCCTCAATGTTGTTAGGGTTGTTTTGCAGCTATCTAGATGTTATTAAAGTTTGATCTTGAGTTTTATGGTTGTTATGGTAGACATTGGTGCCAACTCTTCTCCTCAAAGTACCTGTTGGTGTTGACACCATCACTTCCTCCCCTCCAGGTGAGTGGGTTCAAACTCATGGCCTTATCCTTAGTTATTACAAATATGTTTTATGCATGATGAGTATTGTATATGGTATTAGAGATGAAAATATGAATATATATGATTTTGCAAAGCTATGATTTCGAAAATATAGCATGAAAATGAAATTTAGAAAACTATGGGACCATGATTGATAAATTGTATGTTATGGAAATGTTTCATGTGCAATTCTAAAAGATTTATTGCAAGAATATATATGATTTAATAAGTTATTATTTTATCAAACATGTTTTAAGAGTTTATGGTATTTTTATGCTTAAAGACTGGAGATTTCAAAGTATGATTCTAGAGTATCAGTTGATATATTTATACATGCTAAAGAAATATGAAACAAGAGTGTGACCCAGCTTTATGAATAAATATGTTATATGATTTTCGAGTTATTATGGTTATAAACCCTAATATTTGAACTATGATTTTAGAGTTATTAAGTATATGGAAAAATATGTTAGTAAAGATATCAATTTAGAACTTCAGCTTTATGATACCAAGAGGTATGGAATTCAGTATTATTCCTACCGACTGTCAGATACATATTCTGTAGGCTTGAAATTGGAATGCCTACAAGCGATAATCCCTTGGGCTCGATTTTCACAACCACAATTATGTTAAAGTCAGATTGTTAGAGTTATATAAGTCTAGGACTCTCAGAGTACTAAGATTTGTGGGTGGAGTACTGACCCTTCAATTTTATTTTTTGACAAACTAGTTTAGCCGGTAGAAATAAGGAAACAGACAGTTAGTTAACGACTATGAAGAGATCACTAACCTTGGTACCAAGTTATTCGCTGGAGGACAGTTTCACCCCAGCAGTTACAAAAAATAGGACCTAGTTAGGTGCCCACAGTTTGTTCGCATGGGACTAGTATGATTTCAGCAGATGCTTTTATCCACTAGGGACTGAGTACAATCTTTTAGTTTATGATTTTATAGTTTTTATTAATATATATAATTATTATATTCAGTATATTGTTTCCTGATACTCTGTCGCACCCCTAATTAAAATAATTTCATGTTTGATTATGAGTTAAAAATGGTTGTTGTGAATTTATAGTATGAAAAGTGCTTTCCTAGCTAGCTATGCATTTAAATATCAAATGATTTATTATTGTTGCATATATAATGTATTATATTCCTTGGTTGTCCCGTGTGGGTGATTGGTGAGAGCTCATTCACTAAGTCCGTTGACTCATCCTCTATCTTCCTCTCATAGTTGCAAATATAGGTGTCCTTCCACCTCCAGCTTTGTAAATGCAGTTGCCCCCAATGGTGAGCCTTATTTTGATGTAAGGGTTAGTTTAGGTTTTTGTTAGTTTAGATAGCTCTAGTAATTTTGCAAGTAGGATCTGAGCCACGCATATATTTTGAAATACTGTAGTTATTTTTAGAATTTATGTATTTAACCCTATATGTTTCCAAAGCTTAAGTATGGATTTCAACTACTTATTTTGGTTAGGTTATGTATTCATCAGCTATGTAATCATCATTCAAATTTCAAGGGTCAAACAGGTTTTCAGATTTAAGGTTAATATCATGTGATGAACTGGTTCATGATTTCACGTTAGTAGTATTGATTAAAAAAGGTTTTCAAAGCTTGAATATTAGATGTTTTCAATTTTATGAAATTAGAAATTATGCTTTAAATAGATAAAGGAATGTTGGTTTATAATAAAATCAAGATTCAAGGATATTATATTATATTACATAGATTTAAAGAGACACGTCACCTAGAAGACTTACATGAGGATAAGATTCCTGACACGCCAGGCACGTTCCCAAATTGGGTCATGACAAGTTCTTGGAGAGGGCTCAGGAATGTCAAAGGGTAAAGTCTCCCCAGACTTAGGAGATTCAGCCTAAGTTTCATCATGGGTATCAGCAAAAGGTGGAGAAGATGGCATGTCAGCATTAGAGCCAGCAGGAGTAGAACTAGGCTCAAGGATAGCAGCAGCAACAATTTTAGGCATCTAAGTCAAGGCAGAAGTAGCAGTTTCTTCACAATGAGGAGCACTAACTTCTGATGTTCTATCATCTTCTTCTTCTATCTGAGTGATGTGTATGGGATGAGGCAGTTGAGGCACCATTAGAATGATAGCAGATTCTAGTTCATGGGCTTCTTCTACTGGTTCCTCAATGATAGGCTCCATTAGAGACTCTTCAACCATGGGTTTAGGTCTGATTATAACACTCAGCCTAGCTTTCTCATACTGAGCAGGCTTTCCTCTTCTTCAAATGAGGATGCTCATGCTGATTCTTCTTCTTCTTCTTCTTCTTCTTTTTCTTCTTCTTCTTCTACATCTTCTTCATCATTTTCAGAGTCAGCAACAATGACTCGATAGCCAGCCTCTTCATATTTTGTGATTTCCTTCTTTAGTATGGAGATTATGGACTCATATATAGGCATCTGTTTGCACTTGAGCCTAAAATCTTTCCTATTGATGACTTTCACTAGTTTAGCCGCCATTGGAGTTTCTTGTGGTATAGATTCTTGTTTTATTTTTGTCCTTTTTTCTTAACCCCACTGAAGTAAATCAAATTCTTTTTCCTTTGACTTCTCAGTCTCACTTTCCAGGAGAATTAATTTTCTCTTTCCTTTGTCCATCTCCTTTAAAGACTCGATATCCTTGAGGGCTTTTTTGGCTTGATCTCCTCTTGTTTTGGGACTCTGCTTTCTTTGCTTGGATCCTGCGATGGTAGACTTCTTCTTGAGGTTCTGAAAGAGGAAGGTGTGAATACAGTTCCTTCCATAAATTCATACATTTCTGTGACAAAAGGAAACCCATGTGCTAGAAGAGTCTTGTGAGCAACATTCCATATGGGACACTAGTTGTCCTTCATTTTTCTTTCGAGGTGGCACTGATCATGTAGTCTAGGATGAGTCTTGGCAAGTTCACTTTCCTCTTTGCTATCAAACAGTATAGAAGCATGCAGTCAATGCCAACTAGCACATACGTGCTTCTTATACGGGGTAGAATGGAGAATTATACCACTGTATATGCTTTCCTAGCCCTAGCACTTAGCATGACAGTAGAGATTTCATTTGGTATGTAAAGAATGGAATCAGTTAGATATCGTGAAACATCTCTTTCATTGATTCCTAGAGAGTAAGCCTAGCTAGGTGAGGAGTTACAGATGATTCCATTATTTGATACTTTTATGATCTTGGAGAGTCTTGAAGGAGTAATCTTTATGGCGCAATCTCAGATCATCATTTTTATGAATGATGCTGATTTTCCTTCCGGATGGGAGTAGAAGGCCATGACCAGTCTTGGGAAGACTCGTTCATTGATCTCCATGTATTTATCCTTTTTTTAAAATGAGAACACTTCATCAAGAATAGATATTTCTTTGAGAAGATCTTTTCGCAAAGTCTTCCTAGGTGCCATTTTTCTTGAAGCAAAGTTCTTTTCATAATGATCCTACATATGTAGATTATCATACATGTGGAAAGGAACTCCTTTATTAGCATGTTGGTCACGTTTTCTGCCTTCAGCCATTAGTGTATGTGAGAAAGAAAACAAAGATTGAGTCTTGAAGAAAATTGATAAATGAGGAAAGGAGGAAGATTATGAGAGATGGCAAATAGTTAAGTTGAAGAATGAGGGTTTGAGATGATGATGAATAGTTTCAGAGAAAGTTTTGTGAGAAAGGAATATGAAACGGTTGATAAAGAGTGTGGCAGAAGATGAGAGTAATGTGTGATGTGTAAAGCGGTTATTTAGTTGATGGGACATGATTGACTGAAGGTGAACCATTCATGGGATATAGAAACTCACAAAAAGTGGAAATTATTCCGCCCTTTTTCATCCTGTTTCAGAAAGAGTGACTTCTAACTCTTTTGATTACTTTCATAAGAGTTTACTTTCTGAGTTCCACTTTTCACTTTTTGACCCACGGAGTCTTATCATATTTTTTGCTGTAGACTCATCTTTATATTCTGAACCTCATAAGACCATTTATTCTCGATTTTCTGAGCTTACTCTTCTTTTTTCTGATCACTTTATCTTTTTTCTGAGCTTATGAATAGATCTTCTGAACTTTGAGGTGTGAACAAGTTGCAAACTGATATCTCTATGTGGTCTTCAGACTAGAATGTTGAAGAGGAGAATAGCCAGAGATGTTGTGCATGAATGTTTATGCAGATTTAAAAAATTTTAAGAGTATAAAGCCTTTTCAAAACTCAACAAATACGATTTTAAGCTAAAAGTCTTGTGAATATTTCTGACACTATCGTCTTCAGTATTAACAAGCATTGACTCAGAAGATCCTTTTTTTGAATACGACTTCAAAACAAGTTTGACATCAAGGTGCTTGGATCTAGAGTGCTAAATGAAATTTTTAACTAGATTAATAACACTAGTATTACTATGGAGGATAGAGATTTTGGAATACCTCAAATGATGACATTCTAACTAGTTCCTTATCTACAACATCTGGGCACAACAACTTGCAACAGTCTTCATATTTAGCTTCAGCAGCAAAGAATGCAAAGGTATTCATTTCTTTGCATAGCCAAGTGCTTAAGTTTTTTCAAGGAGAAGGCAGTGTCCACTGATCTCTTTCATTTAACTCCATCTAGCTTATTTCTTAATATCGACTGTGTACCAATGATGACATTTCTCTTAATGAAGCATCCAAACTTTGCTTTTCTTGATTTGGTCCAACACTTCTTGCATAGCATCCACCCAACTTTGATCACTCAAAACTTTTTCAAACATTCAGGTTCAGTGGTGGAGATGAAATCACAGTTTGACGTATTTCTTAGGGATGATCTTGTTCTCACTCCCTTAGAAATGTCTCCCAAAACTTTGTTATGAGATACCATCTTCAAGTCAGAAACCCCTTTGTAGTTTTTGCAGCTTTGAGATCCTTCAGCTTCTCCTTCATCTTTAAGTTGCTCTTTTTCATGTTCAGAATTACTACTTTCTAATTGCTTTGGTGTTCTAAGCAAGTTTTCTGAAGAATTGATGTTCTAGAGCCTACTTTCTGAAGGTGTAGCTTTCATCTGCTTGCTTTTAGAAGTTTCCTTGAGACTTATATTCTCAAGACTTTCTTGTAGTTCTTTGAGATAATTAGCAAAGTCCTTCTTGAATGCTTTTCATCAATGAACTTGTGTCATTTAGAATCCTTACCTTAATCAGTGGACATGTTCAGACATACGTACACAAAAAGGGGGGTTTTAATTTTGGTACTCAACTTTCTTAAGTCCATCTTGGTTAGTTTTTTTAAGGGGAAGGTTTCCCATCATTTCCGACAGAAGACTTTTGCAAGAAATACAAGTTAAGGGGATGTCCCTTCTTATGGCACAAGGTACAAGACCTTTGTTCTTTGCTATATTAGATATGGCTACTTTTCTTTTCTCATCTACTTCCTTTGAAAAAAAAAAATTCTCAAACAGTTCAAGTGATTTATCTTATGAAAAGTCGGGTTAGGATGCACTTACCTCACATTCTTCATTTTAAGTGTATCCAACCATGAACCATAAATTTTCAACAGCCTGTAGCCCATTATGATCTTCTAATCCATCCTTGCCTTAACTTTGTTCCTTCAGGCCTTCAATATCTTTCTCATCAGCATAGAGATCTCGTATCAGACTTCATCCTCTGATATTTCATCAAAGGTTTTAGCAACTTCAAATAAGTTAACTAAACTCAGCTATGTGAATATTTAGTCCCTTTGTCTCCTAGATCCTTGTTCTTTGTAGTCATTGGACTGCTCAACCCTTCAAAGGCTTGTCTCCGATACCACTTCTAGGTAAAGAAGTGCACAAGAAGGGAGGGTTGAATCATGCTTTACCTTTCGTTTATCCTTTTCTGAAACTGAAACATTAAACAATAAACTATCAAGCATTAAGCTTGAAGTGTAGCAGAAAACTAGATTAAATATTTAGAAAGTGGCTTTCTGAAGGATAGCACCAGTAACAAAATAATTAAAAATAAAGAACTTTTAATAGATATTAAATGATAATGTAAGCTATGAAAATAAAAGAGATTAAGGAGGAGAATATGTGATATAGATCATTTATACTTGTTTGGCCAAATATGCCTACATCTAGTATTCAACTTTCATTAAGATTCACTAAAACCTTTCTCAACCTGAGAAAGAAAACCAGATAGTCTTTGCAGTAGACTTCCTAAGCTCTAACCTGTAACCAATAGACAACCCCTACGATCACAAACCGGGTAGTTATTCACCAGCCTCTCCAAGCTGAACCAAGTAGTTTTTCAATAGCCTTTTCAAACTGAATCGAGTAATCTTTCACCAGCCTCTCCAAGCTAAACCATGATACGTAGACAACGCCTACTATCATGTTGCAAGTAGTTATTCACTAGCCTCTCCAAGCTGAACCATGATAAGTAGATAGCGCCTACTATCACATTACAAGTAGTGATTCACCAGCCTCTTTAAGTTAAAGTGTGATAAGTAAACAGCCCTGACTATCATGTTGCATGTAGTTATTCACCAGCCTCTCCAAGCTAAACCATGATAAGTAGACATCCCCTACTATCACATTGCAAGTAGTGATTCACCAACCTCTCCAAGATGAACTGTGATACGTAGACAGCCCCTACTATCATGTTGCAAGTAGTTATTCACCAATCTCTCCAAGCTGAAATGAATAGTCTTTCATCAGCCTCTCTAAGCCGAACTATGATAAGTATACAACCTCTTACTATCATGTTGTAAGTGGTTTTTCTTTAGCCTCTCCAAGCTATCTCACTGATCACTACTGGATCAAGGATACAAAGGTTAAGTGCTTAGGTTGTCATTCAAACTAACATACACTCAAGTTTCCTTACAAATATACAATGAATAACCTGGGATAACTTGAATGACTCCTTTCTAATATCTCTTCCAGTGAAGAGTGTATAAACTATTTAGGAACTAGAAAGAAGATTTTTCACTCCTCAAGGAAACTAATTACATGAGGTGATGAACCTTACAAAATATGTGAAGGGATTTGCACATATTTTCCACTCTTATGTATTCAATCCTCATTGTTCATCTGAGTACATCATCTCCATTTATAGATGTTTTTCCTTTGTGACTATTGCCCTTGATCTGGTATCCAAGTGACACATGTTGATAATCTATTTATGTCTTGAAAATGTAATCTAGAAGAGTAGAGTGACAGCTTATCAGATTTGTTGCAGAAGTAATTGTGTGGTCAAGGTTTCTGATGTCCCTTCAGAAACTACCTTTTTCACTTTTTGACTATGCTTTCTAAACTCTTCATTCTAGAAGCTAGAGTGGTTGATTAGAAAGGCAAAAGAGATGACGTGCCAGTTTTGAAACTGGATTTGACTTGAGATTTAAAATTCAAAATTCAAATTTCCCTCCTTTTCCAGTAAGGTTCAACACTCCACTGTGAAGTGAGCTTTCTAATATGCACTATCAGTTCCTTAAAGAATCTCCGATTTTTTAGTCTTCATTCCAAGCTTTATGATGATGAAAGAATTGTGATCGTGAAGGTTGAAGGTTGTGTAACACGTTGTTATCAGAGTTTGGTTGATATCTTCATTCTAAGTGTACTTTCTAATGTCAAATGCTACTTTCTAAAGACCCGTGCCTTGATTTCTTGTTCTTGACTTGATTTGTTTTAATCCATGATGAAAGTATACATTCTTTTCACGATATAATGTTCATTTCTATTAGGCTCAATCTTCTCTTAACACGAGATAAATCATGTTTGCACATATAAAATGAAACTATTCTCGCTTCAAATTCATTTTATGCAATTCGAAAATCTGTGTGTGCTATGTCAAGGAACTCAAGGTAGACATTAGTCGTTCTTCAAAGTACTTTCTTTAAATTGGTTTTGTTGTCATTCAAAACATCTAGCCCAAATGACTAAGACAAGCAACCCACATTATAGATAACTAATTTGGTTTTATGCTTGGAAGGTCTACCATAGAAGTGAACTACTTGTTATGAAGATTGATTGGGTGATATTGGAACAATCAAAGAGGCTTGCATATGGTCTTTAATTATTTGGAAATGGCATGCAATAAGGTACCTAGAATATGTACACGCACTCCATATTCTTCAAGTTACTATATATTCCACTACTATCTTTTCCCACAATAGTATCTCCCATCAAGTTATTATATAAGTTATCACAAGTCTTATTTCCTTTCATTATCTTCAAAGAACCTTTGTTAACTTGCATTATTTGATCTCTTGTAGAATATCCATAGCTCAATGCACCAAATCGATCCAACGAAATCATATTTCTTGCAATAACAAGCACATACCTCACATCATCAAGTGTTCCCACACAACCATTATGCATTTACATTTTCACATTATCTTTTCCAATAATTTCCAAGCAATCACCTGTTAGTGATTGCACCCTAGGCCATAGAAGAGATAATTTTAAAGCTGAATATCATTTTCTTAATTAGTTGGGGTTGTGTATCTCTCTATAAATAGAAGAGATAATGTTCTTTGTTAGTGCATGTGACACAACTTTAGAAATGAAAACAAATTGAAGGAAACCCTACAACTGCGATTTGGGATCGCATTAGGCTAGCACTCTACAACTGTTTGAGGCTATTCGTGTGAGGATAGTAATAGAGGGCGGTCATTTATTTAGTAGCACCTACGGTCCAAATGTGCAAATCAAGATATGTAAAGCATGCTCGAAAGTGCATAATTCATTCCATACCTTCGAACTGATTGAATCACATGGATCCAGTTTAGGTTTTACAATACAAATTTTAATTTCTGCTAATGCAATCCATACAGTATGATTACATAAGATCCTAACCTCACCATTAGCCAATCTAATAACCTTATCACCACAAGTATCATATGCATCAAACAATTCCCTTTTACAACAAACATGATTAGAATACATATAGTTTAAACTCTAAAAGCCAACTGTAATTGTAAGAACTATTCTCTTCTTCAACCATCAATAAACTTAGTTTCATAACTGGGAGATTCTTGCACAATCACAACATATTCAAACTTCTTTTTTTATTTTCCTTTACTCCTTTCTCATTCTTCCATATCGGTTTTAAATTTGCTGGAATAAAACTTAATATGATCTATTTCATGACAATAATAACATTATTTGTCCTTAGAGTTTAGTCTTGACACAGAACTTGAATTTTAATTATCCCTTCCAAAATTACAGTCGCAAGACATACTTTTACCATGACCAATTCTAGCAACAAAGATGCTTCATTCGGACTAATTCAATCGTTTCAACTTCCTATTCTCCATTAACACAACAATCACATAATTAACTTTCAATATACCTTTTCCACCTAGCAATGTGGTGATTAAACCCTCATAATTATTTGGAAGATATGGCAATAACAACAATGTCTTATTTTCATAATCAATTTTCATGTCAATGCTAGATAATTGTGTAATCAACTTTGTAAAATAATTCATATGATCTATAATATTTGCACTATCATCCATCTTTAATTGATATAAGTCTTTCTTCAAAAACAAACAATTTGTGAGAGACTTTGATTTATAAATATTTTCTAACTTCTTTCACTAATCAACACAGATGTTTAATTTAAAACATTATACTTTACCTCAAATGCTGGGAAAAGGTGAATCGTACTAGCTACTATCATCTTCATCACTTCCTAATCTTCATCTGTTATCTTGTCAGCGTTTTTTTTTTTTCCTTTGCCATTTAGAGCATTAACCAATCCTTACTACACCAAAACGTCTTTTCCATTAGTTTGCCACAGGTTATAAAATACCATAAATGGGAACAAAGTCCCTTCTGATACCAATTGTTAGGAAAAATCCTTAATCCACACAAGTAAAACAGTAAATGCATTAAAAATAAATAAAAACCTTAACATGGTTCAACCTTCACTATCTATCTCACAACACCACAATTAGTCCACTTATTGTTATAAAAAGATACAATTATCAATCTAAAAACATCTCTTAAACCCAAAATTCTAATACATCCAACTCACAGAATGATTTTTCTTGCACAAATAAAATATTCAATTTACTTAAATTTTCTCCCCCTATAAAAATTCACCCAAACAAAACACTAAAATTTTCTCTTTTACTCACGCAAGATTAGCACTTTATCCAAACTCTCTTTGCCCTATAATTAAATTGTACCTTCTGATCCAAGTAAGACCTGCCCCCATATGCATGTTATATCTCTATTTTTTTTTTCTATATCTCATTTCCTTGCCAAAACTCATGTTGCACTTATCTTATGTAGAAAGCATGAAAATGTCATACAAGGAAGGATTTAGAGCTAATAGAGATATGGGTATTATTTTATGTGCAATGGAAGCCTTTTTCAAGAATAGGCAGAAACTATTGAGAAATAAGAACCCCTTAACTTCACTCTTTCCTTCCTGTCAAAGATTAAGTAGTAGGTTTTTATGCCATACGATTAGGAGTGTCCATCGAGTTGGGACAACCCATAAACTCATGGGTTTTAGCCCAATCCAACACAAAACAATATAGTTAGGTTGGGTTGAAATATTCCAACCCACAAGGGCATGAGTAGGGTAGTGGCTAATTTTCAAACAACACAACACAACCCAACCCACACAGTCTTAGAGTAAGAAAGCAAAAAAAGAACATATTTTTCATAGTCTGTTGTAGTGTAACGTCCTGATTTTCTATTAGAGTGAAAATGACTGAAATGCACCTGAGGTCATTTTCAGCCCGGAACTCGAGGATAGCCCACCCTGCAGTCCTCAAGGGGCTAACTCAATGTTTGAAGGGGATTAGTGGACTTGTGAACCTTCCCGGGATTGAAGATCTCGTTTTCTAAGATTTCAGGTCAAAATGACCAAAATACCCCTGTTGTGTTTGACACGGGTATGAGGGCCGGATGGGCCCAAAACTTCTCCAGATGCTTTTAAAAGGTGTTTTTATGTATTCTGTGACCTCAGTTTTGGTCCCGGTTGTCCCGGCCAGTTTTTGTGCAAAATTATGATTTTGAGCTTAATCACGTGATTAAGCAAACCTAAGCAATATTAGGCTCTAATCGAAGATTAATTAATTTTCATAATTAATCTAGAGTCAAAATAATTTATTAAAGTTAATTAGAACCTAAAATTGCTTAGATTAAACTAAAATCTCATTTTAAATTCAAGATTCCTAGTAATAGAATCTTAAATAGTGTTTTCTCTCTCTAATTCCTTAAATCATGGAATTGTGTATACATTGTTTATTCATAAAATGAATTTAAAATCCTCTAAATGTGTATAAGCACTCCTTAATCATGTCATAAAATTTCTAATCACATCCTTAGTTACCTAAACCCGTGCTTACTGATTTCTAATCTTGCACCTAATCTAATACACACCTAAACACATCTAAACCATCATTAAGCAAAACAAACCTCTCCTCCTCTCTTCTAGAAGTGCATGGCCACTCCTCCCCCCTGCCTCAAATATTTGAAATTCAAATGCAATTTCAAGTCCACACCAAGCCATGCTTAGACTATGTTTTGCACCATACCTCCCATACTTTCATCCATACTCTTCCATGCTTCAAAATTTCAATCTCTCACCTTATGGAACATGAGGATGCATACGGTTTCCTCCTTCCCTCCATGAGCTCTCACTTATTTTATTTTTCTATAAATACCTTGCTTACTTGAGCTTGGTTACACTTTAGATCATTTGGCAAGTTTAAGCTTTCAAGCATTCTTTGCAAGTTCTTTCCTTTTTCCTCTTAAGTAATTCATTTCCTCTCAAGTTCTTAGGAACTTTCTTTCATCTTCATCTCCTCTTTGCATCATCACCTCACAACCTCAAACCATAAGCTTGAATCATCTCTAAACACTTAAACACTCAACCTCAAACACAAGCTCACCAAGAACACATTTCCTTTCTTTTCCTCTCCACAAGGCCGAAGCCACATCTCCATTCTAGGAGGAGTTGCTCTTCTCATTTCCTTTCAAGATCAAGCCTTTGTCTTCATACTTGGTAGGGAGTTGCTCTCTAGTTTTGTTTTTACTCAAAAATGAGATTTCCTTGAAGTTTCTCTTGGTTTCTTTTTAAGTTCTTCCTTGCTTTTCCTTTTCTTTTCATTTCGGCCTCAAGGCCGCATTTTGTGTATGATAGCTTAATGATGAGTGTTCCTAGATGATGACTTGTGTTCATCTCAAAGGAACCTCTAAAGCTTGAGTTTTTCTTTTCCTTGAACTTTATCTATGTTACTTAGCTCACATGGTTTTTAACTTACGAAAAATTAATCTCAAGGTTTTCAAAAAGCTCAAGCCTACCCTTGTCAACCTTAAAGTTGGCTGGCATGTTCTAGAGTTTTCTCTAGATAGGGGTTTTAGGTACTTAATAAAGAATATGACATAGTTTCCTTTTCATTTTCTTTTCTTATTTGGTTTCGGTTTCCTTAGTTTCTTTTCCTTTAAAGTAATGTTTTAAGTTGATTTCTTGAGCTTGATGATGATGTTCAATAGCCATGTAGTTTCCATGAAACTTTGGTTCAAGAACTCTAAAGCTCACTTTGTTGTTGATATAACTGTTGGGTTGAGATTTTTTATTCTCTCTAAAAGTCTTATATGAGCTCTAAGTTAAGATAAAAAGGACTTGCATCCATATTTACTTTTATGTCATCACTAAATGCTCAAGATTAAAGAATGAACTTGTATCTTCATATTTATGTTTATGTTCTCACTAAATCTCCAAGACAATAATGCATTTGCATAACATATTTATTTTATGCTCTCACCTCCTAATAAAGGCTAAAACAAAGTGCATTGCATATTTGTTTTTATGTCAATCACTTAAGAGATTTAGAGCTCATAGACTTACCTATTATTATCTCAAACAAAAGTTGGAAAAAAATATATGTCTTTAACTCCCTTGATTTCGGCCTTGTGATGATGTTGAGTCTTAGAATGAGATTCATCTAGTTACAAGTGCTAAACCTCATGTTTCATGATTTTCCTAAGTTTAGATGATCTTAAGAAATGTTTTGAGCTAGATTTCATGATTTAAACCCCTCTTGAGACTAATTTAAATTAGCTACTACCCTCATGTTATTTTATGATGATTTTAATTAAATAAAAAGTGTTCTAATGGTTTTTAAAACCCTTGAAAAGGTTCCAACAGAAACTAGCAACTTATGTGTTTTAAAAATGAAGTTCTATGCATTACTTGATGGAGATGTTTTCGGTTCTGCCTTGCTTGATTGTCCACTACATGATGCGATTTTAATGATGATAATATGAGTATGTCCACATATATTTGATATTAGAATTAATTTGAGAAAGTTAAGATAAGTTAACAACTGAAAAGGAATTAAAATGAGACTTTTAGATCCCCTAGAAATGTAATTTTCTGGATTCTGTCCAGCAAGGATAAAAATGAGAATTAATGGTTTATAATTAGTTTAAATGTGTAGGAACTACTCATAATTGGTTTAGGAATTGATCTTGATGTTTTAGGAATAAACCAAACTTAGAAAGGGTCAAAGTTGTGACTCCTAGGTACCCGTAAAGTATAATTATGGACTCTGCACTCTTGAGCTTTGGAATTGTTTATGATCATAGAATTGAGTGAGGAATACTTAGATATGAGCCTATAGGTACCCGAAAGCTTAAGTTGTGATGATAGGCAACTTAGATTTCAAGTTAAAAGACCTTAAGGGTCAAAACATAAGACATGAAGAGATTTTAATGCTATGAGTTTATTCATGCAAGCATGATATGATGATTTATGAGCTATGATGAATGTTTGATTGAGTTACTATGACTATCATGTTTGTCCAAGTTGACTAAGAAATGCATATGTGTTGTGAGACTTGTGGCATAAAGTAGTTTGAAGGAAATTCGGTGTACAGCTGTTATGCTGCCGAATTTCCATCAAATCTAAATGAATTTGAGAATATTTTTGAAGTATCATATGACATTAAAACCCTGGGTGACACCGGTTCGGCTGAGCACCCCCAGGAGATTTTTATATGACATAGCACTGAGAGGGGCTTTCCTGGGTGACACCGGTTCGGCTGAGCACCCTCAGGAAAGACAAATCCGTGAGGGTATGAGTAGATGCAGCCTACCAAAGTGGACAAGTTGTTGTGGCTAGATTCCCGCAAAGTGTTTCAAAGAGGGTATATCCTAAGAGAGGTGATCCCTAAGCCCCCTAACCCATACTCGAGGAGTCGGGATTATTTTATTATGTTTTGCTTATTCAGATAATAATAAGTAAGAACTAGTGATGCCTAGTTAAAGTATGAACTCATAACCTAGATGTTTTGGGGTGGCCTATAATGCCTAAGCTTAAGTTCTTAAGTCACAAGTTGAGAAAAGAGAAAAGTTCCACTTGAAAGAATATGCCACTTGTATGCTTCCTGATGTGATGAATTATCGAGTTATCTGTTTAAAATAGTACCATGCATTCATGCTTTGATATATTGCATTCATGACATCAAGATGCATTCTAAAAGGAACGACGAACCGTGGATAAATTACTTTTATGAACCTAAAGAAGGAATTTATATGCATGCTCACTTTTTAATAATAAACCCAAAGTTCCTGAGGATGTGAACGATGTAACCCTAGATAGGAGATCCCTACTGAGATTCTTTAGTAAGATTCTCACTCCTTTCTCTTCTTTCTTTCTCTCCCGTTACATCTTCAGAGCTTGATGGTGACGTTCGTGGTTTGTATCAACAACCCGACTTGGGAGGTGCACTTTGATCTGGAGCACAAGTCATATCATTTTGAGGGACGCTGTGCTGTTCGCATCTTTATGTTTATCGGATGTTCCTTTGCACATCCTTTACAGAGCTATTGCTTCTCTCTTATGTCTCCCTACGACGATGCTATGGTTTTTGTGCGTGCCCGGATGTGTGACGAGAGGATTCTTTGGACATATACTGGAGGTTTGGCTGCCTGTGACTTCCAGCACTACGTGCCCCGATCTCCCAGTTCAGAGGACGACCCCTCAGAGGATCCGTCGACACACATGTATGGCAAGAGCTCTGCCCCCACTCCTCAGTTCGTGAGGGGTGAGAGCGAGGAGACAGTTACGCAGCCGAGGCTGGCTAGGCAAGCTGAGATGTGGCCCTGCCGAGGAGCACATGATCAGCCACTATGCGTACCTACTCCTGCTACCCTACGTCCATGGATCGGTTTCATCCCGCCATACCCCGGGTTCCAGTAGTAGATGTTTTAAGGGAGGTCTAATGCACGTACTCACTCATAGATAGGATAAACCTTCTTTTGTCATGAGGTTATCCACCTTAGGTGCACTAGGGTAGGAGTTTTTATTTATGCCTTTCATGTATTTCCCTTCATATTGTATTTCTTTTCCCTTGTATCGAAAGCTCAGCCTGATTCTATAAGGGAGTGACTTTATGTACCTTCAATTATGATATTAATGAAGGTTTTCCCTTGGCGTGACATTGATGGTTTTATATGCTCTTTTGCTTCGTGTTTACTCTGTATGATTTGCAATGTTTGTTTTAGTTCACGATTATGTCAAACGTGGCTCTCACTTTACTTTTGTATGTCAAAAAAATATTTACCCGTATCTTTCGCTAAGTATTTTAATAAAAGAATGAGACTAAGAAGTAATAACCTAACGATTAACCTAAATATGTTCTAGAGTATTGGGTTAAAAATTAGGATGTTACATGTAGCATGTCTTCTATAATTTTTTTTAAAGCCTTTGGGATTTATGGATACTTTCATAAATTTCTGTGTGATCTTTTAAATTTATATATGCTGAGATTTATCATATCATTATCTTATTTGTTAGAAGATAGTAAGTATTCAATTATATATATTGACAAAAAATATATTACAATATATCTGACCAATGAGTTTATCCTAACCCAACCTACTTCTGACTGGTTTAGGTTGGGTTAGGTTGACAGAAAAGAAATTGCTCATCCCTAAACCCTAAACCCTAAATTCCACTAATTAAACTAGTGTGTCGAGTTCGAAAACCTTCCCAAACCCACCAAACCCAACCTAACCCACGAAAAGCACATATATTTTATGGGTATATCTAATTCGTTCCAAGTACTTTTTGAATTACCTTTTGAAGAAGTTAAATATTTTAACTTCTTGTCAAATATTTTTCAAAATACTCAATACAAGCACTTATATTACTACATTATTAAATATAAAATAATTTATAAGTTACTTTTCAAATTTTTCTTTCACCTAAGGACTTAAATAAGTTGTTTACGTAAACAGATCTTTAATCATGGAAAAGGTACTATGTTGTTGGTAGGCATAATAGGCCTCTTGAGATTTAGTTGAGGATAGGTGGTAGTGCGGTTGTGCCATGCTCTGTTTCTATCGGTGAGAGGTGCTTCTTTGTAGGTTGTAGCATGTGTTAATTTTTTGTGCTTGAGTGGCGGCTTGCTTTGGTGTGATGGTGATGAGTGAAGAAGATGAGGGCTGGCACAATGGCTAAGGTTAAGGGGTATGGGTAAAAGAAGTATGAGAGTGAATTAGGGTGTTCAAATGTGAGCATGCTCGGATGTGAGGGGAGAGAGCGGCATGTAGGGGTCTAGGTCTTCGGGTAAGGTGGGCAATGTTACGCTAAAGGGACATTAGGCCAAAGTTATACAAATAAAGGAACAAAAGCAAGTATTCCATCAAGTTATTAGGTCTGCTGTCAGGTTTCAAATCACAATACTTAATATTCAAACCAATCAAAATTGAGTTAAGTCTAATTTTACCCAATCTGATCCAATTACCTAAAATCAATTTAATTAGCTTGATTTTGTTTTTCAGGTTTTACTAGTTTGACAAAATTAATGTACATTCCAAAATAAAATGCATTGGTTTAGCCAACAAAATTAAAAACAAAAAATGTTCTCAACTTAAGTTAGTCTAATTTAAATTGGTCTAAACTGAAATGAGTTGACTCAATGAGATGAGTCAACTTGAAAACAAAAACTAACAAAATTTAGGTATCTAAATTTTCTAGGTTTTTGTTTTTCAAGTTCACCTAATTATTAATGTAAAATAAACACTATTTTTTTTTTTAAGAATAACTATTGTTAAAGTTTTAATACAAATTAATGAGTGTTCATTAACAAAATTTAATCAGATAAATTATTAAAAATTAATATTGTTTGGAAAAACAAATAAAATATGCACTAACAGACTAGCGAAAATAACTTTCAACCTAGATTGGATTTAGCTAGACCAGTAAATGTGCAAATTGGTGTCCCTCAACATTGCATTGGCTCCAAACAACTTTGACTTAGCTCTAAATGTATCAGCCCAGATTTATACCTCACAAACCAAACAAATTGGCATGTGAGGCATTGATCAAGTAGTTAAGAGACAACCTTTGTAGATGTGCATATAGTGGGTCGCGAGTTCGAGTCAACTAAGGGGTCAAAGACAGTAAGATCCTTCCCTCTGCCCGGCTGTGTGAGTAGATAAAATTGGTGGCTTTTACTTTGAAAACTCAAGTTACTTTTCACAAAATTCTATTTTCAAAAAGAAAAATTCAAAATTTGATGTAATGGTGAGCAATTAAGACAATTGATTTTTTTTTTGTACATAAAATAAAATAAAGAAAAAAAAGAAAATAATAATAGTATTTCAGCAATTATCTCAATCACCCAAATATGCTACTCATAAAATACATGAGTCTCACCACTTATTTTTTTCTCCCAGTTTATTCTCTTTCCATCACTCTTTTTACAATATGATAGGTGTCTACATCAACATGCATGTTAAAATAATATTTTCCAAAACAATTATCATCATGAGGTTGTTGTCAAGGACATCCCACAAAATCAATAAATCATACCATTATTAGACATATCTCCATTTTTAGCAACATAATCGTCAACAAAATACATGAGAGAATCTCAAGGACCAATTCCTAGCAAAATACTACTTCATCTCAACAAGAAGTCACCACAAAAATGCCTACAATCCTTTAGGTTTGTGACAACTTTGATAGCATCCAAAGAATTGAATAAGGTGGATACTCTGATCAAGCTCTTGTTTTGAGCTTCATATCATAAAGCCCGTGTGTGGCTCAACAATAAGTCCTCACGAGGGTAGTGGACCACCAGAAAGTGAAACTTAATGAAAATATTAACACTTGTTAATCATGTGATTTTAGAAACCCAAAAAATAATAATAAATAAATAAAAATAAACAAAATTACTATCATCATCTTCTTCCATCATCTATGGTCCTCCACGTCCCTTCACCTTTCTTGGCTGCAGCAACACCAGCCATCCCCCACCATGTGCTGCCATCCTCCTTTGCTTCAATAACCCTTTTCCTTTCCCTCTCTTTCAATATCTTATCACCCCATATTAGTGATTAGACACACTCCCAAAACTTCCCAATCAATCCCCACTGCCACTATGGTTCAATGCGCAAGGCATAGAGCTCTCTATAGTTGACTGTGAAAGGGTCTTCTATCCAACAATAACAATACCAAGAGCTTGATTTCGAGGGAAAGCGAAGATTTCCCCACTTTGCTTCCTTATTCAACAACTATTCCCAATTTTTGGTTTAGTGAACCGAATTTCATGTGTTTTTTTTTTCTTCTTGGTGAAGATGAGGGATTAAAAGGATTTCGATTTTAGGGAGTAAGAAAAAGGACTTAAAGGAGAATAGAGTCTGCTATGAGAGAGAATGATTGTTATTGAACTAGTTGTATGTGATTATTCCAATCATTCACCATGACACTAATCAGAATTTCTCTTATTGTTATGGAACTATCTCTATGTGATTCTTCCATTTGAGCGTGGACGGGAAGGTAGTGGTGCCTATGGTTCAATTGGTCTCATTTTCAGAAGATTTTGAGACCAATTGAAGATAAAGTTAATATACTCCTACAGTAAGGTGTCATTTATCTATATCTAAAAGGAATATGTAAACTTATTAATAACCTTAGCAAATCTTCCTGAATAGGAAAAAAAATAGAATACAAATTTAGAATATCTCTAAAAATCTAACACATTAGTGTCCTATCAAACTAAAACCTCAGCACCTTTCTAGAAGAGATATTCCTTTGCTTGATAGGATTATCAAATATTTGTGTGAGTGATTCAGAATCAAAAGGGGTACTGCTGCTATGTGTTGAAAGACTGGAAACTACTACTTAATTATTGGACTAGTGTTTTTGTGTTGGGCCTCACCTTTGAGATAGTCAATCACAACTGCCCAAAAGTCAAAACTAATCAACATAACATTCTCCATCCAAATGAGGGTGGATAAAGAACCCAAAGATCCAAATGACTGTGATTTCATCAACTTTGAGTGCATCTTCTGATGTGGGGTCTGAGAATTCATTCGCAAATGAGTAAAAGAGAGGCCTTAGGGTTCAAATTTGGGGACCAAATCTATTTTAAAGGGAAAGTCTGTGATGCCTTGGGTACACATGTCCCTAAGCGAGTCCAATATAGCCTTAGGGTCCTTGGGACCTACCCATGTTATCAGGAAAGCCCCAGATGCTTAAAAGACTCTTAAATGTGAAAATTGGTGTTACTGCCATTGCTATAGCGGTCCAAGACTAGGACCGCTATAGTGGTCATAGGGAGAAGTTTGGCACTTTTGGGCGTTCTGCCCACCGCTATAGTGGTGTCCACTATGACAACACAGTACCAAACCAATGCAGTTTTACTAAATGACCTATTTTCCTATAAAAACACTTCCCGCTAGTGAAACACACCCTAAACCTGAAAAACTCTCATTTCTAGCTCTCTCTTCCGCCTCCCACTCTCAACCCCACTCAAATCTAACTCCCCCAAGCTCCAAGGTGAGGGATTTTCCATGGTTCATGCTTCTTTTCTCTTTTCCCCTCTATGTTCATGTGTTAAATTGTTATAGTTTCTCCTTGTTGTCAAGTGGAGGGGTGTTTCCCCAATGTTGTTAGAGTTGGGTAGAATTAGGGGTGCTTCCCTAATATTGTTAAAGTTGGGTAGAGTTATTATAGAGTTGTTAGATATTATTCATGGGTTTTTGGTAGTTGGTGTCATTCCAAGCTCTCAAGGTCGAATTGGTAGTAACCACATGCTCCCAGCCCCAAACGATTAGTGGATTCAAACTCATGACCTTATTTTTTTAGTCATTACAAGCATGTTTATACATTATGATTGTTAAATATGAAAGTAGAAATGAGAATGTGATATTACCCATTATGTTGAAATAGCAAAAACTATGATTTTTATGATGATAGAATGAACGAAATATGTTGTAGAAAACCATTAGGCCATGATTGCTATGTTGTATGCTACGTAAAATGTATTACATGTTTTGAGGATGTCACGACCCGATTTGGACATGTGACCGGCACATCTGTGTATTACTCTATATGCATATTTAAACAGAAAAATCCATTTAACATATAATTTCATTTTTACATACAAATCATATGTCTTCTGTAAGTAAGATAATTATAACTAAAATCTCATAATCCATATCTAAAATTTGAAATCGTAGTATCATCCACACTCAAAATATAAATATATATCAAGCTATTCTTATCCAATTTGTTCACAAATGACCAAATCCTTTCAATACAAACCATAATATGATCAAATATGCAAAATGCAAAATAATCTCTATATGAATCAAGACTCCTACCAGCAATGACACTAAGTACACTAAATCAAATCAAGAATATTTCACTCAAGTGAAGCTCACCAGCTGACTCTCTATTGCTACTGGGAAGTAAAAGGCTGGGAAGAATCCACAACAACTATTGTATCTGTAAATAAGGAAAAGGAGAGGGGTGAGTTTTGTGCAAAACTCAGTGAGTGAATCCCCACCTATAACCCCTCTTCATGGGACATCAAAGAAGAAATGCATAAAATCATACTAACATCAATAATACTTTAAGGTCATACATAAGCAAGTATAGATATATATTATATACATATTTTCAATTTATCATACCATAAAATAGTTTTCTCAATTTAATTTCATACCTGAAATCATATAAACTCATATGTAATAGCTCATAGAGAAACAATAATGTCTTATCTAAGATTTGTTTAATTTGTGGGCTTCTTAAGAACCCGAATCGGGCACCTAACTAGGTTCCATTCTCTTATCTGTGAGATGGCCCTTACGGTAACTTGGTACCAAGGTTAGCGATCATGTAGCCGTTAACTTTTTGTCTATTTTTCTATAGCTATTGTCTAAACTAGTCTATTCATAACTCAAGCATTTGAATCTTTTTAAGTCTCTAAGTACCCTGAGAGTATTAAATCCCTGTAACTTTAACATTTGACCTTAGCATAACTGTGACTATGGAATCATACATGGTGATTTCAAGTCCACAGAATATGTATCCATCTTCTGTTCTAAGTCATACAAAGATTCATGCTCTATAATCCTTTTATGTCTGAATTTCTAGATTATTTCTCATTAGCAGTAACTCGTAGTACTCTGAGAGCTCTAAATCCACCTGATTCTAACAGTCTGACCTTAGCATAACCGTGGCTATGGAATCATGTCCAAGGGATCACCCTTTGTAGACATTTGTGATTCCATACCTCCACAGAGTATGTAGCCATCAACTGTTCTGAATCTCATGAGAATCCAAGCTTGAAAACCCTCGTTACGTCTGAGGTTCTAAACAATTTCTCAAAACATTCTTTCGTAAGCTTGAAAATTCTAAAATCATAATAGCATTACTTAAAATCTCAAAGTTCTTCAATAATCACTGGCATAATCAATTTTGGACATAAAGCAAATATTTCAACAATCATAAATCTCTAATAATCACAATTAAAACCAACTCCAATCAGAATCATTTTATCAACAGTGATTATTTTGGACATAAAGCAAATATTTCTAAAACATAGTTCATGCTATTTAAAAAAAAAAAAAACCACAGTTTTATATTTCAGCAGAAATCTCAAACCTTACACCATAATCTCTAAAATTCATGCTTTATGCCATGACCCAACTTGGATCGTGATTGGTACGTGAGGATCCCCGTCCCCACGTAAGCCTCGTGAATGCTATGCCGTACTATATGCATATTTTATTCATAAAATCTACTTTAAATTGTAATTCAAATCTTATCTTGTCACGACCCGACTTGGATCGTGACTGGTACGTTAGGATCCCTATCCCCATATAAGCCTCGTGATCGTTGCGTCGTACTATATGCATATTTTATTCATAAAATCTACTTTAAATCATAATTCAAATCTCATCTTCAACTCATAATAAACCTGGACAATCCTTTTACTAATAAATAAAATTTAAAACTGTAGATGTGATATATTTTAAACTGAGTTGCTCATTTATAAAATAAACCATGAATGCTAAATCATTTAACATGTGGATAGAGCCCCTTACTATGATCTTAATGGTCCCTCACGAACCGCTTCCCTCGTGGACTGATCTAATGTGTGGATAAAGTGCCGCTCACAGGCCTTGGTACCAAGGTTAACGAATTAACTGTCGTTAACTTACAGTTCTGTTCCTCTCAGTAATTCCCTAGTCTAATTTAAACTAAAGTCATAAAATGGGGTTCTATCAATTCTAAGTTCAACATATCTCAATTCCTATAATAAACATAAGGCTTGGCATTTCGTTTAATCAATCATAAATAATCTAAATTTTTAAATCAATGGAAGGAGATAAATTAAATCATATAAAACCTTTATAGAGCAAATATGGTCCCATGCATATTCTAAAATCATAGTATTCTTGTGTAAGTTCAAATGAATCATTCTTAACTAAAACAAGCTATATACATGAGTCATATCATGCAAAAAAATATATTTTTAATTCTCTAAATGCTCCATAATGTAACCCCCCCTCCCGCCGATTTTCTGTTAGAGTGAAAATGACCAAAATGCCCCTGAGGTCATTCTCAGCCCGGAATTTGAGGAAAGCCGATCCGGCAGTCCTTGAAGGGCAAACTCAATGATGGAAGGGGATTAGTTAACTTGTGTATTTTCCCGAGATCGAAAAGGTCAAAATGACCAAAATATCCTTGTGGTGTTTGGCCCATTTGCAAGTGCCGGATGAATCCGAAACTTCTCCAGATGGTTTTAAAAGGCGTTTTTATGTACTTTGTGACTTCAGTTTTAGTCCTGGAGGTCTCGGGAAAAATTCATGCAAAATTATGATTTTGCCCCCTAGCTTTGTGTTTTCAAGCTTAATCGTATAATTAAGCAAACCTAAGGAATATTAGGCTCTAATCGAAGATTAATTAATTTCCATAATTAATCTAAGGTCAAAATAATTTATTAAAGTTGATTAGAACCTAAGAATGCTTAATTATAACTTAAAATCTTATTTTAAATTCAATATTCCTAGTTATGGAATCTTGAATAGTGTTTCCTCTCTCCAATTTCTTAAATCATGGAATTGTGTTTTCAATTGATTATTCACAAATGAATTTTAAATTCTCTAATGATGTATGAGCACTCCTAATCTTGTCATAAAATTCCTAAACCTCACTCTTAGTTACCTAAACTTATGCTTAATGACTCCTAACCTTGTACCTAAACTAATCTACACTTAAACCTATCATTAACACACAATTACATGGAAGAGTTTTCCTCCTCCCTTGTTGTCCAGGTCTGGCTGAAACATACCCTCCCATTTTCCATCACATGTGCAAAATTTTCACACTCCAAAGGCCATGCTTCCACCTCACTTACACCATACTTTGTCATACTTACATCCATGCTTGATTTGCTAAGTGAATGACTAGATAAATTAAGATATTTCCTTCATTTTTGTGGCTCAAAATCTGCCAGCCCTCTTTGCCTTCTAGAAGGATTATTTCAATTTCAAACAAAGAGAAATTACCATACTTTGAGCCATACCTTGCACCATGTCTTCCATACTTCAAACCATGCTTGAATGACATTGTGTAAGAGATATTTTTCTCTCCCCTTGCCTTGTATTGCTACGGCCAGCCCCTCCCTCCATTGAGCTCTCATTTATTTTCATTTTCTATAAATACCTTGCTTACTTGACCTTGCAAACACTTTAGATCATTTGCAAAGTTTCAAGTTTCCAAGTTTTCTTTGAGTTCTTTCTTTTTCTCTCAAGTTTCAAGAGAGTTCTCCTTTCCTCTTCATCTTCATCCTTTTCATCTCTTCCTTACATAATCATCTCATTGTCTCAAACCACCTCCTCATCACCTTAGATCACCTCCTAAGCTCTCATACACTTGACCTCAAATGCAACCTCACTCAAAACACACCTCATTTCCTTTCTCTTCTCCTTAACCGAATCATCATCATCCTTCAAGGAGGAGTTGTTCTTGTCATCTGTTTTCAAAAGTTCAAGTTTTCATCTTCAATCTAGGTAGGAGTGGTTTTCTAAACTTTGTTTTGCTTGAAAACATGATTTTCCTCTAGTTTTCTCTTGGTTTCTTTTTGAACTTTCTTTGTCTTCTTTTTTTATTTCGGCCATGGGGCCTAGATAGGTTCATGATAGCTTAATGATGAGAGCTCCTAGATGATGACCATGTGTTCATCTCAAAGGAACCTCTAGAGCTTGAGTTTTTCCTTTCTTTAAGCTTTATCTTCATTTTCTAACTTAATTGATTTTAGCTCAAGAAACTCCTTCGCTTTTTCTTGCTATTTGGTTTCGGTTTCTTTGTTTCCTTTCCCTAATATTTTCGGCCTTGGTTTCTTTTTCCTTGAGGTTTTGATTTCTTTTAAAAGTTTGTATCTTTTGAGCTTGATGATGATGTTCAAGAACCTTGTAGTTCCTTGAGAACTTGGTTCAAGAATTCTAAAGCTCTCTTTGTGATGAGATAAGTGTTGGCTTGTATCTCTAAAGTCTTGTAAGAGCTCTAGCTAAGATTAAAATGAACCTTGCATTCATATTTATGTTTATGTCTTGCACATCATGTTTATTTTCCTTACTATCACTAAATATCAAGAATAATAAATGAACTTGCATTATCATATTTACATTTCAAGCTTTGCATTATCATGTTTATATTTCAAGTCCTCATTTAAATATCAAAGATAAGAATAAGTTGCACCTTATGTTTACCTTATGCTCTCACTTTATTTTCTAATGGAAGCTAAAACAAGTGCATGAGCATGTTTATTTTTATGTCATCACTTAAAAGAACCTAGAGCTCAAAGACTTGCCCATTATTACCTCAAACAAAGGTTTGAAAATATATGTTCTTTAGCTTCTTGATTTTGGCCCTAACAGGTTCTATTTGTTACAAGCAATAAAATCTATGTTCTATAATTTTTCTAAGTTTATATGAGTTCAAGAAATGTCTAGAATAAAGTTTTATGATTTTAAAACCCCTTGAGACTAATTTAAATTAGCCACTGCCTTCAAAAATATTTTGATGATTTTAGTTGATAAAAATATTTACTAATGAGTTTTGAAAGCTTTAAAAAGGTTCCAAGAAAAACTAGCATCTTATGTGCTTTAGAAATCAAGTTCTATGTCTTTTGATAGAGTTGAATTTCGGTTCTGCCTTACCATGATATGCTCACTGTTTGTGCTGTTTTATTGAGGATAATATGAGTATGTTTATGCATAATTAATGCTAAAACTCATATGTGATAGATAAGAGAAGTTAGGAACTAGAAAAGAATTGATTTGAGAGTTTTAGATCCCTTAGTAATTGATTTTTCTGGATTCTGTCCAGCATGGTTTAGAATTGATAATCATGGTTTATAATTAGTCTAAATGTGTAGGAATGACTCATAATTGGTTTAGGACTTCATCTTGATGCTTTAGGAGCAAACTGAACTTAGAAAGGGTCATTGTGGTGACTCCTAGGTACCCGTAAAGTTAGAAATTTAGATTCTGCACTCTTGAGGTTTAGAGATGTTTATGATCATAGAAATGAGTGAGGAATACTTAGATAAGAGCCTATAAATACCCAAGAGCTTAAGCTATGATGATTTATAACTTAGCTTGTGAGTTGAGGACCTTAAGGGTCGATGCATGAGACATTAAGAATCCTTTAATGCTATGATGTTAGTTATGCAAGTATGTTGAGATAGATATGATTTGATGATGCATGAGGAAATGTTTCATTGAGATGTTATGAGCATGAGATTTGAATGAAAAATATGTTTGTGTTATTAGCTTATGGCATAGACGTCGGTTTGAAGGAAATTCGGTTTGATAGCTGTTATGCTGCCGAATTTCTGTCAAACCCAAAGGGTTGAGAAATGTTTTAAAAGTACCACTTGAGATTGAAAAGCCTGGGTGACATAGTTTAGCTGGGCAACCCCAGGAGATTTTTATGTGACAAGCACTGAGACGTACTTCTCCTGCTATGGTGAAAAGGAGGCAAATCCGTGAGGGTACTGACATGAGCTTTACAAAAGCAGACAATTCGCTGTGCACTCAAGGCCAGTAGAGTGTTTCAAAGAGGGTATATCCTAAGAGAGGTGATCTTTAGCCCCCTAGCCTGTACTCTTAAGTAGTCAGGTTTATTATCATTTTATTATTCGCTTATTCAGATAATAAGCAAGAGCTAGTGACGACTAGCTAAGGTATGAGCTCATAACCTATTTTTAGGGTAGCCTTTTATATTGCTAAAGTACCATGAATGATGTCACACATATTGATGAAAGTTCCATTTGAGAGTTATTGCCCTTTATGCCACATGGATTGTTTCTTGATGATATGAATTGTTGACTTATATGCTTAAGTATTGCCATGCATTCATGCCTTAACATGTTGCACTTTATGACATTAAGATGCATGCTAAAAGGAATGAACCTTAGATAAATAGCTTTATAAACCCTAATAATGAATCTTATATGCATGCACACCTTTTATAAATAAACCTAAGATTCCTGAGGATGTGAATAATGTAACCCTAGGATAGGAGACTCTTACTGAGATTCTTTAGTAAGAATTCTCACTCCTTTCTCTTCCTTCTCTTTCTTCCGTCACATCTTCAGAGAGCGATGGTGACGTTCGTGGTTTTTGTCGACACACCGACGTGGGAGGTTCACTTTGATCCGGACCACAGATCATACCATTTTGAGGGGCAGTGCACTATTCGAGTTTTCATGTTTGTTGGATGCCCCTTCACACACCCTATACAGAGCTACCGTTTCTCCCCGATGTCACTCTACGACGATGCCATGGTCTTCGAGCTTGCCCAGACACGCAACGAAAGGATTCTTCGGACATATACTGGTGGATCGATGCCCCGTGACTTACAGGACTACGTGCTTCGGTCTCCCGGTTCGGAGGACGACCCTTCTGAGGACCAACCGACGCATATGTATAGCGAGAGCTCCGCCCCTACTCCTCAATTCGTGTAAGGCGAGAGCGAGGAGACCGTCACGCAGTCGAGACTAGCCAGGCGAGCCGAGATGGGCCCCCACCGAGGAGCTCATGCTCAGTCATCGCGTGTGCCTGCTCCTGCCACTTTACGTCCGTGGATCGGTTACGTTCCGCCATACCCCGGGTTCCAGTAGCTGACATCCTTGGGATAGACTAGTGCACGCACTCACACGTAGATCGGATAAACCTTGTTTTGTCTTAAGGTTATCCGCCTTAGGTGCACTCGGGTAGTTATGGTTTACCTTTGCTTTCCTTGCCCCTGTACTTCTGTTGTATTTTCTTTTTTTTTGTGTATTTCAAGTTCAGCCCGTTTCTATAAGGGCGTGACTACTTATGTATCTCAATTATAAGTATTAATGAAGT